>JANFOE010000109.1:185000-1652500 GCA_025667525.1 Glebionis coronaria
CTTGTCGTATTGTGAAATGGAGTTTCGTGTTAATTTAGTGATGGGAGTTATTGTCACACCCCCAAATTCACTGCAGCGGAAGACTTGCTTTGGGGGCTTGTGACTTCATGAGTATTCGAGAGCTTGATCCGAGAACAACCTCTACATGCCAAAACCATAAAGAAGACTCCAAATAATCCAAATAGTCAAGTACCTGAAATACATGCTTAAAAATGTCAACATAAAGTTGGTGAGTTCATAAGTTTTGTTTTAAGGTGTTTATGAAAAATCAGAGTTTATATCGACCACTGCACCTGCAGTAAAATATAAGAGTTTATAAACCATAGTTTCTTAATAAAATACGTTTCTTGATGAATAACATAGTTTATTAATAACAACAAAGTTTATGATAAAAAAAAACAAAGTTAAATAATAAAGACAAAGTTTACGGATAAAAACACAATTTATTTATATAAGCAGAGTTTACTGATAATAATAGATATTCTCATTAATAATTGAATTCCCTGATCATAAAAGATATCCCAGTTAACAAATAAGATTCTTGATAATAAAGAAGTGTTTGATGAACCACAAGATTTTCCAACCATTTGTGACAATATAACAAATACAAAGTCACAAAAAAGGCATTTATTATTGTCTAAGCTCATGACACCGAAGCGTTAACAACACCGATAGTATAATCACATAATGCAGCCCATACGGATGCCTAACCCACGACATCCGTCCACAGACTCAAATGAAACTGTGCCCGCTTGTCCTCTGTTGGACCAAGCCGGACAGGGGCGTCAACCCCGATAGATCTATCCATAACATTCGCGCTTTCGACCGGTCATCCAGTCCGAAATTAACGGTTCATGATAATGGGCCAAAGTAATTGGGTTAAAGCGGGACTTAGACCAATACATAAACGAGTATATGTACTTGTGTTCATTCTTGCAACCATTGTCTCTACCCGAGAACCAGTGAAAAGCAGTTAAAGTTTTGGGTTATGAAACCCACAATATAAAGTTTAGTATCAACATATATAAGTATGACAATTATTAGAGTTAACCACTCAGCACATAACAATTAAATCATTATGACCAACCAAACAAGTTTATAAATAGTTTGTGACCAAGCATGTACCTCCCCCAAAATGATTATAAAACCTTTATAACTAGAAAGGTGGGGTATGAACTCACCTCGACGTAGTAGCGCGAACAATAGTGATGCTAATAATACGCTCCGCGCTAACGACAATCAATACGGCTCGGTCATGGTGTTGTGGTTTAACTAATCGGCTAAATCCAGTAACTTAAAAATGTGTATTTGAGTTCTTAATAGGTATGTACATCAACATGACCCGTTGATAAAATACTTAAGTTCCAAGTTATAATAGTTTGGTGGTTGGTTAAATAGAATGAATAAATTAGACACACACACCAAGTAAAGTATGTAATGTATTCCGTACACATTACGTATAACCAGACGATTATATAATTCTTATGTTGAATTATTTAATAGAGATAACAATCTTACAAAATAAACCAAAGTTTATATTTATTTTGTATTTTTAAAAAAATAATTAAACAATATAGTTAGACACATTTTAAGAAAATCACCACTTAATTAATAATTGTTGCTTTTAGGTAAAACGTATAACTTTTATGGTTTACAAATATAATAGTAGTTTGTAGCGAACAAAATATAAATTATAGAATTTTATATAAATTTCAACATGACATATTCATTTATACAACCTTTTCCATTTTAACTAATTCTCAATATTTTCCAAACAATCTACGCAAATCACGTTTTAACATATTTAATCACCATAATTAAATAGAACCAAACACAACCTATGTGTTATAAATTAAAAGCCAAACGCCCGATGTGAGCTATTTAAACACATATTTAAACGTATAATCATTATTATAGTTATCGTGATAATTATAGTGTTCAACATATTTATTTAACCAAATATATATACTTATATATGTATACCACCGTTTGAGTTAGTTAACAGAATTAAACGCGTTATTAGCCGATTCCTAAACCACAAACAACCATGAATTGTAATCGCGCTCGATACTCTAAATCTTGCAATCCCGCGTCCAAATGCACTCAAACTAATAAACAGCAAACCAAACGCCCTTATAAGTTTCTGCAACCCCAAATTCCACTTTATAACTCGTCAGCAATCCCAACGCCCCTTTATCAGCAGACCGCAATCCCAAACACCCCTTTATCAGCAGTCCGCAATCCCAAACACCCCTTTATCGGCAGTCCGTAATCCCAAACACCCCCTTTCGGCAGTTATAACAGATCCAAACGTCATATCAGCTGGTAAATCAGCAGGTCCAATAGCCTCTTCGGCTATCATCATAAAGAAACGCCCCTCTTGTGTTTTCTGCCCAAACAAACACACCCTTCGCTGGTTGTGTTCATAATCGAACGCCCCGAGTGTGTTTATGAATCGTAGCAACAACACACTCCTTTGCGGGTTTCTTTTCTGTCAAAACAAACACCCTAGTTCTAATTTATAACAACTAGATAAACACCACAGGTGGTGGTGGCTGTATATGACCGAAACAACACTCAACAAAAATCAGCACCAAGTAACTACAAGACAACCTCGACTCTGGTGGTGGTATAGCCACGGCGGTGGTTGAACCGTCGTGTTTTGGTGGCTGGTGACGTAGATCCAGCATAATCTATAATAATCGTTAAGAAAGATAGGTGGCTCTGACAGTGAAACGTGGTGGTGGTGGATCTGTATTGGCAACGACAACACAAAAGGGTGGCGGCGGCTATGAGTCACGGTGGTGGCAGATAGAGTGTGAAGCTAGTGATGATGATTTTGGCGAGGTATATAGATCTAAAGGATGGTTGCATTAAAATGGTGGTGAGAAGATTTTGGATCTGATGATTATAACATGGTGATGATAGTAGCGTGGGTGATGGTGTTGTTGTCGGGCTGTGCAGGATGGCAGCAGGAGGAAACCGACGGCAGCAGCTCTCTGTGGTGGTGGATCCGTCTATTTGATAGTATTGCGGTGATGGGGATCATATAGATCGAATCTCGACCTATCTTTTAGTTTTTACTAGAGTTTTAGTGGCGGTGACGGATTCCGGCCGCCGGAAAATTGGTAGGCGCCGGAAAATAATATGAGAGGAAGAGTGTGTGTAGAAAAATAAGTTTAGGTTTAGGTTATGATGAAAACCCTAATTTCTAAGCTATATATATCTATATCTAAAAGTTTCAAAACTAAGTGTAACATTTAAAATAGTTGGGGGTTTGTATTGTAAGTTATTTACTTACATTTCTCGTCATCTTTGCTTAAGCATAGTTCGGGACTCGTTTGAGTTAGATAAAATTTTATTCGTTTCCCGAAAGTCGCACCGTTGACTTTAAAATGATTTTCCAATAAGAAGAGTATTTAAACGACTAATGCTTATAAATAACATATACGTTCATTTAAAATGTTGATTATTTATCGATTATCACAGATAATTATTATTTAAATAAAATAAACTTCACTCTAATTATTCTTGTTTGTAACGTACGTTATAAAAAAACTAAGGTAAAAAGAATAAATAATTTACTAAATCTTTTTATCAAATATCTCTTAATAACTAAATATAAATTTAATTTTTATCGTGTCAGTTCACAGATTTTCGCAGTCTTTACAATTTACAAAATAACACATGTTTTCAAATCAAATAACTTTGATATCTCTAAAAAATGAATCCGATTAGTAAAGAATATAATTTATTACCATTTAAAGTCTAGAAAATTCACGGTTGTCACAGTCTATCCTTGTTATTTTGAGTTCGTCCTCGAACTCACTCATTGTTACCCAATTAAAAAGTGTAGACAAAAAGTTTTTGAGGTTCTATCCTGGTGTTATATCGAATATACTTAGATCTACTCACAGATAGTTATTTCCGAACTTTTAAAATCGTTTATTCACCAATAGTTACTTAGGTAAGCAATAGATAAAAGTGGGTCAAATCTGAGCGCATCTACATGTCAATCTGGCAAATCGGACATCGTTCACCAAACGATAAAATGAAACAATTCGAAGCGAATAGTCTAGAAAAAATCGTCAGCACTTAAAAGTCTATATGGGTTCACCACCACCATCCAATTCGGTTCACGTCGATCGGTATATATTCAGAAAATATTCTCGTAACAATTCGCGAATCAAACGAAGCTTAAAGATTCACTCGTCAAAACGTCGTAATGATACGATAACAAGACGAAATACGATAAATTCGTATGGACGAATCATGAGTCAAAATAAATACACCCCAATCTGGAATACTAAATCAATGTCATAAATATATAGGGTCGCGTCGGATATCCTTAAGCCCACTCATTTATAATCTCAAAATTTGCATACAGAAGCGTCCTAGTCTATGCAAATATGTTATTATAAACTTATGGTTCGGTGATTTGTGATTTTTTTATTCAAATGCAAAAGCGTCCCAATCCATTTCAATAAAAACTTCATAAATCATTCTACTTAAGTATCATCGGAAAAATACCCAATTCAAAATCATTAAAATCTCTAAACAATATTATCAAAATTACAAAAGCAAAGAGAATGAGTATATAATAAATCGTCTTCCATAAGTAGACTTTTCGAAAGTGCCTGATCGAAGAACATAAGTGTCGTAGGCGATGAAGCGATCGTAGACGTATATCAAGCAAAGAAACTCATGCTTATAAGCAGGACAATTATATAGTACTCGGTTCTAAATAATAAATTATCTAATGACACAAATCTTTCCCATCTTCGAGGAAGATTCATCAAACACTAAGCTGAGTAATAACTTATCATAACCCAATCTCGAAACTCACTCACAAAGAATGGCCCCGGGTTTTGTTATGAATTATTACACATGTCATCCTTTCGATGACTCAACTCGACTCTAAAAATACAACACATTCTACATTATCACGTGAGACTACGAGTCTTACCCACCCCCGAGGTAATTCATCAAAAATTATAGGTTGTGTAACGTCCCATACTTAATTCCGTCTCGCACTCAATCAACATGAGGCCCACTGAGGCATAGTTAAGCATTGTTACACCTCTCGACCTTTTTGAATGAATTAGCTCGAACCTAGGGATTACTAACGACCAATCGTCAACCAAAATTCACATAATGTCTCTTGGTTTGATTATAAAAAGATCTGCGGGACCATTGTGCAACTCACAATGCTTAATACTGTTCTGTGTTCATATTTAAAAATATATTATATGTCTGAGTGCACTAATCAAGCAATCGAACTCATGTAAACAAGTAATAACCTAACAGACAACAAAGCAATAGCAAACGTGCATTGCAAATATTCATATAGCAGCAGAATAATTATGATGTGATGAATGTTACTACTAAATAAAACTTAGAGCCGGTTATGGTCTAGAGTTACTAATGCAACCTAATTCTCTATAACCAAGGCTCTGATACCAATCTGTCACACCCCCAAATTCACTACAGCGGAAGACTTGCTTTGGGGGCTTGTGACTTCATGAGTATTCGAGAGCTTGATCCGAGAACGACCTCTACATGCCAAAACCATAAAGAAGACTCCAAATAATCAAAATAGTTAAGTACCTGAAATACATGCTTAAAAATGTCAACATAAAGTTTGTGAGTTCATAAGTTTTGTTATAAGGTGTTTATGAAAAATCAGAGTTTATATCGACCACTGCACCTGTAGTAAAATATAAGAGTTTATAAACCATTGTTTCTTAATAAAATACGTTTCTTGATGAATAACATAGTTTATTAATAACAACAAGGTTTATGATAAAACAAAACAAAGTTAAATAATAAAGACAAAGTTTACGGATAAAAACACAGTTTATTTATATAAGCAGAGTTTACTGATAATAATAGATATTCTCATTAATAATTGAATTCCCTGATCATAAAAGATATTCCAGTTAACAAATAAGATTCTTGATAATAAAGAAGTGTTTGATGAACCACAAGATTTTCCAACCATTTGTGACAATATAACAAATACAAAGTCACAAAAAAGGCATTTATTATTGTCTAAGCTCATGACACCGAAGCGTTAACAACACCGGTAGTATAATCACATAATGCAGCCCCTACGGATGCCTAACCCATGACATCCGTCCACAGACTCAAATGAAACTGTGCCCGCTTGTCCTCTGTTGGACCAAGCCGGACAGGGGCGTCAACCCCGATAGATCTATCCATAACATTCGCGCTTTCGACCGGTCATCCAGTCCGAAATTAACGGTTCATGATAATGGGCCAAAGTAATTGGGTTAAAGCGGGACTTAGACCAATACATAAACGAGTATATGTACTTGTGTTCATTCTTGCAACCATTGTCTCTACCCGAGAACCAGTGAAAAGCAGTTAAAGTTTTGGGTTATGAAACCCACAATAGAAAGTTTAGTATCAACATATATAAGTATGACAATTATTAGAGTTAACCACTCAGCACGTAACAATTAAATCATTATGACCAACCAAACAAGTTTATAAATAGTTTGTGACCAAGCATGTACCTCCCCCAAAATGATTATAAAACCTTTATAAATCAATTTAAAACTAGAAAGGTGGGGTATGAACTCACCTCGACGTAGTAGCGCGAACAATAGTGATGCTAATAATACGCTCCGCGCTAACGACAATCAATACGGCTCGGTCATGGTGTTGTGGTTTAACTAATCGGCTAAATACAGTAACTTAAAAATGTGTATTTGAGTTCTCAATAGGTATGTACATCAGCATGACCCGTTGATAAAATACTTAAGTTCCAAGTTATAATAGTTTGGTGGTTGGTTAAATAGAATGAATAAATTAGACACACACACCAAGTAAAGTATGTAATGTATTCCGTACACATTACGTATAACCAGACGATTATATAATTCTTATGTTGAATTATTTAATAGAGATAACAATCTTACAAAATAAACCAAAGTTTATATTTATTTTGTATTTTTAAAAAAATAATTAAACACTATAGTTAGACAGATTTTAAGAAAATCACCACTTAATTAATAATTATTGCTTTTAGGTAAAACGTATAACTTTTATGGTTTACAAATATAATAGTAGTTTGTAGCGAACAAAATATAAATTATAGAATTTTATATAAATTTCAACATGACATATTCATTTATACAACCTTTTCCATTTCAACAATGTAACACCCCCAAATTTATACAACTCAATACAGCGGAAGACTCGTTGGTGTTACGGGATAGCACATTACTCACATCATAGACAACGCTTGAAAATCGCGTCGTTTAATAATAAAGCATTTCCATTCATAAATATCTAATTTACATAGGTCCCAAGTCATTATATTTCATACAAAGTTTTACAAAGTATTTGAATGGGAAAATATTATTTAGGTGCGGGCCATGAATTCTTGTCGTCTTCCCAAGAATTACCTTTAAGTACCTGAGATAAGACATGTTAAAATAAAAGGTCAGTGATAACGCCGAGTGAATTCATAGAGTTTAATAAATTCCATCAATATAATATCAGTATAAAATTATTACTGAAAATCATTTTGTACAAATCATTTTAATAGGCCATAAAATAGTCAAAGTCATTTTATACAAATCTTTATCGAAAATCATAATATAGACATTTGCCTTAAAAATCATTATACGAACCAATGTCGTAAAAACATCATACAATACGTCTTATAACGTTGTATGAAAATAAAAGCCGTTATATGAATATGGTTATGAAAACCAAAACACAAACATTATATCAATAGTATGACCCTGTATTGCTAGTCAGACAATACATTGTAATTCGGAGCGTCTAGTAGTATTTCGTTAGTTTTGGATTATTACAAGCCGCATGACATTGTTACCTTACTAAACCAACAACGGGTAGCTAACCCGATACCAATTTTGCCCATCTAAAGTAGTGTGTCATCACAAAGGTCACGCTATGGAAATCTTCTCATACATAAATTCGCTTACCAATCAATGCGGCACGACGGGGATCAACCGTCAAGGCGCGAACTGGGGTGATCGTCCCCAAATAGTACTATTATATGCATAAGCGTCTACCAACTCCCGGTAGTTCACAATTCATGCTAATGGGACTTTTAGTGACATAACCTAACTTTAATAATCCATTTTATTTCATCTATCGGGTCCTTTAATCATTTATCAGGTCATACAATCGGGTCATTCAATCATTCGGGTCCAAAATCAATAAACAAACAATCGGGACAAATGATGTCCTATTTAATAAAAACTAACATGTTATCTCCCTCGCGGGTTTATAAAACATTTATAAAACATTTAAAAGAGTGCGAAGCTATGAACTCACGTTGATGTGGGAAGGCGGTTATCGGTGATTTGGATGTACGGTACGTGCTTCAATCACGAAAACCTAGACAAATAATACTCGTCTTAGACTCATGTCCAATGACTTTATAAAAATACCAATTATGTATACATATGATGATTATATATATATATATATGATGATCAAGTGGGTTTACATATCCTCATTTACTCATTTTTGTGTTATGTGTCGATAACTTTTATACTAGTTTTCTCGTTTTACCTATTTACGTGTTTTAGGTCCAATTAGCCTATTATAAGTTCTTAACTTATATTAATCCGTGTTATACTTACATTATCAGTATATACACTTTACAAGTTGGGCCTAAATGGGTTAAGCCCAATAAGTTCTTTTTATGAGTGTTCATTTTGTTTAGTCCAATTATTAGCCCAAGTATTAGTCCAAGTATTAGTCCAATATGTTTACTTAGCTCGTTAATGCCCGTATGCCCTATAGTTCGGGTTTTATCGGTTTTTACTTGTTATACATGTCTATATATCAGTATATAAGTTTTATAAAGTTTTCATTAGACGGGTCCAACCATCTAAGTTTTATTTAACAAAAACGTTAATTTTTACGGTATTAGCCGAAAAAGTCGTAAAAACAATGTTTATAGTTTTATAACTTATAAGTATTATTTCACTACCATTTATATAAGTTATTCATTCATTTACCCTTTTACATATTTATATAAATAAGTTTTATAAGTTAGTGGGTTTTAATTTATATTTTATACTATTAAATTTTGAGTGCTTTTATAATAGTAATATTCTTTAATTTCCAAAAATCTGATTTTTATCTTCACTTTCACCAAAACTGCCATATCTTGAGTTCTATATGGAGATAGAAGCTCAAATTTTTATCACATAAACTACATGATATGTGATACATTTAACTCTACTATAGCTACTGTTGAATCATCTTCTAAATATTTTCTAAAAATCGTCCAAAACAGTGAACTCAGATTTATACCTTAAACTTGTTTTGATCATATCTCACTCATTATTTTGATTCCATTGCATGGCCAACTCCCACATGTGTACAAGACCCATAGCTTACTGTATATCCATTCTACTTCATCATTTTATCAGTTCATAACATGTTTCTTTACTGTTTTATACAGCCATGTAAATTAATCAAGATTTTAACCTTGTTTCTTATAGTTTTTCACCTTTTTAATCATGTTTATCAACACCAAATCCCCACACAATATTTTTATCATCATATAATCATCATAAACATATACAATAGGAAATAAATACATAATTACATAACCAAAAATAACAAGAAGATGAGGAGGACAATCTTTATACCACCAAGTTGATGTAGGTTATGAGTTTGACATGGATTTGGATGGAGAAACTTGTGCATAGCCAAGACCATCTTCAAGACCACCATTCTTCATGTATACCTTGTGTAAAATCAGCTTCAAGACACTATGAAAACTCCTCCATGGATGTTATAATCACCACCATTCAAGAGAGCTTCAAGAGGGCTTCAACATATGTAGAAACAACATAGGATTCCATGGTTAATTTTGATCAAATTTGGTGTTTAAGGGCTGAATTGGGACGGCACATTTGAGAAGGGAGGAGAGAGTTTGAAGGTTGTTTGCATGGTGAAATGAAGTGAATGGTTTTTAGCTTATGGTTTTGATGGAAAGTGGGGAAAGTAGCTTACATTGTAAGCTTACAATGACAAGTGTAAACTTGTTAAGTAGATCTTTGACACCTAAAGGTGTTGGTTGCTTACTTGGGCCGGTTTTGATGGGGGTGGGGCAAGTGTCCCACTTGTCTCATCCCCATTTATTTACGGGTACTCCTCGATTCTAGTTTCCTCGATTTGCGTGCCCTCGGGTCGTTTTACGAAAAACGTTTTTATAAATTATAAATCAACGGTACAAAACGAATCTAATAAAAATTGTCTCATCAAAAACGGAGTTCGAAAACGTAAATACGTAATCCTAAGGTTTCCGGTTTAGTCGTAAAGGACGTTAAAATAAAATCGTAAGTCCTAATCTCTTCTCGTAAATTTGTGAGTTTATGAACCAACACAAATTTAAAACTCCAAAATAATATTCATGTATAAATTTATTTTCTGAATTGTCGGACTGTCACCAAAGACGGTGTATGTAAACATAAGCACGTAACGTAGAATCCTCCGGTTTAGACGTAGTCGACGCTACTTCAAGACGTAAATCCAAATTTCTTCCCAAAAATAAGTGAGTTCATATTGTAACATTAAAATAATGTTTTCAAATAAATATGGAGAATAAAATATCAACCATAAATTGACGGATTGTCACAGCATTTACCCCTAAACATGATCTTTGTCCTCAAAGATCATCTTACCTTACTACTCGCTTCTTATAGAGTTAAGGCCATGTGGGTATTTCCTCCACATTCGGTCCTTTCTCACAAGTGCAATTCATTACAATACGCGAGTTTCATCAAACATAACTACGGGAATAAGATCAGGCTTAATGTTGACTTACTTTCTCTATCCATGATGTTCACGGGTTTTGGATGAATGCAACTTTTCGCCGATCTAAGCTTTACTAAGAACAATCAGATTCTCACTTGATAGATATTCCATCAAGTTCGATATACGAAACATAATTCACGCAGTCTTTGAAGTCCTAGGGTAGATCCAGCTTATATGCCTTTCAAACCAATCTTTTACATCATCTCAATGGTCCCATACAACGGGGACTTATATCCCATGATTTGTCAGATCATGAATTCATTTTTCCAAAGTTAAAAATTTTGGCATAACTTCGCTACCCATTTGACACTTCAAGATCTACATTTTATATTCACATAACCTCCTGCCCACTATCGGCAGTTAATAATCAAATCCTAATTTCAACAATCATTTTAGATCTCGCGGGTCGGGTATTTTTCAAGGATAGGTTCGCCATCATAGGAAACCTTAAACCTAAAAGACATGTCCAACTCACAATGGGTGTATGTCGGTTGTCTTCATCTCAACTCTTGCTCACAGATGCTCTAATTTCTAAATCTTAACAAGATTCGATCTCGATCCTAATTCGATAATTATCAATGATAATCTCTCCAAAGGAAAACGATTATACGGTTTATTACCAAAGGTCAATCATTCAAACATAGAACAGCGCTTATAGTATTTTGTATCGTTACTTTACCTCGTCCCTTCGATTGGGGTGGTACATAGTACTCTCATCAAGGTTCGTTCTCAATGATTTCTGAGCAAATCTCTAGAAATTCGATGCGAAGCGAGGATCTTGATATAGATGATCAATACAGGCACGCTATGTTTACATAACTCTTTTGCATTTATCATTAACGGGAATGATATTAGCAGATTTGGTCAGTCTGTCGACGATGACCCAAATCGAATCAAATTCAGATGATGACCTTTGCAATAGCTAGACGTTTACTAATGTATGAGGCGATGTCTGCCTTCATAATTACCATTAGTACAACTTCTTCAGACAAAGATACTTTTAGTCAAAAATGACATAATTAGAATACTTATACTTACAAATTCCAACATAACTCTATCTCACAATCTTCATATTTAGGCAACCACAACTGGCCTTTAAAACATTTAACGCTATTGGCTTCTTTATTTTAATGGTTCACATTAGCCATGAAACCTTTCACTATTTATATTATCCTTTTTACAAACATTGTTTATTTTTATATCGTTCGATAATTTATTTTGCACCTCCATTATTAAGGAACACATCCTAATTGGTTCTTTATATTATATTTTTTTATACATAATGCGTCGGTATCAATATTCACTTCTCATGATGATATAATTATCATGTCCACAATTTACTCAAATATTCTTTCTTCATATTTTCCAAGTTTTGGTTTCGTCTCATCTATCATTTTTATCAGTTTTTCTCAATCCGGCGTTTAAAACGTCGATAATTATTATAATTAACTAAATAATTATTAGTTAATTTTTATGAAGCGTAAAAGTTTTAAATTTCTTAGTTCGACCAATTATATAAAATGTTCAAAATAAATTTTGAATTTAATTAACAAGATTTTTGCTGATTTATCGAAAATAATTAATAAGATCCGTAAATGTTTGAAAAACCTTCGTTTATTCTTTGGTAAAAATTTTCTTAGTTGAAAAGCAAAAGTTGTCGTTTCAAATTTTAAGTCATGATTTAAATGGTTTCCTAAATCCTTCTTAGGTTGTCTAGAAGTATACACAAACATTTACCCCTAAACAGAAGTTTAGTTAAATGTTTAGTGTATAAGGGAATAATCCCTTTAAAAACCTTTGTTAAAACATTTGTCAAAGCATATTTCCATTTCTTTTTGGTAAAATCCAAAGTCTTAAAAGGGCTCTTAATTTTTGAAGAGTCAATTTATATTCCATTATCCTTTTAATCACATAGTCAAATCATGTAAAGTATTAAGTCTTTAATCACGTGTTAATTATTCAAGGTTCAGGTTTACACTGTTCAGCCAATTCAGGGCAGTCTATAAATAATTATTAACTCATTCTTAGTCTGATAAACAAACATATAGTCCTTAATGATCACGAGCATGAATTTATCAAATTACAGCCTACACACGTGATTCATCATAATTATGAATACTACATGTGCATTGTCAATCCAAACGACATCACGTGAAACTCATAACGTTCATTACAAGTACCGAATGTAGTGATTGGAATAAATAATCTTCTTCGCGGAAACGAAGTTGATAATAACCATGCCGTGGATCAAATCTTTAAAACATACGTTAAAACCTTGTAAATGATCGAACAAATCTTCCATTTCGAGTTATGGATATCGTTTTCGATTGTCAATTTACTCAGTCACAGTAATCTATAAATATAAGGAATGATAACACCATAGCTCTTCAGGATGACAGGCTTGGTATAATAAAATCTTTTTCCGACAACTTTCTCAGTTGTACGGTAATTCCTTTAATTTAGATGGTGCTGACGTACAGTGCACAAGCCTCAAGTGCAGCACCGGAAATATAATCAATACCAATTTCTACTTGCCTTAATGGCGAAAGTCTAGGTAATTCACCAACAAATACTTACTAAAGCTTCAGATAACATTATCATCTTTTAATAAATTCATATTATGTTCTTCTAGATTACAATATATGTGACTAATTCACAACCATTTACGGTATAATTTCAAGTCTTAATACAGGATATGGTCATCCATCAAGAATTATTTAGATCACTTTTGATAATCAACATCTTATCTTTTAAGGGAATTCTACTTGAGTTCCCATCAATTAAGACAATTTCGTCATGTCATAATCAATCAATCCATTCTACAGGCATTACTAACTTTCCAGTTTTATTGTTGATAAGATGTGAACTTCTCAAAAGACTAATAATAACTCATAATCCTTCACGAATTCCGGGATATATGGAGACACAATTACCATCTAAAGAGTAAGGTCAACGCATAATCTATACGAGAGAATTTCAAATCAGATACAGACGAAAACATTTAACGAATATGAATATATCCCATGTTTTCATAATTTGAGTACGCATTCGAAAGCTCCTCGGATCGTTACCCAGGTCATTCAAATGAAATCAAATCATAAGAAATGATGAGAACGTCAATACATCCAGTCGGGTATCAACACTCGGTAATCAGATACTTTTCCTAAGAATCTCACTACGGGAGAATTGGACAAGAAAGAATTGTCAATTGTCAAATAAGACAATTTCCACAGATGAGTAAATTCGACTCAGAAGAATAGATGCTACAGGCACATATGTTGGTGTCCCTAACATTATGTCCTTATTTTTCACTTCTTGCAGATCTCATTAAAATTTAATCTTTCACAATCCTCAAAGAAAATGTAGTGTTTATTCATTAGTTTTATGGTGACTACTAATCAGTCTTGCATAGTCCATTCCAAATTGTATGTAGGCGCGCAACTATATACAATTTCAAGATTAACGATGCAATACTCAGTTCGTCAAAATTTTATCATCACGTTTATAATAAAACCATTTTCATGCTTAATTCTTAGATAAGAATCAAGAATAAATTTACAAAGATTTTCTTTATTATGGAAATAATTAAGTTTCCAAAGCGTCTCATAAACAAATTCATTTTGATATCAATCACTTATAAATCTCACTTTGAATAATCCTTATTGTGTTGAAAATTAAATTTTCTCAAAGGATACCGCTTTATCTTATAAAAACAATGAGTGATCTGCAAAAGAGTGATGAGAAGTTGTTCACTAAGAACTAACTACAATATAATAGGAAATAAGCTTAGCCAAGTAATCATGAGGTTCATGATCTCGATGGCACTCAAAAGAATAATCCACAACGTAACTCAATTCAAGATGAGTACTTGTTCAATGGTTGCATCACTAATGCGAACATTAGGAACAAGCAAGAAAAGATAGATAACATCGATACATGTAGAATTTAGCAATCAAAGGTAGTCTTTTCATTAATCACAAACAAGTCAAATTGTACCGTAACACTTTATGTGTCACTATGTCATACAATTCTCAGAACTCATCCTACCAACTGATGTCCCAGTTAAGTTAGGGATTATTTTCAAAAGATACCACAATGAATACTAATCTACAAGAGTCATTAGGTGTTCCACATGTCCCAAAAGATCCATCGGTCTCAATTCAGAAGAAGATTTCTTCAATTTATTTCTTGGACACTAGGCATCCTCATTAGTGGACAATGGCCTAGGAACAACCCTTAACACGAACCTACAATCATTTAAAACCTTATAATTCAATCACAGGACTTAACGACTGCCTCTTATCAATCTCATATTTCATACGGGTTAAATTTTACTTTATTCAAGTTTCAACCATATTTATACTCAATTCGATATCCTACTTCATTTTCCAATACTTTCATCCTTATTATTAGACCTTAATAGGGCACTAAAAGCTCGATGTGATCAACACTTAATTCCAATCCTATAGCTCTTACAACAACAATTATCAAATGAGTCACTAGTATCAAATGACTTGATCATTCAACTAGACTTCTCGGAAAGGTATTAGTGGCATGAGGCTTTTGGGTAATGGTTCCAATGACAGTCTCAAGTGCAACATTCACCCTTTCGATTTCAATTTAAGAATTGGATGACAACGAATCAGATGACATCTTTCTAGGTGGTAACGTTTTGTCAACTCCACTCTATAAGAAAAGATCGTCAAAACATCGATATCAGTTTTAATCTCGCCAATTCTTCTTTCAATTTTACAATCAACTAATATCTACATTTCTACGAATATTAACCATTTGTTGGGATCACAAATATCCACAACTTGGTTTAGATCTAGGATAGCTAGAATTCCTACGAGAATAGCTTCGATTAATTTACTAGGGGATTTAGGGTTACTTGTGACAATCTGCGTCGGATAAATACCTCGTATAAAAATCAAAATAATCATCAAACAATCATGTAATAAAATTACATCATATATATATAATCCAAGTTATATATATTAAAATAACACTTCTCAGTCTGGCCTTGTCGGTAACTCGGGAATTCTTCGGCACCGTTATAGTCAAAAGATTTTTAGACATTTTTAGAAAAATGTTTATAGTTAAAAGATTTTGAAATGTTTTATTCAAAACCTTAGTTTTAAAAATCTTTCGTTCTCTATAACGAGAGCTCTGGTACCAAACTGTAACACCCCCAAATTTATACAACTCAATACAGCGGAAGACTCGTTGGTGTTACGGGATAGCACATTACTCACATCATAGACAACGCTTGAAAATCGCGTCGTTTAATAATAAAGCTTTCCATTCATAAATATCTAATTTACATAGGTCCCAAGTCATTATATTTCATACAAAGTTTTACAAAGTATTTGAATGGAAAAATATTATTTAGGTGCGGGCCATGAATTCTTTTCGTCTTCCCGAGAATTACCTTCAAGTACCTGAGATAAGACATGTTAAAATAAAAGGTCAGCGATAACGCCGAGTGAATGCATAGAGTTTAATAAATTCCATCAATATAATATCAGTATAAAATTATTACTGAAAATCATTTTGTACAAATCATTTTAATAGGCCTAAAATAGTCAAAGTCATTTTATACAAATCTTTATCGAAAATCATAATATAGACATTTGCCTTAAAAATCATTATACGAACCAATGTCGTAAAAACATCATACAATATGTCTTATAACGTTGTATGAAAATAAAAGCCGTTATATGAATATGGTTATGAAAACCAAAACACAAACATAATATCAATAGTATGACCCTGTATTGCTAGTTAGACAATACATTGTAATTCGGAGCGTCTAGTAGTATTTCGTTAGTTTTGGATTATTACAAGCCGCATGACATTGTTACCTTACTAAACCAACAACGGGTAGCTAACCCGATACCATTTTGCCCATCTAAAGTAGCGTGTCGTCACAAAGGTCACGCTATGGAAATCTTCTCATACATAAATTCGCTTACCAATCAATGTGGCACGACGGGGATCAACCGTCAAGGCGCGAACTAGGGTGATCGTCCCCAAATAGTACTATTATATGCATAAGCGTCTACCAACTCCCGGTAGTTCACAATTCATGCTAATGGGACTTTTAGTGACATAACCTAACTTTAATAATCCATTTTATTTCATCTATCGGGTCCTTTAATCATTTATCGGGTCATACAATCGGGTCATTCAATCATTCGGGTCCAAAATCAATAAACAAACAATCGGGACAAATGATGTCCTATTTAATAAAAACTAACATGTTATCTCCTTCGCGGGTTTATAAAACATTTATAAAACATTTAAAAGAGTGCGAGGCTATGAACTCACGTTGATGTGGGAAGGCGGTTATCGGCGATTTGGATGTACGGTACGTGCTTCAATCACGGAAACCTAGACAAATGATACTCGTCTTAGACTCATGTCCAATGACTTTATAAAAATACCAATTATGTATACATATGATGATTATATATATATGATGATCAAATGGGTTTACATACCCTCATTTACTCATTTTTGTGTTATGTGTCGATAACTTTTATACTAGTTTTCTCGTTTTACCTATTTACGTGTTTTAGGTCCAATTAGCCTATTATAAGTTCTTAACTTGTATTAATCCGTGTTATACTTACATTATCAGTATCTACACTTTACAAGTTGGGCCTAAATAGGTTAAGCCCAATAAGTTCTTTTTATGAGTGTTCATCTTGTTTAGTCCAATTATTAGCCCAAGTATTAGTCCAAGTATTAGTCCAATATGTTTACTTAGCTCGTTAATGCCCGTATGCCCTATAGTTCGGGTTTTATCGGTTTTTACTTGTTATACATGTCTATATATCAGTATATAAGTTTTATAAAGTTTTCATTAGACGGGTCCAACCATCTAAGTTTTATTTAACAAAAACTTTAATTTTTACGGTATTAGCCGAAAAAGTCGTAAAAACAATGTTTATAGTTTTATAACTTATAAGTATTATTTCACTACCATTTATATAAGTTATTCATTCATTTACCCTTTTACATATTTATATAAATAAGTTTTATAAGTTAGTGGGTTTTAATTTATATTTTATACTATTAAATTTTGAGTGCTTTTATAATAGTATTATTCTTTAATTTCTAAAAATCTGATTTTTATCTTCACTTTCACCAAAACTGACATATCTTGAGTTCTGTATGGAGATAGAAGCTCAAATTTTTATCACATAAACTACATGATATGTTCTACATTTAACTCTTCTATAGCTACTGTTGAATCATCTTCTAAATATTTTCTAAAAATCGTCCAAAACAGTGAACTCAGATTTATACCTTAAACTTGTTTTGATCATATCTCACTCATTATTTTGATTCCATTGCGTGGCCAACTCTCACATGTGTACAAGACCCATAGCTTACTGTAAATCCATTCTAATTCATCATTTTATCAGTTCATAACATGTTTCTTTACTGTTTTATACAGCCATGTAAATTAATCAAGATTTTAACCTTGTTTCTTATAGTTTTTCACCTTTTTAATCATGTTTATCAACACCAAATCCCCACACAATATTTTTATCATCATATAAACATCATAAAAATATACAATAGGAAATAAATACATGATTACATAACCTAAAATAACAAGAAGATGAGGAGGACAATCTTTATACCACCAAGTTGATGTAGGTTATGAGTTTGACATGGATTTGGATGGAGAAACTTGTGCATAGCCAAGGCCATCTTCAAGACCACCATTCTTCATGTATAACTTGTGGAAAATCAGCCTCAAGACACTATGAAAACTCTTCCATGGATGTTATAATCACCATCATTCAAGAGAGCTTCAAGAGGGCTTCAACATATGTAGAAACAACATAGGATTCCATGGTTAATTTTGATCAAATTTGGTGTTTAAGGGCTGAATTGGGACGGCACATTTGAGAAGGGAGGAGAGAGTTTGAAGGTTGTTTGCATGGTGAAATGAAGTGAATGGTTTTTAGCTTATGGTTTTGATGGAAAGTGGGGAAAGTAGCTTACATTGTAAGCTTACAATGACAAGTGTAAACTTGTTACGTAGATCTTTGACACCTAAAGGTGTTGGTTGCTTACTTGGGCCGGTTTTGATGGGGGTGGGGCAAGTGTCCCACTTGTCTCATCCCCATTTATTTACGGGTACTCCTCGATTATAAATCAACGACACAAAACGAATCTAATAAAAATTGTCTCATCAAAAACGGAGTTCGAAAACGTAAATACGTAATCCTAAGGTTTCCGGTTTAGTCGTAAAGGACGTTAAAATAAAATCGTAAGTCCTAATCTCTTCTCGTAAATTTGTGAGTTTATGAACCAACACAAATTTAAAACTCCAAAATAATATTCATGTATAAATTTATTTTCTGAATTGTCGGACTGTCACCAAAGACGGTGTATGTAAACATAAGCACGTAACGTAGAATCCTCCGGTTTAGACGTAGTCGACGCTACTTCAAGACGTAAATCCAAATTTCTTCCCAAAAATAAGTGAGTTCATATTGTAACATTAAAATAATGTTTTCAAATAAATATGGAGAATAAAATATCAACCATAAATTGACGGATTGTCACAAACTAACTCTCAATATTTTCCAAACAATCAACGCAAATCACGTTTTAACATATTTAATCACCATAATTAAATAGAACCAAACACAACCTATGAGTTATAAATTAAAAGCCAAACGCCCGATGTGAGCTATTTAAACACATATTTAAACGTATAATCATTATTATAGTTATCGTGATAATTATAGTGTTCAACATATTTATTTAACCAAATATATATACTTATATATGTATACCACCGTTTGAGTTAGTTAACAGAATTAAACGCGTTATTAGCCGATTCCTAAACCACAAACAACCATGAATTGTAATCGCGCTCGATACTCTAAATCTTGTAATCCCGCGTCCAAATGCACTCAAACTAATAAACCGCAAACCAAACGCCCTTATAACTTTCTGCAACCCCAAACGCCCCTTTATAACTCGTCAACAATCCCAACGCCCCTTTATCAGCAGACCGCAATCCCAAACGCCCCTTTATCAGCAGTCCGCAATCCCAAACACCCCTTTATCGGCAGTCCGTAATTCCAAACACCCCCTTTCGGCAGTTATAACAGATCCAAACGCCCTATCAGCTGGTAAATCAGCAGGTCCAATAGCCTCTTCGGCTATCATCATAAACAAACGCCCCTCTTGTGTTTTCTGCCCAAACAAACACACCCTTCGCTGGTCGTGTTCATAATCGAACGCCCCGAGTGTATTTTTGAATCGTAGCAACAACACACTCCTTTGCGGGTTTCTTTTCTGTCAAAACAAACACCCTAGTTCTAATTTATAGCAACTAGATAAACACCACAGGTGGTGGTGGCTGTATATGACCGAAACAACACTCAACAGAAATCAGCACCAAGTAACCACAAGACAACCTCGACTCTGGTGGTGGTATAGCCACAGCGGTGGTTGAACCGTCGTGTTTTGGTGGCTGGTGACGTAGATCCAGCATAATCTATAATAATCGTTAAGAAAGATAGGTGGCTCTGATAGTGAAACGTGGTGGTGGTGGATCTGTATTGGCAACGACAACACAAAAGGGTGGCGACGGCTATGAGTCACGGTGGTGGCAGATCGAGTGTGAAGCTAGTGATGATGATTTCGGCGAGGTATATAGATCTAAAGGGTGGTTGCATTAAAATGGTGGTGAGAAGATTTTGGATCTGATGATTATAACATGGTGATGATAGTAGCGTGGGTGATGGTGTTGTTGTCGGGCTGTGGAGGATGGCAGCAGGAGGAAACCGACGGCAGCAGCTCTCTGTGGTGGTGGATCCGTCTATTTGATAGTATTGCGGTGATGGGGATCATATAGATCGAATCTCGACCTATCTTTTAGTTTTTACCGGAGTTTTAGTGGCGGTGACGGATTCCGGCCGCCGGAAAATTGGTAGGCGCCGAAAAATAATATGAGAGGAGGAGTGTGTGTAGAAAAATAAGTTTAGGTTTAGGTTATGATGAAAACCCTAATTTCTAAGCTATATATATCTATATCTAAAAGTTTCAAAACTAAGTGTAACATTTAAAATAGTTGGGGGTTTGTATTGTAACTTATTTACTTACATTTCTCGTCATCTTTGCTTAAGCATAGTTCGGGACTCGTTTGAGTTAGATAAAATTTTATTCGTTTCCTGAAAGTTGCACCGTTGACTTTAAAATGATTTTCCAATAAGAAGAGTATTTAAACGACTAATGCTTATAAATAACATATACGTTCATTTAAAATGTCGATTATTTATCGATTATCACCGATAATTATTATTTAAATAAAATAAACTTCACTCTAATTATTCTTGTTTGTAACGTACGTTATAAAAAAACTAAGGTAAAAAGAATAAATAATTTACTGAATCTTTTTATCAAATATCTCTTAATAACTAAATATAAATTTAATTTTTATCGTGTCAGTTCACAGATTTTCGCAGTCTTTACAATTTACAAAATAACTCATGTTTTCAAATCAAATAACTTTGATATCTCTAAAAAATGAATCCGATTAATAAAGAATATAATTTATTATCATTTAAAGTCTAGAAAATTCCCGGTTGTCACAGTTATGCCTGTTGTTTGTATGTTTTGTCATTTGGCATTGTTAGGAACTGAGAATGGTTATTCGGTCACTTGTAGTAATTGATGGATGAGGCGATGAAGCTAATCTAATAGAGGTGGAAGGGTGAGCCATAAGGAATGTTGGTATGATAGCATGAAAAAAGATGGATAGGTTGGAAATATAATGATTGTTGTGATTTTGGACAAATTGACTACCAAGAATCTATATCCATTACTTATGATTGATGTTTTGTTTGATCAACTAATAGGAGAAGTAAGAAAAGTGATTGATAACAATTATGTAATTGTTGAAGAAAGAGGAATGGTGTGCAAAATTCTTTGGATATGAATTTTGGATGGAGTTAGTGTAAATTCTGAAATGTGTGATTTAGCCATAGTATTCGTGAAAATCTTGTCCAGATTGAAGCGATTAAGGATTTGTCGATACCGACAAAGCCGACTGAAGCTTGTTAATTCTTTTGCCTAAGCTGAGTATTATCATAGGTTTATTGAAAGGTTTTCACTGATTGTTAAACCATTGATTAAGCTGTATGATGAGACTGCTTTTATACATAGTCTCATCGTCCAAATCAGGCTTAAAATGCAAAAATATCATTAAAACTGCCAAATATATGCTCGTGTTTGTTGCTTGTGTATTTTAGGTACGAATATTGAGGAAATGAAAAAAAGATCACAAGAATCATTCAAAAACGAACACGGGAAACGAAGCCGCACAATGAACCGGACCCGAATCATGATTTTCCAAATTGGTCCTTGAAGAATTGAAGAAATACAAGTTTGGTCCCTCATCTTTGAAGACTTGTCACAAATGACCCTCCAATAGTCATTTGTACAAGAAAAATCCTTAAAGTTTGAAGAAATGTCAAGAATAGCCCTTGGAATTGAAGAATTTGCATTTAAAGTCCTTGTTATAACATTTTTTGCAAAGATGTGCCAAAATTGACAAGTGCTGAAACTTATTTACAAAGGAAAATAGAAAGTTGGCTGTTTAATACGAAGTGGACAAAGCAAGAAACTTTGGGGGCCAAGCTGGTCAAACACTCAAACCTACCCCAACCAATCAATCCCACACGTCACCCCAACCCACCACTCACAATCCACCACCTCATCACCCCATCCCAGTCACCTTCCCACTCACCAGTTTATTTAAATAATCTGGGTCAACAAGTCAACCCCCTAATTTCCCTCTAAACACGTTTTTTAAATAAACTTTCCCCCAAAATAGATTAAACATCCTCTTAATCACCCACAAACCCTAAATATTCCCAGGTCCAATTAACCTAAATCCAAAGGGTTTTTGGTCCTAAATGTCCAGATTGCTAATTCACTACTTTCTCACCAAAACCCACACAAGAAACGTGAACCTAACACACCCATGTGTTGGGTAGGGCCCTCCCCTACATCCGTCTTTGTCCCCAAACCCCAATACCAGACAGCATCAACTTCCTATATCCATTACTTGGTCCCCAATGCCAAATGAACGTTTGAGATCAATCCTTGACAGCTGGCCATCACTCTCATCACATGGGCAACAAATTTGACCAAGATTTCAAGATTCGTCCAAGGGCCTTTATGGCATTTCATGTATTAGGGTTTATGCATCTAGAATTTTCTTTTAGCTTGTATAAATGGGACGGCTTGTGTCCCATTTTTCCTTGTTCTAGATTTTTCTCATAAAAATTATAATACCTTTTTAAGTTATAAAAGTTGGTGTTTTTATGTTAAGAGTAATTCCTTTTTATATTTAAAAGTTGGTTTGTTTATGTGAGATAATCTGAGTTCCATCATCATTTTGGTAAAAATATTTTGAGTTTCAGTTTTCAGTAAGTTTCAAAAAGGTTGTTATCTTTTTAGAAATTGCAAAGGTTCAAGGAAGTGGAAGTGGAATTGAACTCTTGCTTTTCTGAAATTGGGTTTAGATTGGTTTAAAAAACGTATTCACAAGTTGCTAGTTGATTTCTAGCTTTTGGCAAAGTTTCTGATTTTACAAGAAAATCTATTTTCTTCATTTTTTTTACTAACTTTTCACTGCTCATATAAGCCTAAGACCATAAGCTGCTTGACACACAGCTTATGAGCTTATCTTATATGAGCTTGTAGTTTGTTTCTTTGTTAGTTGTGATTGTGCAGGTACAAAGATATCATCATCATCTTGTTGCATACTCACAAGCCCAAGAGTTCTGCACAACCCCCAGCTTGTAGGAGAAGGCATAGCAGCCTTAGTGGGGCCTGGATGTGGGTCCCACAAGGTATAATACCTTGTTCCTTTGTTTTAGTTTTCTAGTTAATGATTTTTGTGATTTATGTGATTCTGTATGAAATATGTTTAAATGCTAGTTCTTCTGTTTGTTCTGCTTATTTTGATGTTGTATGCATGTTAGAAGTAATTAGAATCAGTTTGGATTGGATTTTACTTGATTTAATTTGAAAAAAGTGAAATCTGAAATTTAAAGGGGTGTTTGGATTAGGGTTTAAGTTGGTTTAATTGGTATGAATCTTGCTTTAAAATCTGTCTAGACTCACTCTTTAGGTTGTAATAGGTTATATGTTAGTTTGGTTTTCAAATTGGTAAAGTATAAAACAATTTGCACGTTAAAAATTGAGTTGAGTAGCTAAAATCAGAAAGTCCCTTGTCTTGACTGTTTTTGTTGGAATCTGCTCATCCAAGATTGTTCATTGTTAGATCATAGGTTCATCTAGGGTTGTTAATCAGTTTTATGCTAGTTGGTACATTTGTGTGCAAGATCTTGGGCTTTAAAATTCGTTTTTGTGCAAGTATTAGAGTTACCCTTCATTAGTAAGGGTTACCCTTCATCAGTAACATTCTTTGCCAATTTGTGCTTGATTGTATGAAAAGACTAGCTTGTTTTTGTGTTGTTATTGACTCCCTATACTCAACTGAGTATAGGGGTGCTTTATTGCCCAAGATAAGCCCACAAATAAGCTTTCCTAAGCTTATTAGGTCAACTGACCTGAAAATTGCACTAACATTGGGAAAAAGGTTCCCCCTGCTAGCCTTTTTGTTTCCACTGCTCAACATAAGGACAAAAGCCCTTGACATGTCACTATCAGAAAGTTGATTTTTTGTGTTTTGTGGGTTAAAATTGGAATTAGACCTTGAAACCAGTTTCTAAATTTTTCTAATTTTAAATCTGATTTTTCTGTTTAATTAGTTTTTAATTTACTGTTCATTTTATATTTTTTAGATTAAATTGCATTTTTAAATACTTTTTTTAAGTTTCTATTTTTGGCATTTAGTGCCAAAAATCATTATTTTTCAGTTTTAAGATTTTTATTAGACTTAGAAAAACATTTTAAGATTTTTAGTTCAAAAAGTTTTTACTGTTTACCTTTTATTTATTTTTTAGAATTAAATTAGTTTAATTAGGGTTTTATTTATAACTGTTTTTGTCCTTTACTAAAAAATTTTATATTTTTCAAACTTTTTCATTTTTCTACTGTTCATTAGAGTAAATTAGGATTTTTAAAATTGTCCAATTATTTTTAGCATTATTTTATTATTTTTTATAATTATTTTGGTTTAAAAATAGTTTTTAGTGATTTAAAAATAGAAAAATAGTTTTTAAAATTTAGGAAAAATACTTTTTAGTCTTTTAATAATATAAGTAACTTATTAGTTCAATAAAATAATATTTTGGACATTTTAATTAATTATATTTAATTTTAGGGCTTTAATTAGCATTTAAAATTGAATATTTAATTAATAAAAGGTTTTAAAATATTTTTATTGGATTTTTACACTTATTTATATTATTTTAGACTTAGTTTAACTTTTAATTAATTTTTAGGTTTTAAATTTTTAATTTGTAGCTTTTTCGGTTTTACGTGAACGACTTTTTCGTCTTAGCTCGATCCGTCTTCGTAACCGTCATTCTCTTCTCACCCCATTTCTATTTTCGTTTTCTCAACAATATAATCACAAACATTAATCAATTCATTACACAACGCACTAGCCTCCTCGAGAACGAACTCACACTTTAGGGTCATTTACACACGGTTTTCCTAAATCATCGTGCTTACCCTATATTTTAGGTGCTTGTTTTTCCTAAAGCAAGTTACCTAATTTTACAACTATCATTTTGGCGCCGCTGCCGGGGTGGCGTGTTTGTTTTGAGAGGCATTGTTGTTTTTATATACTAACCATAATTAGTATTTGTATTAGTAGCACTCTACTAATACGTATTATCGGTTTTCGGTTTTTGTGTGAATATTATTACTATATTGTATACGTAGAACAATAAATTCACAAGTACTCCAAATACGTGAGAAATCACAACCTTGACTTGGGAGGTCATTACCCAATCATTGTATTCGAATCTCAAACCAAAGAAAAAAAAGGCAAAAATAGATAAATACTTTCGTAAAGCTTAATCTTGAAAATACAAACTATAAGGTGGGTATAAGGCGGATATTATAAAATATATCCTAAGGAAAAAGGCTCTTAAGTGCTTCGCGCCGCCTCGTTTCCCCGCTTGCTTGTGAGTATTTGATTTTGAGAGTGAATCGAGGGTTTTGCCGCCCAAAGTATTATTACATATCATATATATTTTCTTGGTTTCCATTGATTAAACCCTCTTGAACGGTTTGGTGTTCCACCATCGTTCTAAATTCATCGAAGGCGTTCACTTCACGTGATCGTTTTCATTCCTTGAGGCTTCTTTAATCAAGAGATTTGATTAAGGAGGAGATTTGTAGATTTTTGTTTACTTAATACATTCACCAAATTCCAAAAAGGTTAATACAATCAAAAACCACAAAAAAATTGAAAAAATACAAAACACCAAAAAGAATCTTCTTTGCTCGTCCCCTCGTTGTATGTGACGTTTATGCTAACTCGTAATCAAGCAAGACGTGCACGTAAACGAAAGAACAAAACTCCCACTCCAAATCATTCTAGTGAGGAGTCTCCTATTGACGAACGCATTGTAAGAGAAGCACCAACCATGGCGAATCAAACTATGATGGAGTTACTTCAAGCAC
This sequence comes from Glebionis coronaria, assembly GCA_025667525.1. Classification (NCBI taxonomy): domain Eukaryota; kingdom Viridiplantae; phylum Streptophyta; class Magnoliopsida; order Asterales; family Asteraceae; genus Glebionis; species Glebionis coronaria. Next base: position 211,485 of record JANFOE010000109.1, read on the forward strand.
CCACCGAGGGTTATGGAGAGGCTATTGTGATTCCCGCTATCCTTGCGGAGAATTTTGAGGTGAAAACGGGTTTGTTGTCGATGATCCAAAACAACAAATTCCGTGGTGATGAGAAGGACAATCCACACAACCATATCCGCCAATTCAATCGTCTTACCGCCACTTGCAAATTCAAAGATGTCTCGAATGACTCGATTAAGATGATGCTTTTTCCGTACTCCTTAGCGGGGCCCGCTAAAATTTGGTTAGAGAAAGAGCCACCCAATTCTATATTGACGTGGAAGGATCTCGTTTCAAAGTTTGTGAACCAATTTTTTCCGCCCTCTAAGACTACGCATTTGAAAAACGAGATTTCAAAGTTTTCACAAGAATCAAATGAAAGTTTTTCAACGGCTTGGAATAGGTTTAAGGAGATGTTACATGAATGTCCTCATCATGGTTTTTCCGACTTGCATCAAATTGACACGTTTTACAATGGACTTAATGATCATGAAAGAGATTATTTAAATGCCGCCGCGGGTGGTAATTTTTTGTGTAAAACGGTTGAGGAAGCTTTGGTGATAATTGAGAATAGGTCTAAGGTTTATAGCCCTCGTAACACACAGAGTGTCGCCAAATTGGGTTCATTATCATCATCATCATCTCGTAGCATTAATGCCTTACAAGATGAGGCAAATGAGGAGAATCGGTTTTTCGATAGGTTTTCGACTCTTATGACTCATTGGAAAAATCAAGAAGCTTAAAATTCCGCTTCGGTTAAAGCGGTTCTAAGAGTTGTTTTTCGTGTGGTGGAGCTCATGATCTTTCCGAGTGCATTACCGCGGATGGTAACACTTCGAGTGCTTATGTAGTCACGGGAACTTATAACCAAAACGGTCAAGGTTCCCGCCAAAATCAAGCTCCACCAAATCAAAATGCTAATAACTATCGAAACAACAACCAAGGTGGTAATTATCAAGGCAATCAACGTAATTACAACAAGGGTAATTATCAAAGTGGAAATGGGCAAATTTTAAACCAAAACCAAAACCGTGATTTTCAAACTACCACACAAGGTTTTCAAAATGATCACACAAAAAATCTTCAAGGAGAATTTTTGAATTATGCAAAGGCAAACAATGCTAAGTTTGATAATATGCAACGTGAAATGGTTAACTTAAGATCCGAGTTGAAAAACGAGCTTAAAAACGAACTTGCTAATGAACTTAAGACTCATGCTAATAAAATGGAAGGAAATGTTCAACGACTCCAACAAAATCAACAAAAGATGGAGCAAGGTCAACATGAGATTAAGCAAGAATTGTTAAAAGCGGATGCTAGGCAATCTAAGTTTGAAGACCAAATGGGAAAAATGTTTGAAGCTATCATGTGTAAGCCCTCTTCTGTGGGTGGTCTTCCTAGTGATACCATCGTGAACCCGAAAGGAGAATTGAAGGTTATTACTACTCGTAGTGGTAAAACTTTCAAAGAACCCATTTCTCGTCCAAGTACTTCTATGGAGAAGGAAAAAGAGAAAGAACCCGAGGTGGTGGTTGAAAAGGAGCAAATTCTAATCCCACGAAGTACCGCTCAAACCACACCTACGGTTGAACCAATACCAATCATGGAACCCGAGATTCCAAGGCCGATGCCTATGCCTATGACCCAACCCACACCACCCTTACCTTACCCTTCAAGACGAGACAAGGAAAAGGCACAAGAACGAAATAATTATCAATTTGAGCTTTTTATGAAAATGTTTCGTGACTTGCATTTTAATATAAGTTTTGCTGACGCCTTAGTCATGATGCCTCGATTTGCCGCGAACTTTAAAAGTATGTTGAATAACAAAGAGAAATTGCAAAAATCATCTAGTTGTTCATCGGTTTTTCTTAGCCGCATACCTCAAAAGTCGGTGATCCCGGCAAGTTTTTAATCCCATGTGCTATACAAGATATGGAAGAATGCTACGCCTTGGCCGATCTTGGTGCTAGTATTAATTTGATGCCTCTTAAGATTTTTAAGTCACTCAATCTTCCCAATCTCACTCCTTCAAGAATGTCAATCGAGATGGCCGATCATTCTACGATTCTAGCTTGTGGAGTAGCCGAGGACGTCTTTTTGAAAGTTGGAAAGTTCTACTATCCCGTAGACTTTATTGTTGTTGACATTCCCATCGATCCTAAAGTTCCTTTAATTTTAGGTCGATCATTTTTGGATACCTCGAGAGCACTTATCGATGTGCATGCAAGGAAAATCACTCTTCGTTTCAATGAGGAAGAACTCGTCATTAATGCAACTCAAAACTCCACACTTTCTCATGTGTATTCTATCACGTCTTTGTACAATGTCAATCCCATCAAAAACATTTGTAAAAAGATTTCAAAAAGAGTTTTAGAAGTTGTTGAAAAAAATGAAGTTCCGTCCCCTCCGCCGGTGGAGGTTAAGAGTGTTAAGCCTACGATTCCAATCACAAATGATTCTTCGGATGATGAATATGTAGATCCCAATGGGGGAGTTTTCTTTGTTCACAAACGTTTTGAAAACTTACCACCACCTTTCCCAAAACGCTTTTCAAATGTGAGAATTTTTAGTGTGACTAACATTGCTTTAGAAACACCAAATATTTTTGACATAATTAAGTCGGGTTTTCACAAGGAGAGTTTAAAAGATGAAAAAGGGAAAGATTTTAAATTGGATTTAAAAGATTTTTCTACAATGCTAACTCCGTCATCACCTCGTGTTTTGAGTACTACAAGCTCGTCTCCTTTTGACGATGCTTTGTGTGGACTTAGTGTGGGGGAAGCCCCTTATGTTCCCTCCCCTTTCTCCACCGAGGACGAGATATTTGATCCTGGAATTGCTTATAAAGGGAAATCTCGGTCTTCCACCGATGCAATAAATGGAAAATCTTTTCATTTGATTGGTGCGAGTCTACCTCGAGTAGCTCAATGTTCTTATGACTTACCCATTGTCCCACCCTTCTATTTCTTCTCATCTATTTTCTTGAAACCCTTTGGGTTTATGTTGGCACATGATGAAGTGGCGTTGATTTGTTTTTCCAATGAAAACGAGAACACCATCTTTGATCCCGGTATTTTGCACCATCAAAGGACTTAGTCCTTAATACCGGTTGTTTTTGGGCCTTGTTTATCATGTAAGCCCCACTAAAAATTGACCATACCATGATAATCCCTAAATGATCACATTTATGGGGGATTCGAGTCGAGCTTTTGACTCGGTTATCAAAAACAAGGTGCCTTGTGGGGGAGACCCATGCTTATCCATGTACATATTATTGCTTTCTAATTAGTTTAATGTGAGGGGATTTGTACCCTTCCAACCTTTGTTCTGTGGTTGTTTGTGCATTATGGTTTTTAGATCATGATCTTCACGATTGGAGCCTCTCGTGTTCGTTTTATAGGAGCACTCGATCGTTTGCTTTGAAGACTTTCTCAATATCCATGATATATCCTTTTGATGTTCTAACCTTAGGTTTATAGCACACTTCATAAACGGCTATTAATTTATTGGTTACACCCTTTCCATGCTAGATTAGGCATTCGACTACGTCTCTAGTATGGGGTGTTTTCACCCCTAGACTCGAAACATTGAGGACAATGTTTAACTTTAGTATGGGGGGGGGGGTGAATAGATACTTGCCTTGCTAAACCTTCACGCTTTCCAAAGTTTATCTTTTTGTTTATCGTTTTGTTGCAAAATAAGGCTAAAAATGGCCAAATTTTAAAATTTTTCTCATGTTTTATAAGTTTTTGAAGACACGAATGTAGGTTTTCCTATGGCGAGAATAAGAGTAATTTTTGACTCGACCGTGCGTGTTGAGCACTTAGCTTTGATTCCTTAACTTCACATTAGGCTAAGTCTCTTAAATGAGGACGAGAAATGATAGAGTTAATTATAAGTTACTATGCTAAACGTAGAGTACTCGTATTCTTTCAAAAACTCATGTGTTCTCGTTGTTTGCTTATTCTCCCTTCGCATGTAAATATTTTTTGCTTAATAAATATTGACTTAACGGTTTAGTTAGGAGTGTTGGGTTTCTAGTCTTTTCTAGTAGCTTCCGTGTAATTAAATTGGGAAGACATTAAGGTATCGCCAGCGTCACGGTTTTGAAGTATTGGCACCCGAATAATCGAAAGCTTCACCCAATAATAAGATTTCAAGTGCTCACCAAAATCTAGCAAACAATTTGAAACCTCACAAGGCCGAAAAATCTATGCAAACTTGAAAGTGAATCAAGCCTTAATCTTCGAAGCTTTAAAGATCCAAAATTCGCTTTAGCGTGAGGATATACGTCTTTGGCTAATAAAACCACCGATGAGGTGGATAATAAAAGGCAAGGCAAGACCGAAGTCATAATAAAAGCTTCATGGCGAAGTTGAATAAAAGATGGAGGTAAACCAAAGATAATAAGGCCCTTCCATTAGGTGGCGTATAAAAGTCTTGGTAATAAGTCTCAGGTTCAAATCCGTTATAAAACCGTTTTTATCGATTCTTCTTGTCAACTTAATTTTTTAACATCGTTGTCCATTAGGAGGGGTTATTGATTTAATGGTCTTGGTCACACCGTTAGGACTCTATTTTTAGACCTAAATCTCTATTATCGCATAAGTCAAACAATGTATCCTCGTGAAACATTCAAGACAAAATAAAATATAAGAGATACAACTTAGGAATAATGGGAGAATAAGTACGTGATTAGGGCATATGAGTAGTGTTAGCATTACTAACTTATAATGACAATGATCTTGTTGCACGCTTGGCATGGAATTGGGGTGAAAATCGAGGACGATGAAATTATTTCTAACGAAGAATTCACGTGTTCTTATTCTATGAACCTAAACGTCCCATTTTGCGATGAAAATCATACATTATGTCTAAAACGCAAGTAGTAGTAATAGTAGTAGTGTAGCTAGTTTATCATTCAATAAAGTGAATAAAAATGAATTTTGGAGGTGCTACGATACTTTATTCTAACATTGCGTGAGGGCACGGCAATGGTTTAGTATGGGGGAGTGATGAGACTGCTTTTATACATAGTCTCATCGACCAAATCGGGCTTAAAATGCATAAAATATCATTAAAACTGCCAAATATATGCTCGTGTTTGTTGCTTGTGTATTTTAGGTACAAATATTGAGGAAATGACAAAAAGATCACAAGAATCATTCAAAAACGAACACGGGAAACGAAGCCGCACAATGAAACGGACCCGAATCATGATTTTCTAAATTGGTCCTTGAAGAATTGAAGAAATACAAGTTTGGTCCCTCATCTTTGAAGACTTGTCACAAATGACCCTCCAATAGTCATTTGTACAAGAAAAATCCTTAAAGTTTGAAGAAATGTCAAGAATAGCCCTTGGAATTGAAGAATTTGCATTTAAAGTCCTTGTTATAACTCTTTTTGCAAAGATGTGCCAAAATTGACAAGTGCTAAAACTTATTTACAAAGGAAAATAGAAAGTTGGCTGTTTAATACAAAGTGGACAAAGCAAGAAACTTTGGGGGCCAAGTTGGTCAAACACTCAAACCTACCGTAACCAATCAATCCCACACGTCACCCCAACCCACCACTCACAATCCACCACCTCATCACCCCATCCCAGTCACCTTCCCACTCACCAGTTTATTTAAATAAACTGGGTCAACAAGTCAACCCCCTAATTTCCCTCTAAACACGTTTTTTAAATAAACTTTCCCCCAAAATAGATTAAACATCCTCTTAATCACCCACATACCCTAAATATTCCCAGGTCCAATTAACCTAAATCCAAAGGGTTTTTTGTCCTAAATGTCCAGATTGCTAATTCACTACTTTGTCACCAAAACCCACACAAGAAACATGAACCCAACACACCCATGTGTTGGGTAGGGCCCTCCCCTGCATCCGTCTTTGTCCCCAAACCCCAATACCAGACAGCATCAACGTCCTATATCCATTACTTGGTCCCCAATGCCAAATGAACGTTTGAGATCAATCCTTGACAGCTGGCCATCACTCTCATCACATGGGCAACAAATTTGACCAAGATTTCAAGATTCGTCCAAGGGCCTTTATGGCATTTCATGTATTAGGGTTTATGCACCTAGAATTTTCTTTTAGCTTGTATAAATGGGACGGCTTGTGTCCCATTTTTCCTTGTTCCAGATTTTTCTCATAAAAATTGTAATACCTTTTTAAGTTATAAAAGTTGGTGTTTTTATGTTAAGAGTAATTCCTTTTTATATTTAAAAGTTGGTTTGTTTATGTGAGATAATCTGAGTTCCATCATCATTTTGGTAAAAATATTTTGAGTTTCAGTTTTAAGTAAGTTTCAAAAAGGTTGTTATCTTTTCAGAAATTGCAAAGGTTCAAGGAAGTGGAAGTGGAATTGAACTCTTGCTTTTCTGAAATTGGGTTTAGATTGGTTTAAAAAACGTATTCACAAGTTGCTAGTTGATGTCTAGCTTTTGGCAAAGTTTCTGATTTTACAAGAAAATCTATTTTCTTCATTTTTTTACTAACTTTTCACTGCTCATATAAGCCTAAGACCATAAGCTGCTTGACACACAGCTTATGAGCTTATCTTATATGAGCTTGTAGTTTGTTTCTTTGTTGGTTGTGATTGTGCAGGTACAAAGATATCATCATCATCTTGTTGCATACTCACAAGCCCAAGAGTTCTGCACAAGCCCCAGCTTGTAGGAGAAGGCATAGAAGCCTTAGTGGGGCCTGGATGTGGGTCCCACAAGGTATAATACCTTGTTCCCTTGTTTCAGTTTTCTAGTTAATGATTTTTGTGATTTATGTGATTCTGTATGAAATATGTTTAAATGCTAGTTCTTCTGTTTGTTCATGCTTATTTTGATGTTGTATGCATGTTAGAAGTAATTAGAATCAGTCTGGATTGGATTTGACTTGATTTGATTTGAAAAAAGTGAAATCTGAAATTTAAAGGGGTGTTTGGATTAGGGTTTAAGTTGGTTTAATTGGTTTGAATCTTGCTTTAAAATCTGTCTAGACTCACTCTTTAGGTTGTAATAGGTTATATGTTAGTTTGGTTTTCAGATTGGTAAAGTATAAAACAATTTGCATGTTAAAAATTGAGTTGAGTAGCTAAAATCAGAAAGTCCCTTGTGTTGACTATTTTTGTTGGAATCTGCTCATCCAAGATTGTTCATTGTTAGATCATAGGTTCATCTAGGGTTGTTAATCAGTTTTATGCTAGTTGGTACATTTGTGTGCAAGATCTTGGGCTTTAAAACTCGTTTTTGTGCAAGTATTAGAGTTACCCTTCATCAGTAAGGGTTACCCTTCATCAGTAACATTCTTTGCCAATTTGTGCTTGATTGTGTGAAAGACTAGCCTGTTTTTGTGTTGTTATTGACTCCCTATACTCAACTGAGTATAGGGGTGCCTTATTGCCCAAGATAAGCCCACAAATAAGCTTTCCTAAGCTTATTAGGTCAACTGACCTGAAAATTGCACTAACAGTGGGAAAAAGGTTCCCCCTCCTAGCCTTATTGTTTCCACTGCTCAGCATAAGGACAAAAGCCCTTGACATGTCACTATCAGAAAGTTAATTTTTTGTCTTTTGTGGGTTAAAATTGGAATTAGACCTTGAAACCAGTTTCTAAATTTTTCTAATTTTATTTCTGATTTTTCTGTTTAATTAGTTTTTAATTTACTGTTCATTTTTTATTTTTTAGATTAAATTGCATTTTTAAATACTTTTTTTAAGTTTCTGTTTTTGGCATTTAGTGCCAAAAATCATTATTTTTCAGTTTTAAGATTTTTATTAGACTTAGAAAAACATTTTAAGATTTTTAGTTCAAAAAGTTTTTACTGTTTACCTTTTATTTATTTTATAGAATTAAATTAGTTTAATTAGGGTTTTATTTATAACTGTTTTTGTCCTTTAGTAAAAAATTTTATATTTTTCAAACTTTTTCAATTTTCTACTGTTCATTAGAGTAAATTAGGATTTTTAAAATTGTCCAATTATTTTTAGCATTATTTTATTATTTTTTATAATTATTTTGGTTTAAAAATAGTTTTTAGTGATTTAAAAATAGAAAAATAGTTTTTAAAATTTAGGAAAAATATACTTTTTAGTCATTTAATAATATAAGTAACTTATTAGTTCAATAAAATAATATTTTGGACATTTTAATTAATTATATTTAATTTTAGGGCTTTAATTATCATTTAAAATTGAATATTTAATTAATAAAAGGTTTTAAAATATTTTTATTGGATTTTTACACTTATTTATATTATTTTAGACTTAGTTTAACTTTTAATTAATTTTTAGGTTTTAAACTTTTAATTTGTAGCTTTTTACGGTTTTACGTGAACGACTTTTTCGTCTTAGCTCGATCCGTCTTCGTAACCGTCATTCTCTTCTAACCCCATTTCTGTTTTCGTTTTCTCAACAATATAATCACAAACATTAATCAATTCATTACACAACGCACTAGCCTCCTCGAGAACGAACTCACACTTTAGGGTCATTTACACACGGTTTTCCTAAATCGTCGTGCTTACCCTATATTTTAGGTGCTTGTTTTTCCTAAAGCAAGTTACCTAATTTTACAACTATCACTGTCAAAGAAGAACTAAATGTGTGAAACGCATTCATACATCTAAGTTGTAGTTTTGAGATCTGATCTTCGTTAGCTGAGGAAGTTGTTTGCAAACGCTGAGGATAGGTTGAAAACTGTGCCCGTATTGTCAGTGTAGGAGGAATCTGAAGAGTTTGTAGATCTGCGGTGATGCTATCTCAACACTATCAAATAATAGGAGAAAGTGATAAGTGGTGTGTTGAATTAATTAGAGAAGTACATGCGGGACTATATAATTTTAAGTTTCGATAGTAGTGGTGCTTATTTTGGAACTGTAATATTTTAGTTGCATGGAATCAAGTATGTGGTAACTAAAAATGATAAGGGTTTACTCATATTTAACATCTGAGAATTTCAAAAGAGATGAGTAAAAGATTACATAGTGTTGGATGAAAGGTGGTAATCAGTAATTATAGTAGTAAATGATCATGATCACGGGATTCGCTACAATTTTTGGAGACGAGTGTGGTAGCTAATGCATTTAGTGGAAAGGAGAAGGAAAAAGGCCTATGAAGTTTTGAGTTTTGAGTTTTGAAATTTGAGTCCTAAAGTTTTGAGTCTTGGTAATAATGAGGAGTGTGGATTTGATGGAATTAACTTTAAAATCTGAATTAATGAGTTGATGGAGAAGAATGTCAAGTAAAGTAGCTAAACAGGTTGTCAAAATTATGTGACAGATTTGTAGTAAGGATGATTAAGATGAGATATTTTGGAGAATTAGATTTAATTATTGTATTCTCTATCTGAAGAGGATGTGTTAGGAATGCGAGAGTTGGTGATGAATGAATTTCACAGATCAGAGAGTAAAATATTTCAAAATGTGTTGAGGGTGCTATAATTAGTACTGAAGGAAATTCACGAGTTAAAGTATTGATACATTCTAGTTTGGGTTAAATGTATTATGACGAAAGGAAGATGTATTGATGGTCAGATCTGAATATAGGAAATCAATTGAGTTAATTAAATAGGTGTTGGTGTAATATGAATGGTTCAGTGGTTTAGTGTGTTATTAATTGTTTGATTTGGATAAAGGTGGAAGATGAGTATAGGAAATTGTTTAGTTGATTGGTATGAGATGAAACCTTTGAATGGAAAAGAAAGAAATCACTAAGGATTTAGTGATGAAATTGTCAATAACCCCGGGTCGTGATGTCAATTATTTTTGAATTTTTGGAAATCTATGTAAAAAGAAGATGCAAATGGAATAAAGTTTGAGTATAATATATAACCCAGAGAATGAAGTTACTTTTGATTTTGGAGATCTTTACAGAAAATGAGAGAAAACGAGTTAAGAATGAATATCGCGTATTCATTAGAAACTAAGGGATAAAGTGAAAGGATGAATTGAACAATGGAAATTGTACTCGTGAAGATGCGATTAAAACTTGGGGTGATGTTATTTTCAACTATTTTACTGCAAACCCAAGCGAAATCAACTGTTGATGGAATCTTTATATAGAGATAGTCTTCATATCAATAACTAGGAGGTACTGTTTGAGGCTTTAAATGGATATAAGTTAGGTTTTTCTGTGTATTGAAGTAAGGAAGATAATTGAGGAGATGATGCAGAGGAATTATGGATAATGAAAGATTGGAATTATTGGAATGTGAAATTTAGAGGTTGAAGTATATTAGAATTCTTTGTTATGGTGATATCATAGGAATTGATCCGAACTGGTGCGAGAAACGTGAGGATATCTTAACGAAAAGAGATCTCATTGATTCTAGTGGTGCAAAATGTAGCCTTCATGCCTTGTTAGGGCCTTTTCGGACTCGCCAATCTTCGCATCCCACTTCAATAAGTTATGCCTTGGCTATGAACTCTAATTAATACCGAACAACTTTTAAAGGATCTTGTGTAGAAGCTAAGTAACTTTTCATATCGTACGACCTTATTTATTGAAATTAAATTTATTAACAAGCGATGGGAGAAAAGGCTCATAATTAACTCAAATAAATTCATGAAATAATACCAAACTTATAATTGACTCTATCATCTCTCGTTCTCCACAATTTAAAATTTCAAGGAATAAGACTCGTGGATGCTTAGCCTATTAAATCAAAGTTTTGGGTTTACAAGTCATCTATAGGATCTTGCATCTTCATAGACTTTTTCAAGTTTAGAATTCGCATTTTAAAGTTCCCTTGATAAACGACTTTCTAGGATCAATTATAGGAACTTGCAAAATGTTCTTGTTCTTAACCCGTAAGAGTTAAGACTTTCACGTTTGAATGTTCCCTATATAAAAGCCTAGCAAAACTTGATTTAAACACGCTAAGGATACTAGCTAGAGTAAACTTGGATAAGTAAACTCGGGTTGAGTAAAAAGATTCATGACGGGCCTAATATATCAAAGATATCTAAACTTATTAAAACCATTTATTAAAATTTATTCTAACAAAAGAAAATAACGATAACAAAGGAAAATACTACTAGGCCAAAATAGATCAAAAATTTTGAAAACTGTCGAAAAATCAATTTTCCGGTTAAAATGAGGACAAATACAAGGAAAAGCCCACTAAACTTCAATAGAAGTCCCCCCTACACTTAATATAAACATTGTCCTCAATGTTTAAGCATGTGGAAGTAACCTCCCCTACACTTAGGACATTTTGTACTTTGTTTAAATCTCGCTAAGGAAGAGACAACTAAAGTGATTCCTATTTTAATATTGAAGAATATAAAATAGTAAATCTAAAGAGTTTAGGATAAAACAGGGAAGACGGGTACTCGGGATCACGGATCGTCAAAAGTCATCAAGAATGGATCTTTGAAAGCTCGAATCCTTGCACATGATAAGAAAGAAAACAACAAACGCATAGTAGGGTCTCCCCCTACACTTATTATTAAACGGATAAAAATGATAGATACTCGGGTTGCCTCCCGAGAAGCCCTTGTTTTTTTCACCGAGTCGTAAGCTTGACTCGACCTTGATTACAATGGTAAGAACCTTGAAAAACATCCACCGGGATCAAATACATGGTTTTCGTCCATCAAATAGCACAAGCTTAAGGTGAACAAGACAAGCCAAAGAAGTGTAGGCAAGGTTCCCTTGAGAAGTTGTTGAGCACGGTGGTAGAAAGTATGATGAAGTGCAAGCATATCTCCACAAGTTCCAAAAATCTTTCCTTTTATTTCATCAGATTGATACTGAGATGGTTGAAGAATTTTAATACCTGGATCGAACACCTTTTCCTTTAGGAAAAAATAAGACTTAGACTCAGTACAATTTGAAGAAGATCCGCTCATAAATCGCACAATCTCATCCGACGAAGGTGGATAGAGAGGTGTCAAAACATAAGTACCGCGGATGACGGTGTATTCCGGTTTCTTCTCCTTTAAAACGTGTTTCTTAATATCCTAAGTTGGATAAAGACCAAAATCAAAGGCCAAAGGAGGAGAATCATTCTCATTGGAGAAGTATGTATGAAGGAAAGTGGTAAAAATCTTCCTCAAATGAGTAATTATCCAAAGTATCAAGAGTGTTCGGTGGAGGATCTTCATCAAAAGTAGGAGCAAGGTCATCATTTGAAGAATCACTCGAAAGAGTATCAACATCAAAGTCATCATAAGTTGGCATGTCTTTATACTCTAAAGAAAAATCATCATAATCATCCACATCGGAACTAGAATCATCATCATAGATTGGTGGAGCATCATATATTGGTGAGGCATCCAAATTGGAGAGAGGATCTTCAGAATCTTCCACATTTTCTTGAAAAAGTGGATTATCATAGATAGGCTCGAAAAGAGGGTTGTTGTAGACGACAAAATCATCAAGCTTTGTACTTTCCAAAGGAGTTGTATCAAGCTCGTCTTGAAGCACATCAATCATATTCGCCGACTCTCTTCCATTGGATTTGTTTGTGATCTTCCCCATCTTAAAAATTTGTTGATCATTCCCGACCCTTAAGATTAGTTCACCTTCGACAACATCGACTAAAGCTTTTCCGGTTCTCAAGAATGGCCGTCCAAGTATTAACAGAATACGAGGGTCCATTTTATAATCAACAACAAGAAACTCGATCGGAAAAGTGAAGGTACCAACTTTAACAAACCCATCTTCGGCAATACCAACGGGGTAAGCGAGAGTTCGATTTGCTGCTCAAGATTCATCTTTGTTGGTGTAAGTTCGGGTAATGACAACTTTTTCCAAACACTTAACGGCATCAAATTTATACTTGCCCCGAGATCGGCTAAGGCAGTAAATTCTTCGGTTTGGTTAAAAGTACATGGTAGCACAAAACGACCGGGATCTCCAAGTTTTTCCAGAAGTTCTTTAAGAAGGACTGCAGAACAATTCTCATTCAATCGAGTATTAACAAACTTGGCCATCTTCTCCTTCTTACTAAGCAATTCCTTGAATGCTTTCTCAAATTTCGGCATTTGGACAAGTGCTTCAACGAGGCTAATGTTAAAGTTCATTTGTGTAATCATCTTCAAAAATTAAGTAAGTTGAGCATCCTCTTTAGTGATCACTTTGCACTTGTCTAACCGAGAAGGATAAGGGATATTGGGTTTAGGTGGCGTAGGTGTTGAAGGTGAAGGTGTGGTAGGTGTAGATTTTGATGTAGAATGTGGGGATGATGAAGGTTTTGTCTTTGGTACTTCTTTCGTAAGAGGTGGAGACGGTAATGGAGAACTAGTACTAGGCGTGGAAGTAGGAGGAATAAATGGGGGTGGAGGAGGTGTAGATGGAGTAACTGTGGGAGGGGTAGATGGTTGAAATTGTGTATAATTGAAGTTCGTTTTCTCAGTTCTTAAAAAATTGAAAGTCCTAACAAGATCGGGTTTATAATCGTTTTTGTTGGTAGGGTTATTTGGCTTTGCTATGTCTAATTGAACAATTAAGTAAAAATGGAAAATATTAACTACGTAACCATAAAACAAATTGTCAAATACCAAATTTGTTATTCAAGTAAAGACAAAAATGTAATTCTATGAAAGTAAAGGGCTGAAAATGTAAATTCAAGAAATAAATGTGCTTGAAATGAAAATCAGTTAACTACAAGGACTAATTATGTAAATGTAACTAACTTTTAACTAACTTTAACAAACTACTAAAACTGATTAACATATTTTTAACTAAACTAAAAATTAAAGGACTAAACTTAACAAACCCTAGAAATTAGGAAATATTAGCTAAAAATGCAACTGACTCAAAACAGGGGGACCTAAGTGCAAAATCACGAAATTGTTACATAAAAACGGGCTATCAACTTCTATAAGCTGGCTAGAGCTTAATTCTGAACCAAATAAGCTCTAGTAAACTGCAAAATGCTTAAAATCCAAAAACACCTAAGCTTGCAAAAGGAATTAGGCTGAAATCAAGTAAATCTCTAATAAGCTATTCTTAATAAGCCACAATTAAGCTAACTAAAAAGCTGGACATGCACAATTTGATTTTCTTGTCAAAACCTGTTAATCAGCTTATAAGGAGCAGGGAATTTCTTTCCTTTTTCAAAATGATCAACTAGATAAGCTGGAATATGACATTAAGCTAAAAGAGTGCTTCTTTGACTTTCGTTGACCAGATTTTTCAATAAGCTGAAAACTTCAAAACCTATCCAGGAACACTTTCTAACAAGGTTTGTGAAATAAATTAACAAGTTTATGAAGTAGAAATGCTAGTTGAAGAAATCAGTTTGGATTTTTATCTCAGAGAATGACATTTGCTAAAGTGCTTATTCAAATTCTTATTCCTATTTCAGAACCGGATACTGTAGATTTTCCTTTAACACACTAAAACTACAGATATTGAGTGATGATTAGAAAGTGATTTGAAGAAATTTAATCCAGTATTAAAGAAATGCTAAGTGATTGAAACCATGAACTTTCTGAAAACTTGCTTAACAAGAACTAACCCAAACTATTTTTGATGCAATATGCCTGTTTGACTAAAAACTTGACTGGAAAATGACTGAAAACCTATTGAACTTGTTTACTATGACTAAATAACCAAGAATGAGCAAAGTTCTACCAAGTTACAACTCTAGAACACAGATTAAGACTTAATCCCAAACACTAATTAACTGGTTTTTACCAAACTTTTGTGAAAGAAATTTGAGTTAAAGGCTAAACTGATTCAACACAGGTACCAAGCTAAATGTGATGGATCAGAACTAATTTCAAGCAATGAAACAAACTTATACTCAAAATGCACTATCAAGCAACTATCATTGATATAAGGCAAACAGAAATGAGAATTAAGCTAGTGATCAAATTCTACACTACAATTAAACTACTCAATCACCAAAATCAATTCAATTTCAGACTAAACACACTTTATCATGCAAGCAACAAGATTTACACTAGGAATTAAGCATGCAGGCAACACTTTAGAGGAACAAAAATGCAGAATATGAAACCTTTAAGCATAGGCCTCCATTGGGGAGTAGAGAAGCGCTGTGCTTTCTAACCAGTGCTAAACCACCACCTTAGCACTGAAATCAACTAATCAACAGCTACCATCATCTTAATCACCATTAATGAACTTGAAACCTTCAAAATCTACTAAAACTGGACTAGATGAACAGGACAAGCAAAACAGCTACAGGTCTTCACAATTAGCTAATCATGATCAATTATGATCATAATAAGCTAACATCATCAACAGAATAACAAGATTGCAGGAATGAATAGTAGATTTAGGAGATGAAAAGATGAAATTTTATTGATTGAGTTGGAAAAGTTGTTACAATGCTAGAAAGGTAGTTACAACTACTAACAGACTCAAGAGGTTGTCAATCTCTTGAGTTGTTAAGCTATTCCTAACTGAATTAAGAGAAAAAGGAAAAGTGTGTATGTTTTCACACTTTCTACATTACATCAAATGAGAGCTATCTAGGGGTATTTATAGAGTGCAGGTGAGAGTTGGTGAGGGAGAGTGACATGTTGCATCCAATCCCCAGCTTCCACATGGCTTCATTTTGTTAATTGCAATTTGCTGATGAAGAACACATTTGGGCCTTTTTGATTAAACGGATTTCATCTTAATTGGATAAGTGGGCTGAATTCGTCTCTTGAATTTAAACACTTTTCATGTTTACATCTTCTTCTGAAATGCACTCCTTCGAGTACTTGATTATGGGCTCGTTCTTTGTTTGAAAGTGACAAGTGGCGTTTTGTTATTAGTTGATGGGAGGAGACATGGATCATTATCCACTATGTAAAATCTGATTGGTGAAAAGTTATTTAGTGGGAGTTACTATTGGGATTTGAGGTATTAATTGTGTCGGCTGCTAGTGGCCAGCTGGCAATCCAAACCCCTTCTTTCTTGATTTCTAATTGGCCCAATTCTTGCACACACGGATTAAGCACTAGTAACTTCCAAAAATGGCAGATTTAACCCCTCAACTTTGGCAGTTTGATCTTTTGAGCTCTAATCTTCATTTTTTTGGCAAAATCAGTCCTTCAACTTGCATTGATTGAACATTTGAGCCCTTTGACTTTGTTGACTTAATAGTTGACCAGGTTTGACTTTGATCTTGACTTCTCCAAAATTGCACTTTAGTCCTTCATCTTTTAAATATTGTCAAGATAGGTCCTTTGTCTTCAGATGGCTTGTCACTTTTGATCCTTCTTTGTCTTTTCATCCAAATTAGCTTGATTTTCTTCTTGTTTGCTTGAAATTGTATCCTTCTTACCTATTTGTACACAAACACAAAACATACCACATAATTACGCTTTATAGCACAAAGTTTAGGTATTTTCCTTGTGTTTTTAGGGTGATTTGTTGATTAATTGATATGAGATTTTGCTCATATCAAATCCCCTACACTTGAACATTGCCATGACCTCATGCAATGCTATATTTTAAAGCACAAATTTACATTCTCCTCATAATTAATCCACCTTGGCCAATATGGAATGCATCTACACTACTCTACACTATATGATGCATGATTTTGATTTTTAACAATGCAATGCAAAAGAAACAATTCTATTTATATCTTTTTGGATTTTCTTGAAATGGTTTTGATGGAAATAACTCATAAAGAAATAAATGACTTTTGAGATTTTGTAGATTGTCATCTAGAAGATCCTCACAAAGATGTTTTCGAGAACAAGGAAATTACCGAAACATTTCCTCTTGAGACTCTCGGTGTAGTGAATTCTAAAGACACCACCCCATGGTTTGCCGACATTGCAAATTACCATGCGGGCAATTTCATAATGAAGGGTATGACGACACAACAAAAACGAAAATTCTTTCGTGACGTCAAGTTCTATTTTTGGGACGACCCTTATCTCTTTCAGATTTGTGCGGATCAACTCGTTCGACGTTGTGAGTTTGGTGCCGAAGCTTCTAATATCCTTAGAGCTTGTCACGAGGGACCCACGGGTGGTCACCACGGTGCTAATCTCACGGCTAAGAAAGTGTTCGATGCCGGTTTCTTTTGGCCTTCTATCTATCGTGATGCACACGCACTTGTGAAGTCGTGTGATTCATGCCAACGTCAAGGAAAATCGTCTCAACGTGATGAAATGCCACAAAACATAATTCAAGTATGTGAGATTTTCGACATATGGGGAATAGACTTTATGGGGCCGTTCCCATCGTCTCATGGCAACAAATATATCCTCGTCGCGGTGGACTACCTTTCTAAGTGGGTGGAAGCTAAGGCTTTGCCTACTAATGATGCTCGTGTGGTAGTGAAGTTTTTGAAGCAACTATTCTCTCGGTTTGGAACCCCTCGTGCTATTGTAAGCGATCGTGGAACCCATTTTTGTAATGACCAATTCGAAAAGGTTCTAAAGAAATATGGAGTTACTCATCGTCTTTCTACGGCTTATCACCCGCAAACGAGTGGGCAAGTCGAGGTTTCGAACCGAGCTTTGAAGAGGATTTTAAAGAGGTCAATTGGAGAAAACCGTGCTTCATGGTCCGACAAACTCGATGACGCTTTATGGGCCTTTAGGACCACTTATAAGACACCTATTGGTTGCACTCCTTATAAGTTAGTCTATGGGAAGAATTGTCATTTGCCTATTGAGTTGGAGCATAAGGAATATTGGGCCCTTAAGCATGCAAACTTTGACTTGAAGACCGCGGGAGATCACCGGAAAATACAATTGAATGAATTGGATGAATTAAGAGATAATGCTTATGAAAATTCATTAATTTTTAAAGAAAAGACTAAAAAGTTTCATGATTCAAAGATTAAAAACCGGGTTTTTAATGTTGGTGATCAAGTGTTGCTTTTTAACTCTCGTCTTAAGATATTTTCCGGGAAATTGAAATCTCGTTGGTCGGGTCCGTTCACCATTACACAAGTGTTTCCATATGGGACCATTGAGCTAGCTCAAGATGATGGTCCTAATTTCAAGGTGAATGGACATAGGCTTAAGCACTACTTTGGTGGGGAAATTCCTTCAATCGTTGCCCCCGACCAAGACACCTTCCCCAATGATAATTAGCATTGAGGGGATCGAGTCGAGCTCATGACTCGGTAATCAAAAACGAGGTGCCTCGTGGGGGAGATCCCATGCTTATCTTTTATGCTCACTATTCACTAATAAGGGGACTTGTACCCTTTCAACTCGTTGTCTCGTGGTTGTTTGTGATTGTGTTATCTAGATCATCATCATCATCTACGATTGAAGACTCTCATGTTCATTTACGTGAGCCTCCATCGTTTGTTTGAAGAAGTTTTTCACGAATCCATTGACATATCCTTTATTGTTCTAACAATTATCTTTTAGCATACTTAATAAACGACTTTAGATATATTGTTGATCACCCTTTCCATGCTAGATCCTAAGCATTCGACTCTTCGTCTCTAGTATGGGGGTGCTCCACATTTAGACTCGAAACATTGAGGACAATGTTTACTTTTAGTATGGGGGGGGGGGGGGTGAATAGATACTTGCTTTGCTACGCCCTCACGCTTTCCAACTTTCAATGTTTTGTTTTGCTAATAAGGCTAAAAATGGCCAAATTTTAAAATTTTTCTTAGTTTTAATAAGTGTTTTTAAGACACGAATGTATATTTTCTGTTGGGTAGAATAAGAGTTAATTTTTGACTTGATGGGCATTTGGAGCCATTTACATTCCTTAACCCGCTCAATTCAAGTTTTGCTAGACTTTTATATAGGGAGCTTTAAAACGCGAAAGTCTTAACTCTTTCGGGTTAAGAACAAGAAGTTTTCGCAAGTTCCTATAATTGATTCTAGAAAGTCACTTATCAAGGGAACTTTAAAACGCATTCTCTAAACTTGAAAAAGTCCAAGAAAGTGCAAGATCCTATAGGTGGCTTGAAAACCCAAAACTTTGATTTGATATAGTCTTAATGAAAGCTAATCTAAATTTGGCTTAATTTTGACTTGCATGGCTAAGTATTCACGAGTCTCTTTAATTAGAGGTCTTTATATAGTGAAGAACGAGAAATGATAGAGTTAGACAAGTGATCATGCTAAACGTAGAACATGAAAGTGTTCTTTCAAAAACTCATATGTTTTTAATTGTGGCTTTTTCTTCCCATAAGATCAATGCATTAGTATTAAATCATAATTGCAATAAGTAAGGTCGTACAATTTGAAAGGTTACTTAGCCTCTAGCGCAAGATCGTTTAAAAGTTGCTCGGGGTTGAATAGAGTTCATAGCCAAGGCATAACTTATTGAAGCGGGACGCGAAGATTGGCGATCATCCAAAAAGGCCCTAACAAGGCATGAGGAGCTCTATTTTTGCTAAAGATCCAAGATGATGTGAAGTATCATTATTCCTAAATCAATATGAAGGATCGAGACACACGACGAGAAGCAATTACTCCCCTAAAGATCATGGAGAAAGTCTATCCAAAAAGACCCTAACAAGGTATGAGGATAAATATATCCAAGTCCGAAAAGGAGGCGGATCGTTGTATATCAAAATCCAAAGTAAAGATTGAAGAAAAATGATGAAGTCGTGGTCCTATATGAAGAATCTCTCAAAAACGTCAAGTGAAGAAATTCCAAATATATGAAGAGAAGACCATAATTTCAAAAACGTCTTCCCAAGATTTGAAGTATGAAGTACATGCCAAATATCGGTCCGAGAAAGGTCTCAAATCGTGAAACGAGTTATGCCAAGATATGAACTTAAGGAGATACACGAGAAGCCGTTTTAAAAGATTTTGTCCTTCGGCTAACTATCGATCAAATCGTGCTACTTTGCTTTCGGACTAATAACTACTCAAATAAGTCAATATGAATCACTTGTGATCCATGACAAATAGATAAAAAATGCTAGTAACCCATTTCCTTTTATAATAACTAGGATTGCGGGGAGAAAAAGTATTACACAATTTGGACGTATGAGTAGTGTTAGCATTATGACTTGTACCAACAATGATCTTGTTTTTGCACTTAGCATGGAATGTATGACAATCAAGGATGACGAAGTTTACTCTAAGGGACATTAACTTGTTTCTATTCTTTGACCCTAAAAGTCACTTTTTGTGATGAAAATCATACATTATGTTCTTACACATCTTCGTAGTATGTTGCAATCTTTTTACTCTTCAATAAAGGTTAATAAAATTTGAACTTTGGTGATGCTTAGATACTTTATTCTAGCATTGCGTGAGGGCACGGCAATGGCTTAGTATGGGGGAGTGATGAGATGGCATTTATACATGATCTCATCGTTCTTTTCGGGCTTTTTAATACATAAAAATGTCATAAAATACCATATATATGCTTGTGTTTGTTTACTTGTGTATTTTAGGTATGGATATCGTGAGAAAAAGACAAAAGATCACAAGTTACAAGGAAAAACGGACACGAGAAACGAAGCCGTACAAAGAACCGGGCCCTAATCATGGAATTCTCAACAAATACCCTTGAAGACTTGAAGACAAACAAGATTGATCCTCATTCATTGAAGAAATGACACTTAAAACCCTTGTATATTAATAATTACAAGTTTGGTCCCTTAAGTTTGTCAAAATTACACAAAAGGTCCCTCAACTTTGAAGAAATGGCAAGAATAGTCCCTCAACAAATCAAAATTGCCAATAATGGTCCCTCATGAAGTCAAAGATACAATGAAGACCTTTGAAGATCAACAATGTCCAAGATCAGCCCTTGAATTATCCAAAAATGGCAAAAACAACCCTTGTAACCCTTTTGGAAAAGTCTTGTGCCAAAATTGTCAAGTTCTGAAAGTTATTAACAAAGGAAATGTGTTTATTTGCAAAATAAACGTGCTATACACTTTCTGCCAAAACACAAGGACTTAAGTTGCCACATTTGAAACATTCAAAGGTTTTTGCGCCAAACACTTCTCCATTCCACCAAAAACGGATCAAAAAGGCTACTGTTTACCTTTTCACCACCCAGATTTTACACCACTTAAAACAAAGGGTTAATTTAAATTACCTTGACACACACTTAATTCACACGCCCAGAAACCCTTCCTAACCTTAAAACACTCACTCCCACTCACCAAGAGGCCCCACCATTCAAACCCGTCCACCAATCAAAACATAACTTGAGCTCCAAGCTTAGCCACGTGTCAAGATCAACAGCTGACACTCATTGCTTCATCACAAAGCTATTTTAAACGGTTTGGATGCATTTTGGACAACTCACACCAAGAAAACGTCTAGAAGGACTTAGGGCATTTAGGGAAATTCACATCTAGGGTTTGTGAATAGTGTTAGCCAGGCATTTGCCTATAAAAGGAGACCTCAACATGTGAGAGTCCCTTTGTTCCAGATTTTAGCTTTTAATCTTTGTAATTCCTTTTTATGAAATAAAGTTTGAATTTCTTAAAATTTTGAGTTCTAATCTGTTATTTATAAAAGTTTGGTGTTTGAGAAGCTAAAATCTGAGTTCCATTATCTTGTTTGAAGGTTTTTGAGGCAAGGTTTTAAGTGATAAAGCTTGTGCATCAAAAATCAGAAAGTTGGCATTATTTTGATCTCACTTTGTGGTTTGTTCATCTTAGCAGCTTGGAAGCTGGTACTTGTTCTGCTAGTACCTAAGCTCAAACAATCCAGGGCCTGGATGTAGGTCTTGGAGGTTTGCATCTTCTTCCCTTTTCATTTTCTCTTTAAGTTTCTAATTATTTGTGATTTTTGTGGATTTATGCTTGAATCTGTGTTATTGTGGTTGATTATTGTTGATTTGGCTTGGTTTGATGTTATTGAGGTGTTACTGATCTGATTTGTGGGTTGAATCTTCATAAGCCTTTGAAAATTTGTGAAA
This sequence comes from Glebionis coronaria, assembly GCA_025667525.1. NCBI lineage: Eukaryota > Viridiplantae > Streptophyta > Magnoliopsida > Asterales > Asteraceae > Glebionis > Glebionis coronaria. Next base: position 233,284 of record JANFOE010000109.1, read on the forward strand.
TCAAGTTTTAAAAGGGTGTTTGGGATTACTGCATAAGTTGGATTTGTGGTTTGCTAAGTGCTTGTGTGTTGTTAGCAAGTATTGGTATCTGTTGTTTGGGTGATATTGTTCATCTGTTTGCAGGTTTTGAGGTTTTAAACACATTGATTCTTGATTTAGCTATAAAATCTTCATAACTTGGTAAAATTGGCTAGGATTTTGAGGACACCTAGATCTAGGCTTAGGCTAGGGCTAACAAGTGCTAAATCATAGTTAATCACACCAGGGTGGAAGGATTTGAGGCTTGAAATTGGATCAAGTGTCAAGTATATCAGCAAAACTTGTTTCTACATATGTTCATTGTTCATCAGTAACTTCTAGTGCTTTGATCTTGTTGATTTCTTTGATTCAGTGTTTGATTCTTGTTGCTTTGTGTTTATTGTTAGTTTATATAGCTTGTGTATGCATCTGGTTAAGTTTGGTTGGCTTATTTTGCTGAAATCTGCTTATTATGTGCTTAACTGCTTATTTCCCTATCTGGAGCATATCTGGTAACTGTTTGGCTTATTGTGGCTTATTGTGTGAACCATTTTGTAATTTTATTGTTGCTATTGACTCTTTGTGATTCACTGATCACAAGGGTGCCTTTGTTTCCAATTGAATCAAACCAGAACTCTCAAATAAGCTTAGTCAAATAGTCAAAGCAGTGGGAACTCCTTTCCCCTGCTGGTTGCCACTGATAGTGTAAAATTAGGTTCAGCTTATCATTAAGCTATAATAGCTTATTCCAACCAGCAACAACTTTGTTTTTGTAATAGGTGCTCATATTTTGACCCATTTGTTCATACTGGAGCATTTGGGTGGTTGACTTTAAGGTTTGACTAAAAAACCAACTCATTTGACTTTTTCATAAGTGCTTATTGGCTTATTCTGGCTTATTGGTTGTGCTTATTGAATTTTTGTTGATTGATTTTGCTTATTGAGTCCATTTGAAAGCTTTTGCAAGTTGAATCAAGTCCTGAGGAGCATTATTTCTCAAAAACGACTATTTTGTCCTTTTGTGGATTTTTGCTTTTCTATTTTCTGGCTTATTGAGTGTGCTTTTTGGAAATTTCTTTTGACAGATCTCTTAAGCATCCGAAAAGAGGGTTGTGTGTCAAATTAGAGCTTATGGCATAAGCTTATTACTTAATGGGCTGAAAAGCCCAATAAGAATAAGCTTTGTGCTTATTAAGCTGTGATAAGCTCACATTAAGCTTTTGGGCCTTTAGAGTTTTGTTCTTAGAATTGAATTTTGAGTCAAATAGGGCTTTTCCAAGTCAATTGGGCCAAGTTTGACTTTTTGGGCCCAAAAGCCCATTTTGGTTGACTGTTTTTGGATTTGGCCCATTTGAGGGCCCATTAGGGGTATTTTGGTAATTTCACTTTGATTTTCTGATTATTTAGGTCAAAATAAACTAGTTTGCAAGTTTTTAGAATTTTTTATAATTTTTGGATTTTTAATATTATTTTATTATTATTTTATTATTATTTTATTATTATTTTTAAAATTTCACTTTTTCCAACTTTTTACATTTTTCTTAGGTTTGTTACATTAAAATAGGAATTTAGCAACTTTTAGAATAATTTTATCTCTTCTAGATTAATTTTTATAATTATTTTAAGTTGTAATAGTTTTTAATTCATTTTAAATAGTTTTTATTAGTTTTAAAATTTCTAAAAATAGTTTTTAATCTTTTTAGGTCATTTTAGAGTTTTACCAATTGAAAAATCTTTATTTGGGCTTTTTGATAATTTATTTGATTTTTAGGGCTTTAATTAGCATTTAAAAATTGAATATTTAATTATTTAAAAGGTTTGAAAAAGTTTTGATCATTGGTAAACTCTTAGTTTATTATTTTTGATTTTTGGTGAATTTTTGGTAATTTTTAGAATTTATTTTTATTTTTGTGGTTTTTAAGGTTCTACGTTTTAACTTTCTAGTAGTGATTTTTTTTGTTAATTTTTATTTTTACGTCTTCGTCATCTTCTTTTCTCATCCCCTTCTAAACCAATCATTAATCACAAACATTTAACAAATTTCTCACACACATATACCTCCTTGGGAAACGAACTTACTTACCTTTAGGGTCATTAGTGTTGATTTTCCTAAATCATCACTCGATACTTACCGCTTTTACGCTTTTTTCCTAAGAGGTGTATTTTACCACAATCATTTTGGCGCCGCTGCCGGGGAGGTGTGTCGTGATTAATTTGCATTGTTGTTTTTAATATTAACCATATAGTATTTGTATTAGTAGAACTCTACTAATACGTATTATCGGTTTTCTTGGTTTTTCTTGTACAAATATTATTAATATATTGTATTAAGTATCACAATTAATATACAATATCTCCAAAAATGTGAAAACACAACCTTAATTGGGATTTCATCACTCAATTATTGTATTCGAATCTCAAACAAAAAGAAAAAGGCAAGAATAGATAAATACTTTCGTGAAGCTCGATTTTGAAAGATACAAACTATAAGGTGGGTATAAGGCGGGTATTATAAAATATACCCTAAGGAAAAAGGCTCTTAAGTGCTTCGTGCCGCCTCGTTTCCCCGCTTGCTTGTGAGTATTTTGAGATTGAAGGCTAATCGAGGGTTTTGCCGCCCAAAGTATTATTACGTATAATATATTTGCTTGGTTTCTTTGTGATTAAAACCTCTTGAACAATTTGGTTTTCACCAAAGTTCTAAAGTCATTCGAAGGCGTTCACTCCACGTGATCGTTTTCATTCCTTTGAGGCTCCTTTAATCAAGAATTTGATTCGAGGAGAGATTTTGTAGATTGTTGTCTACGAAGATACACCAAAATCCAAAAAAATTAAATATCATCAAAAACACAAAAAAATTGAAAATTCACAAAACACACAAAAAGAATCTTCTTTGCTCACCTCTCATTCTTCGTGAAGTTTATGATCACGCGTAATCAAGCAAAACGAGCTCGTAAACGTCTTCAAAAGCAAGCCAATTAAGAGTCGTTGATTGAGGAACAACCTCCAATTGTTGAACCTACTATAGAACAAGAAGTCGTCATGGCTAATCGTACTATGATGGAGTTGCTACAAGCACCCACCGAGGGTTTTGGAAAGGCTATTGTGATTCCCGCCATCCTTGCGGAGAATTCCGAGATTAAGACGGGTTTAATGTCGATGTTGCAAGCAAATAAGTTTAGAGGTCACGAGAAAGACAACCCGCATTACCACATTAGGAATTTCAACCGTCTCACCGCTACTAGCAAGTTTAAGGATGTTCCACATGACGCCATTAAGATGATGTTGTTTCCATACTCGTTGGATGGACCCGCAAAAATTTGGCTCGAGAAAGAACCGCCAAATTCGATTTTGACATGGGTCGATCTCGTTTCTAAGTTTGTGAACAAGTTTTTTCCACCATCTAAAACAACACACTTAAAAAATGAGATTTCATGATTTGTGCAAAGAAATAATGAAAGTTTTTCAATGGCATGGGAACGATTTAAAGAAATGTTACATGAATGTCCACACCATGATTTTACGGAATTGCATCAAGTGGATACTTTTTATAATGGGCTTAATGATCATGAACGAGATTATTTGAATGCCGCCGCGGGTGGTAATTTTTTGTGCAAGACGACAAATGAGGCTTTACAAATCATTGAGAATCGATCTAAGGTTTATAACCCTCGTAACACACCGAGTGTTGCCAATATGGGTTCGTCATCTTCGTCACAATCGTCTCGTATCATTAACGCCTTACATGATGAAGCTAATGAGGAAAATCGGTTTTTTGATAGATTTGCTAATCTAATGTCCCATTGGAAGGCTCAAGAAGCTTCCAATTCCGCTTCGGTTAAAGCGGTTGTTCTCAAGAGGTGTTTTTGATGATATCTAATTTTTTTGGATTTTGGTGTATCTTCGTAGACGACAATCTACAAAATCTCTCCTCGAATCAACCTCTTGATTATAGGAGCCTCAAAGGAATGAAAACGATCACGTGGAGTGAACGCCTTCGAATGACTTTAGAACTTTGGTGAAAACCAAATTGTTCAAGAGGTTTTAATCACAAAGAAACCAAGCAAATATATTATACGTAATAATACTTTGGGTGGCAAAACCCTCGATTAGCCTTCAATCTCAAAATACTCACAAGCAAGCGGGGAAACGAGGCGGCGCGAAGCACTAAAGAGCCTTTTTCCTTAGGGTATATTTTATAATACCCGCCTTATACCCACCTTATAGTTTGTATCTTTCAAAATCGAGCTTCACGAAAGTATTTATCTATTTTTGCCTTTTTCTTTCTGTTTGAGATTCGAATACAATAATTGAGTGATGAAATCCCAATTAAGGTTGTGTTTTCACACTTTTGGAGATATTGTATATTAATTGTGATACTTAATACAATATATTAATAATATTTGTACAAGAAAAACCAAGAAAACCGATAATACGTATTAGTAGAGTTCTACTAATACAAATACTATATGGTTAATATTAAAAACAACAATGCAAATTAATCACGACACACCTCCCCGGCAGCGGCGCCAAAATGATTGTAGTGTTTTACTACTCTTTAGGAAAAGAGCGTAAATAGGGAAAGTATCGAGTGATGATTTAGGAAAATCAACACTAATGACCCTAAAGGTAAGTAAGTTCGTTTCCCAAGGAGGTATATGTGTGTGAGAAATTTGTTAAATGTTTGTGATTAATGATTGGTTTAGAAGGGGATGAGAAAAGAAGATGACGAAGACGTAAAAATAAAAATTAACAAAAAAATCACTACTAGAAAGTTAAAACGTAGAACCTTAAAAACCCACAAAAATAAAAATAAATTCTAAAAATTACCAAAAATTCACCAAAAATCAAAATAAATAAACTAAGAGTTTAACAATGATCAAAACTTTTTCAAACTTCTTAAATAATTAAATATTCATTTTTTAAATGCTAATTAAAGCCCTAAAAATCAAATAAATTATCAAAAAGCCCAAATAAAGATTTTTCAATTGGTAAACCTCTAAAATGACCTAAAAAGATTAAAAACCATTTTTAGAAATTTTAAAACTAATAAAAACTATTTAAAATGAATTAAAAACTATTAAAACTTAAAATAATTATAAAAATTAATCTAAATGTGATAAAATTATTCTAAAAGTTGCTAAATTCCTATTTTAATGTAATTAACCTAAGAAAAATGTAAAAAGTTGGAAAAGGTGAAATTTCAAAAATAATAATAAAATAATATTAAAATAATATTAAAAAACCAAAAATTATAAAAAATTCTAAAAACTAAACTAGTTTATTTTAACCTAAATAATCAGAAAATCAAAGTGAAATTACCAAAATACCCCTAATGGGCCCTCAAATGGGCCAAATCCAAAATCAGTCAACCAAAATGGGCTTTTGGGCCCAAAAAGTCAAACTTGGCCCAATTGACTTGGAAAAGCCCTATCTGACTCAAAATTTAATTCTAAGAACAAAACTTTAAAGGCCCAAAAGCTGAATGTGAGCTTATCACAGCTTAATAAGCACAAAGCTTATTCTAATTGGGCTTTTCAGCCCATTAAGCAATAAGCTAATGCCATAAGCTCTAAGTTGACACACAACCCTCTTTTAGGATGCTTAAGAGATATGTCAAAAGAAATTTCCAAAAATCACACTCAATAAGCCAGAAAATAGAAAAGCAAAAATCCACAAAACGACAAAATAGTCGTTTTTGAGAAATAATGCACCTCAGGACTTGATTCAACTTGCAAAAGCTTTCAAATGGACTCAATAAGCAAAATCAATCAACAAAAATTCAATAAGCACAACCAATAAGCTAGAATAAGCCAATAAGCACTTATGAAAAAGTCAAATGAGTTGGTTTTCTAGTCAAACCTTAAAGTCAACCACCCAAATGCTCCAGTATGAACAAATGGGTCAAAATATGAGCACCTATTACAAAAACAAAGTTGTCGCTGGTTGGAATAAGCTATTATAGCTTAATGATAAGTTGAACTCAGTTTTACACTATCAGTGGCAACCAGCAGGGGAAAGGAGTTCCCACTGCTTTGACTATTTGACTAAGCTTATTTGAGAGTTCTGGTTTGATTCAAATGGAAACAAAGGCACCCTTGTGATCAGTGAATCACAAGGAGTCAATAGCAACAATAAAATCACAAAATGGTTCACACAATAAGCCACAATAAGCCAAACAGTTACCAGATATGCTCCAGATAGGGAAATAAGCAGTTAAGCACTTAATAAGCAGATTTAAGCAAAATAAGCCAACCAAACTTAACCAGATGCATACACAAGCTATATAAACTAACAATAAACACAAAGCAACAAGAATCAAACACTGAATCAAAGAAATCAACAAGATCAAAGCACTAGAAGTTACTGATGAACAATGAACATATGCAGAAACAAGTTTTGCTGATATACTTGACACTTGATCCAATTTCAAGCCTCAAATCCTTCCACCCTGGTGTGATTAACTATGATTTAGCACTTGTTAGCCCTAGCCTAAGCCTAGATCTAGGTGTCCTCAAAATCCTAGCCAATTTTACCAAGTTATGAAGATTTTATAGCTAAATCAAGAATCAATGTGTTTAAAACCTCAAAACCTGCAAACAGATGAACAATATCATCCAAACAACAGATACCAATACTTGCTAACAACACACAAGCACTTAGCAAACCACAAATCCAACTTATGCAGTAATCCCAAACACCCTTTTAAAACTTGATTTCACAAATTTTCAAAGGCTTATGAAGATTCAACCCACAAATCAGATCAGTAACACCTCAATAACATCAAACCAAGCCAAATCAACAATAATCAACCACAATAACACAGATTCAAGCATAAATCCACAAAAATTACAAATAATCAGAAACATAAAGAGAAAATGAAAAGGGAAGAAGATGCAAACCTCCAAGACCTACATCCAGGCCCTGGATTGTTTGAGCTTAGGTACTAGCAGAACAAGTACCAACTTCCAAGCTGCTAAGATGAACAAACCACAAAGTGAGATCAAAATAATGCCAACTTTCTGATTTTTGATGCACAAGCTTTATCACTTAAAACCTTGCCTCAAAAACCTTCAAACAAGATAATGGAACTCAGATTTTAGCTTCTCAAACACCAAACTTTTATAAATAACAGCTTAGAACTCAAAATTTTAAGAAATTCAAACTTTATTTCATAAAAAGGAATTACAAAGATTAAAAGCTAAAATCTGGAATAAAGGGACTCTCATATGTTGAGGTCTCCTTTTATAGGCAAATGCCTGGCTAACACTATTCACAAACCCTAGATGTGAATTTCCCTAAATGCCCTAAGTCCTTCTAGACGTTTTCTTGGTGTGAGCTGTCCAAAATGCATCCAAACCGTTTAAAATAGCTTTGTGATGAAGCAATGAGTGTCAGCTGTTGATCTTGACACGTGGCTAAGCTTGGAGCTCAAGTTGTGTTTTGATTGGTGGACGTGTTTGAATGGTGGGGCCTCTTGGTGAGTGGGAGTGAGTGTTTTAAGGTTGGGAAGGGTTTCTGGGCGTGTGAATTAAGTGTGTGTCAAGGTAATTTAAATTAACCCTTTGTTTTAAGTGGTGTAAAATCTGGGTGGTGAAAAGGTAAACAGTAGCCTTTTTGATCCGTTTTTGGTGGAATGGAGAAGTGTTTGGCGCAAAAACATTTGAATGTTTCAAATGTGGCAACTTAAGTCCTTGTGTTTTGGCAGAAAGTGTATAGCACGTTTATTTTGCAAACAAACACATTTCCTTTGTTAATAACTTTCAGAACTTGACAATTTTGGCACAAGACTTTTCCAAAAGGGTTACAAGGGTTGTTTTTGCCATTTTTGGATAATTCAAGGGCTGATCTTGGACATTGTTGATCTTCAAAGGTCTTCATTGTATCTTTGACTTCACGAGGGACCATTATTGGCAATTTTGATTTGTTGAGGGACTATTCTTGCCATTTCTTCAAAGTTGAGGGACCTTTTGTGTAATTTTGACAAACTTAAGGGACCAAACTTGTAATTATTAGTATACAAGGGTTTTAAGTGTCATTTCTTCAATGAATGAGGATCAATCTTGTTTGTCTTCAAGTCTTCAAGGGTATTTGTTGAGAATTCCATGATTAGGGCCCGGTTCTTTGTACGGCTTCGTTTCTCGTGTCCGTTTTTCCTTGTAACTTGTGATCTTTTGTCTTTTTTACGATATCCATACCTAAAATACACAAGTAAACAAACATAAGCATATATATGGTATTTTATGACATTTTTATGCATTAAAAGCCCGAAAAGAACGATGAGATCATGTATAAATGCCATCTCATCACTCCCCCATACTAAGCCATTTCCGTGCCCTCACGCAATGCTAGAATAAAGTATCTAAGCATCACCAAAGTTAAAATTTTATTAACCTTTATTGAAGAGTAAAAAGATTTGCAACATACTACGAAGATGTGTAAAGACATAATGTATGATTTTCATCACAAAAAGTGACTTTTAGGGTCAAAGAATAGAAACAAGTTAATGTCCCTTAGAGTAAACTTAGTCATCCTTGATTGTCATACATTCCATGCTAAGTGCAAAAACAAGATCATTGTTGGTACAAGTCATAATTTTAACACTACTCATACGTCCAAATTGTGTAATACTTTTTCTCCCCGCAATCCTAGTTATTATAAAAGGAAATGGGTTACTAGCATTTTTTATCTATTTGTCATGGATCACAAGTGATTCATATTGACTTATTTGAGTAGTTATTAGTCCGAAAGCAAAGTAGCACGATTTGATCGATAGTTAGCCGAAGGACAAAATCTTTTAAAACGGCTTCTCGTGTATCTCCTTAAGTTCATATCTTGGCATAACTCGTTTCACGATTTGAGACCTTTCTCGGACCGATATTTGGCATGTACTTCATACTTCAAATCTTGGGAAGACGTTCTTGAAATTATGGTCTTCTCTTCATATATTTGGAATTTCTTCACTTGACGTTTTTGAGAGATTCTTCATATAGGACCACGACTTCATCATTTTTCTTCAATCTTTACTTTGGATTTTGATATACAACGATCCGCCTCCTTTTCGAACTTGGATATATTTATCCTCATACCTTGTTAGGGTCTTTTTGGATAGACTTTCTCCATGATCTTTAGGGGAGTAATTGCTTCTCGTCGTGTGTCTCGATCCTTCATATTGATTTAGGAATAATGATTCTTCACATCATCTTGGATCTTTAGCAAAAATAGAGCTCCTCATGCTTTGTTAGGGCCTTTTTGGATGATCTCCAATCTTCGCGTCCCGCTTCAATAAGTTATGCCTTGGCTATGAACTCTATTCAACCCCGAGGAACTTTTAAACGATCTTGCGCTAGAGGCTAAGTAACCTTTCAAATTGTACGACCTTACTTATTGCAATTATGATTTATTCCTAATGCATTGATCTTATGGGAAGAAAAAGCCACAATTAAAAACATATGAGTTTTTGAAAGAACACTTTCATGTTCTACGTTTAGCATGATCACTTGTGTAACTCTATCATTTCTCGTTCTTCACTATATAAAGACCTCTAATTAAAGAGACTCGTGAATACTTAGCCATGCAAGTCAAAATTAAGCCAAATTTGGATTAGCTTTCATTAAGACTATATCAAATCAAAGTTTTGGGTTTTCAAGCCACCTATAGGATCTTGCACTTTCTTGGACTTTTTCAAGTTTAGAGAATGCGTTTTAAAGTTCCCTTGATAAGTGACTTTCTAGAATCATATATAGGAACTTGCGAAAAGTTCTTGTTCTTAACCCGAAAGAGTTAAGACTTTCGCGTTTTAAAGCTCCCTATATAAAAGTCTAGCAAAACTTGAATTGAGCGGGTTAAGGAATGTAAATGGCTCCAAATGCCCATCAAGTCAAAAATTAACTCTTATTCTACCCAACGGAAAATATACATTCGTGTCTTAAAAACACTTATTAAAACTAAGAAAAGTTTTAAAATTTGGCCATTTTTAGCCTTATTAGCAAAACAAAACATTGAAAGTTGGAAAGCGTGAGGGCGTAGCAAAGCAAGTATCTATTCACCCCCCATACTAAAAGTAAACATTGTCCTCAATGTTTCGAGTCTAAAGGTGGAGCACCCCCATACTAGAGACGAAGAGTCGAATGCTTAGGATCTAGCATGGAAAGGGTGATCAACAATATATCTAAAGCCGTTTATTAAGTATGCTAAAAGATAATTGTTAGAACAATAAAGGATATGTCAATGGATTCGTGAAAAACTTCTTCAAACGAACGATGGAGGTTCATGTAAACGAACACGAGAGTCTTCAATCGTAGATGATGATGATGATCTAGATAACACAATCACAAACAACCACGAGACAACGAGTTGAAAGGGTACAAGTCCCCTTATTAGTGAATAGTGAGCATAAAAGATAAGCATGGGATCTCCCCCACGAGGCACCTCGTTTTTGATTACCGAGTCATGAGCTCGACTCGATCCCCTCAATGCTAATTATCATTAGGGAAGGTGTCTTGGTCGGGGGCAACCATTGAAGGAATTTCCCCACCAAAGTAGTGCTTAAGCCTATGTCCATTCACCTTGAAATTAAGACCATCATCTTGAGCTAGCTCAATGGTCCCATATGGAAACACTTGTGTAATGGTGAACGGACCCGACCAACGAGATTTCAATTTCCCGGAAAATATCTTAAGACGAGAGTTAAAAAGCAACACTTGATCACCAACGTTAAAAACCCGGTTTTTAATCTTTGAATCATGAAACTTTTTAGTCTTTTCTTTAAAAATTAATGAATTTTCATAAGCATTATCTCTTAATTCATCCAATTCATTCAATTGTATTTTCCGGTGATCTCCCGCGGTCTTCAAGTCAAAGTTTGCATGCTTAAGGGCCCAATATGCCTTATGCTCCAACTCAATGGGCAAATGACAATTCTTCCCATAGACTAACTTATAAGTAGTGCAACCAATAGGTGTCTTATAAGCGGTCCTAAAGGCCCATAAAGCATCATCGAGTTTGTCGGACCATGAAGCACGGTTTTCTCCAATTGACCTCTCTAAAATCCTCTTCAAAGCTTGGTTCGAAACCTCGACTTTCCCACTCGTTTGCGGGTGATAAGCCGTAGAAAGACGATGAGTAACTCCATATTTCTTTAGAACCTTTTCGAATTGGTCATTACAAAAATGGGTTCCACGATCGCTTATAATAGCACGAGGGGTTCCGAACCGAGAGAATAGTTGCTTCAAAAACTTCACTACCACACGAGCATCATTAGTAGGCAAAGCCTTAGCTTCCACCCACTTAGAAAGGTAGTCCACCGCGACGAGGATATATTTGTTGCCATGAGACGATGGGAACAGCCCCATAAAGTCTATTCCCCATATGTCGAAAATCTCACATACTTGAATTATGTTTTGTGGCATTTCATCACGTTGAGACGATTTTCCTTGACGTTGGCATGAATCACACGACTTCACAAGTGCGTGTGCATCACGATAGATAGAAGGCCAAAAGAAACCGGCATCGAACACTTTCTTAGCCGTGAGATTAGCACCGTGGTGACCACCCGTGGGTCCCTCGTGACAAGCTCTAAGGATATTAGAAGCTTCGGCACCAAACACACAACGTCGAACGAGTTGATCCGCACAAATCCGAAAGAGATAAGGGTCGTCCCAAAAATAGAACTTGACGTCACGAAAGAATTTTCGTTTTTGTTGTGTCGTCATACCCTTCATTATGAAATTGCCCGCATGGTAATTTGCAATGTCGGAAAACCATGGGGTGGTGTCTTTAGAATTCACTACACCGAGAGTCTCAAAAGGAAATGTTTCGGTAATTTCCTTGTTCTCGAAAACATCTTTGTGAGGATCTTCTAGACGAGAGAGATGATCGGCCGCTAGATTCTCGGCTCCTTTTTTTGTCAAGTACGGTGACATCAAATTCTTGGAGGAGGAGCATCCAACGAAGCAATCTCGGCTTAGCATCTTGCTTAGCTAAGAGATACTTGATAGCCGAATGGTCGGTATACACGATGCTTTTAGTCAAGACGAGATAAGGTCGGAATTTCTCAAAAGCATAGACCACGGCAAGGAATTCCTTTTCCGTTATGGTGTACTTTAATTGAGCCTCGGTCATCGTCTTACTAGCATAATGGATAGGACGGAAATGCTTGTCATAAAGTTGCCCTAAGACGGCCCCTATAGCATAATCACTTGCATCGCACATGATTTCAAAGGGTAATTCCCAATTAGGAGCAACAAGAATGGGAGCTTCGGTAAGTTTCCTTTTGAGAGTTTCGAAAGCCTTGACACAATCCTCATTGAAGTTAAAAGGAGCATCTTTCTCGAGAAGGTGTGTCATAGGACGAGAGATTTTCGAAAAGTCCTTGATGAAACGACGATAAAAGCCCGCGTGGCCTAGGAAACTCCGAACTCCCTTAACGGTTTTGGGATGAGGTAACTTGGCGATGACGTCTACCTTAGCTTTATCGACCTCAATCCCCGCCTTCGACACCTTATGTCCTAAGACGATTCCTTGTTTACACATGAAATGACATTTTTCCCAATTAAGCACAAGATTGGTTTCTTCACAACGTTTTAACATTTGCTCGAGATTAGATAAACATGACGTGAACGAATTACCAAACACCGAGAAGTCATCCATAAACACTTCCATCGACTTCTCGATCATATCGTGAAAAATCGCCATCATACACCGTTGAAACGTACCGGGTGCATTACAAAGTCCGAAAGGCATCCTACGATAAGAGAACGTTCCATAAGGACATGTAAACGTAGTCTTATCTTGATCATGAGGGTCGATAGGGATTTGAAAGTAACCGGAAAAACCATCTAAAAAGCAATAGAATTCATTTCCCGCTAGTCGCTCCAACATTTGATCCATGAAGGGCAAAGGAAAGTGGTCTTTACGAGTGGCGTCATTTAACTTTCGGTAGTCAATACACACCCTCCAACCGGTCACAACACGAGTGGGAATTAACTCGTTGTTTTCATTAGGCACAACGGTCATTCCTCCCTTTTTAGGGACATAATGGATTGGGCTCACCCATGGGCTATCAGATATAGGATAAATCATTCCCGCGTCAAGGAGTTTAAGGACCTCCTTTTTATTGACATCGTGAATTTTGGGATTCACCCTTCTTTGACTTTGAATTGCGGGTTTGTAGTCCTCCTCCATTAAAATCTTGTGAGTACAAAATTTTGGGTCAATACCCTTAATATCGGATATTTTCCACGCAATTGCCCCTTATGAGCCTTAAGAACTTTCAAGAGCTCGGTTTTTTCATCATTAGCAAGATCTTTTGCAATAATAACCGGCAACTTGTCATCACCTTCCAAGAATGCGTATTCAAGGTGAGAAGGAAGATCTTTCAATTCAAGGATAGGTGGTTCCTCGATTGAAGATTTTGGTTCAACACTCATAACTTCCATCGGCGAAAGAAATGGTGGAATAGAAATATCATCACTAATCAACACCTCATCTTCATTGTCGATTTCATTTGAAGTGAGATCGCCTCCTTGGAATGGAGTGAGATTTGGTGTGGAATTAGCAAGAATCGGATCCAAAATAGTGGGATTGCCACTTGACGAGCTATCGGAAAAACCTAACACTTCTTGTGAAAACTCATCGCAAACCACATCAACGATGTCAATGTGATTAATGGTAGCGATTGCATAAACATGAGAAGGTTTCGAGTTTTGAGTAGCGTTTATAACAAGTTCCTCTTCGTTGAATCTCAAAGTGATAGTTCTTGCATGAACATCGATAAGCGATCTCGAAGTGTCTAAAAATGGACGACCTAAAATTAGAGGAACTTGAGGATCCGCGGGGATGTCAACTACTATAAAATCAACGGGATAGTAGAACTTCCCCACTTTCACGAAAACATCTTCGGCTAATCCACATGCCATAATCGTAGAATGATCGGCCATCTCGATGGACATGTTCGAAGGAATGAGAGCCGGAAGCGAAAGCGATTTCCAAATGGAAAATGGCATCAAATTAATGCTCGCACCAAGATCGTCCAAGGCGAGGCATTCTTTCATATCTTGTATGTCACAAGGAATGAGAAACTTTCCGGGATCACCAACTTTTTCCGGTATGCGGTTAAGATAAACCGAAGAACAATTAGCAAGCTTTGAAAGCTTTTCCTTATCGCTCATCATACTTTTAAAAGTGGAAGCTAAACGAGGCATATACAACAACGCGTCGGCTAAACTCACATCAAAATGCACTTGTTGAAACATTTTTATAAAAAGCTCGATTTGTTGTTTGTTACATTCTTGCATTTTCTCTTTGTTTCGTCTCGAAGGGTAGGGTAAAGGTGGTGTGGGTTGGTCATTAGGCAACGGCCTTGGAAACTCGGGTTCCACAATTGGTAATGGTTCAACCGTAGGTGTGGTTTGAGCGGTACTTCGTGGGATTGTAACGTGCTCCTTTTCGACCATCACCTCGGGTTCTTTCTCGATTTCCTTCTCCGTAGAAGTACTTGGACGAGAGATTGGTTCCTTGAAAGTTTTACCACTTCGTGCAGTAATAACCTTCATTTCTCCCTTCAGGTTTGCAATGGTATCACTAGGAAGACCACCCGAGGAAGAGGGTTTACACATGATTGCTTCAAACATCTTAGCCATTCGGTCCTCAAATTTTGATTGCCTAGCATCCGCTGTTAATAACTCTTGCTTAATCTCATGTTGTCCTAATTCTATCTTTTGTTGGTTTTGTTAAAGACGTTGGACATTACCTTCCATTTTGTTTGCATGAGTTTTAAGTTCATAAGCAAGTTCATTTTTAAGCTCGTTTTTCAACTCGGATCTTAAGCTAATCATCTCACGTTGCATATTATCGAATTTAGCATCATTTGCTTTTGCATAATCCAAAAATTCTCCTTGCAAATTTTTAGTGTGAGCATTTTGAAAACCTTGTGTAGTGTTTTGAAAATCACGGTTTTGGTTTTGATTAGAGATTTGTCCATTCCCATTTTGATAATTCCCCTTGTTGTAATTACGTGAATTGCTTTGGTAATTACCTTGGTTGTTGTTTCGATAATTGTTAACATTTTGATTGGGTGGAGCTTGATTTTGGCGGGAACCTTGGCCATTTTGGTTGTAAGTTCCCATTGCTACATAAGCACTCGAAGTGTTACCATCCGCGGTAATACACTCGGAAAGATCATGAGCTCCCCCACAAGATAAACAACTTTTAGCAACCGCTTTAACCGAAGCGGAATTGGAAGCTTCTTGAGCCTTCCAATGGGACATTAGATTAGCAAATCTATCAAAAAACCGATTTTCCTCATTAGCTTCATCATGTAAGGCGTTAATGCTACGAGACGACT
The DNA here is from genome assembly GCA_025667525.1 of Glebionis coronaria. Taxonomy (NCBI): domain Eukaryota; kingdom Viridiplantae; phylum Streptophyta; class Magnoliopsida; order Asterales; family Asteraceae; genus Glebionis; species Glebionis coronaria. The sequence continues at coordinate 248,648 of JANFOE010000109.1, forward strand.
GTGACGAAGATGACGAACCCATATTTGCAACACTCGGTGTGTTACGAGGGTTATAAACCATAGATCGATTCTCAATGATTTGTAAAGCCTCATTTTTCGTCTTGCACAAAAAATTACCACCCGCGGCGGCATTCAAATAATCTCGTTCATGATCATTAAGCCCATTATAAAAAGTATCCACTTGATGCAATTCCGTAAAATCATGGTGTGGACATTCATGTAACATTTCTTTAAATCGTTCCCATGCCATTGAAAAACTTTCATTGTTTCTTTGCACAAATCTTGAAATCTCATTTTTTAAGTGTGTTGTTTTAGATGGTGGAAAAAACTTGTTCACAAACTTAGAAACGAGATCGGCCCATGTCAAAATCGAATTTGGCGGTTCTTTCTCGAGCCAAATTTTTGCGGGTCCATACAACGAGTATGGAAACAACATCATCTTAATGGCGTCATGTGGAACATCCTTAAACTTGCTATTGGCGGTGAGACGGTTGAAATTCCTAATGTGGTAATGCGGGTTGTCTTTCTCGTGTCCTCTAAACTTATTTGCTTGCAACATCGACATTAAACCCGTCTTAATCTCGAAATTCTCCGCAAGGATGGCGAGAATCACATTAGCCTCTCCAAAAGCCTCGGTGGGTGCTTGTAGCAACTCCATCATAGTACGATTAGCCATGACGACTTCTTGTTCTACAATAGGTTCAACAATTGGAGGTTGTTCCTCAATAAACGACTGTTGATTGGCTTGCTTTTGAAGACGTTTACGAGCTCGTTTTGCTTGATTACGCGTGATCATAAACTTCACGACGAATGGGAGGTGAGCAAAGAAGATTCGTTTTGGGTGTTTTGTGAATTTTCAATTTTTTTTGTGTTTTTGATGATATTTATTTTTTTGGATTTTGGTGTATCTTCGTAGACAACAATCTACAAAATCTCTCCTCGAATCAAACTCTTGATTAAAGGAGCCTCAAAGGAATGAAAACGATCACGTGGAGTGAACGCCTTCGAATGACTTTAGAACTTTGGTGAAAACCAAATTGTTCAAGAGGTTTTAATCACAAAGAAACCAAGCAAATATATTATACGTAATAATACTTTGGGCGGCAAAACCCTCGATTAGCCTTCAATCTCAAAATACTCACAAGCAAGTGGGGAAACGAGGCGACGCGAAGCACTTAAGAGCCTTTTTCCTTTGGGTATATTTTATAATACCCGCCTTATACCCACCTTATAGTTTGTATCTTTCAAAATCGAGCTTCACGAAAGTATTTATCTATTTTTGCCTTTTTCTTTTTGTTTGAGATTCGAATACAATAATTGAGTGATGAAATCCCAATTAAGGTTGTGTTTTCACACTTTTGGAGATATTGTATATTAATTGTGATACTTAATACAATATATTAATAATATTTGTACAAGAAAAACCAAGAAAACCGATAATACGTATTAGTAGAGTTCTACTAATACAAATACTATATGGTTAATATTAAAAACAACAATGCAAATTAATCATGACACACCTCCCCGGCAGCGGCGCCAAAATGATTGTAGTGTTTTACTACTCTTTAGGAAAAGAGCGTAAATAGGGAAAGTATCGAGTGATGATTTAGGAAAATCAACACTAATGACCCTAAAGGTAAGTAAGTTCGTTTCCCAAGGAGGTATATGTGTGTGAGAAATTTGTTAAATGTTTGTGATTAATGATTGGTTTAGAAGGGGATGAGAAAAGAAGATGACGAAGACGTAAAAATAAAAATTAACAAAAAAATCACTACTAGAAAGTTAAAACGTAGAACCTTAAAAACCCACAAAAATAAAAATAAATTCTAAAAATTCCCAAAAATTCACCAAAAATCAAAATAAATAAACTAAGAGTTTACCAATGATTAAAACTTTTTCAAACTTCTTAAATAATTAAATATTCAATTTTTAAATGCTAATTAAAGCCCTAAAAATCAAATAAATTATCAAAAAGCCCAAATAAAGATTTTTCAATTGGTAAACCTCTAAAATAACCTAAAAAGATTAAAAACTATTTTTAGAAATTTTAAAACTAATAAAAACTATTTAAAATGAATTAAAAACTATTAAAACTTAAAATAATTATAAAAATTAATCTAAATGTGATAAAATTATTCTAAAAGTTGCTAAATTCCTATTTTAATGTAATTAACCTAAGAAAAATGTAAAAAGTTGGAAAAGGTGAAATTTCAAAAATAATAATAAAATAATATTAAAATAATATTAAAAATCCAAAAATTATAAAAAATTCTAAAAACTTGCAAACTAGTTTATTTTAACCTAAATAATAAGAAAATCAAAGTGAAATTACCAAAATACCCCTAATGGGCCCTCAAATGGGCAAAATCCAAAATCAGTCAACCAAAATGGGCTTTTGGGCCCAAAAAGTCAAACTTGGCCCAATTAACTTGGAAAAGCCCTATCTGACTCAAAATTTAATTCTAAGAACAAAACTCTAAAGGCCCAAAAGCTGAATGTGAGCTTATCACAGCTTAATAAGCACAAAGCTTATTCTTATTGGGCTTTTCAGCCCATTAAGCAATAAGCTAATGCCATAAGCTCTAATTTGACACACAACCCTCTTTTAGGATGCTTAAGAGATCTGTCAAAAGAAATTTCCAAAAAGCACACTCAATAAGCCAGAAAATAGAAAAGCAAAAATCCACAAAACGACAAAATAGTCGTTTTTGAGAAATAATGCACCTCAGGACTTGATTCAACTTGCAAAAGCTTTCAAATGGACTCAATAAGCAAAATCAATCAACAAAAATTCAATAAGCACAACCAATAAGGCAGAATAAGCCAATAAGAACTTATGAAAAAGTCAAATGAGTTGGTTTTCTAGTCAAACCTTAAAGTTAACCACCCAAATGCTCCAGTATGAACAAATGGGTCAAAAATGAGCACCTATTACAAAAACAAAGTTGTCGCTGGTTGGAATAAGCTATTATAGCTTAATGATAAGCTGAACCCAATTTTACACTATCAGTGGCAACCAGCAGGGGAAAGGAGTTCCCACTGCTTTGACTATTTGACAAAGCTTATTTGAGAGTTCTGGTTTGATTCAATTGGAAACAAAGGCACCCTTGTGATCAGTGAATCACAAGGAGTCAATAGCAACAATAAAATCACAAAATGGTTCACACAATAAGCCACAATAAGCCAAACAGTTACCAGATATGCTCTAGATAGGGAAATAAGCAGTTAAGCACTTAATAAGCAGATTTAAGCAAAATAAGCCAACCAAACTTAACCAGATGCATACACAAGCTATATAAACTAACAATAAACACAAAGCAACAAGAATCAAACACTGAATCAAAGAAATCAACAAGATCAAAGCACTAGAAGTTACTGATGAACAATGAACATATGCAGAAACAAGTTTTGCTGATATACTTGACACTTGATCCAATTTCAAGCCTCAAATCCTTCCACCCTGGTGTGATTAACTATGATTTAGCACTTGTTAGCCCTAGCCTAAGCCTAGATCTAGGTGTCCTCAAAATCCTAGCCAATTTTACCAAGTTATGAAGATTTTATAGCTAAATCAAGAATCAATGTGTTTAAAACCTCAAAACCTGCAAACAGATGAACAATATCACCCAAACAATAGATACCAATACTTGCTAACAACACACAAGCACTTAGCAAACAACAAATCCAACTTATGCAGTAATCCCAAACACCCTTTTAAAACTTGATTTCACAAATTTTCAAAGGCTTATGAAGATTCAACCCACAAATCAGATCAGTAACACCTCAATAACATCAAACCAAGCCAAATCAACAATAATCAACCACAATAACACAGATTCAAGCATAAATCCACAAAAATCACAAATAATCAGAAACTTAAAGAGAAAATGAAAAGGGAAGAAGATGCAAACCTCCAAGACCTACATCCAGGCCCTGGATTGTTTGAGCTTAGGTACTAGCAGAACAAGTACCAGCTTCCAAGCTGCTAAGATGAACAAACCACAAAGTGAGATCAAAATAATGCCAACTTTCTGATTTTTGATGCACAAGCTTTATCACTTAAAACCTTGCCTCAAAAACCTTCAAACAAGATAATGGAACTCAGATTTTAGCTTCTCAAACACCAAACTTTTATAAATAACAGATTAGAACTCAAAATTTTAAGAAATTCAAACTTTATTTCATAAAAAGGAATTACAAAGATTAAAAGCTAAAATCTGGAACAAAGGGACTCTCACATGTTGAGGTCTCCTTTTATAGGCAAATGCCTGGCTAACACTATTCACAAACCCTAGATGTGAATTTCCCTAAATGCCCTAAGTCCTTCTAGACGTTTTCTTGGTGTGAGCTGTCCAAAATGCATCCAAACCATTTAAAATAGCTTTGTGATGAAGCAATGAGTGTCAGCTGTTGATCTTGACACGTGGCTAAGCTTGGAGCTCAAGTTGTGTTTTGATTGGTGGACGGGTTTGAATGGTGGGGCCTCTTGGTGAGTGGGAGTGAGTGTTTTAAGGTTGGGAAGGGTTTCTGGGCGTGTGAATTAAGTGTGTGTCAAGGTAATTTAAATTAACCCTTTGTTTTAAGTGGTGTAAATCTGGGTGGTGAAAAGGTAAACAGTAGCCTTTTTGATCCGTTTTTGGTGGAATGGAGAAGTGTTTGGCGCAAAAACATTTGAATGTTTCAAATGTGGCAACTTAAGTCCTTGTGTTTTGGAAGAAAGTGTATAGCACGTTTATTTTGCAAACAAACACATTTCCTTTGTTAATAACTTTCAGAACTTGACAATTTTGGCACAAGACTTTTCCAAAAGGGTTACAAGGGTTGTTTTTGCCATTTTTGGATAATTCAAGGGCTGATCTTGGACATTGTTGATCTTCAAAGGTCTTCATTGTATCTTTGACTTCATGAGGGACCATTATTGGCAATTTTGATTTGTTGAGGGACTATTCATGCCATTTCTTCAAAGTTGAGGGACCTTTTGTGTAATTTTGACAAACTTAAGGGACCAAACTTGTAATTATTAATATACAAGGGTTTTAAGTGTCATTTCTTCAATGAATGAGGATCAATCTTGTTTGTCTTCAAGTCTTCAAGGGTATTTGTTGAGAATTCCATGATTAGGGCCCGGTTCTTTGTACGGCTTCGTTTCTCGTGTCCGTTTTTCCTTGTAACTTGTGATCTTTTGTCTTTTTCACGATATCCATACCTAAAATACACAAGTAAACAAACACAAGCATATATATGGTATTTTATGACATTTTTATGCATTAAAAGCCCGAAAAGAACGATGAGATCATGTATAAATGGCATCTCATCAGGTAACATGGACACTTATCATCCTCAAGTTTCACTTTCCCCATACCAAGCTTATAAAATGGGATCATTGCATTCACAAGTAAAAAGTGCATCAACTTATTCATGACAATTAAATGTGGAACCGGTTATTATTTGAGCAAATTGTTTTTGGGCAAATTTGTCATTATTTAAAGCGTGAAGTATAAGAAATGGAAAATCTAAAAATAAGGAAGCAAAGTTTTAATCCTAAGTAATCCTCTCATCCATTACTTGAAAAACCACTCACAATTAATATATGTCTGTTTCAAGAGTAATAAGTCATTCGCCATATGTGTAAAATCCTCATGTCATGCATTAATAAGTAGCTACACACTTGCTAAGGAAAGTAAAGTAAAACTCACGCAATAATTTACATCCGCCATCTTTTTGAGACTTTGGATCTTCAACCCCGCAACCCGTCAAGATAATATTGGATTGGAGCAACTATAAAATCCCCGCAACCCGTCAAGGTAATATTGGAATCTAATAGTTACTATAATTAACACTTCACTGCCCCTCTTGGGAGTCTTACATAATTATTTTTTTTCTTTTTCTTTATTTCTAGCCACTCATTTTTTTGAAAGCCGCTCTTATTTTTATTTATTCCTCACAAAGAAATTTGAAAAGAATAAAAGGAAAAACACCCGCTAAATATTAAGCATGACATAAGTCTAGTACAAATAAAACGTTCTAATTTAGAATCTTAAGACGTACTTATACCAACCGTGAATGATTAGACAAAAATGCATAAGAGATTACAAACCAATTAAAACCGTTCTCGATTATTTATTAACATATATACATGCGAAGAAATTAGAGGTAAAGAAGAGAAGGGTTTAGCCACAAGTAGTTATCATGAAGTTTATCTAGCCCTTTTATACTTGCTTCAACTTTATCATTTCCCATTCTCCACAAATTTAAAATCTCAAAGAATGAGATTGGTGGATGCTTAGCCTAATAGACCAATGAACTACATGGTTAAGGATACTAGCTAGAGAGTGCCAAGATAAGCAAACTCGGGTTGAGTCAAAATATCCATGGCGTGCCTAATATGTCAAAGAAGTCTAAATTTGTTAAACCATGTTTTTATTATATTTTTTTCCTTTTATATATTTTTGATGAAAGATAAAAGAAGAAATATATACAATGCAAATGTGTTATGCAAATGAAAAATGATTAATGCAAAAATTATGAATGCATATTTTTGGTGGCCAAAGTAGATCAAAAATTTGAAAAATTGTGTATAATTAAAGTTCGTTTTCTAAGTTCTTAACAAATTGAAAGTCCTAACAAGATCGGGTTTATAATCGTTTTTGGTTGGTAGGGTTATTTGGCTTTGCTATGTCTAACTGAACAATTAAGTAATAATGGAAAATATTAACTACATAACCGTAAAACAAATTGTCAAATACTAAATTTGTTATTCAAGTAAATACAAAAATGTAAATCTATGAAAGTAAAGGGCTAAAAATGTAAATTCTAGAAATAAATGTGCTTGAAATGAAAATCAGTTAACTACAAGGACTAATTATGTAAATGTAACTAACTTTTAACTAACTTAACAAACTACTAAAACTGATTAACAGATTTTTAACTAAACTGAAAATTAAAGGACTAAACTTAACAAACCCTAGAAATTAGGAAATATTAGCTAAAAATGCAACTGACTCAAAACAGGGGGACCTAAGTGCAAAAACATGAAATTGTTACACAAAACGGGCTATCAACTTCTATAAGCTGGCTAGAGCTTAATTCTGAACCAAATAAGCTCTAGTAAACTGCAAAATGCTTAAAATCCAAAAACACCTAGGCTTGCAAATGGAATTAGGCTGAAATCAAGTAAATCTCTAATAAGCTATTCTTAATAAGCCACAATTAAGCTAACTAAAAAGCTGGACATGCACAATTTGATTTTCTTGTCAAAACCTGTTAATCAGCTTATAAGGAGCAGGGAATGTCTTTCCTTTTTCAAAATGATCAACTAGATAATCTGGAATATGACATTAAGCTAAAAGAGTGCTTCTTTGACTTTCGTTGACCAGATTTTTCAATAAGCTGAAAACTTCAAAACCTATCCAGGAACACTTTCTAACAAGGTTTGTGAAAGAAAATTAACAAGTTTATGAAGTAGAAATGCTAGTTGAAGAAATCAGTTTGGATTTTTATCTCAGAGAATGACATTTGCTAAAGTGCTTATTCAAATGCTTATTCCTATTTCAAAACTGGATACTGTAGATTTTGCTTTAACACACTAAAACTACAGATATTGAGTGATGATTAGAAAGTGATTTGAAGAAATTTAATCCAGTATTAAAGAAATGCTAAGTGATTGAAACCATGAACTTTCTGAAAACTTGCTTAACAAGAACTAACCCAAACTATTTTTGATGCAATTTGCCTGTTTGACTAAAAACTTGACTGGAAAATGACTGAAAACCTTGTGAACTTGTTTACTATAACTAAATGACCAAGAATGAGCAAAGTTCTACCAAGTTACAACTCTAGAACACAGATTAAGACTTAATCCCAAACACTAATTAATTGGTTTTTATCAAACTTTTGTGAAAGAAATTTGAGTTAAAGGCTAAACTGATTCAACATAGGTACCAAGCTAAGTTCAATGAATAAAATGTGATGGATCCGAACTAATTTCTAGCAATGAAACAAACTTATACTCAAAATGCACTATCAAGCTACTATCACTGATATAAGGCAAACAGAAATGAGAATTAATCTAGTGATCAAATTCTACACTACAATTAAACTACTCAATCACCAAAATCAATTCAATTTCAGACTAAACACACTTTATCATGCAAGCAACAAGATTTACACTAGGAATTAAGCATGCAGGCAACAGTTTAGAGGAACAAAAATGCAGAATATGAAACCTTTAAGCATAGGCCTCCATTGGGGAGTAGAGAAGCGCTGTGCTTTCTAACCAGTGCTAAACCACCACCTTAGCACTAAAATCAACTAATCAACAACTACCATCATCTTAATCACCATTAATGAACTTGAAATCTTCAAAATCTACTAAAACTGGACTGGATGAACAGGACAAGCAAAACAGCTACAGGTCTTCACAATTAGCTAATCATGATCAATTATGATCATAATAAGCTAACATCATCAATAGAATAACAAGATTGCAGGAATGAACAATAGATTTAGGAGATGAAAAGATGAAATTTTATTGATTGAGTTGGAAAAGTTGTTACAATGCTAGAAAGGTAGTTACAACTACTAACAGACTGAAGAGGTTGTCAATCTCTTGAGCTATTAAGCTATTCCTAACTGAATTGAGAGAAAAAGGAAAAGTGTGTGTGTTTTCACACTTTCTACATTACATCAAATGAGAGCTATCTAGGGGTATTTATAGAGTGAAGGTGAGAGTTGGTGAGGGAGAGTGACGTGTTGCATCCAATCCCCAGCTTCCACGTGGCTTCATTCTGTTAATTGCAATTTGATGATGAATAACACATTTGGGCCTTTTTGATTAAATGGATTTCATCTTAATTGGATAAGTGGGTTGAATTCGTCTCTTGATTTTAAACACTTTTCATGTTTACATCTTCTTTTGAAATGCACTCCTTCGAGTACTTGATTCTGGGCTCGTTCTTTGTTTGAAAGTGACAAGTGGCGTTTTGTTATTAGTTGATGGGAGGAGACACGGATCATTATCCACTATGTAAAATCTGATTGGTGGAAAGTTATTTAGTGGGAGTTACTGTTGGGATTTGGGGTATTAATTGTGTCGGCTGCTAGTGGCCAGCTGGCAATCCAAACCCCTTCTTTCTTGACTTCTCATTGGCCCAATTCTTGCACACACGGATTAAGCGCGAGTAACTTCCAAAAATGGCAGATTTAACCCCTCAACTTTGGCAGTTTGATCTTTTGAGCTCTAATCTTCATTTTTTGGCAAAATCAGTCCTTCAACTTGCATTCTTTGAACATTTGAGCCCTTTGACTTTATTGACTTGATAGTTGACCAGGTTTGACTTTGATCTTGACTTTTCCAAAATTGCACTTTAGTCCTTCATCTTTTGAATATTGTCAAGATAGGTCCTTTGTCTTCAGATGGCTTGTCACTTTTGATCCTTCTTTGTCTTTTCATCCAAATTAGCTTGATTTTCTTCTTGTTTGCTTGAAAATGTATCCTTCTTACCTATTTGTACACAAACACAAAACATACCGCATAATTCCGCTTTATAGCACAAAGTTTAGGTATTTTCCTTGTGTTTTTAGGGTGATTTGTTGATAAATTGATATGAGTTTTTTCTCATATCAATGGTCCTACTAGAGTTGCTCCATTGCGTATAGTAATAGCACTCACATTAGCTCTTGGGTTTGTCACGGTATTCGAAGGAAGAGAGCCCGAAGTAGAGGGTTGATTACTCTGGAAGAAACTAGCCATCATATTCCTCAAATCATTCGTTTGATTGCTTAAAGAAGTTTGCATATCATTTCTAAGCTCGGTTCGAATATCATTCCCTTGTTTAGTGATATCGCCTTTCAAGTTAATAATTTGGCTTTGAAGGTTTTTAACCACCTCTCCTTGGGTCCTCATGAAAGTTTCAACATCTTGATTATATGTCGTGGATGGAGGGATGGGTGGAGCTTGGTGAGCGGGTGGGTGATATGGATTAGAAGCTCGAGGTGGGTTTGGATTGCTTGTATTGATGTTGTTTGGGTTGTGGTTCTGAGGAGAAAACCCGGGTGAAAGAAAGTTGTTGTAACGATAACTTAGCAAGTTACGATCACCTTGAGTTTGGGCTTGATAGCCTTCCGTTGAATAGTTTTCGATAGTCGCATACACGTTTTCCGGATAATCATAAATAGAAGGAAAATTAGTGTATGAATGAGGACCGCCGCAAGTCTCACAAGAAAGTGCAACAAATTTAACTTGTTGTAGTTTATTCGTAGCCATGAGTTGGATATTTTTGTTCATTTCGGCTAGCGTGCGGGTGACTTCGGTCATCTCGGAGCTGGAAGAAGTAGAAGAAACATTGACTCTCGGGTTATTTCTTGAGGATGCGGATGAATCCCAATTTTTATGATGAGTAGTCATGTTCTCTATAAGCTCTCTACACTCCTCGGGTCTTCTTTTCATAAATGTGCCACCGGCGGCTGCATTAATCGTATCACGATCACGAAAAGTTAAACCGTTGTAGAAAGTGTCAATAAAAGTGACGGGGAGTATATTATGATTAGGACATCTATCGATCAAAACATTATAATGTTCCCAAGCGTCGAAAAGTGATTCATTAGGTTCTTGTGTGAAACCACTGATTTGATTCCGAAGGCTCGTTACCATGGATGGTGGAAAGTAGCGCGACAAAAATCGTTGAGTCATTTCGTCCCATGTATGAATTGAATTCTTCGAAAGACCATCAAACCATTTTTAGGCATGGTGGGATAAAGTGTGTGGAAATAGATGAAGGCGAAGAAAATCCATGGTAACACCGGGCAATTTCATGCTTTGAGTGACGGAAATGAATTTGTAGAGGTGTTTGTTGGCATCATCATCCGATAATCCGCGAAATGGAAAAGTGTTTTGAACTTGTTGGATCATGTGATACATCAACGAAAATTCTGGAGCCGTGATTTGCATCGGCGCAATCGGTCCTCCACGTCCATTCATTGTTGGTTGACAAAGCTCCTCCATCGTACAAAGGTCGGGTGGAGGGATATGGTTGTTATTATTCAAATTGGGGTGAGGTGGATTATTATTTTTGTGTACACCAGCCATGTCTAAGTCTTCAAGAGTCTCGGGCTCTGAATAAGACGATGAGCGAGTACGCATACACCTGCAAAAGAAAAAGATAGCAAAGAAATAGAGGAAATATAGTTAACGGAAAAATAAAATTTTTTAGGTGCAAGACTTTTGAAAAGAAATGCTTTTTATGAGTTTTTTTAAATATTTTTGGATTTTTGAAAATTTTTGATTTTTAGGATGTTTGAAAATTTTTGACACGAAAAATAACGTTCACAAGTGAACGGATCCCAAAATCCAACGCGTCTCACACAAAAAAACCGTTAATCTTCACGAAAAGAGCCGGCAGGGGAGCCATTTTAATAACTGAAAAATTGATCTTTGAAGTATGTCTTATCGAATTGACTACGGTTTAATCGTGCGACTCAGTCGTCTTTGGTGAATAAAATAAATGGTTTTCGTTGGGTATCTATTAAAAATGCAAGCTTTAATGAAAATGACAAAATAATAAAAATGATAAACTAATTAAGACTTAAACGAAATAAAGATAAAAGCTGGAAAAGATTAAACTAAAAATAAGAATTTTAAAGACAATTAAACAAATTAAGTAAATGACTAAAACTTAAATGCTTTAATAAAAATACAACAGAAAATAAAATAAAATATAATAAAACTAAAAACTAACTATTTCGGAAAAACATAAATTTTTAGAAAAATAAAGATTTTCGGAATAAACACAAAAATTTCGGAATAACAAGAAAATTCGGAAAAATAAATATTTTCGGAAAAACAAGCTATTTCGGAATTACTGATTATTTCGGAAAAACAAGAAAATTCGGATAAAACTATTATTTTCGGAAAAAGAACGGATTCTCGGAATAATTAGTTTTTTTCGGAAAAACTAACTATATTCGGATAAACACACTATTTCGGAAAAATGGCATATTTTCAGAATATCATGCTTTTTCGGAACTAAAGGGATTTTCGGAAAAGATACAAATATCTTCGGAATAAATGAAGAATTTCAGAATAAACGGATTTTTCGTATAAAGAACAAATTTTCGGAAAAATGGGATAATTTCGGAAAAAAGGGAAATTTCGGATAAAATTGAAAGGAAAAGATTTTCGGATACAAACTAATTTCGGATAAAGGGGAATTCTTCGGGATATCAAAACCCTTATCCGAAGATACACAAAAACACAGCAGAATAGTAACAGACGATCTATTATAAGGAAAAACTAAAAAAAATAAGCCACGAATAAGCACTAATCAAATATGCAATTTACCAAAACTTAATCTAAAACACTTTTAAGAAAAGCTAATTAAACGGCAAATCAAAAACTTGAAAAACACTAATTAATATAGAAATTAAGAATCAACTTTTAATAAAATTAATCTATTAAAAACACTTAACCAAATTTAAAACAAACACACAATAAGCTATAAGATCAATAAGCTAAAACAATCAAACACATAAAATCATAAAGAACAATCAAATAAGCATAACAATAAGAAAATAAGCATAAAGATAAAATTAAACAAGAAAGGTAGAATGAGAATAATAAAAAGCTTGATTAAAGATTAAGATTCAATACACAAATTAAAGACTTACTTGAAAATGATCTTGAAAAATAAATAACAAGTATTAAAATGACAATTAATAAAAATGGAGAACTAATTTGTCAAATTAGCTAACACCTCCTAATGTGTCATTAGGAGGGTATTTATAGGAGGGGATGTTTATGCTTTCTTCTTTCTTTCTTTTCTTTTATCTTCTCGTCTTTCGTCTTTGACAATAAACTCGTCATTCTCGACTTTGTCTCGGGATTTGTCAATAAATAAAATGAACTCGTCTTCTAATTTCTTCACTAATTAGACTTGGTTCTTCGACTTCGTTAAACTTCCGTCTTTAGACTTTTTCTTCGATAAATCTTCAGAATAGGCCTTTGACTTCCGTTCTTTTTGTACTCTTGATCTTTTGACTTCGTCTTTCGTCTTTTTCTTTTAAAAGCCCGTGTATTCTTCCCTTTTCATATTTTGATCCTAAAACACAACAAAAACACAAACCACGCATAATTCCGACATTAACGACCTAAAATACACGTTATGGTCTCGTTTTTTATTGTGATAAGTGGTAAAAGGATAAGTGTTTTCACACTTATTACCTATACACAACAACACACATAAACATCCACAAGTTAAAAAATTTCTCTCTCTCTCTTTGTTCTTTACCCTTGCCGTCACCCTCTCAAACCAAAAACCCCTTGGATCATCAAGTTTTATCTTGAATCTAACAAAACTAAATCAATACCCATCTTAGTTTCATTCTTCTCATCATATTGGTATGAAAATTTGCAACATGCAGGAACTTTTTCTCAAAACCCAATTTTCTTGAAAATCTTATGTTTTGATCTATTATATTGATTGTATGTAGGTTTTCGGTTATATTTGATTTTTGTTAGTTGCATGTAAGATTTTGAAATGGGTTGATGAGACTGCATTTATACATAGTCTCATCATCTAAATCGGGCTTAAAACGCTAAAAAATTGTCATAAAATACCCCAAAACATGCTTGTGTTTGCTCATTGTGTATTTTAGGTATGGATATCGTGAATTCACCAAAAGATTACAAGAATCAAGCAAAAACGAACACGGGAAACGAAGCCGCACAAAGAACCGGACCCGAATCATGATTTTCCATTGAAGTCCTTGAAGTTTTGAAGATTGTCAAGATTGGCCCCTCAAGAAAGAAGACTTGTCATTTTATACCCTTGTAAAACTCAAAAATTACATGTGGGTCCCAAAAATGTCAAGAGTATACCTTTTTGGCCCTTGAAGAATAGCTTTATTGCGTAAATGGCCCTTGGAAAAAGTTCTTGCAACCATTGTGCCAAAATTGACAACAAGCCCAAAGTTTCTACAAAGGAAAATGGAAGAATGCTGGGACGAATTTGTTATGACAAAAACTTGTAAAGTGTGGGGGCAAACCTGCCCAGACATACAAACTACTACAACCAACCAACACCTGCCACCTCACCCACTCCACCACTCACATCCCTCCAACTCACACACACCATCCATGTCTGAATTCCACCTTTTTATTTATTTAATCAACTTTCAAACTTAGATTAATAAATAAAAAGGGCGGTTAACAACTAAAACACCCCCAAAACAGATTAAAACCACTATTCACCCTTCTCCCTAATCCTATAAACCCTAATCTGATAATCACCAAAACCAAAGGGATTTTGCTTGAGCACTTCCAGATCCCTAATTAATCTAACCCTCACCCAAACCCCACAATAAAACAACTCACTCGTGACCTCCTATGGGTCCCACGAACCTCCCCTGCTCCCTCATTTTTGGCAAAATTTGTATCTTGAAGTAAATCGACGTCCCAATACCAAAACATGGTCCCAAAGGACCTAATGAACGCCCATGATTCATCCAACACAGTTGTATACCTCTGGTACATCACATGAGACTGTTTTGACCACGATTCAATACCAAGACTTAAGGGCATTTCTGGAAGATCCATAGCTAGGGTTTTCATATTTTTAGGCTTCCAGACTGTTCTATCACTAGTATAAATGAAGGTCGACATGTGACCTTCATTCTTGTTCCTGATTTTGAGTTGTAAACATTTTTATCAATGAATATTTAAAGTTTTCTTAAAAATCCTTGCAATCTCATTTATGAGTTCCATTTTAATTGTTTTATCTTAGTTTAAGTTTTATTTTCATGCAAGATTTAGTGTAAAAACATCAAAACAGAAAACGGGTTCAAGGACATTTGGATTTTTTTTTCTGGTTTTCTTTGTTAGCTTGTAGAGGCTTATGGAATTATTTTGTTGACACCTCAATAAGTCCATCAAGTTTTTATAAGCTTTTTACTTTGGTTAAGCTTGGTTTCAGTTCCAAAAGTTTGGTTTTTAAAGAAATTTGTTTATTCTTCTTTATTGATAAGCTTGCTGTTCACCATAAGCCTTGAGCTTAAGCTGTCTGACAAACAGCTTAAACTCAAGCTCATTGTGAGCTTTTACTAGTAATTTTGTTCTCTTGTGTTGTTTCATTGTTTTAGGATTCAAGATATTTCCCCCAAAGTTGACTGATGTAGTCTTTTAGGGGAAGGACTACTATAGTCCATACTTCATTACTCACTCATAAGCTTCCCATAAGCCCTAATAAGCTGCTAAAGGTAGATGGTTCTTCAGCCATAGTAGGGCCCGGATGTGGGTCCCACAAGGTAAGGCTTGAACCCTCTCTTTAGTTCTTTTTGATCTTTGTGGTCTTTGTGAATCTTGTGTTTGTGTTCTTGTGGTGTTTTAAATGATTAATTCTTGGTTTCATAATGGTTAGATGTTAGATTATTGGTTTTCATAGTGTTTTGAAATTGTTTGATACTAGTTGGTTTGAAAATTTTGGTCTGACAAATTTTAAGGGGTGTTTGGACTAACAGTATAATAGGGTGTGGGTGACAACACACCCTAACTGTTAGTCTCTTCACATCTTGTTTCAGCCAAATTATTGGTATTATTAGTTTGTTTTGTTTAATTCAGTTGCTAGTTATGAACTGCATGATAGTCATAAATTTTGCATATATAATTAGTACGACCTTTTTGTTCTTGATTTTGTATGCTAGTTGCTTAAATCTTGGTAATCAGTTAGAGATAGGTTAGGATTAAGTTTGTGAGTAGTTACTTTGTGGGTTTTGTTGTGTTGAAACCAATAATTGGGCAACCAAATCCACCTTGGGTGTCAAACACATCAGCAACATCACCAGACTATCCCTAGTGCTACATCAGTAAGTTTATTTGCTTGTTTTTAGTACTTAATTGCTTTTGGCTTGTGTGTTTTTTGCTCTATACTGACTCCCCACGTTCCACTGAGTGTGGGGGTGCCACTTTTACCAAAGTCCATCCACAAACAAAGCTCGAAAATCGTCTAGTCACATTTTGTGAACCAATAGTGGGAACTCCTTTCCCACTGCCAATAGTGTTGTTGCCACTGCTTAGCTACCATGCAAGAATCCAACCACATGTCATTTTCAGTTTGATAGGTTTTTGTCTTTAGTGACTTAATTTAAGTATTTTTCAGTGATTTCAATTTTCCCAGTTTTATTTATTTTATTTAAGATTTTTAGAAAATTTAATTTTATTTTCCTGTTTATTTTATTATTTTAAGTTTTAATTAGGTTTTAATATTATTGTTTTTATCTTATTAGGATAAAAATTACTTTTTTCAAACGTAAGTTTAGATAAGTAATTTAGGTATTTCCAAAAAGTAAAATTGGTTTTCTCATTATTTTATTATTTTTTATGATTATTTTAGTTTAAAAAGTGTTTTTAGCCTATTAAAATAGAAAAAAGTTTCAAAATTTAGGAAAAATACTTTTTAGTGTTTAAATAATATAACTAAGATATTTGTTTGATAAAATATAATTTTTGAGTTTTTGTTAATTATATTTATTTTTAGGGCTTTAATTCACATTTAAAATTGAATATTTAATTAATAAAAGGTTTTAAAACTTATTTATTGAATTTTTAATCTTATTTATATTATTTTAGACTTAGTTTAAATTTTTAATTGTTTTTAGTTAAAATTTTTAATTTCAGCGTGTTTTACGTCTTAAAGTTTACGTTTTACGTTTTTCGTCATAGTTCAATCGTTGTGTACGTCGTCTTTTAATTTTCTCTTTCTAAACCCAAAAATGACATTAATCCAAAATTGATTTTTATATAATTGGCATATAACACATACTCCTCCGCCGAGAACGAACTCGCATTTATTCGGTTTTACGGTTTTCCAAAATCGTGATACTTAATACTTGCCCGCTTTATATTCCTTTTTTCCTAATAGGGTATAAAAATACATACATCAATTTTGGCGCCACTGCCGGGGAGGTGTTTAGTGCCTTATATATATATATAGTGTTTGTGTGAGTAGTACGTTTTTACTTTTCAATTTTGGAAAGCGTATATAACGTACATACTCGTTTGTTATTTTTTCTACTATATTATAGATATCCAAATAAAACGTGTTTAGTTTTCCTAAATTAAACACACAACAATCATTTTACTATATTGTAGTATATTCGTTTTCGTTTTTCTTGTGAATATTATTAATATATTGTACTACGTATCACAATAAGTTTACAATATCTCCAAAAGCGTGAAAACGCAACCTTAATTGGGATTTCATCACTCAATTATTGAATTCGAATCAAAAGCAAAAATCAAAAGGCAAAATAGATAAATATTTTCGAGAGGCTTAATTTAGATTAACAAAAACTATAAGGTGGGTATAAGGCGGTTGTATTTCACGACCTAAGGGAAAAAGAGTCTTAAGTGCTTAGTGTCGCCTCGTTTCCCACGCTTGCTTGTGCGTGTTTTGAGAAAGAGGGCTAATCAAGGGTTTGCCAACCAAAGTATTATCTACGTATATTATATTTGCTTGTTTACAAGATTAAACCCTCTTGAACGTTTTGGTGTTCCACCAATGTTCAAAAGTCATCGAAGGAGTCCACTCAACGTGACCGTTTTCATTCCTTGAGGCTCCTTTAATAAAGAAATTGATTTGAGGAGAGATTTGTAGATTTGAGTCTAGGTAATACACCAAAATCCAAAAAAATTAAAAAACAATCAAAAACCAAAAAAATTGAAAACGTTAAAAACCCCAAAAAGAATCTTCTTTGCCACCCCCCATTGTACATTTAGTGCATGTGCACTCGATCGAATGATTATTCTAATTCTAGCGACGCTTCGAATCGACGCGATCGGAATCGAAGGAATCGACCACGTAGACGAGATTTAAAAACTGACGTTCCTAATATCGTTGTCGAAACCGAAGACGAGATGGTCGACAATCGTTCGATGATGGAATTGCTCCAAGCACACACCGAGGGTTATGGAGATGCGATCGTAATTCCCGCTATCGAAGCGTAGAATTTTGAGATTAAGGCGGAATGATTTCGTGGATACAAGCTACGAAGTTTCGAGGTCGTGAGGCGGATAATCCTCACGATCACATTCGGAATTTTGATCGTCTTTTGGCCACGAGCAAGTTTAAAAATGTCGACGCCGATGTCGTTAAGATTATGCTTTTTCCGTACTCGTTCGATGGTGCCGCCAAGGATTGGTACGAGAAAGAGCCACCTAATTCCATAATTACGTGGAAGGATCTCGTTTCCAAATTCGTTAATCATTTTTTTCCCACCGTCTAAGACGACGTTTTTCAAAAACGAGATTACGAGATTTGAACAAAAGCCGAATGAATCATTTTGAGACGCGTGGGATCGTTTTAAGGAATTGCTTAGGCAATGTCCTCACCATGGATTTTCCGAGTTACACAAAATCGATACGTTTTATAACGGTCTTAGTTTTCAAGAACAAGATTTGTTAAATTCCGCCGCCGGTGGCAACTTTTTGTGTAAAACTCCGAAAGGCGCTTTAATGATTATCGAAAATCGATCGGAGGTTTACCAACTCCGCAACACACCGAGTGTTGCCAATGTTGCCAATGTTAGTAATTCTAATCGCGATATTGAGAGGGTTGATGCGAAAGTCGATAAGTTGACGAATGTGTTTACGTCTTTTCTCATCGAGATGCAAAAGAAAGATGCTCCTGCTATGGTGAAAGCGGTTGAGGCTTCGTGTACGTTGTGTGGTGGACCTCATAATTATTACGAGTGTGCGGCTACGGATGGCCAAACATCGAGTGTTAACGCGTTATATCCAAGGCACAATTTTTCAAATAAAAACCGAAATAATTTTCACGGAAATAATCAACAAGGAAATTATTAGAATCAAGGAAGCTATAATCAAGGTCGAAATTTGAGTTGGCAAAATCGAGATAACAACAACAATCAAAACTCGAATTTACTAAACAACGCTAATCAAGGAAACAATATTTCGAATGGTAATCAAGGGAATATTCAACGAAGTAATCAAAACCAAGGGAACTTTAATTTTAATCAAAATAGTTCGTTAAACGATTTTCAAGAATATATGAAAACGAATGAAGCTAATATGAGATGATTAGAGGGACAAATTGGTACTTTGAAAAACGAGTTTTCCAATACTTTGAAAAATCAAAATATAAAGATTGAGCAAGGACAAATCGAAATTAAAAAGATGTTTTCGGCTATTATGAACAAGTCCTCGGGTGCGTCATCGAGTTCGTTACCTAGTGACACCGTTACCAATCCGAAGGAACACGTTAAAGTCGCCACATCGTCTATTGGAAAAAGTCATGTGATTACCCCAAAACTTGATGGATTTAGAGTTGTTCCTTCTTCTCAACCCTCGACTTCTAAAACGCCTTCATTTCTAAAGTCGAGGGGGTGAACACGTTGACCAAGGAAAAGAGTGCACACCCTCGTGTACCTCAAATTCGAACCACGGTTCAAAAAGAGAGTTTTATCGACCTTACCCAAGTAATCCTTGAAGAAACTTGTGCTTCGATCCTTCTTAAAAACCCAAAAGGCATATGCCGAGAAAGGAAGAGGATCCGGGCAAATTTATTTTACCTTGTGATTTTTCCGAGATTGAGGGATGTTTAGCCCTTGCCGATTTAGGTACTATCATCAATCTCATGCCTCATTCTCTTTGGAAATTGATGAAATTGCCTAGACTCACCCCCACAAACATGACAATCGAGCTAGCAAATTGTACGCCTTTAAAACCAATTGGGATAGCCGAGGATGACTATGTTAGAATTGGAAAGTTTGTTTTTCCCGCGGACTTCGTCATTTCCGATTACGAGTGCGACCCTAAATGTCCCATTATTTTAGGTCGACCCTTTTTATCGACGGCTCGAGCCGTAATCGACGTCCATGGTGGGAAACTAACTATGAAACATGGGGAGGAAAAAATGGACTTTTTCGCGAGTAGATCCCAAGTTCCAAATGATCATGATAAAACCAATGTTTCCAAAATTGATTTCAAGATGTTGACTTTAGCGGAAAATATGATGCTTAATGAATATTTTGAAAGAATTAAAAAGAATGGTTTTAAAGATGACGATTTTAATGATAAAGAATACGTTTACTTAATTCAAAAGGGTATTCGTAAATTTATGGATGAAAAATAACTTTGGGATATATTCGGCGAAACAAGTGAACAACCTATTCCGAAGGGAGACGTTAGTGCCATCACGACAATGACCAAAATTGACTCGTCCTCACCACCTTCGGAGGACCACGTCTTTGAGGCATCAACTTCTAATTCCATTGAAGTGCCTCCATTACCTAGCCCAATACCTATTAAGGCTAAAGGTTTTATCAACATCGATCCTCTCGTCATTGAAAAGTCACCTAGGCATAGCCCTAGGACTTATAAGACCATGGTTGTGAGTGCTCTCATCGACTCTTTATTTGATGATGATGATGGCGATTTTGCCGAAATTGATCACGTACTTCAAAATCCAAATGCCATTTTCAAGGATTCTCCTAAAAACCTCTTTTCATGGGAACTACGATGATTATGAATTTGATCCCGAGATTGATGAAATTATCTAACGAGAGCTAGCTCTTTTGCCTCCACTTCCACCTACGAGTGAGGTAGATTTTTCCAAAATCGAGGAGGAACTTGATGAGTTGGAACGTCTTATTTTTAATAAAGACGAACCAACTCACGTGACCAAAAATCCCATTCTCGAGGAGTTACCTAATCAACACTCCTCATTTGAGAATGACGTTTACCACATTCGTGAGGATCTAACATATCAACGATCCCCACAAAAGAATGATGGTTTTATGCTTGATCGTGATCTCTTTGAGAGAGTTTCTAAAATCTTAAATGAGGGGAATGACAAACCTTGGTTTGACAAGCCTATCTATGATGAAGCAATCGATGAGATTCATGATCATGAGGATGACAAATATGTTGACCCCGAGGGGGCGATGTTGTTTGTTGATCAATGTTTTGATAACTTATACAATCCACCACCCCCACCCGTGACTTAAATGTGAAAATTTTTAGTGTGCCTAACGTCGTCTTAGAAACGGCAAATACTTTCGACATAATTAAATCGGGTTTTCATAAAGAGTTTTTAAACGATGAAAAAGGAAAAGATTTTGAATTTAATTTAAAAGATTTTTCTACAAGTATAACTCCGTCATGACCACTTGTTTTGAGTGCTACAAGCTCGTCTACTCCTTTTGGTGATTCTTTGTGTGGTTTTAGTGTGGGGGAAGCCCCTTATGTTTCTTCACACTTTACCACCGAGGACGAGATATTCGATCTCGGAATTGCTTGTAAAGGGAAATCTCGGTCTTCCACCGATGAAATAAATGGAAAATATATCTATTTTCTTGGTGTGAGTCTACCTCGAGTAGCTCATTTTAGTGCCCTGCCCTTCTATTTCTCATCTCTTTTCTTTCACCTCTTTGAGGTTTTGGCCACAGTTGAAGTAGTGTTGTTTCGTCTTTCATCCGAAAACGAGGACGCTATCTTTGGCCCCGGTATATGTTTATCGGGGTTTTAAAGTACTCCACGTACTTTTGGGCATTGTTTATCATGTAAGCCCCACCAAAAATTACCATACCTTGATAATCCCTAAATGATCACATTTATGGGGATTCGAGTCGATCTTTTGACTCGGTTATCAAAAACAAGGTGGCTCGTGGGGATTCTTATGCTTATCCTTGTAAATATTATTTCTTTTCTAACAGTGTAACGAGGGGACTTGTGCTCTTCCAACCTCTGTTTCGTGGTTGTTTGTGATTGTGATTCATTAGATTCATCGTCATCATTGAAGCCTCTCGTGTTCGTTTTATGGATCACTCAAGCTTCGATCATTGTCTTTGGAGATTCCGATATCCGATGATATTCTTTTATGTTCTAACGTTTATCTTATTAGCATAATTCATAAACGGCTTTTAGGTTATTCGTTTTACCCTTTCCATGCTCGAGATTAAGCATTCGACTTTCGTCTCTAGTATGGGGGTGTTTCACCCTTAGACTCAAAACATTGAGGGAAATGTTTAGTTTTAGTATTGGGGGGGGGGGGGTGAGTAGATACTTCACCTTGCTCACATCATCACGCAATCCAATATTCATCTTTTTGTTATCGTATTATGCAAAATAAGGCTAAAATGGCCAAATTTTAAAATTTTTCTTATTTTTCATAAGTGTTGAGCACTTAGCTTCGATTCCTTAACAATTTTAGGCTAAGTCTAATTAAATTGAAGACGAGAAATGATAGAGTTAATTATAAGTTATTATGCTAAACGTAGAGTACTCGTATTTTTTTAAAAACTCATGTGGCCTAATTATTTGATTATTCTCCCTACGATTTTATAATAAATTGTTAATAAATATTGAATTAGCGGTTTAGTCTCTATTGTTGGTTTCTAATTTGTTTTACTAGCTTCCATCTAATTAAATTGGGAAAACATTAAGTTATCGCCAACGTCACGGTTTTAAAGTATTGGCAACCCGAATAATCAAAGGCTTCCCCCAATAATAATTTAAGTTCTTCTTCACCTAAATCAAGCAAAAATTCGAAGCTCACAAGGCCGAAAAATCTATGCGAAAATTGAAAGTGAATGTCTTAAATCTTGAAGCCTTAAAGATCCAAAATTCACTTTAGCGTGAGGATATACGTCAAGTCATAATAAACACCTCATGGTGAGGTTAAATAAAAGACAAGAGCAAGACCAAAGCCATAATAAACACCTCATGGCGAGGTTAGATAAAAGGTGGAGGTAAACCAATTCCAAATTGGTAATAAGTCTTGATATGAGTGAATTTACTCATATCATTTGTATAATAAAACGAGCCTAAAATGCATAAAATGAATGAATATAGCATTGTATATGTCTAATTCTGGTTTCATGTGTGTAGGTACCCAAGTTTAAAAAAACCGGCAAAAACGACACGAGATTTGAAGAAAATATCAAGAAACCAAAAGACAAGTCGTTTATTCGGGGATTTAATTTTATGAAGGTTAATTGGGCTATGTGGGTCCCACTTTTGGTTAATGGGCCTAAAATCCCATTTAAGAAAGTTGTCTATTCATCTTTGTTAAAGAAAGCCTAACAAGGCCCAATAATAACAATTAATAAACGGATGAAGTGTTATTTGAAATTAATATTCAGCCAAGGCCCATTTACACAAAATTATGGGATGTTGGGAGATCATTGGGTCCTAGAGCCCATCACATATTATTAGATGGTGGAAATACTATATTTAGTATTCACTTTTCACTTTCTTGTTTCAAACACCCATTTTCCCTTTCGTTACAAATTAAGAGAAACGCAGTCACACACCAAACCACCACACCCAAACCCTAGATCGTATTTTGGGGCTTTTCTTTTCCAGGGAAAGTAAAACCCATGCGCCACAATTAAATCCCAACAATATAGGGAAGAAGAAGATGCCCCAATCAGCTACACGTGGCATCTTGCTTTGTCATCTCTCATCTGTGATTGGTGGAAACACCTCCATCCAATCATAGAACCAATAACAACAAGCCACATCAGCTTCAAAGAAGCACAACAAACACAAAAACATGCCACCTTGGCAATCCGAGTGAAGAGAGTACTATTTTTCACCGTTTGATCAAGAAGAAGAAAGAGAAGATGGAATCAAGGGCTAAGATTTGAGTTGCTGCTCAACAAACTCAACCCAAGAAGGCTCGGATTTGCCTATAAAAATCCCCAAATATTGTGTAATTTATCATTCCAATTTTACTTTACTGTTATAATGTTAAAATAAAGGTAGGATTGATTGTATTTTCATTTTAATAGTTTTGTAATATTTTCCTGATTTAATAAAAGTTTATTTGAGCATCATCTTTTAATTTCAAGTTTTACTGTTAAAGTTTTATACATTAATTTTTCTATCTATTTGATATTATAAGAATATTTATATGATTAAGTGAAATTGGGAACAAAATCTATCCCCACTGGATAGATTTAAAGAATATGTGAAAATATATGGTACATTTGAATGGAGTTATTTGGTTCGAGAGTCACATAAGTGGTGAGGAGATGGTGTTCGTGGTTCAATTAAGATGATGGTGGTGTCGGTTTTTGTTCAAAGGTGGTTCAACACCATTTTTCTACATCAATGGATACCTTAGTCTTAGGTAAATCTCCTTTTATAATTTTGTTATAAGGTTTAGTTTAAACTGTATTATTTGGTTTTGGAATTCAAGAATCTGCTGTGTTATTTTGATATTTTTAATTTAGATTGAATATGATATTGATTGATGATGTTTACTTAGATTTGAATAATCTATTTTTCATATTTTATTGTTTCTGAGATTTTTATGTCATAAAATTTGAACATGATCTAGGTTATAGTGGTCTGCTGAGATAGAATAATCTTAATAGTGTAATGTTGAATCATGACTGAATATTGCTGATTAGTTGATTTTCTGCAATTGCTTGTGTTTGTTCTCTTTTAGTTACTATGATAACTGATATGGTTTAACTTTACTAAAAACTTGATCTGTATTGCTGATAATAGAAGTTTGTTATCACATTTTTTTTACTCTTTCTAAATAACGAAATGATCTAGTATGGTTTGAGTTAGACTATAAGTTTGTTACTTTTTATTTGAGCATAAGTTCACCATAAGTTCGCAGTGATAATCTGGATTTAGGATAGACTTATTTTGAATCTGTGATTTTACTGAATATCTTTTGATATTGGCTTTATACTGAATTTGTGAAACTGTATTAACGAAATTATTTTTGCCTGTATTTATGCTTGTTATTGTACTTGGGTTTAACAGTTATTTGGTCGATTTATTCATATATGTGCTTTGTTTTAAGTAGTATATCATTCTAAAATTTTTCCAAACAAGTTGTTTGGAGTGTTGTGTCATAAATCTTTCAATCTTTCATATCCACAAATAAACATCACAAAATTTCAACCATTGGACTTGAACTCGTGACCTCATGGTTAGCAACCAACGCGTCACCCACTTGAGCTATTAGCTCTTTTTGTTATTAGGATATACTTTTAATTTTAAATGAACTATTAAACCGGCATGTTTTGGTTAATATAAAACGTTTTACATTTAATTTTTACGTTTATTAAATTTACTTTTAACCATTTAATAATTTTATCAAAAGTTTAGTTTTCAAAATCTCGAATTAAATTAGTTTTTAATATAAAATATTAAGAATAATATACAAATAAATAAATAAATACATTTTATTAGTTTTTAAAAATTAAAATTAGTTTTTTTAATAATTTAGTTTTTATTAATTTTGTTTTTAATAAATTTAGATTAAAATAATTTTGTTTTATTAAAAGTAAATTTTTAAATAGATTATTTAGCTTATAAATTTTAAATAGTTTTAAAATTGTTTTTAATTAAACAGATTAATTTTAGATAGATTATAATTTTAAATAGTTTAAATAATTGTCTAATAGATTTAATTTGGGGTAGGATTAATGCACTTTAGGTTTAAAAATTATAGGATTAATTTTAGCTAAAAACCGAAACCGAATTCATATCAATTGTCCAAATTAAAACGAACGTCTCAAATTCATAACGTCCTTGTGTACAACGGACCGGGATCGCTCACATGTTTAATTGAAATCGTCTTTAGCTTATTTATGGATTATTACCTTTTCCTAAAGGTAATTCCCTAAATTTTCTCTATAACGTACTTAATTAAAATAAACCTACGTTTCTCCACACATCAAAAAATTTGGCGCCACTGCCGGGACCTTGTGTACGATTCGTTCGTGGAGATTTGTCGATCGTTGATTTGAAGACCCTTTCCGTCCTCGGAAAGTTTTGTTATTTTTCCTATTATTATAGTATATATCGTTTTTCGTGTTTTTTGTTATTACTATATTGTATTACGTAGAACAATAAAATTACCTATTTCTAAATAAGACCTTAGTTGGGATTTCATCACCTAGCTATTGTATTCGAAACCAAAACAAAAATAAAGGCAAAATAGATAAATACTAATAAAAAGTTTAAACTCGATTTATACAAACTATAAGGTGGGTATAAGGCGACGAGCTATAAAAGGTCGTCTAAGGAAAAAGGTTTTTAAGTGCTTTGTGCCACCTCGTTTTCCCGCTTGCTTGTACGTATATTGAGAGGGAAGACCGATTATTGGTTTGCCGACTCAAGTAGTATTAAATCTTATTTTTGTAGTTTATGATGTGTCGAGGAAACATCGATGTATTTTAATTAGATTCGATATAGGACAAATTTAGGAAATTACCCTTAGGAAAAGGTAATAAGCCATAAATAAGTCAAAGACATATTTAATTAAACACGTTGATGAACCAAGTTCGTTGTACACGAAGATCGAGTGAATTTGAGACGTTTTGTTTCGATATGGACAATTGATTTGAATGGGTTTTCGATTTTTTAATCTAATATTAATCCTACAAATTTAAAACCAAAGTGCATGAATCGTTTCTTAAAAAATAAAATCTAATAAACAATTATTTAAACTATGTAAAATTAACTATTTAATTAAAAACACTTTTACACTATTTAAAATCTAATTAAACAATTTTAAAAACTATTTAAAATTATAAACTAATATAATCTAATTTAAAATTTTAATTTTACTTTTAATTAACAAAAATCTATTTAAACCTATTCTTGTTTAGAACAAAATTAATTAAAAACAAAATTTAACAAAACATTTTAATACTTTTAAAAAGTATACTTAAAAATCCATTTTAAAACAATTTAAATTTCTAAAAAATGAAATAAAATATATTCATTTATATATTTTTAATTTAATTTATTTAATACTATTTATTTTGAAAATAGATTTAACCTATATTATAATAAAACTATTTTTTATATCTTTTGAGTAATGAAGCTATAGACTTTTTATATTAATCCTAAAATCAAAAGTTGAAATATAAATGAAGAAGCAAATTATAAACACAAACGTACCTTTAGCTCAATGGTTAACACACTTGGTTGTTTCCCGTGAGGTCACGGGTTCGAGTCCTATGGGGGACTTATCTGGTGAATTAATTTATTTTTGGACCGATTAAATATTTTTGGAGCTAAGAAGTGTGACAGATCTTTGATACTCAGACAATCCAAACAAATCATTTGGTATGATTAAGTTATCAGCTCAAAATGTACTAACACTAAGCATCAATTTATAGACACAATGAGTACCAAACCAGATACTTAGCAAACTATAGAATAACAGAAATCAAATGTTTAAATGCCACACATTATCTGTCTTAGCAAGAATGGAAAATACAGTAACCTAAAACCAAACTAAATACCTCAGCAATAACACCCCATTGAGCATAATCCTATCTTAAAAAAATTATCAACTATCAATTCTAATCTCAACAAGTAACTAAATAAATCGCCACTGTCACTATTTGAAAGCAAAACATCAGGCCTAAAATCAGATAAATCCCAAAGTGACTATATGAAACCAAATTCAGCCCTATTTGCTTCTTAAACGAAACACATGTAACGAAGGTAGAAAGGAAAATAGTAACTGGCAACAAACTATTGAATAATAGTGACATTATCCCTACTCTTATAACTCATCAAACACACAGTCATACCCGATCATTAACGTTAACAATAAAAGCAAAAGCTTGCTCACGCTTAAACATTAACAGAATTACGAACAAACACACGGATTAATCTCTATTCAAACACAAAGTCATACCTAATCAGACTAAGCAGATTCCTAAACTTATGAACCAACAATCTAGACTAAATCTATCACTTAAACAGATACAAGTGCTTAGCAGATCCAAAAGCTTCATATATAACGTAACAACATAACATTAAGTAACGGCAATAGCACAACCTAAGACTATAGCGGCTTAACCTTACTCAAAATATCATAACAGTTTGTAAATCTAAACAATCTCATAAATAAAACATAAACATCCAACAAATTTAATCATCAAATCAGCATTAAATCAAATTAAAATAACACTTAGAAAAATAAAACGAGCTTAACCAGCTTTTGAAGAAGACCTTTGACAATGAAGGTTAGCGGTGAGCTACCTTGTCTTTGCACGAACCTAACTCGATCAAACCACCATAATAAATATCACGATGAACCACCAACATATCGAACCAGTATCTTCAAACGATCCTAGTAAATTTCTATCTTTTTTGTATTTATTCAATAGGAATAAATACTCAAATCCCTATCTCTCATCTATCACTCAAATTAGCTATTAATTAAGCTAATTCAAATGATTCTCGGTTATAACAGCTTTTAAGCAATAGATTGCAAGAGTCTTTAGATAAAATATAAAACTGACATTAACCGAAAATCCAAGAGTGTAAATGTAATTTTATTTCATTAAAATCAGAAATTACAATATTTAAAAAGAAAAATAATACAAATTAATCTAAAACTAAACTACCATTATAACACTAGGAAAAGAAAAAGGGATAGCTTTTCTGAATAAATTCAGGGGTTTATACAGGCTAACCAAGAAAGGTGGTTGTTTGCTGATGACGAATTGTGACCATTGATTCTTCTTATTCTTCTCTTTCTTCAAACGGAATTGGTCTAAGGGTTGAAAAACACCCTTGTGCACATGGATTGCCACCGTGGCACAAGGTTTGCTAGTTGTGTTTCTTTGAAGCCTACTTGGCATGACATTACTGGCCCTTTTTCTGATAGCAGTGGAATCAACCAATCATTAGAGAGGAGTGACGTCTTGAGAATGACACGTGGATAGATAACAACACCTTCTTCACTCCGAATTTCTTGTGATTTATTTAGAGCGCGTGTAGTCCACACCTCAGTAGATATGAAACCCCTAAATTATTGATTTAGGGTTTGGGTGTAGGTTTGGCTGTGTTTATTATTTTTGGGAGAGAAAATAGATGCATCGTTTGTATCGAATGATTTGACCAAAAAAGTTTGACAAAAAGGAAAGTGAATATATACTCCACCGTCTCATAACTTTGGAACAAATTGGACTGTAAAAAAAACTCTCCCACGTCTATTATTAGTGTAGTTGGGCTTGGGCCCAAATTTTCTTAAAAAATAAACTCCCATCCTTTTGCTATTTTGTAAATGGGCTTGATATTGGGCTCAACCCATACAAACTTAATAATTCCACAAATGGGCTTTTTAACCAAAGTTGAAATATCATAGCATCCTTATTGGGCTTTTGGGCCCAATACCCAAATATAGGACCCACAAGTCCAACCAACTTCATAAAAGATTAAATCCACTAAAAACGAGCTTGAATTTAGCTTTGTCGATCTTTTCTTCAAACTCGTGCCGATTTTGCCAGTTTTTGCGAACTTCGGTACCTACACACATTAAACAACAAACAAACGTATACAAGGCAATATTGATACATTTTATGCATTTATTGTTTGTTTTATGATATAATTTATATGACTAAAATCATTCATATCAAACTCCCCCTTGCTAAGCTATTGCCGTGTCCTCACGTAATGATAAAATAAAGCTACTAACTACACTTTTATTTAACTTTTGACACTATATTTTGCAAAGACATAATGTAAAATTTTCATTATTTGAAAAATAAATTTTAGGATCATAAAACTCAAATAGATTCATCGTCCTCGACTTTTCACTTTTCCATGCCAAGTTTAAAAACAAGATCATTGTCAATCATAAGCCCCAAAATTAAAACAACTCATACAAGTAATTTGTGTTAAACTCAATCTCCTTTTATTCCTAATTGTATCTCTAGATTTTAAATGTCATTCACCCAAAGGCTCATTTGACTTATTTGATATTTATTAATCAAAAAATGAAGGCAAAAATGGTGTAAACTCAACACTCAAAACCTAACCTCGACTTCAATAACCGTTGTCACTAAAGAAAGCCCACATCAAGGATAACTTAACACGATTTGAGGGATAAATCCCCGGATCCGAAATTTGGCTAATAGGACTACTTAAAAGCAACAATAAAACCTCCAAAGTCAATTATGACCTTATTAATGGAGTTAGCAACAATTACATCATATCACCTTGTGGCTTTTTTAGATGCAATTGTGCTCCTTATTAATAATCCACACCGAAGGCTCCTTTGACAAAAATAAGGGAATTGACCTTCACCATCCCATCTTATGGCTCATGACGATGAAGAAATTTTTATTAAACACGTCCCCATGCCATAAACCCTAAGGCTCTAATAACAAGCTTAGTGCTACATGACTCCCACCCGAAAGCTCATAGAGAACATGTTTTTATTTATTCTTCTTATTAATATGATATTTATAGTAAGCCAAATTTCCGCAATCCATTGATTGAAAGTCCATGACGCTGACACCCTTAATGTGTTCTCACTTTAATTACAAGGGAAGAAAAAGAAGGAGTTACGAGTTAAGATATTAAGCCTAAACTGCTAAAAACTTCATTTATTAAGCAATTAATTATTCAAGCCTGAAAAATAAATACGAGGAGATTAAATCAAACAAAAAATACTTACACAAAGAAGAATTAACCTTAGAAACTTATGATTAAACTATATCATCTCTTGTTCTCTATATTGTAAAATTTTCAAAAATGTGAAATCAATGGATACTTAGCCTATTAAATCAAAGTTTTGGGTTTTGAAGTCATCTATAGGATCTTCCATCTTCTTTTACTTTTTCAAGTTTTAGAATTTGCGTTTTAAGTTCCCTTGATAAACGACTTTCTAGGATCAATTATAGGAACTTGCGAAAAGTTCTCGTTCTTAAACCCGTATGATTTAAGACTTTCACGTTTTAAAGTTCCCTATATAAAAGCCTAGCAAAACTTGATTCAAACACGTTAAGGAAAAATCTAAGGTAAAAACCGAGTCGAGTCAATAACTATTTTTATTTTCACCAACGGAAAGCCTACATTTGTGTCAAAAGCACTTATTTTATTTATTAAAACTTAAAATAACCCTAAAAATTTAAAGTTTTATGAAAAACGATTACATTTGGACACAAAAAAATTAATTGCAAGCGATTATATCGATTGACTCCCCCATGCTAAAACCAAACATTGTCCTCAATGTTTCTTAGCTCAAGAGTAACACCCCCTTGCTAAAACACGAAGAGTCTAATGCAAAATCCTAACATGGAAAGAGCACGCAAATCTATAAGCCGTTTATTAATTATGCCTCAAGAAAAAACGTTACTCGATAAAAATAAAAGGATAGAGAGTGTGCCCCTTTTGACAATCAAAGAATGGAATATCAAGTGGACCGGCAAAAACCGAACACGAGAGTCTTCAATGATTAGGGTCATACCTAATATTCACAACACAACAAAACACGAGCACGAACTTGAAAGATCAAGCCTTATTAGTGTTAGAAAATAGAAAGAAGATAGAATGTATGGGACTCCCCCACAAGGCACCTCGTTTTTGTTAACCGAGTCATGAGCTTGACTCGATCCCCGCATTCATTGGTCCTTAGGGAAAATGCTGAAAATCGGCATATTGGAGTTAAATCCATCATAAAACACGATGTCGGGGTCAAAGATTTCATCCTCGTTGTCGGATGACAAACGAAAGAATAAAACTCCAACACAAATCTCTAACAAGATATGGTAGTCACAAATCACGAAATGAATATAGCATGCTCCCCGAGATAAACTCGCACCAAGATGATCTAAAAATCTTTCAATTATTACATCGGTGAAAAGCCGAGACTTCCCTAAGTCAATGATTCTGGGGTCGAATACCTCGTCCTCGGGAGAGAATGGAATAGACAACATCGTGTCGTCCCCCCATGCTAATCTAAGATTATATAAAGCACATGGTAATGGTGTGGTAAAAGTTTCATCCATAGTGGAATCAACATTCTTTGCTTTAACGACCATTTCACCCTTAGGAATGTGATCAATCGGGTCATGGTACTCAATATGAGACACATGAAAAATCCGCACATTAAGGTCAAAGTGGGTGGGAGGAGAACTTGGGAAGAAATCATCATCAAGTAAATTCTCAGTGTCCCCCTCCGGGTCAATTTCATCAACACCCGGTGGTATCGAATCATTAGAAGCATGAAACATGTCAATCTCCTCCATAAGCGGATCACTATCCTCAACGAGAATAGGAGATGGAGAGAAAGACTTGTCATTAGGCTTAGAATTCAAAGTCTCGATCTTAGAAATGAGAAGATAGACGTTTGATAATTTTTCACGAAGAATCACGTCTTCCACATCTAAATGAGTAAGTTCATCGGAGAACTTCTCAAGGATCGAAATAGTCAAATCAACCTCATTTCCCGATGGAAATGGGTCTAAAGGAGCAAGTTCAAAAGTGAACCTCTCATAAACCGGATCACTATCATCCTCATTTCCCCATGGAAATGGGTGAAGAAGAGTAGGTTCATCGGAAAACCCCTCAAAATCCGAGTCGTGATTATCATCTTTATAAGAAATTTCATCAGAGAACTGCTCATTAGAAAATTCACTAGAAGTCGAATCATTCTCAAAATCTTCATTTCCATCAGAATTTTCATCATTAGAATTGGAGAAAATCTCAAAGTGATTGGAAGAAGTAGAGTCATAACAATGTGGCAAATCACACGTTTCATTGGAAATACCATCGAACTCTCTTGGGTTTTGGACAAGGATCTCAACACTAGACTTTATTACTTCGTCCGATTCCGTGTCCGGAATTGTGCTAATATGCTCGTCCCCCTTGCTTATAGAATTTTTGGGTTCCACGGTGGAAGAATCATGAATAGGAATGGTGATGTCATGAGATGGAGTGAGATCAAAAATATCCTTATTATCTAGAATGGGTTAATTCTCATGCTCTATAGCCGGCAAGACATGAAAAGGAAGTAAGATTGCACTAGACGAAGGATGTAGGGCAATAAGATCTCGCAAAGAAATAGTACTATCCTCGTCATCGTCAATAAGAAGAGAACGCTCGAGTTCACGAGTGGCAAGATATTTTGCTTCCTCTTGAGCTTGTTCTTTCTTTCAAATTTCAATGTTTAATCCATTATAATCTTGCGAAAGTTGTCTAATCTTAATTTCACACTCTCTTTTAAATTTCTCATCAATTATTTCTCCATGATATCTTTGACTTCCCAATTCATTAGTTATATCATTCATCTCTTGATTGATTTGTCTCTTTTCTAGCAACATATCTTCAATGCTCTTTTAACCAATTTCAACATTTCTTTGATTCATTACTTGTTGGAACAATGTTTGAAGTCGTTTAAAATTTTCATTCTTGAGAGAAAAGGGCTCATAAAAAATTTTATCCCTTGGTTGACATTTAAAGCTCTCGTGAGGACCTCCACAATACTCACAACAAAGATATTTTTGTTATAAACTTGGTAAATCTTGTGGATAACAATTATTATTAATGTTTTGATTGTAGCCCGGTTCTTGCTCGTAATTAAGCGAGAATCGATGCGAACAATTAATTCCAAAATGAGAATTATTTCCACAAAACTCACATGAGGGTGTCTCGTATATGGGGTGTGGAGGTGGGTAAAAATCGAGAGAACTATTCGAAAAATTCGGGTTTCCACATGAAGTAATTTTATTACAAGAAGGACAAAATCCAACTCGTAAGTCGTGACGTAAATCATTTCCACAACGCTCACACGTACACCAACGACATGGTAAAATACCATATAGCGGTTCTCCACACCCTACACAATTGACGAAGGAATTCATGGAAGAATTAAAAATTGGAGGGTGAGGAGAAAAAGAATTAAACATGATTGAGGATTAATAAGATTATATTTGGTATTTTTTCATAAATCAATCAAAGATTGACAAAAACAAGGAGTAAGGATAATTACTATGGAAGTAAATTACCCTCAGTCGACTTTGAAACGTAGGTGAAAACCTAAACGCCTCGTGGTTCAATAATTAAACTACAAAAATAAGATTTAATACTACTTGAGTTGGCAAACCAATAATCCGTCGTCCCTCTCAATATACGCACAAGCAAGCGGGAAACGAGGTGGCACAAAGCACTTAAAAACCTTTTTCCTTAGACGGCCTTTTATAGCTCGTCGCCTTATACCCACCTTATAGTTTGTATAAATTGAGTTCAAACTTTTTATTAGTATTTATCTATTTTTCCTTTTTTTCGTTTTGGATTCGAATACAATAGCTAGGTTATGAAATCCCAACTAAGGTCTTATTTGGAAGTAGATAAATTTATTGTTCTACGTAATATAATATAATAATCACAAAAACACGAAAAACGATACATACTATAATAATAGAAAAATAACAAAGCTTTCCGAGGACGGAAAGGGTCTTCAAATCAACGATCAACAAATCTCCACGAACGAAACGCACACAAGATCCCCGGCAGCGGCGCCAAAATTTTTGATGTGTCGAGGAAACGTCGATGTATTTTAATTAGATACGATATAGGACAAATTTAGGAAATTACCCTTAGGAAAAGGTAATAAGCTATAAATAAGTCGAAGACGGATTTAATTAAACACGTTGATGAACCAAGTTCGTTGTACACGAAGATCGAGTGAATTTGAGACGTTTTGTTTCGATATGCATAATTGATTTGAATGGGTTTTCGGTTTTTTAATCTAATATTAATCCTACAAATTTAAAACCTAAGTGCATGAATCGTTTCCTAAAAAATAAAATATAATAGATAATTATTTAAACTATGTAAAATTAACTATTTAAAATTAATATATTTAATTAAAAACACTTTTACACTATTTAAAATCTAATTAAACAATTTTAAAAACTATTTAAAAGTATAAACTAATATAATCCAATTTAAAAATTTACTTTTAATTTTAATTAACAAAAGTATATTTAAACCTATTCTTGTTTAGAACAAAATTGATTAAAAACAAAATTTAACAAAACAATTTAATATTTTTAAAAAGTATACGTAAAAATCCATTTTAAAACTATTTAAATTTCTAAAAAAAGAAATAAAATATATTCATTTATTTTTAATTTAATTTATTTTGAAATTAGATTTAACCTATACTATAATAAAACTATTTTTTTATATCTTTTAAGTAATGAAGCTAAAGATGTTTTATATTAATCCTAAAATCAAAAGTTGAAATATAAATGAAGAAGCAAATTATAAACACAAACGAACCTCTAGCTCAATGGTTAACACACTTGGTTGTTGCCCGTGAGGTCACGGGTTCGAGTCCCATGGGGGACTCATTTGGTGAATTAATTTATTTTTGGACAAATTAAATATTTTTGGAGCTAAGAAGTGTGACAGATCTTTGATACTCAGACAATCCAAACAAATCGTTTGGTATGATTAAATTATCAGCTCAAAAATGTGAAATCAATGGATACTTAGCCTATTAAATCAAAGTTTTGGGTTTTGAAGTCATCTATAGGATCTTCCATCTTCTTTTACTTTTTCAAGTTTTAGAATTTGCGTTTTAAGTTCCCTTGATAAACGACTTTCTAGGATCAATTATAGGAACTTGCGAAAAGTTCTCGTTCTTAAACCCGTATGATTTAAGACTTTCACGTTTTAAAGTTCCCTATATAAAAGCCTAGCAAAACTTGATTCAAACACGTTAAGGAAAAATCTAAGGTAAAAACCGAGTCGAGTCAATAACTATTTTTATTTTCACCAACGGAAAGCCTACATTTGTGTCAAAAGCACTTATTTTATTTATTAAAACTTAAAATAACCCTAAAAATTTAAAGTTTTATGAAAAACGATTACATTTGGACACAAAAAAATTAATTGCAAGCGATTATATCGATTGACTCCCCCATGCTAAAACCAAACATTGTCCTCAATGTTTCTTAGCTCAAGAGTAACACCCCCTTGCTAAAACACGAAGAGTCTAATGCAAAATCCTAACATGGAAAGAGCACGCAAATCTATAAGCCGTTTATTAATTATGCCTCAAGAAAAAACGTTACTCGATAAAAATAAAAGGATAGAGAGTGTGCCCCTTTTGACAATCAAAGAATGGAATATCAAGTGGACCGGCAAAAACCGAACACGAGAGTCTTCAATGATTAGGGTCATACCTAATATTCACAACACAACAAAACACGAGCACGAACTTGAAAGATCAAGCCTTATTAGTGTTAGAAAATAGAAAGAAGATAGAATGTATGGGACTCCCCCACAAGGCACCTCGTTTTTGTTAACCGAGTCATGAGCTTGACTCGATCCCCGCATTCATTGGTCCTTAGGGAAAATGCTGAAAATCGGCATATTGGAGTTAAATCCATCATAAAACACGATGCCGGGGTCAAAGATTTCATCCTCGTTGTCGGATGACAAACGAAAGAATAAAACTCCAACACAAATCTCTAACAAGATATGGTAGTCACAAATCACGAAATGAATATAGCATGCTCCCCGAGATAAACTCGCACCAAGATGATCTAAAAATCTTTCAATTATTACATCGGTGAAAAGCCGAGACTTCCCTAAGTCAATGATTCTGGGGTCGAATACCTCGTCCTCGGGAGAGAATGGAATAGACAACATCGTGTCGTCCCCCCATGCTAATCTAAGATTATATAAAGCACATGGTAATGGTGTGGTAAAAGTTTCATCCATAGTGGAATCAACATTCTTTGCTTTAACGACCATTTCACCCTTAGGAATGTGATCAATCGGGTCATGGTACTCAATATGAGACACATGAAAAATCCGCACATTAAGGTCAAAGTGGGTGGGAGGAGAACTTGGGAAGAAATCATCATCAAGTAAATTCTCAGTGTCCCCCATCCGGGTCAATTTCATCAACACCCGGTGGTATCGAATCATTAGAAGCATGAAACATGTCAATCTCCTCCATAAGCGGATCACTATCCTCAACGAGAATAGGAGATGGAGAGAAAGACTTGTCATTAGGCTTAGAATTCAAAGTCTCGATCTTAGAAATGAGAAGATAGACGTTTGATAATTTTTCACGAAGAATCACGTCTTCCACATCTAAATGAGTAAGTTCATCGGAGAACTTCTCAAGGATCGGAATAGTCAAATCAACCTCATTTCCCGATGGAAATGGGTCTAAAGGAGCAAGTTCAAAAGTGAACCTCTCATAAACCGGATCACTATCATCCTCATTTCCCCATGGAAATGGGTGAAGAAGAGTAGGTTCATCGGAAAACCCCTCAAAATCCGAGTCGTGATTATCATCTTTATAAGAAATTTCATCAGAGAACTGCTCATTAGAAAATTCACTAGAAGTCGAATCATTCTCAAAATCTTCATTTCCATCAGAATTTTCATCATTAGAATTGGAGAAAATCTCAAAGTGATTGGAAGAAGTAGAGTCATAACAATGTCGCAAATCACACGTTTCATTGGAAATACCATCGAACTCTCTTGGGTTTTGGACAAGGATCTCAACACTAGACTTTATTACTTCGTCCGATTCCGTGTCCGGAATTGTGCTAATATGCTCGTCCCCCTTGCTTATAGAATTTTTGGGTTCCACGGTGGAAGAATCATGAATAGGAATGGTGATGTCATGAGATGGAGTGAGATCAAAAATATCCTTATTATCTAGAATGGGTGAATTCTCATGCTCTATAGCCGGCAAGACATGAAAAGGAAGTAAGATTGCACTAGACGAAGGATGTAGGGCAATAAGATCTCGCAAAGAAATAGTACTATCCTCGTCATCGTCAATAAGAAGAGAACGCTCGAGTTCACGAGTGGCAAGATATTTTGCTTCCTCTTGAGCTTGTTCTTTCTTTCAAATTTCAATGTTTAATCCATTATAATCTTGCGAAAGTTGTCTAATCTTAATTTCACACTCTCTTTTAAATTTCTCATCAATTATTTCTCCATGATATCTTTGACTTCCCAATTCATTAGTTATATCATTCATCTCTTGATTGATTTGTCTCTTTTCTAGCAACATATCTTCAATGCTCTTTTAACCAATTTCAACATTTCTTTGATTCATTACTTGTTGGAACAATGTTTGAAGTCGTTTAAAATTTTCATTCTTGAGAGAAAAGGGCTCATAAAAATTTTTATCCCTTGGTTGACATTTAAAGCTCTCGTGAGGACCTCCACAATACTCACAACAAAGATATTTTTGTTATAAACTTGGTAAATCTTGTGGATAACAATTATTATTAATGTTTTGATTGTAGCCCGGTTCTTGCTCGTAATTAAGCGAGAATCGATGCGAACAATTAATTCCAAAATGAGAATTATTTCCACAAAACTCACATGAGGGTGTCTCGTATATGGGGTGTGGAGGTGGGTAAAAATCGAGAGAACTATTCGAAAAATTCGGGTTTCCACATGAAGTAATTTTATTACAAGAAGGACAAAATCCAACTCGTAAGTCGTGACGTAAATCATTTCCACAACGCTCACACGTACACCAACGACATGGTAAAATACCATATAGCGGTTCTCCACACCCTACACAATTGACGAAGGAATTCATGGAAGAATTAAAAATTGGAGGGTGAGGAGAAAAAGAATTAAACATGATTGAGGATTAATAAGATTATATTTGGTATTTTTTCATAAATCAATCAAAGATTGACAAAAACAAGGAGTAAGGATAATTACTATGGAAGTAAATTACCCTCAGTCGACTTTGAAACGTAGGTGAAAACCTAAACGCCTCGTGGTTCAATAATTAAACTACAAAAATAAGATTTAATACTACTTGAGTTGGCAAACCAATAATCCGTCGTCCCTCTCAATATACGCACAAGCAAGCGGGAAACGAGGTGGCACAAAGCACTTAAAAACCTTTTTCCTTAGACGGCCTTTTATAGCTCGTCGCCTTATACCCACCTTATAGTTTGTATAAATTGAGTTCAAACTTTTTATTAGTATTTATCTATTTTTCCTTTTTTTCGTTTTGGATTCGAATACAATAGCTAGGTTATGAAATCCCAACTAAGGTCTTATTTGGAAGTAGATAAATTTATTGTTCTACGTAATATAATATAATAATCACAAAAACACGAAAAACGATACATACTATAATAATAGAAAAATAACAAAGCTTTCCGAGGACGGAAAGGGTCTTCAAATCAACGATCAACAAATCTCCACGAACGAAACGCACACAAGATCCCCGGCAGCGGCGCCAAAATTTTTGATGTGTCGAGGAAACGTCGATGTATTTTAATTAGATACGATATAGGACAAATTTAGGAAATTACCCTTAGGAAAAGGTAATAAGCTATAAATAAGTCGAAGACGGATTTAATTAAACACGTTGATGAACCAAGTTCGTTGTACACGAAGATCGAGTGAATTTGAGACGTTTTGTTTCGATATGCATAATTGATTTGAATGGGTTTTCGGTTTTTTAATCTAATATTAATCCTACAAATTTAAAACCTAAGTGCATGAATCGTTTCCTAAAAAATAAAATATAATAGATAATTATTTAAACTATGTAAAATTAACTATTTAAAATTAATATATTTAATTAAAAACACTTTTACACTATTTAAAATCTAATTAAACAATTTTAAAAACTATTTAAAAGTATAAACTAATATAATCCAATTTAAAAATTTACTTTTAATTTTAATTAACAAAAATATATTTAAACCTATTCTTGTTTAGAACAAAATTGATTAAAAACAAAATTTAACAAAACAATTTAATATTTTTAAAAAGTATACGTAAAAATCCATTTTAAAACTATTTAAATTTCTAAAAAAAGAAATAAAATATATTCATTTATTTTTAATTTAATTTATTTTGAAATTAGATTTAACCTATACTATAATAAAACTATTTTTTTATATCTTTTAAGTAATGAAGCTAAAGATGTTTTATATTAATCCTAAAATCAAAAGTTGAAATATAAATGAAGAAGCAAATTATAAACACAAACGAACCTCTAGCTCAATGGTTAACACACTTGGTTGTTGCCCGTGAGGTCACGGGTTCGAGTCCCATGGGGGACTCATTTGGTGAATTAATTTATTTTTGGACAAATTAAATATTTTTGGAGCTAAGAAGTGTGACAGATCTTTGATACTCAGACAATCCAAACAAATCGTTTGGTATGATTAAATTATCAGCTCAAAATGTACTAACACTAAGCATCAAGTTATAGACACAATGAGTACCAAACCAGATACTTAGCAAACTACAGAATAACAGAAATCAAAAGTTTAAATGCCACACATTATCATTCTTAGCAAGAATGGAAAATATAGTAACCCAAAACCAAACTAAATACCTCAGCAATAACACCCAATTGAGCAGAATCCTATCTTAAGAAAACTATCAACTATCAGTTCTAATCTCAACAAGTAACTAAATAAATCGACATTGTCACTATTTGAAAGCAAAACATCAGGCCTAAAATCAGATAAATCCCAAAGTGACAATATAAAACCAAACGCAAACCTATTTGCTTCTTAAACAAAACACATGTAACGAAGGTAGAAAGGAAAACAGTAACTGGCAACAAATTATTGAATAATAGTGACATTATCCCTACTCCTATAACTCATCAAACACACAGTCATACCCTATCATTAACGTTAACAGTAAAAGCAAAAGCTTGCTCACTCTTAAACATTAACAGAATTACGAACAAACACACAGATTAATCTCTATTCAAACACAAAGTCATACCTAATCAGTCTAATCAGATTCCTAAACTTATGAACCAACAGTCTAGACCAAATCTATCACTTAAACATATACAAGTGCTTAGCAGATCCAAAAGCTTCATATATAACGTAACAACATAACATTCAGTAACAGCAATAGCATAACCTAAGACTATAGCAACGTAACCTTACTCAAAATATCATAACGGTTTGTAAATCTAAACAATCTCATAAATAAAACATAAACATCCAACAAATTTAATCATCAAATCAGCATTAAATCAAATTAAAATAACACTTAATAAAATAAAACGAGCTTAACTAGCTTTTGAAGAAGACCTTTGATGATGAAGGTTAGCGTTGAGCTACCTTGTCTTAACACGACCCTAACTCGATCACACCACCATAATAAATATCACGATGAACCACCAACATATCAAACCAGTATCTTCAAACAATCCTAGCAGATTTCTATCTTTTTTGTATTTATTCAATAGGAATAAACACTCAAATCCCTATCTCTCATCTATCACTCAAATTAGCTATTAATTAAGCTAATTCAAATGATTCTAGGTTATAACAGCTTTTAAGCAATAGATTGCAAGATTTTTCAGATAAAATATAAAACTGACATTAATAGAAAATCCAAGACAGTAAATGGAATTTTATTTCATTAAAATAAAAAATTACAATATTTAAAAAGAAAAATAATACATATTAATCTAAAACTAAACTACCATAATAACACTAGGAAAAGAAAAAGGGATAGCTTTTCTGACTAAATTCAGGGGTTTATATAGGCTAACCAAGAAAGGTGGTTGTTTGCTGATGACGTATTGTGACCATTGATTCGTCTTATTCTTCTCTTTCTTCAAACATAATTGATCTAAGGGCGGAAAAACACCCTTGTGCACACGGATTTCCACCGTGGCACAAGGTGTGCTAGTTGTGTTTCTTTGAAGCCTACTTGGCATGATCTTACTGGCCCTTTTTCTGATAGCAGTAGAATCAACCAATCATTGAAGAGGAGTGACGTCTTGAGAAGGCCACGTGGATAGATAACAGTACCTTCTTCACTACGAATTTCTTGTGATTTATTTAAAGCGCGTGTAGTCCACACCTCAGTAGATATGAAACCCCTAAATTATTGATTTAGGGTTTGGGTGTAGGTTTGGCTGTGTTTATTATTTTTGGGAGAGAAAAGAGATGCATCGTTTGTATAGAATGATTTGACCAAAAAAGTTTGACCAAAAGGAAAGTGAATATATACTCCACCGTCTCATAACTTTGTTACAATTGGACTATAAAAAACTCTCCCACGTCTATTGTTAGTGTAGTTGGGCTTGGGCCCAAATTTTCTTAAAAAATAAACTCCCATCCGTTTGCTATTTTGTAAACGGGCTTGATATTGGGCTTAACTTATACAAACTTAATAATTCCACAAATGGGCTTTTTAACCAAAGTTTAAATATCATAGCATCCTTATTGGGCTTTTGGGTCCATTACCCAAATGTGGGACCCACAAGCCCAATCAACTTCATAAAAGATAAAAATCCACTAAAAACGAGCTTGAATTTAGCTTTGTCGATCTTTTCTTCAAACTCGTGCCGGATTTTGCGAACTTCGGTACCTACACACATTACACAACAAACAAACGTATACAAGGAAATATTGATACATTTTATGCATTTATTGTTTGTTTTATGATATAATTTATATGAGTAAAATCACTCATATCAGTTTACTTATTGAACCTCGAGACGGTTAGGTTTTCACCTACGTTTCAAAGTCGACCGAGGGTAAATTACTTCCATAGTAATTATCCATCATGACTTGTTTGCTTTTATCACTTTGAAAGGTTGAGGTGGGCAAGGAAGAAGGTAAAGGATCTTCATGCAATACAGATTCTAAATAGAGTATGTCCCTCTCCTCATCAAGATAACCAAGAGTG
The DNA here is from genome assembly GCA_025667525.1 of Glebionis coronaria. Lineage (NCBI taxonomy): Eukaryota > Viridiplantae > Streptophyta > Magnoliopsida > Asterales > Asteraceae > Glebionis > Glebionis coronaria. The sequence goes on from JANFOE010000109.1 coordinate 291,126, forward strand.
TACTCAAAAGATATATCCTCCGCTAAAAACTCATCACTCTCATCCATTATAGAATCCGCCTCATCACCATAAACATCATAGATTGGTCTATCAAAAATTGGTGATCCCTCAAAACCAAAGGAAGTATGATCATCAACAAATGGAGAGTCACAAGTAGAAAGCTCATCATCACTATAGTCATCATATGTTGGTGTATCACAAAGAAAAGATTCGCCATCTCTAAAGTCCTCATGAATATGATTATCATTGTGGAAAAGTAGATTGTTATATAGGGTTTCACCAAAGTTTAGCTCTTGATGCTCATGAAAATCCAAAAATGAAGTAATGGAAGCAATGGTCTCAACATGAGGTAAATCATAATCTCTACTTGAGCAAGCTTCATAAAAGTATTCATCACAAACTTCATCAAGAATATCATCTTGTGTTTCCTCCTCATGCACAACATCAATATATTTTACCGCTTCGGACTCATTAGACTTTTTAGACAACTTCCCCATGTTAAACACAACTCTCTCATCTCCTACCCGCATTGTAAGTTCTCCTTCCACCACATCGATTAAAGTACGACCCGTTCTCAAAAATGGCCTACCAACAATCAAAGGCACTCTAGGATCTATATCATAATCAACCACCACAAAATCCGCGGGAAAGGTAAATCTATCAACCCCCACAAAAACATCTTCCGCAATTCCCACCAGATACGCTATGGTACGGTTGGCCAACTCAAGAGTCATCTTAGTAGGAGTGAGCTCGGGAAGTGTGATAGGTGTGTAAACACCCATCTTTTCTACCACTTAACTACAATAATAACCGGACCAAAACGTGTATTTTATGTCTTTTATGTCGGAATTATGCGTGGTTTGTGTTTTTGTTGTGATTTAGGATGAAAAGGTGAAAAATGGATAAAACACGGACATTCACGGGCATTTATGGACTTTTATTGAAGAAAAGGATAAAAGACGAAGTCAAGAAGTCAAGAGTGCAAAAAGAACGGAAGTCCACGACCAATTCTGAAGATTTATCGAAGAAAAAAAGTCAAAAGACGGAAGTTTATCAAAAGCCGAAGAATTCAAGTCTATTTTATTGAAGAATTTAAATACGAGTTCAAAGAAATCCCGAAGCCAAAAGTCCCTTAAGTCTACATTTAATGAAGATTTAAAGAAGGAGGGACCTAATCTTGCAATTAAAAAGAAGATTAAAGAAGGAGGGACTAAGTATGCAATTAAGGAAGCTTCCTAAGCAAGCTTTAGTCTTCCCTATAAATAGACTAGATTAGTTATCATTTCACTTTTGTTGGCTAAGTGTGACAATTAGCTCTTCCACCATTTTAAATACTTGTCATTTACATTAATTGTCAATTTAATTACCTTGTCTTGCACCTTAAATTCATTTAATTTCAAGTAAGTTTCCTTTTAATTATTGTTAATCTTTACTTTATCTTGTCAATCTCTTATCTACCTTTCTTATTCTTTGATTTGTGGTATTTATGTTCATGTTCATGCTTTTATTTTGATCCAAAGTGTTTTTGATTATTGTGGTAAAAGTTGTTTAATTTCATGTTTTAAATTGCTTGTTGATGTTATTTCATTGAATCGTTATTGATTTTATTCATACGTGTGTTTGATTTTGGTCAAATTGTTATTATACCTGCTGCTACTGTTTCCTTGTTCTTCGGAAGAAGTTTTGCTTTGTTTCTGTGTTTCCAGAAAAAGTTCCGAACCAAGGAGAGGATAGAAGGCTTCATTCGGAAGTCCAAAGTTCCGAGTCAAGGATCTTCATCCGGAAGTCAAAACTTCCGAACCAAGGTTGCTCATTCGGAACTTTACAAGTTCCGAATCAAACTTGTTCATTCGGAAGTCAAAACTTCCGAACCAAGACTTTTCATTCGGAACCTTCCGAATCAATAACTTCCGTACCAATTTCAAAAGTTCCGAACCAAGGGCCTTCATTCGGAACTTCAAAAGTTCCGAATCAAGGATCTTCATCCGGAAAGTTCCGAATCAAGGGGTGACCAAAACTTCCGAACCAAGGCAAGATTTACAAGATTCCGAATCAGCAAGTTCCGAATGAAAGATTGTTTTAGATAAGTGACATATTCAGACAAGTTTGTTCCGGATCAAGGATTTTGGTAATATTCCAAGTGAAGAAGAATCATTTCAACCAAAGGTGACATTTAGGACGAGTGATTGTTCCAAACTAAGGTTTATTCCAAATGAGCTGTATTCAGGTTCTTATTAGCTTTTATTTTTAATTTTTATCTTCAAGCTTTATTTTACTTGCCTTTTATTTAATTGCACTTTTAGATTATTTGCCTTAGTTTTAGTTGCACTTTAAGTTTGCCTTAGATAGATTTAAGTTTACGTCATTTTACTTTAGTGCCCCTTAATTTTAGTTACGTTTTAAAATACTCACACTTTACTTTAATTAGACTTAGATTTACTTTAAGAGCACCTTTACTTTAATTGTTTTGCACCTTTTAATTTTCAAAACTACAACGACACATCTTTGATTCACCAAAGTTCAACTGAGTCACACATAGAGAGCTAAGATCAATTCGTTAAGATACCGAGAACGAATAATTGAACCTGAGTAAAATCTAGTTATCAAATGGCGCCGCTGCCGGCTCTTTTCGTTAAGATCAACAGTTTTCTGTGTTAGACACGTTGCATTTTTGGGATCCGTTTACTTGTGAACGTTATTTTTCTTGCATAAAAATTTCAAAAACTCATAAAAAAAGTAAAAAATTCATAAAAACCATAAAAATTAAAAATTTCAAAAATCCAAAAAGATTTTATCTTTCTTGTGTATATATATTGTCTTTGTGTTTGGTTTCTTTTTCTTTTACATTTTCAGGTGTATGCGTACTAGATCTTCTAATTATCAAGAGCCCGAGCCTCAAGAAGATTTAGATATGTCAGGTGTTAACAACAATAATCAACTACCGCACCTCAACAATAATAACAATAACAACAATGCTCTTCCACAGCCCGATCTTCGGACCATGGAGGAACTTTGTCAACCAACCATGTTTGGACGAGGAGGACCGATTGCGCCGATGCAAATCAACGCTCCTGAGTTTTCGTTGAAGCACCACATGATTCAACAAGTACAAACAAACCCATTTAGAGGATTGCCTGATGATGATGCCAACAAACACCTCGACAAGTTCATTACAATCACCCAAAGCATGAAGTTGCCTGGGGCCACAATGGATGTACTCCGCCTACAACTCTTCCCACATACTTTATCGCATCATGCCGAGAAATGGTTTGATCGTCTCCCGAAGAATTCTATTCACACTTGGGATGACATGACTCAACGCTTTCTTTCGCGCTACTTTCCACCATCCATGGTCACAAGCCTTCGCAATCAGATCAGCGGTTTCATGCAAGATCCCGATGAATCTCTTTTTGATGCATGGGAAAGATATAATGTCTTGATCGACCGTTGTCCAAACCACAACATGCTTCCGGTCACCTTGATCGATACTTTCTACAACGGATTGACTTTTCGAGATCGTGATACGATTAATGCAGCCGCCGGTGGCACATTCATGAAAAGGAGACCCGAGGAGTGTAGAGAGTTAATAGAGAACATGACTACTCATCATAAGAACTGGGATTCTTCTGCTTCTTCTAGAAACAACACGAGAGTCAATGTTTCCTCTACCTCAGCAAACCCTGAGATGACCGAACTCACCCGCATGATGGCTGAAATGAGCAAAAGTATTACGCTTCTCGCTTCAAACCAACAACAACATCAAGTTAAAGCGGTTGCTAATCCTTGTGAAACATGTGGCGGTCCTCACTCATACACCGATTGTCCTTCGACACAAGGAAATCCGGAAAATGTGTATGCAGCTTATGGTAATTATTCACCGGAAAATTACCAAGCTCGACCTCAAGGGGATAGAAATCTGCTGAGCTACCGTTCCAACAACTACCTTTCACCCGGTTTTTCTCCTCAAAACCAAAACCCCACCAACAACTACAATAGAAGCAACCAAATCCCACCTCGTGCTTCTAACCCTTATCAACCACCCTCCCAACAACACCCACCCATTAACCCCGATGTTGACACAATCATGAGAACTCAAGGTGAGCAAATCAAGAATCTACAGAGCCAAATTATCAATTTGAAAGGAGATATCTTAAAGCAAGGTAATGACATCAGAAACGAGGTTCGTGAAAATCTTCAATCCTCCTTCATCACTCAAACAACTGAATTAAAGAATCTATTGGCTAGTTTCTTGCCCGAAGCTCAACCTTCTTCTTCCTCGGGTTCTCTACCTTCAAACACCGTCACTAATCCGCGAGCTAATGTGAGTGCTATAACTACGCGTAGTGGACTTACCATTATCGATCCACCTATCCCACCACCATCATCTACACCTCCTCCACCACCATGTATCCCGACTCCTTCTACACCTAGTAGTAGTACACCATTACCGACTCCGCCTCGTCATGACGATGTATCTCGGAAAGACCCTTCAACATCAAAACCTTCACCAACTACACCTTCACCTAACCCTTATCAGCCCAGAATCCCATACCCTTCTCGCATAGGCAAGACCAACGAGCTAACCAAGAATGACTGTAATGTAATGAAATATGTGGATATGCTATCTAAAATGACCATCAACATTAGCCTTGTTGAAGCACTTTGCCACATGCCGAAATTCGTCAAAGCATTCAAGGACTTGCTTAGCAAGAAGGAGAAGTTGCTTGAACTCACCAACACACGCTTAAATGAAAACTGCTCGGCAGTCCTTCTTAAAGAACTTCCGGAAAAGCTTGGAGATCCCGGTCGTTTTGTGTTGTCTTGCTTATTCAACAAAACTGAAGAATTTACTGCCCTTGCTGATCTCGGGGCTAGTATTAATCTTATGCCACTCAGTGTTTGGAAAACACTATCATTGCCCGATCTCATTCCTACAAAGATGACTCTCGAACTTGCAAACCGCACTCTCGCTTACCCCGTTGGTATAGCCGAAGACGTGTTTATCAAAGTTGGCACATTTACCTTCCCGGTCGATTTTGTCGTAGTTGATTATGAAATGGACCCTCGTATTCCTTTAATACTTGGTCGGCCATTCTTGAGAACCGGACGTGCTTTAATAGATGTGGCCGAAGGTGAGTTAATCTTACGAGTCGGGGATGATTCTAAAATTTTTAGAATGGGGAAGCTTACAGGCAAATCCTTTGGAGGCCGAGAATCAGTGAATATGATAAATGTGCTCGATGACTTTACCGTCTACGATAATCCTTTATTCGAGTCTTCCACTGATAATCCACTCTTTGAAGATAATGTGGATGATTCTCACTCTACTTTGGACGCTTCTCCCATTTTTGATTCTTCACCGGTCTTCGATGCTTATGATGATGATTCTAGCTCAGACTCGGATGATTTTGATTGTACTTCTGAGTATCCCGAGCTGCCCACTTTCGATGATTTCGATGAGGCCGATACTCTCTCGAGCGATTCTTCACATGATGAAGATCCTCCATCATCACGCGATCCTACCTTGGACGATTATTCATTTGAGGAAGATTTCTCTGAATTTCTCAACACATACTTCCCTCATGAGAGTGATGCTCCTCCTTTAGACTTTGAAGATTATCGCCTTGATCCTACTTTGGATTTGAAGATCATTTTGTCAAAGGAGAAGAAACCGGTTGACACCGAAATCCGTTGCACTTATGATTTGACACCTCTTTGTCCCACTTCTGAGGACGAGGTTGTGCTTCTTTGCGGATCTTCTTCACACTCGGCTGAGCTTGAGTGCTATTTTCCCCTAAAGGAAAAGGTGTTCGACCCCGGTATTGAAGTCTTTAAGCCATCTCAGTATCCACCTGATGAAAGAAAAGGAAAAATCTTTGGACCTATTGAAGACATGCTCGCACCACTTCAACTTTGCTTCCACCGTACTCCATCGCTGCTTAAGGGAACCTTGCCACTTCTCTTTTGGCTTGCCTTGTTCGCCTTAAGCTCTTGCTTATTGATGGATGAAAACTATGTCTTTGATCCTGGTGGATTTGTTTCATGCTACTTCCGTTGATGATCAAGGTCGAGTCAGGCTAACGACTCGGTTAACAAAAACCAAGCGCTTCTTGGGAGGCAACCCATGTATCTATCTTTTTGCTTTCTTTACCATAAGTGTAGGGGGGACCCCTTGGATTGCTATTTCCTCTCCTCACTTCTTAATCAGGGATTCGAGCTTCAATGATCCACTCTTGATGATTCTTGACGACCCGTGATTCCGTGTTCTACTTCGTCCCGGTTCTATCCTAAACTCTTTTCGATTCACTATTTTATATTTCCTCGATATTAAAATAGGAATCTCTTTAGTTGTCTTTTCCTTAGCAAGATTTAAACAACGTGCACAATGTCCTAAGTGTAGGGGAGCTTACTCCCACATGCTTAAACATTGAGGACAATGTTTATCTTAAGTGTAGGGGGGACTTCTATCGAAGTTAAGTGGTCTTTTCCTTGTATTTGTCCTCATTTTAACCGGAAAATCAATTTTTCGACATTTTTCAAAATTTTTGATCTATTTTGGCCTATTAGTTGTTATCTTTGTATAGTTATTTTCTTTCTTTGCTAGAATAAATGTTTAATAAGTGGTTTTAATTTTCAAACGTTGTGAATCTTTTGACTCAATCCGAGTTTACTCTAGCTAGTATCCTTAACGTGTTTAAGTCAAGTTTTGCTAGGCTTTTATATAGGGAGCTATAAAACGCGAAAGTCTTAACTCTCACGGGTTAAGAACAAGAACTTTTCGCAAGTTCCTATAATTGATCCTAGAGAGTCGTTTATCAAGGGAACTTTAAAATGCGGTTTCTAAACTTGAAAGAGTCTAAGAATTTGCAAGATCCTATAGGCGACTCGAAAACCCAAAACTTTGATTTAATAGGCTAAGTATCCACGAGTCTCATTACTTGAGATTTTAAATTGTGGAGAACGAGAAATGATAGAGCCAATTATAAGTTTGGTATTCTTTCATGAATTTATATGAGTTAATTATGAGCCTATTCTCCCATCGCTTGCTAATAATTTATTTGCTAATAAATAAGGTTGTACGATTTGAAAAGTTACTTAGCTTTTAGCCCCAGATCGTTTAAAAGTTGCTCGGTAATGACGAGAGTTCATAGCCAAGGCATAACTTATGAAGCGGGGCGCGAAGATTGGCGAGTCCGAAAAGGCCCTAACAAGGCATGAGGGCTATGTTTTGTTGCTAAAGATCCAAAGTGATGTGAAGAATCATTTATCGAAAATCAATATGAAGGATCGAGACACACGACGTAAAGCAAAACTCCCCAAAAGTCATGGAGAAGTGTATCCGAAAAGACCCTAACAAGGTATGAGGATAAATAGATCCAAGTCATAAAAGGAGGCGGATCGTTGTATATCAAAGTCCAAAATAAAGATTGGAGAAAAATGAAGAAGTCGTGGTCAATATATGAAGAATCTCTCAAAAATTCCAAGTGAAGAAATTCCAATTATGAAGAGAAGACCATTATTTCATGAACGTCTCTCAAGATTTGAAGTATGAAGTCGCTGCCAAATATCGGCCCGAGAAAGGTCTCAAATCGCGAACCAAGTTATGCCAAGATATGAACTTTCTGATATCCCGAGAAGCAGTTTTAAAAGATTTGGTCCTTTAGCTAACTATTGATTAAATCGTGCACTTTATTTTCAGACTAAATAACTATCGAAATAAGTCAAACAATGCATCTTCATGATCATTCAAGACAAAATATAAAATATAAGAGATACACCTAGGAATAAGGGAGTCTAAGTGAGTAATTGGCCCACATGAGTTCGTGTTAGTTTACTAACTTATAATAACAATGATCTCGTTTTTAAGCTTGGTTTGGAGAAAGTGAATACTTGAGGATGATGATTATTCATAACATTTTCAAAACCAAGGTATGCTTTTGATTTCTTTATCTTGTATGTTTTTAATTTTCTATCTCTTTAAAAAAGGCCAACGTGGATTGATTATGATGAAAAGTGTAATCTTGCTTTGTAACTAATGCATTGCATGAGGACATTGCAATGGTCAAGTGTAGGGGATTTGATAGGTGTGTAAACACCCATCTTTTCTACCACTTAACTACAATAATAACCGGACCAAAACGTGTATTTTATGTCTTTTATGTCGGAATTATGCGTGGTTTGTGTTTTTGTTGTGATTTAGGATGAAAAGGTGAAAAATGGATAAAACACGGACATTCACGGGCATTTATGGACTTTTATTGAAGAAAAGGATAAAAGACGAAGTCAAGAAGTCAAGAGTGCAAAAAGAACGGAAGTCCACGACCAATTCTGAAGATTTATCGAAGAAAAAAAGTCAAAAGACGGAAGTTTATCAAAAGCCGAAGAATTCAAGTCTATTTTATTGAAGAATTTAAAGACGAGTTCAAAGAAATCCCGAAGCCAAAAGTCCCTTAAGTCTACATTTAATGAAGATTTAAAGAAGGAGGGACCTAATCTTGCAATTAAAAAGAAGATTAAAGAAGGAGGGACTAAGTATGCAATTAAGGAAGCTTCCTAAGCAAGCTTTAGTCTTCCCTATAAATAGACTAGATTAGTTATCATTTCACTTTTGTTGGCTAAGTGTGACAATTAGCTCTTCCACCATTTTAAATACTTGTCATTTACATTAATTGTCAATTTAATTACCTTGTCTTGCACCTTAAATTCATTTAATTTCAAGTAAGTTTCCTTTTAATTATTGTTAATCTTTACTTTATCTTGTCAATCTCTTATCTACCTTTCTTATTCTTTGATTTGTGGTATTTATGTTCATGTTCATGCTTTTATTTTGATCCAAAGTGTTTTTGATTATTGTGGTAAAAGTTGTTTAATTTCATGTTTTAAATTGCTTGTTGATGTTATTTCATTGAATCGTTATTGATTTTATTCATACGTGTGTTTGATTTTGGTCAAATTGTTATTATACCTGCTGCTACTGTTTCCTTGTTCTTCGGAAGAAGTTTTGCTTTGTTTCTGTGTTTCCAGAAAAAGTTCCGAACCAAGGAGAGGATAGAAGGCTTCATTCGGAAGTCCAAAGTTCCGAGTCAAGGATCTTCATCCGGAAGTCAAAACTTCCGAACCAAGGTTGCTCATTCGGAACTTTACAAGTTCCGAATCAAACTTGTTCATTCGGAAGTCAAAACTTCCGAACCAAGACTTTTCATTCGGAACCTTCCGAATCAATAACTTCCGTACCAATTTCAAAAGTTCCGAACCAAGGGCCTTCATTCGGAACTTCAAAAGTTCCGAATCAAGGATCTTCATCCGGAAAGTTCCGAATCAAGGGGTGACCAAAACTTCCGAACCAAGGCAAGATTTACAAGATTCCGAATCAGCAAGTTCCGAATGAAAGATTGTTTTGGATAAGTGACATATTCAGACAAGTTTGTTCCGGATCAAGGATTTTGGTAATATTCCAAGTGAAGAAGAATCATTTCAACCAAAGGTGACATTTAGGACGAGTGATTGTTCCAAACTAAGGTTTATTCCAAATGAGCTGTATTCAGGTTCTTATTAGCTTTTATTTTTAATTTTTATCTTCAAGCTTTATTTTACTTGCCTTTTATTTAATTGCACTTTTAGATTATTTGCCTTAGTTTTAGTTGCACTTTAAGTTTGCCTTAGATAGATTTAAGTTTACGTCATTTTACTTTAGTGCCCCTTAATTTTAGTTACGTTTTAAAATACTCACACTTTACTTTAATTAGACTTAGATTTACTTTAAGAGCACCTTTACTTTAATTGTTTTGCACCTTTTAATTTTCAAAACTACAACGACACATCTTTGATTCACCAAAGTTCAACTGAGTCACACATAGAGAGCTAAGATCAATTCGTTAAGATACCGAGAACGAATAATTGAACCTGAGTAAAATCTAGTTATCAAAGTGAAAGTTTCTTCCAAACCGATAATGGCATGAGGTTTATGCTTGCTCCTAAATCCGCTAACGCCATACAATTTTCCACCCCTGGGAAATTGCAAGGAATCAAAAACCTCCCCGGATCTCCAAGCTTAGTAGGCAACTTCTTAAGCAAAACCGCGGAACAATTTTCATTCAAGGAAGCATTAGGCAAATCCACCAATCTCTCCTTGTTAGAAAGTAAGTCCTTAATCATCTTAGCAAACTTAGGCATATTGGCTAAAGCTTCCGCAAAGGAGATATTGATGTTAAGTTGCTTGAACATCCTCAAAAAGTTTGAAACTTGGATATCATCCTTGTTCTTAAGCTTTTCTTTTCTCAATCTTGATGGATAAGGAAGACTTAGTTTTGGTTGTGGTTGAGTGGTCGATGAAGGATTTTCCTTATTGAGTGCTTCATGAGTAGGTGTTGAAGTGGGAGAAATGGGAGCATTTTGAGGTGGTGAAGTAGAGGTAGAAGGCTTGTCACAAGTAGGAACAAAAGTGGGTGGAACAATAGGAGGCTTAGGAGGTGAAGGATCCTTTGTTGTCTTTCCACTTCTTGTTGTAATAGCATTGACATTTGCCCTTGGGTTTGTTTGTGTGTTTGAAGGTAAAGCCCCTTGTGGTCTTTGATTATATGCCATTAAAACCCTATTGGTTTGTGTATCCAATGCAAGTTTCATTTGGTCATTCATTCTCTTTTCAATTTCACGCATTCTCTTGTCAACATACTCATGAGTCTCTTGCATCCCATATCCTTGATTTTGAAGTTGAGGGTAAGCTTGATTTGGTATTTGAGAAAATCCTTGATTTGGGAAAGGTGGAATAGGTTGATTAAATCCTTGTTGTGGTGGATAAAAGGTATTTCCTTGATGTTAAACATTGTTGGGTGCCTTGTAGTTATTTCCTTGGTAAGGTGGTCTTTGCCCTTGATTCCTTTGTAACACTTGAGTAGGATTTTGTTGAATTTGGGTGGGTGGTTGGGGTGGGAATCCCGGTGGAGTAAGGTAATTTTGGGACTTGTAAGAAAGGTTATTTGGATTGATATTTTGCTTGAAGTGTTCACAATGTTCCTCTTGGAAAGCGTAACATTCCCCTTGATAACCTTGCACCTTATCACATTGTTCATAAGAATGGGGACCTCCACAAGTTACACAAGAAAGAGTAATGGCATTCACATCATTTGAAGAATTGTTCAATGAAAGACTCTTAATAGCTTGAATCATCTCTTGTTGACCTCTATCCATTTTTTGAAGGATCTCTTGTTGATACTTGAGGAATTGGTTATCACAAGGTGGTTGAGAATCGTTTTGGATAACATGAACCCTTTCTTCAAATTGAGAATTTGTTTGAACCATTGCTTTAGTCTCAATGATGTCCAAGGCCTCTTGAATGGATTTAAGAAGAATATTCCCTCCCGCGGAAGCATTGAGTGAATCTTGGTGATGAGGTTTAAGGCCATCCTAGAAAGTATGGATTTGGTGAACTTCATCTAATCCATGGTTAGGGCATCTCCTCAATAACTCTCTAAACTCCTCCCAAGCATCACTAAAGGATTGACTAGGTTTTTGTTGAAAGCCTATAATTAAGTTCCTCAAAGCCGTGGTCTTAGATGTAGGAAAGAACTTGTTCAAAAACTTAGTGGTGAAACCATCCCATGTGGTGATACTATCGGGTGGTTGGGTGTCTAACCAATGCTTAGCTTGTCCCTCTAGTGAAAATGGCACTAATATCAACTTAATAGCATCATGTGGAACTCCATTGTATTTAAGGGTATTGCAAAGAGCAAGGAATCTCTTAAGGTGATCATGAGGATTATCATTCTTGTGACCATAGAAAGGTGTATTTGAAACCAAGGTAATCATAAACGTTTTTAGCTCAAATGAATTTGCGGGAATGTCGGGAATCCTAATATTATTGGCATATCCATGAACATTGGATTGCAAATGTTCCATCAAAGAACGATTATCAACAGCCATGGCTTCTTGTAGTGGATGAATCAAAGCACGATTCTCGTGATCGGCTTGATGGACGGTGGTGGTCTTACTCTTTCTCTTTTTCTTCCTTTTCGGAGGAAGAGGTTGTACACCAATCGGTATTTGTGCACGCCGCGAGTGAGCATGCAACTGAATACGAGGAATGAGAGAGAAGCTCTCGTGTGACTTTGAAGAGAAAAGGATTATCCTCTTCGAGTTTCAATATGAAATATCCACAAGAAAATAATATATATGTATGTACTACTTGGGTGCAAGACCCCCAATGAAGCCTTCCTTCTTAGAATACTCACAAGTGAACGAGGGGTTAGGTGGCACGAAGCACTTAAGTACCTATTGACCCTTAGATGGCATTTTATAGCACATCGCCTTTCTATTCACTTAATTGTTTGTATTCTTCGAATTGTTGCTTATTGAGAGTATTTATCTATTCTTGCTTTATTTTGTTTGATCGATACACGTGTCAAGGAACGGAACGCCCCTCAACACGGTGTATTGCCTTGGCAATACTTATGGAGAATATGTAGATTGGTTGTTCTTATACGTATACGTATTTACTTATAAAAATATATGGAAAATATTTTTGTATTTATGAGTTTTTAAGAGAAAATACTATATGTACATAAAAACCGAGAGAATCCAATAATATATATTTTTGGGTGCAATCTCTTAGGAAAAAGATTGCTTTTTGGATTTTCTTAATTTGTTTGGTCAATTCTTTAGGAAAAGAATTGTTTTGTTAATTTTTTAGTTTTTATATATTTTTATATTTTTGATTTTTTATTTATGATACATAAAAAAAATAACGTTCCCTAGGTGAACGGATCCCAAAAGCCAATGAAAACCGTCAATCGATAGTCTCTCGTAAAGTCAAAGAACCGGCAGCGGCGCCATTTAATATTTGTATAGTTGAAGTTCGTTTTTCTCAGTTCTTAACAAATTGATAGTCCTAACAAGATCGGGTTTTTTAATTGTTTTTGGTTGGTAATGTTTTTTGGATATTCTATTGCTAATTCAAACAATGCCTTGCAAAAAATGAAAAATATCGTCTACTTATATTTAAAACACAGTGCAAATACCAAGTTTTTATTCAATTAAAATGCAAAATGTAAATTCTATGAACTATAAGGACTAGAAATGTAAATTCTATGAAATTTAAATGCTAAAAATGTAAATCTAAAAAGTATAAGGACTGAATATGTAAAAACAGTAAGCTATAAGGACTGAAAATGAAAACTATCCAAATAAGTAACCAATTTTCCAACTAATTCAAAACTACCTAACTGATTTTTAACAAACTTGAAAGTAAAGGGACTGAACTTTTGAAAACCCTAAAAACTTGAAAGATGATCCATGATTAAGAACAGTTTAATACTTCAAGGACCTTAATGCAATTTTTAAAAACTTTTTACCAAAAACGGGTTACAACCTTCAATAAGCTCGTTTGAGCTTATTTCTCAACAAATTTTGACCAAACAAGTTGCAAACAACTTAAAATTAGATTTAAACTAGACCTATCCAAGGAAATTGGCTGAAAGTTACTAAAAAGCTGATAAGCTAATTTCAATAAGCACAAAATAAGCAATAAACTACTCTAGACTTGCACAACTAGATTTTAGTGAAGATTCTAGTTAATAAGCTCAAAATAAGGACGGGAAATCAAGTCTCATGAAAATTTATCAAGTAATAAGCTCAGAATTCTAAAATAAGCAAAAAGAGTGCTTATGTTGACTTTCGTTGACCAAGAATTTTCAATAAGCTCAAATTCTCAAAATTCAACCAGGAACACTTATTGAATGATTTTGTAAAAGAAAATTGACCAGTTAATGAAGTGAAAATGGAGATATGGAAAAGCAGTTCACCAAGTTACAATAACTTGCATTTGCTTATTGTCTTAAACTTTTGCTTATTCCTAGCTGAATACTTGAAACTGTACACTTTCCTTATACAAGTTGAAACTTCATATTATGACTGAGAAATGAGAACTTGTTTGGAGTAATTTCATCAAGTAACAAAAGAATGCCAAGCAAATCAAAATGACAACTTCCTGATAAGAAACTTGAATAAAACTGACCCATACTTTTTAGATGGCCATTTGCCTTTTTGACCAAAACTTTGAATTAAAAGTGACTCAAAGCTATCTGTTATGACTAGTTAACTGAAATTTAAGCAAAGTTTACCAATTTCTAACACTTGAAAATCAGTTATAAGCTAATGCCAAACACTACTTTCTGATCTTTGGAATTTTTGTGAATACTTTTTAAGCTAATGATAAGACTGAGTTAAAAGCTTTATCAAACTAAGTTTAGTAGCCAAAAAGAAGTGTATGAGAACTAGAAACAAGCAGGACACTTAACTAGAACGCAAAATGGATAACAAAGGTAAAGTTACTGATAAAGGCTGAAAACAGGTCAAGTATTTAAGCTATAAGCTATATTAAGCTACAATTAAGCTACCATATCACTGAAAACAGATCAGAAACAGGCTAAAACAACTTTTATCATACAATCAAGCAAGATTAAACTAGAATGAAGCATGCATACAACTTTTAAGTGGAATTGAAAATCAGAACATGTAAACCTTTAGCAAAGGCCTCCTTTGGGGAGTAGAGGAGCGCTGAGCTCTCTATTCTAGTGCTAACCACCACCTTAGCACTAGAAAATACTATCAACAACCAATCAACAGTAATCAATCAACAAATCTGCCATTAATGGACTTGAACTCATCAAAATCTGCTAGAAATGAACTGGATGATCAAACAGCTACAATCTTCAAACTTAGTCAGTTATGATCAAGTTATGATCATAACAAACCAAAATCAGCAACAAAAGGATTCAATGAAGCAAGGATGAACAGTAGAGTAGTATGAGAACTTTTGGAGGGAAAATGGAAATTTGAATTTTATTGAATAAGGAAAGTAGTTACAAGGGTAGTTAAACTGTTACAACTAACTATAACAGACTCAAGAGTGTGTCAAACTCTTGAGTTGGTAATCTGAAACTAAGAAATGAATTGAGAGGAAAACTAAGTGTGTGTGATTTCACACTTTCTACCCCTCCTAAAACGAAGGCTAAACTATGCTATTTATAGGCTGCAGGAGTGAAGTGGTTGGGGTAGATGACGTGTTGGATCCAATTAGAAGCTTCTACATGGATAATTTAGCTCAATTGGATTTGCAGGTGAAGAACTCTTTTTGGGGATTTCTTTGAAGATGATCTTGAGTATAATTGATTGTGACCATTGAATTCGTCCTTCAAAAATGAGCAAGTTTGATGTTTAAATCATCTTCTGAAATCGCCTCTAGCTCGAGAACGATTCTGGGCTTGTTGTGTTAAAGAAGATGATACGTGGCATATTTCCATTGGATAAGGGAGTGTCACACGGATTGCTATCCCATTTCTTATTTTCTATTGGCTGAAAGAAGATAGTGCGTTTGCACTGTTGTGATTTGGCAATTTATTACTTGGCGGCGCTAATGGGTAGTAAATGCACACAACTGGCAATCCTTGTTTATTACTTCTTGGCTTCTCATTGGCTGAGAGATTATCACACAGATTACACTTGAATTATCTTTCCAAAGTTGGCAGAAATGACCCCTTGACTTGGCAGAATGTAATTTTGAGCTATATTCTTCATTTCTTTGGCAGAATTAGTCCTTCAAACTTCATTCGTGAACAAATTTGATCCTTTGACTGAATTGACTTGAGAGTTTACCAGATTTGACATTGATCTTGACTTTGTCATATTTACACTTTTGGTCCTTCATCTTTGGCAGATTTTCAAGATAGGTCCTTTGTCTTCAAAGTCTTGTCACTTTTGATCCTTCTTTGTCTTTTTCATCAAAATAAGCTTGATTTTCCTTTGTTTGCTTGAAAATGTATCCTTCTTATTACCTATTTGAGCACAAACACAAAACATACCACATAATTCTGCTTTATAGCACAAAGTTTAGGTATTTTTATTATGGTTTAGGGTGATTTGTTGATAAATTGATATGAGTTTTTGCTCATATCAAGATGCAAGATCTTATAGATGACTTGAAAACCCAAAACTTTGATTCAATTGGCTAAGTATCCATTAATTTCAGATTTTTGAGATTTTACAATATGGAGAACATGAGATGATAAAGTTTAATCATAAGTTTTAAGGTTAATTCTTCCTTGTATAAGTATTTTTGTGTTTGATTTAATCTCCTAGTATTTATTTTCCACGCTTGAATAATAAATTGCTTAATAAATGAAGTTTTTAGCGGTTTAGACATAATATCTTAACTCGTAGCTCCTTTTTTCTTCCCATGTAGTTAAAGTTAGAACACATTAAGGGTGTCAGCGTCATGGACTTTTTGATCATGGGATTGCGGAAATTTGGCTTACTATACATATCATAATAATAAGAAGAATAAATAAAAACATGTTCTCTATGAGCCTTCGAGTGGGAGTCATGTAGCACTAACCTTGTCATTAGAGCCTTAGGGTGTATGGCATGGTGACGTGTTTAATAAAAATTGCTTCATCATCATGAGCCTTAAAGTGGGATGGTGAATGTCAATTCCCTTGTTTATGTCCAAGGAGCCTTCGGGTGTGGATTATAAATAAGGAGCACTTTTACATCTTAAAGAGCCTCAAGGTGATATGATGTAAATGTTGCTAACTCCATTAATAAGGTCAAAATTGACATTGGAGGATTTATTGTTGCTTTAAGTAGTCCTATTAGCCAAATTTCAGATCCAAATATTTATCCCTCAAATCGTGTTAAGTTATCCTTGATGTGGGCTTTCTTTAGTGACAACGGTTTTTGAAGTCGAGGTTAGGTTTTGAGTGTTGGGTTTACACCGTTTTTGCCTTCATTTTTGGACTAATAAATATCAAATAAGTCAAATGAACCTTTGGGTGAATGACAAATATTTAAAATCTAGAGATACAATTAGGAATAAAAGGAGATTGAGTTTAACACAAATTACTTGTATGAGTGGTCTTAACATTGAGACTTATGATTGACAATGATTTTGTTTTTAAACTTGGCATGGAAAAGTGAAAAGTCGAGGACGATGAATCTATTTGAGTTTTATGATCCTAAAAGTTATTTTTCAAATAATGAAAGTATTACATTATGTCTTTGAAAAATAAAATATCAAAAGTCAAATAAAAGTGGAGTTAGTAATTTTAATTTATCATTGCGTGAGGACACGTCAATTTCTTAGCAAGGGAGAGTTTGTTATGAGTGTATTTACTCATATCATTTGTATCAAAAAACGAGCCTAAAATGCATAAAATGAATGAATATAGCATTGTATATGTCTATTTCTTGTTTCATGTGTGTAGGTACCCAAGTTCACGAAAACTAGCAAAAACGACACGAGATTTGAAGAAAATATCAAGAAACCAAAAGACAAGTCGCTTATTCGGGGATTTAATTCTATGAAGGTTAATTTGGCTATGTGGGTCCCACTTTGGATTGATGGGCCTAAAATCCCATTTAATAAAGTTGTCTATTCATCTTTGTTAAATAAAGCCCAACAAGGCCCAACAATAATGTAACACCCCCAGACCGGGTATCACAGTGGTGGATCGATGAGCAAATAGCTTACAAAGCACAAATCATAATTATATGATTTTTGAAATACAATTGATATAAACATTAATTTGGTACAATCGTTTAAATTGTTGAATATCATTTGTTTCAATTATCCCAGTGAAAAATAGATCCCCGTCATTTTTATGCTCCTAAATGATACTCAGTCCATGCTCAAATAATCTTGCTAAATAACCTGGGAAAAACATGCTTAAAACAGTCAACATAAAGTTGGTGAATTCATAGAGTTTTGTAAAATCATAGTTTAGGATTTTAAGTTGTCCTACATGATGTTGTTCGGTATTTGATATGAGAGTCAAATTTAAAGTTTCTAATTATTCCATTCCCTAATGTACTAAGCAGTATAAAATCAAGTTCAGTAAGTTTTATTGAGCAGTGCAAGATTAGGTTTAGTATTTCCTGTATTTCCATTTCAGTATTTTACTAAGTAGTTTAAAATAATCAAGTTTAGCATATCCAATATTTCCATTACATTATTTACTAAGTAGTGTAAAATAATCAAAGTTTAGTATATCTAATACTTCCATTACAGTATTTTACTAAACAGTGTAACATAATCAGGTTTAGCATATCCAATATTTCCATTACAGTATTTTACTAAGTAGTGTAAAATAATCAAGTTTAGTATATCTAATACTTCCATTACAGTATTTTACTAAACAGTGTAAAATAATCAGGTTTAGCATATCCAATATTTCCATTACAGTATTTTACTAAACAGTGTAAAATAATCAGGTTTAATATTTCCAATATTTCCATTACAGTATTTGCAAAGTAGTATATGATTAAGTTTAGTAACGCAAACCTTATAGATAGTAGCAATGCACAAAGCATTTATACAAATGATAATTACATTTTCTATTACTCGAAACTGAATCTTAACCTTCCATAGTTCTCAACAGATGAGAACGTAGTGTCCTACAAAAAGGCACCCAAACCTGGTTCCAACATGGTATACATCTGTTGGCCCGGCCAAGGCACAGTGAGCATGACTCACCCAGATGGGGATGGTCAATCCCAAATAGATCTATTTATAACATTCGGGCAATTTCCCATAATTTAATAGTTTCTACAATAGGCAATCGTAATTAAGAGTACCATTCAATTTGCGTTCTATAGAATAAATATCTATCACATTGTTTAAACAGATTATAGTTCAATTTACGTTCTATAAACTAAATATCTATCAATCATGTTGTCAAACAGGTTACAGTTCAATTTACGTTCTACAAAATAGATTATAGTCATATTGTCAAAACAAGTTGCAGTTTTTTAATAGCATGTCTCCCCCTCGCGGGTTAGAAAAATCATAAAATGATTTAAAATGCGAGGCTATGAACTCACCTGTATAATACAGCTCGAGTATGATCAAGTATACAATCATAAAACATATAGTACATCGAATACCTAAGTAATTAAGTACGTCTCAGTATATGCATAAATCATAAATGCATGCAGTTTCATTGGTCGTATGTTTATTTTTGTTATCACGGTATATTTAGATATTACTGTTATGATGATGGTTAAGTGTGCATGTTGTCCATTCACTGTTTCCACGTACCCCCCCCCCCCCCACCCGATGTTTATAAACTTGTACGATATTGTAGTCTTTGTAATTAAATTATTAAGTTTATTAAATAATTTATTAGATTCCAAAAATGATTAATAAGAAATTTATTATTAATTAATACTGGTTTAAAACATGTTTCTCGTAGTAAAAATATAATATTTTTAATCCGAAGCTATTAAAATAGTCATTCATGTAAAAACAGTGGGTACAATATGGAAACAGTGGCTAGATTGGGCTGCCAGTGGTAACTGTATAGCTAACAGTGGGAACTGTTAAGATAACAGTGGTAACTTTGTTAATACAACAACTGGCAGTGGTAAGTTTGTAGTTTAACACTAACGGTGGCAAGTTATAAATGGTCAGTGGTTATATTACAACTAACGGTGGAAATATTACACCATCGGTGGGAATATACTACATGCAAGATTACATTATAACATAGGCATACCCCTAAGCTATAACCCGCATGCTAACGCATCCTTGTAATCATCAGCAGTCCCAAACACCCTCTTAATTCAGTCTGCAGTCCCAAACAGCCTCTTAGACCAATCTGCAGTCCAAAACGGCCCTCTAACAGCAGCATGCAGTCCAAAACACCTCCTTATCAGCAGATCCAAACACCCCAGGAGCTCTTGGTTGTAGATCTTGGACCCAACGCCCTGCATGTCGCTCCTGACAACAGATCTAGACAAATTCATACAGATCTAGGCTAATCCAACGCACCCTTATTTGTTTCTTCGCCCAAAACCAAACACCCCCTTATTTCTGCTGTAATCCGCAGATCCGGACACCCTTCTGTTTGCAGTAAAACGCAGCTCCAAACAACCTTCACTGCTGCTGATTCTCAGATCCACACCCCCGTAGTTAGGAGAGTAGTAGATCTAATCACGTCATTGGGTTGATGTAGATACGAACCCCACAAACACCCTTATGACCTTTACACATGCAAAACAAACACCCCCGTGGCTGCTGAGTTCGAGCCGTGGGTGGCTGTTGGTTTTCGTGGTGATGTAGCAGTGGTGATGTGATGGGGTTGGAGATGGCAGCGAGGTGGTGGAGTGGTGTAGGAGAACACAGTGGCTGGAGTATAAGAAGATGGTGATGGTGGCGTAGGTGGCGGCGGTTAGAACTGGTGGCAGTGGTGAAGGAAGGCCACGGTTGTGGCTGCATGGTGGCTGGTGGTCTCAACAGTGGCGGATGGCCACTAGTAGTGGGTGGCGGCTTTGGTGATCATGGCAGCAAGGGGGCTGTGACTGTGGCGGTGGCGGCAGGGCTGCGGTGGTGGCTGGCAGCAGGGCTGCGGTGGTGGCTGGCTACATGGTAACCTCGTCCAATAAGGGAGGATGGCAGCGAGGTTTTCACATGGTGGTGGAAAGAGTGACGACAGCTAGGTGGGGTGGCTGTGAGTTCACGGCTGGTGGCTAGGAGCCACGAATATGGTGGCTATTGGTGGTTGTACGGCGACAACAACCAAGCAAGAGTGGTGCGGGTCGATTTATGGTGGATGTACATGGTTCATAACATAGATCCACTCAATCTATTGAAATAAGGGTGGCGGCAGAGAAATTTTACGGTGGCCGGAATACTTGCCGGAAAAGTGGCGGCTGCCACTTTAGAGGGAGATGTGTGTGCTTAAGTTTAGGGTTAGGGTTATTGTGAAATGAGGGTGAAACCCTAATTCTCCCTTTTATATGTATTAGTTAAATACAAAGTGCAAGGTTCCTAGTAGTGTAGGGACTAAAGTGTAACTTATATTATACTTTCGTTAATACACGATTGGGGATTCATTCGAGTTCTATAAAAGTAGATTCATCTCACGAAAATAGCGTCATTGATCTTAAAATCATTTCTCTAATAAAATGGAGTATTTATATGACTTATAAACACGAAACACGTGTTCGCTTATCTAAATGACCAATAATTTATCATTTATCGTCTTTATAACGTAAGTATCGTTTTGATAAGGATACTTCTCGTTTTATCTCTCCATAGATAAATGAAATATTTAAACAATTTAATCAAATCTTTTATCAAGTACCTCTCGACAATAATTTAGGTAATTAAATTATTAAATTGTCGGTACGCGGGTTGTATGACTTTTGTCTTGTTTTCAATTCCAACAACTTTTGTATTGTTTCAAAATAGGTTTTGAAACATACTTCATTATTATTTAATGAACGAAAAATCTCGGTCTTTACACCATCCACATGTCACCTTGAGTTTCGCCCTCGAAACTCGATTACCATTACTAGGTTGAGGAATGTTCTGGTATCATTGGGTAGACTTATATTACATTTTTATCATGGTAAAATCATGGATTTTACAGCACCGCCCCGTTATTTTAGCTTCATCCTCGAAGCTATTAAAAACTTCGTCATCTGTTAGGGTATAGATGTCATAGATCTTAAGGTTCGTTTTAGACAAGCTCATAAACGAATGGTGCCAACAATGTAAAGAGATAGTTATTCGGATCGCTCTATACATCTGATTGAGCAGTATTTAGATGCTGCTACTACTATGGATGGATAGAAGCAAGTTATTCGGGTCGCACTATACATCCGATTGAGCAGTATTTGGATGCTGCTATCAATTACGGATGGACATGATTATCCGAAAGTTTGGCCGTTAACCTGACAAAGCGGTAGAAGTTCGCGGAACAATTAATGACAATTAAGAGAGGACAAACTAGAAAGTTGTCAACTAGGAAAAGTTGATGTAGGGTCAACTACTCTTAGTTGGTTAAGCTCGCGACAATCGATGTTCATTTGGAAACCTAAAAGTCAAGATTTGAGGTCTGAGAGGGTTTCAGAACTAGACATGCTGATCCTGTTTAAGTTCGGATTGCTGCTCTGGCCATGAGCCAGGAGACAGACGTCCGCAGCCTGTTGATAGCAGGTCAGGCGGGGTACACTATCATGCATGAGCGCATAGACTCTCTCTCTTGGACCATATGGGTAGATGCCCAGATAGCACGAGGTTTTTGGACACAACCGACGAGGTCTTTCAGTGGTTGTTGGAGGAGAACTAATTCCTCCATCGGCATATTCACAACTTGGAGGGGGCCTTCAGCATAAGACCCACACTTCTCTTACTGCACAAGGGCAGTCCTTGTCCACCTTCTTTGATCTTGCAGCTGTTCGTCACAATGGAGTGACAGCAGTGACCGCCTACCTTCGAGGAGTCGTTGGCAGACAGCGGTCCCAGTTGCTGATTGTACTCAGTTTGCTTAAGGAGTCCTGATTGGCTTATACAGGTATTGCAGAGTACCCTGTCGACACCTACAGTCTTACTAGCCCCACCAGCACTAGTCACATCTAGCAAACCTGCTAGGAAACATTTGAATAGATGTACCAGATCTTTTTTTCACCATGATAAGCTTTCTGGGCTGTATTCCAGCTATCATGCACAATTCACGAGTCATCTAGAGTTTAAGAAAATCACTCGCTAAAGACTCAATAAGTCTTGTGAGGATACATCGTAACGGTGGTTCGTTAAAATATGGTATTTTGAATGATAATAATAAAGAAACCGGTGACGTGTGGAAAAACCTAAATTTTAGGGGTTTTACACCACCTACCCATTATTTTAGTTTGGTTCTCGAAGCTAATGATGAAGTTACTCGTTCAGGGAACAAGTGTGGGAACTTTTTCTTGAGTGTGTGATCTTGTGAACTCGAGTTTTAAGTTTACAAGGTTGGGTTGACTAGGACAAACTTGTCTTAAGTCTAGGTTTTTCTTAGATGTGCCTCTAGGGCCCCAATGTGTCTTGATGAGCATAGATAACAGTTCATTAATGTTTCTACTAGTTCTTCAAGAGATTTTTAAGTCTGTTAAGCTTTAATAGGCTTATGCGATGTGGAGTTAGAAATATAGTTTTGGCTGGTACCTCTCTTGCGTCAAAAAATTTCACGTGAAGGGCTTCCCGATATACTTCTAGCCTGTGGAAAGCAAACATTAATTTTACACCAAAGCTTGACTCAGCGAAAAGATTAAGATCATTGTTGATGGTGATTGGGAAGGAAGTTGCAAGGAATCTGCTTCATTTGTGGCTGAGCTAGGGCATAAGTTGCATAGAAATAAAGTACTTCAGATGATGGAAATCAAAGAAGATACCAAGAATAAAGAAGTGTGCATCCCTGGTGAGATGCTGAAAGGGTCATGCATCTACTGTTGGTGGTTCCAAAAATTGCACAATTTTTGACTTCTAAAAGGGGGAAGTCATTCATTTTAAGGCTTGTTGGACAATGGTATCGTCGAACTAATTGGATCCGAAGAGGAAGAGAATTGTCCAAAAGTATAGGACATCAATTATCGCTTTTTGGGAGATGAAAAACATAACCCTACAACATACACCCATTGAGAGTTGGGCATGTCTTTTATGCTTGGGTTTGTCTTCCTTGTCTATTTAAGAAATGCGAGCTAAGAAGATAAGGCATCCTCTTACTAAGTATTTCTGGATTTCGGTACAGGAAATGACATTAAGTCTAGTGTCGATAAAGTCTGTGTTACCGTTTCCTTGAATGATCGTAGTTTCATTTTTCCATGGTAGATAAACCATTTTTATTTTTCTGTGACATCCTAAAGGGGTCAAATGAAATGGAAGTGGGCTCCCAAAAAGGGTTTAAAAAAAATGAAGCGAAAAAGAATTCTCCCAAAAGGGTTGAATGCAGCGGAAAGAACACTTCCAGAAAGGGGTCAGGTCCAGCGGAAAGTAGACACCCTCAAAAGGTTCAAATGCAGCAGAAATGGACACTCCCAAAGGAGTCAAATGCAATGGAAGTGGACACCCTCAAAGGGGTCGAATGCAGCGGAAAAATGGACACCCCCATCGGGGTCAACTACAACGAAAGTGATATATGGGTTAAGGATAAGCCAAAAATCAAGAGAAAAAGGCTATGATCCAAAAGAGATGAATACTAATCTTCCTTAGGTTTCTAGATGGTGATGTAATGACATCAATTTCTAAGTTATCTTAATGATAAGATATTACTGAAGGAAATCATGAGTCAAAAGGGATACGTTAAATAGCTGGATACATAAAATAATATCAATAATGAATCATGTCAAATATACTTAAGCACATGTGATTATAAATTTCTATTTACATCGATAAGCGTCCTCATCCATGTAAGTTGAAATTTATAACTCCATTCGGTGACCTATGACTTCTTTATTCAAATGAACAAGTGTCCTTACTCGTTTCAATAGGGATTTCATAGCCCACCTTACCTAAATATTCCTGGCAAGGCTTATTATTTTGGATAAATTTAACGTCTAAGATAATAGATATTATTAAGATACTTTACAGCCCGTTTATTTATAACCTTCGTCTTGAGACATCCCATGATATCTTGATACGAAATTATAAATAAACGTGTGGTCTTGTGACTTATGATTTCACCTTTAGATGTCCCATACCATCTTGAGACGAAATCATAATTAACTTAGGATCAAGAGACTCAGGTCCCATATGTAAAATATAGGATCATAAGTACCTTGATTTTGGGTTCCACCGCATTATTTAAAGATGCAAACTTATCCAAATAATACCACATGATATTATTAAGAGAAAACGTATATGAGTCGTTAATAAGTCGTGTTCCGTAGATATACGTATAAAATCATAAGCAAGAGAAAATAAATGTCGACGCATGATAACGTGCGCAAGAGTACGCATCAAATAAGGAGTTCATATATAATATAAAATAATGATATATTACAATCATAAGCATAGGCATTGTATTATATAATTCCTTCTAATAAGGTATATATATATACACACAAAGGCAAGTTCAGACATTTAATAAAATCTAGTGCATGAGATAATGCTCCCAGTCTGTTTTTAAATGATCCAACATGTACTGTTGTTGTAAATCCGTTTTCATTAAGTGGCCCGTCAGTTATCCTAGTAATCAAAATAGACTAATCGGTTCCTATTCATCAAATAACTATGTAAAGATAGTATGCTCAAGTAGGAATAACACTTCGTGAAATTATACGAAGGTGGTAATAATTAAGTTCTAGAGTCATTGTGTACAATTGTTTATAAAACCAAAACGGTTCAATCGGGGATTTATAATATAAGGCTATATTAAAATAGTTATCAATTAATTATAAGAAAATAATCAGCATATAAGCTTAAACTGATTTACCATCGATCGTGTAGGATTTTAAAATCTTATTATAAGATTTTTAGGATTTATTTGGATTTCATTATGATATCCCCTCGTGTTTAGGCAGTTCGTTTACGTTACTGTATTTTAGTTAAATACATCGTTTGTACAAGTATTAATAACTTCCATTTAAGTTTTCGCAAGTTAAATAATAACCCTTTGTTTACAGTTTCAGAAAATGAATGTTCTAGTCCATTTAGTTTAGGATTCGCTCAAGTTTTAATACATTAAATGAAATAAGGGTTCTAGGGTTTGCTTAAGTTTCGGTTATTGTCAAAACAAGTCTCTCTAATTTTACCAAATGTACAATTTCCGATTCTTAACAGCTTTAGTCCTTAGGGTTTCTAGTATTTTCGGGAGATGGTGAAAATAGTCCCTCTAGTAAAAATTAGGTTGTATAACTTTCATTTAATGGCGAGAATAATTCCCTAGGGCTCCTACATGTTTTGCCTGATTACATCATTATTACTTAGAGTCATAGAATGACAATTTCACTTCCAAGAATTTACAAAAGTGATCCTTAAAGTTTAATAAGTCACGAATGACATTTATTAATCCCTAAACTTTCAAATATTTACAATATTAGTCCTTGTAATTTATGCTTTATCAAGACAAGTTTCAAGTGTCACGGTTTTAATCCATAAGTCTTATAAACTAACGTTTTTAGTCTAAAGGTTTTTATAAATTTATTTCTGGTACAAAACTTTATTCAAGTATAACGTCACTAAGTGAGCTAATTAAGTGTACCAAAAGAGCTAATGGGCATCCCAAACCCTTATTGAGCTTACATGATCCATTAACAATTTTTTAGCTAAGGACTTCTTAATGGGCCTAATTACATTTTTAGATCTATTAATATTTCAAGATTTTCTAATTGGACTCACAAGGCGCTAAATGGGCCTATTCAAGTTTTGGGCTATTGTTACATGGTCTTAACTAGTCCATTAATAATATTAATCATTTTTCTAGGTGTGAAATTTAGGTAACCTTACAAGCTTATTTCTGATTTATAAAGATTTAATCAAGATCTCCAAAGAAACATTTATAAAAATCTAATTTTAGATTTTCCCCAACATTTTATTAGGTGTTTCAATATTTATAAAATCTAATTAGGTTTACTAAATATTTATAAATCTAGTTTAGATTTCCCCCAAGATTTTGCAAGACGTATATTATTCAGTTTTATTTTTATAAAATGAATTTAGATTTTCCAAGATTGAGTAAAATAGATAGATCTATTTGGATTTTTAGAAACATAAAAATCTTCTTAGATTTTCTAAAGAGTTTTAGAGATTCTGTTAGATTTCTAAATATTTCCAAAGATTTTATTTAAATTTCCATTTAAATATTTCTAATGGTTTGTTATGTATTAGATTGTTCGTGGTTACAATGCATTGTTCAGGCCATCATACTTCACAAGCCATTCTATAAATGTTTGAGGAGCGAGGGCACTTTAAATCGTAAACCCAGCTACTCAGTCAAAACGTAATATCGAAATGGAACATCTTTAGTATAAATCTCCCTACTAACAAGGCATGTTTATTTGTTTCATCAAATAACTTGAGTATTTTAATATTTCTATAATAAATATTAAATAGTCATAATACGTAATACGTACAGAGTTATCTAATACCATCAATAATTATGAATGCATAGAATAATGAATGCGCACTTAAACCATATAGTTATGCATGCTCTCTATGATATATGCTCTTTATGTATGTCCTAAAATCCTCAATTGATTTTTGTAAAGTTATAGTCCAGCTTTTAAATAAAAGAAAAATATTTTTATTCTTATTTTATTTAAAAATGTATTTGGTTCGCTATAACTAAAGCTCTGATACCATTCTCTGTAACACCCCCGGACCGGGTATCATAGTGGTGGATCGATGAGCAAATAGCTTACAAAGCACATATCATAATTATATGATTTTTGAAAGACAACTGATATCAACATTAATTTGGTACAATCATTTAAATTGTTGAATATCATTTGTTTCAATTATCCTAGTGAAAAGTAGATCCCCCGTCATTTTTATGCTCCTAAATGATGCTCAGTCCATGCTCAAACAATCTTGCTAAATAACCTAGGAAAAATATGCTTAAAACAGTCAACATAAAGTTGGTGAATTCATAGAGTTTTGTAAAATCAAAGTTTAGGATTTTAAGTTGCCCTACATGGTGTTGTTCGGTATTTGATATGAGAGTCAAATTTAAAGTTTCCAATTATTCCAATCCCTAATGTACTAAGCAGTATAAAATCAAGTTTGGTAAGTTTTATTGAGCAGTGCAAGATTATGTTTAGTATGTCCTATATTTCCATTTAAGTATTTTACTAAGCAGTGCAAAATAATCAAGTTTGGCATATCCAATATTTCCATTACAGTATTTTACTAAGTAGTGTAAAATAATCAACTTTAGTATATCTAATACTTCCATTACAATATTTTACTAAACAGTGTAAAATAATCAGGTTTAGCATATCCAATATTTCCTTTACAGTATTTTACTAAGTAGTGTAAAATAATCAAGTTCAATATATCTAATACTTCCATTACAGTATTTTACTAAACAGTGTAAAATAATCATGTTTAACATGTCCAATATTTCCATTACAGTATTTTACTAAACAGTGTAAAATAATCAGGTTTAATATTTCCAATATTTCCATTACAGTATTTGCTAAGTAGTATATGATTAAGTTTAGTAACGCAAACCTTATAGATAGTAGCAATGCACAAAGCAGTTATACAACGATAATTACATTTTCTATTACTCGAAACTGAAGCTTAACCTTCCATAGTTCTCAATAGATGAGAACATAGTGTCCTACAAAAAGACACCCAAACCTAGTTCCAATATGGTATACATCTGTTGGCCCGACCAAGGCACAGTGAGCATGACTCACGCAGATGGGGATGGTCAATCCCAAATAGATCTATTCAAAACATTCGGGCAATTTCCCATAATTTAACAATTTCTACAATAGGCGATCGTAATTAAGAGTACCATTCAATTTGCGTTCTATAGAATAAATATCTATCACATTGTTTAAACAGATTATAGTTCAATTTACGTTCTCTAAACTAAATATCTATCAATCATGTTATCAAACAGGTTACAGTTCAATTTTCGTTCTACAAAATAGATTATAGTCATATTGTCAAAACAAGTTGCAGTTATTTAATAGCATGTCTCCCCCTCACGGGTTAAAAAAATCATAAAAAGATTTAAAGTGCGAGGCTATGAACTCACCTGTATAATACAACTCGAGGATGATCAAGTATACAATCATTAAGCACATAGTACATCGAATACCTAAGTAATTAAGTACGTCTCAGTATATGCATAAATAATAAATGCATGCAGTTTAATTGGCCGTATGTTTATTTTTGTTATCACAGTATATTTAATTAATACTGTTATGATGATGGTTAAGTGTGCATGTTGTCCATTCACTGTTTCCACGTATCCCCCCCCCCCCCCGATGTTTTTAAAGTTGTACGATATTGTAGTCTTTGTAATTAAATTATTAAGTTTATTATATATTTTATTAGTTTCCAAAAATAATTAATAAGAAATTTATTATTAATTAATCCTGGTTTAAAACATGTTTCCCATAGTAAAAATATAATATTTTTAATATGAAGCTATTAAAATAGTCATTCGTGTAAAAACAGTGGGTACAATATGGAAACAATGGCTAGATTAGGCTGCCAGTGGTAACTGTATAGCTAACAGTGGGAACTGTTAAGCTAACAGTGGTAACTTTGTTAATACAACAACTGGCAGTGGTAAGTTTGTAGTTTAACACTAACGGTGGAAACTTATAAATGTTCAGTGGTAATATTATAACTAACGGTGGAAATATTACACTATCGGTGGGAATATACTACATGCAAGATTACATTATAACATAGGCATACCCATAAGCTATAACCTGCAAGCTAACGCATCCTTGTCATCATCAGCAGTCCCAAACACCCTCTTAATTCAGTATGCAGTCCCAAACAGCCTCTTAGACCAATCTGCAGTCCCAAACGACCCTCTAACAGCAGCATGCAGTCCCAAACACCTCCTTATCAGCAGATCCAAACACCCCGAAGCTCTTGGTTGTAGATCTTGGACCCAACTCCCTGCATGTCGCTCCCGACAGAAGATCTAGACATATTCGTACGGATCTAGGCTAATCCAACGCACCCTTATTTGTTACTTCGCCCAAAACCAAACACCCCCTTATTTCTGCTGTAATCCGCAGATCCAAACACCCTTCTGTTTGCAGTAAAACGCAGCTCCAAACAACCTTCACTACTGCTGATTCTTAGATCTAAACACCCCCGTAGTTAGGAGAGCAGTAGATATAATCACGTCTTTGGTCTGATGTAGATCTGAACCCCACAAACACCCTTATGACATTTACAAATGCAAAACAAACACCCCCGTGGCTGCTGAGTTCGAGTCGTGGGTGGCTGTTGCTTTTTGTGGTGATGTAGTAGTGGTGATGTGATGGGGTTGGAGATGGCAGTGAGGTGGTGGAGTGGTGTAGGCGAACACAATGGCTGGAGTATAAGAAGATGGTGATGGTGGCGTAGGTGGCGGCGGTTGGAACTGTGGTAGTGGTGAAGGAAGGCCACGGTTGTGGCTGCATGGTGGCTGGTGGTCTTAACAGTGGCGTCGGAGATCTTGATGGTGATGATGACGGCTGGTGGCGGATGGCCACTAGTAGTGGGTGGCGGCTGTGGTGATCATGGTAGCAAGGGGGCTGCGACTGTGGAGGTGGCAGTAGGGCTGCAGTGGTGGCTGGCTACGTGGTAACCTCGTCCAATAAGGGAGGATGACAGCGAGGTGTTCACATGATGGTGGAAAGAGTGACAGCAGCAAGGTGGGATGGCTGTGAGTTCACGGCTGGTGGCTAGGAGCCACGAATATTGTGGCTATTGGTGGTTGTACGGCAGAAACAACCAAGCAAGAGTGGTGCGGGTCGATTTATAGTGGATGTACATGGTGCATAACATAGATCCACTCGATCTATTGAAATAAGGGTGGCGGCGGAGAAATTTTCCGGTGGCCGGAATACTTGCCGAAAAAGTGGCGGCTGCCACTTTAGAGGGAGATGTGTGTGCTTAAGTTTAGGGTTAGGGTTATTGTGAAATGAGGGTGAAACCCTAATTCTGCCTTTTATATGTATTAGTTAAATACAAAGTGCAAGGTTCCTAGTAGTGTAGGGACTAAAGTATAACATATATTATACTTTCGTTAATACACGATTCGGGATTCATTCGAGTTCTATAAAAGTATATTCATCTCACGAAAATCGCGTCATTGATCTTAAAATCATTTCTCCAATAAAATGGAGTATTTATATGACTTATAAACACGGAAAACTTGTTCCCTTATCTAAATGACGATAATTTATCATTTATCGTCTTTATAACGTAAGTATCGTTTTGATAAGGATACTTCTCATTTAATCTCTCCGTAGATAAATGAAATATATAAACAATTTAATCAAATCGTTTATCAAGTATCTCTCGACAATAATTTAGGTAATTAAATTATTAAATTGTTGGTACGCGGGTTGTACGACTTTTTTCTTGTTTTCAATTCCAACAACTTTTGTATTGTTTCAAAATAGGTTTTGAAACGTACTTCATTATTATTTAATGAACGAAAAATCTCGGGTTTTACACCATCCATATGTCACCTTGAGTTTCGTCCTCGAAACTCGATTACCGTTACTAGGTTGAGGAATGTTCTGGTATCATTGGGTAGACTTTTATTATATTTTTATCATGGTAAAATCATGGATTTTACAAATAACAATTAAGAAACGGATGAAGTGTTATTTGAAAATAATATTCAGCCAAGGCCCATTTAAACAAAATTATGGGACGTTAGGAGATTATTGGGTCCTAAAGCCCATCACATATTAATAGACGATGGAAATACTGTTAGGACCATTGGAATAGTAAATTGCAATAGGTAGACTAGGAGGTATGTAGTTCCTCCTGGTAATAGTAGTAGTAGGAGCAAGTCGTGCTCCTGGTCTTAGTTAAAGTCAAACTTTATTATTTAGTTATTATTCTATTAGGATATGCATGAGATATGTTAGGAAAGGATATGCATATCAGTTTTACACGTTTTGTTTAATGATGTATTAGGGTTTCCTTGTAGTATAAAAGGAACCTTAGGCAGAAGGGTTACAGACACCTTCATCAAACATAATTCTAGTTGTCATTAATATTAGAAATCCTTAGAAAAGGGTCAAGTCATTATAGTTATTTTGTTCTTCTTGATAGTATTTGTATTCCGCACTTATATTGTGTATAGAGTCTCTTTGTGAATAGACTTGTGATTACAGAATTCGTTCACCGTTCCTGACAGGCTGCAAGATCCACATCTAGTGGACCCAACAAGTGGTATCAGAGCCTGGGAGAGTCTCTGTACAAGAAGAATCAATTTTTCTCATTACTAACATTTTTGTTTAATCATGTCTGTCACAAGTTCTACTCAAACAGGAGAAGATAGTACTCCTAAAACTCTGCAACCTCAGCAGATCGTTGCTACGGTTTCCAACACAAATGGTATGTTTCCTCTTCTAAAAAAGGACGAGTATGATAGTTGGGCAATGAAGATGGAATGATGGATCACCAACACTAATCAAGACCTTTGGAAGATTACCACCTGATTCCATGAGTAGGGTAAGGCTCTAAGAAATCTTGCATTAATATCACCATCGTCAGGTTTCGACCGAAATTGATTCAACTGGCTCAATATCTTTTGGAACGTGTCATACCCTTGATGGATACCTTTAGTTTCTGGGATTTTGAATTCTGTGAATTCATCTCTCAGCATGGATCTTCGCATTTTCTTTGACTCCTCATTCCCGCCAAATCTTGCTTTTATTCCATTCCAGATCTCTCTAGCATCATCCAAATGGTAGAAGTCACCCATGTGATCATCAGGAAGGGATTGAAGCAAAATAGTTTTTGCTTTGACCTCCTTCTGAATGGTTGTGATCTTGATTATCTAAGTGATTCATTAGGATATTTTCGTTTCAAAACTAACCATGATGCAGGTCCGCAAGTGTTTGCAACTTCTAGTACAGGTTATCACTCTAGTCTTTCCGACTCAGATGACGAGGATGATATTTTTGTTGTTCCATCCTATTCCACCACAGTCTCTTCTACTCCTCCTAGTGATGCAACTCCATTGGATGTATTGGATTCACAAGTAGCTCTTGACACATTACTCAAACAACAACAAGAAGCTACTACAGCAGCTGCTCAAGGTGGCTTTGAGATTCCCTTGAATACGCCTACTGACAAAGCTGCTCCTAGTACTCCAACTGTTACTCCTAGTGCTAGTTTAACACCTATTGGTAGTCCGGCTAGTGATTCTACTTCCCATACTAGATTCTAAAGTCCCTCAGACCTGGGGAACCATCAAAAGAAGTCTTCTACCAAGCTGGATGATATTCATAAACAACCAATAGATGGCATTTTCAACGCTGCTTCATATGATGATGACTTTGTTGGGGATCTTAATAACTTGGCACCAGAAGTGGAGGTAGCTTCCAGTCCAGTGTTGCAATCACATAAAGATCATCCAACTACTCAAATCATTGGAGATCCTGGTTCTACTATCAAGACACGCAGAATGCATAAGAAGGCCACGTCTGATCATCATGCTCTTGTGAGCTATATTGAAGATCAAAAGCGTAATAATCATACGGACATTCAACACTGTTTGTTTGCTTGTTTTCTTTCACAGGTGGAACCTAGATCAGTCTCTCATGATCTTGAGGATCAAAGTTGGGTGGAGGCTATGCAGGAGGAAATGCAGCAATTTTTGTTTCAGAATGTTTGGATCCTAGTTGACTTGCCGGATGGAAAGACAACCATTGGTACCAAATGGATTCTCAAAAACAAGAAAGATGCACGGGGTATTGTGGTGAGAAATAAGGCGAGATTGGTTGCACAGGGTCATACACAACTTGAAGGCATTGACAACACTGAAGTTTTTGCTCCTGTTGCTCGGATTGTGGCCATTCGTCTGTTTTTGGCTTTTGCTTCCTATATGGGCTTTATAGTTTTTCAGATGGATGTCAACAGTGCATTTCTCTATGGCAAGGTTGATGAGGAAGTTTATGTCACTCAACCTAAGGGCTTTGTAGATCCACTTCATCCCAAGAAAGTTTACAAGGTGGTCAAGGCTCTTTATGGACTTCATTAGGCTCTTAGAGCTTGGTATGAGCGTCTCTCAACTTTCTTGTTGAAACATGGCTATAGAAGAGGCACAATTGACAAAACACTATTTCTTAAGAGGAACACCAAGGACATTATCCTTGTTCAGGTGTATGTGGATGATATAATTTTTTGTTCTACTAAAAAGGAATGGTGTGATGAGTTTGAACAACTGATGAAGGGTGAATTTCAGATGAGTGCCATGGGAGAGCTTACATTTTTCCGTGGTCTTAAAGTCAAGCAACAGTTGGATGGGATCTTCATAAGTCAAGATAAGTATGTTCATGAGATCCTTCAGAAGTTTGATATGGATCCTCTTAGACCAGTAACAACACCTTATGAAGTTGCTAAAGTCAAACTCAAGAATGAGCCAGATCCTCCGGTAAATGTTCACATGTATAGGTCTATGATTGGCTCACTCATGTATTTGACTGTATCACGTCCGAATATCATGTTTGCAGTAAGTGCTTGTTCTAGACATCAGGTGTCTCCAACGGTTTCTAACTTGAATGCAGTCAAGAAGATTTTCAAGTGCATTAAGGCTCAACCCAAGCTCGGCTTGTGGTATCCTAAAGAATCACCTTTTGTTCTTGAAGCATATAGTGATAGTGACTATGTAGGTGCTAATAATGACAGAAAATATACTACTGGTGGTTGTCAATTTTTGGGTCGAAAACTTATTTCATGGCAATGCAAGAAACAGACAATCGTAGCTACTTCTTAAACAGAAGCTGAGTACGTTGCTGCTGCTAGCTGTTGTGGACAAGTGTTGTGGATCTAAAATCAGATGCTGGATTATGGGTTCAATTTTGTGAATACCAAAATTTTCATTGACAACCAAAGCACTATCTGCATTGTGAAGAATCCTGTTTTTCATCAACGTACAAAGCATATTGAAATTCGGCACCATTTTATACGGGATGCCAATGAGAAGAAGTTGATACAGGTTCTTAAGGTTCATACGGGTGATAACGTTGCTGATCTGTTGACTAAAGCCTCTGATGGTCCTCGGTTCAACCACTTGGTGGTTCACATTGGGATGGTCAATCCTTGAGACCTATGATTGAGGGGAGGCTAAGCCTAAGGGGAGGCTTAGTATACATATTTATTTGCACAGACTAACATATTCGTAGATTTTAACAACAGATTGAATGGGTTCTTGTGGTGTGTGTTACTCCTAGTGGAGGTTTTTGCTCACTTCTGATGGTTGTCTTCATTAATAACTGGCTTTTAGTCCTTAATGGTTAGCTTCTAGTCGTTCTTGGTTGGCTTCTAGTGGATAAAAAAATCCTTCTTTGTCAAGTGATGGTTGGCTTCTAGTCTTGGTTTGGGACACTGTTCACTTTGTTGACTTCTTTTAACCACATTATGCTTCTAGTGTTGACCATTGTGCGCTTTGGCTTTTAGTCAACGCATGCAAATTCTGGTATATATCCTCTTACTTAACTTTGGTAAATTGGGATTTGAAAATAATGTTATAAGGGGCAAGTGGTTACTTTGCATTAACTGCCTAATTTGAAAGGGCAGCCCCCATTATTAGGGGTCAATGAACAGTTACTAAGACCATTATTTATGGTCAATTAACCCTCTTGACTCATTCATCACAATCATAACACACACACATCCGCTCCTACTCTCTCAAACCCTAACAAATCATCTTCCATTCCTTGTGATCAACATCAATGGCTGCTTTGGTCTACCAACCCGCTCACAATAAGGTCGCTTATCTCGGAGATGGTCCTCAACGTGATGATTTCACCGACATTCTGGAGTTTATTGAGGCTTCTAACCTTAGGTATGCTTTTATTGTGTGCCCCATTGTTTATGATAGTGTAATCCGTCAGTTTTGGGATTCTGCTACTCTTGTGGCTTTGGTTTGTCGTCCACGTAAACTCCATGCTACCATTGATGGTCGTTCTTATGTTGTTACTGAAGCTTCTATTAGAAGTTCCCTTCATCTTCAAGATGAAGGTGGTGTTGTTTCCATCCCCAATGCTGAAGTTTTGGAGGGGATGGCTGCTATTGGGTATAATCATGGGGGGAAGTTTAACTTCCAAAAGAATAGGTTTTCCCCCCAATGGAAGCTTCTAGTGCACTTTTTGATTCATTGTTTAAGCCCCAAGTTTCGGAGTTGGGATGCTTTTCCTACTCCTTTGGCTACTTGTCTAATCTGCATAGCACAGGGTAAGGTGTTTAATTTCTCTCGCTATTTGTTTGACGGGATGGTTAGCAATTTATCTAGTACTGGTTCTAGGAAGAAATATTTGATGTATCCTAGGTTTTTACAGCAGATACTTGTTTGTTTACCTCGTGATAGGGAGGAGTATGAGCCTTCTAAGCATACTGCTAAAGTATACTATAACATGGCTCATGGGTTTAGTAGGGAGTGGAGGCCCCTTACTGATGCAATGTTGGGCCTTGCTCAAGGTCCTCCTGATGTTGTTCCTCCGGTTGACCAAGCTGAGGTGGAACCTCAATTAGGTGATGACCCAATGGAGGAGGAGCATCCTGCTGGTGGTGCACCTAATGTGGTTGTGGAAGAGCCGGTTGAGGAGGTGGTGGTTTAAAGGCCATCCACTTCCAAGGCTGCTCCCTCTTTGATGCCACATTCGTCTCCATTTGTGGATACCCCCCCCTCCTAGTCCTGTCCCTCTTTCTTCTGATAAGCCTTCTGGTTCTCGTGCTCATGATGATGACCCCTTTGTTGCTTCTGGTTCCAATGACGCCTTCCCAGATCCAAGTCCTCTTGGTGGGAAAGCGGAGGAGCCTATTACACTTACTTCTTTGCTTGATCTCATGCACAGGTACCATGAACGGATTCTTTCTTTGGAAGCGGATTTGAATCAACATCGTTAGCTTACCAGGGAATTTGTTCTTCCCATGGCTGACCGGATTAAAGCCTTGGAGACACAGAAGAGGCGAAGGAAGAAGCATGTGGTTCAATCTGATTCTGATGAGGAGGTTGAATATCTTGTGGAGGATGGTTTGAATTTGTTGGCGAAGGCTGCCTTTGCTGATAAGTTATATGATGATCTGCCGATTCCTCCTACTTCCTCAAGCATTCCTTCTCCTGCTGTTGTTCCTACACCAAAGGAAGATGTTGTTGGTACTACTGCTGGTTCCACTGCTGGACATCTCATGATCCAAAGGGGAAAGCCCTCATGACTGATGCTCCCTCACCCCCTCGCAAGCGTACACGCAGACAACTTGAGGAGGATAGGTTGGGTGAGGAGGCTGCACAAAGGATGCAAGCGGAGATTGACCAAGCTGCTCGAGATGAGGAGGAAGCGCTTCAGAAGCAGAGACGTGAACAGTTGCAGCATGATGTTATGCATTGGGATGATAGCGATTGGATGCGTAAGCAACAGTTAGCGCTTGCTGCTCAACTTCGTGAAAAATGTAAGAACAGGCCTTTGACGAAAACCAAGGAGAGAAAGTTGATGCAGCGGTATGTGAAGTATCAGTCGGCTGCTTATTTCACTGTTGGTGGGACATGGGAACGGGTTCGGGCATTGTCTTTTGATGAGCTTAAGGCACTATATGAACGAATGATCAAGCATCAGAGCACACCTGTTCCGGAGCGTTTCATCTATCGTCCTCCTCCACGTGTGGTTCATACTACTCAACCTGCTGTTGCTTCTGGTTCTACATCTGATGCTCCTCTTGGTTCTGCTGCTATTCCATCGGTTGTTGATGTTTCTACTGTTGGTACCACCCCTACACCTTCGGTTGCTCCTCCTGCTTCATCTCTAGGTCCTACTACCACCACCACCTATGCTACCACTACCACCACCACTGCTACTCCTGCTATGGCATCACCATCACCACCCGTGCCTGGTCCTCAACCTATTCCTTCTTTTGGTGCAGCTTCTGTTGATCCTTTGGTTGGGCAAGGTATTGATTCTACTTCTGTTGATCCCACTCCTGATGCAAAGGTAAAGGTAAAGGTTGAACCCTCGCCTGGTGCTCCCACTCCTCGTCGTTCCATCCGCAAGTAGTTGGCTAGACGTGCTAGACGTGGCAAGTCTATTCCCTATGAGAAGCGTGCTCCCGAAAATCTTATTGATGCAGCTTCCGATAGTCACTCCGTGTTGCCATTGGGTAATGGATCTATTATAGGTTGGACGGTTAAACCTTCCACGACTCTACCTGGTACTGTCTCCCATAGGATTACCATTACTGATGGTTATGTTCGGTATGCTTCGGGTTTGCAAGGTATTTTGTCATGGGCGGATCGTAAAGATCTTATGGCATTGTATGGGTTTGTGGATGCTGGTATGCCTGTTCATCCTAGTGAAGTGCCCTCCTGGCCTGGTCTGCGTATGTGGGCTGATTTGAAAATGATGCTTGATTCCCCTCCGCATGCTCCCCTTTCTGGTGTCTGGAAGGACCAGCCAACATGGGTTATCACGAGATGGAAGTTATATGCTGGCTGTGGTGTGCATGTCTTGGATTTGGAGTCTGATGCTATGGTGTTCATGCTCACAGATTTAGATTATCCGTTGACGATTGCTTCGATGGAGGCCATGCTTGCTTGTCACTTGCAGATTTCTAATGCCCCTTCCGGGAATGAGTCTTCTATGGCAACAACACTAGTGGAAGGGATCCAAGCTCGATTGCAAGCTGATAAGGTGGCTGCTTCTGGTCTGTGATATGGTTGGTTTGTAAGTTTTTATGTTTTGTGTTTTTTGTTCATCTATTCATACTGCAATTCTTTTCACCAATATGTATAGTGATTGGTGACTTTCATTCATTATAGTTAAAAAAACAAATGAAAAAAAAATATATACTTTTTATATAATATCTGCTTATACTTTAAACAAATCCTGGATTTTACACTTGTGAATAATATACCATCTGCTTATACTGTTTCCAAACTTTGGGTTCCTGTTGCTGATTCACACTTATGCTGGTTGATTGTTTCATCTGGTGTTGGACTTGGTCCTCACAACAAATGGTCCTCAACTCACCATGTCTAACCGACAAGAAAGAGTTGATTCACCTTGAGGGTACGGCTCCTGGTGTGATTCTCAAATCCGTTGATGGTTGCCAGGTTACCCAAAACTGGATGGTTTTCACTTGCCATGGTCCTAGACTGAAAAGTGGCTAATCCAAGGGGGTACGGCTCTTGGTAAAGATTTTATCAAATCCGTTGATAGCTGTAATAGCTTGCTTAAAGCTATAGGGTTTTCAACTCACCGATGCTTCATTGCTAAGAGTTGGCGAGTCCAGAAGGGTACGGCTTCTGGTAAAGACATATCAAATCCGTTGACGGCTGTGATGGTTTGCCTAAAATCATCAGGGTACCCCCACTCACCATTGATTCACGTTCTAAGAGTTGGGCTGGGTTCTGGTCTCCCAGGGTGATGCTTATTCCACCAGAAAGACTGGCTAGCCCAAGAGCGAGCAGCTACTTGGTAAAGGCTCATCAAATCTGCTTATGTTGCTGTAAAGATTCAACACGATGCTGATTTGTTTCAAGCTTTGGAGAAGCTTCTAGTGTTCCATGTTGCAGCGATTCTTATGTTTCTTATCTTGTTGATTCTGTTGTTTCTTTTGCTGTTTCAATCCTCAAGCTTTATTGTACGTTTTACCAGGAAAGTTGAACTCAACAGGTCAAATTCAAGTTTAGGGGAGGATTGTTAGGACCATTGGAATAGTTAATTGTAATAGGTAGTCTAGGAGGTATGTAGTTCCTCCTGGTCATAGTAGTAGTAGGAGCAAGTCGTGCTCCTGGTCTTAGTTAAAGTCAAACTTTATTATTTAGTTATTATTCTGTTAGGATATGCATGAGATATGTTAGGAAAGGATATGCATATCAGTTTTACACGTTTTGTTTAATGATGTATTAGGGTTTCCTTGTAGTATAAAAGGAACCTTAGGCAGAAGGGTTACAGACACCTTCATCAAACATAATTCTAGTTGTCATTAATATTAGAAATCCTTAGAAAATGATCAAGTCATTATAGTTATTTTGTTCTTCTTGATAGTATTTGTATTCCACACTTATTTTGTGTATAGAGTCTCTTTGTGAATAGACTTGTGATTACAGAAGTCGTTCACCGTTCCTGACAGGCTGCAAGATCCACATCTAGTGGACCCAACAAATACTATATTTAGTATTCACTTTTCACTTTCTTGTTTAACCTAGTCAAACACCCATTTTCCCTTTCGTTACAAACTAGAGAGAAACGCAGTCACACACCAAACCACCACACCCAAACCCTAGATCATATTTTGGGGCTTTTCTTTTCCTTGGAAAGTAAAACCCACGCGCCACAATTAAATCCCAACAATATAGGGAAGAAGAAGATGCCCCAATCAGCTACATGTGGCAGCTTGCTTTGTCATCTCTCATCTGTGATTGGTGGAAACACCTCCATCTAATCATAGAACCAATAACAACAAGCCAAATTAGCTTCAAAGAAGCACAACAAACACAAAAACTTGCCACCTTGGCAATCCGTGTGAAGAGAGGCCTATTTTTCACCGTTTGATCAAGAAGAAGAAAGAGAAGATGGAATCAAGGGCTAAGATTAGAGTTGCTGCTCAACAAACTCAACCCAATAAGGCTCGGGTTTGCCTTTAAAACCCCCTAAATATTGTGTAATTTATCGTTCCAATTTTACTTTACTGTTATAATGTTAAAATAAAGGTAGGATTGATTGTATTTTCATTTTAATAGTTTTGTAATATTTTCCTGATTTAATAAAAGTTTAGTTGAGCATCATCTTTTAATTTCAAGTTTTACTGTTAATGTTTTATACATTAATTTTACTGTCTATTTGATATTATAAAGATATTTATTTGATTAAGCTAAAATAATAGCTTGAATTAAATAATATAAAGTGAAATTGGGAACAAAAGCTATCCCCACTAGATAGATTTAAAGAATCTGTGAAGATATATGGTACATTCGAGGAGTTATTTGGTTCGAGAGTCACATAAGTGGTGAC
This sequence comes from Glebionis coronaria, assembly GCA_025667525.1. Taxonomy (NCBI): domain Eukaryota; kingdom Viridiplantae; phylum Streptophyta; class Magnoliopsida; order Asterales; family Asteraceae; genus Glebionis; species Glebionis coronaria. The sequence goes on from JANFOE010000109.1 coordinate 331,596, forward strand.
AAGATGGTATTCGTGGTTCAATTAAGATGATGGTGGTGTCGGTTTTTGTTCAAAGGTGGTTCAGCACCATCCTTCTGCATCAATGGATACCTCAGTTTTAGGTAAATCTCCTTTTATAATTTTGTTATAAGGTTTAGTTTAAACTATATTATTTTGTTTTGGAATTCAAGAATCTGCTGTGTTATCTTGATATTGTTAATTTAGATTGAATATGATATTGATTGATGATGTTTACTTAGATTTGAATAATATGTTTTTCATATTTTATTGTTTCTGGGATTTTTTTCTGTCATAAAATTTGAACATGATCTAGGTTATAGTGGTCTACTGAGATAGAATAATCTTAATAGTGTAATGTTGAATCATGACTGAATATTGCTGATTAGTTGATTTTATGCAATTTCTTGTGTTTGTTCTCTTTTAGTAACTATGATAACTGATATGGTTTAACTTTGCTAAGAACTTGATATGTATTGCTGATAATAGAAGTTTGTTATCACATTTTTTTACTCTTTCTGAATAACTAAATGATCTAGTATGATTTGAGTTAGACTATAAGTTTGTTACTTTTTATTTGAGCATAAGTTTACTGTAAGTTTGCACTGATAAGCTGGATTTAGGATAGACTTATTTTGAATCTGTGATTTTACTGAATATCTATGGATATTGGCTTTATACTGAATTTGCGAAAGTGTATTAACGAAATTTTTTTTGCCTTAATTTATGCTTGTTATTGTACTTGGGTTTAACAGTTATTTGGTCGATTTATTCATATATGTGCTTTGTTTTAAGTAGTATATCATTCTAAAATTTTTCCAAACAAGTTTTTTGGAGTGCTGTGTCATTAATCTTTCAATCTTTCATATCCAAAAATAAACATCACAAAATGTCCACCATTGGACTTGAACCCGTGGCCTCACAGTTAGCAACCAACGCGTCACCCACTTGAGCTATTAGCTCTTTTTGTTATTAGGATATACTTTTAATTTTAAATTAACTATTAAACTTGCATGTTTTGGTTAATATAAAACGTTTTACATTTAATTGTTACTTTTATTAAATTTACTTTTTAACCAATTAATAATTTTATCAAAAGTTTAGTTTTCAAAATCTCAAATTAAATTAGTTTTTAATATAAGATATTAAAAAATAATATACAAATAAATAAATAATACATTTTATTACTTTTTAAAAATTCAAATAAGTTTTTTTAATAATTTAATTTTTATTAATTTTTTTTTAATAAATTTAGATTTAAATAATTTTGTTTTATTAAAAGTAAATTTTTAAATAGATTATTTAGCTTATAAATTTAAAATAGTTTTAAAACTATTTTTAATTAAATAGATTAATTTTAAATAGATTATAATTTTAAATAGTTTAAATAATTGTCTAATAGATTTTATTTGGGGTACGATTCATGCACTTTAGGTTTAAAAATTGTAGGATTAATTTTCGCTAAAAACCGAAACCGAATCCATATCAATTGTCCAAATTTAAACGAACGTCTCAAATTCATAAGGTCCTTGTGTACAACGAACCGGGATCGCTCACATGTTTGATTGATATCGTCTTTAGCTTATTTATGGATTATTACCTTTTCCTAAAGGTAATTTCCTAAATTTGCTCTATAACGTACTTAATTAAAATAAACAGACGTTTCCCCACACATCAAAAATTTGGGCGCCGCTGCCGGGGACCTTGTGTACAACTCGTTCGTGGAGATTTGTTGATCGTTGATTTGAAGACCCTTTCCGTCCTCGGAAAGTTTTGTTATTTTTCTATTATTATAGTATATATCGTTTTTCATGTTTTTTGTTATTACTATATTGTATTACGTAGAACAATAAAATTACCTACTTCCAAATAAGACCTTTGTTGGGATTTCATCACCTAGCTATTGTATTCGAATCCAAAACAAAAATAAAGGCAAAATAGATAAATACTAATAAAAAGTTTGAACTCGATTTATACAAACTATAAGGTGGGTATAAGGCGACGAGCTATAAAAGGCCGTCTAAGGAAAAAGGTTTTTAAGTGCTTTGTGTCACCTCGTTTCCCCGCTTGCTTGTGCGTATATTGAGAGGGACGACCGATTATTGGTTTGCCGACTCAATTAGTATTAAATCTTATTTTTGTAGTTTACTTATTGAACCTCGAGATGGTTAGGTTTTCACCTACGTTTCAAAGTCGACCGAGGGTAGATTACTTCCATAGTAATTATCCTTATTCCTTGTTTTTATCAATCTTTTTGATTGAGCAATACCAAATAAAATACCAATAATAATCTTCTTCTTATCTAATTTCTTTTCTTCAACCCTCTAAAATTCTCATCACTTTGGTTTATGCAATTACGATCTACTCGACTTTTGATTAATCACGATAGGCTTGAAAACATTCCTCGTAGAAATAGAAATCGTCAACAATGAATAGTGGAACCCGAGCTTCCACCTATTGTTGTAGAGATGGCCGATAACCGAACAATGGAGGAATTGCTCCGTGCAACCACCGAAGGGTACGGGGAAGAAATCGTTGTGCCGCCTATTTTGGCGGATCATTATGAGATTAAGACGGGTCTTTTATCACTCATTCGTGTCGACCAATTTCGTGGCAATGAGACCGATAACCACACTCTCACATTCGGAATTTTCTTCGTATTACCTCGACTCTCAAGTTTAGAGATGTGTCGAATGACGCGATTAAGCTCATGCTTTTTCTGTACTCGCTCGAGGGAAACGCTAAGCTTTGGTATGAAAAGGAACCACCGGGTTCGATTTTGACATGGAATGATTTAGTGTCTAAGTTTATGAATTACTTCTTTCCACCATCTAAAAAAACTCACTTTAAGAATGATATCACTAGATTTGAACAAAAAGTGCATGAATCGTTTGGAGTTTCTTTGGAAAGGTTTAAAGATTTGTTGAGACAATGTCCACACAACGGTTTCACGGAGTTACACTGATAGGTGTGTAAACACCCATCTTTTCTACCACTTAATTACAAGAATAACCGGACCTAAACGTGTATTTTATGTCTTTTATGTCGGAATTATGCGTGGTTTGTGTTTTTGTTGTGATTTAGGATGAAATTATGAAAAGTGGAGAAAACACGGACATTCACGGGTATTTACGGACTTTTATTGAAGAAAAAGATGAAAGACGAAGTCAAGAAGTCAAGAGTGCAAAAAGAACGGAAGTCCAAGACCAATTCTGAAGATTTATCGAAGAAATAGTCAAAAGACAGAAGTTTATCAAAAGCCGAGGAACTCAAGTCTTATTTATCGAAGAATTAAAAGACGAGTCCAAAGAAATCCCGAGCCAAAAGTCATCACATTCCAAGATTAACAAAAAGATTAAGAAGGAAGGACTTGATGGTGCAATTAACAAGAAAGGAAGGAGAGAGGAAGCTTCCTCTAACCACTCCCTAATCACCTATATAAACCCCTCATTTTCATTCATTAAGTTTTGTTGACTAATCGTGACAATTAGTTCTTCCATGGTTGGTGGCTTGACAAACCATTCTTCCACTTTATTTTATGCACCTTTAATTACTTGCACATTTAAATACATGTTTTGCACCTTTAATTACATTTAATTCAAGTAAGTGTTTCTTTAATTTCTTGCACCTTTACTTTATCTTGTTAATCATCTTCTTCTACCTTTCTTTGATTTACACGTTTTTAATTTGTTAAGTTGTTTAAAGATTTGATTTTTATGCTTTTGATTGTTTTAAACCATTTATTTTCATAGCTTATTTGATTTATTTTTTAAGTTTATATAGTTTTTCCAAAAGTTATTTTTATATAAAAAGTTGTTTTTCTTAAAGTTTATCTTTTTCATATTTTAAAAGTTGTTAACTTTCAGTTTTATAGCTTATTTTTACACGATTTACCTTAAGTATCTAGTCTAGTGCTTATTAGAACTATAGCTTATTTACTTAGCTTATTTTCCATCCAAGTCTACGTATTCCGACCGTGACAATCGAAAGGGGGTTATACATTCCGATCGGTTCCGATCTGAAAAGGGTTTTAAATTCCGATTGGGTGATCTCTGGTATTCCGATTGGATGCATGTGACAGTATTCCGATTGGTGTCTAGTTACACATTCCGATTGAGGTGGTGTTTGGATATTCCGATCAGGGTGTAAGGTTATATTCCGATCTGGAAGGGTGACAGCATTCCGATTGGGACCTCACTACACATTCCGATTGGGGTGATCGGAATATATTCCGATTGGAGGTTGATTCCTCTTATTTTGACTTGTTTAATTTTTAGCTTAAGTTTTTAATACTTGTCTAATTTTAATTTCCGTCACGCTTTAATTTTAAGTCATTTTAATTAACTTATTTTTCGTCACGTTTTTAAATATCGCACCTTTCTTTTTAATTAGACTTAGATTTATTTTTCACGTTCTTTAAATACTTGCCCTTTACTTAACGACATTTACTTTTAAGTCTTTGCACATTTAAATTTAAAAACAAACCAAGAATTTTTGTTTCCACCAAAATAAAACTGAGTCACATAGAAAACCTAGATCAATTCGATTAGAACAACACAACGAACATATAATTTTTATAGGGGTAAAAACATTTGTATTAAATGGCGCCGCTGCCGGCTCTTTTCGTTAAGATTAACAGTTTTCTGTGAGAGACACGTTGCTTTTTGGGATCCGTTCACTTGTGAACGTTAATTTTCTTGCATAAAAAATTAAAAAAATCATAAAAATTAAAAATTGATAAAAAACCATAAAAATTAAAAATTTCAAAAATACAAAAAGATTTTATCTTTCTTGTGTATATATATTGTCTTTGTGTTTGGTTTCTTTTTCTTTTGCATTTTCAGGTGTATGCGTACTAGATCTTCTAATTATCAAGAGCCCGAGCCTCAAGAAGATTTAGATATGGCAGGTGTTGTCAACAACAACATTCCACCGAACCTGAATAATAACAATAACAACAATGCTCTTCCACAGCCCGATCATCGGACCATGGAAGAACTTTGTCAACCAACAATGTTTGGACGAGGAGGACCGATTGCGCCGATGCAAATCAACGCTCCTGAGTTTTCGTTAAAGCACCACATGATTCAGCAAGTACAAACAAACCCATTTAGAGGATTGCCTGATGATGATGCCAACAAACACCTCGACAAGTTCATTACTATCACCCAGAGCATGAAGTTGGCTGGTGCCACAATGGATGAACTTCTCCTACAACTCTTTCCACACACTCTATTACATCATGCCGAGAAATGGTTTGATCGTCTCCCACAAAAACTGGGATTCCTCTGCTTCTTCTAGGAACAACCCGCATGATGACTGAAATGAGCAAAAGTATTACGCTTCTCGCTTCAAATCAACAACAACAACAAGTTAAAGCGGTTGCTAATCCTTGTGAAACATGTGGCGGTCCTCACTCATACACCGATTGTCCTTCGACACAAGGAAATCCGGAAAATGTGTATGCAGCTTATGGTAATTATTCACCGGAAAATTACCAAGCTAGACAACAAGGGGATAGAAATCTGCTGAGCTACCGTTCAAACAATTATCTTTCACCCGGTTTTTCTCCTCAAAACCAAAATCCCGCCAACAACTACACTAGAAGCAACCAAATCCCACCAAGAGCTTCTAATCCTTATCACCCACCCACCCAACAAACCCCACCCATTAATCCCGATGTTGAGGCCATCATGAGAACCCAAGGTGAGCAAATCAAGAACTTGCAGAGTCAAATTATCAATCTGAAAGGAGATATCACAAAGCAAGGAAATGAGATAAGATCCGAGCTTCGAGATAATATTCAATCCTCTTTCAGCAATCAAACCAATGATTTGAAGAATATGCTTGCTAGTTTCTTGCCAGCCGCTCAATCTTCTTCTTCAAATTCTCTACCTTCAAACACCGTCACTAACCCGCGAGCCAATGTGAGTGCTATTACTACTCGTAGTGGAGTCACCATCGTAGGACCACCAATCCCACCACCATCATCTACACCTCCTCCACCACCATGTATCCCTACTCCTCCTACACCTAGTATTAGTGCACCATTACCGTCTCCGCCTCGACGTGATGAAGTTTCCACAAATGACCCTTCAACATCTCAACCTTTACCTACTACACCTGCACCTTCACCACCCAAACCCAATATCCCTTATCCGTCTCGTTTAGGCAAGTCCACAATGCTAAACAAGGAGGACGCTCAAGTGACTAGCTATATCAAGATGATTTCTCAAATGAACTTCAACATTAGCTTTCTTGAAGCACTTGTCCACATGCCCAAATTTGTTAAAGCATTTAAGGAATTGCTTAACAAGAAGGAGAAGCTGATTGAACTCGCCAACACACGCTTAAATGAAAACTGCTCTGCAGTCCTTCTTAGAGAACTTCCGGAAAAGCTTGGAGATCCCGGTCGTTTCGTGTTGCCTTGCGTGTTCAACAAAACTGAAGAATTTACTGCCCTTGCTGATCTCGGGGCTAGTATTAATCTTATGCCATTGAGTGTTTGGAAAACACTATCATTGCCCGACCTTACTCCAACAAAGATGACTCTTGAGCTTGCTAATCGCACTCTCGCTTACCCCGTTGGTATAACTGAAGACGTGTTTATCAAAGTTGGCACATTTACTTTCCCGGTCGATTTTGTCGTAGTTGATTATGAAATGGACCCTCGTATTCCTTTAATACTTGGTCGGCCATTCTTGAGAACCGGACGTGCTTTAATAGATGTGGCCGAAGGTGAGTTAATCTTACGAGTCGGGGATGATGCACAAGTTTTCAAAATGGGGAAGCTTACAGGCAAATCCTTTGGAGGCCGAGAATCAGTGAATATGATTAATGTGCTCGATGACTTTACCGTCTACGACAATCCTTTATTCGAGTCTTCCACTGATAATCCACTCTTTGATGATGATGTGGATGATTCTCTCCCTACTTTGGACGCTTCTCCCATTTATGATTCTCCACCGGTCTTTGATGCTTATGATGATGATGATTCTAGCTCAGATTCGGATGATTTTGATTGTACTTCTGAGTATCCCGAGCTGCCCACATTCGACAATTTTGATGAGGCTGATACTCTCTCGAGCGATTCTTCACATGATGAAGATCCTCCACCATCACTCGATCCTACTTTGGACGATTATTCATTTGAGGAAGATTTCTCTGAATTTCTCAACACATACTTCCCTCATGAGAGTGATGCTCCTCCTTTGGATTTTGAAGATTATCGTCTTGATCCTACTTTGGATTTAAAGAGCATTTTGTCAAAGGAGAAGAAACCGGTCGACACCGATATCCGTTGCACTTATGATTTGACACCTCTTTGTCCCACTTCTGAGGACGAGGTTGTGCTTCTTTGCGGATCTTCTTCACAATCGGCTGAGCCTGAGTGCTATTTTCCCTTAAAGGAAAAGGTGTTCGATCCCGGTATTGAAGTCTTTCAGCCATCTCAGTATCCACCTGATGAAATAAAAGGAAAAATCTTTGGACCTATTGAAGACATGCTTGCACCACTTCATCTTTGCTTCCACCGTGCTCCATCGCTGCTTAAGGGAACCCTGCCACTTCTTCTTTGGCTTGCCTTGTTCGCCTTAAGCTCTTGCTTATTAATGGATGAAAACTATGTCTTTGATCCTGGTGGATTTGTTTCATGCTACTTCCGTTGATGATCAAGGTCGAGTCAGGCTCACGACTCGGTTAACAAAAACCAAGCGCTTCTTGGGAGGCAACCCATGCATCTATCTTTTCGCTTTCTTTTCCATAAGTGTAGGGGGGACCCTTTGGATTGCTATTTTCTCTCCTCACTTCTTAATCAGGGATTCGAGCTTCAATGATCCACTCTTGATGATTCTTGACGACCCGTGATTCTGTGTTCTACTTCTTCCCGGTTCTATCCTAAACTCTTTTCGATTCACTATTTTATATTTTCTCAATATTAAAATAGGAATCCCTTTAGTTGTCTTTTCCTTAGCAAGAGTTAAATAACGTGCACAATGTCCTAAGTGTAGGGGAGTTTACTCCCACATGCTTAAACATTGAGGACAATGTTTATCTTAAGTGTAGGGGGGATTTCTATCGAAGTTAAGTGGTCTTTTCCTTGTATTTGTCCTCATTTTAACCGGAAAATCAATTTTTCGACATTTTTCAAAATTTTTGATCTATTTTGGCCTATTAGTTTTACCCTTCGTATAGTTATTTTCTTTCTTTATTAGAATAAATGTTTAATAAGTGGTTTTAATTTTCAAACGTTGTGAATCTTTTGACTCAATTCGAGTTTACTCTAGCTAGTATCCTTAACATGTTTAAGTCAAGTTTTGCTAGGCTTTTATATAGGGAGCTATAAAACGCGAAAGTCTTAACTCTCACGGGTTAAGAACAAGAACTTTTCGCAAGTTCCTATAATTGATCCTAGAGAGTCGTTTATCAAGGGAACTTTAAAATGCGATTTCTAAGCTTGAAAAAGTCCAAGAATTTGCAAGATCCTATAGGCGACTTGAAAACCCAAAACTTTGATTTAATAGGCTAAGTATCCACGAGTCTCATAACTTGAGATTTTAAACTGTGGAGAACGAGAGATGATAGAGACAATTATAAGTCGGTATTCTTTCGTGAATTTATGTGAGTTAATTATGAGCCTATTCTCCCATCGCTTGCTAATAATTTATCTGCTAATAAATAAGGTTGTACGATTTGAAAAGTTACTTAGCTTCTAGCCCCAGATCGTTTAAAAGTTGCTCGGTATGGATTAGAGTTCATAGCCAAGGCATAACTTATTGAAGCGGGACGCGAAGATTGGCGAGTCCGAAAAGGCCCTAACAAGGCATGAGGGCTATATTTTGTTGTTAAAGATCCAAAGTGATGTGAAGAATCATTTATCGAAAATCAATATGAAGGATCGAGACACACGACGTAAAGCAAAAACTCCCCAAAAGTCATGGAGAAGTGTATCCGAAAAGACCCTAACAAGGTATGAGGATAAATAGATCCAAGTCAATAAAAGGAGGCGGATCGGTGTATGTCAAAGTCCAAAATAAAGATTGGAGAAAAATGAAGAAGTCGTGGTCCAAGTATGAATCTCTCAAAACTTCAAGTGAAGAAATTCCTATATGAAGAGAAGACCATAATTTCATGAACGTCTCTCAAGGTTTGAAGTATGAAGTCGCTGCCAAATATCGGTCCGAGAAAGGTCTCAAATCGCGAAGCGAGTTATGCCAAGATATGAACTTTATGAGGTCCCGAGAAGCAGTTTTAAAAGATTTGGTCCTTTAGCTAACTATTGATTAAATCGTGCACTTTATTTTCAGACTAAATAATTATCTAAATAAGTCGAACAATGCATCCTCGTGATCATTCAAGACAAATAATAAAATATAAGAGATACCCATAGGAATAAGGGAGTCTAAGTAAATAATTGGCCCACATGAGATCGTGTTAGTTTACTAACTTATAATAACAATGATCTCGTTTTTAAGCTTGGTTTGGAGAAAGTGAAAAGTTGAGGATGATGATTATTCATGACATTTTCAAAACCCAAGGTATGCTTTTAATTTCTTTGCTTTGCATTTTTATAATTTTCTATCTCTTTAATAAAGGCCAATGTGGATTGATTATGATGAAAAGTGTAAACATGCTTTGTAACTAATGCATTGCATGAGGACATTGCAATGGTCAAGTGTAGGGGATTTGATAGGTGTGTAAACACCCATCTTTTCTACCACTTAATTACAAGAATAACCGGACCTAAACGTGTATTTTATGTCTTTTATGTCGGAATTATGCGTGGTTTGTGTTTTTGTTGTGATTTAGGATGAAATTATGAAAAGTGGAGAAAACACGGACATTCACGGGTATTTACGGACTTTTATTGAAGAAAAAGATGAAAGACGAAGTCAAGAAGTCAAGAGTGCAAAAAGAACGGAAGTCCAAGACCAATTCTGAAGATTTATCGAAGAAATAGTCAAAAGACAGAAGTTTATCAAAAGCCGAGGAACTCAAGTCTTATTTATCGAAGAATTAAAAGACGAGTCCAAAGAAATCCCGAGCCAAAAGTCATCACATTCCAAGATTAACAAAAAGATTAAGAAGGAAGGACTTGATGGTGCAATTAACAAGAAAGGAAGGAGAGAGGAAGCTTCCTCTAACCACTCCCTAATCACCTATATAAACCCCTCATTTTCATTCATTAAGTTTTGTTGACTAATCGTGACAATTAGTTCTTCCATGGTTGGTGGCTTGACAAACCATTCTTCCACTTTATTTTATGCACCTTTAATTACTTGCACATTTAAATACATGTTTTGCACCTTTAATTACATTTAATTCAAGTAAGTGTTTCTTTAATTTCTTGCACCTTTACTTTATCTTGTTAATCATCTTCTTCTACCTTTCTTTGATTTACACGTTTTTAATTTGTTAAGTTGTTTAAAGATTTGATTTTTATGCTTTTGATTGTTTTAAACCATTTATTTTCATATCTTATTTGATTTATTTTTCAAGTTTATATACTTTTTCCAAAAGTTATTTTTATATAAAAAGTTGTTTTTCTTAAAGTTTATCTTTTTCATATTTTAAAAGTTGTTAACTTTCAGTTTTATAGCTTATTTTTACACGATTTACCTTAAGGATCTAGTCTAGTGCTTATTAGAACTATAGCTTATTTACTTAGCTTATTTTCCATCCAAGTCTACGTATTCCGACCGTGACAATCGAAAGGGGGTTATACATTCCGATCGGTTCCGATCTGAAAAGGGTTTTAAATTCCGATTGGGTGATCTCTGGTATTCCGATTGGATGCATGTGACAGTATTCTGATTGGTGTCTAGTTACACATTCCGATTGAGGTGGTGTTTGGATATTCCGATCAGGGTGTAAGGTTATATTCCGATCTGGAAGGGTGACAGCATTCCGATTGGGACCTCACTACACATTCCGATTGGGGTGATCGGAATATATTCCGATTGGAGGTTGATTCCTCTTATTTTGACTTGTTTAATTTTTAGCTTAAGTTTTTAATACTTGTCTAATTTTAATTTCCGTCACGCTTTAATTTTAAGTCATTTTAATTAACTTATTTTTCGTCACGTTTTTAAATATCACACCTTTCTTTTTAATTAGACTTAGATTTATTTTTCACGTTCTTTAAATACTTGCCCTTTACTTAACGACATTTACTTTTAAGTCTTTGCACATTTAAATTTAAAAACAAACCAAGAATTTTTGTTTCCACCAAAATAAAACTGAGTCACATAGAAAACCTAGATCAATTCGATTAGAACAACACAACGAACATATAATTTTTATAGGGGTAAAAACATTTGTATTACAAATCAATACTTTTATAATGGACTTAATATGGTTAAACAAGATTCTTTAAATGCCGCCGCGGGTGGTAATCTTTTAAGAAAAACTCCGAGAGGCGCGTGGGGTATCATTGAGAATAAGTCTAGAGTGCAATATTCACGAAACACACCGGTTGTTTCCAATGTGAATTCATCTAATACCGAGATTGCTAGATTGGACTCTAAGATCGATAGTGGATTAGCTAGGTTGTTGAATGAGATTAGGAAGAATCCTCATGGATCGGTTAATATGGTTGAGAATTTTTGTGTATCATCTGGTGGAGCACATCCGAATTATGCTTGTTCAACCACGGGGTTTGATCAAGCTAGTGCTTTTTACGCGACGGGAACTTATGGCCCTAACGGTCAAGCTCCTCGTCAAAATTATGTTGCTCCACTGGTTCAAAATAGGTACAACAATGGAAACAATGGGAATAATTTTAACCGTGGTAACCAAGGGAATTATAATCAAGTAAATAGATTTCATGCTAATCAAAACAAACAAGGTTTTCACAACAATCAAAATGATCTGTCAAGCTACATCAAAACTAATGAGGCAAATTTGAAAGCTCTTCAAAACAATATTCAAGGACAAATGGCAACTTTGAAAAATGAATTTCAAAATACGTTCAAAGGGAAAAATAACAAGATTGATCTTAACCAAAACCGTATGGAACAAAGATTAGAGCAAAGTCAAAACCGTATGGTGGGAAATCTAGCTAAGTTTGAGAACAAATTACTTTCGATGTATGAGGCTTTTATGAGCAAACCTTCCTTTTCTTCGGGTGGCTTACCTAGCGACACCATTACAAACCCAAAGGGAGAGATTAAGTCCATCACCGTTTATAATGATTATAATAATTTACAACAAGTGCTCGAGTTTGATCCTCCACCTAAAGAGACCTTTCTTGATGTTACCAAGTGTAGGGTCCACTAGACGTGGATCTTGCAGCCTGTTAGGGATGGTGAACGACTTCTGTAATCACAAGTCTATTCATAGAGAGACTCTAGATGAATCACACAGTATAATTGCAGAATACAAATACTATGAACAAGAAGAACAGAATAACTATAATGAATTGATCCTTTACTAAGGATTTCTAATATTGATATGAAATAGAACAATGTTTGATGAAGGTGTGTATAACCCTTCTGCCTAAGGTTCCTTTTATACTACAAGGAAACCCTAATACATCATTAAACCAAAACGTGTAAAACTAATATGCATATCCTTTCCTAACATATCTCATGCATATCTTAACAGAATACTCAAAATAATAAAGTTTGACTTTCTAAAGACCAGGAGCACGTATTGCTCCTACTACTACTAGGACCAGGAGGAACTACATACCTCCTAGTATACCTATTACAAATAACTATTCCAAAGGTCCTAACAATCCTCCCCTAAACTTGAATTTGACTTATTGAGTTCAAGTTTCCTGGTAGATCTTGCAAAACAGCGTGAGGACTAGAACAGCAAAATAAATAACAGCATCATAACCATTAGCATAAATAACATAAAGACTGTTGCAACAAGTAACACCTAGAAGCTTCTTGAAAGCTTGAAACAAATCTGCATCTTGTTGAATCTTCACAACAACATGAGCAGATTTTATGAGCCTTTACCAAGTAGCTGCTCGCTCTTGGGCTAGCCAGTCTTTATGCTGGAATAAGCATCACCCTAGGAGACCAGAACCCAGCCCAACACTTAGAACGTGAATCAATGGTGAGTGGGGGTACCCTGATGATTTTGGGCAAACCATCACAGCCGTCAATGGATTTGATATGTCTTTACCAAGAGCCGTACCCCTTTGGACTAGCCACTTTTCAGTCTAGGACCATGGCAAGTGAAAACCATCCAGTTTTGGGTAACCTGGCAACCATCAACGGATTTGACTATCACACCAGAGTCGTACCTTCATGGTGAATCCACTCTTTCTTGTCTATGAAACATGGTGCGGTGAGCACCATTTGTTGTGTGGACTAGGTCCAACACCAGAAGCAACTCTCAAAATCAGCCCAAGTGAAAAACAGTGTTATGATGGAAAAGTATAAGCAGATATTATATTATGTAAAAGTGTGAAATTCCATCATATGTTTAAAGTATAAGCAGATATTATATAAAAAGTATTTTTTTCCTTTTTTGTTTTTTTTGTTTTTTTTTTGTTTTTTTTAACTATAATGTGAGTCACCAATCACTGTAGAGATTGGTGAAAAGAATGTTAGTATAACACAAGAAGAGAAAAACCATACCAATCACTGACCAGAAGCTGCAACTTTATCCGCATGCAACCGGGCCTGAATACCTTCCACCAAAGTAGTAGCCATGGTAGACTCATTCCCAGAAGGAGCATTGGATACCTGCAGATGATAGTCGAGCATAGCCTCCATGGTAGCAATCGTCAATGGATACTCCATATCCGTAAGCATAAACACCATAGAACCAGTCTCCAGCTCGAATACATGAACCCCACAACCAACATATAATTTCCACCTCTTGATCACCCAGCGAGGCTGATCTTTCTAGACACCAGAATGAGGAGCATCAGGAGGGGAATCTAACATCATCTTCAAATCACCCCAGATTGTCAAACCATGCCAGTTGGGGAACTCACTCAGAGATTGAGGAATCTCAGCATCCACCAAGCCATATAACGACACAAGATCACGACGGTCCACCCATGTCAAAATGTTTTGCAGTCCCGAGACATAGCGAACATAACCATCACTGGTTGAAATCTTATGAGTGAAGGTACCACTAACAATAGGGGATGGCCTAACCTCCCAAGCGACAATCCAACCCTTACCGATGTGTAACTCTGTCTCACTATCAGAAGCAGCATCAATGAGATTCGCAGTATCTCGCTTCTCAAAGGGAACAGACTTACCACGTCGAGCCTTGTTCTTTCTAATTGAGCGACGAGGGGAAGAACCACCAGAAGAAGATTTAACTATTACCTTTCCAGCATTAGGAGGCTCACAGCCTTGACCAACCATAGGATCAACTTCTACTGCACTAGCGGATGAGGTAGGGTGTGGTTCAGTCACCGGTGGTGATGGTTGCTCCACAACAGGAGTAGCAAGGGTAGTAGTAGTGGCAAGAGTGGTAGTAGCTTCATTAGTGGTGGTGGTATGAACCTAAGATGGAGTGGGATGAACATCCGAATGTGTGATAGAAGGAACAGCAGTAGAAGTAGCATCAACAGATGAAACACCAGAAGTATCAAGAGGAACACCAGATGAAGAAGTATGAGCAGCAACAGTTTGAGAAGTGTGAACAACACTCGGAGGAGGGCGATATATAAAGAGTTCAGGGACCGGTGTGTTTTGACGCTTGATCATCTTCTGGTACATATCTTTAAGCTCATCAAAGGACAGTCCCCTAACCCGTTCTCAAGTCCACACAACATTAAAGTAAGCAACCAACTGATTTTTGACATATTGCTGCATCAACTTCCTCTCCTCTATTCTTGACATAGGCCTGTTACGACGCTGTTCACGAAGCTGAGCAGCAAGAGACAATTGTTGTTGACGCATTAAGGCCAGTTCCCGTGGGATACAATTATGTTGATTCACATCAGCTCCAAAAATATATGTGAACTGCGAGTAATCAAAAGTAAGAATAGTAAGCATCCGCATCCAATCATTATCATCCCAATGCATGGCATCATGCCTCAACTACTCACGCCTCTGCTGTTGAAGGGCTTCTTCCTTAGCCCTAGCTTGTTGATTAATTTCCGCTTGCAATCGTTGTGCAGCCTCTTCCCCTAACATGTCTTCCTCAAGTTGTCTGCGAGTACGCTTCCTTGGAGGAGAGGGTGAATCTGTCATAGGGGCTTTCCCCTTGGGATCATGAGACGGACCAACAAATGGCCTAGCAGAAGTACCAGCATAAGGACCAGCAATATCCTCCATCGGTCGAGGATCAGCAACAGCAGTAGGGATGCTTGATGGACTAGGAGGAACAGGAAAATCATCATACGGCTTAATACATGAGATTTTACTAGTTGAAAGTTCGTTTCTCGGTATCTCTTCGAATTGATTTCCGGTTAATTGTGTGAGATTAGTTGTTCTTGGTGAAACGAATATTTGTTTGGTTTTGGTAAAATAAATGTGCAAGACTTAAAAAAATAAAGGACGGGAAATTAAAACTATAACTAAGTGAAACGTAAAACGGTGCAATATTTAAAACGTTAAAAGTAAGCGACGAGAAATTAAATAACGTAAAATTAAAGCTTTGACGAAAAGTAAATTAACAATAAAATAAAAATGCGGAACGAAATTAAAATAGACTAAAAATAAAACGAGAGAAATTGACATTTAAACATAAGCAAAACCGTAGAACAGAACCTTCCATCGGAATACACCCGATCGGAATCCATAAGGATCCGATCGGAATGTACAAGAAGGTCCCGATCGGAATATACAAGAAGGTCCCGATCGGAATATACACACGACAACCAATCGGAATTAGTAGAAACATGTTGGATCGGAATATAATGAAATGCTACTGGTCGGAATATGACCAACACCTACAATCGGAATAACTGAAAAGTCCCCAATCGGAAACTGGAACAAATGCCTAGATCGGAAAACATGGGGAAGCCAATCGGAAAGTCAAAACCCCTTTCCGATTGGATCAATCGGAAAAGGGGAGGTGCTTATGGTCGGAAAAGGCGCCGATCGGAAAGGGGTTATAGAACCACTTCCTAAAATTATGGAACTCGATTAGCACGAGAATAAGCTATATTTGAGAGCTTATCTCAAAACTAACCCGAATCTATGACAAATCCGAATCAAATAAGCACTTAGATCAACTTATCTAACTCGAAATCAAATAACTTTTTGGATCAAACAATTAAAACATAAACTTTTTAAGCACGAACACATAAATGAACAACACGGATCATATGTAATTCGCACCAAAAGTAAACAAGAATCAAGAAAGGAAGATTAAAGATTAAGGCAAGAAAAGTAAAGATTAAAGAACAAAAAATGAAAACTTACTTGAAAATTAAATTGATTAAAAGTGCATAACAATTAATTAAAGTGCGAGAAATAAAATGACAAGAAATGAAAATGGTGGAAGAATGGTTTGTCAAGCCACCAACAACTCTCAACAAATGAGGTTGGTTGGTATTTATAGGGAGATTAGGGAGGAGCTTAGGAAGCTTCCTCCCTCTTTCTTCTTTCTCTTAATTGCACACTTAGGTCCTTGATCTCTTTAATCTTTTGTTAGTCTTCTTAATACTTGGACTTTGTCTTGGGATTTCTTCAAACTCGTCTTGTATTTTCTTCATAAATAAGATTCGAGTTCTTCGACTTTTTAGTAAACTTCCGTCTTTGACTTTTTCTTCGATAAATCTTCAGAATTGGTCTTGGACTTCCGTTCTTTTTCCACTCTTGATCTTTCGACTTTATCTTTCGTCTTTTTCTTCGATAAAAGCCCGTAAATGCCGTGTTTTCTCCACTTTTCACCTTTTCGTCCTAAATTACAACAAAAACACAAACCACGCATAATTCCGACATAAATGACATAAAATACACGTTTTGGCTCGGTTATTATTGTAATTAAGTGGTAAAAAGGATGGGTGTTTTCACACCTATCAAATCCCCTACACTTAACCATTGCAATGTCCTCATGCAATGCATTAAATTCAAAGCACGGTTTACATTTTCCATCATAAGTAACCCACCTTGGCCTTTATTAAATTCTAAACATAAAAGATAGAAATAAGTAAAGAAATTAAAAACTTACATTGGGTTTTGGCGGCCATGAACATTTATCATCCTCAAGTTTCACGTTCCCCATACCAAGCTTAAAAACGAGATCATTGTTATTATAAGTTGGCAAACTATCACGAACTCATGTGGGCCAATTATTCACTTAGACTCCCTTATTCTTAGGTGTATCTCTTATATTTTATTTTTGTCTTGAATGATCACGAGGATGCATTGTTTGACTTATTTCGATAGTTATTTAGTCCAAAAATAAGGTGAACGATTTAATCAATAGTTAGCTAAAGGACCAAATCTTTTAAAACTGCTTCTCGGGATATCAGAAAGTTCATATCTTGGCATAACTTGGTTCGCGATTTGAGACCTTTCTCGGGCCGATATTTGGCAGCGACTTCATACTTCGAATCTTCGAGAGACGTTCTTGAAATTATGGTCTTCTCTTCATAATAGGAATTTCTTCACTTGAAGTTTTTGAGAGATTCTTCATCTTTGGACCACGACTTCTTCATTTTTCTCCAATCTTTATTTTGGACTTTGATATACAACGACCCGCCTCCTTTTAGGACTTGGATCTATTTATCCTCATACCTTGTTAGGGTCTTTTCGGATAGACTTCTCCATGACTTTTGGGGAGTTCTTGCTTTTCGTCGTGTGTCTCGATCCTTCATATTGATTTTTGATAAATGATTCTTCACATCACTTTTGGATCTTTAGCAACAAAATATAGCCCTCATGCCTTGTTAGGGCCTTTTCGGACTCGCCAATCTTCGCGCCCCGCTTCATAAGTTATGCCTTGGCTATGAACTCTCGTCATTACCGAGCAACTTTTAAACGATCAGGGGCTAAAAGCTAAGTAACCTTTTAAATCATACAACCTTATTTATTAGCAGATTAATTTATTAACAAGCGGAGGGAGAATAGGCTCATAATTAACTCACGTAAATTCATGAAAGAGTACCGAACTTATAATTGACTCTATCATCTCTCGTTCTCCACAGTTTAAAATCTCAAGGAATGAGACTCGTGGATGCTTAGCCTATTAAATCAAAGTTTTGGGTTTTCGAGTCGCCTATAGGATCTTGCAAATTCTTAGACTTTTTCAAGTTTTAGAAATCGCTTTTTAAAGTTCCCTTGATAAACGACTCTCTAGGATCAATTATAGGAACTTGCGAAAAGTTCTTGTTCTTAACCCGTGAGAGTTAAGACTTTCGCGTTTTATAGCTCTCTATATAAAAGCCTAGCAAAACTTGACTTAAACACGTTAAGGATACTAGCTAGAGTAAACTTAGGCAAGTAAACTCGGGTTGAGTCAAAATGTTCACGACTAAGAAAAATCTAAATCCACTTTATTAAAAATTTATTCTAGCAAAGGAAAGAAAATAAATATAACAAAGGCAAATACAACTATACAACCAGGCCAAAATAGATTAAAAATTTTGAAAAATGTCGAAAAATCAAATTTTCCGGTTAAAATGAGGACAAATACAAGGAAAAGGCCACTTAACTTCGATAGAAGTCCCCCCTACACTTAAGATAAACATTGTCCTCAATGTTTAAGCATGTGGGAGTAAACTCCCCTACACTTAGGACATTGTGCACTTTGTTTAAATCTCGCTAAGGAAGAGACAACTAAAGAGATTCCTATTTTAATATTGAGAAATATAAAATAATGAATCGAAAAGAGTTTAGGATAGAACCGGGAAGAAGGGAACACGGAATCACGGTTCGGCAAAAGTCATCAAGAGTGTGTCTTTGAAGCTCTAATCCCTGCACATGATAAGAAAGAAAGCAAGAAACACCACGGGGCTCCCCCCTACACTTATGGTGAAAACAGGAAAGATAGATAGATAATTGGGTTGCCTCCCAAAAAGCGCTTGTTTTTGTTAACCGAGTCACGAGCCTGACTCGTCCCCGAATTAAATAGTCCATGGGGAAGCCTCGAATGTGATACCGGGATCAAAGACCTTGTCCTCGTTCCCGGTGGACATTAACAAAGGGGAGGCGGGGGAATAAGTCTTAAATGGGGGAAAGGTCCGCTCAACATACGAGAGGTATGTGAGGTAATGATCCACGGGAGGTGGGGTGGGTAAAGGAATCACATTGTCATCCCCTAAAGACAATGGATGCTCAGCAGCAAGCGGCAAAGCCATAAGGTCATCAATTAGAAAATCATCAATGACACCCCCCGGGTCAAAGCACTCATCCTCATGAACGTGAATCTTTTCGATTTCTTTATCATAAATAGGTGCGTCAAGCCAAGGTTTGTCGTTCCCATCATTGAGGATTTCAGAAACTCGCTCGAAAAGATCACGATCAAGTACGAAACCATCATTCATTTGTGGGGATTGTTGATAAGTTAAATCCGCACGAATGTGGTAAACGTAATTCTCAGTGGAGGAGTGTTGATTAGGTAACTCCTCGAGAATAGGATGATTGGTCAAGTGAGTTGGTTCGTCATTATTATGAAAAATAAGACGCTCCAACTCATCAAGTTCGGCATCGATGTTGGAAAAATCGACCTCGCTTGTAGGAAGAAGCGGAGGTAACAGAGCTAGCTCTCGTTCGATAATTTCCGCAATCTCAGGCTCGAATTGGAATTCATCATGAAAAACAACCTCATCCTTAAGTTCAGCAAAAGTAGTAAGATCACAAACCTCATCAAAGAATTCTTCAAGACCAAAATCACGAATCTCACTCGAAGTATCACTATCCTTAGATGCATTGGTGTTATCAAGAATAGGAGTAGTAATCTCAGAAGATGGGTTGAGATCATAGACATCATCCTCGTCATCATCATAATAGTATGGATACACTGGAGGAGGAGTATAAGTCTCGATATTTGATATTTGCTCCTGTCGATGATCCTCTTGACGTTTCTCGATGATCTTGTTGCAAGCTTCTTGAAGTTGTTGACTTAGTTTAACAAGAGTGTCCCATTGTTCATGGGAACGCAATTGTTCGAAGGAGGGTTGATGATCGATGATGTGTTGTGGGGGTTCAAAATGTTGAAAACCTGAATTATAGCATGGTTGTGGCTCATAGTAGTTCATCGGTTGAGGAGAATTATAAACCGGGTGTGGTTCATAATAATCCACTTGTGAAGAAAACTGAGGGCACGGATTTGGCTCATAACAATTCATTGGTTGACAATAATAAGTATCATGAGGACCCCCACAGTTGTTGCAAACCGGGTATGGAGAAAACTTAGGTGCGTCTTGTGGATAGCTATTTTCATTGTCATAATTGTATCCCGGTTATTGCCCGTGACCATACGGGTATTGAACCGGGCAAGAAACATGCCAATGAGAATCGCTTCCACAATAGATGCATGGGGTAACAGGAGGTGGGTTCAAAAAGAATGAATTAGTCGAGTTGCACAAGGGACAAAATCCGTTTTGTATGTAGTCGATATCATTTCCGCACCGCTCACATGTACACCATTGACAAGAGTTGTTCCCAGATAATTGTTTCCCACACCGGACGCAATGGACATAAAAATCCATTAAGAAAGATAGATAAGCAAGAAGAATATTTTTTGGTGCAAAACTTTGAAAAAGAAATGCTTTTTATGATTTTTCAAATGTTTTTGGATTTTTGAAAATTTTTGGACACGAAAAATAACGTTCACAAGTGAACGGATCCCAAAAGCCAACGCTTCTCTCACAAAAAACTTTCGATCCTCACGAAAAGAGCCGGCAGCGGCGCCATTTAATACATGAGATTTTACTAGTTGAAAGTTCGTTTCTCGGTATCTCTTCGAATTGATTTCCGGTTAATTGTGTGAGATTAGTTGTTCTTGGTGAAACGAATATTTGTTTGGTTTTGGTAAAATAAATGTGCAAGACTTAAAAAAATAAAGGACGGGAAATTAAAACTATAACTAAGTGAAACGTAAAACGGTGCAATATTTAAAACGTTAAAAGTAAGCGACGAGAAATTAAATAACGTAAAATTAAAGCTTTGAAGAAAAGTAAATTAACAATAAAATAAAAATGCGGAACGAAATTAAAATAGACTAAAAATAAAACGAGAGAAATTGACATTTAAACATAAGCAAAACCGTAGAACAGAACCTTCCATCGGAATACACCTGATCGGAATCCATAAGGATCCGATCGGAATGTACAAGAAGGTCCCGATCGGAATATACAAGAAGGTCCCGATCGGAATATACACACGACAACCAATCGGAATTAGTAGAAACATGTTGGATCGGAATATAATGAAATGCTACTGGTCGGAATATGACCAACACCTACAATCGGAATAACTGAAAAGTCCCCAGTCGGAAACTGGAACAAATGCCTAGATCGGAAAACATGGGGAAGCCAATCGGAAAGTCAAAACCCCTTTCCGATTGGATCAATCGGAAAAGGGGAGGTGCTTATGGTCGGAAAAGGCGCCGATCGGAAAGGGGTTATAGAACCACTTCCTAAAATTATGGAACTCGATTAGCACGAGAATAAGCTATATTTGAGAGCTTATCTCAAAACTAACCCGAATCTATGACAAATCCGAATCAAATAAGCACTTAGATCAACTTATCTAACTCGAAATCAAATAACTTTTTGGATCAAACAATTAAAACATAAACTTTTTAAGCACGAACACATAAATGAACAACACGGATCATATGTAATTCGCACCAAAAGTAAACAAGAATCAAGAAAGGAAGATTAAAGATTAAGGCAAGAAAAGTAAAGATTAAAGAACAAAAAATGAAAACTTACTTGAAAATTAAATTGATTAAAAGTGCATAACAATTAATTAAAGTGCGAGAAATAAAATGACAAGAAATGAAAATGGTGGAAGAATGGTTTGTCAAGCCACCAACAACTCTCAACAAATGAGGTTGGTTGGTATTTATAGGGAGATTAGGGAGGAGCTTAGGAAGCTTCCTCCCTCTTTCTTCTTTCTCTTAATTGCACACTTAGGTCCTTGATCTCTTTAATCTTTTGTTAGTCTTCTTAATACTTGGACTTTGTCTTGGGATTTCTTCAAACTCGTCTTGTATTTTCTTCATAAATAAGATTCGAGTTCTTCGGCTTTTTAGTAAACTTCCGTCTTTGACTTTTTCTTCGATAAATCTTCAGAATTGGTCTTGGACTTCCGTTCTTTTTCCACTCTTGATCTTTCGACTTTATCTTTCGTCTTTTTCTTCGATAAAAGCCCGTAAATGCCGTGTTTTCTCCACTTTTCACCTTTTCGTCCTAAATTACAACAAAAACACAAACCACGCATAATTCTGACATAAATGACATAAAATACACGTTTTGGCTCGGTTATTATTGTAATTAAGTGGTAAAAAGGATGGGTGTTTTCACACCTATCATGGCTTATCAGCAAAAGTAGACTTTGCCAACAAAGTCATCCCATCCTCTTCAATATCCTCATCAGAATCAGAAAGGACAACTTTCTTCTTTTGTCTCCTCTGTTGCGACTCCAAAGCTTTAATCTTGTTCGCCAATGGAAGGACAAAGTCCCGGATGAGCTTCCGGTGCTGAGTAAGATCATTCTCCAAAGAAACAACCCTTGCGTAATACCTGTGCATTAGAGCTAGCAAAGAAGTTAGTAAAACAGGTTCCTCCGCTTCCCTACCAAGAGGACTTGGATCGGGGAATGCATCATTGGGACCAGAAGCAACAAAGGGGTCATCTGCATGAGCATGAGAGCTAGATGGCTTCTTAGCAGAATGCGGAGCTGGAATAGAAAGGGGAGTATCAACAAATGGGGACTTATGTGGTAGAGAAGAGGGGGCAGCCTTGGAAGTGGATGGCATTTCTACCACCACTTCGTTAGCTGGCTCCTCCACCTCCACATAAGGCATACCAGTAGCAAGATGCTCCTCCTCCATAGGATCATTCTCTAATGGAAGTTCCTCCTCGGCTTCATCAGCTAGAGGAATAACATTAGGATCCCCTTGGGCAAGGCCCAGCATAACATCAGTAAGAGGCCTCCAAACACCCTTAAATCCAAGTGCCATATTATAATACACCTTAGAACTAAGCTTAGGGGTCTCATATTCCTCCCTATTCCTAGGTAGGCACATAAGAACGTGCTGCAAGAACCTTGGGTTCATCAAAAACTTCTTCCTAGAGCCAGTACTACTAAGGTTGCTAATCATTCCATCAAATAAGTAGCAAGAAAAGTTAAAGACACGAACCTGTGAAATACAAATCAAACCAGTAGCCAAGAGGATGAGAAATGCATCCTAACTCCCAGACTTTAGACTCAACCAATGAATCAAGAAGTGCACTAGAAGCTTCCATTGGGGGGAAAACCTATTTTTCTGGAAGTTAAAATTCCCCCCATGATTATAACCAAGATCAGCCATCCCATCTAATATCTCAGAATTGGGGATGAAGACAACACAACCTTCATCCTGGAGATGAAGAGCAGACCAAATAGAGGCTTTAGACACCACATACGAGCGTCCATCTATGGTAGCATGGAGCTCTAGTGGGCGTCCCAAAACATCCACAAGTTTGGCAGTTGCCCAGAACTGGCGAATAACACTATCATAGACAATATGGTAAATCGTAAAAGCATACCTGAGGTTGGAAGCCTCAATAAACTTGATGATGTATGTGAACTCTTCTCGTTTAGGACCTTAGCCAAGATAGTCCACCTTGTTATGATCGGGTTTGTATTGGAGAGCAGCCATTGTTGATGATTGGAAGTGATGGAAGATGATTGATTGATGATTCAAAGAGTAGGAGCGTATGTGTGTGTTATGGTTGGGATGAATGAGTCAAGTGAGAGATTTGACCATAAATAATGATCATGTAACTGTTCATTGATCCCTAATTATGTGGGTTACCCTTTCAAAATTAAGCAGTTAATGCAAAAGTAACCACTTGCCCTTTTACCATTATTTGCAAATCCCAGTTACCAAAGTTAAATAAAAAGATATATACTAGAAGTAACTTGCGTGACTTAAAGTAAAAACACGTAAGGGTCAAGACTAGAAGCACAAAGTGGTCAATGAAAGTCAACGAAGTGAACAGTGACCCAAACCAATACTAGAAGCCAACCATCAATGACATTGAAGGGTTTGTACCCACTAGGAGTTGAATACAGCCACTAGAAGTGACCAAAATCCTCCACCAGAAGTAGCACACACCGCAAATACCCATGAAATATGTTGTTAGAAACTACCATATGTTAGACTGTGCAAAGAAATATGTACACTAAGCCTCCCCTTAGGCTTAGCCTCCCATCAATCCTAGACCTCAAGGATTGACCATTCCAATGTGAACCACCAAGTGGTTGAACCGCGAAACATCAAAGGCTTTAGTCAATAAATCAGCAACATTATCATCCGTATGTACTTTAAGAACCTGTATCAACTTCTTCTCATTGGCATCTCTTACAAAGTGGTGCCTAATCTCATTATGTTTTGTTCGTTGATGAAAAACAGGATTCTTCACAATGCAGATAGTGCTTTGATTGTCAATGAAAATTTTGGTGTTCATAAAGTAGAACCCATAATCCAGCATCTGATGTTTTATCCACAAGACTTGTCCACAACAACTAGCAACATCTACATATTCAGCTTATGTTGAAGAAGTAGCTACTATCGTCTGTTTCTTACATTGCCATGAGATAAGTCTTCGACCCAAAAGCTGACAACCACTAGTAGTAGACTTCCTGTCATTATTAGCACATGCATAGTCACTATCACTATAGGCTTCAAGAAAAAAGGTGATTATCTAGGATACCACAAGCCTAGCTTGGGTTGAGCCTTGATGTACTTGAAAATTTTCTTGACTGCATTCAAGTTAGAAACGGTTGGAGCCACCTGATGTCTAGAGCAAGCACTTACTGCAAACATAATATTAATAAGTGTGAAAACACTTATCCTTTTACCATTTAATTATAATAATAACCAAGCCAAAACGTGTATTTTATGTCGTAAATGTCGGAATTATGCGTGGTTTGTGTTTTTGTTTTGATTTAGGATCAAAATGTGAAAAGTTAAGAAAACATGGGCTTTCACGGGCTTTTATCGAAGAAAAAGACAAAAGACGAAGTCAAAAGATCAAGAGTGCAAAAAGAACGGAAGTCCAAGGCCTATTCTAAAGATTTATCGAAGAAAAAAGTCTAAAGACAGAAGTTTAATGAAGTCGAAGAACTCAAGTCTAATAAATGAAGAAATTATAAGACGAGTTCAAATAATCCCGAGACAAAATCGAAAAAGGCGAAGAATTTAGAAGACGAAAAGACGAGAGAAGAAAGAAAGGAGCAACACATGCTAACCTCCCTAATCACCTCTAAATACCCTCCTAATGACACATTAGGAGGTGTTGACTATTTGACACATAGTTCTTCCACCTTTAATTTCATGTCATTTACTTAATTGTCATTTAATTTTCTCGTCTTGCACCTTAAATTCTTGCCTTTAATTTCAAGTAAGTTTAATTTTTTGTTGTTGAATCTTTAATTTTAATCACGTTTTTAATTAATCTCTCATTCTACCTTTCTTGTTTTTATTTAATCTTTATCTTTATGTGTTTATTGTCATGCTTATTTTATTATTTGTTATGTTGTTATGTGTATTTGTTTTAGCTTATTGATTTTATACCTTATTGTGTGCTTTTCTTAATTTAAATTAAGTGTTTATTAGTTATTTTATAAAAAGTTGATTTTAAATATTTTTATTATTTAGTGTTTTTAAAAGTTTTTAAATTTTGTCTTATTTGCTTTTTCTTAATTTTGATTTAGTAAAAGTTTTGGTTAAGTGCTTATTTGTTTTTAGCTTAATTTTAGTTTTTAGCTTATTTGCATCTTCTTGTTATCCGGGTTTTCACAACCCTAGTATTCCGAATAAACGACTACACCAGATTCCGAGTTGCCTTCATATTGCGAATTCCGGATAAGGCATCAAACAAGCATTCTGGATAGTAGTATTAGGGTGGATTCCGGATAACTATTCAAATTGGGTATTTCGGATTCTATCCGGAATATTATTCCGGATTAGTGAAAGAAATTATTCCGGATAGGTGCCTTCACCAGATTCCGGATAAGCTGAATTGTTTGGATTCCAGATAGTAACCTTCACCAAATTCCGGATATGCAGATCAAGACGACCGGATAAGCCGTTTACCTAATTCCGGATAAGGAGCTAAGGTGATTCCGGATAGTGTTCATCACTGGATTCCGAATAACAGGTTATATCAAGATTCTGGATAGTGGTTCGAGTGTGATTTTGGATAACAAGTTATTCCGGATAGTGGAGATTTCTCTTATTCCGGATAGTTCCAGGTTGGTGTATTCCGGATTAGACTTTTATTGGGTATTCCGGATAGTGACAGTGTCACTGATTTCGGATAAGGTCTAGTATTCTGGATTCCGAATCAGGTTTTGTTTCTTCCCTGTTTTTAATTTTCAAGCATTTATTTTTCCCGCCATTTTTCTTTAGTGTTATTTAAATTTTTTTTCTTAAATTTTAAATTTCAAGTTTGCATTTTTATTACATTGTCAAATTTACTTTTCGTCGAGCTTTAATATTTGTCAGTTAATTAATTTATTTTTAAGATGTTTTAATTTTACCTGTCATTTATTTAAAGTTTTGCATTTTAATTTTACTACAACGATCAATCTATTATTTTATCCACCAAAAGACGACTGAGTCGCACTTAAACCAGCAATCAATTCGAAAAGACTGGAATCAACGAATTTTTATAACTAAGTAAAATCTAGTTATTTAATGGCGCCGATGCTGACTCTTTTCGTAAAGATTAACGGTTTTCTGTGAGAGACACGTTGAATTTTGGGATCCGTTCACTCGTGAACGTTATTTTTTGTGCTCAAAAATTTTCAAAAATCCATAAAAATTAAAAAATTGTTAAAAATCCATAAAAATTAAAAATTTTCAAAATTCCAAAAAGATTTTTATTTTTATTTTTACACGTACATATATATTCTATATTTCTTTAGTATCTTTTTCTTTTGCTTTTGCAGGTGTATGCGTACTAGATCTTCAACTTATTCAGAGCCCGAGACTCGTGAAGATTTAGATATGGCTGGTGTGCACAACAACAATAATCCACCCCACCCCAACATGAATAACAACAACAATGTTCCCCCACCCGATCTTCGAACGATGGAGGAGCTGTGTCAACCTACGATGAATGGACGAGGAGGACCGATGGCGCTGATGCAAATCACGGCTCCAGAGTTGTCGTTGAAGCATCACATGATCCAACAAGTCCAAAATACTTGTCCATTTCGCGGATTGCCGGATGATGATGCCAACAAACACCTCGACAAATTCATTAACGTTACTCAAAGCATGAAGTTGCCCGATGTTACTATGGATTTTCTTCGCCTTCACCTATTTCCACACACATTATCCCACCATGCCGAAAAATGGTTTGATCATCTTCCGAAGAATTCAATTCATACTTGGGATGAGATGACTCAACGATTTTTGTCGCGCTACTTTCCACCATCCATGGTCACGAGCCTTCGGAATCAAATTAGTGGATTTACACAAGAACCTGATGAATCACTTTTTGATGCTTGGGGACGATATAATGTTTTGATCGATCGATGTCCAAACCACAACCTGCTCCCCGTCACCTTAATTGATACTTTCTACAACGGTTTAACTTTTTGTGATCGTGGTACGATTAATGCAGCCGCCAGTGGCACATTTTTGAAAAGAAGACCCGAGGAGTGTAGAGAGCTTATCGAGAACATGAATACTCATCACAAAAATTGGGATTCATTCGCATCCTCAAGATCAAGCCCGAGATTCAATGTTTCTTCTACTTCTTCAAACCCTGATATCACCGAATTGACCCACGCAATGGTCGAAATGAGCAAGAATATGCAAGTTTGGGCTACAAATCAACAACAACAAGTTAATGTTGTAGCACTTTCTTGTGAGATCTGCGGCGGTACTCATTCATACACTGATTGTCCTTATACTCATGACAATCCGGAAAACGTGTATACGGCTCATGGTAACTATTCAACGGAA
This sequence comes from Glebionis coronaria, assembly GCA_025667525.1. Lineage (NCBI taxonomy): Eukaryota > Viridiplantae > Streptophyta > Magnoliopsida > Asterales > Asteraceae > Glebionis > Glebionis coronaria. The sequence goes on from JANFOE010000109.1 coordinate 359,658, forward strand.
ACTACCAAGCCCGACCTGAAGGTGATCGTAACTTGCTAAGTTACCGTTCTAACAACTTTCTTTCACTCGGTTTTTCTCCTCAAAACCACAACCCCAACAACTACAATTGTTAGCCGTATTTAAAGTGATGGTCATATAATATACAGTTGCGAAGCTCGTGAGAAATGCTATTCAACGGTGCCGAGAGTTCTTAGTTATTAATGTTTATGTAACGGGAATTGGTCCCGAACACACAAATGAGGAAGGCCTCCTAAACATTTACTACATAGTATAAAAGGCCTCACAACCTCATTTGTGTGAGGGTGTTTTCCATTGTTTCATCTTAGAGAGAGAATGGGTGTTGTTTCTCTCACTAGGAAAAACACCATCTTTGTTTTTCTTTTTCCTTTCCTTAATCTAATCTTTCTTTTTTAGTTTAATATTTGTTTAATCTTCATCTACTTTATCATATTTATTAGTTCTTCATCATCTATATACTTGTTCTTGATCCAAGTTCGTCATCTCTTCATTTTGATACATAAAGTTCAAGACTTTACGTGTTTGGTTCGTGTAAAGATCCTACAAGTGGTATCATTCGCCAAAGGATTCGTGGTTCGCGTTTTGGTGGTTTTTATTGGCTTAAAATCCTTCAAAATTTCGAAAAAGAGTGAAAAAATTTGTCCTTTCCCGAGTTCCTTAAGTTTCGGAAAAATATGCCTAAATCTGTAATATCTTGAATATTGCGGAATTATTGTTTCTGTATATTGCGGATTTTGATACATAAAGATTGCGGAATCTTTGGTATTGCAGGAATTAATGGGAATTGCGGAATTATATTGGTATTGCGCATTGTGGAATTGCAGAATTGTTGAATTGTGAAATCTGTGCCTATTGCGAAATCTGTGTCAATTGCGAATTCTTTGCATCATTGCGGATTTTTGATAATTTCGCAATTGGGAATTGCGAAATCTTTGGTCTATTGCGGATTTGTGTAACTGCGGATTTATATCACAAGAGTGATTGCGAATCTTGCACTTTTGACAATTGCGAATTCCTGGTTTCTGATAATTGCGAAATCTTAAACCTGTGCTTATTGCGGAATCTGGTAATTCAAACAGTATTGTGAAATCATATCCAAACAGTATTGCGGAATTGTGTAGCTTGATTTAATTGCGGATTTGTATTCTTTTTAGGATTGCGAATTTGAATCATCTCTAGGTATTGCGAATTCATTGCACTTAATTGAGGAATCTTCATATTGCGAAATCTTTGGAATTTTGCATTGAAGTTTTTTTTTGGTTTCTTGAGCTTACATCTTTAGGGGAATTTAACTAATAAACCTTTCACTCTGCTTTCTACGAATTGAGATCCTGATTTTCACACGACTCTTACGATGACATCCCAACAAGATATTTATGCTGCGGGTACTAAGAATCGTCCACCCATGCTTACCAAGATGAACTACACCACATGGGCTATTCGTCTCCTTCGTTATGTAAAATGTAAACCTCTGGGAAAGTTGATTGTCAACTCGATTCAAAAGGGTCCATATGTTAGAAGAACAATTATTGTGCCTGGGGACCCTACGAATGCTAACTCAGTGGCTGACTCTAGTTATGAGCAAACGGATGAAGAATTAACGGAAGCTGAATCCAAACAACTCGACGCTGATGATCAAGCAATTCAAGTCATTCTTATGGGACTTCCTGAAGATGTTTATGCTGCTGTCGATAGTTGTGAAACCGCACACGAGATGTGGCTTAGGATTTAGAAAATGATGAAGGGCAGTGAAATCGGTTTACAAGAAAAGGAAACTAAGTTGCTTCGTGAATGGGAGAAATTTACGTCTACTGAAGGGAAACAAATTGAACTTATTATCATCGGTTTTCAACCCTCATGAATCATCTTAGAAGAAACAAACATGAACCTGCACAAATCGCTGCAAACATCAAATTTCTTGATAATCTTCCTTCTGAATGGTCACGATATGTCACTCTTGTCAATCAAACCAAGGATCTTCAGGTCATGGACTACACTCAAGTATATGACTAATTGAAGATGAATCAAGATGAAGCTAACGAAGTTAGGGCAACAAGACGTGCCAAGACACAAGACCCATTGGCTTTTATGGCTAACTCTCCATCATCTATGACATATCCCATGGTACCCTACCATCAACCCTCATCAAGTAACTTCCTGCCACCACAACAACAACAACAACAACTCACCACTTATGGATATCAACATCATGCTGCTGTGAACTACTTACAACAACCCATTGCTTGTTTTAATGACATCACCGATCCTACTCATGCGATTAATACTGGTCTTGCACTTCTCACAAAGGCATTCAAATTTACCATTAACCCCACCAACAACAATCAAAGAATCTCCTTGAACACTAGAAATAGGCAGATTGCTCAACCTTTCATGAATGCGAATCAAGATCGCCAATTGGTAGCTGCTGGGAACACAGGGACACAATATAGTTAGAATGTTGGGAATACATCAAATCAATGTGGACAATTCCGGGGTCAATGTTCGAAATGTAGGTAATCAGAATGGGTTAATAGTTGTGCCAGCGGTTGGTATTCAGATGGGAAATATTGTGGCTGCAAGGGCTGAGAATACTGGTACGGGAAATGGAAACAACAATCGTCAGGTTTAGTGCTACAACTGCAGGGTATTTGGTCATTATGCTCGAGATTGTACAGCCAAAAAGAAGAGGGATGCTGCTTATCTTCAGACTCAGCTTCTCATAGCACAAAAAGAAGAGGCAGTGATTCCACTTCAAGCTGAGGAATTTGATCTTATGGCTTCTGCTGCAGAATATGACGAGGAAGAAGAGGTGAATGCCAACTACATCTTGATGGCAAACTTACAGCAAGCATCAACCTCAGGAATGCATGATGACAGAGCTCCCGTCTATGATTCAGACGACCCCTCTGAGGTACTCCCAAGTTTTGATGATAATGATATATATATAGTATGTCTAATTAGGAGGAAGAGTATACTGAGATGCTTGAGCCCTACAATGAGACACACTGGGACCAAACGAATAATAGGAATATTATTTCGAATGAGCCCAGTGTGGACCTTAGTGTGGATCAAGTTGCCCAGCCTACAACCCTTCCTGATGAGACACAAGCGTATTATAAATCTCTATTTGATAAGCTTGCTAAGGATGTAGATCATGCTACGGTGGTTAATAATAAGTTTAGAGAAACTAATGCCAAATTGACCACAGAGCTTGCGGGATATAAGGAACGGGAGAAAAGTTTTGAGATTCATCATGCTAAAATCAAGGAACTTGAACAAGCTCCTGCTACATCGGTTTATCAAGAAAAATGCACAACTAAGAAATTAAATGCCTTACACTTAAGTAGTGCTAAAAAGATAAGCGAATTGAATGATGAAATCACCTCTCTTAATAAACAGCTTTCAACTGAAAAATCTATTATTTGGATTTAAAAGAAGAACAAAAAAAGCTTAAATATGATTTCAAATTTCGAGAAGATGGGATTCTTGAGGATTTTTGCAAAGCGCATGATAGGATTAGAGAATTAGACAACCTTTTAGTAAAACATGGCAAATCTATGTAGACGATAAATATGCTCGCACCAAAAGTGAATGAGATAAATTACACTACATATAAATTGGCTTTAGGTTGTCCTCTTCCTCCAAATCCCGGATATCTTAAGCAAGTTCAGGCCACTAATGAAACTTTATATAATGGTAGTGTGCTCTTGTTTGATGAGCATGATCCTCCTAGTGTGCAGGATTCTGAGGAAACGACTAATCTTGCAGTAGAGACTCTCTTAAGAATGAAAAAGCTTGATAAAGAAGTGACACCCGTTTATTACCCGAAAATTAATCCTCCAACTATTTTTGTTCGGTCTAAAACGAGTACTGAAATGCTTTTGCTCCCAAGTGAGGAATTGACTGATGACCCTCCTAAACCGAGTATCAAACGTCAATTTCTAAACGAGCTTAAAGATAACTTTGTCATCCTTAAACATGTTGTTAATTCCAAATTCACCGGAGGAAATTTTACATCACCTGTTCAGATTGAGGTTCAGAAAAATCTTCAAAACGGTATTAATCCGATTATTAATCAAGTTGATGCTCGGTTAGGCAATTTGGAAAACGCTTTTCTAAAAGAATTTGCCAACTTTGTTGAAGACTTTAAATCTTTGTCGAAGGAAGCTGATGAATCTCTTGATAAAATCAAAGTTTTGGAAAACGATCTTGAACGCCTCTCTAAAGCAAGTGATAGTATTGATAGTAGCCCAGTTGAGTTAGGTACCTCTGGTTTGGATAATGAAAACATTCAAACTGAGCTTGATCTTATGAAAGAGAAAATGGAATCTTATGTCATTAAAAAGGATAAAGAATTCACCGATCTTTGGAATAAATTTTTCAAAAAATGTGATGAATGCAAATATGACAAGATTTCGTATGAAGAAACTTACAATGAAATGAAACAAACTATCGCACGATTGCAGGCTCAGTTAGGAGGGGTTACGAAAACGAATTTGGCCTCTTCAGGGTTAGAGAGTGCTAGTGATGGTAATGTTCAGAAGCTTAAGGCTAAGATTGCAGATTTAAAATCTGTAGTTATTTCATATAAGCGGGCTGTTGAACAAAGTAAGTCTGTCTATCAGAAACGTATTGATAAAATCTATGAGAACTGTAAGTTAAAGGCCTTGTTAAAAGATAAGTCTTCTGAACCTAGCTCGATTGTGGATATGATGATCCAGAAACCAGCAACCTCGGGCCCCACTCGTATTGCTGTGACACCTTTTCCCAAGGTTGTTGGAACGAAAACTGCTGTGATTGCCCCAGGAATGTTTCGTGTTAGTTCTCCCTCTGTGCCTTGCAAACAACGTAAAGCAAGTGTTAGGACAAAACCGATCACTATAACTCAACCACAAGTTATTGATTTAAAAAGTGCTAATTCTAATAGACGTGTGTCTTCTTCTACAGGAATAAACAACTACACTAAGAGCAGAAGGCCACAGCCTACGAGCAATACAAGGAATGATAGGGTCCCTTTTGCCTATAGAAGTAGTCGTCCCAAGATCAATAATGTGGAAGTAGAAGAACACCCTAGGAATTTACCGCTTTTTAATCATAATCAGAAACCTAATTCATCTGAATGTAATGACTTTAAGATTGCTATTCAGAATGAAAAATCTGAAGTTACTTGTGCTAAATGTAATAAATGTTTCTTTACTTTTAGTCATGATGCTTGTGGTTTGACTATGAATGGGTTGAATTATGGTGGTTACACTCGAATTGACAAGCTGTCAGTCAGTGAACAACAACGCACTCCTAAGGTTAAGGTGTATGTTCCAAAAAGTACGCATGTAGGCTCCACAAACAGTCTTGCTAAGCCTAGTAGCCCTAGATTCACCTATAAATGGTTGCCTACTGGTAGAATTTTTGATTGTAGTGGCAAAGTTATCGACACTAGTAGATCTCATACTAACAGTGAAACGTTAGTATGTGATATGGCTTAATTATCATCTAACCCTACAGGAACCTATTTTAGCGGTTGCCAAAATATTTTCTTCTCTTATCATTGGCAGGCTGTTGAAATTTATCTCTGGTGTGTGGACTCGGGCTGTTCCAAACATATGACTGGGAATCGAAGCCTTCTCAAAAACTTTGTATGGCATTTCATGGGAACTGTTCGATTTGGAAATGATCATGTTGCAGCAATTCTAGGCTATGGTGATTGATTGCGGTATAAATTTAGATAACTTGCTTTAGGAAAAACGAGCAACTAAATATGAGCGGTAAGTATCGACGAGTGATTTAGGAAAACCACAAGTAATGACCCACAATCAAATAAAATGAGATGAAAGATTCGTTTCCCAAGGAGGTATGGTGTTGTGAATTAACTTGTATTTCTTTGAGATTAATATTGATGAGATGGAATGACGGTTTCTTGGAAATTACACTATGACGTAAAAAACGAAAACGTAAAACCGTAGAAAAACTACTAAAATTAAAAATTATTAAAACCAAAAACAAAATATCAAAAATAAAAAGACTAAAAAGAAGTCTCAAATAATATAAATAAAGACAAAAATCCAATAAAGATATTTTAAAACCTTTTATTAATTAAATAATTAATTTTAAATGCTAATTAAAGCCCTAAAATTAAATTTAATTAATTCAAATGTCAAAAATATGATTTTATTGAATAATTACTCAACTTATATTATTATAAGACTAAAAAGTAATTTTCTAAAAATTAAAACCTATTAAAACTATTTTTAAAACCCTAAAAATGATTAAAAATGATTAAAACCTAATTAAACTTAAAATAATTATAAAAATAAGTCTAAAAGTGATAAAAATAATCTAAAAATGGAAATAGTCCTATTTAATGCTATAGAACTTAAGAAAAATGAAAAAATAAAGAAAAAGAAAATTTTGAAAATTAAATAATAAAATAATATTAAAATAATACAAAAAAAAATTAAAGTCACTTAGTTGCGCCGCAACGTTTGTGTCTTGCGCCGCAACTAGTGAAACGAGATCACCAAGATCAGCAGCACCTTCAGTTGCGCCGCAATGCTTCTGTCTTGCGCCGCAACTTGTGAAACGGGAATACCAAAATCTGCAGGTCCTTGAGTTGCGCCGCAGTGCTTGGGTCTTGCGCCGCAACTTGTATGACGGACCTGGTTGTTTTGCTGATGTTCAAGCTTTCTCAGATTTCAAAAGGACCAAGAGGTCTTGGCAATGAGCTATTTGGTGTTGGATATGTTGGAACAATTGGGCACCCTTGTGCTCAATGAAGCACAAGGAGTCAATAACACACAAATAACAACAAGAATCAAAGATTAAGCATCAAAATCATGAAAAACCAAGCAAATTTCACCCTTATGCAGATTTTTAACACCCTTTATCCTTAAAAACCTAACAAACTTGTTCAAATCTTGTTCCAAACTAATTAACTACTTACTAATATCCTATCTTAACCTTTACCAATTACTTTAACACCTTTAAATAGCTTGAATCAAATTATCTCCCCTGCTAAAACGTATATCCAAACACCCTTTTAAAATCTAAAAACCAACTTTTAACATACCAACATGCTTACAAAAGCTACCAAATTGATTCCAAGTGCATCTAACATGTAAACATACACACTAGAACACAAATCATGCAATATAAACACACTTAATCACCAAATCACTTAAGATCATACCAACTAGCTATTTTTTGAAAATTTCAAAGGAACAAGGAAGATACCTTAGGGCTTTAACATCCAAAGCCCTAGAGGGTGTATAACCCTCCTCCAATCCAACCCGGGTTGGAGCTGAACTAAATCAACAAGCCTTCAACCTATTGCAATCACAAAACAAGAAAACAACAAAATAATATAACAATTTATATTTTTTTTGTTTCCTTTTTCTTCTTTCCAAAATACTTTCAAAAAACTTTCCAACCTTCTAAATACGTTTTCTAAAACCCTATATCACCAATAACATTAACCATAAACACCAAAATACTTTTGAGAAGATTTTACCAAAATCTCTCAAAATCTCAAAACCTTAAACAACTTTGAAAATCAAAGTTGCTTAACCATAAAACAAAGTGGAACTCAGAATCAATCTCCTCACAACACACAAACTTTTAAAAACAATAAAAAAGGAATTACACTTGAATATTTCAAAAACCAAACTTTTTATTTCTTTAAAAAGGAATTACATGTGAGAGACTAGAAACTGGAACAAGGGCTTCACACAAGTTGTGAGCTCCTTTTATAGAGCCTATAGAACATCCTAGAAGCATAAAAACATAAAACCCTAATACATAGAAAATCCCAAATGTGCCCTTGAGTGCATTTTGTCCTCTCATTTGATCTTGGACGTTTATTTTGCTTTGGGAGGAAGCAAATAATCTTGGCCATTGATTTAAGCCACGTCATGTGCTTGGGGGCTAAGGAATGATGTGATTGGTGGATTGGGGAATTGGGGGTTTGGTGCACATGAGTGGGATGCAGGTTTTTAGGAGTGGGATAGGTTTTGGCATGTGTGAATTACTTGTGTGCAAGTTTAATTGAGAATTACCCAAGTAAAAGTGAGGGTAAAATCTGGGGTGGTAAGAATGATGAACAAGTACCATTTGATCCGAAATTGGGGGTGGTGTGGGTGTTAGGCGCAATATTTTGTTCAAATGTTTCAGGTTTGTCACTTTTGGTCCTTGGTTTTTGGTTTTTTTGGCTTTTAAAGATTTTCAGCCTAAAACTTTCATCCCTTTGATAATTAACTTTCCCACTTTGACAATTTTGGCACCAACTTTTGATAAAAGGTTATCAAGGATGTAATTTGACATTTGGTGATTTTTCAAGGACTAATCTTGGACAATGTTGATCTTCAAAGGTCTTCAATGAGTCTTTTACTTGTTGAGGGACCATTATTGGCAATTTGAAATTGTTGAGGGACTAATCTTGCCATTTCTTCAATCTTGAAGGACCTTTTTGCAATTTTGACAAACTTAAGGGACCAAACTTGTAATTATTAATATACAAGGGTTTTAAGTGTCATTTCTTTAATAAATGATGATCAATCTTGTTTTGTCTTCAAGTCTTCAAGGGTATTTGATGAAAATTCCATGATTAGGGCCCGGTTCTTTGTACGGCTTCGTTTCTCGTGTTCGTTTTTCCTTGATTCTTGTGATCTTTTGTCTTTTTCACGATATCCATACCTAAAACACACAAGTAAACAAACACAAGCATATATATGGTATTTTATGACATTTTTATGCATTTAAAGCCCGAAAAGAACGATGAGATCATGTATAAATGCCATCTCATCAGTGATCTTCATTGGGGAAATATAATCATCACCAGAGTCTCTTTTGTTGATGGCTTGGGACATAATTTGTTCTCGGTTGGGAAATTTTGTGATTCATACTTGGAGGTTGCTTTCAGAAGTCATACATGTTTTGTAAGAGATCTTGAAGGAATTAATTTGTTAAAAGGAAATCGTACCACCAACCTTTACACCATTGATCTTTTTCAAATGTCTGCTGCTTCTCCAATTTGTCTTATGGCCCGAGCCACATCAATAAAGTCATGGTTATGGCATCAAAGGTTATCTCATCTCAATTTCGATGCCATCACCCAACTTGCGAAAGATGATCTCGTTACCGGTCTTCCGAAGTTCAAATATACAAAAGACCATCTTTGTCCTTCATGTGAGCAAGGTAAAAGTAAGAAGAAACCTCACAAACCCAAACCTGTTCCTAACTCAACGAATAGGTTACATCTCCTACATATGGATTTGTGTGGCCCAATGAGAATCAAAAGCATTAATGAAAAGCGGTATGTCCTTGTCATTGTGGATGATTATTCTCGTTACACAAGGTTCATTTTCTTGCTTCGAAAGATGAAGCCCCTGATGTAATTATTAATTTACTGAAGAAAACATCAGTACTAGTACAAGCCCCTGTCATAATTGTGAGAACGGATAACGGCACAGAATTCACCAATCAGAAATTGAAAGCTTATTTTGACGAAGTTGGGATTTCTCATCAAACTTCGGCTGTAAGAACTCCAGAGCAAAATGGAGTTATGGAACGGAGGAATCGTACGTTAGTTGAAGCTGCTCGAACGATGCTTCTCTCCTCCAGTGCACCGTTATTTCTTTGTGCTGACGCTATAACAACTTCATTTTATACTCAAAACCGCTCCAGAATTCACACCCGTTTCAACAAAACAACTTATGAGATCATTAATGGAAGAAAACCGGATATCTCATTTTTACATGTCTTCGGTGCATTATGTTATCCCAAGAATGATCGTGAAGATATCAGTAAACTTGAACCTAAAGGTGATATTGGCTTTTTCATTGGTTATTCTTCAACTACATGTGCTTACAGGGTTTATAGTCGAAGGACAAGAAAGGTAATGGATACTTTGAACGTTACCTTTGATGAACTCTCGGGTATGGCCTCTCAGCATAGAAGTTCACATCCCGAGCTTCAAGGTCAGACTTCTGGACACGTAATTTCAGGACTCGCGCTTTAATTTGCACCGTCAGCAATCTCATCGCTACAACCTTCAGAACGTGTCTTGGAAGTTTTATTTGGGCCAATCTCTGATGAATATATGGAGGGTCCTTCGTCATTTGGTGTTCCTCAAAATGCCCCGGCTGCACCTGCTACGGTAGTTCAAGATCCTCCGATTGCATCTACACCAAAGGCATCTACTTCTGCACCATCTACGTCAACCTCAACCATATTGCCTCCAAATATTCCACCCACCTCTCCGACTGCTGACGCAACTTAACAACATTCTCAGCAAATTCCTACTCATGTTCATCTTAAGAATGAAATAGTTGCTGAAAATGCAAACAATGCGATGCTCAACGACCACGAGTTTGTGAATCCATTTGCGGCTTCCACAAGTTCTACTCAACCTTCAACACCATATGTGGATCCGTCGAGCTCGCATCAAGTTTCTCATACACTTCCACATGAACACAAATGGACTAAGAATCCTCCTTTGGTTCAAGTGATTGGCAATCTCACACGACCAGTCTCAACACGAAATCAGATGCGTACCGACGGTGATATGTGTATCTATGCACTATCAGTCAGCACAATGGAACCAGCAAGTGTGAAAGAAGCAATGACCGATGCATCATGGATTGAGTCTATGCAAGAAGAACTCAATTAGTTCATCCGGCTTGATGTATGGGAGCTAGTACCTCGACCGGACAATATCGATCCCCTTACTCTGAAATGGCTATTCAAAAACAAGATGGATGAGGAGCAAACGGTCATTAGGAACAAGAATCGGTTAGTCGTGAGAGGTTATAAACAACAGGAGGGAATTGATTTCGCAGAATCCTTCGCCCCGGTTGATCGAATGGAAACTATTAGGATTTTCTTGGCATACGCGGCACACAAACCATTCACTGTGTATCAAATGGACGTGAAGACGGCTTTCTTGCATGGGCCGTTAAAAAAAGATGTGTATGTATGTCGACCTGAAGGTTTCATCAATACCGAACATCCAAACCATGTCCACAAGTTGAAAAAGGCAATTTATGGTTTGAAACAAGCACCGAGGGCATGGTACGACGAATTATCATCATTTCATCTACAAAATCACTTCAGCAAAGGAAGCATTGATCCAACGTTGTTTATCAAGCACTACGGCAACGACATCTTGGTGGCTCAGGTCTATGTAGATGATATTATATTTGGTCCTACTAACCCAAAATATTCCATATTATTTGCCGACCTTATGAAAATTCGATTTGAAATGTCCATGATGGGGGAAATGTCTTTCTTTCTTGGTGTCCAAGTTCACCAATCCCCTCGTGGTATTTTCATAAATCAATCCAAGTATGTGCTTGAGATTCTAACGAAATTTGGCATGGAAAACTGTGATCCTATTGGTACTCCAATAGATGTTGATCCCAAACTTAGATCGATTTAGCTTTATGTATACGAGATTAGATCAAGTAATACACTTAGAGAAACCTTTGTATATGTTTATGAATCTAAGTGTTATGCGGAATTTAACACTTAAACAAGAACACACAATGATATAAACAAACTTTCACTTTGATTATCAATATCAACCTTGCTTACAATGAAAGTAGTTTACGAATGAAAACTTATATCAAACATTAACCTAAAGGTCTTCTTTTATAGACATAAGAAGCCTTGTACAATAATCTACGTATCAGCTATTCTAGGTAAAGATAAATATAGAAAATACTTTGTCGTTCCTATCTTTACTAGAAGTATTCTAGAATACAATAAACGCGTAGAGAATATCTTCCATCAGTGCTTGTCTTCAATGTGTCAACGCTTGACCTTATCTTGTCAACGCTTGAGCTGTCAGCGCTTGTTTTGTTCTTGTCAACGCTTGTTTTACTCTTGTCAGCGCTCAAGTGACCTGGCCTTAATTTATTCCCAACAATCCTCCCCTAAACTTGATATCCACTCTTATGATCAAGTTTCTGAATAAGCATTAAGGACTAGGAGGAATCTTACAAACCTTCTCATATTGATAGTGAATAAATATGATCAAATCTTTTGCCACGTCACTTGAATAATCTATTTCCAGCTGAGTGTCCTTCATCTTCTCCAAAATAGCCTTGGATATGAAATACTGACCATCCACAAGTAGATACTCAGCAAACTTTGTAGAACTCAAATGGTAAACACCAGCAGCTGAATATAACCTCCATTGAAGACCACTGAGGTCATCTTTAAGATCCTTCCAAATTGCAGGATCCTCATCTATTGGTCCACATATTCTTTTGAATGTGGTCCAAAGTTTTATTCCATTAGCTGAAGTTGGTGCTTCAGCCTCATACTTGGTCTCCATCAACCTCCAAAGGTCCACCAAGTCTTCTCTATCACAACTTGCAAACAAAGATATGAGAGTGGTAAAAGTGTGTACCTCCTTGCCAAACTTGCCAATTTTCCAAAATCCACATTCATCTTCTTCATAGCTCACAATTGGATTTCTGGAATCTAATGGTAACACTTGCACCATATCTGAAGCTTCTAATGGTGAGAGCTTGAGGCTCTTTCTTTTGACTGCTTCACTTGGATATAGTGGATCCATATCTTTGGGAAACTCAAATGAAATTCCCTTCTTCACTGGCCTGGGAACAAACATAGCTTTCTTGAGTTCCATTTCTTCTGCAAGTTCTTCCTTTCTTTCATCAGAAAGAAGTCTGAGAGTGTTTGCTTCCTGCACTCTCACCCAAATGGGATAAGCCTTACTTTCCAATTCATCAAATGTCAATGCCTTCAACGTCTGATAAGTCCATCCAACTCCATGACATCTGAGCAACATAAAGTATAGCTCCCTTCTATCCCTTTTCAACTCTGAGAGAATATTACTTGCCTTGTGTTTCAAAATTACCTGGAAATCCTTCTGAACTCTGAGAAGAATCTCCAAACCCCATATTTGATCTGAAATGGTCAAGTCTGGATTCTCCATGCATCTTTCTTCCCAAGCATTGTACATTTGAACCACCTCTGGCATGTCAAAGTCAACCTGCAATTTCAATTCTCTCAACTTCTCCTTGGCCAACTCATCCCCATACTCAAGCCTTTTTGGTTCTATAATCATCACACTTGAGTTTGAGCTAGCTCCATCACTTCCTTCTTATGAAGTCACAACAAATGGTGACTCCTTTTTATCTTGTTCCATGATTTGTGCAGCTAATCTTCTATCAAACTCAACTTGAGCTGCATCCTTTGGAACAATCTCTTCTACCATTATACCCTTACCCTTATCTAGTGGATCAATTGTTGGTAAGGTAGATGGTGATACCTGAGTAGAAACCTCCTTAATGATAGATGATGACTGGGATACATCACCTTCATGTGCAGGTCTGTCAACGCCCAATTTTGTCCTATCAGCGCCCAAAATATTTCTGTCAGCGTCCAAATTCTCCTTGTCAACGCCCAAATATCCTCCCTTAGCGCCTTTTGTAACCTCTCTCAACATAGCTGTAAATGATAAATTTAAGTTGGTAGGAGAGACTAAGGACGTATCAAAACCTGTTTGCTTCTTCAAAGTTGTAAGGGCCTCAGCAACATCCATTGATTGACCATCATGACTGCCCTTATCACTCAGATTTATTGGATCTTCCTCCCCTTTGGAAGATTCCTCCATACCCCTCCTTGCACTAGCACTCTCCAAAACAACAATCCTCTCCCTCAATTTCTTGAGTTCAAGGCCTTGTGAGCTGACAACTTGTACTAAGTCTGCATTTTGGTTTTGCAAGCTTATGCAGACTGCCGTCAATTCCATAAGAGTCATTGGTTCCAGTCTGCCCTCTTCTAAAATGGGGATTTGACCTCCCAAGTCAGATTCATTGGGCATGGATGAGGACTTAATGATGGTGGGACTGCCTTGGCCAGCATCTAAGCCAGAACCAATAGTCCCAGCCTCATCCAGGTCACCAGCCACACTTGTGGTGGTGGTTCTCTCTGCTACATGGCTAGGACCACCAGAGGAGAACACTCTAGTAGTCCTTTGGCGTTTCATCAACCTATATTCAGGGGGTGTGGAAGATGGTGTGGAAGAATGGGTAGATGTGGGTTGGTTAAGGGGTGTTTGGGTTTGTGAAGGTTGTGTGTCAGCGTTGGAAATAAGCACATCAACGCCAACATTTAGTGTGTCAGCGTTGAAGGATTTTGAGTCAATTTGCATATGTTCAGGTGAAGGTAAAGGTTCAAGGATTGGTTCAAGTTGTGGTTGGGGGTCAATTTGTGGTTGGGGATCTGGTTGGGGTTGTGCTGCTGCAATAACAGCAAGCATAGGTTGGGTTAAAGGTAGGTCACGATGGGGTGGTGAGTTCATCTTCATAAAAATAGCTTTCTTTTGCTCAGGGATCTTATAAAAATCTTTGTGATCCCTTGAGCAGTAACCTTGGACATCAAAAACCATTTGCAGAAAACGGGGATAAGCTAAAGTCATTTTGTTCCCCTTGTTTTTACACATGCCCTCAAAAATCATTTTTGAATAATTAAATTTTTGCCCTGTTGCAATACACACAATAGCACTGGCAATGGATCTATTGATCTCATTGTGTGCAGTACATTTGGGACTCAAACATTGTAGGAGGACATGTATGAGGTACTTCCATGCTGGGGGAAATTCCTGCTTATGATACTTGTTTAGAGTACCTTCATCAGCAAAAGGATATCCCAAAGCCCTAAGCCCTTGTTCTATTTCATTTATAGGAAGGGTGGCTATACCATCAACATCATCAAGATGTAAGGCTTGGCGTACCAAAGCCTCAGTAACCACCCAAGGTCTCCCATGAACAATAGAAGACAATGTGGTCACTCTATTAACTGTTGAGGAACTAACAGTGTTCCAAAACTGTTTAATATGTGTGACTGGAATGAGTTGAAAGCTGTTAATTTTAAGTGAAGAATATGAAGTTGATAAGAGAAATTTGTGTTAGACAAGAATTATAGATACCCTGTTTAAAATAGGAGCCAAATTTATAGGAAAAGAAAATGCATGTGATAGGCCCAAAAATAGGCAAGTATTTTCAAAAATCAATCATGAAAATATTGAAAAAGTTATAAGTTATCTCATGCATTAAATGAAAGTAACAACTCCTAAAATTACGGCCTAAAAATATGTCAAAAAGTAACAACTGGGTAGGTCCCATTGAGTGTCAACGGTAAAAAATAACCTATCAACGCCCAACGGCTATAATCTTGTCAACGTTTGCCTATAGCCATGTCAGCGTTCAATTTGGTCATAACAACGCTTGGAAAAATACTTGTCAGCGTCCAAAAATAAAAATGTTTAAAAATGAAAAATGACCTTAACAAAGTAATTTATCCTAGAGAAGATAACCAAAAAGCTGATAATTATCATAGGGCGGCAAGCACTGTCCAGTTATGCACACTTGCATAAGCAAGATAGACATAACAGTCCTCTAGTGTCCCTTGCTAACCAAAACTCTTAACAACTAAGTTATCTTATAAAATTCTTTGTTACTCCCAGGTAATTCCGATAACAAAATTATTCCCAAGTCTCCCAACAGACCACAACCAATGCTAGGCCAAAAATGTCTTGGCAGCATGCATAGTATATCAACTTTGCATGCTACAGTGCCTCATGATTTAGTAAAAACTAACTCATACTCACCTGTGGACACAATCTAGAATTGTGATAAGAGTATCATATGGATACCCAAAAATCCTAAAGGTTCCTAAAACCTCCCCTTAAACTATGATACAAAAAGTTTGCTAAAATCATGCATGAACATAAAAAATTTATGTCAAGATAGGAATGAAACATTCCAACCATCATCCATAAATAAAAACTTGTCCAAAAGCTTCTCCATTGATCCATAAGCAACTCTGTATCCAATGGTATACTGCTAACACCATCTGCACATTTATATTAAAAACCACAAAACTAACATTGTTGCTGAGAACGCCCCGATAACACATGACAGCGTTGAGGGAAGCTTTGTCAGCGTTAGACAATTATATTGCTGACAACGTTACAAAAACACTTATCAGTGTTCAAGTAACCTTTGTCAGTGTTAGAAAAATATAGTGGAAAATCTAAATCATCAATAAGACCAATAATAATGCATCATCCTGTACATACTTTTACAAAAAGACTCCAAAACACATATTATGTGAGATTGACCATTCCAATACTTGTTACCAGGTATTGAAATCTCCCAGCATCAAAAGGTTTAGTTAATAAATCTGACACATTTTCCTCAGTGTCAACCCTATCTAGTTGTATTAAACCTTTTTCAAAGCAATCTCTTATAAAATGGTGTCTAATTTCTATGTGTTTAGTTTTAGAATGATGTACAGGATTCTTAATGATGCATAAAGTACTATTATTGTCAACAAATATCTTAGTATGCATGAAATTGTACCCATAGTCCAACAGCTGGTTCTGAATCCACAACACTTGGCCACAACATACAGCTGCAGCCACATACTCTACTTCAGTTGTAGAATTAGCCACCACTGTTTGTTTCTTGCATTGCCAAGATATCAACCTGCTCCCAAGAAACTGACATCCACCAGTTGTGAATTTCCTATCAAATTTATCACCTCCATAATCACTATCTGAATATGCAATCAGCTCCAATCGTGAATCCTTTGGGTACCACAAACCAAGACTAGGATAGCATCTTAGGTACCTAAAGATCCTCTTCACAGCATAAAGGTGACATTCTTTGGGAGTCACTTTATGGCGTGCACAAGCACACATAGCAAACATGATGTCAGGTCTGGAGGCAGTAAGATACATCAAGGATCCAATCATGGATCTATAGTGTCTGACATCAACATCCTTCCCATCTCCAATCTTTCCCCAAGGGTGTTCTCTATCCATAGGAGTAGTATCCCTCTTTTCATGTGGAGAAAAGACAAACTTCTTCAAGATCTCAGCAACATATTTATCCTGGGAGATGAAGATACCATCTTCTTTCTGCTGAACTTGTAAACCAAGAAAGAAGTTCATCTCCCCCATAGCACTCATCTTGAATTTATCTGTCATAAGCTTGGAGAAATCCTCACTCATCTTTGGATCAGTAGACCCAAAAATGATATCATCAACATATGTTAGCCTCAAAATATTGAGCCAAACAAGAATGCTCGGTCATATGTTTATTATGTATCGTATTTTAGAACGTTGTAATAGGTAGTATATTAGTCGTGTTATTACGGGCTTAACTTTAAGCTAAGGTTCATTAATAAGTAACCAAAGCCCAAAAGGAAAGCCCGGCCCAAACCATATAGTCCATAAAGAAGCCCGCATGTGGGTGGACTATATAAACTACCCTCCTAGCATGTTAGGAGGGTTGGTCATTTCATTTTCTTCTTAATCTAATATTCTACAAGTTCACACACTTCTCTCTCTTTTCTCTCTCTAGTTTCTGTCTCTAAAATTCATCTCATATCTTCCTTTCTTTCTTTAATTCGTGTATTACAATCACATATACTAGGGACAACAATTGGTATCAATCGCCATGGGGTAGTTTTGTGATTGGTTGTTGTGTTTTTCATATGATTCGTTTGATTTGATCCTTATTTCTTCCTCGTATTCAAATTTTTTTGTGTTTGATTGTGTTTCTTAATCGTATAACTTCTTTAATCATGTTGTAGTGATTTTGGTATCTTCGTTTTGATTAAAAACACAAACTTTCTTGGATCAAACGTTCAAAAATCCTTGGTTTTTAATCTTTCCGAAATTCTTGCAAAGGTACCCATCGGAAAGTACAAGTATTTTGAAGTCAGATCGCAATAACCACTAGGTTCTACTTTGCGATCTAAGGATTCCGATACCCTATTCCGATCTGGACATTCCGATCGTACATTGCGATCTGGGATTCCGACGGTTTCAAGGGACTTTTGAGTCGTTACTCTGCCAAATTTGTTTTAGAAACATTCCGATTCCGATCTGAACATATTCCGACAGTACATTGCGATCTGGGATTACGACAGTACATTGCGATCTGGGATTCTGACAGTGCATTGCGATCTAAGCCACATTCCGATGAACATTCCGATGGACATTCCGATGGCACATTCCGATGGACATTCCGATGACTTTTTTAGCTAAATTTTGTTCGAGTATTTTTTCGACTTAGCCACCATTTAGACTAGTTTCGTAATATCGTTTACACGAAGATTAAAAAAATAAAAAAAAGGAGTTTTTTGGCGGGAAAACCATTTTAAAATTTATTTTTTCCTAGACCATTTTTAGGCCATTTAAGCTTCGATTTCAAATTTTGGCGATGCGAAAATTTTTTCGACCAAAAATTCAAATTTTCGGACCAAAATTCAAATTTTTAGGCCATTTTTAGGTTTTATTTTTGTCAAAATTTTTCACTTTTCAAAATTTTTCTCTATTAGTTTTTGGCTATTTCGGACTTGATTTCAAAATTTGGTAAGACAAATTTTTCAGTTTACCGTTTTGTCGGACTGAGGAATTTATTGTCGGACTGGGAAAAAAATCGGAATTTTCGAAATTGCAACCACAAACCAATCACACCATATCTACTTAAGATCCAAAGTCAATTCATCAACTGTGTCACCCATTATGGATTCCGTAACACAAGATGTGCATGCACTCAAATCCAAGATGTCGGTTGCAAAAGAACGATGCATGACACACTTTAGATCACTCCAGTCACACCTTCAAGTTATTTCAAATGACGATTTAAAAGGCACTCGTGTCGAACTTGGATTCAAACGGGTATTCATGTCACTAACTGGTCAAGATGTTGAGACATTCACAAGAACAATGTTACTCAATGCAGCTCACCTTGAACAACAACTTGCCAACGATGAATTTCAAGAGGTTGAATCCATAGATGCCGTTTTGGTTCTCGAAAATCAGTTTCAGCAATTCATTGGTACACAGGTGTCTGTACACTATGATCGAGAATTCATAAACAATTACTTCTTTAAATATACTCGGTTAGAAGTTCAAGAATTCAAGGAGACGTTTCTTCAACACATGAGAGATGTAAGGAAGTTAATTGCCGAAAGAACACGTCATAAACTACCAGTTGAAAGACGGGTGAATGAAAGACTGATGCAGACGAACGAGATCAATATCGATAATGGTCAAACATTGGACGATTGTTCGATTATCACAGACATCAGCGGGATAGAATCAGAACAACAACAAACCATCCATAGCTCAGGGAATGATCCAGCAACCGATGATGCAGATATCAGACCCATTTATGATGAAGAGCCAATTGCTGAGGTACAATTAAATGCTGTGTATGATGATCATAAATATATTGATTCTAAGATTCATGAGCTTGAAACTATGTTAGCTCAAAAGACAAAAGATTTTGAGGATGCCAAACTCGAGTTTTTAAAGAAAAATGACAAATTTGAATCTTATTTTGAAAAACTTGAAAAAGCAAACGTTGTTCTTGAACAAAAACTGGATCGTAAGATTCAAGATTCTAATGTGGAAAAAGAACATTTTGTGAAACAAATAAATTTGTTAGAATCAAAGTTGGCTTCTCAAAATCCAAGTCCTCCGCCTGCTTCAGTAAGTGAAATATCCGTGCAACCCATCGACACTGTAGATAGTAATGACGCGAATGCTGATAACGACATATTTGATAATATAAACATTAAGTTAGAACAACGTGTCGCTCAATTACTTCTACAAAATGAGCAATGGAAAGCTCAGATTCAGGAAAAGGTTTTTGCATTAACAGCGGTAAAAAATGAATTAAGGAAGCTAAAAGGAAATAGTGTGGATACTAAGTTAGCAAATCAGTCTATCTTGGGGAAACCTCCTACTCAACCATTCAGAAACCGCTCAGTTGCTAGACAACCGAATGCATTTAAATCTGAACGACCCAAAACATCGAACTCGAGGTTTGCATCCCAAGTTGACATGCGTAGCAATTTGCCAAACACTGTCACTCCACAATCTAGATACTCCTTAATAAATTTTGCCTATGCTAAACCCAATCACATGAATGCTTCAAGCAACTCTAGAAATAGATCCAAGAACTTACCTCAGAGTAGTTCAAATGACACGGGTCATAAAAGCTATCTAGAGGATGCTAAGAAAAAGACACAAGCAAGAGATAGGATCCAACCGAAACCTAGGAGCGCTAATCACACATCCAGGAATTCTAGACCCTTCTATGATGTGCCCAAATCAGCCTATCCTAGGAACACTAGATCCTTCTCAGATGCTTAGCACTTTGTTTGCACGAAATGTAACAAATGTGTGTTTAATGCCATTCATGATGATTGCATCACGAAAGTCCTGAACAAGGTGAACCAAAAAGCTAGATTCTCTCAAAGATGGAACCCTATAGGAAATAGATTTTCTCCAATTAAGTCTTCCGCTGTGCGTGAGAAAACTACGTTTCCTAGACCTTGTCTTAAGTGGACACCAACAGGTAGAATCTTCAAAACAACTGGTCCTAAATGGGTTCCTACTGGAAAGATATTTCCCTCTAGCACAAAAAAGGTTCAAGGTGAACCCCCACATGGTTCTCATCAAGATATCGCTAACCCACATGCAAGTGCAGGTAATAAAGTAACGGTTCAACAAGAACATAAAGGTTTTCCATACACATACCGTTCAACAAAAGACACTCTCAGAGTTTGGTTGCTGAAGAAACAGATATCAGAGAAATATGTGTCTCAGGGGTTTCACAAGTAAGCTACAAAATGGCACTTGAACAAAGCAGTTTAAGTCCCGATCCACAACGACAAACGACTTCCGTTCACAACCGCACGGAACTCGGAACTCAAGACCACAGCAATGAACCGTCAAGTTCAAAGCTGGTTCCTGAACATGTTCCTAGAGCAGATATGACAGTGGACACGACACTTGAAGAGTTGGAAATGTTATATGGACCAATGTATGATGAATATTTCACGGGGGAGAAACAAGTTGCATCGAAGTCTTCCGCTGTCACTCATGATACGAATGATGATACTGATCATCATCAACAAATGGATACAACTTCATCTACTTCAACACGGGCTGTTGCAGATTTACCTCCTCAGAATATAACTTCAACAATCCATCCTACAACATCCACAACTACTGTCATTGCTCCAGAGAACACTAATCAAGCAGACGGTGCATTATCCGACGATGACGATTTTCACAACCCATTCGGTACACCGGTACACGAAACTGGAGAGTCTTCTACTCGCCATGTTGATCCGTCAAATATGCATACGTTTTATCAACGACATCCTTCAACATATCATTGGACCCGAGATCATCCTTTGGTTCACGTAATTGGAAACCCTTCACAGCCTGTTCGTACAAGACGACAACTAGACACTGATGGCGATGTTTGTATGTTCGCACTCGCCGTGAGTACTGTCGAACCGAAAAACATCAAAGAAGCCATGGCTGATCATGCTTGGATTGAATCGATGACGGATGAACTTCAACAATTTGAAAGACTTAAAGTCTGGGAACTTGTTGACAGACCATACGATGTGACTCCATTAAATCTTCGTTGGATCTGGAAAAACAAGATGGATGAAGAGAACACGATCATCAAGAATAAATCTAGGCTAGTGGCTAAAGGGTATGGACAGAAAGAGGGTATTGATTTTGAAGAATCATTTGCACCAGTAGCTCGGATGGAAGCGGTCAGGATTTTCCTTGCCTATGCTACACATAAGGGATTCATTGTATATCAAATGGACGTAAAGACGGCGTTTCTTAACGGTCCTTTGAAGGAAGAAGTCTATGTCATGCAGCCGGAAGGATTCGTCGATCCTCATTATCCTGACAAGGTGTATCGTCTCCACAAAGCACTTTATGGACTCAAGCAAGCTCCAAGGGCGTGGTACGACGAGCTCTCGAAATTTATGGTCTCCAAAGGTTTCTCAAAAGGTTCCATTGATTTAACTTTGTTCACTTATAAATATGGGGATGACATTCTGCTTGTGCAAATTTATGTTGATGACATTATTTTCGGGTCTACAAACCCAAAACATTCAAAATGGTTTGAAAAACTAATGCACAGCAGATTTGAAATGTCTATGATGGGCGAACTAAAATTCTTTCTAGGAATTCAAGTTCACCAATCCCCAAGTGGTATCTTTATAAACCAAGCTAAGTATTGTCAAGAGATAATCAAAAAGCATGGTATGACTTCATGTGACCCCGTTGGGACACCTTTATCAACCACATTGTTAGATGCTGACTTGGAGGGATTACCCATAGATCGAACAAGATATCGTTCCATGATTGGTTCCCTCATGTACTTGACAGCAAGCAGACCTGATATTCATCATGCTACGTGTTATTATGCACGATATCAAGCACAACCCACTGAAAAGCACCTCAAGGAGGTTAAACGGATCTTTCGGTACCTCAAGAATACCATTCATTTGGGACTCTGGTATCCGAGGGAAACCGGTTTCCTTCTAACGGCCTATTCAGATTCTGATCATGCAGGGTGTCTTGATACACGAAAAAGTACTTCTGGTGGTGCACAATTTCTAGGTCAAGATAAGCTTGTGGGATGGTCTTCCAAGAAGCATGATTGCACGTCACTCTCATCAGCAGAAGCGGAGTATGTGTCTCTATCTGCGTGTTGTGCTCAAGTTCTATGGATGAGAACACAACTCACGGATTATGGCTTCCACTTGATAAAGTACCTATGTACTGTGACTCAAAGTCGGCCATAGCCATCTCCTGCAATCCGGTACAGCATTCCCGCACGAAGCACATTGATGTCCGATATCACTTCATTAAGGAACAAGTTGAAAGAGGTATCGTTGAACTATACTTTGTTGGAACGGATTACCAATTAGCCGACTTGTTTACGAAAGCTCTGTCGAAAGATAGGTTTGAGTACCTCGTTAGGCAAATTGGTATGAGATGTTTAACTCCAGCAGACCTGGAGATTCTGGCAAAGGTGCCTGCTTGATTTATCTATCAAACATCAACTTGTAAATATCTTTGAAAAAGCAAAATACAAAAATATAAAACATATAAAAGCAAAACACAGAATTAAAAATCTTTCAAAATCCAAAAATATTCTTCTCGACATGTCTTTCAGTATCGATAATATGGACGTGCCTAGAAATGTCGCTCAATAACGACACGAGTGTGTACATAAAGCTCGAATGAAAGTTGTAAATATTTTTCAAAACATGTCATTTCTTCTTTTAATAAAGGAAATTTTCTATTTTGGACAAATTTTTCCAAACAACGGGTAGAGCAATCTATCACGGGTTGAGCTTGTCACAAAACATTCAACGTTTTGAGCTCAACACAATGGCTTGTAATCACTTTCAGATTGCAACCCGGATCTATATTCACGGGGGAGTGTACGATTTCGTGCTCTTACCCTCAGCAAAAGAAGAGAAATCTTCTTACACTTGAGTGGATTGGCCAAGACATTCAAGGTCTTTGAACTCAAGTTTATGCTTTAGAAAAACCTCTTCGACAAAAAGAAATAGGTTTTTTCAAAAAGTGTTGAACACAATTTTTTCAAGAATTTATCAATGATTATTCAAAATCTTTCAAAAATTGTGTGTTCAACAAACTCCCATCCTCAAAAAGCGAAATGTGGATCACATCCTCATAATGACAATTCAATTGGATCAATTTTTGAGGGGGAGCATTTTAACTTCATGCAAAAGATTAACACATCTTTCCCCCGGAGATTTCAAGACTATTTTTCGAAATATATTTTAATCAAATTTGGTATCTCTAATATCAAAAGATTTTATATATTAGAGATAGGGGGAGAAAATGTGATTAAAATGTGATCTAATATAAGACTCAATCACTTTAACTCTTACCTACATGTGCGAAACACTTTCGATTATCGATGCACATGTGAAGGGGGAGCATTTCTAAAACGACAAAACTAGCAAGGTGTTAAATGTTTTTCAAACACTTTGTTAGAATTTAAAGTGGTTTTCATGGTTACGATCAAATACCCACAACATCTTTAATTCACGACGTTATTGGTGTCAAAAGGGTGGTTAGGTTTAAGTCCTATGATCCAACCAGAACCGGAGGGATCTTCCCAGGGACAATCCAATAGATTATTAGAAGTCCTTAGGAAAGATGGAGTAGAATGTGAACGTAGCAGAATGCCAACTAAGTACTGATGCTAGCACTGGAACAATCACAACAAGGTGCTAGTAATGATGTCTTGGTAAGCATTGAAGGGGTTGAAGAATGAAAAAGAAATGTAAGGATAAAGGGTGTAAAGAAAGAAGCCCTCCATACAACTTAGGAAGAAACCGGGTCAACTCATCATGAAGACAAACTCATCATGGACCCAGTGATGTGAAGCACAACCCTTTCCTAGCTACTCAGGCTTCTCTCAAAAGAAGTTTGTTTTATTGTCACGGAGATCAACACAACTTCTATTGACTTTCTCACTCCGAGATAGTTGATATTGAATAGGTGGCATCTACTCCAGCCTCCGACCACTAAAAGTGCACAAATAGAGTCTAGAGCCAAGAGATCAATCAAATCTCGTTAGGACACACGGATGAAGATCAACAGAGTCCTACGCTATATCCTTGCGATATTGCTAGAACACTCAGAGTGATACTACTTAGTATTCACAATGACGAGTGGAAATCCTTCCAGTGTTAACATCAAACAGCACTGCAGTAGGTCATATGTAAGACTCTTTATGAATTGAACATGTGTAAAACTGAAAAGCAACAGTGGTTTGATTCTTAATTGATTCAAACTCGTTTCAGGTTTCTACGCAATATCTTTATGGTCTTGCCAGAACATTCAGAGTGATATTCATTAATATTCACAGTGACGAATGGAAATCCTTCTAGCGTCAACATCAAACAGCGCTACGGTAGGTGACTTGTGAGATTCTTATGAATCAAACTTGTGTCAACTGGAAAGCAACAATGGTAAGATTCTTTATGAATCACACTTGTTCCAGGAATTTGAATTGACGACTTTAATCAAGCGGATATTTATCCAATTGATTCACTCTTTATGTTCGCAGTCTTGCTTTGAGACGGTCGAGTAAAGAGAACGGCTAGTACAGTCGCGAAACCCTGTCAAGGAGATTCTTAATTGAATCTACCTGATCACAGGTACGGTATTTAATATCGTATAACGGTCTTCACCGACCGGAGGTAAAACGCTACCGATTTAGGACGAATGTCAAAGCCATTCAGTCCGTGTCTATGTTTTGTCTCGAGAAGGTGGCGTCACAGTGTACTCAGCAAAGTCAAAGATTCAGAAACCACATACTCATGCCTAAAGACATATTCAACAATTAATAGTGTGAGCATGTGGATAAAGACACAAGATCGCAAGATGGCCAAGACAAGTCAAGGATGGTTTGAAGATCTCAAGCATAAAGACAAAGTCGAAAGACAACGACAAAGGCTCAAAGATCACAACATGAAGGAACAAGGCTACGATTACACGTTCAAGACTCATTTATGGCGAGATTAGTAATCTCTACAAATTTCCTAAATGACCAAGGTTTATGACCTCTCATTGGGGGAGATTGTTAGCCTCAAAATATTGAGCCAAACAAGAATGCTCGGTCATATGTTTATTATGTATCGTATTTTAGAACGTTGTAATAGGTAGTATATTAGTCGTGTTATTACGGGCTTAACTTTAAGCTAAGGTTCATTAATAAGTAACCAAAGCCCAAAAGGAAAGCCCGGCCCAAACCATATAGTCCATAAAGAAGCCCGCATGTGGGTGGACTATATAAACTACCCTCCTAGCATGTTAGGAGGGTTGGTCATTTCATTTTCTTCTTAATCTAATATTCTACAAGTTCACACACTTCTCTCTCTTTTCTCTCTCTAGTTTCTCTCTCTAAAATTCATCTCATATCTTCCTTTCTTTATTTAATTCGTGTATTACAATCACATATACTAGGGACAACAACATAGACCTGCACAAGCAACACATCCTTGCCTTTCTTCTTTGTAAATAGTGTCTGATCTATGGTGCCCCTCTTGAATCCACTGTCTACCAAATAGGTAGACAAAGTACCATACCATGCTCTAGGGGCTTGATGAAGGCCATACATAGCCTTTTTGACTCTATACACTTTATATGGATGCTCTGGATCCTCAAAACCAGGAGGTTGCATTACATATACTTCCTCAACAATGGTGCCATAGAGAAAGGCACTCTTGACATCCATTTGATAGACTGTGAAGCCCATGCAGGATGCATAGGCTAGAAAAATCCTAATAGCTTCAATCCTTGCAACTGGTGCAAAGACTTCCTCATAGTCTATCCCCTCCTCTTGTGTATAACCTTGAGCCACTAACCTTGCCTTGTTTCTGACCACAATGCCTCTTTCATCTCTTTTGTTCCTGAGAACCCATCTTGTCCCTATATGTCTGACATATCTAGGACAATCAACCAGCTCCCAAACATCCTGAATTGCAAATTGGTGAAGCTCATCCTACATTGCTTCCACCCAATTTGGTTCTTTGAGAGCATCAAATATTTTCTTAGGTTCCTCTTGTGACAGAAAATAAGCAAACAAACATGCTTGCACAAGAGGGGTATCAACCTTCTTGTGTATATTGGCAATAAACCCACCAAGACCTTGATGAGATCTTCTAGTCTGAGCTGGAGTCATAATATCACCAATGATCTGGGAAGGGGGGTGATTCTTCATTGTGGAAGTGAGAACTCCTCCTTCAAAAAGTCTGGTGTCCTCAACCTCATGCTCCATGTTGCCAATATCTTCTTCATCAGACTCTCCTTCATCAACATGAGGATGAACCTCTTCATATATATTAGAAGGTTCACCTTGTTCAAAAATGGAAGAGAAAAGATGTTCAGTATTGTTGTCAACGCCTGAATTTTGTTTGTCAGCGCTTGGGCTAACAACGCTTGAACTGTTGTTGTCAACGTCTGAACCATCAACGTCTGAATAGGTCTTGTCAGCGCTAGATTTGCCTTTGTCAGCGCCTGAAGGACCATGCATGTTTGTATCTGGTGGTGCTTAGAAACCACCATTATCTTTTCCAGCAACAGCAGCAGCAAAAGCATCTGTCCAAATGGGAATTGTGACAATTTCTTGGATAGGAGATGTCTTTTCTGCTTGTGATCCAACCTTTTCATGAACCTGAGTACCTGAAACATCAACAACTTGTTCCTCCATAACATTTGAAGTTACCTTCACAATGTCTGGATTAGTGACAGGCATATAATTTAAAGTTCTAGATAAAGGTTCCAAATCAAACAACCAATTAGGACCACTTTCAGGATCACTAGGTTTATTTTCTAAAAACCTAACATGTACTCTTTCAAGTATACGTTTTTCCTCTTTAAGATAAACCCTATAACCCTTGCTCTGCACTGAATACCCCATGAAGTAACCCTCATCACCTTTTGCAATAAATTTCCCTAAGGCATCACTAGTATCCAAGACTACTACATGACAACCAAAAGGTCTGAGAAAACCAATATTAGGTTTTCTACCCCAAAGTAACTCATAAGGTGTTTTGTTCTGAATTTTGTTAACCAATTCTCTATTTTGAACATAACAAGCTGTATTAACAGCTTCAACCCAAAAGGCTATAGGAAAATGAGCATCAGCCAACATTGTTCTGGCTGCTTCAATTAGGGTTCTATTTTTCCTCTCAGCAACCCCATTTTGTTGTGGGGTTCTAGCAATGCTAAATTGCCTATTAATTCCTTTCCTGGCACAGAAATCATCTAGCTTCTTATTCCTAAATTCTCCACCATTATCACTCCTAAGCATTTTAACTTCATTGCCAGACCTTTTCTCAATCTGAGTGATAAAATAAATTAGAATATCATTTGTGTCACTCTTCATAGCTAGAAAGAATGTCCAAGTAAACCTAGAAAAGTCATCTGTGATAACAAAGCAATATGACTTACCATTCAAACTTTCTATATTTGTTGGACCAAAGAGATCCATGTGAAGCATATGAAGAGGTCTAGAACTAGTATGCACCTGTTTGGACTTGAATGAGACCTTGTGCTGCTTGCCTTTAAGACATGCAACACAAGAGTGGTCATTGTGGAAGGCCTTCTCAGGCAAACCATCAACTAAACCAAGCCTCACAAGCCTATTTATATTTTTAAAATTTATGTTCCCTAGTCTCCTGTGCCACAAATTACTCTCATCTACTGAGGCTTTAGCATAAAAACAAGACATATTATTATTGATTTTAGTCCCATTTAGATTCACATTGTATATGTCCTTATGCCTAGGTGTTCTATACTCAATATATTTCTCATCAGGGATCTTAAAATCCTTGCTTAACACCAAACACTCAGTATCAGTAAACAAAACTTTATTTTTGTTATCACAAACTTGTGATACACTAAAAAGATTGTAATCAAGTTCTTTTACCAGGAAGACGTTCTCAAAACGCAATTTCTTGGTGAGAAGGGTTCCTTTGCCTGTGATAGTACCATATCCGCCTCCAAAGTATACCTTATCACCATCCTTAATGGGAGTGAAGTTGGTCAAATAGTCTTCCTTCCCTGTCATGTGCCTTGAGCATCCACTATCCTAATATCCATAATCGTTGACCTGGCTTTGAATGCCCTGCACATAAAGAAAACAAATTAGTTTTCTTTGGGAACCCAAGTCTCAAAAGACTTGGATTCATCTGGTTGTTCAATAAGAACAGACTTAGTTCTCACAACAAACCCATTCTCATCCTTCTTAGGATGAAATACCCAGTTAACCCCAATAGGTTTTGTGATGACTTTTGAAATATAATTAAACCTATTGCAAGTCATTGAAATCCCATTATCATTAGGGTTTTGATCTTTCTTGGGTCTCCATGTTAAGCTTGAAGAAGCTCTAGACCTCTTACCCTGTGGTTGCAAATATTTAGGTCTGGTCACGTTTCTGTCAGCGTTAGAATTTGTCTTGTCAACGCTAAATTTACCCTTGTCAGCGTTGAACCTAGGGTTTGCTACAGAAACCCATTGCCTATTAGACCAGGTGTTTGTCTTTTGAAATGGTCTTTGTCCATGAGTGTTAGACCTTATAGTAAAAAATGGGGCAGGTCTAATCACTTGTGGACTTTGCTGCACACAAGGTTTGGGTCTGACAACGTTTGACTTCCTAACAACGTTGACTTTGTTCCTGTCAGCGCTGAAATTGTTCCTGTCAGCGCTGGCTTTGTGAGCGTTGACACACTTGTATGCCAAATGTGAAAAGCTACCACATGTGTAACAAGCTTTTCTAGATACAACCTTAGGTCTAGAAGAGAAGAAGCCTGTTCCATGATTGCTAACTTGGCTCTTGGGTGACCTAGTATTCCTATACATCTCTGCATATTTAATGCTAGGTCTTCTAACAGTGTTTGAGCCTAGGTCAACAGCTTTACCAGTGATTGGGTTAGTAACCTTAATGGGTGTTGATTCATTTGGACTTTCATATAGCAAGCCACCCTTAACAAATAAAGTAGGGTTAGCTTTCTTCCACTCATTCAGGTCAGTCAACTTTTGTTGATACTCTTCAACTGGAGTGACAACTCTTGGTGGAGGAATGAATTCCTCCTCTTGGAGCTCTAGCAAACCAGTCCAAGATAGGTCCTTTTGTAGGACACCATAGATGTCACCAGCTGGTGGTGGAACCAAAGAGTAATCATTCATCCCAATCCCAGTCATGTCCTTAGGATCCCTTTGTTTAGCCACACAGTCTCCTAGGGTTTAGGTGGCTCTATCAAATCTTTGAATTTTAAGGCCAACATTATCTTTATTCTTAATGGCCTCATCTAATTTAGCCTGTAATTCACCATTAACCCTTTCCATGATGTTTCTAATATCCATACTAGCTTCTAACTCATGTTTTAAGATATTAATTTTATCTTTTAAATCAAATTCCATTTTCTTATATTCAGAAACGGTTTTCTCAGTTTTAGTGAGAGCTAGTTGGTAATTAGACAAGTTACTTCTTTCAGTACTCATATTACCTAATAATCTTAACACCTCTTTGTTAAGTCTTTCTGTATTTAACCTACAACCTTTGCTACAAAAGCATCATCTTATACCTGATTATCAGATGAAGAGGAGGAGTGTGCCATGAGAGCATATTCAACATGCTCTTCTTCTTCAATTTCAGCAACCAAAGCTTTATCCTCTTCAACATTCTTAGCCAGATAGCTCCAATCCCATCCCATACCATCAATTCCTTGAACTGCAACCATGGCTTTGGAATCCTGAGCTTTAACAACCTGACTTGAGGGTTTACCAGCATCAGATCTTCTAGGAGATCTGCATTCCCTCATGAAGTGCCCCATACGATGACATTTGTAGCATTCAACTTTGGATTTATCAAATCCGGCTGTGTCTTTTGCATTGAAGGTCATCTTCTTCTTAAACCTTCTGTTCCACCTATTTGCTCTTATACTAGCAAGAGCCATGTTCCACTTAATGTCCATCTCTTCCAAGTGCTCATCACTTATCTGCTCAAGGTCCTCATATGTAATCACTGAACCATTGGGCAAAGAAGCAATGTAAGCACAAACAGTATCCAAATCTAAACCAGCAGGTTTAACTCTTGGGGTGTCACTCTTAAATGTGTCAGCGTCTGAATAGGAGGCGTTGACAGGACTTGTTCCAGCGCTGACATATGATGATCCAGTAACTGGATGTATGTAAGAGTCCTTCTGATTGAATTGACCTTCACTATGAGAAAAGAAGGCCATATTACTGGTGGTAGACTTGCTTCCATGCTATAAAAGAGTTTCATCTTCCAACAGCCTTAGTTTGTTGTAGATGTCATCAAACGAGGAGCTCTTGTAAGTATTGTTGGCAAGAATAGATCTTGCCTCAATCTTCCATGCCTCACCAAGACTTTTAAGAAAGGTAGCATTAATGTCGACATCACCAACTTGTGTCCCCATGAAGGACAACTTGCTTGTAATGTCAAGCAGTCTACTTCTCACACTACTCAGTTTCTCATTGGGTTGAGCTTTGAAGACATCATAATCATGCATGAGTTGCTTTTTCTTTTCTTCCCTAGTATCTGCATTGCCACCATGTGCAACTTCAAGTGCTTCCCAAAGATCCTTAGCAGATTCATAGCCTCTATATTTATGCTGATTTTCTTGTCCCAAAGAGATTTTCAGAATATTTAGGGCTTTCATGTCAACCCTTCTCTTTGCTATGTCATCAGCAGCCACAGCTCTACCATCTCCAGGTTTTTCTTTCTTATCCTCTTCAGAACATCCAGCAACAGCTGTTCTTCCAGCAATGGCATTAGCAATCTTTTGGGCTTTATTGAATGTGTTTCCATATTCAATAATCTCCCAGAGTGTGTAGTCATAGATCCCCAGATATTGTTCAAAGTTGAACTTCCACAAGTCAAAGTTGGTTGCATCAAGCATGGGGATCTTGATGTTTGGTAAATGTGAGGAGGAGGAAGTTATTGCTTCAGACATGATGTTGTTAGGTTTTTTGAGGAAATTAGGATTTTGGTGGTTTTTAGGGTTCTTGTGTTCTTTAAGATCAAAAGTTCCTCAACAAGCTCTGATACCACTTGTTGATCCCAAACTTAGATCGATTTAGCTTTATGTATACGAGATTAGATCAAGTAATACACTTAGAGAAACCTTTGTATATGTTTATGAATCTAAGTGTTATGCGGAATTTAACACTTAAACAAGAACACACAATGATATAAACAAACTTTCACTTTGATTATCAATATCAACCTTGCTTACAATGAAAGTAGTTTACGAATGAAAACTTATATCAAACATTAACCTAAAGGTCTTCTTTTATAGACATAAGAAGCCTTGTACAATAATCTACGTATCAGCTATTCTAGGTAAAGATAAATATAGAAACTACATTGTCGTTCCTATCTTTACTAGAAGTATTCTAGAATACAATAAACGCGTAGAGAATATCTTCCATCAGTGCTTGTCTTCAATGTGTCAACGCTTGACCTTATCTTGTCAACGCTTGAGCTGTCAGCGCTTGTTTTGTTCTTGTCAACGCTTGTTTTACTCTTGTCAGCGCTCAAGTGATCTGGCCTTAATTTTTTCCCAACAATAGACACTAAACACAAGCTTGATTTGGATAAGAAAGGGACATTTGTAGATGTTACAAAATACCGAAGCATGATCGGGTCCCTTATGTACTTAACCTCAAACAGACCGGACATTGTGCATGCTACTTGTTTATGTGCTCGGTACCAGGCGAAGCCAACCGAGAAGCACCTCAAGGAGGTTAAAAGGATCTTTCGTTATCTCCGGGGAACCATTAACATGGGTCTCTGGTATACGAAGGATTCTGGTTTTAATCTCACTGGTTTTTCAGATGCCGACCATGCAGGGTGTCATGATACATTCAAGAGCACTTCCGGTGGAGCACAATTCTTAGGCGAGAAGCTAGTGAGCTGGTCATCAAGAAAACAAGATTGTACGGTGTTGTCTACCGTGGAAACAGAATATGTGTCTCTATCCGTGTGTAGTGCTCAAGTCCTTTGGATGAGAACAAAACTCACGGATTATGGCTTTCACTTTAACAAATTTCCTATTTATTGTGATTCACAATCAGCCATAGCCATATCCTGCAATCCGGTCCAACACTCCAAGACCAAGCACATAGCTGTCCGATTCCATTTTATAAAGGAGCATGTGGAAAATGGAACGATCGAACTGGATTTTGTCAAGATGGACTACCAACTAGCCGAAATCTTCACCAAAGCTCTTTCTCAAGACAGATTTGAATTCTTGGTTCGTCGACTTGGTATGCGCAGTTTCACTCCTGATGAACTTGAACATCTTGCACATTCGCAGTAATCCTGTATATATTTATCAGAAAATCAAAATACAAAAATATAAAACCTATAAAAACAAAAAAAACTATTGAGAAAATCTTTAAAAAATACCAAAAATATTCTTCTCTGACATGTCTCTCAGCATCGATAATATGGACGTACTTAGAAATGTTGTTCAATGACGACACGGATACGTACATAAATTTCGAATGAGAGTTCAAATATTTTCAAAACATGTCTTTTCTATTTTCCTCTCATAATGGTTTATAGTCACATGTCAGACTATAACCTGGTCCCCAAAGAAAGGAAAGTCTTTGACTTATCCTCAACAACGAGAAATTAATTTTTCTCGGTCATGGGCTTATATCAAAACATTCAAAGTTTTAAGCTCATGAACACAAGGAAAATGTTCATTTATGTACATTATTCCTTAACAACGGGAAAGTAAGTTTTCTCGGGTTTTTGAGTACAATTTTTCAATGTATTTCAAAACTGTGTGCTCATATACTCCCCTAATTTTAATTAGAATTTCTTTTCGAGGGGGAGTACAAACTTTCATGCAACATTATTCTCTCCATGTTTCATCACTAGTTTCACAAAAATTTCAATGTCATGTAATTTTTGAGGGGGAGAATAGTGATTAAAATGTGTTATCTTGGATAAGATCTTTGATATAAGTGCTTTCTCTTCCTAATATGTGCAAAAACCTTTCCTTTTATAATGCACATATAACCTTCAACACAATTATTCACGATGATATTGGTGTCAAAAGGTGGTTAGGTATTCGTCCTATGATCCTACCAGAACCGAAGGGATCTTTCCATGGACAATATATTAGAACTTAGAAGTCCTTAGGAAAGATGGAGTAGTTGAGTGTATGGGAAAAATGCCGACTAATGACTTAAGCTAGCACTGGAACAATCACAACAAAGTGCTAGCTATGACGTCTTGGTGAGCATTGAAGGGGTTGAAGAATGAAAAAGAAATGTAAGGAAAAAGGGTGAAAAGAAATAGCCCTCCATACAACTTAGGCAGAAACCAGGTCAATACATCTACTATCAGAATCACGTTGATGATTTCTGGTATTGAAGACAAAGCATCATGGACCCAGTGATGCAATGCACAACCCTTTCCAGCCTACTCAAGCTTCTCTCAAAAGAAGTTTGTTTTATTGTCACGGAGTTCAACTCATTTCTATCGGCTTTCTCACTCCGAGATAGTAGATATTGAATAGGTGGCAGTCTGCTCCAGCCTTCGATCACCAAACAAACGTGCACTTATAGAGTCTAGAGCCAACGGGATTCATCAAAAATCTCATTAGGACACTTATTCCATATATCAATTATTGTTCATCATTAGAACACATGCGATAATTTACAGAGTCCTACGCTCTATCCTTGTGGTATTGCTAGAATATTCAGAGTGATACTCATTAGTATTCACAGTGATGAATGGAAATCCTTCCAGTGTTAACATCAAACAGCACTGCGGTAGGTCATATGTAAGATTAACTTGAATTGAACATATGGTAACTGGAAAGCAATAGTGGTTAGATTCTTAAATGATTCAAACTTGTTCCAGGTCTCGACACAATATCTTTATGATCTTGCCAGAACATTCAGAGTAATACTTATTAGTACTTATAGTGACGAATGGAAATCCTTCCAGTGTCATCATCAAACAGCATTGCGGTAGGTAACTTGTGAGATTCTATATGAATCAAACTTGTGTCAACTGGAAAGCAACAATGGTTTGGTTCTTAATTGATTCAGACTTGTTCCAGGAAATTGAATTGACGACTTAATCAGCAGAATGGAACTGCATGATTCACTCCTTACTTTGAATTATCTTTCGATATATTCAAGTATTGAGAACGGCTACCATAGCTGGAAATCCTGTCAAGAAAGTTCTTTGAACTTACCTAATCACAGGTACAATATTCGTACTGTATAACGGGAAACCGGTGGAATGCAAACGGTCGCGTTATCTCAAGAGTCGCAATTCAAGGCCACATACTCAAGTAATTGAAGAAAGCTTAAGGACATCTAAAGACAAATACTTCCGTTACTCTGATAATCAAGGGAGATTGTTAACAAGCTTTCAAGGCAACATCAAATATGAGTTTGTGGGGAAAGACACAAGAACACAAGTTGGCAAAGTTTCACGATCAAGGCAAGGAAAAGATCAAAGATCCAAGATCACAAGTCATGAAAGGAACTATGCAAGAACTCTCAAGACAACGAGCTTCAAAGTCTGCAACATCAAAGAAGTGAAGTCACATATTACATGACCACCCCTTAGGGGGAGATTGTTAGCTGTATTTAAAGTGATGGTCATATAATATACCTTTGCGAAGCTCGTGAGAAATGCTATTCAACGGTGTCGAGAGTTCTTAGTTATTAATGTTTATGTAACGGGAATTGGTCCCGAACACACAAATGAGGAAGGCCTCCTAAACATTTACTACATAGTATAAAAGGCCTCACAACCTCATTTGTGTGGGGTTGTTTTCCATTTGTTTCATCTTAGAGAGAGAATGGGTGTTTGTTTCTCTCACTAGGAAAAACACCATCTTTGTTTTTCTTTTTCCTTTCCTTAATCTAATCTTTCTTGTTTAGTTTAATCCTTGTTTAATCTTCATCTACTTTATCATATTTATTAGTTCTTCATCATCTATATACTTGTTCTTGATCCAAGTTCGTCATCTCTTCATTTTGATACATAAAGTTCAAGACTTTACGTGTTTGGTTCGTGTGTAAAGATCCTACAACATTAGAAGGAATCCAAACCCACCTCGAGCTTCTAATCCATATCACCCACCCGCTCAACAAGCACCACCCATTAATCAAGATGTTGAAACTTTCATGAGGACCCAAGGAGAGCTAGTTAAGAATCTACAAAGCCAAATCATCAACTTGAAAGGAGATAGCACTAAGCAAGGGTATGATATTAGAACCGAGCTTTGACATGATATGCAAACCTCTTTTCGCAATCAAACGAATGATTTAAAGAATATGATGGCTAGTTTCTTTCCAAGTACTCAACCCTCTACTTCGAGCTCTCTTCTTTCAGATACCGTCACCAACCCAAGAGCGAATGTGAGTGTTATTACTAAACGCAGTGGAGCAACCTTAGTAGGACCATCTATCCCTCCCCCAGTTACTCCATCTACACCTCTTCCACCACCATTTATCCCTCCTACTCCCACGCCTAGTATTAGTTCTCCATTACCGTCTCCACGTCTTAATAAAGAAGTACCCAAGAAGAACCCTTCACCAACCCCACCTTCCACCTTTAAACCTTCAACATCTCAACCTTTCCCTGCTACACCTAGACCAACTAAACCCAATATCCCTTATCCTTCTCGCTTTGACAAGTTCCAATTGCTCACCAAGGATGATATTCAAGTGTCAAACTTTTTTAGGAAGATTTCATGAGTGACCATCACCTTTAGCCTTGTTGAAGCTCTAGCCCAAATGCCTAAATTTGTTAAGATGTTTAAGGAATTGCTTAGTAAGAAGGAGAAGATGGCCGAGTTTGTGAATACTCGATTGAATGAGAATTGTTCTGCTGTCCTCCTTAAAGAACTTCCGGAAAAACTTGGAGATCCCGGTCGTTTAGTGCTACCATGTACTTTTAACCAAACCGAAGAATATACTACCTTAGCTGATCTCGGGGAAAGTATAAATCTGATGCCTTTAAGTGTTTGAAAAAAGTTATCATTACCCGACCTTACACCAACAAAGATGACTCTTGAGCTAGCAAATCGCACTCTCGCTTACCCTGTTGGTATTGCTGAAGATGTGTTTGTTAAATTTGGTACCTTCACTTTCCCGGTCGACTTTGTTGTTGTTGATTATGAAATGGACCCTCATATTCCGTTAATACTTGGTTGGCCATTCTTGAGAACCAGAAAAGCTTTAGTCGATGTTGCCGAAGGTGAGCTAATCTTAAGGGTCGGGAATGAAGCACAAGTATTTAAAATGGGGAAGATCACAACCAAACCCAATGGAAGAGAATCAGCGAATATGATTATTGTGCTTGATGATTTTGTCGTTTACAAAAATCCTCTTTTCGATTCTTGCTACGATAATCCACTTTTCCAAGATGATGTGGATGATTCTCTCTCCAATTTAGATCCCCCACCAATTCATGAGTCTCCACCGATCTGTGATGACTATGATGACGATTCTAGTTATGATATGGATGATTCTGATGATTTTGTTTCCGAGTATCCAGACATGCCAACTTATGATGACTTTGATGATGTCGATACTCTTTCGAGTGATTCTTCACATGATAACCTTGTTCCTACTTTTGATGAATATCCTCCACCAACAATGCTTGATCCTTCTTTGGATGACTACTCATTTAAGGAAGATTTTGCTACTTTTCTCAACACTTACTTCCCAAATGAGTGTGATTCTCCTCCTTTGGACTTTGATGATTCTCTTTGTGCTACTTTGGATATGAAGAAACCCGTTTCAAAGGAGAAGAAGCCGGACGGCACCGATACCCGTAGCACTTATGTTTTGACACCTCTCTATCCACCTTCTGAGGATGAGATTGTGCGATTTATGAGCGGATCTTCTTCAAGGTCCACTGAGCCAGAGTGTTATTTTCCCCTAAAGTAAAAGGTGTTCGATCCCGTTATTGCAGTTTTTAAACCATCTCAATATCCATCTGATGAAATAAAAGGAATGATTTTTTGAAACCATGGAGATATGCTTGCACCTCATCACTCTTGCTACCACCGTGCTCAACAACTGCTTAAGGGAACCTTGCCTACTCTTCTTTGGCTTGCCTTGTTCACCTTAAGCTTGTGCTATTTGATGGATGAAAACCATGTATTTGATCCCGGTGGAAATGTTTCAAGCTTCTTCCTATACTAATCAAGGTCAAGTCAGGATCACGACTCCGTTAACAAAAACAAGCGCTTCTCAGGAGGCAACCCGCAGTATCTATCCTTTTTATCTGTTTTTTATAATAAGTGTAGGGGGAGACCCTAGTATGTGTTTGTTTTTTTCTTTCTAATCATGTGCAAGGATTCGAGCTCTCAAAGATCCATTCTTGATGACTTTTGACGACCCGTGATTCCGTGTACCCATCTTCCCGGTTCTATCCTAAACTCTTTTGATTCTCTATTTTATATTCTTCAATATTAAAATAGGAATAACTTTAGTTGTCTCTTCCTTAGCAAGATTTAAACAAACGTGCACAATGTCCTAAGTGTAGGGGAGTTTACTTCCACATGCTTAAACATTGAGGACAATGTTTATATTAAGTGCAGGGGGGGCTTCTATCGAAGTTAAGTGGGCTTTTCCTTGTATATGTCCTCATTTTAACCGGAAAATTGATTTTTCGACATTTTTCAAAATTTTTGATCTATTTTGGCCTAGTTGTTTTTATTTTTGTATAGTTATTTACTTTCTTTGCTAGAATAAATTTTAATAAAGTGGTTTTATTTTTCAAACGTTGTGAATATTTTGACTCAACCTGAGTTTACTTATCCAAGTTTACTCTAGCTAGTATCCTTAAAGTGTTTAAGTCAAGTTTTGCTAGGCTTTTACATAGGGAGCTTTAAAACACGAAAGTCTTAACTCTAACGGGTTAAGAACAAGAACTTTTCGCAAGTTCCTATAATTGATCCTAGAAAGTCGTTTATCAAGGGAACTTTAAAATGTGAATTCTAAAACTTGAAAAAGTCTAAGAAGATGCAAGATCCTATAGATGACTTGAAAACCCAAAACTTTGATTTAATTGGCTAAGCATCCACGAGTCTCATTCCTTGAGATTTTAAATTGTGGAGAACGATAGATGATAGAGTGAATTATAAGTTTGGTATTCTTTCATGAATTTATGTGAGTTGATTATGAGCTTTTTCTCCCATCGATTGTTAACAAATTTAATTGCAATAAGTAAGGTTGTACGATTTGAAAAGTTACTTAGCTTCAAGCCCAAGATGGTTTAAAAGTTGCTCGGTATAAATTAGATTTCATAGCCAAGGCATAACTTATTGAAATGGGATGCGAAGATTGGCGAGTCCGAAAAGGTCCTAACAAGACATGAGGGCTACATTTTGTTGCTAAAGATCCAAAGTGATGTGAAGAATCATTTATCAAAAATCAATATGAAGGATCGAGACACAAGACGAAAAGCAAATACTTCCGTAAAGATCATGGAGAAGTCTATCCAAAAAGGCCCTAACAAGGTATGAGGATAAATAGATTCAAGTCCTAAAAGGAGGCGGATCGTTGTATATTAAAATCCCAAATATAGATTAGAGAAAAATGAAGAAGTCGTGGTCCAAATATGAAAAATCTCTCAAAAAGTTCAAGTAAAGAAATTCCTATTATGAAGAGAAGACCATTATTTCATGAACGTATCTCAAGATTGGAAGTATGAATTCACTGCCAAATATCGGTCCGAGAAAGGTCTCAAATCGTGAAGCGAGTTATGCCAAGATATGAACTTCATGAGGTCCCGAGAAGCAGTTTTAAAAGATTTTGTCCTTTAGCTAACTATTGATTAAATCGTCCTACTTTATTTTCGGCCTAAATAAACTATCAAAATAAGTCAACAATGCATCCTCGTGATCATTCAAGACAACAATAAAATATAAGAGATACACCTAGGAATAAGGGAGTCTAAGTGAATAATTGGCACACATGAATTTGTGTTAGTTTGCTAACTTATAATAATAATGATCTCGTTTTTAAGCTTGGTTTGGGGAAAGTGAAACTTGAGGGTGATAATCATTCATGACATTCCAAAACCCTAAGGTAAGTTTTTGATCGTTTTACTTGTTTTCTTCCTTTAAATGTTTTGTCTCTTTAATAAAGGCCAATGTGGATTGATTGTGATGGAAAATGTAAATCTTTCTTTGTAAGTAATGCATTGCATGAGGACATTGCAATGGTCAAGTGTAGGTGATTTAATAAGTGTTAAAACAGTTATCCTTTAACCACTTAGTTATAATAATAACCAAGCCAAAACGTGTATTTTATGTCGTAAATGTCAGAATTTTACGTGGTTTGTATTTTTGTTGTGATTTAGGATCAAAATGTGAAAAGGGAAGAAAACATGGGCTTTCACGGGCTTTTATCGAAGAAAAAGACAAAAGACGAAGTCAAAAGATCAAGAGTGCAAAAAGAACGGAAGTCCAAGGCCTATTCTGAAGATTTATCGAAGAAAAAAGTCTGAAGACGGAAGTTTAATGAAGTCGAAGAACTCAAGTCTAATAAATGAAGAAATTATAAGACGAGTTCGAAAAATCCCGTGACAAAGTCGAAAAGGTCGAAGAATTTAGAAGACGAAAAGGCGAGAGAAGAAAGAAAAGAGAAACACATGCTAACCTCCCTAATCACCTATAAATACCCTCTTAATGACACATTAGGAGGTGTTGACTATTTGACACATAGTTCTTCCACCTTTAATTTCATGTCATTTACTTAATTGTCATTTAATTTTCTCTTCTTGCACCTTAAATTCTTGCCTTTAATTTCAAGTAAGTTTAATTTTGTGTTGTTGAATCTTTAATTTTAATCAAGTTTTTAATTAATCTCTTATTCTACCTTTCTTGTTTTGATTTAATCTTTATGTTTATGTGTTTATTGTCATGCTTATTTGATTATTTGTTATGTTGTTATGTTTATGATTGTTTTAGCTTTTTGATTTTATACCTTAGTGTGTGCTTTTCTTAATTTAAATTAAGGGTTTATTAGTTATGTTATAAAAAGTTGATTTTAAATATTTTTATTATTTAGTGTTTTTAAAAAAATTTAAATTTTGGCTTATTTTCTTTTTCTTAATTTTGATTTGGTAAAAGTTTTGGTTAAGTGCTTATTTGTTTTTAGCTTAATTTTAGTTTTTAGCTTATTTGCATCTTCTTGT
This sequence comes from Glebionis coronaria, assembly GCA_025667525.1. Lineage (NCBI taxonomy): Eukaryota > Viridiplantae > Streptophyta > Magnoliopsida > Asterales > Asteraceae > Glebionis > Glebionis coronaria. The sequence goes on from JANFOE010000109.1 coordinate 400,307, forward strand.
TATCCGGGTTTTCACAACCCTAGTATTCCGAATAAACGACTGCACCAGATTCCGAATTGCCTTCATATTGCGAATTCCGGATAAGGCATCAAACAAGCATTCCAGATAGTAGTATTAGGGTGGATTCCGGATAACTGTTCGAAGTTGGTATTCCGGATTCTATCCGGAATATTATTCCCGATTAGTGAAAGAAATTATTCCGGATACGTGCCTTCACCAGATTCTGGATAAGCTGAATTGTTTGGATTCCGGATAGTAACCTTCACCAGATTCCGGATATGCAGATCAAGACGATTTTTGGATAAGCCGTATAACTAATTCTGGATAAGGAGCTAAGGGGATTCCGGATAGTGTTCATCACTAGATTTCGGATAACAGGTTATATCAAGATTCCGGATAGTGGTTCGAGTGTGATTCCGGATAACAAGTTATTCCGAATAGTGGAGATTTCTCTTATTGCGGATAGTTCCAGGTTGGTGTATTCCAGATTAGACTTTTATTAGGTATTCCGGATAGTGGCAGTGTCACGGATTCTGGATAAGGTCTAGTATTTTGGATTCCGAATAAGGTTTTGTTTCTTCCCTGTTTTTAATTTTCAAGCATTTATTTTTCCCGCCATTTTTCTTTAGTGTTATTTAAATTGTTTTTCTTAAATTTTAAATTTCAAGTTTGCATTTTTATTACATTTTCAAATTTACTTTTCGTCGAGCTTTAATATTTGTCAGTTAATTAATTTACTTTTAAGATGTTTTAATTTTACCTGTCATTTATTTTAAAGTTTTGCATTTTAATTTTACTACAATGACCAATCTATTATTTTATCCACCAAAAGACGACTGAGTCGCACTTAAACCAGCAATCATTTTGAAAAGACTGGAATCAACGAATTTTTATAACTAAGTAAAATCTAGTTATTAATATCCGGACGTGATGCAGTCAAATACATGAGGGAGCCAATCATTGACCTGTACATGTGAACATTTACCGGAGGATATGGCTCATTCTTGAGTTTGACTTTTGTGACTTCATAAGGTGTTGCTGCTGGTCTAAGAGGTTCCATATCAAACTTCTGAATAATCTCATGAACATACTTGTCTTGACTAATGAAGATTCCATCCGCTTGTTGCTTGACTTGAAGACCAAGGAAAAATGTAAGTTCTCCCATGGCACTTATCTGGAATTCGCCTTTTATCAATTGTTCAAACTCATCACACCATTCCTTCTTAGTAGAGCCAAAGATAATATCGTCCACATACACTTGAACTAGGATGATGTCCTTGGTATTCCTCTTAAGAAATAGTGGTCAATAGTGCCTCTTCTGTAGACGTGTTTCAACAAGAAAGTGGAAAGACGCTCATACCAAGCTCTAGGAGCCTGATGAAGTCCATATAAAGCTTTGACCACCTTGTAGACTTTCTTTGGATGAAGTGGATCCACAAAGCCCTTGGGTTGAGTGACATAAACTTCCTCATCAATCTTGCCATAGATAAATGCACTCTTGACATCCATCTGAAAAACCGTAAAGCCAACATAAGAAGCAAAAGCCAAAAACAGACGAATGGCCTCAATCCTAGCAACAGGAGCAAAAACTTCAGTATAGTCAATGCCTTCAAGTTGTGTGTGACCTTGTGCAACCAACCTAGTCTTATTTCTCACCACAATTCCCCCTGTATCTTTCTTGTTTTTGAGAATCCATTTGGTACCAATTGTTGTCTTTCCATCTGGCAAGTCAACTAGGATCCAGACATTCTGAAACAAGAACTGTTGCATCTCCTCCTGCATAGCCTCCACCCAACTTTGATCCTCAAGAGCATGAGAGACTGATCTAGGTTCCACCTGTGAAAGAAAACAAGCAAACAAACAGTGAAGAAAGTCCATGTGATTATTACGCTTTTGGTCCTCAATATAGCTCACAAGAGCATGATGATCAGACGTTGCTTTCTTATGCATTCGTCGAGTCTTTACTATAGAACCAGGATCTCCAATGATTTGAGTAGTAGGATGGTCTTTATGCGTCTGCTGAACATGATTAGAAGCTATATCCACTTCTGGTGCCAAGTTATTAAGATTCCCAACTATGTCATCATCATATGTAGCAGAGTCGAAAATGCCATCTATTGGTTGCTTATGAGTATCATCCAGCTTAGTAGAAGACTTCTTTTGATAGTTTCCCAAGTCAGAAGGACCATAGAATCTAGTTGAGGAAGTAGGATCACTAACTGGACTACCAATAGGTGTTAAACTTGCACTAGGAGTAACATTAGGAGTACTAGGAGTAACTTGGACAGCAGGGGTACTCAAAGGAAACTCAAAGCCTCCTTGAGCAGCTGCTGTAGAAGCATCTTGTTGTTGCATGAGCAATGTGTCAAGAGCTCCTTGTGAGTCCATAATGTCTGATGGAAAAGCATCACCAGGAGTAGCATTGGCATTTGGAGAGACAGTGGTGGAATAGGATGGAATAACAAAAATATCATCCTCCTCATCTGAGTCCGAAAAACTAGAATAAGCACCTCTACTAGAAGTTGCAAACACTTGTAGACCTGCATCTGAGATTAATAGTTTCAATGACTCACTTGGCTTGGAGATTATAGACACGATAATCCCGAGAGTGAGCTGAATATCCAACTATGTATCCTTCATCTGCCATGCCATCAAATTTCCCCAAATAGTCATTAGTATTCAGAATGGTGACAGGACAACCAAATGGCTTCAAATGAGAAATGCTAGGTACTTTAGCTATGATTAGCTCATAGAGAGTCTTCTTGTGAGGATTGGTAATAGAAACTCTATTCAAGACATAACTTGCAGTATTGACAGCTTCTGTCCAGAACATGGTTAGAAGCTTGGAATCTGCAAGCATTTTTCTCGCAGCTTCTATTAGAGTCATGTTCTTCCTTTCTGCAACACCATTCTATTGAGGAGTCCTTGCTGTACTATAATCTCTTTTGGTACCTTTTGAATTACAAAGTGTTATGAGGTCTGCATTTTTGAATTATGTTCCATTATCACATCGGATACCTTTTACCTTCTTGGACAACTGATTCTCAATTAGTGTAATGAAGTCCTTGAGAATTGAGCAGGTCTCATTTTTGGCAGCCAGAAAGAACACCCATGTAAACCTGATATACCCATCAGTTACCACAAGACAGTATTGTTTGTGGTCAATGCTCCTAATGGAGGTAGGACCAAATGAATCCATGTGTAGTAGCTGCAATGGTTCAGTTATGAGACTGAGAGCAGTAATGTCCTTGAAGGATGCTTTGAGTTGTTTGCATTTGTTGCTGCAAGGCAATTGATGTCATTTTTGAAAGTTTTGGGAGGTAAACCAGAGACCAAGTTCATATTTGCTAATTTGTGAATGGTCTTGAAGTTTACATGTCCCAACCTTCTGTGCCATTTAGTGGCTTCATCTTCTGAGGCTCTCGCAACCAAGCAAGCTAGTTGACCAGTAGGATTAACTTTACTCAGCTTGATACTGTAGAGATTATGTCTTCTAGGGATTCTGAGTAGAACTTGAGAGTCATCCGGGAGCATAAAGTCTTTGAATAACACCAGTGCATCAGTACCCGTAAAGAGGACAAACTGCTTCTTGTCAGAAATCTGGGATATAGTGATCAAGTTGAAGTGTTGAAGTGTTTCCACATTGTAGACATGATCAAAATTAAGGTTAGGTGTCTGAATCGTTCCTTTGCGAGTGATCCTCCCTTCACCACCTCCAAAGTAGACCTTTCCGCCTTGAAATGGTACAAAGTTAGATAGAAGTCCTTTATTCCCTGTCATGCTTCTAGAGCATCCACTATCAACAATTCCTAGAGTATGATCTTGGTATGGAGTAACCTACGACAACAAGAAAAGATATATGCAAAAGTTAGTGTCTTAAGGGGACCCAAACCTTTTAAGGTTTGAGCCTGCCTTGTGGATCTTTTGTAGATAGCCAAGAAGATTGATGAGATCCACTGTTGTTCTTAGGTTGCGTATTCATCATATGGGTGTTATTGTTTGACCAAGAACAACCTGTTGAGGGCTTAACAGCAGTACCCAAATTTCCTAACCCAAAATAAATTTGGTTGAATTACTTTCATAATTCTGATTAAAATTCTAAAAATAGTTGCTGGTTGGTCTATTATGGGTATATCCATTGTTTCTCTAATGATCAGAAGCTAAAGGAGGGGTCCTTCTAGAAGAAGAGAAAGATTGGGCACATGGGTTTAGTCTTCTAGAAGAATATGGAGCAACTCCTGGTGGACAAGGAGCAGGATATGCTTGATTAATAGAAGAAGGTTGATCATAAAAATCACAATCTTTAATAATGTTTTAAACGACCTTTTATTCAAATGACATTGTTTCATACTGCTAAATTTATTACACACAACTCTAGGAGAAACAGCATTCCTAGGACTCAATAAACTAGAACTAGACACAGTTGAAGTAGAAGCAACTCTCTCTTCACTCTTCCTAGCACTAGTAGCAGCAGGGGTCATTTGTCTTGGAGCTTGTGGGTCTTGACTCTTTACTTGAACCACATGATGCAGAGTCAATGTCTTTCTCACTGAAAGTACAAGAGACAAAGTCATTAGTATTAGTAGAGCTTTTTAGAGACTCATGCATCTGTGATCCATCCAAGTCATTATGCCTAGATATGGGCATAAAAGTTCCTATAAGAGGTGGAGGGACAGCATGCATTGCTGCAGCTGGTTGAAACCTATTGTAACTAGGTTTTCCCTCCTCCTCCTTGTTAGGATCAAAGACACTTGAAAAAGATAAATCAAACATATCTTCTGAATCAGTATATTTATCAAATCCTAAACGTCTCCTAATCCTACCAGACATGCTAGTATCAATTAACTATGAAAGATTTTTGGGTGCATTTTGCCATTTTTCAAATCTTAAAAGTGTAGCATCCAATTTTTCCTCCATGTCTTGCTTATCCTTGATACTGTCATCTTTTACTTTTTCAGTGTATTTAAGCATATTGGTGGTGTTTTCTAAATCAATGTTTAGAATTCTAATTTTATCCTCATACTCTTGTTGAGTATCTTGAAGCCACCTCTTTTGTTGTTCCAATGTTTTTAAAGAATTCTTATATGCTTGAACATCTAAAAAATACTTATCATTTTGTTCGTTTAATTCATTGTATTGAGACAACAGTTCTGAATATTTATCATGACAACCAAGAGGGCAATGTTGTACCTGAGGTGAGATGCCCATAAGAGCAAATTCTTCTGCTTCATCGGCATTAGACAGATTCCCAACAATCATTGCAAACATCTCAGTAGAAGGTTTAACTATTTCCAAGGTAGCATTCTGATGATCACTCCAATTAACCATAGAGTCAACAGACACCAAAGCTTTCTTGTCATCCTTGACCTCCTGAATCTTAAAGGCTGAATACCTGTTCTTCTCCTGGTCATTCTTGTTAGGGCATTCCCTAGCAAAGTGACCTTGCTACTGGCAGTTATAGCATCTAACCTTGCTTCTATCAAACCTTGTTGGCTCTCTTGGATTATAGTTAAACTTTCGAATCAGATTTCTTTTCAAACTTGTGAACCCGGAGAGTGAGCATGGCCATCTGCCACTTGAGATCCATTTCATCCAGGTCAGGTTTATCAACCTGTATGAAGTCATCAAAAGCAAGCTGATGTTGTGGATCAACATCAGCAACAAAAGAGTAAAGAACAACTTCTACCATGCTACCATACTTGGCTTTTGGTTCAAGAGTAGGAGTATGCTGAGTAGAAGTATGCTGAGAAGACACAGTATAACTTGGGCTACTAGCATAAGACATGGGACTAGATCCCACGGAACTCACAAAGGCAGAGTTAGCAGGAGTAGGAAAAGAATCACTTGAGTATCCTCTCACATGAGGCTCAAAGGTTTTGAGCTTATAAAACAGATCATCAAAATTAAGATAGTCAAGGCTACCTTTTGCTTTGAGAGAGATTACTACCTGATTTCATGAGTAAGGTAAAGCTCTAAGAAACCTGGCATTGATATCTCTATTGTCAGGTTTAGACCTGAGTTGATTCAACTGGCTCAGTATCTTTTGGAACCTATCACACCCTTGATGAATACCTTCAGTTTCAGAGATCTTGAATTCTGTGAGTTCATCTCTCAGCATGGATCTGCGCATTTTCTTTGACTCCTCATTCCACCTCCGAACCTTTTTTTTACTCCATTCCAAATCTCTCTAGCATCATCTAGGTGATTAAAATCACCCATGTGATCATCAGGGAGAGACTAAAGCAAAATAGTTTTTGCTTTGATCTCCTTCTGAACAGCTGTGATCTCTTCATGAGTTTTAGGATCAAGAAGAATAATATTCCCATTCTTGTCTCTTCCAGTAAACCTCTTACTGTTTCCATTTTGTATAATCTTCCAAAGGTCTAGATCAGTGTTGGTGATCCAGCATTCCATATTCATTGCCCATCTATCATACTCATCCTTTTTCAATAGAGGAAATTTTCCATTTGTGTTGGAAACCGTAGCAACGATCTGCTGAGGTTGCTGTGTTTTAGGGGTGCTATCTTCTCCTGTTTGAGTAGAATTAGAGGCAGACATGATTAAATAAAGTTGTTAGTAATAAGAAAAATTGATTCTTCTTGTACAGAGACTCTCCCAGGCTCTAATACCACTTGTAGGGTCCACTAGACGTGGATCTTGCAGCCTGTTAGGGATGGTGAACGACTTCTGTAATCACAAGTCTATTCACAGAGAGACTCTAGATGAATCACACAATATAAGTGCGGAATACAAATACTATGAACAAGAAGAACAAAATAACTATAATGACTTGATCCTTTACTAAGGATTTCTAATATTGATATGAACTAGAACAATGTTTGATGAAGGTGTGTAGAACCCGTTTGCCTAAGGTTCCTTTTATACTACAAGGAAACCCTAATACATCATTAAACCAAAATGTGTAAAACTGATATGCATATCCTTTCCTAACATATCTCATGCATATCCTAACAAAATACTCAAACTAATAAAGTTTGACTTTCTAAAGACCAGGAGCATGTATTGCTCCTACTACTACTAGGAACAGGAGGAACTACATACCTCCTAGTATACCTATTACAAATAACTATTCCAAAGGTCCTAACACCAAGGCTACTTTAGATGTTAGATGTTCTGCGATTTTCCATGGTTTCTATCCCGAGAAATATGGAGATCCGAGTCAACTCTTGATACCTTGTGTTTTCAAAGGTCTTGAGGAATGCAAAGCTCTAGCCGATCTAGGAGCTAGCATCAACCTAATGCCTTCATCCATATGGAAGACTCTTGACTATTTCCCACTTACTCCCACTCGAATGATCATTGAGCTTGCTAATGGAACCACCGCCCACCCGGTTGGTATAGCGGAAGATGTCATTGTTAAAGTGGGGAAGTTCTTTTACCTAGCCGATTTTGCAATCGTTGATTATGAGACCAATCCTCGTGTGCCTGTAATTTTAGGACGTCCATTTTTGTCCACGGCTCAAGTTCAAGTTGATATGAGGAAAGATGAGATAAAATTGTTTTATGGGGATAAACATGTTGTTTTCAAAGCAGAAAAACTTCCAAATTATGTTTCTAAAACTATGGAAAGTTTAAAACTTATTGAGACTTTTGAAAATAATACAAATAAGGATTTTCCAATTATAGAACCCTCATTCGTGAAGATGAAAAGTTAATTCGGGAGGGAGATGTTTGTTTCGTTGAAACGTGTTGTAATATTACCTCATCTCCACTCACTCCACTTGAGGATGATGTTTGTTCTAAGATCGATAAGGAAATTGATCATTACCTTAGCACACCATTCGATCCTAGTGAATTTGATAGTGACAATTTTGATCCGGAGGGAGAAATTGCTTTAATTGAAAAATTGGTGAATACTACTCCATCTCCACTCCCTCCGAAGGACAAACTAGATGTTACCAAGGCACAATCTTCCATTGAAGAACCTTTGATTCCTAACTTCACACTGAGTGAGGTTAGTGACGATTCGTTAGATAAGTTCATCGATGAACTTGTTGATCCTATAGATCCACTTCCACCGGGAAGTGAAGACGTTTTCGATCCCAATATCGAGCGTGATCTTTATGTTCTACCTTCCATTCTCGAGGAGTTCTCCGATGAACTACCTTCTAATGAGAATGATGATCTTGTATCCGAGTGTGACACACTTGATACTATGTCGGATATTTCTAGTGATGACAAGATTGATGACATTTTTGTGATATACTCAAATCCACTCTTTAAAATTTCAATGAACAATAATCCATTGTTTACAGAGGATTTTGAGAGCATCATACCTCCTCCATCTCACACCCTTTGTGATGATGAACTCTTATTTAAGGAGGTTAATGAGTTTCTTTACATAGACATTCCTTCAGAATTTGAGGAAAAGTCAAATGAACCAAAGGAAAACACTCTCAATCTTGAGAATGTTTCTAATGACGGTGTTGAAGATCCTTGGTTTGATCACCCGATTTATGATGATGATAATGTTGAACCGGAGGGAGAAATTTTCTTTACTCCAAATATCCTTCCCACTCGCTTTCATCTTAATGTGCGGGTTTTTTATGCGACTCGTTTTGAGTATCATGACCCCTTTGTTCACATTCATAAGAGTGACAAGGTCAACAAAGTCATGCAAGTTGATACCACTATTGTTGAGACTATTATCCCACCATTACCATGTGCTTTATATGATTATGGATTAACATGGGGGAAGACACCGTGTTCTCTATTCCTTTCTCTCCCGAGGACGAGGTATTCGATCCCGGAATCATTGATTTAGGGAAATCTCGGCCTTTCACCGATGTAATAATTGAAAGATTTTTCGATCATCTTGGTGCGAGTTTATCTCAGGGAGCTTACTATATCCATCTCATGATTTGTGACTACCATCTCTTTTTGGATATTTTTGTTGAAGTTTCATCCTTTTGTTTGTTATCCGACAACGAGGATGTGATCTTTGACCCCGACATCGTGCTTTATGTTGGATTTTATTCCAATATGCCGGTTTTCACCATTTTCCCTAAGGACCAATGAATGCGGGGATCGAGTCGAGCTAATGACTCGGTTAACAAAAATGAGGTGCCTTGTGGGGGAGTCCCATACATTTTATCTTCTATCTATTTTCTAACACTAATAAGGCTTGATCTTTTCAAGCTTGTGGTCGTGTTTTGTGGTGTTGTGAATCTTAGTTATGACCCTTATCATTGAAGACTCTCGTGTTCGGTTTTTGCCGGTCCACTTGATCTTCCTTACTTTGATTGTCAAAAGGGCACTCACTATCCTTTGATTTTTATCGACTAACATTTTATCTTGAAGCATAATTAATAAACGGCTTATAGATTTACGTGCTCTTACCATGTTGGGACTTTTGCATTAGACTCTTCGTGTTTTAGCAAGGGGTGTTACTCTTGAGCTAGGAAACATTGAGGACAATTTTTGGTTTTAGCATGGGGGAGTCAATCGATATAATCGCTTGCAATTGCTTTTTTCGTGTCTAAACGTAATCGTTTTCCTTGTTTTTCATAAAAAATTTAAATTTTTAGTGTTATTAATAAAGAAAATAAGTGCTTTTGACACAAATGTAGGCTTTCCGTTGGTTAAAATTAAAATAGTTTTTGACTCGACCTGGTTTTTACTTTAGCTTTTTCCTTAACGTGTTTAAATCAATTTTTGCTAGACTTTTATATAGGGAACTTTAAAACGCGAAAGTCTTAACTCATACGGGTTTAAGAACGAGAACTTTTCGCAAGTTCCTATAATTGATCCTAGTAAGTCGGTTATCAAGGGAACTTTAAAATGCAAATTCTAAAACTTAAAAAAGTCTAAGAAGATGCAAGATCCTATAGATGACTTGAAAACCCAAAACTTTGATTCAATTGGCTAAGTATCCATTAATTTTAGATTTTTGAGATTTTACAATATGGAGAACATGAGATGATAAAGTTTAATCATAAGTTTTAAGGTTAATTCTTCCTTGTATATGTATTTTTGTGTTTGATTTTCCTCGTATTTATTTTCCACGCTTGAATAATAAATTGCTTAATAAATAAAAATTTTAGCGGTTTAGACTTAATATCTTAACACGTAGCTCCTTTTTTTTCTTCCACTATAATTAAAATGAGAACACATTAAGGGTGTCAGCGTCATGGAATTTTTGATCATGGGATTGCGTAAATTTGGCTTACTATACATATCATAATAATAAGAAGAATAAATAAAAACATGTTCTCTATGAGCCTTCGGGTGTATGGAATGGTGACGTGTTTAATAATAATTGCTTCATCATCATGAGCCTTAAGGTGGGATTGTGAATGTCTATTCCCTTGTTTATGTCCAAGGAGCCTTCGGGTGTGGATTATAAATAAGGAGCACTTTTACATCTTAAAGAGCCTCAAGGTGATATGATGTAAATATTGCTAACTCCATTAATAAGGTCAAAATTGACATTGGAGGATTTATTGTTGCTTTAAGTAGTCTTATTAGCTAAATTTCTGATCCGGGGATTTATCCCTCAAATCGTGTTAAGTTATCCATGATGTGGGCTATCTTTAGTGAAAACAGTTTTTGAAGTCGAGGTTAGGTTTTGAGTGTTGGGTTTACACCGTTTTTGCCTTCTGATGAGATGGCATTTATACATGATCTCATCGTTCTTTTCGGGCTTTAAATGCATAAAAATGTCATAAAATACCATATATATGCTTGTGTTTGTTTACTTGTGTATTTTAGGTATGTATATCGTGAAAAAGACAAAAGATCACAAGAAACAAGGAAAAACGGACACGAGAAACGAAGCCGTACAAAGAATCAGGCCCTAATTCATGATTTATCCAACATTTATCGTTGAAGACTTGAAGACATGCAAGATTCATCCTCATTGAATGAAGAAATGACACTTAAAACCCTTGTATATTGATAATTACAAGTTTGGTCCCTTAAGTTTGTCAAAATTACACAAATGGTCCTTCAACTTTGAAGAAATGGCAAGTTTAGTCCCTCAACAATTCCAAATTGCCAATTATGGTCCCTCATGGAGTTTAAGTTGCATTGAAGACCTTTGAAGATCAACAATGTCCAAGATCAGCCCTTGAATTATGCAAAAGTTCCAAAAATAACCCTTGTAACCCTTTTTCCAAAAGTTTGTGCCAAAAGTGTAAAGAATGGAAAGATATTAACAAAGGAAATGAAGATTTGTTGACTGAAAACGGGTTATACAAATTTGGCCAAAACCCAAGGACCAAAACTGCCAAAGCTCAAAGTTCAAACTCCTAAAAACGCGGGCAACAGTTACTGTAGCAATTTTACCATCAAGAACACTTTTTTTTACCCAGGATTAAAAAGGTGAAAACAAAGGGGAAATTAAAATTGGTTGTTCCCACGTGCAATTCACATCAAGACAATCACATCCCACGCCAAAAACCTTAAATCCCACTACCTGAATGATACCCCCATTCCCACTCACAATACGACACCTGGCATTTGATCATGACATGGCAAGATCAATGAACCAAAACCTTTCCTTTGTCACCAAGCACTAAACAAACGTCCAGGATTCACCCAAACCAGCTGGCAACACGCCTAGAAGATTCTGCAAGGATAGAATAGGAAATTCAGTTCTAGGGTTTGTGAATAGTGCTAGCATTGGCATTTGCCTATAAATAGACTCCTCGACCTGTGAGAGAGCTTTTGTTCCAGTTTTAGGCTATCAATCTTTGTAATTCCTTTTTAAATTAATAAAAGTTGATTTTCTGAATTTTGCTAAATCTCTTTGATATTTGTTAAAAGTTGGTGTTAGAATAGCCTAAATCTGAGTTCCACTTTGATGTTTGAAGGTTTTTGAGGCAGAGTTTTAGTTGATAAAGCTTGGGTTTCAAAAATCAGAAAGTTATTGTTTATCTGATCTCACTTGTTGGTTTGTTCTTCTTAGCAGCATTGGAAGCTGGTACTTGTTCTGCTAGTACCTAAGCTCAAACAATCCAGGGCCTGGATGTAGGTCTTGGAGGTTTGCACCTTCTTCCCTTCTCATTTTCTCTCTTATTTTTCTGATTTTGGTGAATATTGCATGATTATTGGTGAATCTGTGATTTGATGGTTGATTATTGTTCATTTGGAGTTGTTTGATGTTTATGAGGTGTTGTTAGTTTGATTTGTGGGTTAGAACTGAATAACCCTTTGAAAAATTGTGAAAACAGGTTTTTAAGGGGTGTTTGGGATCAACTGCATGATTTGGATTTGTGGTGTTTTGAGTGTTAGTTTTGTGTTGCTATCTGTTGTTACATGCTTATCTGGTATACTTGGCTGCTTTGCTGCACATTTTGTGGTTTGAAACACCTTGATTCATAAGAAGGGTATAAAATCTTGTTTACTTGGTAAAGTTGGCTAGGATTTTGAGGACACCTAGATCTAAGCTTAGGCTAGGGCTAACAAGTGCTAAACCTTAGTTAATTACACCAGGAGAAGAGATTTGAGTGCTTGAATTTGGATATGTGGTCAATTAGATCAGCAAATAGGTTTCTGCATATGCACCTTGTTCATCAGTAACTTTATCTTCTTTGATCTGCTTATTTACTTTGATTCAGTGTATGATATAAGTTTGTTTGTGCTTATTCATAGTTTATATAGCTTGTGTATGCATCCTGTTGAGTTTGGTTGGCTTATTCAGGCTTAATCTGCTTATTTGTGCATTATTGCTTATTTTCCATGTCTGTGCATGATCTGGTAACTGTTTGATCTATTCTGGCTTATTGTGTGAACCAAATTGTGAATTTCTTGTTGATATTGACTCCTTGTGATTCACTGATCACAAGGGTGCCCTTGTTTCCAATTGAATCCAACTAAATCTCTCTAAAAAGCTTGGTCAAATAGTCAAAGCAGTGGGAACCAGTTCCTACTGAAAGTTGCCACTGCTAGTGTTAATTGGGTGTCAGCTTATCAATAAGCTATAATAGCTTATTTTAACCAGCAACAACTTGGATTTTGTAATAGGTGCTCATTATTTGACCCATTTGTTCATACTGGAGCATTTGGTGGGTTGACTTTAAGGTTTGACTAGAAAACCAACTTAATTGACTTTTTCATAAGTTCTTATTGGCTTATTCTGGCTTATTGGTTTTGCTTATTGGAATTTTGTTGATTGTTTTGGCTTATTGAGTTCATTTGTGACATTTTGCTAGTTGAATCAAGTCCTTAGGTACCTTATTTCTCAAAAACGACTATTTTGTCTTTTAGTGAAATATTACTTTGCTTATTTCTGGCTTATTGAGTGTGCTTTTTAAAAATTTCTTTTTACAGATCTCATAAGCATCCTAAAAGAAGGTTGTGTGTCAAATTAGAGCTTATGGCATTAGCTTATTGCTTAATGGGCTAAAAAGCCCAATAAGAATAAGCTGTTTGCATAATAAGCTGTGATAAGCGCACTTTCAGCATTTGGGCCTTTAGAGTTTTGTGTTTAGAATTAAATTTTGAGTCAGATTGGGCTTTTTCCAAGTCAATTGGGCCAGGTTTGACTTTTTGGGCTAAAAAGCCCATTTGTGTTGACTGAATTTCATTTTGGCCCATTTGAGGGCCCAATAGGGGTATTCTGGTCATTTCACTTTGATTTTCTGATTATTTAGGTTAAAATAAACTAGTTTGCAAGTTTTTAGAATTTTTTATAAATTTTGGATCTTTAATATTATTTTAATATTATTTTATTATTATTTTTTAAATTTCACAATTTTCAACTTTTTACATTTTTCTTAGCTTAAATACATTAAAATAGGAATTTAGCAACTTTTAGAATAATTTTGTCACTTCTAGATTAATTTTTATAATTATTTTAAGTTTTAATAGTTTTTAAATCATTTTAAATAGTTTTTATTAGTTTAAAAATTTCTAAAAATAGTTTTTAATCTTTTTAGGTCATTTTAGAGGTTTACCAATTGAAAAATCTTTATTTGGCCTTTTTGATAATTTATTTGATTTTTAGGGCTTTAATTAGCATTTAAAAATTTAATATTTAATTATTTAAAAGGTTTGAAAAAGTTTTGATCATTAGTAAACTCTTATTTTATTAATTTCAATTTTTGGTGAATTTTTGGTAAGTTTTAGAATTAATTTTTATTTTTGTAGTTTTTACGGTTTTACGTTTTATCGTCGTAGTATTAATTTCACGTCTTCGTCATCTTCTCTTCTCATCCCCTTCTAAACTAATTGTTAATCACAAAAATTTAACAAGTTTTTCACACACATATACCTCCTTGGGAAACGAACTTCATTGGGTCATTAGTGCTTGATTTTCCTAAATCATCGCTTAATACTTTCCCTATTTACTCTCTTTTCCTAAAGAATAGTAAAACACTACAATCATTTTGGCGCCGCTGCCGGGGAGGCGTGTCGTGATTAATTTGCATTGTTGTTTTTAATATTAACCATATATAGTATTTGTATTAGTAGAACTCTACTAATATGTATTATCGGTTTTCCTGTTTTTTCTTGTGAAATTATTATTACTATATTGTATTAAGTATCACAACAAATAAAAAATATCTCCAAAAGTGTGAAAACACAACCTTAATTGGGATTTGATCTCCTAATTATTGTATTCGAATCTCAAACAAAAAGAAAAAGGCAAAAATAGATAAATACTTTCGTGAAGCTCGATTTTGAAAAATACGAACTATAAGGTGGGTATAAGGCGGGTATTATAAAATATACCCTAAGGAAAAAGGCTCTTAAGTGCTCCGCGCCGCCTCGTTTCCCCGCTTGCTTGTGAGTATTTTGAGATTGAAGGCTAACCGAGGGTTTTGCCGCCCAAACTATTATTACGTATAATATATTTGCTTGGTTTCTTTGTGATTAAAACCTCTTGAACAATTTTGTTTTCACCAAAGTTCTAAAGTCATTCGAAGGCGTTCACTCCACGTGATCGTTTTCATTCCTTTGACGCTTCATTAATCAAGAGTTTGATTCGAGGAGAGATTTTGTAGATTGTTATCTACAAAGATACACCAAAATCCAAAAAAAATTAAAAACAATCAAAAACACAAAAAAAAATGAAAATTCACAAAACACCCAAAAAGAATCGTCTTTGCTCACCTCCCATTCTTCGTGAAGTTTATGATCACTCGTAATCAAGCAAAACGAGCTCGTAAACGTCTTCAAAAGCAAGCCAATCAAGAGATGTTGATTGAAGAACAAACTCCAATTGTTGAACCTATTGTAGAACAAGAAGTCGTCATGGCTAATCGTACTATGATGGAGTTGCTACAAGCACCCACCGAGGGTTTTGGAGAGGCCATTGTGATTCCCGTCATCCTTGCGGAGAATTTCGAGATTAAGACGGGTTTAATGTCGATGTTGCAAGCTAATAAGTTTAGAGGTCATGAGAAAGACAACCCGCACTATCACATTAGGAATTTTAACCGTCTCACCGCTACTAGCAAGTTTAAGGATGTTCCACATGACGCCATTAAGATGATGTTGTTTCCATACTCGTTAGATGGACCCGCAAAAATTTGGCTTGAGAAAGAACCGCCAAATTCGATTTTGACATGGGGTGATCTCGTTTCTAAGTTTGTAACCAAGTTTTTTCCACCATCTAAAACAACACATTTGAAAAATGAGATTTCACGATTTGTGCAAAGAAATAATGAAAGTTTTTCAATGGCATGGGAACTATTTAAAGAAATGTTACATGAATGTCCACACCATGATTTTTCGGAATTGCATCAAATTGATACTTTTTATAATGGGCTTAATGATCATGAACGAGATTACTTGAATGCCGCCGCGGGTGGTAATTTTTTGTGCAAAACGACCGATGAAGCTTTAAAGATTATCGAGAATAGATCTAAGGTTTATAGCCCTCGTAACACACCGAGTGTTGCCAATTTGGGTTCGTCATCGTCGTCATCGTCTCGTAGCATTAATGCCTTACATGATGAAGCTAATGAGGAAAATCGGTTTTTCGATAGATTTGCTAATATTATGTCCCATTGGAAAGCTCAAGAAGCTTCGAATTCCGCTTCGGTTAAAGCGGTTGCTAAGAGTTGTTTGTCTTGTGGTGGAGCTCATGATCTTTCCGAGTGCATTACCGCGGATGGTAACACTTTGAGTGCTTATGTAGCAACGGGAACTTACAAACAAAACGGTCAAGGTTCCCGCCCAAATCAAGCTCCACCAAATCAAAATGCTAATAACTATCGAAACAACAACCAGGGTGGTAATTACCAAGGCAATTCACGTAACTACAACAAAGGGAATTATCAAAGTGGGAATGGACAAGTCACTAATCAAAACCAAAACCGTGATTTTCAAAACACTACACAAGGTTTTCAAAATGCTCACACTAAAAATCTTCAAGGAGAATTTTTGGATTATGCTAAAGCAAATGATGCTAAATTTGATAACATGCAACGTGAGATGATTAGCTTAAGATCCGAGTTGAAACACGAGCTTAAAAATGAACTTGCTAATGAATTTAAAACTCATGCAAATAAAATGGAAGGAAATGTCCAACGTCTTCAACAAAATCAACAAAAGATGGAATTAGGAAAACATGAGATTAAGCAAGAGTTGTTAAAAGTAGATGCTAGGCAATCAAAATTTGAGGACCGAATGGCTAAAATGTTTGAAGCAATCATGTGTAAACCCTCTTTCTCGGGTGGTCTTCCTAGTGATACCATTGCAAACCCGAAGGGAGAAATGAAGGTTATTACTACACGAAGTGGTAAAACTTTCAAAGAACCAATCTCTCGTCCAAATACTTCTACGGAGAAGGAAATCGAGAAAAAACCCGAGGTGATGGTCGAAAAGGAGCACATTACAATCCCACGAAGTACCGCTCAAACCACACCTACGGTTGAACCAATACCAATTGTGGAACCCGAGATTACAAGGCCGTTGCCTAATGTCCAACCCACACCACCCTTACCTTACCATTCGAGACGAAACAAAGAGAAATTGCAAGAACGTAACAAACAACAAATCGAGCTTTTTATAAAAATGTTTCAAAAAGTGCATTTTGATGTGAGTTTAGCCGACGCGTTGTTGTATATGCCTCGTTTCGCTTCCACTTTTAAAAGTATGATGAGCGATAAGGAAAAGCTTTCAAAGCTTGCTAATTGTTCTTCGGTTTATCTTAACCGCATACCGGAAAAAGTTGGTGACCCGGAAAGTTTCTCATTCCTTGTGACATACAAGATATGAAAGAATGCCTCGCCTTGGCCGATCTTGGTGCGAGCATTAATTTGATGCCATTTTCCATTTGGAAATCGCTTTCGCTTCCGGCTCTCATTCCTTCAAACATGTCTATCGAGATGGCCGATCATTCTACGATTTTAGCATGTGGAGTAGCCAAAGATGTTTTTGTGAAAGTGGGGAAGCTCTACTATCCCGTTGATTTTATAGTAGTTGACATCCCCGCGGATCCTCAAGTTCCTCTAATTTTAGGTCGTTCATTTTAGACACCTCGAGATCGCTTATCGACATTCATGCAAGAACTATCACTTTGAGATTCAACGAAGAGGAACTTGTTATAAACGCTACTCAAAACTCGAAACTTTATCATGTTTATGCAATCGCTACCATCAATCACATTGACATCGTTGATGTGGTTTGCGATGAGTTTTCACAATAAGTGTTAGGTTTTTCCGATAGCTCATCAAGTGGCAATCCCACTATTTTGGATCCGATTCTTGCTAATTCCACACCAAATCTCACTCCATTCCAAGGAGGCGATCTTACTTCAAATGGAATCGACAATGAAGATGAGGTGTTGATTAGTGATGATACTTCTATTCCACCATTTCTTTCGCCGATGGAATTTATGAGTGTTGAACCAAAATCTTCAATTGAGGAACCACCTATCCTTGAATTGAAAGATCTTCCTTCTCACCTTGAATATGCATTTTTGGAAGGTGATGACAAGTTGCCGGTTATTATTGAAAGAGGTCTTTCTAATGATGAAAAAACCGAGCTCTTGAAAGTTCGTAAGGCTCATAAAGGGGCAATTGCGTGGAAAATTTCCGACATTAAGGGTATTGACCCAAAATTTTGTACTCACAAGATTTTAATGGAGGAGGACTACAAACCCGCAATTCAAAGTCAAAGAAGGGTGAATCCCAAAATTCACGATGTCATTAAAAAGGAGGTTCTTAAACTCCTTGACGCGGGAATGATTTATCCTATCTCTGATAGCCCATGGGTGAGCCCAATCCATTGTGTCCCTAAAAAGGGAGGAATGACCGTTGTGCCTAATGAAAACAACGAGTTAATTCCGACTCGTGTTGTGACCGGTTAGAGGGTGTGTATTGACTACCGGAAGTTAAATGATGCCACTTGTAAAGACCACTTTCCTTTGCCCTTCATGAATCAAATGTTGGAGCGACTCGCGGGAAATGAATTCTATTGCTTTTTAGATGGTTTTTCCGGTTACTTTCAAATCCTTATCGACCCTCGTGATCAAGAGAAGAATACTTTTACGTGTCCTTATGGAACGTTCGCTTATCGTAGGATGCCTTTCGGACTTTGTTATGCACCGGGTACGTTTCAACGGTGTATGATGGCGATTTTTCACGATATCATCGAGAAGTTGATGGAAGTGTTTATGGATGACTTCTCGGTGTTTGGCAATTCGTTCACGTCGTGTTTATCTAATCTCGAGCAAATGTTAAAACTTTGTGAAGAAACCAATCTTGTGCTTAATTGGGAAAAATGTCATTTTATGTGTAAACAAGGAATCGTCTTAGGACATAAGGTGTCGAAAGCGGGGATTGAGGTCGATAAAGCTAAGGTAGACGTCATCGCCAAGTTACCTCATCCCAAAACCGTTAAGGGAGTTAGGAGTTTCCTAGGCCACGCGGGCTTTTATCGTCGTTTCATCAAGGACTTTTCGAAAATATCTCGACCTATGACACACCTTCTCGAGAAGGATGCTCCTTTAAACTTCAATGAGGATTGTGTTAGAGCTTTCGAAACTCTCAAAAGGAAACTTACCGAAGCTCCCATTCTTGTTGCTCCTAATTGGGAATTACCCTTTGAAATCATGTGCGATGCAAGTGATTATGTTATAGGGGCCGTCTTAGGGAAACGTTATGACAAGCATTTCCGTCCTATCCACTATGCTAGTAAGACGATGACCGAGGCTCAATTAAAGTACACCAAAACGGAAAAGTAATTCCTTGCCGTGGTCTATGCTTTTGAGAAATTCTGACCTTATCTCGTCTTAACTAAAAGCATTGTGTATACCGACCATTCGGCTATCAAGTATCTCTTAGCTAAGCAAGATGCTAAGCCGAGATTGCTTCGTTGGATGCTCCTCCTCCAAGAATTTGATGTCACCGTGCTTGACAAAAAAGGAGCCGGGAATCTAGCGGCCGATCATCTCTCTCGTCTAGAAGATCCTCACAAGGATGTTTTTGAGAACAAGGAAATCACCGAAACATTTCCTCTCGAGACTCTCGGTGTAGTGAATTCTAAAGACACCACCCCATGGTTTGCCGACATTGCAAATTACCATGCGGGCAATTTCATAATCAAGGGTATGACGACACAACAAAAGAGAAAATTCTTTCGTGACGTCAAGTTCTATTTTTGGGACGACCCTTATCTCTTTCGAGTTTGTGCGGATCAACTCGTTCGACGTTGTGTTTTTGGTGCCGAAGCTTCTAATATCCTTAGAGCTTGTCACGAGGGACCCACGGGAGGTCACCACGGTGCTAATCTCACGGCTAAGAAAGTGTTCGATGTCGGCTTCTTTTGGCCTTCTATCTATCGTGATGCACACGCACTTGTGAAGTCGTGTGATTCGTGCCAACGTCAAGGAAAATCATCTCAACGTGATGAAATGCCGCAAAACATAATTCAAGTGTGTGAGATTTTCGACATATGGGGAATAGACTTTATGGGGTTGTTCCCATCGTCTCATGGCAACAAATATATCCTCGTCGCGGTGGACTACCTTTCTAAGTGGGTGGAAGCTAAGGCTTTGCCTACTAATGATGCTCGTGTGGTAGTGAAGTTTTTGAAGCAACTATTCTCTCGGTTCAGAACCCCTCGTGCTATTATAAGCGATCGTGGAACCCATTTTTGTAATGACCAATTCGAGAAGGTCTTAAAGAAATATGGAGTTACTCATCGTGTTTCTACGGCTTATCACCCGCAAACGAGTGGGAAAGTCTAGGTTTCGAACCGAGCTTTGAAGAGGATTTTAGAGAGGTCAATTGGAGAAAACCGTGCTTCATGGTCCGACAAACTTGATGACGCTTTATGGGCCTTTAGGACCGCTTATAAGACACCTATCGGTTACACTCCTTATAAGTTAGTCTATGGGAAAAATTGTCATTTTCCCATTGAATTGGAGCACAAGGCATATTGGGCCCTTAAGCATGCAAACTTTGACTTGAAGACCGCGTGAGATCACCGGAAAATACAGTTGAATGAATTGGATGAATTAAGAGATAATGCTTATGAAAATTCATTAATTTATAAAGAAAAGACTAAAAAGTTTCATGATTCAAAGATTAAAAACCGGGTTTTTAACGTTGTTGATCAAGTGTTACTTTTTAACTCTCGACTTAAGATATTTTCCGGGAAATTGAAATCTCGTTGGTCGGGTCCGTTCACCATTACACAAGTGTTTCCTTATGGGACCATCGAGCTAGCTCAAGATGATGGTCCTAACTTCAAGGTGAATGGACATAGGCTTAAGCACGACTTTGGTGGGGAAATTCCTTCAATGGTTGCCCTCGACCAAGTCACCTTCCCCAATGATAATTAGCATTGAGGGGATCGAGTCGAGCTCATGACTCGGTAATCAAAAACGAGGTGCCTCGTAGGGGAGATCCCATGCTTATCTTTTTATGCTTACTATTCACTAATAAGGGGACTTGTACCCTTCAAACTCGTTGTCTCGTGATTGTTTGTGATTGTGTTATCTAGATCATCATCATCATCTACGATTGAAGACTCTCGTGTTCGTTTACGTGAGCCTCCATCATTTGCTTGAAGAAGTTTTTCACGAATCCATGACATATCCTTTATTGTTCTAACAATTATCTTATAGCATACTTAATAAACGGCTTTAGATATATTGTTGATCACCCTTTCCATGCTAGATCCTAAGCATTCGATTCTTCGTCTCTAGTATGGGGGTGCACCACCTTTAGACTCGAAACATTGAGGACAATGTTTACTTTTAGTATGGGGGTGAATAGGTACTTGCTTTGCTACGCCCTCACGCTTTCCAATTTTCAATGTTTTGTTTTTGTTACTAATAAGGCTAAAAATGGCCAAATTTTTAAAATTTTTCTTAGTTTTCATAAGTGTTTTTAAGACACGAATGTATATTTTCCGATGCGTAGAATAAGAGCTAATTTTTGACTTGATGGGCATTTGGAGCCATTTACATTCCTTAACCCGCTCAATTCTAGTTTTGCTGGACTTTTATATAGGGAGCTTTAAAACGCGAAAGTCTTAGCTCATTCGGGTTAAGAACAAGAACTTTTCGCAAGTTCCTATAATTGATCCTAGAAAGTCACTTATCAAGGGAACTATAAAATGCATTCTCTAAACTTGAAAAAGTCCAAGAAAGTGCAAGATCCTATAGGTGGCTTGAAAACCCAAAACTTTGATTTGATATAGTCTTAATGAAAGCTAATCCAAATTTGGCTTAATTTTGACTTGCATGGCTAAGTATTCACGAGTCTCTATAATTAGAGGTCTTTATATAGTGAAGAACGAGAGATGATAGAGTTAGACAAGTGATCATGCTAAACGTAGAACATGAAAATGTTCTTTCAAAAACTCATATGTTTTTAATTGTGGCTTTTTCTTCCCATAAGATCAATGCATTAGGAATAATCATAATTGCAATAAGTAAGGTCGTACGATTTGAAAGGTTACTTAGCCTCTAGCGCAAGATCGTTTAAAAGTTGCTCGGGGTTGAATAGAGTTCATAGCCAAGGCATAACTTATTGAAGTGGGACGCGAAGATTGGCGATCATCCAAAAAGGCCCTAACAAGGCATGAGGAGCTCTATTTTTGCTAAATATCCAAGATGATGTGAAGTATCATTATTCCTAAATCAATATGAAGGATCAAGACACACGACGAAAAGCAATTACTCCCCTAAAGATCATGGAGAAAGTCTATCCAAAAAGACCCTTACAAGGTATGAGGATAAATATATCCAAGTCCGAAAAGGAGGCGGATCATTGTATATCAAAATCCAAAGTAAAGATTGAAGAAAAATGATGAAGTCGTGGTCCAAATATGAAGAATCTCTCAAAAAACGTCAAGTGAAGAAATTCCAAGTATATGAAGAGAAGACCATAATTTCAAGAACGTCTTCCCAAGATTTGAAGTATGAAGTACATGCCAAATATCGGTCCGAGAAAGGTCTCAAATCGTGAAACGAGTTATGCCAAGATATGAACTTAAGGAGATACACGAGAAGCCGTTTTAAAAGATTTTGTCCTTCGGCTAACTATCGATTAAATCGTGCTACTTTGCTTTCGGACTAATAACTACTCAAATAAGTCAATATGAATCACTTGTGATCCATGACAAATAGTTAAAAAATGCTAGTAACCCATTTCCTTTTATAACTAGGATTACGGGGAGAAAAAGTATTACACAATTTGGACGTATGAGTAGTGTTAGCATTGTGACTTGTACTAACAATGATCTCGTTTTTGCACTTAGCATGGAATGTATGACAATCAAGGATGACGAAGTTTACTCTAAGGGGCATTTACTTGTTTCTATTCTTAGACCCTAAAAGTCACTTTCGTGATGAAAATCATACATTATGTCTTTACACATCTTCGTAGTATGTTGCAAGTTTTTTACTCTTCAATAAAGGTTAATAAAATTGAACTTTGGTGATGCTTAGATACTTTATTCTAGCATTGCGTGAGGGCACGACAATGGCTTAGTATGGGGGAGTGATGAGATGGCATTTATACATGATCTTATCGTTCTTTTTGGGCTTTAAATGCATAAAAATGTCATAAAATATCATATATATGCTTGTGTTTGTTTACTTGTGTATTTTAGGTATGGATATCGTGAAAAAGACAAAAGATCACAAGAAACAAGGAAAAACGGACACGAGAAACGAAGCCGTACAAAGAACCGGGCCATAATTCATGATTTATCCAACATTTATCCTTGAAGACTTGAAGACATGCAAGATTGATCCTCATTGAATGAATAAATGACACTTAAAACCCTTGTATATTGATAATTACAAGTTTGGTCCCTTAAGTTTGTCAAAATTACATAAATGGTCCTTCAACTTTGAAGAAATGGCAAGTTTAGTCCCTCAATAACTCCAAATTACCAATTATGGTCCCTCATGGAGTTTAAGTTGCATTGAAGACCTTTGAAGATCAACAATGTCCAAGATCAGCCCTTGAATTATGCAAAAGTTCCAAAAATAACCCTTGTAACCCTTTTTCCAAAAGTTTGTGCCAAAAGTGTAAAGAATGGAAAGATATTAACAAAGGAAATGAAGATTTGTTGACTGAAAACGTGTTATACAACTTTGGCCAAAACACAAGAACCAAAACTGCCAAAGCTCAAAGGTCAAACTCCTAAAAACGCGGGCAACAGTTACTGTAGCAATTTTACCATCAAGAACACTTTTTTTACCCAGGATTAAAAAGGTGAAAACAAAGGGGAAATTAAAATTGGTTGTTCCCACGTGCAATTCACATCAAGACAATCACATCCCACACCAAAAACCTTAAATCCCACTACCTGAATGATACCCCCATTCCCACTCACAATACGACACCTGGCATTTGATCATGACATGGCAAGATCAATGAACCAAAACCTTTCCTTTGTCACCAAACACTAAACAAATGTCCAGGATTCACCCAAACCAGCTGGCAACACGCCTAGAAGATTCTGCAAGGATAGAATAGGAAATTCAGTTCTAGGGTTTGTGAATAGTGCTAGCATTGGCATTTGCCTATAAATAGACTCCCCAACCCGTGAGAGAGCTTTTGTTCTAGTTTTAGGCTATCAATCTTTGTAATTCCTTTTTAAATTAATAAAAGTTGATTTTCTGAATTTTGTTAAATCTCTTTGATATTTGTTAAAAGTTGGTGTTAGAATAGACTAAATCTGAGTTCCACTTTGATGTTTGAAGGTTTTTGAGGCAGAGTTTTAGTTGATAAAGCTTGGGTTTCAAAAATCAGAAAGTTATTGTTTATCTTATCTCACTTGTTGGTTTGTTCTTCTTAGCAGCATTGGAAGCTGGTACTTGTTCTTCTAGTACCTAAGCTCAAACAATCCAGGGCCTGGATGTAGGTCTTGGAGGTTTTCACCTTCTTCCCTTTTCATTTTCTCTCTTATTTTTCTGATTTTGGTGAATATTGCATGATTATTGGTGAATCTGTGATTTGATGGTTGATTATTGTTCATTTGGAGTTGTTTGATGTTTATGAGGTGTTGTTAGTTTGATTTGTGGGTTAGAACTGAATACTCCTTTGAAAAATTGTGAAAACGGGTTTTTAAGGGGTGTTTAGGTCAACTACATGATTTGTATTTGTGGTGTTTTGAGTGTTAGTTTTGTGTTGCTATCTGTTGTTACATGCTTATCTGGTATACTTGGCTGCTTTGCTACACATTTTGTGGTTTGAAACACCTTGATTCATAAGAAGGGTATAAAATCTTGTTTACTTGGTAAAATTGGCTAGGATTTTGAGGACACCTAGATCTAAGCTTAGGCTAGGGCTAACAAGTGCTAAACCTTAGTTAATTACACCAGGAGAAGAGATTTGAGTGCTTGAATTTGGATCTGTGGTCAATTAGATCAGCAAATAGGTTTCTGCATATGCACCTTGTTCATCAGTAACTTTATCTGCTTTGATCTGCTTATTTACTTTGATTCAGTGTATGATACAAGTTTGTTTTATGCTTATTCATAGTTTATATAGCTTGTGTATGCATCCTGTTGAGTTTGGTTGGCTTATTCAGGCTTAATCTGCTTATTTGTGCATTACTGCTTATTTTCCATGTCTGTGCATGATCTGGTAACTGTTTGATTGATTATGGCTTATTGTGTGAACCAAATTGTGATTTTCTTGTTGCTATTGACTCCTTGTGATTCACTGATCACAAGGGTGCCCTTGTTTCCATTTGAATCCAACTAAATCTCTCTAAAAAGCTTGGTCAAATAGTCAAAGCAGTGGGAACCAGTTCCTACTGAAAGTTGCCACTGCTAGTGTTAATTGGGTGTCAGCTTATCAATAAGCTATAATAGCTTATTTTAACCAGCAACAACTTGGATTTTGTAATAGGTGCTCATTATTTGACCCATTTGTTCATACTGGAGCATTTGGTGGGTTGACTTTAGGGTTTGACTAGAAAACCAACTTAATTGACTTTTTCATAAGTGCTTATTGGCTTATTGGTTTTGCTTATTGGAATTTTGTTGATTGTTTTGGCTTATTGAGTTCATTTGTGACATTTTACAAGTTGAATCAAGTCCTGAGGTGCCTTATTTCTCAAAAACGACTATTTTGTCTTTTAGTGAAATATTACTTTGCTTATTTCTGGCTTATTGAGTGTGCTTTTTCAAAATTTCTTTTTAAAGATCTCATAAGCATCCCAAAAGAAGGTTGTGTGTCAAATTAGAGCTTATGGCATTAGCTTATTGCTTAATGGGCTAAAAAGCCCAATAAGAATAAGCTGTTTGCATAATAAGTTGTAATAAGCTCACTTTCAACTTTTGGGCCTTTAGAGTTTTGTGTTTAGAATTAAATTTTGAGTCAGATTGGGCTTTTTCCAAGTCAATTGGGCCAGGTTTGACTTTTTGGGCTAAAAAGCCTATTTGTGTTGACTGAATTTGATTTTGGCCCATTTGAGGGCCCAATAGAGGTATTCTTGTCATTTCACTTTGATTTTCTGATTATTTAGGTTAAAATAAACTAGTTTGCAAGTTTTTAGAATTTTTTATAAATTTTGGATTTTTAATATTATTTTAATATTATTTTATTATTATTTTTCAAATTTCACATTTTTCAAATTTTTACATTTTTCTTAGCTTAAATACATTAAAATAGGAATTTAACAACTTTTAGAATAATTTTATCACTTCTAGATTAATTTTTATAATTATTTTAAGTTTTAATATTTTTAAATCATTTTAAATAGTTTTTATTAGTTTAAAAATTTATAAAAATAGTTTTTAATCTTTTTAGGTCATTTTAGAGGTTTACCAATTGAAAAATATTTATTTGGGCTTTTTGATAATTTATTTGATTTTTAGGGCTTTACTTAGCATTTAAAAATTGAATATTTAATTATTTAAAAGGTTTGAAAAAGTTTTGATCATTGGTAAACTCTTAGTTTATTAATTTTGATTTTTGGTGAATTTTTGGTAATTTTTAGAATTAATTTTTATTTTTGTAGTTTTTACAGTTTTACGTTTTATCGTCGTAGTATTAATTTCACGTCTTCGTCATCTTTTTTTCTCATCCCCTTCTAAACCAATTGTTAATCACAAACATTTAACAAGTTTTTCACACACATATACCTCCTTGGGAAACGAACTTCATTGGGTCATTAGTGCTTGATTTTCCTAAATCATCGCTTAATACTTTCCCTATTTACTCTCTTTTCCTAAAGAGTAGTAAAACACTACAATCACCTTCATTTTTGGACTAATAAATATCAAATAATTCAAATGAGCCTTTGGGTGAATGACAAATATTTAAAATCTAGAGATACAATTAGGAATAAAAGGAGATTGAGTTTAACACAAATTACTTGTATGAGTGGTCTTAACATTGGGACTTATGATTGACAATGATTTTGTTTTTAAACTTGGCATGGAAAAGTGAAAAGTCGAGGACGATGAATCTATTTGAGTTTTATGATCCTAAAAGTTATTTTCAAATAATGAAAGTATTACATTATGTCTTTGCAAAATAAAATGTCAAAAGTCAAATAAAAGTGTAGTTAGTAGTTTTAATTTATCATTGCGTGAGGACACGGCAATTGCTTAGCAAGAGGGAGTTTGATATGAGTGAATTTACTCATATCATTTATATCATAAAACAACCCTAAAATGCATAAAATGAATGAATATAGCATTGTATATGTCTATTTCTTGTTTCATGTGTGTAGGTACCCAAGTTCACGAAAACTGGCAAAAACGACACGAGTTTTGAAGAAAAGATCAAGAAACCAAAAGACAAGTCGTTTATTCGGGGATTTAATTCTATGAAGGTTAACTGGGCTATGTGGGTCACACTTTTGGTTAATGGGCCTAAAAGCCCATTTAAGATATTTGTCTATTCATCTTTGTTAAAGAAATCCCAACAAGGCCCAATAATAACAATTAAGAAACGGATGAAGTGTTATTTGAAATTAATATTCAGCCAAGGCCCATTTACACAAAATTATGGGAAGTTAGGAGATCATTGGGTCCTAAAGCCCATCACATATTATTAGACGGTGGAAATACTATATTTAGTATTCACTTTTCACTTTCTTGTTTAACCTAGTCAAACACCCATTTTCCCTTTCGTTACAAACTAAGAGAAACGCAGTCACACACCAAACCACCACACCCAAACCCTAGATCGTATTTTGGGGCTTTTCTTTTCCTTGGAAAGTAAAACCCACGCGTCACAATTAAATGCCAAAAATATAGGGAAGAAGAAGATGCCCCAATCAGCTACACACGACAGCTTGCTTTGTCATCTCTCATTTGTGATTGGTGGAAACACCTCCATCTAATCATAGAACCAATAACAACAAGCCACATCAGCTTCAAAGAAGCACAACACACACAAAAACTTGGCACCTTGGAAATCCGTATGAAGAGAGGCCTATTTTTCATCGTTTGATCAAGAAGAAGAAAGAGAAGATGGAATCAAGGGCTAAGATTTGAGTTGCTTCTCAATAAACTCAACCCAAGAAAGCTCAGATTTGCCTATAAAAACCCCCAAATATTATGTAATTTATCAGTCCAATTTTACGTTATTGTTATAATGTTAAAATAAAGGTAGGATTGATTGTATTTTCATTTTAATAGTTTTGTAATATTTTCCTGATTTAATAAAAGTTTATTTGAGCATCATCTTTTAATTTCAAGTTTTATTGTTAAAGTTTTATACATTAATTTTACTGTCTATTTGATATTATAAGAATAGTTATTTGATTAAGCTGAAATAATAGCTTGAATTAAATAATATAAAGTGAAATTGGGAACAAAAGCTATCCCCACTGGATAGATTTAAAGAATCTGTGAAAATATATGGTACATTCGAATGGAGTTATTTGGTTCGAGAGTCACATAGGTGGTGATGAGATGGTGTTCGTGGTTCAATTAAGATGATGGTGGTGTCGGTTTTTGTTCAAAGGTGGTTCAGCACCATTCTTCTGCATCAATGGATGCCTCAGTTTTAGGTAAATCTCCTTTTATAATTTATTATAAGGTTTAGTTCAAATTGTATTATTTGGTTTTGGAATTCAAGAATCTGCTGTGTTATTTTGATATTGTTAATTTAGATTGAATATGATATTGATTGATGATGTTTACTTATATTTGAATAATCTGTTTTTCATATTTTATTGTTTTTGAGATTTTTCTGTCATAAAATTTGAACATGATCTAGGTTATAGTGGTCTGGTGAGATAGAATAATCTTAGTAGTGTAATGTTGAATCATGACTGAATATTGCTGATTAGTTGATTTTCTACAATTGCTTGTGTTTGTTCTGTTTTAGTTATTATGATAAGTTTGACTGATAATCTGGATTTAGGATAGACTTATTTTGAATCTGTGATTTTACTGAATATCTATTGATATTGGCTTTATACTGAATTTGTGAAACTGTATTAACGAAATTATTTTTGCCTGAATTTATGCTTGTTATTGTATTGGTTTTAACATTTACTTGGTCGATTTATTCATATATGTGCTTTGTTTTAAGTAGTATATCATTCTAAAATTTTCCCAAACAAGTTGTTTGGAGTGCTGTGTCATAAATCTTTCAATCTTTCATATCCAAAAATAAACATCACAAAATGTCCAGCATTGGACTTGAACCCGTGACCTCACGGTTAGCAACCAACGCGTCATGCACTTGAGCTATTAGCTCTTTTTGTTATTAGGATATACTTTTAATTTTAAATGAACTATTAAACTTGCATGTTTTGGTAACGTTTTACATTTAGTTGTTACTTTTATTAAATATACTTTTTAACCATTTAATAATTTTATCAAAAGTTTAGTTTTCAAAATCTCAAATTAAATTAGTTTCTAATATAAAATATTAAGAATAATATACAAATAAATAAATAAATACATTTTATTACTTTTTAAAATTCAAATTAGTTTTTTTAGTAATTTAGTTTTTATTAATATTGTTTTTAATAATTTTATATTTAAACAATTTTGTTTTATCAAAAGTAAATTTTTAAATAGATTATTTAGCTTATAAATTTAAATTGTTTTAAAATTGTTTTTAATTAAATAGATTAATTTTAAATAGATAATAATTTTAAATAGTTTAAATAATTGTCTAATAGATTTAATTTGGGGTACGATTCATGCACTTTAGGTTTAAAAATTGTAGGATTAATTTTAGCTAAAAACCGAAACCGAATTCATATCAATTGTCCAAATTAAAACGAACGTCTCAAATTCATAAGGTCCTTGTGTACAACGAACTGGGATCACTCACGTGTTTAATTGAAATCGTCTTTAGCTTATTTAAGGATTATTACCTTTTCCTAAAGGAAATTTCCTAAATTTTCTCTATAACGTACTAAATTAAAATACACCAACGTTTCCCCACACATCAAGTCTCATGTTCAAAACCGTTATAAAACCGTGTTTATTGATCCTTCTTGTTGACTTAATTTTTTGACATCGTTGTCTATTAGGATGAATTATTAATTCGATGATTTTGGTTACATTGTTAAGACTCTATTTTTGGACCTAATCAATATTCACGCATAAGTCAATGATGTATCCTCGTGATCATTAAGACAAAAATAAAATATAAGAGATACACCTAGGAATAAGGGAGTTTAAGTACGTGATTAGAGCATATGAGTAGTGTTAGCATTACTAACTTATAATGACAATGATCTTGTTTCACGCTTAGCATGGAGTTGGGTGAAAATCAAGGATGGCGAAATTATTTCTAACGAAGCATTCACGTGTTCTTATTCTATGATCCTAAACGTCCTATTTTGCGATGAAAACAATAGATTATGTCTAAAACACGTGTAGTAGTTTATTTAAGTTTACGTTTTCAATAAATGTCACCTAAAAATGAATTTTAGAAGTGCTATGATACTTAATTCTAGCATTGCGTGAGGAAACGGCAATGGTTTAGTATGGGGGAGTGATGAGACTGCATTTACACACAGTCTCATCGTCAAAATCGGGCTTAAAACGATTTAAAATGTCATAAAATACCCCAAAATATGCTTGTATTTTCTCATTGTGTATTTTAGGTACAAATATCGTGAATTCACTAAAAGATTACAAGAATCAAACAAAAACGAACGCGAGAAACGAAGTCGCACAAAGAACCGGACCCAAATCATAATTTTCCATTGAAGTCCTTGAAGTTTTGAAGATTGTCAAGATTGGTCACTCAAGAAATGAAGACTTGTCATTTTATACCCTTCTAAAACTCAAAATTTACATGTGGGTCCCTAAAATGTAAAGAGTATACCTTTTTGGCCCTTGAAGAATAGTTTTATTGTATAAATGGCCCTTGGAATAAGTTCTTGCAACCATTGTGCCAAAATTGAAAACAAGCCCAAAGTTTCTACAAAGGAAAATGGAAGAACGCTGGGACGAATTTTTTATGACAACAATTTGTAAAGTGAGGGGATAAACTTGCCCAGACATACAAACTACTACAACCAACCAGCACCTGCCACCTCACCCACTCCACCACTCACATCCCACCAACTCACACACTCCCTCCACACCTGAATTCCACCTTTTTATTTATTTAATCAACTTTCAAACTTAGATTAATAAATAAAAAGGGCGGTTAACAACTAAAACACGCCCAAAACAGATTAAAACCACTATTCACCTTTCTCCCTAATCCTATAAACCCTAATCTGATAATCACCAAAACCAAAGGGGTTTTGCTTGAGCACTTACAGATCCCTAATTAATCTAACCCTCACCCAAACCCCACCATAAAACAACTCACCCGTGACCTCCTATGGGTCCCACGAACCTCTCATGCTCCCTCATTTTTGGCAA
The DNA here is from genome assembly GCA_025667525.1 of Glebionis coronaria. Taxonomy (NCBI): domain Eukaryota; kingdom Viridiplantae; phylum Streptophyta; class Magnoliopsida; order Asterales; family Asteraceae; genus Glebionis; species Glebionis coronaria. The sequence goes on from JANFOE010000109.1 coordinate 431,553, forward strand.
AATTCGTATCTTGCAGTAAATCGACGTCCCAACACCAAAACTTGGTCCCAAAGGACCTAATGAACGCCCATGATTCATCCAACACAGTTGTATACCTCTGTTGGAAATTCAATTTATGTGACGACATTTAAGAATTCCCATTAGTTATCATAGTCACACACGTATAGACTAGACTAGGAACAATGTATAGTTTAAGTGCGTTGTGTGGCTATATATACCCCTCCTAGGCTTCCAAGGAGGGGTGTTGATTGTGTTTCATTTGCATTTTCATTTCATTTAATACATTTTCTTAACATTTCACACAACCTCTGTTTCTCTCAACTCATCCATGGCTTCCACCTTCCACCACCCACCTAGACCACCGGATTAGCTAAAAGCAAATCCACAATTGGCATCAGAGCCTCGGTTCAATCCTTGGATCGTGTTCTTGTTATTATTTTGGTGGTCTAAAATTTTTTTATCTCGAATCTGTTAAAAAAAAATTTGTCACGATGTCTTTATGTCATATTTATTGTCTCACTTTGTTTTGGTCTCAAACTGTCCAAAATTTGTTGTCACGATGTTCTTGTTTGTTGTCTAAATAATCAAGTATTTGTTTTCAGCCACTGGTTTTGTCACAGTCCACATCTGGTATTCATAACCCACACTGCTCCAAACAATCAAACTTTTCCTGGTCAAAAGTCAAGTCAAACCTGCCATATTTTCTTGTATCTGGTATTTTTATGACTGGGTTTTGATAAAGTTTCATTCTTTCTGGTAATTTTTTTGTATACACATGACGATGAAGATCTGCCATAAAATAAACCAGATCCAGAAAACATGACCCTGAAAAAATGCCAAAAGTACTTTTGGATAGAAGTTTTCAGATATGCACATTCCGATGCAGCATTCCGATGTTATCATTCCGATGGCTATTTAGATCGCATGGATTGCGATGGGTAGTTTTTTTGACACATTCCGATGGGTTCGACCTATCCATTGCGATGGGACTCATTCCGATGAGTCACATTGCGATGGGTGGTTTGACCTATCGGAATGGCATCTATGTCGTTATGCTGCCAAATTTTTTCTCACATTCCGATGGAAGTTCTTTTTTCATTGCGATGGGTTTTTAAAGAAAAACATTTCGATGGACTCAAAGTACTACACTGCGATGGCACTTTGACAAAATCGTGACCATGTAGTTTAACAACACCCGAAGACATGATTGTTTAAAAACAAATCCATACGGTGACCGTTTTGACCAGAACCAACAACAAATCATTCCACCCTTATAACTCCACAACACCAAAAATCTACCTTATTCCCATCGTCTCCTAAACCCCTTCGCATCTAGACTCGATCCGAATAAACAAATAAAAACAGAAATTAATTAGATCTCAGATTCAATTTTTTTCTTTCGTGTTTTGCAAATGCAACTCGAGATCTTAAGATCTATACACGAAAATCTATCATCATCATTGATCCATGTTTGGTGTTAAACCAAAGTTTTATTTACAAAATAAAATACAGATTTATAACAAAATTGTTATAATCAATATTTCGTTTCGAATCATTATACGAAACCAAAGACAACATACTAAAACCAACATGCAATCAAGTAAAAAAAACCTACCCGAGATCCCTTCAAGGATCTTGAAGAAGAATTTGTATCATGTCTTCTTGGTTCGAATTAATCAGTTTGGTTCGATGGGACTGCGATTGGTGTTGATTTCGGTTCAATGGGTATTTGATTATCTTTGGTGGCAGATATGGATATGGGATTAATGATTTTACGAGAGGCGTTTGGTCATTTGATGATATGATTCGTGTGTAAGATAGATGGGAGTTTTGGGAGTATCGAAGTTGTGTGGTGGCTGAGGAGATTATGCAAAGTTAGGGGCGGAGATGTTTAGAGAGTTAATTTTTGGTGGCGGATGAAATGAGGTGTGAAGATTAGGTTTAGGTATACTATGAGTTTTATTACACTATTAGTCATATATACTCCTAATTAACTATGGAACTGGGTAGGAGATATGAAATATCATATGGACCAAGTTGCAACTCATTTCATGAGTTGATATCAAGATACGTGAGCAAAAACATGTGATAACACAAGACCGACTTTTATCACTTTTTGTTTCTAACAACAAATTGTCTACGTTAATGGTCATATATGTGAAATAAATGTGGTTAAACTTTGTCTATGTGTGTTTCCAACAAGAATTTTATCACTTCGAAAGTGGTTAAATTATATGTAGACATGGTTTAACAATGATATTTTTTCAAACTTTATTTCAAAATTTTTATTTTGGACTAAATTTTGGTTTGATATTATGTGACGAGACAAAGTGACAAGATTTATTTTGACAAGACCAAGAAAAAATTGGCTATATTTTTAGTGGCTACGGATTTGTTTAATCGGGTATTATTATTATTTGAAGTTGGAGACGAATTTCTTCGAAGGCGTGTACTTATTTTATCCTTGAACAGATAACTTGCTCGTGCTTAATCTTAGAATGAAGACTTGTTTATCTGGTTTCCGGGTTCGGGATGGTTGGTTGATGACTCGGATAACTTCACTTAAAGGGGTTACATTGTTGTACTCAGTGTCACGCACTTAGTCGACGTGGATAATTTCAAGAGGTGTTGTGCTTATAGACTTCTTCAGTGATGCATTGGGTACTTAGAGATTTCTCCACAGTTCCTCATTCAACAATAGTACAAGTCACAAGATCGAACGATTCTTATTCAGTTTCAAGTTTGATGTATCCGGTTCATTCTATCAGTGGTCACTTCAAATTGCTTCCAAGTGGGTTGGTAAAGATGGTCGTGGAGAGTTTATGAGTAGTGATTTTCGATCAACAGCTGATTCTCACAAAATATATAATTCAGCTTATTTATTATTCTCACGAGATTTCAGGTACATGTGCGTACGATTTATTGATGGTTCCGAGTTTCGAAACCATCAAGGGGGAAGAAGAAGACACATTGAACGCACAACGAGTACACGTGATGAACTTCATACCTTCTTTTGATTTGAAGACATTCCGGGATGACATTTGTCATAGCCGCAGAGAAAATCAGTGTTTTAACTCGTGGCGTTATCAATCTCTAAATGGTACACTACTGATTCAATGTTTAATTGTTTTGATGTTGCATTTATTCGTCATCATTATCCTATATGGAGAGATATGCACTTCCGGGACTTAATTGACTCTGGTGCATCTCCGGAAGAAGATATGAGCATTTCCGGGACTTAATTGACTCTGGTGTTACGATGTCAACTTCATGAATGGGATAAAGTGTCTACTTCAGTATTTGAGCTTCATACTTGGGATTGGTTTATTTTCTTCAACTATGTGGGGGAAGAAATATCTTGATTCTTTCTAGTATGCATAACTTGAACTCTCAGGGGGAAGAAAAAATTCAGAAGAATTATTCAAGCGTGAGAAGAGAAGTTGTTGATCTACTTGGTGTGCCCCAAACTTTCAATCCCTCTTAGCAACGTTATCATGTTATATGATGGGATTTGCTTGTTAAATTCTGATGTGCGCTTAATCATTCTAAGCTTTATTGAAAGCTTTGAAGTTGCTTACGAGGATTATCGGTTTAGGGGGAAGCTATTTAAAAGCTTCTACATCAAGTTTATGTGGCATGAATTAGGGGGAAGTTAATTCAGAAGCTTCTCCTTAACCAGAAGTATATGGATTACTTAGCTCGTGCCGTTATAGTATTTCTACTACAAGTTACTTTAAAGATGAGTCGTTTTGAAGTCAAAGGCCTCAGAAGACATCATCAGCATTGGACGCTTCATGAAAGCTTTTGTTCTTAATCATTATGTACTTGTTAGGAAGAATATTGTAAGGAATTCTACACGTCGTCCCATGGGGGAAGATTGTTGGAAATTCACTTTATGTGACGACATTTAAGAATTCCCATTAGTTATCATAGTCACACACGCATAGACTAGACTAGGAACAATGTATAGTTTAAGTGCGTTGTGTGGCTATATATACCCCTCCTAGGCTTCCAAGGAGGGGTGTTGATTGTGTTTCATTTTCATTTTCATTTCATTTAATACATTTTCTTAACATTTCACACAACCTCTCTTTCTCTCAACTCATCCATGGCTTCCACCTTCCACCACCCACATAGACCACCGAATTAGCTAAAAGCAAATCCACAACCTCTGGCACATCACATGAGACTGTTTTGACCAAGATTCAAGACCAAGACTTAAGAGCATTTTTGGAAGACAATAGCTATGGTTTTCATATTTTTTAGGCTTCTAGACTGTTCTATCACTAGTATAAATGAAGGTCGACATGTGACCTTCATTCTTGTTCTAGATTTTAAGTTGTAAACATTTTTATTAAAGGATATTTAGAGTCTTCTTAAAAATCCTTGAAATATCGTTTCTGAGTTTCATTTTACTTGTTTTATCTTAGTTTAAATTTTATTTTCATGAAAGATTTAGTGTAAAAACATCAAGACAGAAAACGGGTTCAAGGACACTTGGCTTTTTTTTCTGGTTTTCTTTGTTAGATTGTAGAGGCTTATGGACTTATTTTATTGACACCTCAATAAGTCCATTATGTTTTTATAAGCTATTTACATTGGTTAAGCTTGGTTTTAGTTCCAAAAGTTTGGTTTTTAAAGAAATTTGTTTATTCTTCTTTGTTGATAAGCTTGATGTTCACCATAAGCCTTGAGCTTAAACTGTCTGACTAATAGCTTAAACTCAAGCTCATTGTGAACTTTTATTGTTTCAAGGTAATTTTGTTCTCTTGTGTTGTTTCATTGTTTCAAGGTTCAAGATATTTCCCCCAAAGTTGACTGTTGTAGTCTTTTGGGGGAAGGACTGTTGTAGTCCATACTTCATTGCTCACTCATAAGTTTCCCATAAGCCCTAAATAAGCTGCTAAAGGGAGATGGTTTTTCAGCCATAGTGAGGCCCGGATGTGGGTCCCACAAGGTAAGGCTTGAACCCTTTCTTTAGTTCTTTTTTATCTTTGTGGTCTATGTGAATCTTGTGCTTGTGTTCTTGTGATGATTGAAGGTCTACGGAATTAATGGCCTATTCTATATCATTGATTTGGTGGATTAATGAGGTTGATTGATTGATTAATAAAGAAGAAATGAAGGAATGAGATAAGGGATTAGAGAGAGAAAGGAGAGAAAAGGGGAAATGTAGAGAGAGAAAGTAAAATGGAAAATATGATTAAGTGTGTAAGAATGAATGACCAACCCCCTCCTAACATGCTAGGAGGGGTATATATATAGCCCACCCTACATGTGGGCTATATGGACTATATACTTACAAAGTGGATCACGAGCCCATTACATAATTATCGTTGGAGCGACCGATCCTTCACAAATACGTAAAACGTATTTCCAACAATCTCCCCCTAAGGGAGGTCGCTCCAAGTTACAAAGTTCTAAATATACTATGGCTCGTGATCTATGCTAATAATGATGTGACCGAGACTTTCTTTGGGAAAACACATTTCCAACAATCTCCCCCTAAGGGAGGTCACACCATTTTACAAAATCTTAAACCTAGCATCTATGCTTGAGTCTTCGATCTTGTTCTTGTGAATATGCTTGAAGTGATCTTTGACTTTAGTTCTTGAGCATGTTTCCTTGCCTTGACCTTGTGCATTCATCACTTGTGAAATTTGCCTAGTTGTGACTTCATGTTCCACATACTTATACCTTTAAATTCTTGAAAGCTTCAGAGTTTGATACAGCGGAAGACTTGACCTTCAGACTTTCTTGAATTTGTTGAAGTACTAATTGTATGTAGTATAAGCATGTGGTAACGACTTCTTCTGGATTGTACACCGCAATGCCACCTTTTTGTTACACTGCATAAGACAGTTAGCAACAAAACATATACACGGATGAAATGGCCTTGAACATTTCATTCTAATTTGGTAGCATTTTACCTCCGGCCGGTGAAGACCGTTGGACGATATTAAATATCGTACTTGTGGCAGGTAGTTTCAATTAAGAACCTCCTTGACAAGATTTCGCGGGTAAACCCGTTCTCTTTACTCGACCGTCCAAAGCTGACTGCGAACGTAAAGAGTGAATCATTTGGATAATATTATCCGCATGATTTGAAGCCGTCAATTCATGTTCCTGGAACAAGTGAAATTCAATTAAGAACCGCACCATCGTTGCTTTCCAGTTGTCACTAGCTTGATTCATATAGAATCTTGCAAGTTACCTACCAAGTGCTGTTTGATGTTAACACTAGAAGGATTTCCACTCGTCACTGTGATCAATAAAGAGTCACTCTGAGTGTTCTGGCAAGATCATATGATAATGCGTAGAGGCCTGGAACGTGTTTAAATTCATTTAAGAATTAAACCACTGTTGCTTTCCAGTTATCACAAGTTTGATTCATAAAGAATCGCACAAGTCACCTACCATGAGCTTTTTGATATTCGCTCAAGAAGGATTTCCATCTTCATTGTAAATACTTTCGTATTACTCAGATGTTCAGGCAAGATCATGAAGATTTTGCGTAGGACTCTTAAGAACTTTCTTACTTTTCACAGTGTGTGAAGAAGCAAGGAATAATGAAAGTGTGTCCTAATGAGATATTTGATGATCTCAAATGGCTCTAGACTCGATCGTGCATTTTGGATTTTTAGTGATCGGAGGCTGGAGAGGAGTGCCACCTTTTCAATACCAATTTATTCGGAGTGAATAAACCAGTAGATAATGTGTTGATCTCCGTGTGATTAAAACAAATACCTTTTGAGAGATATTTGAGTTAGCTGGGAAGGGTTGTGCATTGCATCACTGGGTCCATGATGTCTTTCTTCAATACCGAGAATCATTAGCAAAAATGATCTCAATAGCATATGAATTGACCCGGTTTCTGCCTAAGGTTGTAAGGAGGGCTTCTTTCTTTACACCCTTTATCTTTACAATTCTTTTTCATTCTTCAACCCCTTCAATGCTTACCAATACGTCATAACTAGCACCTTGTTGTGATTGTTCCAGTGCTAACTTAAGTACTTGGTCGGCATTCAGCTACGTTCACAATCTTTCTCCATCTTTCCTAAAGACTACTATTTCTAGCTATGGAATGTCCTTGGGAAGATTCCTCCGGTTCTAGAGAAATCATTGGACTTTAACCTATCCTACCATCCTTATGTCACCACAATCGTCACCGTCGTGAATAGAGATGTTTTGGGTAAGTATAAATCATCATGAAATCCATTCTGAAGTGCAAATCCATTTTGCTCCCCCTTAACATATGCTACGATATTCGAAAACATTTCGCACATGTCGGGATGAGCTAACACGTTAAGTCAAACCATTTGTGATTGATCATATCCCATATTAAATCACATTTTCTCCCCCATATTAAAAATATTAACCCAATCGATGTTTTTAATATCAATTGATTTAATAGTATTTTAAGAAAATTTGGGAAGAAAAATGCAAATCCAATTATCTTCATGATTTGAACAAGCTCCCCCTCAAATTAATGAGGGTGTACTTGAAACGTAAATTAAATACCTTTTAAACACAAGTGTAAGGTATTTATTACGTGCAAAGATCAGATATAATAATGAATTCACAAGATTAGCAATGTACGAGGTTGGACCTGAATAATGGAGAACAGCATATGAAAGAAGCACATGGTTCTTGTTCACGAATGTTGGTCGCCTCGTCACGTCCCCGAGAAAATTAATTCTCGTTGTTGAGTCAAAGCTTTCCGGTGAAATGCTTGACTTGATTATGAAAAGCGGGTTGCTATCTGAAATAATAGCAAACCATTTTGAGCATGTTTTAAATGTTTTAAACTTCTGCTCGAACTTTATTTACAACCCCGTGTCATTATTGAATGACATTTCTAGGTTCGTAAATATTATCGATTCCAGAAGACATGCTCTTTTTATCAAAACATTTTTGAACACACAATTTTGAAAGATTTAGAAAAATCTTTGAAAAATTCTTGAAAAATTGTGTTCAAAGTTTTGAAAACCAATTACTTGAGCTTAAGATTTGGAATATCTTAGGAACGAGCTCAAGTCCGAGAAGTTGTAAACTTCTCGTTGTTAAGGATAAGTTTATCATTGGCGATAAACTTTCCTTTTATCTGAAGAACGAGTCCTAAGCTGACATTTACTTAGAAGTCGTGTTCATGAGCTTGAAAACTTTGACTGTTTTAACGGAAAGCTCATGACCGAGAAAGGTGAATTTCTCGTTACGAGGAAAAGTTCTCTTATTTAAAAGATACACTTTCCTTTCTGAGCTTAAAACTTCGAATGTTTTAATACAAGCTCATGACCGAGAAAACTGAATTTCTCGTTATGAGGATAAGTTTATCATTAATGATAAACTTTCCTTTATTTGAAGTACGAGTTACAGTCTGACATTTAACTGTAAGTCATATACACGAGCTTAAAACCTTTGAATGGTTTTAATGTAAGCTCGTGTCCGAGAAAATTTAATTTCTCGTTGTAAGGATAAGTTTATCATCGGCGATAAACTTTCCTTTATTTGAAGCACGGGTTACCATCTGATATTTAATGATAAACCATAATGCATGAGCTTAAAAAACTTGGAATGTTTTTGATATAAGCTCATGCCCGAGAAAAATGAATTTCTCGTTTTTAGGATAAGTTTATCATCGGCGATAAACTTTCCTTTCTTTGATGAGCGAGTTACAGTCTGTTATGTGACTGTAAGTCCTTGTTTGCAGCTTAACCATGAATCCCCTGAGACATTTGTTTCTCTGATATCTGCTTCTTCCGCAACCAAACTCTAAGAGTGTCCTTAGTTGAACGGTACACAACGATTGGACCGCTTCTTTCTTTTGGAACATCAACTTTGGTACCTGCAATCTCATTAGGAATTTGCATGCTTTGACGTGGGTTAGCAATATCAATTTTTGAAGCACGTGGGGGTTCACAGTTAGCTTTACTTATGTCAGAGGTGGCATGAGGAGATGATTCACTTGTCTTAGTGGGCAAACGTTTCCTTTTATAGAAAATCTTAAGTTCAGGCTTAAGTGATGTATCATCCTTTGCAATTTCCTCCCTAGTAGTCTTCGTAGAATCAGAGACTATCCTAGTTAAAGGGCACTCGTTTCCTACAAGAGTGAAAGTTCTACCAGTGGGGCGCCACATTTTACCAACGGGTTTGATTTTAGCGACCCACTGGGATTTAAGTCTAGCACGGGAGTTCACCTCATTAAGCAATTTTTTGATACAAGCATCATGATTTGCCGTAAAGACACATTTTCTACATGTTTTACAAGTAGCATATTTAATGTCCGAGTAAGATCTAGAATCCCTAGATGATGGATTGATGCTCCTAGGATTGGACATGCTACGGTTAGCAGTGTTGGGTAAACTAGAAGGCATCTGACTAGGTTTGAAATTCCTATCTCTTACATGTGTCTTTTGCTTAGCTTCCCTAAGATCAGATTCATGGCAGACGTCATTTGAACTAGTTCTAGACGTGGTCTTGGTATTTTTAGGGAAACTAGAGGCAATCATATGATTTGGTCTTGCTAAAGCTGGAGTGATCACATAGGGCCTAGTTGCTGGAGTGTCTGGTCTAGAAAGATGAACCAAATCAACTTGGGAGGCAAACCGCGGTCTCGAGGATTGTGATCGCTCGGATCCAAATGCAGTAGGTTGTCTGACAGTCGGTTGTCTGACGAACTGATTTGTAGGTGGTTTCCCCAAGATTGATGGTTTTTCAAGCTTAGTGTCCACACTAGGTCCTTTACTTTTCCTTAACTCGTTTTTCAACGCAGCTATAGCAAAAACCTTTTCCTGTACTTGGGCCTTTAAAGTCTCATTTTCTTTGAGCACGATATCTTGGGATGCCAACTTAGATTCAAGCAGTTGAATTTGTTTCAAAAGATTATCTTTTTCAGCTTTAGAATCTAGAACAGTTTGATCCAATTTTCTTTCAAGAACAACGTTTGACTTTTCAAGTTTTTCAAAGTATGTTTCAAATTTGTCCGTTTTCTTAGAAAATTCAAGTTTGGCATCCTCAAGATCTTTTGATTGCCGAGCTATGATCGTTTCGAGCTCTTTAATCTTGGAATCAGAAGCAGTCAATGAATCAGTTATAGGATAATTATCATGATGTTTAGCATTCTGAACAATCTCTCCCCCATTATGACTTACATCGGATGAATCAGAAGTGGTATTGCTATCACTCGTTTCCATCCCATGTTTGTCATAATTAGGTTCAGAATCCTCAATATGCGGCATATCATCAGCATATACATCATAAACCACATTACATTGTACCATGTTTGCAGGCTCTGCGTCATAAATGGGTAAGGTGTCATCAAGAGAAATCTCGTGAACATTTCCTGACGTGCCACTGGTATCATGTTGTCCTCCTGATTCCGTGCTCTTGGCATTGATAGGCTCCAAGTTTTCAACCGTATGACCATTTTCCTCTTGCATCTGCGGCATTGATTCTTGTACTCCATTATCATACGTTTGCTGAAGTCGAGATCGTTCATAAATCGAAGACGAGACCGAAGTCATGAGTTTCAATATTGTATCACGAAAAACTCGAAGCTCGGTATGCGTATCTCGAAGAAATGATTGGCAAAGCATCGAACTTTCAGACTTGATGATATTAAATTGGAGGAAAGGCGTGAGTTGTGTCACAAGAGCCTTATAAGCAAGTGCCGATGCAGAGTGATTAAAGTTGTCATGGTTGAGATGCTCTGCTAGTTCGGTCAAAGTGGTGAAAATTGAGTCGATGAATATATGACGATCTTGTCCAAAGATTGTCACAAATTCGCTCCCTCCTTGAATCCGTGAAAGATTAACTAGATGATACTGAAGCATTCGAAATGAAGTTATACCACTTTCCCTAGCGTTGGCGTGCATTCGATGCAAGTCTCCCTCTTTAGGTGTCGAATTCAAGAAATCCATCGAAAGTCGATGAATGACAACTCAATTGTCAGCTCAAGAAATTTTTGTCGACTCAACTTTTTGATAAAACAAATCGGAATCCAATACTCCCTTGATTCGGAACTTTTGGATTGATCCGGAAGATCACCTTGATTCGGAACTTTTGGATTGATCCGGAACTTCTTGGTTCGGAAGTTCTTGGTTCGGAACTTTGGCTTGATCCGGAACTTCTTGACTCGGAAGTTCTTGGTTCGGAACTTTGGCTTGATCCGGAACTTCTTGACTCGGAAGTTCTTGGTTCGGAAGTTTAGCTTGATCCGGAACTTCTTGACTCGAAGGTTCTTGATTCGGAACTTTGGCTTGATCCGGAACTTCTTGGTTCGGAAGTTTCTTGATTCGGAACTTCTTGACTCGGAAGTTCTTGATTCGGAACTTTGGCTTGATCCGGAACTTCTTGGTTCGGAAGTTTCTTGATTCGGAAGTTTCTTGATTCGGAACTTCTTGACTCGGAACTCCTTGATCCGGAACTCCTTGATCCGGAACTCCTTGATCCGGAACTTCTTGATCCGGAACTCCTTGATCCGGAACTCCTTGATCCGGAACTTCTTGATCCGGAACTTTTGCTGAATGAACAGAAGATTGTTCCGATGAACAGTCGAACAGTAACAATGAAGATTAAGCCCGGATTTTGACCAAATAACCCAAAAAGTTTTGTGCTTTCGACTAAAATAAGTAACAACTATTACTTATCCACTAATCCCAATCAAAAAAATACCAAAAACACCAAGAATCAAGATGGTTTTTCTTAAAGAACACTAATACAAACTTTTTATGATTTAAGCATGATTAAATCAAAACCCACCAAAATCAAACAACATAAAAGAAGAATAAACCAAACTTAACCAAGGCTCTGATACCAATTGAAGGTCTACGGAATTAATGGCCTATTCTATATCATTGATTTGGTGGATTAATGAGGTTGATTGATTGATTAATAAAGAAGAAATGAAGGAATGAGATAAGGGATTAGAGAGAGAAAGGAGAGAAAAGGGGAAATGTAGAGAGAGAAAGTAAAATGGAAAATATGATTAAGTGTGTAAGAATGAATGACCAACCCCCTCCTAACATGCTAGGAGGGGTATATATATAGCCCACCCTACATGTGGGCTATATGGACTATATACTTACAAAGTGGATCACGAGCCCATTACATAATTATCGTTGGAGCGACCGATCCTTCACAAATACGTAAAACGTATTTCCAACAGCTTTAAATGATTAATTCCTGTTTTCATAATGGTTAGATGTTAGATTATTGGTTTTCATAGTGTTTTGAAATTGTTTGATACTAGTTGGTTTGAAAATTTTGGTTTGACAGATTTAAGGGGTGCTTGGACTAACAGTTTAATAGGGTGTGGGTGACAACAAACCCTAACTCTTAGTCTCTTCACATCTTGTTTCTGCCAAATTATTATTAGTTTGTTTTGGTTAGTTCAGTTGCTAGGTATAAATTACATGATAGTCATAAGTTTTGCATAGATAATCAGTAAGACCTTTTTGTTCTTGATTTTCTATGCAAGTTGCTTTAATCTTGGTAATCAATTAGAGATAGGATAGGATTAAGTTTGTGAGTAGTTATTTTGTGGGTTTTATTGTGTTGGAACCAAGAATTGGGCAACCAAATCCACCTTTGGTGTCAAACACATCAGCAACATCACCAGACCATCCCTAGTGCTACATCTGTAACTTTATTTGCTTGTTTTGAGTGCTTAATTGGTTTTGGCTTGTGTGTTTTTTGCTCTATACTGACTCCCCACACTCCACTGAGTGTGGGGGTGCCACTGGTACCAAAATCCATCCACAAACAATGCTTAAAAATCGTCTAGTCACTTTCTGTGAACTAGTAGTGGCAACTCCTTTCCCACTGCCAATATTGTTGTTGCCACTGCTTAGTTACCAGACAAGAATCCAACCACATGTCATTTTCAGTTTGATAGGTTTTTGTCTTTAGTGACTTAATTTAAATTATTTTTTAGTGATTTCAATTTTCCCAGTTTTATTTATTTAATTTAAGATTTTTAGAAAAGTTAATTTTATTTTCCTGTTTATTTTATTATTTTTAGAATTATTTTAAATTTTAATTAGGTTTTAATATTATTTTTTTGTCTTATTAGGATAAAAATTACTTTTTTCAAATTTTTTCATTTTTCTCAAGTTTAGATAAGTAGTTTAGGAATTTTCAAAAAGTAAAATTATTTTTTTCATTATTTTATTATTTTATGATTATTTTAGTTTAAAAAGTGTTTTTAGCCTATTAAAAATAGAAAAGAAGTTTCAAAATTTTATGAAAAATAGTTTTTAGTGTTTAAATAATATAAGTAAGATATTTGTTTGATAAAATATAATTTTGGACTTTTTGTTAATTATATTTAATTTTAGTGTTTTAATTAGCATTTAAAATTGAATATTTAATTATTAAAAGGTTTTAAAATTTATTTATTAAATTTTTATTCTTATTTATATTATTTTAGACTTAGTTTTAATTTTTAAATTGTTTTTAGTTTAAATTTTTAATTTCTTCGCGTTTTACGTTTTTCGTCGTAGTTCAATCGTAGTGTAACTCGTCTTTTAATTTTCTCTTTCTAAACCCAAAAACGACACTAATTCAAACTTGATTTTAATATAATTGGCATATAACACATACACCTCCGCCGAGAACGAACTCTCATTTATTTGGTTTTACGGTTTTCCTAAATCGTGATACTTAATACTTGCCCGCTTTATATTCCTTTTTCCTAAAAAGGGTATAAAAATACACACATCATGGGTTTTATTAAATTTGATCATATAATCGAAAATAGGGTTGTAAGGATTGAAAAGGGTCATCACAGGTTGATTTTAGGAGTATAGATGTTGATAAAATGGGTTAAAAACATGATCTAGTGTGATTTTGAAAAGTGTCATTTAGATCAGCAGCTTTAAGGCCAATTTTGGGATACTTAAGGATTGAAAATAAGTTGAGATGATTAGGAATTGTTGTAGAGAGTTTTATAAGCTCCGATTTGGTACCAGGAGGCGAGTATCGACAATATACGAAATTATGATAGATTGATTATTCGTGTACCGGGAGGCGAGTATCGACAATATACGAAATTGTTGATGATATTTGGATCAAATATCGGGGACTATAAAATGAGTTTTTGGAAATGGTTAAAGGTTGTTCTTGAGTTATGAACTTAGGATGTTGAGTCTATTTTTAAAACCAAGTGTCGATTTTATAAATGGAATAGTTTATAACGGTCAAAATGATGTTGTAAGTTAAATACATAAAACCGTCCGGATTTTATAATTTAAAGATGTTTCGAGCAGAAGGTCTTAGAAGTAAAAACTTTTGATAAAATTTTTGAAGGACTTTCTATATATAGTAAGTGAGTTGCTCAAGTAGTATCACAAGTTTTTGATGTTTTAAGTAAGAGAAAACAGTTTGTAATTTGGTATGTACCGACAGATTTTTAATAGAAGTATTAAATAATAAAGTAAAGGTGTAGAAGATGTATATACTAGCAACACTTGAATGGGAAATTGTGTGAGTTTAATTTTGGTTTTAAATTATTAATTTGATATTATTAAGTATAAAATCTTACTTGACTGTATTATTAAAAGTACGTGTTTTATTTGTTAGATTGTAATTTTCGTGTTCGCCGGGCATCGTCAATCGTTGAAAGTCGTCTTACTATTGTTATTACTCAAGGTAAGTCTATAGCCTCACTTTATACTTGTTTTAATGATTTTAAACCCACGAGGGGGATACGTTCTATTTGAAATAAAATGACAACATGTCATGAATGATTGTTGGACCCGAATTTTGCCTAGTGTTTCCTGATGTTACCTTGAATTGTATAAGTACCTAAGTTGTAGAAGTCCCTAAATTCATGAACTGTTAACTATGTTCTAACTCTTTTGTTAGCCTCAAAATATTTAGTCAAACAAGAATGTTCGGTCATAGGTTTCTACTGTAATATTTATTAGAACGTTGTAATAGGTAGTTAATTAGTCGTGGTTTACGGGCTTGGATTTAAACTAATTAAAGTCCAAAAGACAAGCCCGGCCTAATATATAGCCCATTAAAGCCCGCATGTGGGTGGACTATATATACTACCCTCCTAGCATGTTAGGAGGGTGGATGGTCATTTGTAACTCTCATTATTCCTAATCTAATATTCACCAAGTTAATCTCCTCTTCTCTCTACTTTCTCTCACTACTTTCTCTCTCTAGGAATCCATCTCTTTTCATCTATTTTCTATCACTAATCATCTAAATAAATATGGGACAACATTTGGTATCAATCGCCACGGGGTAGATTGTGTTTGGTTGTTTGGTTTTAGTTTGATTCGGTTGATTTTTCATTATAAATCATCCCGAATTAAATTTATTTTTAGTATTTCGGGCTAGAAATCTTGATATAAATCATTTATATCGATTTGTGAATCAATGAAGTGGGTTTAAAGAGTCAAATATTGATGAAAACATTTCCAATTAATGTCTTGAAAAGATTGATTCGTGGTGGCAATAAGATTTCTCTTATTTAGACAAATTAATGCACTGAAACGTACACTAACTCGTGTTAGACCAAGTTGTAAAGTAAACTTGATCCCTTTGCATGATTTGGCTTGTAAATCATGCCCGAGAAAATTAATTCCCGTTGTGAGCCAACGTTTTCCAAGGAAATACGTGACTTTAATGCGAAAAACGGGTTGCAGTCAGAAATAACTACAAGCCATAATGGGCATGTTTTAAAAATGTACAACTTTTATACGGACTCTATTTATGCCGCCGTGTCAATATTGATCGACATTTCTAAAGCCGTAAATATTACCGTACTAAAAGACATGCCCGATTTAAAAAAACGAAAAATATTTTTTGGATTTTATTGATTTTATAATTTTTATGGTTTTTCTAGGTTTTATATTTTTTTTATGGTTTTTCTTGGTTTTATATTTTTGTATTTTTTCTTTTAGTTGTTTATATATATACGATAATATACATGATCACGAACAAAGGATACGCATGAATAGTTTACCACCACTATTCAGCTGATTCTTCTGCCAATTCTTTGAGAGTCGCTGGAGAGAATGATTTCATGCCAAGCTTGTCGATCAAAAACTCGATTCGTCCTCGATCTAAGGCTTTGGTGAACATATCTGCCAGTTGATACTCAGTGGTGACAAAATACAGCTCGATCACTCCGTTCTCCACCTGCTCTTTAATGATATGGTAGCGAATGTCTATGTGCTTTGCCCGGGAGTGTTGAACGTAGTTGCAGCAAAGGGAAATGGCGCTCTTGTTGTCACAATACATCGTAATTTTGTTGAATCCCAAACCGTAGTCAGTTAGTTGTGATCTCATTCAAAGGACTTGAGCACAACAACCGGACATGGCGATGTATTCAGCCTCCGTGCTAGAAATTGCAGCGCTTTTCTGCCTTTTTGAAGACCAACTAATCAATCTGTCTCCAAGGAGTTGCACAGACCCAGAAGTGCTACGCCTCGTGTCTTGACACCCAGCATGATCGGCATCTGCGTATGATATTAAAGAAATGGAGGAATCTTTCGGATACCATAGACCACGATGAAGTGTTCCTTTGAGATACCGAAAGATCCTTTTAACAACATGTAGGTGCTTTTCGGTAGGCCGAGCCTGATACCGGGCACACATGCATACGGCAAATTGCAAATCAGGCCTGCTAGCAGTCAGATAGAGAAGGGTGCCGATCATCCCACGGTAAAGTTTGGATCGACAATAGTCCCATTCCTATCTTCATCTAACTTGGATTTCTCCACCATTGGAGTGTCCACGGGGTCACAATTTTCAAAGTTATAATTCTTTAAAGATTCTAGAGCATATTTGGATTGATTAATAAAGATGCCTCTGGGATTCTGAGAAATTTGTAATCCTAAGAAAAATGAAAATTTTCCCATCATTGACATCTGAAAGCGTGTGGACATTATCTTCTTAAAGCGTTTTGACAATTCTATGTTAGAGGCAGCAAATATTATATCATCAACATAAATTTGTACCAGTATCATGTCGTTGTCCTCCTTGAGAGTGAATAGAGTGGGGTCCACCTTGCCTTTGGAGAAGCCTTCCGAGATGAGATATGTTGAAAGGAGATCATACCACGCGCGTGGAGCTTGTTTCAACCCATAGAGAGCCTTCTTAAGCTTGTACACATGAGTAGGAAACTCCGTGCTAACGAACCCATCCGGCTGACTAACATAGACTTCTTCCCTTAGTTCACCATTCAAAAATGTCGTCTTCACATCCATTTGATAGACGATTGATAGGTGTGTAAACACCCATCTTTTCTACCACTTAATTACAATAATAACCGAGCCAAAACGTGTATTTTATGTCTTTTATGTCGGAATTATACGTGGTTTGTGTTTTTGTTGTGATTTAGGACGAAATTGTGAAAAGTGGAGAAAACACGGACATTTACGGGATTTTATTGAAGAAAAAGATGAAAAGACGAAGTCAAGAAGTCAAGAGTGCAAAAAGAACGGAAGTCCAAGACCAATTCTGAAGATTTATCGAAGAAAAAGTTAAAAGACGGAAGTTTACTAAAAGCCGAGGAACTCAAGTCTATTTTATTGAAGAATTAAAAGACGAGTTCAAAAGAAATCCCGAGCCACAAGTCATTAGAGTCCAAGTTTAAACAAGATTAGAAGGAAAAAGGACTAATGGTGCAATTAATGAAGATTAAAGGCTTAAGGATCTAATGACGCAATTAAGAAGAAATGAAGAAGGGGAGGAAGCTTCCTAATCCTCCCCTATATATAGATTAGATCTTAATTACTTTCATTTTGTTGGCTAAGTGTGACAATTAGTCTTCCATCATTTATTTACCTTGCACCTTTAATTTCCTTGTCATTTAAATACTTGTCAATTTAATTACCTTGTCTTGCACCTTAAATTCATTTAATTTCAAGTAAGTTTCCATCTAATTCTTGTCAATCTTTATTTTATCTTGTTGATCTCTTATCTACCTTTCTTAATCTTTAATTTTTATGTTGATTTGTTTGTGTTTATGTCCTTGATTTTTGTTGATTTATTTAAGTGGGTTTTGATTATTTTGATTAGTTTTGTGAGTTTGATTGTTTTAGATTGATTGTTTATCATTAGTATATGTTTATTTGTTTGTTTGATTTAATCTTGTGGTTGATTTGCTTTAGTTTTGTTTAAATTCGTATGATATTCTGTTCCTTGTTCTTCGCTAGTTTGCTTCTAATCTTTCCCAGGTAACAAGCCCAGCAATATTCCGAGCAAAGGACTTCAATAGCTTCTTATTCGGAATTTTCATTATTCCGAGTAGGGGATTTATTCCGTATAAGGGAGATATTCCGAATAGAGGTCTTATTCCTCATAGCTTGGATATTCCGCATATGGATACTTATTCCGGATTGCTTGAGATTCCGAATAGAAGGATTATTCAGAATAGGGGGTTTTATTCCGGATAGAGAAAGTTATTCCGAGTAGGTGACAATATTCCGAATAGCCAAACATTCCGAGTAGGCCCAATATTCCGGATTGAATGGATATTCCTGATAGACATAGTTATTCCGAATAGGAATTTATTCCGTATAGGATTTATTCCGAATAGGGCAAGTTTATTCCGAATAGGCTATTATTCCGGATAGGGAGGACTATTCCGGATAGGTGACATATTCCGCATAGGGCTTTTATTCCGAATAAGAGTTTATTCCGGATAGAGGTAATTTTCAGTTTCTTTTATTTAGTTTTTAAGTTTCTGCCCTTTTAACTTAGAGCTTTATTTTCCCGCCTTTTTCCTTAGACGCACTTTAAATTTACTTGCCTTAGATTTATTTTAGCTTTGCCTTAGTTTTAGTTTTAGTTGCGTTTTAAGTTTGCCTTAGTTAGATTTAAGTTTGCGTTATTTACATTTAGTGTCTTTTAATTCTAGTCACGCTTTTAATTACTTGCACCATTTACTTTAATTAGATTTAGATTTACTTTAAAGTCATTTACTTTAATTGTTCTGCACTTTTATTTAAAAACAACCAAAAATATTTGTTTTACCAAAATCAACTGAGTCGTACTTTAAGCCGGAAATCAATTCGTGAAGATACCGAGAACAACAATTGAACCTAGCAAAATCTATTCATTAAAATGGCGCCGCTGCCGGCTCTTTTCGTAAAGATTAACGGTTTTCTGTGAAAGACGCGTTGCTTTTTGGGATCCGTTCACTTGTGAGCGTTATTTTTCTTGCCTAAAAAAATCTAAAAATCATAAAAATTAAAAATTGATAAAAATCCATAAAAATTAAAAATTTCAAAAAATTCAAAAAGATTTTATCTTTATTGTGTATATATATTGTCTTTTTGTTTGGTTTCTTTTTCTTTTGCATTTTCAGGTGTATGCGTACTAGATCTTCTAATTATCAAGAGCCCGAGACTCGAGAAGATTTAAGTATGTCAGGTGTTAACAACAACAATAATCCACCGCACCTCAACAATAACAACAATGTTCTTCCACAGCCCGATCTTCGGACAATGGAGGAGCTTTGTCAACCTACCATGTTTGGACGAGGAGGACCGATTGCGCCGATGTAAATCAACGCTCCAGAGTTTTCGTTGAAGCACCACATGATTCAGCAAGTGCAAACAAATCCTTTTAGAGGAATGCCTGATGATGATGCCAACAAACACCTCGACAAGTTCATTACAATCACCTAAAGCATGAAGTTGGCTGGTGCCACAATGGATGAACTTCGCCTACCACTCTTTCCACATACTTTATTACATCATGCCGAGAAATGGTTTGATCGTCTCCCGAAGAATTCAATTCACACTTGGGATGACATGACTCAACGCTTTTTGTCGCGCTACTTTCCACCATCCATGGTCACGAGACTTCGCAATCAAATCAGCGGTTTCATGCAAGATCCTGATGAATCTCCTTTTGATGCTTGGGAGAGATATAATGTCTTGATCGATAGATGCCCAACCCACAACATGCTACCCGTGACCTTAATTGATACTTTCTACAACGGTTTGACTTTTCGAGATCGTGATACGATTAATGCAGCCGCCGGTGGCACATTCATGAAAAGGAGACCCGAGGAGTGTAGAGAGCTAATTGAGAACATGACTACTCACCACAAAAACTGGGATTCCTCCGCTTCTTCAAGGAACAACCCGAGAGTCAATGTTTCTTCTACCTCAGCAAACCCTGATATGACCGAACTCACCCACATCATGACTGAAATGAGCAAAAGTATCACGCTTCTCGCTTCAAACCAACAACAACAACAAGTTAAAGCGGTTGCTAATCCTTGTGAAACATGCGGCGGTCCTCACTCATACACCGATTGTCCTTCGACTCAAGGAAATCCGGAAAATGTGTATGCAGCTTATGGTAATTATTCACCGGAAAATTACCAAGCTCGACCTCAAGGGGATAGAAATTTGCTGAGTTACCGATCCAACAATTACCTTTCGCCCGGTTTTTCTCCTCAAGACCAAAACCCCGCCAACAACTACAATAGAAGCAACCAAATCCCACCAAGAGCTTCTAATCCTTATCACCCACCCGCTCAACAAACCCCACCCATTAACCCCGATGTTGAAGCCATTATGAGAACCCAAGGTGAGCAAATCAAGAATCTACAGAGCCAAATTATCAATTTGAAAGGAGATATCACGAAGCAAGGAAATGAGATAAGATCCGAGGTTCGCGATAATATTCAATCCTCCTTCAGCACTCAAACGAATGAATTAAATAATCTGTTGGCTAGTTTCTTGCCCGCCGCTCAACCTTCTTCTTCGAGTTCTCTACCTTCAAACACCGTCACCAATCCGCGAGCAAATGTGAGTGCTATAACTACTCGTAGTGGAATTACCATTGTCGATCCACCAATCCCGCCCCCATCATCTACACCTCCTCCACCACCATTTATCCCTACTCCTCCTACACCTAGTATTAGTGCACCATTACCGTCTCCGCCTCGTCATGACGATGTCCCTAAGAAGGACCCTTCAACATCTTAACCTTTACCTGCTACGCCTTCACCTTCACCACCCAAACCCAATATCCCTTATCCCTCTCGTTTAGGCAAGAACAAAATGCTAACCAAGGAGGACTCTCAAGTGACGAGCTATATCAAGATGATTTCTCAAATGAACATCAACATTAGCTTTCTTGAAGCACTTGTCCACATGCCCAAATTTGTCAAAGCATTTAAGGAATTGCTTAACAAGAAGGAGAAGCTGATTGAACTCGCCAACACACGCTTAAATGAAAACTGCTCTGCAGTTATTCTTAGAGAACTTCCAGAAAAGCTTGGAGATCCCGGTCGTTTTGTGTTGCCTTGCGTGTTCAACAAAACTGAAGAATTTACTGCCCTTGCTGATCTCGGGGCCAGTATTAATTTGATGCCATTGAGTGTTTGGAAAACACTATCATTGCCCGACCTCACTCCAACGAAGATGACTCTCAAACTTGCAAATCGCACTCTCGCTTACCCCGTTGGTATAGCCGAAGATGTGTTCATCAAAGTTGGCACATTTACTTTCCCGGTCGATTTTGTCGTTGTTGATTATGAAATGGACCCTCGTATTCCTTTAATACTTGGTCGGCCATTCTTGAGAACCGGACGAGCTCTAGTTGATGTTGTCGAAGGTGAGTTAATCTTAAGAGTCGGGGATGATGCACAAGTTTTCAAAATGGGGAAGCTTACAGGCAAATCTTTTGGACGTGAATCAGTGAATATGATTAATGTGTTTGATGATTTTGTCGTCTACAACAATCCTCTATTCGATTCTTCCGTTGATAATCCACTTTTTCAAGATGATGTGGATGATTCTCGGTCCAATTTGGAACCTTCTCCCATTTATGATTTTCCACCGATCTTCGATGCTTATGATGATGACGATTCTAGCTCAGATTCGGATGATTATGATGACCTTACTTCTGAGTATCCCGAGCTGCCCACGTATGATGATTTCGATGAGGCTGATACTCTTTCGAGCGAATCTTCACATGATGAAGATCCTCCACCTACATCACTCGATCCTACTTTGGATGATTACTCATTTGAGGAAGATTTCTCTACGTTTCTCAACACTTACTTCCCTCATGAGAGTGATGCCCCTCCTTATGATTTTGAAGATTATCGTCTTGATCCTACTTTGGATTTGAAGCACATTCTTTCTAAGGAGAAGAAACCGGTCGACACCAATATCCGCAGCACGTATGAGTTAACACCTCTTTGTCCCCTTCTGAGGACGAGGTTGTGCTTCTTCGCGGATCTTCTTCACATTCTGCTGAGCCTGAGTGCTATTTTCCCTTAAAGGAAAAGGTGTTCGACCCCGGTATTGAAATCTTTAAGCCATCTCAGTATCCACCTGATGAAATAAAAGGAAAAATCTTTGGAACTATTGAAGACATGCTTGCACTACTTCACCCTTGCTCCCACCGTGCTCCATCGCTGCTTAAGGGAACCTTGCCTATTCTTCTTTGGCTTGCCTTGTTCGCCTTAAGCCTCTGCTATTTGATGGACGAAAACTATGTCTTTGATCCTGGTGGATATGTTTCATGCTTCTTTCGTTGATGATCAAGGTCGAGTCAGGCTCACGACTCGGTTAACAAAAACCAAGCGCTTCTTGGGAGGCAACCCATGTATCTATCTTTTAGCTTTCTTTATCCTAAGTGTAGGGGAGACCTGTTGGTTTGCTATTTCCTCTCCTCCCTTCTTATAATCAGGGATTCGAGCTTCACTGATCCACTCTTGATGATTCTTGACGACCCGTGATTCCGTGTTCACTTCTTCCCGGTTCTATCCTAAACTCTTTTCGATTCACTATTTTATATTTTCCAATATTAAAATAGGAATCTCTTTAGTTGTCTCTTCCTTAGCAAGATTTAAACAAAGTGCACAATGTCCTAAGTGTAGGGAAGTTTACTCCCACATGCTTAAGCATTGAGGACAATGTTTATATCAAGTGTAGGGGGACTTCTATCAAAGTTAAGTGGCCTTTTCCTTGTATTTGTCCTCATTTTAACCGGAAAATCAATTTTTCGACATTTTTCGAAATTTTTGATCTATTTTGGCATATTAGTTTTTCCTTTTTATAGTTATTTTCTTTCCTTATTAGAATAAAAGTTTAATAAAGTGGTTTTAATTTTCAAACGTTGTGACTCTTTTGACTCAACCCGAGTTTACTAATCTAAGTTACTCTAGCTAGTATCCTTAACATGTTTAAGTCAAGTTTTGCTAGGCTTTTATATAGGGAGCTATAAAACGCGAAAGTCTTAACTCTCACGGGTTAAGAACAAGAACTTTTCGCAAGTTCCTATAATTGATCCTAGAGAGTCGTTTATCAAGGGAACTTTAAAACGCGATTTCTAAACTTGAAAAAGACTAAGAGTTTGCAAGATCCTATAGGCGACTCGAAAACCCAAAACTTTGATTTAATAGGCTAAGCTTCCACGAGTCTCATTCCTTGATATTTTAAACTATGGAGAACGAGAGATGATAGAGCCAATTATAAGTTTGGTATTCTTTCGAGAATTTATGTGAGTTAATTATAAGCCTATTCTGCCATCGCTTGCTAATAAATTTATCTTCAATAAATAAGGTTGTACGATTTGAAAAGTTACTTAGCTTCTAGCCCAAGATCGTTTAAAAGTTGCTCGGTATGGATTAGATTTCATAGCCAAGGCATAACTTATTGAAGCGGGATGCGAAGATTGGCGAGTCCAAAAAGGTCCTAACAAGGCATGAGGGCTATATTTTGTTGCTAAAGATCCAAAGTGATGTGAAGAATCATTTATCGAAAATCAATATGAAGGATCGAGACACACGACGAAAAGCAAAAACTCCCCAAAAGTCATGGAGAAATGTATCTGAAAAGACCCTAGCAAGGTATGAGGATAAATAGATCCAAGTCATAAAAGGAGGCGGATCGTTGTATATCAAAGTCCAAAATAAAGATTGGAGAAAAATGAAGAAGTCGTGGTCCAAGTATGAATCTCTCAAAACTTCAAGTGAAGAAATTCCTATTATGAAGAGAAGGCCATTATTTCATGAACGTCTCTCAAGGTTTGAAGTATGAAGTCACTGCCAAATATCGGTCCGAGAAAGGTCTCAAATCGCGAAGCGAGTTATGCCAAGATATGAACTTTATGAAGTCCCGAGAAGCAGTTTTAAAAGATTTTGTCCTTTAGCTAACTATTGATTAAATCGTTCACTTTATTTTCGGCCTAATAAACTATCGAAATAAGTCAACAATGTATCCTCGTGATCATTCAAGACAACAATAAAATATAAGAGATACACATAGGAATAAGGGAGTCTAAGTGAATAATTGGCCCACATGAGTTCGTGTTAGTTTGCTAACTTATAATAACAATGATCTCGTTTGTAAGCTTGGTTTGGAGAAAGTGAAAACTTGAGGATGATGATTATTCATGACATTTCCAAAACCCAAGGTATGCTTTTGATTTCTTTACTTTGAATGTTTATAGTTTCTATCTCTTTAATAAAGGCCAACGTGGATTATTTATGATGAAAAATGTAAACGTGCTTTGTAACTAATGCATTGCATGAGGACATTGCAATGGTCAAGTGTAGGGGATTTGATAGGTGTGTAAACACCCATCTTTTCTACCACTTAATTACAATAATAACCGAGCCAAAACGTGTATTTTATGTCTTTTATGTCGAAATTATGCGTGGTTTGTGTTTTTGTTGTGATTTAGGACGAAATTGTGAAAAGTGGAGAAAAAACAGACATTTACGGGCTTTTATTGAAGAAAAAGATGAAAAGACGAAGTCAAGAAGTCAAGAGTGCAAAAAGAACGGAAGTCCAAGACCAATTCTGAAGATTTATCGAAGAAAAAGTTAAAAGACGGAAGTTTACTAAAAGCCGAGGAACTCAAGTCTATTTTATTGAAGAATTAAAAGACGAGTTCAAAAGAAATCCCGAGCCACAAGTCATTAGAGTCCAAGTTTAAAGAAGATTAGAAGGAAAAAGGACTAATGGTGCAATTAATGAAGATTAAAGGCTTAAGGACCTAATGACGCAATTAAGAAGAAATGAAGAAGGGGAGGAAGCTTCCTAATCCTCCCCTATATATAGATTAGATCTTAATTACTTTCATTTTGTTGGCTAAGTGTGACAATTAGTCTTCCACCATTTATTTACCTTGCACCTTTAATTTCCTTGTCATTTAAATACTTGTCAATTTAATTACCTTGTCTTGCACCTTAAATTCATTTAATTTCAAGTAAGTTTCCATTTAATTCTTGTCAATCTTTATTTTATCTTGTTGATCTCTTATCTACCTTTCTTAATCTTTAATTTTTATGTTGATTTGTTTATGTTCATGTCCTTGATTTTTGTTGATTTATTTAAGTGGGTTTTGATTATTTTGATTAGTTTTGTGAGTTTGATTGTTTTGGATTGATTGTTTATCATTAGTATATGTTTATTTTTTTGTTTGATTTAATCTTATGGTTGATTTGCTTTAGTTTTGTTTAAATTCGTATGATATTCTGTTCCTTGTTCTTCGCTAGTTTGCTTCTGATCTTTCCCAGGTAACAAGCCCAGCAATATTCCGAGCAAAGGACTTCAATAGCTTCTTATTCGGAATTTTCATTATTCCGAGTAGGGGATTTATTCCGTATAAGGGAGATATTCCGAATAGAAGTCTTATTCCGCATAGCTTGGATATTCCGCATAGGGATACTTATTCCGGATTGCTTGACATTCCGAATAGAAGGATTATTCAGAATAGGGGGTTTTATTCCGGATAGAGAAAGTTATTCCGAGTAGGTGACAATACTTCGAATAGCCAAACATTCTGAGTAGGCCCAATATTCCGGATTGACTGGATATTTCGGATAGACATAGTTATTCCGAATAGGAATTTATTCCGTATAGGATTTATTCCGAATAGGACAAGTTTATTCCGAATAGGCTATTATTCCGGATAGGGAGGACTATTCCGGATAGGTGACATATTCCGCATAGGGCTTTTATTCCGAATAAGAGTTTATTCCGGATAGAGGTAATTTTCAGTTTCTTTCATTTAGTTTTTAAGTTTCTGCCCTTTTAACTTAGAGCTTTATTTTCCCGCCTTTTTCCTTAGACGCACTTTAAATTTACTTGCCTTAGATTTATTTTAGCTTTGCCTTAGTTTTAGTTTTAGTTGCGTTTTAAGTTTGCCTTAGTTAGATTTAAGTTTGCGTTATTTACATTTAGTACCTTTTAATTTTAGTCACACTTTTAATTACTTGCACCATTTACTTTAATTAGATTTAGATTTACTTTAAAGTCATTTACTTTAATTGTTCTGCACTTTTATTTAAAAACAACCAAAAATATTTGTTTTACCAAAATCAACTGAGTCGTACTTTAAGCCGGAAATCAATTCGTTAAGATACCGAGAACAACAATTGATCCTAGCATAATCTATTCATTAACGATCATGTTCATATGAGCAGCATACGCAAGGAATAGTCTAATAGCCTCCAATCTTGTAACAGGAGCAAAAGATTCTTCAAAGTCGATACCCAAGGCTTGTTTGTATCCTCTAGCAACCAATCTAGCCTTATTCTTCAATACTCCACCCATCTCATCGAGTTTAACCTTATAAGCCCACAACAAAGTAAGGATGTTAACCTTGTCAGGGAGAGGAACTAATTCCCATACTTCAAGTCTTTGAAATTCATTTAGTTCCTCTTGCATGGCTTCAATCTAAGATGATTGAGTCATAGCATGTTACCAGTTTTTAGGTTTAACTTCAGAGAGAAATGCATCAAAATAGCAATAGAGTGCACTCTCTTGTAATTGATGGCGTGTAGAGACTGGTCGATCTAGACCTCCAATAACATTCCATATTGGGTGATCTTTTGTCCATTTGGCGCTGTGATTTTCAATCCGTGGTGGTCTGGAGTGAACTATTGTCGGAGCTTCTTCTGAGGTAGACGAGGCTGAAGGGTTTTCAGGTATCGGTACACCAAAGAAAGGAAGCTCTTGTAGGTGAGCATATTCCAAATCGTGATCAATAGAATCCTCTTCAACATCATTAGGCACAAGTAAGGGTGACGATTCAGGTGTAGTTTGAGAATCACTTGGTAGAGGTGCATCCGGTTCAATGTTAATTGAAGATGCATTTGATAAAGCTTCATTAGCTTGAGCAACAACTTCAGGGATTGGAGCTATCACTACAGGTGCTGGAACTTCATCATTTGGGAGATCAAAGAATTCCTCAAACAATGGTTGAAATAGTTTATCCCACTCGGGCCTTGTAGGTGGTAAAAATGATGTAGAAGTAGGATTATTGGGAACTAATCCGGAACTAATAGCACCGGTTCCCATCTCGTGAAGCGCGGGTTCAGAGCTGCGTTGCTCAGAAGCCATCGCTGTCAGCTCATCAAAATCTGCGTCCATAGTTTCTACTATCTTACCAAGACGACGGTTGTAAATTCGATATGCTTTCTTGGAGGGTGAGTAACCAATGAAAATACCTATATCGGCTTTCGGTTGAAGTTTGCCCAAGTTCTCACTATTAATGTTTGGATAACAAAGACCACCAAACACATGAAAGAATGAAACATCGGGTTTACGATCATGTAGAAGCTCGTAAGGTGTTTTTCCATGGCATTTCTGAATGATAGAACGGTTTTGGGTGAAACATGCAGTAGATATAGCTTCTGCCCACAAGAATAATGGAGCGTTCGCATAAATCAGCATAGTCCTAGCAGCTTCCATAAGCGTACGATTCCGTCTTTCAACGACACCGTTTTGTTGTGGAGTACATGTAGCGGATGTTTCATGTGAAATACCAACTTCTTCATAGTAATCACGAATAGTCTGGTTGACGAACTCTGTTCCATTATCTGTACGAATACGGCGGACAGTAGTATTTAAACGTACCTGAATGAATTTCAGAAAAGTGATGATAGCCTTCGGTGCTTCATCCTTTGTACGTAGAAATCTAACCCTTGTAAACCTGGAGAAATCATCCACAATAACAAGAATGAATTTCTTACCGCTCACACTTTCGGTTCGCATTGGCCCACAAAGATCCATATGCAAAAGATGAAGTTTTTCTTGATTGGTGTCTTCAGCTTTGGACTTGTATGATTTTTTGGTGCTTTTCCCCCTTGAACACGCGGAACATAAATGGTCCTTGTGAAATTTGAGCTTTGGAAGACCACGAACTAATTCGTTTTTAGCCAAATGATTAATAGCATCAAAGTTGAGATGAGATAATCTGCGATGCCATAACCATGACTTGGTCTTAGATGCTATGGAGAGAAGACATACTGGAGAGGCGGCCATCATGTCTTGTAGGAACAACGTATAAAGATTTGCACCACGAGATCCCTTCAACAAGTCTTTTCCTTCCAAGTTGCGGATGAAACAAGTATGTTGTCGAAAATCAACCTCTAGGTTGGAATCACAAAACTGTCCTACTGAAAATAAATTATGACCAAGACCTTCTACATAGTATACCCTTGAAATCGTAACGTTTCCAATCTGATGTTCACCATACCCCATTATCTTTGCAATATGAGCATTACCGAATTTAACCGTTCCAAGAAACTTGCTGACGAAATTTCGGAGCATCGAGCGATCTCCGGTCATATGTTTTGAGCAACCAGAGTCCAAATACCAGAGGATGATTTGGCCAACTGAAAATATCACCAGACGAGGACAATGTATAGGTTTCGGAATTTGAATGTTCCTTGTTATTAGCAGGTACAGATTTATCGATCTTAGATTTGTTAACTTTAGGTTTCTTAGATTTCCTAGCCTTCTTCCTAGTTGGTGGTGTAGATTCAAGTTGGCTTAAATCCTGAGGTATTTCTTCACTGATAGGCACTATAGTGGGGGCTGACCTAATTAAAGGGCGCGGTTTCTATACATTAGTGCTAGTGTGCCTAACTAAAGGACGCTGGGACCTAACCTCAATGGATGCATTCCTAGTTAAAGGGCACATTTTTCCATCTAATGTAAAGGTCCTACCAGTGGGACGCCATTGCCATCCAACTTGGGTACGAGTTCTCCCAGTTGGCTTCCATTCAAGATCATTCCTAATAGCACTCATTTCATTCGCATGATCAATAAGACACAAATCATGACGTTGGGAAAACATGCATTCATTACAATTCCAACATTTCAAATTAGAATTCACAAATGGTTTAGGCTTCTGCACAGGCGTAGAGCTTTTAGTCTTAACATGATTCTTTTTATTTAAATCTGAACTGATATTCCTAGTATGAGCTTCTACTTTCTTCTTGATGGTACTACTAGTGGAGGGCTTGATCTTATCTTTCTTGAGTGGCGATCCTTTAGCCTTAGTAGACTCTTTTAATCCTGTAGAAGGCAAAGTGGGAACATTAGCAACAGATTTTAAAGGTGCCTTACTTGATGGTGCCAATGACGGTTTTGCTCCTGGGGTCTTATTGAATGGAGTTACAGCAATGGGTCGATCAGTGAGTAGTGCAGAACCCAGTTTTCCTATGTATTGCAAGTAGGCTAAGCAATATTGAACACGCTTAATATATTCATGAGCTAAATAATTGTAACTGCTTGAGGGATCTAACGCATACAAGTCATCTAAAATATCCCTAACAAGATCTACATGCTTAATTGCATTCCTCATATAATCATCGTAGGTAACCGGGTTTTTCTTATGGAGCGGGTTCTTATAAAGCACTACTGAATTGGTTGTTGGAGCACTAGAGGACGGTGCAGAGTTGGTAGCTAAGTTATTAACAACTTCTTGTCGGGTGAGAAAAAGTGTCTCCTTTAACTCGGCCAAAACCATGTTTTTGTCAATGAGCTGGATGTTTAAGTCAGAGATTTCCTCATACTTTTGGTTCAGTTGTTCAACATAAGATTGTTGATGTGCTGCATTAAAAGCTAAGCGTTCTTCTATTGAACCATAAAGAGCGGATAGTCCCTGTCTTGCCCGATCCATCTCCCCTAGAATAGACGAAAGTCTAATTTCTAAGTCCTGGTTTTTAGACTCTGCAGCCTCTAGTTCCAATTTTAGTGTTTCATTTGATGACACATCTCTCTTTAATCTCATAATCTCTTCCTCTAATGCCTTAACTATCTCAATCATCTTGTCACTCGTCTCAACACTGTTTTCACAACCATTTGTTATCAAAAGATCCTCATTTTGAGTTTGTTGTTTTAATTCTAAAGATATACAATGTTGTTCAAGTTGATTAAAGCGTTTTGTAAGTAAATTGTAAGAATCTTGAAGCTTTAAAAATTCAGCGTTAGATTCGTGACAAGAATGATTATCTACCTCATTTACAGCAACATTTACAGAGAGATCACACACATCATCACATATATTCACAGTATCACATTTAATCATAGCGGATGTAAGCTCATTCGAATAATTAACATTCACAGTAGTAAGCACATCACACGAAATTACTTGGGACAAGAATCGGTCATATTCGGATAAAATCTTTTCCTTTTCAATTAATTGTAGTTCGTAAGCGGTGTCCATTTCATAAAACACTTTTTGAACTTCTGCAATTTCAAACTCGAGATTTTCCGAAAGAGATGCAAAACTTCTTTTTAGACTTTCGACAAACGGATTGATCTCATTTTTAAACACCTCGTTCATGTGTTCGAAAGCCCATTCTCTGGCCTTTAAGCCATTTGAAGTCGTACATTCCCGGACGACCTTGTCAAAACTAGCAAAGTATTGATTAATCTCTTGCAAGTTTAACCATACAGTGCTAACAGGTGGAAGATCCTTTGGAATTTCCTTAGGTCCTTCCATTTTGACAAGTGTAGGAAGTGTACTAGGGTTTTCTTCATTTAACATGTAGGTTGGTGCTGTGATGAGATCTTTATCCATATGGAAGCGAATTCTAAAATCCGTTTTTGCAAGCTCCTGATTCATTTTAAAATAATCACACTCGGGATATTTTGCAAAGTTGTATGACAGATTCTCATCAACTAGATCCTTATTTGTGCGATCCTCGAAAATAACAATCGGGTCTAAGACCAATCCTAATTGGGTTGCATTATAAAGTCTTGGACTATGGATAAAAGCTTGTTTTGAATACCGTGGTTAGGGGGAAGGCCTTTTTGACGCGATAAGTTAAACTCTCTAAACGATGCGTCAAATAAGTGTACTAGTTGAGAGGCAGCGTATTGTCTTAAAAGCAAATAATCTAGACTTCTAATCTTATTAGCCGCATTAATTTCCATTTCATTCTTTTTAGACTCGAATAATTCAAAATCCGTTTGAAGTTTGTGAAAATTAGTGACCACTAACTCTTTTTCTTTAAGTTCGTTAGAAAGATCTGCTCTAAGGTTTCAATTTCTTGCAAATGACCCATTTGTTTGTTTCAAAAATGATCATATTCGGGATTTGTTAGAACACTGGACGAAGGAACTAATTCCAAAGTTTGAACTTTTTCGTTGCACAAGGCAAGCTCATCAGACAAATTCTTATTCTTAGCTAGGGTTTCTAAGAGTGCAGCATTCATTTGGCTAAGTAATGTAGCAGGAACCATGACCAAATCTTGTTGAGCAGGAGTATGCGTATGTGAAATGGCTCCCGGTTGTGATTCACTCAAAGTCTGGGGACTCACATTGATATTACTATCATTGATTGTCTCCTCATTTTAAAGACTCACCACCGAAGACTCATTCGGATCAGCACTCTCTTGCACAACTTCATGTGGTAAAATACTAGTATCAGTGGTATTAGTAAGTACCTCAGATATTTTATCTGACCCAAAGCTAGAGAGAGTTGCCATAAGAGCTGCCTGAGCAGATTGAAGATCATCACAGTCTGAATCGTAAGCATCAAGATCATCTGCTTGGTATGCTGCATTCTGTGTAGTGACAACGTCTTGTTCAGCAATCCCTGGATCAGCAAGAAATGCAAGCTCCTCTTCATCAAGTTCCTGTCCTTGTGCCTGAGCGTTCACCAGATAAATCTTCTCTGCAAACCATTGACCATCCCTTCTCCTCTTGGGTTTTGTGCAATCCCTGGACATGTGACCTTCTTCCTTACAGTTGTAGCATGTAATCATTCTCAACTTGCCTGTGGAATTGGCCCGTGGAGGAGTGTTGACCATTGGAGCAGGATTGACCGTGCGTGCATTGGTGGTTGATGTAGTGTGTCTCCCCTGATAAGGTTGAATAGGTTGAACCATTACCCTGCCATTCTCAATAGTAGCTTGTTGGCAAGAATTGGATGAATTCCTCAGCTGATTGTTAGTAGGAGCTGGTCCTCTAAATCCTCGTTTGCTAAATGTCCTTGTGAGATAAGCAAACATAGTGGGTAACACTTCAACTGGGTCAGTTCCTTGTTTGAATTCAGGAATGGGGACTTCATCATTATCACAATACATTGCTTGGTCTTGTTGAGCGGCATAAGCACTAGAAGGAATACTCATGTGGTCAGAATGGCTTGATGGATATGCTGCATTTTCTTGATAAGAAGAATATGATGACTGAGCATAAGGTGCAATGCTTGCTGGTGAATATGGGTGAGGTTGTGAGGCATATTGTGATGCTTGTGGTTCTCTCTGAGACAAAGGTGCATTAAACCGATATTGTTGCTGATGTGAGGTGGGTGGTTGCGGTAGAATCGAATATTGGGGGAAGCTTGGAGTCATGTACGGTGATGGATGATAGGCTAGGTGTCCCATGATATAAGGAGTGTTGTTGTATGACAAGCTTGGTTGATTCGCCATCAAAGCTAAAGAATCAGGGTACATACCTCGAGGCGAACGGTGCATGATCACGTGTTTCTCATGCTGCTGAAGAAAAGCATAGAGTTGATCCAAATTGCACTTATACAAATCCCTGGTTAACTTAACATCGGTAATATACTTACCCCATTCAGCTTGAGGTAAAGTATTCAAAAACTTGGTGTTAACCTGGAATGGAGCAATCACGAGATTGTATACATTCAGATCATTCATGAGAGTAGTGAATCTGAAGTAGTAGTCGTGAAGCGTTTCCCCTGGGCTGTACGTGAGTCTATCAAACAGATCATACAACTGACATTCCCTTTCTTGTTTAGTAAGAGACGTACCTTGTAGCAACACCTTTAGACGTTCCCATAAATCCTTTGCATACGTATATTGACTTACCATTCGATAGATGTCATGTGGAAGAGCTTGGAGAATGGTTTGAAGAGACTTTTCGTCTGCATCGGCAACAAGTTGTTGAGCTGGTGTAAGTTCTTCAAACTCCCGTGGTCGAGTCACATTGTTAACCACGATGGTACCATAATCAAGTGGACCATTTAGAATTGACTTGAACATAAGCCTCCCATATGTCGGTTTTCCCTTAATGTATGACATCATACGGCCTTGCCATGCTTCAAAGGCTTCTTTAATGAGCATTGGAGGGCGATTATCCGTTCCCGTAATGACGGAAATATCCGTAAGTGATGTCATTTGAGGCATTAATGAATTCGGATTCATTTTGATCACTTTAAAGAAACAAAGATTATCGGTTGATCGAGCAGTGAAGTAAAGTTGTGAGTTGTGTTGAGTTTTTGTGTAAGAAACCAAGATTAAATCCTCTAAAAATCGTCGAAAAAAAACAAGTAAAATATCCCTTGGTTCGGAACAATTGTTGATTCGGAAGAAACTGGTTCGGAACTTTCTTGATTCGAAACAGTGTTGATTCGGAAGATTTGGTTCGGAACTCTTTGATCCTGAACTTTTGGTTCGGAAGAAACTGATTCGGAACTTTCTTTGATCCGGAACTTTTGGTTCGGAAGAAACTGATTCGGAACTTCTTTGATCCGGAACTTTTGGTTCGGAAGAAACTGATTCGGAACTCTTTGATTCGGAACTTTTGGTTCGGAAGATGTTGATTCGGAACTTTTTGATCCGGAACTTTTGGTTCGGAAGAAATTGATTCGGAACTTTCTTTGATCCGGAACTTTTGGTTCGGAAGAAACTGATTCGGAACTCTTTGATCCGGAACTTTTGGTTCGGAAGATGTTGATTCGGAACTTTTTGATCCGGAACTTTTGGTTCGGAAGATGTTTATTCGGAACTTTACTGGGAAAAAGCTGGTTCGTGTTGTAACAGTCGACTAATATATGAAGAACAAACCCAGATTTTTACCAAATTACCCAAAACGTTTTGTGATTTCAACTAAAAGAAGTAAAACCCAATACTTATCTACTAATCCCAATCAACAAAATCACCAAAAACTTCAAGAATCAAGATAGATTTTCCTAAAGAACACTAATACACTCAAAAACTAAATAACAACACAAATCATTACCTTAAATCACCCCATAGCTCTTGATACCAATTGTAGAATATTGATAATCTTGTGAATTAATGAAGTGGGTTGAAGATTTCTAGAGAGAGAAACTAGTGAGAGAAAGTGAGAGAGAAATATGTGTTTTTCATTCAAATGGTAAAAGGAAACAATCAACAACCAACCCCTTTCCATGGTGGAAAGGGGTATTTATATCCAAGCCACTAATGGGCTTGGGCCGACCCATGACAAGCCCATGGGTCGGTTTCTTACTTAACTAAATAAGCAAACATTAACTACGAGCTATTACAACATTAATAATATTGTGGAGTGACCGATACTTCTAATATACGTTAAAAACGTATTTCTAACAGTAGGGATATAGTTTGGTTTTGTGGTAAAAATCGGAAGATTTTGAGGTGTTTGGATTCATTTTTGAGTCACGGTTTATCATTGATTCAAGATCATTCCGAAATAATGTTTTCAGAAAAGGGTTAATTATTCCGAAAAAAACAGTTTTTCGGAAAAGGGTTTTCTATTGCGAAGAAGTGAATATTCTGAAAAAGTGGCTTATTCCGAAGATTTCAGGTTTGTTGTTATTCCGAAGATTATCCTTTATCTGAATTTTGTTTATTCTGAAAACCCATTATTCCGAAGAAGTGAATTTTCTGAAAAAGTGTTTATTCCGAAAAAGTGGGTTTTTCCGAAATTTTCTCTGAAAACATCAATATTCCGAAAAAGCACTTATTCCGAAGAAAGTTCTGAAAATCCTATTATTCCAAAGATTTATCCGAAGATTTCTCTGAAAAAACAATTATTCCGAAGATCCACGTTTTTTCTAAAAACTCATTATTCCGAAGAAGTGATTTATCCAAAGAAGTCTATATTCCGAAGATTATTCCGAAGAATTGCTTATTTCGAAGATTATTCCGAAGAATTGCTTATTCCGAAGATTATTCCGAAGACTTGCTTATTCCGAAGATTATTCCGAAGATTTGCATTTTTTTGAAAACCTCATTATTCCGAAGTACCCAATTTTTCTGGAAATGTTAGTTATTCCGAAAAAACCCAATTTTTCGCCTTCAAAATACCCAATTTTTCGCCTTCGAAATACCCAATTTTTCTGAAAATGTTAGTTATTCCGAAATACCCAATTTTTCGCCTTCGATTTTTTGGTTTCTTGTGAAGACAATTTTTAGGGGATTTTAACATTTTTCATCGACAACAACAATCAACACACATCTACTTAAGATCCATTTTCAATTCATCGATTTCAAATCTCTAGATATGGATTCTACTCAAGAGTATCGTGTCACAAACAACAATATCATGGTGGCGGGTAATAAAGAGAGACCACCAATGCTTGTATCTGGTCGGTATGCTCAATGGAAATCTCGTTTCATACGATATCTTGATACAAGACCCAATGGTGATGCCTTGAGGAAATGTATTACTCATGGACCATATGTATTCAAGAAAATCTCAATTCCTCCAAGAGCAGCCACAGATACTACTGATTCAATTCCTGCAAGTGAACGTGACGAAACAAGAGCTGATCTCACACCTGAAAATTGTGCTTGGCATGATGCGGAGAAGGAAGCCATCTATATGGTTCTAAGTTTGATTGGAGATGTTATTTACTCCACGGTTGATGCATGTCCTACAGCACATGAAATGTGGACTGCTATTGAACGCTTGTAACAAGGAGAATCACTCAACAAACAAGATGTCAAAACAAACTTGTTTTGGAATTTTGGCAAGTTTACTTCAAGGGATGGAGAATCAATTGACTCTTACTACTCCAGGTTTTATAAGATGATGAATGACATGACAAGAAATAACTTGCAAGTCTCCACCATGCAAGTCAATGTTCAATTTCTTCAACAACTTCAACCCGAGTGGACACGGTTCGTCACTTTGGTGAAACAACAAGAAAAGTTAGACGAGGTCTCATATCATCGACTCTTTAATATCTTGAAGCAATTTCAGAATGAAGCAAATGAGATTCGAGCTGAACGTGTTGCCAAGAGGCTAATCCACTTGCTTTAGTGACTACAACTCAACATGTTCAAGATCCTCACTCTCGTGCTCCTAAGCCATACTCCACTACATCATCCTCACCACGATATTCCACTACATCATCTTCACCACGATATTCCACATCATCCAAGTCTCCATCTTCCACAAAATCTCGAGGTAAAGTGCCAAGAGCACCATCACCACCATCTGAGTCATCATCTGAAGAAGACAGTGATGAAGACTAAGCTCAAAAGAATCGAGAGATGAAACAACAAATTGCTTTCATAATGAAGACTTACAAGAAAATCTACAAACCCACCAACAATAATCTTCGCACATCATCTAACACAAAGAACCGATATGTTGAGAGTCCTCCAAGGTATGACACACGTCGACGTGGTGAAAGTCCTTCTAGGTATGATCGACATAATCCAACGCATGTTGAGGGTTCTGCAAGATATGATCGACAAACTACCAAGTATGATACTCAGAGGATTGTTGCTGCTACTAGGAATAGGGAAACGGTTGGAAGTCAAGTGGTTCAGCAGAGTGGGATTCAATGTTTTAATTGCCAAGGTTATGGGCATATGGCAAAAGAATGCAGGAAGCCAAAACGGGTTAGAGACTCTGGTTATCATAAGGAAAAGATGTTGCTATGCAAAAAGATGGAAGCAGGGGTTAAATTTTCAGCTGAGGAAGGAGCAATGCTTGATGATACTGATGATGAAGATTCTGATCAAGAGCTCGATGCACATTACTCGTACATGGCAAAGGTTGAAGAAGTTCTCAAAGTCACTGAAGATGACAATGGCCCTATCTTTGACACTGAGCCAATAAATAAGGTACATACTACTGATGAATATAATGTGTTTGGTGATATTCCTGAGCATAGTGATCTACCTAATGCCATTAATGACACGTGTATGATGGAAACGGTTGATAGCAATACCACACCCGATTCATCAAACATGTGTAATAATGAGTCTGAGGATGATCAACATGCAAATGAATATGATGAAGAGG
Organism: Glebionis coronaria; assembly: GCA_025667525.1. Taxonomy (NCBI): domain Eukaryota; kingdom Viridiplantae; phylum Streptophyta; class Magnoliopsida; order Asterales; family Asteraceae; genus Glebionis; species Glebionis coronaria. Next base: position 468,800 of record JANFOE010000109.1, read on the forward strand.
AACGTATTGCGCTTGCTAATTTAATTGCTACTTTACAAAAAGATGTCACTGAAAATAAAAAGAGTCAAAAGCAATTAAAGAAGGCAAACATTACGCTCACTCAAAGTTTTGAAGAATGCAAAGCTGCTCTTATCAAATCTATTGAGATGATTGAAAGCTATAGAGATGAGCTCCTTCAGAAAACCAAAGAGCTTGACGGGTACAAGGGAAGTGTGTTAAAAAGTCAAAAGGACGATTTTGAAAACAAATATAATACCACTCTTGAGTTATTAGCCAAAGAGAAGCGTCAATATAATGTTTTCTTAATGGATGAACGTCAAAAAACGTACCTTGCCAATACCAAAGTTAATGAACTTGAACAAAAGCTCTCTATGACCACTACAGATTCTGCTGAAATTCTTGAGGATAAGAAACAAGAGGTAGATGCATTAAAACAAGACTTCAAAAGTAGATATGATAAAGAAACTGAAAAAGTAACGAAACTAGAAGAACAAGTCGAATTTTTGAAGAACGTTGTTTATAAAACGCATGATTCTATTCAATCCGTAAGAACGCTAGCACCTCCGTCGATGTTTAAGGGTCAAGCTAGCTTTGCAAGTCCTGAGTACCTTGCCAAAGCTCAAGCTGCGAACCCGTGTCTTTATCTTGATGAGACTGAAAGGACCGATCTTGATTGCATGCCTGTTAGTGCTGATAATGAAGAGACTGCCCTTTGGGATGATGATAGTCAATCACTTGTCAATAAGGAGTTTGTAAAACCATATAATTATGCTTATGAGAATAGTCTTTATGGTCTTTTCAACAAACAAACTCAGAAAACCCGTGAGGAAGTGTTTTTAGAATGCAAATAAAAGAGAATTCAATGGAAGAAAGCATTTGCCCCTACGAAATCTAATGTTTACAAATACATAAACTAGCTCCCTCTAGATGAATCTAAAAGCAAGAGTAGGAAAACATTAGGTATTCTTAAACACCACATAGATAATGTTAAATCTATTGTTGAAAGAGACTAGGTAAAACGTGAAAATGCTGAGTGGACACGTCCGATTCCTCAAGATATTACTTTGCTTGTGAAAGAACTCTTAATTCCTTACACGGCGTTGATTAAAGAAACTGTTCTTCAACTTGAGGAGTTCATTAGGGCTGAAATATATGATGATTTAAAATATGTTGAATCTCTTGAGAAACACATTGATGATCTTCAAATGGAGAAGTCTGATTTTTCAGATGAATATGATTTACTCTTGCAAGAATGCGTTTCTAACGATGTTATGTGTGCTTATTTTACATCTTGTGCTGATATTGATGAATATTCTGATGTTGCATGCAAATATCTTGATAAGATCAAAGAATGTGAACGTCTTGAAATTGAGCTTTCGAAACGTAAAGAAAATGTTGATAAAAAGGCTTTTGAGTTACTTCAACACAAAACTGATTTCCTTCAAAAACATTGTCATTCTCTTGAACTTGCTTTGCAAAAGACGTTGGTAGTTTTCCACATAATAATAAATTGCAAGAAAAACTTTCCCAAACGTTTCGAGAAATGAATGAACAGAATTTGGAAATTAAAGTGTTGAAAGCTCAGTTACAAGACAGGGACAGAGCGATAGCAGAGTTGCAGAAACTCGTTGCTAAAATGGGTGGGAAAGTTGTGGAACCTAGGATTAAGAAATATGTTGTTAGACAACCCAATGCCTCTAAAGAGAATAGATCCTCTATCTTGGGAAAACCATCTACTTTATCAAATTCCTCGTTTGCAAAACCTGTGTTTGCCCCCAAGATAGATGGAAAGGAAAGGTTACCATAAAATCAACCCATAAGGAATGCGATAGCACCAAGTGTTAAGCACAATAATATGATTAAACCAGGGATGTATATAATATGATTAAACTAGGGATCTAGAAACACTAATATTCGTGTGTCTTCTACTACAAGAATAGTCGCCACTACTAGTGTTAGCCGGCCTCAGCTTAAGAGCACTCAAGTGAATGATAAGGTCTGGAAACACAAATATCAAGGGAAAAGGAAGGAAGTAGAAGCACACCCTAGGAATTTGAATGTTTTTAAGAATAAAAAGTCTGTAATCGCATGTAATGACGATTTGAATGATGTGAATGATTTGAATGATATGAATGTGAAATTTGTTTGTGTCAAATGTGGAAAGTGTGCTAATGCTAATTATTCTATGTGTGCTATGATTAAAGTCAAAGGCGTAGATACTAGAACTAAGAAGCAAGTTGTGATGCCTATTAGAGCTAGTAAACCCAAACGCAAAGTGAACCATTCTGGTGCTACCCCCACTAAGAAAAGTAATGCATTATATTCCACCACTAAGAATCCTAGAAGCAAAATTAAGGAATTATATGAGTCTGCTAACAAGTCTTGGAATTGGTGGTTTGCTAATCAATGTCCTCCCGGATATAAATGGATGCCGAAAGCTAGGACAGAAAATGTGAAAAAGAGTGTTAGTTTGCCTTTAAATGTTGATAAGGACACTAATGATTCTATTATCACAACTACTGTGGTATCCAATTTAGCAAATGCTCCATCGTGTTCTAACTCTTCTGCAGGTGATACAAATAATTCTCTTCATACTGGACTCCGGATGCACGAAGCACATGACGGGGAATCTCAAGCTTCTAATTAACTTCGTGGAGAAGTTCCTAGGTACGGTCTGATTCGGAAATGATCAATTTGCACCGATCCTAGGATATGGAGATTTGGTTCAGGGGAATATCACGATTAAAAGGATATACTATGTCGAAGGGCTCAATCACAATCTTTTCTCGGTTGGTCAATTTTGTGATGCGGATTTGGAAGTTGCTTTCAGAAAGAAGACATGTTTTGTTCGTGATTATGATGGGAATGACTTACTTACCGGTACACGGGGTACTAATCTTTACACAATTTCACTTCAAGACACAACTTCATCAACTCCAATTTGCTTCATGGTTAAAGCTTCAACGACTCAGGCATGGTTATGGCATCAAAGTCTTTCTCATCTCAACTTTGATACCATTAACTTGCTTTCCAAGAAAGATATTGTGAGAGGCCTTCCAAGCTTGAAATTCATCAAAGATCATCTTTGTTCTTCTTGTGAACTTTGTAAAGCTAAACGAAGTAGCTTCAAAACAAAGACCACACCAAGCTCTAAAGGACGGTTAGATCTTCTTCACATGGATCTGTGTGGTCCCATGTGTGTTCAGAGTATCAATGGAAAGAAATATATTCAGGTAATTGTCGATGATTACTCAAGGTATACATGGACTCATTTCTCGAGATCCAAGGATGAAACACCCGAAGTTCTCATCAGCTTCCTTAAACTAATACAACGTGGTCTTCAAGCTCAAGTTAAAGTGGTTCGTACTGACAGAGGTACAGAATTTTTGAATTCAAATCTAAGACAGTATTTTGAAGCCGAAGGGATTGAACATGAAACATCTATTGCTCGAACACCCGAACAAAACGGCGTTGTTGAAAGACGAAACCGTACTTTAGTTGAGGCTGCTCGAACATTATTATCCGCTTCAAAACTTCTACTATACTTTTGGGCCGAAGCTGTGTCAACCGCATGCTACACACAAAACCGATCCTTAATTATTCCTAGACACGAAAAGACACCATATCACATAATTCATGATCGAAAACCATCACTCAAACACCTTCATGTTTTTGGATGTACTTGTTACATTATTCGTGATGGTGAAAATTTGGATAAGATGAAAGAGAAAGGTGATGCATGTATTCTTGTGGGATATGCAACTCAGTCTAAGGGATATAGAGTATACAACAAGAGAACAAAATTTATTGTCGAAACAATTCACATTCGATTTGATGAATTACAAGAGATAGCACTTGAACAAAACAGTTTAAGTCTCGATCCACAACGACAAACGACTTCCGTTCACAACCGCACGGAACTCGGAACTCAAGACCACAGCAATGAACCGTCAAGTTCAACGCTGGTTCCAGAACATGTTCTTAGAGCTGGTATGACAGTCTACACGACAATTGAAGAGTTGGAAATGTTATATGGACCAATGTATGATGAATATTTCACGGGGGGGAAACAAGTTGTATCGAAGTCTTCTGCTGTCACTCATGATAAGAATGATGATACCGATCATCGTCAACAGCCGGATACAACTTCATCTACTTCAACACGGGTTGCTGCAGATTTACCTCCTCAGAATATCACTACAACAATCGATCCTACAACATCCACAACTACTGTCATTTCTCCAAATAACACAAATCAAGCAGACAATGCATTATCTGACGAAGACGAATTTATCAACCCATTTGGTACACCGGTACACGAAACTGGAGAGTCTTCTACTCGCCATGTTGATCCGTCAAATATGCATACATTCTATCAACGACGTCCTTCAACACATCATTGGACCCGAGATAATCCTTTAGTTCATGTCATTGGAAACCCTTCACATCCCGTTCGTACAAGACGATAGCTTCACACCGATGGCGATGTTTGTATGTTCGCACTCGCCGTGAGTTCAGCTGAACCGAAAAACATCAAAGAAGCCATGGCTGATCATGCTTGGATTGAATCAATGACGGATGAACTTCAACAATTTGAAAGACTTAAAGTCTGGGAACTTGTTGACAGACCATACGATGTAACACCATTAAATCTTCGATGGATCTGGAAAAACAAGATGGATGAAGAAAACACGATCATCAAGAATGAATCTAGGCTAGTGGCAAAAGGGTATGGACAGAAAGAGGGTATTGATTTTGAAGAATCATTTGCACCAGTAGCTCGAATGGAAGCGGTAAGGATTTTCCTTGCATATGTTGCACATAAGAGATTCATCGTTTATCAAATGGACGTAAAGACGGCATTTCTTAACGGTCATTTGAAGGAAGAAGTTTATGTCACGCAGCCGGAAGGATTCGTCAATCCTCATTATCCTGACAAGGTGTATCGTCTCCACAAAGCACTTTATGGACTCAAGCAAGCTCCAAGGGCGTGGTACGACGAGCTCTCGAAATTTCTGGTCTCCAAAGGTTTCTCAAAAGGTTCCATTGATTTAACTTTGTTCACTTATAAATATGGGGATGACATTTTGCTTGTGTAAATTTATGTTGATGACATTATTTTCGGGTCTAAAACCCCAAAACATTCAAAATGGTTTGAAAAAGTAATGCACAGCAGATTTGAAATGTCTATGATGGGCGAACTAAAATTCTTTCTAGGAATTCAAGTTCACCATTCCCCAAGTGGTATCTTTATTAACCAAGCTAAGTATTTTCAAGAGATAATCACAAAGCATGGTATGACATCATGTGACCCCGTTGGGACACCTTTATCAACCACATCCCTAGATGCTGATTTGGAGGGATTACCCATAGATCAAACGAGATATCGTTCCATGATCGGGTCCCTCATGTACTTGACAGCAAGTAGACCTGATATTCATCATGCTACATGCTATTGTGCACGATATCAAGCACGACCCACTGAAAAGCACCTCAAGGAGGTTAAACGGATCTTTCGGTACCTTAATAATACCATTCACATGGGACTCTGGTATCCGAGGGAAACCGCTTTCTTTCTAACGGCCTATTTAGATTCTGATCATGCAGGGTGTCTTGATACACGTAAAAGTACTTCTGGTGGTGCACAATTTCTAGGTCAAGATAAGCTTGTGGGATGGTCTTCCAAGAAGCAGGATTGCACGTCACTTTCATCAGCCGAAGCGGAGTATGTGTCTCTATCTGCGTGTTGTGTCAAGTTCTTTGGATGAGAACACAACTCACGGATTATGGCTTCCACTTTGATAAAGTACCTATGTACTGTGACTCAAAGTCTGCCATAGCCATCTCCTACAATCCGGTCCAGCATTCCCGCACGAAGCACATTGATGTCAGATATCACTTCATTAAGGAACAAGTTGAAAAGGGTATTGTTGAATTATACTTTGTTGGAACTGATTACCAATTAGCTGACTTGTTTACAAAAGCTCTTTCGAAAGAGAGGTTTGCGTATCTTGTTAGGCAAATTGGTATGAGATGTTTGACTCCAGCAGAATTGGAGATTCTGGCAAAGAAGCCTGCTTGATTCATCTATCAAACATCTATCTTGTATCTATTAATGAAAAAGCAAAATAAAAAATTAAAAAAAAAATCTTTGATAATCCAAAAATATTCTTCTCGACATGTCTTTCAGTATCGATAATATGGGCGTACCTAGAAATATCGCTCAATAACGACACGGATGTGTACATAAAGCTCGAATGAAGGTTGTAAATATTTTTCAAAACTTGTCATTTCTATCTTTTCAAAAGGAAATTGTCTATTTTGGACAATATTTCCAACAACGGGTAGAGCAATCTATCTTGGATTGAGCTTGTCACAAAGCATTCAACGTTTTGAGCTCAACACAATGGCTTGTAATCACTTTCAGATTGCAACCCGAAACTAAATTCACGGGGGAGTGTACGCTTTTGTGCTCTTACCCTTAGCAAAAGAAGTTAAATCTTCTTACACTTGAGTGGATTCGTCAAGACATTCAAAGACTATGAACTCAAGTTTATGCTTTAGAAAAACCTTTTCGACAAAAACAATTGATTTTTCAAAAAGCGTTGAACACAATTTTTTCAAGAATTTCTCAATGATATTCAAAATCTTTCAAAAATTATGTGTTCAACAACTCCTATCCTCAAAAGTTTAATGTGGATCATATCCTCATAATGACAATTCCATTTGATCAATTTTTGAGGGGGAGCCTTCCAAAATTCATGCTAAGTTTGACACATTTTTCTCCCGAAGATTTTCAAGACTATTTTTCAAAATATATTTTAATCAAATTTGGTATATCTAATATCAAAAGATTTTATATATAAGATATAGGGGGAGAAAATGTGATTAAAATGTGATCTAAAGACTCAAGCACTCATGGTTACGATCAAATACCCACAACATCTTTAATTCACGACGTTATTGGTGTCAAACGGGTGGTTAGGTTTAAGTCCTATGATCCAACCAGAACCGGAGGGATCTTCCCAGGGACAATCCAATAGATTATTAGAAGTCCTTAGGAAAGATGGAGTAGAATGTGAACGTAGCTGAATGCCGACTAAGTACTGATGATAGCACTGGAACAATCACAACAAGGTGCTATTAATGATGTCTTGGTAAGCACTGAAGGGGTTGAAGAATGAAAAAGAAATGTAAGGATAAAGGGTCTAAAGAAAGAAGCCCTCCATACAACTTAGGTAGAAACCGGGTCAACTCATCATGAAGACAAACTCATCACGGACCCAGTGATGTGAAGCACAACCCTTTCCTAGCTACTCAGGCTTCTCTCAAAAGAGGTTTGTTTTATTGTCACGGAGATCAACACGACTTCTATTGACTTTCTCACTCCGAGATAGTTGATATTGAATAGGTGGCATCTGCTCCAGCCTCCGACCACTAAAAGTGCACAAATCGAGTCTAGAGCCAAGAGATCAATCAAATCTCGTTAGGACACACGGATGAAGATCAAGAGAGTCCTACGCTATATCCTTGTGATATTGATAGAACACTCAGAGTGATACTACTTAGTATTCACAATGATGAGTGGAAATCCTTCCAGTGTTAACATCAAACAGCACTGCGGTAGGTCATATGTAAGATTCTTTATGAATTGAACATATGTAAAACTGAGAAGCAACAGTGGTTTGATTCTGAATTGATTCAAACTCGTTTCAGGTTTCTACGCAATATCTTTATGGTCTTGCCAGAACATTCAGAGTGATATTTATTAATATTCACAGTGACAAATGGAAATCCTTCTAGCTTTAACATCAAACAGCGCTACGGTAGGTGACTTGTGAGATTCTTATGAATCAAACTTGTGTCAATTGGAAAGCAACAATGGTAAGATTCTTTACGAATCATACTTGATCCAGGAATTTAAATTGACGACTTTAACCAAGCGGATATCTATCCAATTGATTCACTCTTTATGTTCGTAGTCTTGCTTTGAGACGGTCGAGTAAAGAGAACGGCTAATACAGCCGCGAAACCCTGTCAAGGAGATTCTTAATTGAATATACCTAATCACAGGTACGATATTTAACATCGTATAACGGTCTTCACCGACCGGAGGTAAAACGCTACCGATTTAGGACGAATGTCAAAGCCATTCAGTCCGTGTCTATGTTTTGTCTCGAGAAGGTGACGTCACGGTGTACTCAGCAAAGTCAAAGATTTAAAACCACATATTCATGCCCAAAGACTTATTCAACAATTAAAAGTGTGAGCATGTGGATAAAGACACAAGATTGCAAGATGGCAAAGACAAGTCAAGGATGATTTGAAGATCTCAAGATAAAAGACAAAGTCAAAAAGACAACGACAAAGGCTCAAAGATCACAGCATGAAGGAACAACACTACTATTACACGTTCAAGACTCATTTATGACGAAATTCATAAATCTCCATTGGAATCCAAATATCAAGTAGGAATGACCTCACATTAGGGGAGATTGTTAGCCTCAAAATATTGAGTCAAACAAGAATGTTCGGTCATAGGTTTCTATTGTAATATTTATTAGAACGTTGTAATAGGTAGTTAATTAGTCGTAGTTTACGGGCTTGGATTTAAACTAATTAAAGTCCAAAAGACAAGCTCGGCCCAATATATAGCCCATTAAAGCCCGCATGTGGGTGGACTATATATACTACCCTCCTAGCATGTTAGGAGGGTGGATGGTCATTTGTAACTCTCATTATTCCTAATCTAATATTCACCATGTTAATCACCTCTTCTCTCTACTTTCTCTCACTACTTTCTCTCTCTAGGAATCCATCTCTTTTCATCTATTTTCTATCACTAATCATCTATATAAATATGGGACAACATCTTTGTTGTGAGTTAGGAATAACCGCTTGTTCAAATGATAGTACTATTGGGTTGACGACCCTATCTGAGACCAGTGCTTTACGTTGAGTAACCTCTGGGAAGGATAATTTACGAGAATGAGAATCAGTGGTATATAAATTGCAACTAATACCCAAGTAGGGGCAATGGAATTCGTATAGTCATGTTGGCTTTAGGCGTGGGTGACTAAGTTAAGGGGTCGGTGTCATGAGCTTAATACAATTTTATAGCTATTGCTATAAGACGGAATACCTGCTTAATAGATTGTATGGACATAATGCTATTATAATGATTACGATTGATTTTTCCTGTGTGTTCAAATGTGTTTTGTTAAATCTATAGACTCGCTCAACATTATTTGTTGATTTATTTAAGCATGTATTTCAGGTAATCTGAAGTGTTGATGGTGGAGCTTGCTTGGGAAGGTTGCGGTGTCGCTTTTATAAGTGTGGAGTCTAAAACGGATTTCTTTCCCTAATATTATAAAATAATATCTTTTGACTTTGTATGAATATAAAATTATTTTTTCTTGATCTTATAAATTGGTGAAAAAGGATTTGTTGGTTGGTTGAAATCTGTGGGGGGGACCGAAACGCTACTCTGATATTCATAAAATCATTTTACTGGGATTGAAGGTTTTAGACAAAAGGTAAGTTTACTTTATCTTATATTTTAAATGTCTCATTTTGAGGTCATTCGATGTACCTTGTGTGATGATTCTTGTGTTTAACACCCAAATGTGTATTTCTGCTATGCAATGTAATTTAGGGGTGTTAAAATAGGCACATTATTTGTTAATAAACGTTGTTGAAAACGTTAAGGAAAAAAAATTATAAACATACGAAATTAGTTATTGAGTGCATTTAGAACGGAAAAATATAAACGTTCACCGAATATCAAAAATAAAAGTTACAAACTACAATAGCTAACTTTCGTGTTTTCTATTTTAACTAATAAACCAAAATAATTTACAAGTCCTTTAAGCTTGAAAAATTAAAAACATTATCTTAAATAACCTATATGTACAAGTCAATTATGCTTAAGCATTAAAATTGTCATAAAAACCATTCTATAAATAACTACTCTTTTTGCTACAAAAGGTCATAAAAATCATTCTATAGAAAAGTAATAAATTAACTTTGTTACAAAATGTGTTATTGAACAGAAAGGTACTTCGGATTATTTGTTAAAATGTATAAAAAGATTAATTTTAAGAAAGTTTATAAAATAAAAAAGTTGTAAACGATGGTAAGAACAAAATGTAAAAAAAAAATTAAACCAGTCTTTTTGATAAATATTGTTTATTTTTATAAAAAGCAAATAATTATTTTAATATGTTTCATATAAAATAGGATGTGTAAAAACAACTGATTCTTTTTTTTGTAAATAATAAATAAAATACAATTAGTTTTCTTAAAAAAACTGGATAAACATATTACAAACTTTGTAAAAGAAAAAATATTATAAACATATTATTTTTATAAACATGTTATATTTAAACAAAACTAGATAAACATATTTTTTAAAATAAAACTTTGTAAACATTCCGTATTTTTATTAGACCAAACTAAGCCGGTCTACAAAAATAATTTACATGTTGTGTTTTAAAATCATTTAATTTTAGAAAGTAATAACAAAATTTTTAATAATAAAAATTAATATTGATATTATTTTAGAAAGTATAATAAGTAATTGAAACGTATCATTAAAAAGAATAATTAGTGATTTTTTTGAATTTTGAATAAGTTAATGGAGATCGCCAATTTTTGTTAAGAAGCGTTAAAATAACTAATCACTATTACTATGTACACAAAAGCTGTATCATTAAAAGGATCCGATAATTTAGCTCTATACACGCTCCATCTATTCAATTCTTCAATATATATAAATACTAGCTTAAAGACCCGTCTAACGTCGGGTTTAGCTTAATGAGTGAGTTTTGTAGAAAATAATAAATAGATGTTAATATGGGGTTTAACTTAACGGGTTTAACTTAATGAGTGAGTTTGGTAATGAATTAAAACAATAATATAAAAAATATGAAAAGAATCATAAAAATAGCCTTCTCCAAACGCAGTCATATCCATATAATCAATGAAAATTTTATAGGTAACAATTTAACACATGAAACTAAAACAAAGGAAGATAAATCGTCTCCTATCAAAGCACCGGGAATGTAAGAGTTGTATGGGTTATAAGGAGACTGCATATCCGTAGGAAGGTGTCTAATACACATACGGAAAAAAAATATGTTTGTGTGCCCTACACAATTTAGTACGTACACATTAAAAGTGCTCAGACATTAAGAAACGCTATAAAACAATAAATACACCGAAAGAACATAAAGGAAATCAGTTGTAATAGTTGGATAACACCAAATAACTAATCTGAACAGATGAAAGAATTTATTAGCAAACTGTGGATTTTTTACAAAAGACGTATGATAAAAATTATCAATCAATAAAGATTACCCGGAGGTTGAATAGAATGGTATTTTAAATAGCAAGGATCAGAAGGGTACTTACTTACTGGTCACCATCTTTTATTTTCGCAACATTTTTCTTGAACACCAACTCAGGGATGCTCCCGCTATCACACACAACAGTGTAATGCAAATGTTTTAGGTTGTCATTATCCTTCACGTAAAGAAAATAATAGAAATATGATTTCAAGGGGCATATGGCATTAAAGCTCATATCTAAGCCCAAAAACCACGGAACTTGCCACCGTTAGCGTAAACTGAAAGCAAAAGAATTTGATAAATTGTATTTATCTAACATGTACACCCAATCACCTCAACTGATACTTCGTTTTATCAAATGGTTGAGCGTTCTTGAGAATCTTCATTTCTTGATAAAAATCAATTACAAACAGCCTCGTGCATGTGTTCAAGACCTGCATTGAACCGAAAAAGTTATTATGAGGTTACATATTCTAAATTTATGATATCTAAAGTCTAAATACTCTAGTGATGTAAACGTAAAAATTCCGTTAGATCGAACACTTTTAAGATCAGATTACTAATGTTTATCTATTCAATGATCTTTGTTATGCCAAAAGGTCATTCTAACTGAAACAAACCAAAATTCTTACACTTTCTTGTGTATTCGAAAAACAAATTATGAGGACCCGGGCTAATTCCTTGTAAGAACTCCACATAATCAGTCGAGTGAAACTGGCCAGCTCAACCGGATACGCCTAATGAGACTCTGAAGTCTAAACCAATGTACCGTACATATGCCCACTTTTATAAAAATAGAATGACTAGTATAAAAATTATTTCAAAACTACTATAATAATACTTCTAGAACTATGCAAATCTATCATGTAAGCAAATTTGATGACCACGTGCATTTTAGATCAAAATTAGACATCTAGATAAAGCTACTACTTATATGCAAAGATGTATTTAATAACATGGTTCAAAGCATAAGCTTAACCCTCTATTGATGATGTATCCATGTCAAAGCAAAACACTTAGTTGTTGGTTTCATTAAAGGAAATCATGCAAGACAAAACCCTTTAAGTAGCATGATTTTAAACAACTGTTTAGTTACGTGGGTTAATGCGAAGTAGGATCCTGGAAGCTAAGCATTTGGATCTGATGTACGTAGCCTAATTGGTATTCCCGTGGCCATCCTAACCTTACCACTCGGCCACATCAGAGTGTTGTAAGTGATTCGAAAGCAAGGGCTTTATATATGCAAGTTTTTATTTTTGTTTCATGTCTCCGCCATCTCAGTTGGGCAATACAGATCAGGTGCACCAATCTTGATACAAAACTTATAATCCAGATGTGATGCTGTTTCATGTCAAGAACTCCTTACTCAGCAATAAGCTTAGAAAATATAGACGCCTTATCTTCTATTGATTAAAATTTAAGTGTCATAACCTAGTGATTCAGTGAATCGGTGCATCTATATTCAGAACTGAAATGAACTGATTGATGCCCTGATTCCATGTTACATTTTTTTACTATATGTCAAAACTGAAAAGAAAATGCAGTATCGTGTTACAGTTTTTTACTATATGACCTCATTGGTTATCCCCATGTATCGTGTTGCTTTACTTATATTATCCCAGACAATCTAAAGAAGCATTTATCAGGTCACCTGCCCGGCTTTACTGCTTTATCTCTAGGGTTTTCTCAAGCCCTTTCAGCAATCCCTCTTTTATATCAGACACAAATGTGTGTCACCCTTGTATAGACCGTAAAAAAGTCGCATAAAAAACTCGTGATCAATATTATCTTTTAAGTAACGTTTTCTATGGTATTCATTTGGAGTCAGAAGAAAGTAAATGGAACGTTACTTAAGTTTCATTTCTTTAAATAGTTGTTACTATTGGTCTAAGTTTGGAGTTAAGGTTGCTAACAGAATATGCTGAATAAAGCATCTATTTTCGTAAGACTACTCATTTATATTATGTAGTTATGAAATATATGTACTTGAAACACTATATTATCAACCGAAGAATAATAGTACCTTTCGAGTATTTTGAGTTCTTCCCAACAGATTCCATAAAATTTCGGTCAATATCAACACGCCACACCTATACACATTCATAATGCAAAGCGTAAGCTTGGTAAATGATGAGTTATTATGACAACTTAAACTTTGATTCAGAGAAATAGTATTATGTGCCAATATTAAGTGTCAATAGACACCATCAAACAGAAGGTTAACATCCATCCGTAACCAATGAAATAAAGGTTAAAAGATAGTAGGACAGTAAATCTATAGAACCATTATGGTGAAATGTATTTTATCTGTGTTAATGTGCAATTGGGGAACACATTTTTTCATATCGTGTAGCAAATTAAAAATAGTATTAGGAGAAATCCCAAACAACTGCTCATATGTAAGCATAAGCCCAAATCCCAAGCGACCTCTTCTTTGCATGATTTTAAACAGCATATAAAAAGTAAATAAATACTACATTAACCATTAGTTTAAAAACCTATTATATCATTTTGAATTTTGGACATTTTATCAAACACTTTTCGTGCAAAATAAAACACATGAAAACAGGAACTATACTCAATCGTATACGCCTACAAAGTATCGTAAAATTACTGAATAAGCAATTAGCAACATTGTGAACATACCTTAGTTGGCCTAAAAAATCGATGATAAATAAATTCACTAATGAATTGATTAATAATTTAGAAAACACATTAAAGTAAATGTATTTCAATCAAAGATCAATTTGAATTGAATTATTAGGTTTACATCATAAACATAAATAGTAGGAAATAATATAAATTAAATGAATTTCAACAAAATTGGAGCTTACATAGATCTGGCTAGGGGTGAATTTTCACGACACCTAACACTCTTATAAGCAGATATGATAAAAGGCCCAATTTTTAAAAGATTCATTAAAAATATATATAACACAAACTAACCATTAAATCCCAGAAACCATTTCTTGGCTCTTTCTACCGACAACGATTGTGCTTACAGTTGACAAAAAATAGCAACAATTTTAGTGCCGAATCAAGAGTTACAATTCATATACATCCCCTGCACAATCCAAACATCACAATATGAATTACTGAGAACTTATTGTTACAAACCGAACATAGAATTATAAGGGGGTATTTGGGATTCCTTAATTGCATTAACAAAACACTTGAGAATATAGTTTGTACATATAATATAAATCAAACTGAGATAAAACAAAGAAATCAATAAGAATCTTACCAGATTCTCATAGCTTTGACTCACAATGTACTTACAGATGCTTAAATGGTGATTACTTTTAACCTGCACAATCAACAAAGAATATCATCACTTTTTTAATGGAAATTAATCAAAATCAAATATATTAAATTGAAACTCTGAAAAAAAAACTGATCGGGGTATCGAAACTGAATATAAATATGGGTTAAGGAGGTTTAAGGAAGATGGAAGGAGAGTTTATGATCCGTTTAATGTTTTGATATAGTGTTATAAAAAATATTTATGAGTTTACAAAAATAGAGGCCAACACTCAACATAACGCGTTTTTACTATTTTCAAAATTCAAAATATATAATTATTTACTATGCCTTTCTAAAAATAAGACAAAATCATTATGCATAAATTAATTCTGATTTTTATTTTTAAAATTGATTTTAAATCGTTTGATTTTTATAAGTTCTTTCTCTTAACATTATTTTATAAATAACTGTTATATTTAGTTAGTTTAAATTATGGTGTTTTCTTATTTCATCTAAAAACAAATTTTGTAACTAAATTTGTTTTCAAGAACTATTATCAAAATAATTATATCTTTTTAAAAGAAAAACAAATTTTTTTATAAAGAATTGTATGGGCTTGTAAGTTTTGGTCTACAGCCCATTCTAAACCTGTATTTTGAACCGAATTATATGGTTTACAGCCCATATTAGTTATGCAAAAAATTTGGTTAAATTAGGAAATATTTTTATTACATTTTTGAACCGAATTGTGGGCTTTCAGCTGTGTAGACACACCTCAGACGGGTTTGAGGTAAAAACTTGTTAAATTAGGAATGGTTTTTATTGCGACTTTAATGTGCCTGCTTAAACCGGTTGTACAATAGGGTTATTTAAGGTAAGTAATTTAATGTTGTAAGCTTAGATGGTTTGTAAATTATTTCTTTTTATTAGTTAAAATAGATATATATATAGGGCTAAGTACAAAAGTAGACATCAAGTACATGGGTGTGTCCCAAGTAAGACACATTTTTTTTTCTTCCAAAAAGAGACATGTACTTTTGATCAACTGGTCTACTAGGTTATTTTAGTGACGCGTGTCTAATTGATCAACCAACTTTTTTATATTTTATTAATATTTTCTCCCAATGTTTGACCTATACTTGTCCCTACCTGCTGATCAACCGACGGCGGATCAACCACTTTTGATCAACCATAGTACTTTTTATTCTTGGAAATTGAAAAAGTAAAAAAAAAAAAAAAAAATTTTACTATTTAGATTTACTAAATTTATTGAAAAAGAACAAAATTTAAAAAAATATTAAAATTTGAAACCTAAAAAACACACACTGGACACCACACACACTAACTCTTCCGGATAGGGGCGGTCACCTATCAATCTCATTGTTTCATCTCTATTTCAATTTTAATGCTTCAATTTTAGAGCAATCACCTTGTTTCAATCTATGGATTCCCAATTAAGAGTAAGCTTGTTAATGATACAATTTAATTTTAATTAATTTTTTCTTTATCATTTAATTGATAACGACCATGATTGGATATTTTGGATGATCTACCTGTTAATTGATAGTCCATATAGTCCACTACACTTTGTCGTATTTTTTTCTTTTAATTTTAAGCTTCAAGATGGGAGGTTGTATAAGGGTCAAACAGGTTTGTATTAAAACTAGTGGGATGGGTTGTTTTTTTACTATTCTTGTTCATAGTTTATGCGTGAATACTGAATCATGACTACAGTTCTGGAGAAAAATATTTACATCAATCTATTCGAATGATTTATGAAATTGGATCACATATTTTTATACCATCATGTACGCTAATATTTCTTGTTTTGGTTTGTAGCCGAGCATCTCACTTTGGATTAATGAAGATTTATGAAACATGCCGAATAGTCCATTTTGCAGAGAAACCAAAGGGAAGCTTGCTAAAATCAATGGGGACAGTTTTATGTTGCAGACGTACTTGGAGTCTCACCCCCAAAAGTATTGTTTATAAAACTAAGGCTTTGATTTTTCACAGTATGAAAGTATTAAGGATTTGAGGGTATGCTTTCTTCCCTTCTTTTTTAGCTTGATCATTATTCAAAGTTTTGTAGAGACTGCGCATATGTCTTATCTCTTTCTGTACAGGTCTTAGATTTAGTGGTAGAGTCATATTTTTATGGCCAGCTATTCAAGAATAAGATCTGGATTGGTACTGTTGAAGGTCTGAATGTTCATATCTTGTATATGTACCAGTTTCTAAGTGTTTCCCTTGCATTATGATTTTAATTTTGATTATTTTTCTTATCTAGGGCTTCCTGTTTACTTTATCGAGCCTCTTCATCCTGCAAAATTTTTCTGGCGAGGAAAAACCTATGGGGAACCTGATGATTTGAAGCACTTCTCATTCTTTAGCAGGGCCGCACTTGAGCTGCTTCATCAAGCAGGGAAAAACCAGATATTATTCACTGTCATGATTGGCAGACAGCTTTTGTTGTATGGATGCTCCTTCTTTTTAATAACATTTTTCTTAATATTTTACATAGGCTCAGAATGGTGACATTTTCATTTTATTCAGGCACCCCTCTACTGGGATCTATATGCACCCAAAGGACTAAATTCAGCTAGGATATGCTTCACATGTCATAATTTTGAGTATCAAGGCACTGCACCTGCTGCTGAAATCGCATCTTGTGGTCTTGATATTCACCATCTTAACAGACCAGATAGGATGCAGGACCACTCATCAAATGAAAGAATCAATCCTGTAAAGGTATTACAGTTTAAATGCGTTTTTACTGTTCCAGCTTTCCGTCAAATTTTATGCTTATATACCATATTCTAGTTTCTGTTCATGATGTTTGTATGAGTGTAATTATGCCTCATGGTTAGATACACTTTATGGTGTGCATATGGGTTTGTCACTAATATATCGTACCTAATATTCTACTTAGATTACCCATATTTAGAGGTGATAATTGCCGCTAATTTACCCATAAATTGTTTGTTGTGGGTTATAATTTATTTTTAATGGGACAAATGGATTAGCCTAAAGGATCGAAAAAGAAAACAGGTTAAACTCATTCGAAATGTTTTTAAATGCATAATAACCATTGTGTTAAAGAAGTTAGCTAATATTTCTGTGACATTATATTTTATCTAATAATATCTAGTATGCTAAGTATTTTATCGGGCCAAAACAGCCTCCCCAACCCGTTCACCCATATCGTTGATTCATCCATCTTGCTGCAACTACATGATTGAATGGTCTCTTAGCAGTGACTACAAAATTTTATCCCTAAGAAGTTGATAAGCCTATGTTGAGTGTTTACCGTCAACTACTTCAAATCAAGTCTATTATGTGAAGGACAAATTGGTAATCTTAATTCTTAGAAAGAATAGATTTTGAATATTCATCTTATTACTAGTCAGTTAATATTACTCAAAACAACCCGCATCAACCCCCCTCCCACCCACAATTACTCACCAATCCTACCCATTACCATCATCACCTGCCTAGTCACATTGTTTGAAAATGTTCATATTTATATTCTTCACTGGGTTTAGGATTGCTTCATAAAACTTTACAATAATTTTTAAGTTTTTAAAATATAGAGTTAATAAACATGTACTCATACAACTGATTATCTGATTATTATGTTTAGATACAGGCTACAGCACACGTAAATCCATATAACATCTGATGCATTGCGTTTTGTTACAAACAGTTAACTGATCTGATTATTCTAGATAACGTAAGCAGTTTAATGAGCAATCCCAAACACTCTCTAGAGCACAACCATTGGTAGGGAAGTTAGATATCTGCATGGGCTTTATTATGTTGGTTATGTTAAATGTAGGAATTTTTGTATTCTGGTAGGGAAGTTTTCATTAGATTATTGTGTGGTTCGTTACTGTATTCAGGAATGTGTAAATATCAAAGAAACCATCTATAAAATAAGAACTCCATGATACAAAATCATTATGTAACTTAGTTAACTCTCAACTGAAATTACATAACTAAGAAGCCAAAATCAACATAATGTACATTATGGCATCTTACATACAGACTAATGATTTGCATTCATCTTGATCTCGAGAAAACCAGAACCATTGAATGGTACGCCATTGTTGCTATCTTCGACTTTATCAGTCCCCTCTTTGGTATGACTCTTTTGCGCTCTCTGTATCTGCCTTCCATATTCAACATGTTTTAAATTAATGAAAACCTTTGACAAGAAAAAAACTTGGTTTGTGAGTCACTTGGTTTGTGAATCAATGGATTTGTGTTTGTGATGATATCTGTATAAGGGGGTATATATAGGCACTCAACTTTGGCTCGAGACTCTTTAGGAATAAATTGATGGTTCCTTTTGGTTATTTTTCTATTCTCGGTAGGAGTGGAATATATGGCATTGGCAATATATCCTTTTGTCTAATGCCTGGGACAAACCAAATTCGCTTAGTTTTTTGTTTATAACGTTAAAATGAGTGGGTCTGGTAAAGGATTAAAATGGGTCAAAGTAAAAACCAGTTATATAAAGTACTGTTCCGAAGAGGTTTCTATCAAAACAGGCAACCTTCAATGCGAGTTCGAATAAATCACCCTTTTTCCATGTTATTCAAATCTTGTTAAGTGTATTAAGTAGTGGTAAAAATATTCATCTAATTATTTGAATCTTCTTTTATTAACTTTGGCCGACATTTGAACATTTCATAAGCATTATTTTCAGTTAATTTTTCTTAGTTAGAGATTAGATAGAAACGAAAGATGGTCATTTTTAAGTAAATTGGTCAAAATGGACGCATTTGACAAACACTTACTGAGGAGTGAAGTTTGGGTGTGAAGTGTGAACACAGTATAGCCTTGTGTGGACAGATAGTTAAATAGTACAAGATCAATTTAAGTTAGATGAGGGAGCATCTGCTTGCCTGGAATTGTTCCCCATTGTTTTCCTAGGGAAGACCATCTACTTGAACAAGTCAAAATTGGCTCCATTATTAACAGACTGCCAAATTACGCTTCCCTTCCCGATTTTATTCTAATACATCAAGTATAAGTGTACAACTAGACTGATAAAAACTACCTCTAACAGAATCATAATCAGATAACTGGTCCTTAAACGTTATGGACTGTTGGGTAATTTTTCATTAATCTCACTTATCAATTTGCTTACTACCTCAGCTTGATTACTTTGGCCCTTCATAGTTAGAAAAATGAATTTATAACCATAACCATTAGGAGTCTACCGAAACACTCAGAACTGATCAGTCTAAGTGCAGTATAAAGGCCTTTTAGGTTCTCTCAAGTTTGAGTTTCTTTTACCATCTGATTCTGCTCATATGTGTTTGTTACATTCGTATTGGCCAATATCTTAGCTTCACTTGCTTATTTAGTTAATTTATATACACATTGTAGATGATGGGAGGAGTGGTAAATTCGTTATTGGCGATGAGCAGTTTTCCGCTTCCCTCTTCGACCTTCCCACAATCTTAGAATCATACAAAACTTATGACGACAGTGTTCTGATCAAAACAACAGATGTTGGTCAAGTATGTTTTATCTGCATTTCATTACAAGTTTTTTCAGATGCACACACGCTTCATATATTAGTCTACTCACACCTATATACCGTCACAGATGATTCTAGTCAGTGAGGAGGCTGTTCCTGTTCCCAATAGCGGGGAGTATCGACATGGTATTACTCCTCCAATGAAAGATGTTCGAAGACGAAGGTTTCACAGGGAGCCTGATTTGAATGTATGTTCTTAAAAATTCTTGTATAATAAAGTTGTACATGTGTACTGATATTTGTATATTTGTTGCAGCCTGAACATGTGCAACGAGTTGAGAAAGATTTGATGAACATCATGCATGGTGGAACCGCTGAATATATTGATATCCTTTTATAATGTCAGATTTACTTATATTTAACCATGAGTACCAAGAGCGGCTAAATAAGGCTGAAGTTGCTGGATCTATTCCTGTTGATATATCACTGGAGGTACTTCCCTTTATATTATATGTCGGTTACAGATTGAGTGGATTGGGCAGGTTGGGGGACGGGTCAAAACTGGTAAGTTTTCAAGCCAGATCCAAACAAACTGGGTTAAGCACCAAAAAGGCAAAAACGCTGTATTAGAGAACCTAGAATGTGATTGTGGGTCCCATTTACCCATTGCGAATATAAATGAAGATGAGACACAAAAAAGAAATAAGCAAATGAAATATGTTTGACATTTGTCTCTTGTTCAATAGGTATCTTCACCTGGACTTGAGAGGGTTGTAGGAATTTCGCAGGATCTTGAAAGATTTAAAGAGCGCCCTATGTATGTGAAATACATGACACTGGTAGATAATGATGCCACATCCTCTGAGCGTGACGGTGTTTTAATGCTTGACTCTTTCGACCTGGAAGCAAAATGTTGCACTTGGGGTTTAGCAGACGTAAGACTTAATCAAGAAAAGGCTGGGAAAGGAAGACCCCTTAGCAAAAAACAAAGGGAGTGGCGACTAAACACTCCTTTCGAGTCTTTGCTTCTAGTTAGGATTCATGCAGAATTTTGAGGATGTATACTTTGTTAGAATGTAAAAAGATGGTTGTATCTTATTGTATTTTCTCATGTTCTTAGAATTTTTAGAATCGGATATAACAATCATTTGAGGTTTTTATACACACTATGCATTCACATGAGGCCATTTTGTATATCTGAAAATCCGTACAACCAATGGAAAGAGGAAGCTAAATACTGAGCATGACATGTTCTTGATTCAAATCAGAAGCAAGAACATAAGCAATAGCATATAAACAAACTTGCCACTAAGATTTTTGCCATTCGTCTACAAGTGCCATCAAGTAAACTTTGCTTAGAAGCGGGGAAGCCTTCATACAAATCGCAACATGTATAATCTATGTTGCATAATTGTAACAGTTTCCATTTTATTTTATTATAGCGGCAGCTCCATATTGCATCACATCTAAAATTTGTTGATCGTGAATTACAGGGAGAGAACAAAAGTGTATAATACAAAACAGCAAAGCAGACATGAACATTCAATACTTGCTTGCCTACTCAAAGAAGAGACACATTACCAAAATTCATAGAAGACGAACATGCTATAAGCAATGTAGTATATCAAAAATGTGAAACAAGGGCCACACAACACTGTTCAGAAGAAACCTTACCCTTTCATATGTCTGATCCAAGATAATCGCGTCAGTCACAGGAACTCAGACCTTGTATGACGTAAAATCCTTAAATATATCGTCTATGTGACGAACATAAGGCTTCAATACATCACATCTGTTAAACACTATAATACCTTAAGGAGCACAAACAATAGCAAAAAAGAAAGATATACAATTAAAGTTCCTATCATACACCATAAGTCCTTAACATATTTAAAGGGGTATATGGATTAGTTCACTTCCGGGCTTATTTGAAAATTTGGCAAAGCTAATAAGCTCAATTTTTAGGGCTTATGAGCTTGTCAACTTAAGCTTTTGGACTCAATAAGCCCCAAGCTCTAAAAAAAGTGATCTTATTCTCTTTTCCAGTTTCAAATAAGCCAATAAGCCAGATAAACTATATAAGTATGCAAGATTTGGAAGTACATGACGTAAATGATCTAGCATTGTCATAAAATTAAATTCACATAAATCATAAAAGGTGTATGCTATACGAAATATATATCATACACCTTAACATATTCAAGGAGATTTATAAGTTAGCTTATTTCCTCGGCTTATGGGCTTATTTGAAATCGTAAAAGCGAACAAGTTCACTTCTTTTAGGGCTTGTGAGCTTATTAACTTGAACTTGAATAAGCCATAAGCTCAAGTTGATAAGCTTGTAAGTTCCAAAAAAGTGACTATTAGCTTTTCTGATTTCAAATAAGCCCGGCTGTATAAAGTATATACCTTAACACATTTAAGGAAGTGTATCAAGGATACTTATAAGGTGTTTGTTTTTTGGCTTATGAAATGTAAGCCAATTCTGGGTTATATTTCATAAGCCCCAGTTTTGTGGCTTATTTGGAGAGCTCCACACGCCAGCCGTTTTTCCCTAGAGTTGTGAGAGAGCTCCACACGCCAGCCGTTTTTCCCTGGGTTTATCAAAATTCAGTAGTAATGCCATTAACGAAATGCATAATATAGTCTGGTGAGAATATAATGATAGGGATAAAAAGGAGCAACACAAGTATACAACAAACAAAGAGTGCTACACAAACAGCTATCAGATCATGCACCCAAGCAACTGACAGTTTATAACCACAAATACCAAGTCGATACAATGACATTTTTAACAAACAGAGAAGAAAACCAATGAGATCAACCAACATGCAGAACTTGTATGTAGAGATTGAACATACCATCCAATGCCTGAATAGCATCTAGTGCATCCCTTCGATCGTCAAACTCCACAAACGCATAACCAGGTGGCCTTCTAGCAACCCACACACTGCATTAATTCAACGAAAATAAGTCACATGTGCCTTTATATGTAAAGATAATATGATCATTCTTTGTCCATACAAATAGAGTGTACAATTGCTATTATTTACTGAAACATAGGCAAGTTTAATTCACCATCGAAAAACAAACTATCAGATATATAACAAGAGCCACAAGATACGCCGGAAAACTCAAGAGCATAAATTACCTTAAATTTTAGTATAGAATATATTCATAAGTATACGATCCCAAGTGACAAAACACGCAGTTATAAGTTCAGTACAGTGTTTGGGCTTGCTTATATGCTTTAGAACGACCCATAAGTGATAAAACGGAACCCCTTCGATATTTCAATGGCAAGCACACTACAGATTCCTTACTCACATGAAAAAATCTTTTACCAACATCTAACAAGACCATAACGTGGTCGTCTAGATTAGCTTTTTTCAGGCTTGTCGGCTTATTTGAATTAGAAAAAGCTCATAAACCCACTTTGCTGAACTTACAAGTTTATCTAGCTAAGCTGATCTCGACTAAGATAAGCAATATAAGAATTACAAAACCATTACGAGTTTCTGTCATTAAGCACGGTACACAAGAAGGTCCTAGTTTGCTTAAATTCCTTAAGCAGTTATTATTAGAAGATTGGTACCTTATCTGTAAATACTTGTACGGCTGTTCGCCTGTTCCTTTGTACAAAATTACACATAACCTAAGATTTTTATGAACAAAATTACACATAACCTAAGATTTTTAGTGATGCCGAGAGGATTAACAAACATGATAAGAATCAAATAATAATGATAAGCAAAAAAATAATTAAAATTAAATAAATTAACAAGCTTACTCTTAATCGGGAATCCATAGATTAAACAATGCGATTGATCAGCGACCGGAGATTGAGTGTAGTGTGTGTGATCATTAAAACAATGCGATTCATCGGCGCAGTTGATGGATTGATCGGAAAAGTGTGTGTTTAGGTTTGAAGTGTGTATGTGTGTAGTGGTGTTTTAATTTTTTTAATTTAATTTTTTTAATTATTTTGTTCTTTTCCCATAAAGATTTATAAAATCTAATAGTACAAAATAATAGTAAAAATTTTATTTTATATTATTTACTTTTTCAATTTTCAAGAAAAAAAAGTACTATGGTTGATCAAAAGTGGTTGATCAGCCGTCGGTTGATCAGTAGGTGGGGACATATATAGGTCAAACCTTGAGAGAAGATATTAATAAAATAAAAAAAATTGGTTGATCAAATAGACATGTGTCACAAAATAAAACCAGTTGATCAGTTTATCAAAAGTACATGTCTCATTTTGGAAGAAATTTTTTTTTTGTCTTACTTGGGATAACACTATGTACTTGTTGTCTCATTATGTACTTAGCCCATATATATATATATATATATATATATATATATATATATATATATATATATATATATATATATATATATATATATATATATATATATATATATATATATGTATATATATATATATATATATATATATATATATATATATATATATATATATATATATATATATATATATATATATATATATATATATATATATATATATATATATATATATATATATATATATATATATATATATATATATATATATATATATATATATATATATATATATATATATATATATATATATATATATATATATATATATATATATATATATATATATATCTATATATATATATATATATATATATATATATATATATATATATATATATATTCAAACTTGATTTCATTCATTCACCACCGTGATGTTTTCTCTAATGTTTCATCTCAGTTTAATAATGATTTTTTCGATTAGTTTTGCTAAATTGCTGATTTTTTTTCTTATTTGTTGCAGAAACAAGAACTTGAATCTTTCATTATTGTTCGACAATGGGTATATGATTCTCTTTGTTTTTCATTCAAATTATGTAATATAATTCTTTTTCATTTTTTTTTTGATGTAAAAATTTCAAATTGATCAAATATTAGATTTACATATTAGGAGAAGGCAAACGGGCAACAAGCTGCGCCGCTAGCCTTTTTTGTATAGCAAAACCAAGTCTATTAAATACAACGTTTGTGGATTTAGGAGTCAAAACATTACTATTCATAACACGTTGTATTCTCGTAAGTAGCTCCACCGCCTCAGGTGCAAGGAAACCAAATGTATCAAACGCGAAAGGAATAAACACGTGTTGATTTTCAACACATGCTTTCTCGTGTTTAGTCACTTTGCACGAGGCGGCTTTTATAGCAGCCTGACCCGCTGTAAAATCTCGACTGCCTAGCCCCACGAGAGGAGAAACCCCTGTCAAATCAACGCACGCATGTTTACCTCCAACCCATCCAAAAACCAAAACATCAGCGGGTCTCAGTGTGGATCTTCCATCTGAGGGTTAATATTATAAGGGTTAATATTATAAGGGACATTTTATTTTTATATATGCTTATAAGGGTTAATATTATAAGGGACATTAGTAAGATTTGTGTGGCGTTTTCGTTTGATAACAAATAATATTTTGTAAACTGGCTGTCATTTGTTTTTAGCCTGCTATAAAGAAATAAATGACAGCGCAAATGACAGTCACCCATATGTGTTACAACACGATTAGTGATTAAAGTTTTTTATTCCTAATTAGCGATTTTCTTAATTCTGCATTTCAAGAAAAAGAAACTGGAGTTGTTTATAAATACTAAATCTACGATCTAAGATTGAACTAAAAAAAGCCTGGAGATAAACAATAAAGGTTTGCATTTTTCTTATTTGATTAAAATTTGTGCTTTAATTATTAAAGAAAATCTAGGAGGTTAAGTTATTTAATTTGATTTGTGTCATTGATGAGTTAATGAAGTATTTAATCTTAAAATACCAAGCAGTCTAATCTTAAGAACCCTGATTCAAAGGTTTAATGTCGTGTTCTATCATACTTGACAAAATATATGTTTAGTAAATGTAATTACAAAACAACTCTATATCTCATGAATTGACTAATATGTCTACATTTACTTGAAATCATGGTATTGATGTAAAAGTCAGTTGAAGCTTTAGGGTAAATTACGCACATTTCTACATTAGTTATGCATAACCTCCTATTAGTTAATTCTCACGTGCATTATGATACAGTTGTTATTGTCATTATAAATTCCAGACATCCAGGTGGAAATGTTTACAGTTATCAGGATTTGATAAAGGTGGTTGGATACGTTGAAATTCAATGATGATAATGTAACAGGCAAGACTTGTGGTAGTTTTTTTGGAAACAATTTACTTGTGGTAGTTAAATGATAAAAGTGAATTGTTGTGCTATCTTTTAAAGAACTTAAGAAAAGGAAAATCATCAGGTATCGTTGCATCATAGTTCCACAATAGGTCAAGATCATTGCAAGATACTTCCTCATGAATATAATTCTTCAAGTTTCTTCGTAAATATTTGGAATTTCAGCAACATGTGATGATTGACAGTTAACTCCTCTAGAGTGTCATCATGATTCTTAATGGTGGTATTTGTATCAGCGGGTCCATTCCTTGGTGATTTATGATGACGCAACAATGGCATATAAAGGAGTTTTAGTTACTTTGAAACCACGAAAGACACCTTGCAAGGCCAAAGAGAGAAGACCTGCAGGAGCTTCGAGGGCATGTAATGTTAAATATTTATGTGTTAGTAATAACATTTTCTTACCCAGTTCAACAAAATAATGGTTAGAGTCATATAATCATTATTATACTAACACCCAGAGTGAACAACTGTGTACTCGCAGAAACTAGAAACAACACAATAATGATAAACGGGCTTTCCTTAACAAAGGTGCTAGGTTTCTAATCACTGTGCATTGCCCCTTGCGTTCCAAGCCCAGTTGTTGGCGAATGTTGCGTTTATCAATTGTATCTATTAGAACTATCATATCTCATATGATTATATAATATGTTGCAAGTATGATACTGACATATGCAATTTTCCAGTTTGCTTTTATGTTGCACCTAACGTAAATGTTATATATATAATCCAAAAATAAGTAGCATGTTTAGCATTCCAAATGGTAACAATTTTTTAAAGCTTGATTTGTCACCAACCACGTTGTTAGAACGTATACATTGATTGATGAATATCTACACCATATTTTTCGCCAACTCCCTATCTTTATAGATATTAATACATGTATCTTAATTAGGTTAGTGCATAAGCTAATTTACTATGTTTAAAGCTAACTGACTTTAATATGTTAGTCCATTAAGTCACGCATTGGTTCCCATCACTACCCTTAAAAAACCACGCGTGGGTTGGGTATACACTGGCCTCGAAAATCCCCAAATAGTGAGTTACTCACTCAAACAACTCAAAAATTGGGCTGCTTTATACATCCTACCGTTTTTTTAAATAATTACCTTTTATTATCTTAAAACCCACTCTTTTACCATTTTAAAACACAGTATTGGTAGACACTATTAACGAGAATTTGTTGGAAAGATTTCTTGAAGAAAAATTGGTCTACTTTAGTTTCGACACCATCGACAAAACTCAACGTGATGGTGCGATTGATCAACCCATGTTATCCCTGATTTAATCAATGGATTCAATATCTCGGGTATTCCAAATCCCAAATTAGCATTAAAAGTGAGTTGTCGATAACGCGTTTAAGAAATCTTGATCAATTAAGTGGGTTACGTAATGGGAAAAGGCTGCAGGTTCCTAAGCTAACGAGAAGTGTAATTAGTGCACAAATTATCAATAGAATAAATTTTGGAAAAAAAGTTATCATACCGAGATTAGATCATCCAAAAACAGTTCCTTATTTTAGATTTACAATAACCATTAACAAAAACCAAGGACAACCCCTTTCAAAAGAGGGTTTGTATCTCCCACGTCCTGTTGTCAACAATATGTAGCGGTCTCAAGAATGAAA
The DNA here is from genome assembly GCA_025667525.1 of Glebionis coronaria. NCBI lineage: Eukaryota > Viridiplantae > Streptophyta > Magnoliopsida > Asterales > Asteraceae > Glebionis > Glebionis coronaria. Next base: position 496,766 of record JANFOE010000109.1, read on the forward strand.
AGGAAGAAAGGATTGAAGGTTGTTGTTTGTAATCTCGATCTAAAACAACTATAAATGTGGTTTACAAAAAAGTGTTACACGGTCTTTGAACAAGTTTATGATGGTATGTAATATATTCAAAAAATAATAGTTTTTTCAAAAATATTTTGTAATTAAATCTAAATTATTTTCACACTTTCTTTTTAATTACTCTTACGTGTTCATGGAACGGGATTGGTTGTTCACTTTATTGGGACTCACATACGTAATGGTTGAAGACAAGAATGCATGAAAGACTATATTTATGATTGTTACGAAGTTCAACGCTTCTCGAATACTTCATGTTCTTTATCTTATAAACCAGTTTGAAATCACTCATTAAGTTAAACCCGACGTTAGACGGGTCTTTAAGCTAGTTATAAATATAGGCTTTTGATCGATCGATAATAAAAACTAAGACTCTGACTTACAACTTAAATAAGTTAGACCATAATAATCTCACCATTTATAGCTAAGCGTGATTGAAGACCATATTATGAGATAGCCGATTTCTTTAAATGCATGTGTGTTCTGTAGGTTTATATAGTTCATAACAATTATTTAAAACCCTAATATGGATCAAAGAACGCATAGCGGAAGCGATTAACAAGATCATTAATTTAACACAATTATATTAATCAAGATTAGGGTTACATACCTTTATCCTAGCAAGATCCACAAGACGAAGAAACGAACGACAACTAGGGTTTATCACGAACACCACCAAGAATATAATCTAAAGGAAGATTATATCACGCTATTGTACACACGTAATACGTCGAGTTAACCGTGAGTCTAGCACGAACAAACCGAGCTTCAACGCTTATGGAATATCCTCCCAATAACCCTAGAGAGGGACTAGGACTAGATATAATTTAAATAGAAAAGTCGAAAACCAAAACCCTAAGTATAGGGGTGTTTGGCCGGCGATTAAGAGAGACAAAAGAAAGAGGGATTGAAAAATTATGAGGCTTGGGGTTTATTTATATAGCCTTGACAATTCTTGGGCTCCAAGTCATAAACAAATAAGGAAACCGAAGTTCCCCTTTGCCCCCCTATTGTTGCCGCCTATCAACACACACCCAAGGGGTGTTGGTGTAATTTTTCCTTCTTCTTTTAGCTTCTATTTAATTCCATAACGGTCGTTATAACTTAACTATTATTTATTAACGATCGTTAGTTAAGCTTTGGTTTGATTTAATAAATATATATATAATATATTTAATAAATAAATTAACCCTTTACGTTATGTGTGCAATCCCGTGATCCCGAGTTCGATCCTATCTCACGACTATTAATTTTAAGTCCATAAACTTTCAGCTCCCACTTGGACAAAATTCTAATATCGTGATCACATTGACTAGCGTCTAGTTACACTAGCAATGTCACTAGTACAAACCGGGTAAGGTCTTCTGGACAAGAACCTTTTAATGATTATATCATTATTATTATCCTTTCATTTCAAATACAACGTTAATAAGGATATGGATCTCAGTCATTCCTTTCATTAACTATTCTGTTTCTCGTTTACGGATATAGCAATATCACCAAAACAAATTTGGGTGCGGCCGCACAAATATCTTACTACTCCCCCGAGGAGCCCAGCTGTATTATACTTCAAAATAAATTTTGAAGGAAACGAATCTCATTTTGACTACAAGCAAAACTTATGAACTTTGCAACACTTCCGGAAATAATCCTTATAACTACCAGTTACGTTTAGCGTTAGATTATTCCACAGAAATGCACTAGATCCACGACAGTTTCCTGGTATCTTAGGTCTAATGATAACTATTTATGATTTACTTGATGATAATGATCCATAAAGTAAAATCATATAGTTGGGATAAGTCCAATATTTGATCCATCAAATATCATCCAAAATTGACCAATATACTTTCAAGTATACTCTGTCACTATTCTGAATTGTCTTAGTTTAATAATACTCCCATATTATTAATCGACAACGGACATTTAGAAACATCATAATGCTCATGGATTAAAACATGTAAAATAGGATACAAAATCAAATAACAGAAAAATAAACGAAATCCAATCTTTATTTCATCAATTCAATAATGTCTTACATCCTTTATCCAAATACTAAAAATAGATCAATGCATAAAACTGGTACATGCATCATGCCTCTAGTAATGACATTCATACTTGTTTGGCAAAGCATAAAATAACCAATCTTGACCTATTGGAATTTTGAAAATACTTTCTTCAAGAATTCAATTAATTGAAACTCTTTGTACATGTGCATCCAAACAATTTGATATTGCCACATAGTATCAAAATTGTGAAACATCTTTGATCATCAATTTCCTAAAACTTCCAAAAATACATTTGAAGTTCAAAGTATTCTAATTCTTTAATGTATAATGCAACTTTAATCAAAATGTCATCTCCAAAAGATCCCGTGACTAATATTGAGTGTTACCTCAATTATATCTTTTCAAGTTTTATAACTTGTCATAAAAGATACAAATACGTTACCATTAATATCTATTATGTAATGTTTTATTCCAACCAAAACCTTCAAGTTTGTTGGCTATGATAATTTGCACAACGATTGACAAATTATTCATCTATAGAATATGGAAGCCGATCCAAGATTTAGGATGTTATTCTATTTCCAAACATATTCCTTCAGAATATTCATTACACAAGTTATTTAATAACTTCTTAAATAGATTAATATATTCAAATCATCATGTATTTTAAGCATGATATAAATACAACACGACACACATGAAAATTTCTCAAACCAGATTTAGATTTCTTCATGTCCTAAATATCCATGTAAACTTACTACATGGCATATTACGTTGTATTTCCACCGCATAAATAAATAAATTTACTTGTCCCAAGGTTATGTATATCTTATTTTCTAAATCTTCAAAGTAAAGTTTCATCTCAAATCTAAACCAAATCAACATTTAATTTGAATGAAAACAAACTTTCTTACATGTCTATTTGACACATATAATTTAAGAAAATAACCATAATACTCCTACTAGCTTTTAGGAATACTCAGAAACCATCTTATTTAAATTTAAATCCAAACTTGGATTTCAAAATAAACATAAGAATAATCTCCTAGATGCATGCTTTTATCCATTCATGGATAATTGCATTTTGTACTTTTCCAAAGATTTATATTTTGAAGTAATAAACTCATTTCAATTACTTGAGTCCTTTCTCAAGTAGTCATTCAAGAAATAGTTCATACATATCCAAATTTGTCAATTAAAATATGACCATCAAAATCTTTATATATTTAATGCATTTAGGAAAGAATACTCAATCACAATTAATTACTTAAGTGTGACTAATAACCTATTCATAATACATACATTAAATATGTGTACAATTTTTTCCATATAATTTCGACACAAAGATTAAACCACTACAATTGGCGTTTTTCTTCCTTTGACGAAACTCATCTTCAATTTCTAGTCAAACTATTTAAGATAAAACAAATCTAAAATTGATTATCTTATTGGACAACATCTATATCGTTCATAGTATGAGTAATTTACCCAATTCAATATTTGGTAACAAATTATAACAATTATTTGTAACTCATAATTCTCAGCATATAAACCGCATATCCGAGATATCCTTACGGACCTATGACGTAAATTCTCTTATCTTGAGAGTTAGCTTTTACAAGCCTTCCTCATGATAATTACTAGTGTATTATAGAAGATTATGTATCTTGTAATTTTTATCTTTCAAGATCAAAACTCCCACTTGCTTTTAGTAACTTAAAATTACTCTTTAAATACATAGCAAATAGATCAACACTCCAACGTTATCTATATGGGACATTACAAAACACAATGACCGTTCCATACTCTTTATTTTCTAAAAAATCCACTTCATAAGTAGTTTAGCAAAATCCGAACTCCATTTAAGATATAACGTGATTCATCACATTCCATATATAATGGTATCTTATTAATCTTCTTAGCTCAAGTCATACTCAACTTTCTAACCTTGATATCTTTTGGAAGAAAAGGAAGATATTGTTATCTTGAATCAATCATCACCATCAAATTGAGAATTTTGATTCTCCTAATGAACATACCATAACAATGATGTATTTCATTTAGGGAAATATTGTAAGTCAATCTTAACAATATTAAGATAAATATATATCTTTCGGTTTACCTATATACCAATTAAATCATCTTAATGGTATTATAGATTTTCTAACCATTTTGCATGCTTTATAACTCAAGTACTTTTAATACAAAGTCACTTCATAAAAGTTATAAGTCCATTACACGTTACATGTATATGTCTTTAATGAAATAGAGACAATACATTAACGTCTTACTTTATGTTATACGTCTTCCAAGACTTTATGTTTGTGACTTTATTCAATAAATCATAAACATGTATAACTAAAGTAAACCATGAACACCACTAGGTTTCATTTATCTTTTCAAGTTAATTCACTCATATACTATTATATGAACACCACTAGGTTTCATTAGTAGTATAAGATTACTCTATGTATCTTATGTCATTCCAGGAATTAGTCCATTTTAAGAAACTTCAAAACATTCCACGCCCGATCTTACGACATGTGGATATTTTAGCCTTTAGTTTACAATTTAGTCCAAGCTCTTACATGACTAAATCAAAACAACAAGTGTTTCTTAAAGTGAATGATATATATACTTTTAAGTAGTCTTTTGATCATATTGACACATGATCTAAATATTAATTAGATTGTTAGTCTCTTATCTTAAAGACAAGAGAATCATATCTTTATGAGTTGTTTCTTGCACACAATGTTCATTTCTCCCACTTGTGCATGGAACAACCTCATATATAAGATAAACATCACGTCTAACGTTCGTCTATACAAAATATGATTGTGCCACATATATTAGCTTTTACAAGTAGATGTATAACCATTTAATCAACAAGAATGAGTACATAACTATCTTTGAAGATATTAGTGTCAACAATTCGAAAGTAATTATCTTAGGACATACTAAAGATAACATGGGTTATTACCAAGACAACAAAGCTTGTAACTCCCACTGACTTAGAGAATGTTTTAATAGACTCAAAATCAGTAATACAACACAATTCTCCTGCTGAACTTGACGACATTGAAAATGTTTCATAATCGGTGAAAATAATTAGTGTTGTGTTTACTTTCTTACACTTTTGAAAAACACATTCGCAACAATTACTTATAGTGTTTAAGAGTGTACTCTACTTTGTAAATGATGACTTACCCATCAAATGCTTTTAACTTTAAAGACTTGACATGCAATTTCTTCCTTAATAGGTCTACCAACCACACAATGGTATGTAATGCCTATAAATGGTCAAAGCACAACTACTAGACAAATATGCTAGTTTGCCTTATAACCAATTTGCGGTAACTTTTAATAACTCAAAATATGCACTTTTCTTAACTATTAAAGTTTGCTATGAGTTACGGATTTGAATTTGACATTTCTAAAATCCTTATTACTCTTTCTTTACTCATGAAAAAGAGTTTTAGGTTTATCTTTCATTTGTAAATTGACTCTATCCTCAACCAAACGGTTTGTAGATCAATAAATGAATAAACCACGTTTACGGTGTAATGTTGCATTAATACATTTGCAAAAGAATTTACAAAATTCAATTTTAGTATTTTCGATAATACCATTCAAGAAAATAAAATTACCCCGGTAACAATAACCATAGTATTTTCCTTGAAAACTAGAATCCAAATTGACATAATTTCATCACATCAGTTGATCTGCTAATAATGAAAGTATTCAAGATGGTAACTTGTCGAACAATGATTGACAAACAAATTTACAATTTCTAGATTTTTAAGGGATTTACATTGCCAAAAGTCATTTTGCATTGTAAACATGTTTCATCCCTTCTTTATGCCTTAAGTTTCCAGATCTCACTGAGTAACTCAATTAAGTCGACTAATCTAAAGAACGTAAAACCTTCATGTGCAATCTTATTCAGTCATGAAGTTTTCTCTCCATTACAACATCGTCCGATATCTTATATGACGACAATTATAACTTCAAGTGTTCGTCAATTAGAGGGCATATGACTTAAATTTTGGGGTATAGATTTTGGTGTCAAAATCATGTATGGAGAAGCATGCATTCATCTCCATAACATAAGTTTAATAAAAACGTTTAGTAAACTTTTCGGTGAGACTAAAAGTTCATCATATATTTGAAAGTTGAGGTATTGGTTAAACCAATTAAAGATTTTACACACAACTAAATTCACACCGTACTTTTTCTAGAACTTTAGTTATAGCACAAAGCAATAACCTTATTCATTGTGTTTCGGATGTGAATTAATGTAGTTAAATCAAATTAAGGAATTGTACCAATAACAACCGTAGGTAATACCAATTTGACGCACAGGCGAGCCGGGAATTTGGTCAGCGCTGAAGCATAACACCTTATTTCTTAACCGGGTACATGACCAGCGGTGCGTTATACCCACTTTATAGTTTGTCAAAATTGAGTAGGCCGTTAAGTTGCTATTGCAATTCTAATCAACACAAATCATATGTAATTTAGATCTCAATACAATTAATTTATTTTGGTATGATTTAGTCCATATTAATTTTTCTTGTAAAAAATTACCCTTATTTACAACATACAATCAATATAAAACGTATGAAAACAAGTAGGTACAAAAAAAAAACTAAATCATAAACACATAATAACAATTTATATGTGCAATAAATAAATCAAATAGCCACATGCATACGATTTATTCAATAAATAATATCAAATCTAGGTTTTTATATTCATATAAAAGTCTTCCCTAATTTTAGATTTATTGAATCAAATAAAGCATGTAGCAAAAAAAACGTAACAATTACCACATAAAACATATGATCCATGAAAAACATGCATGTTCATCATGGATCTCCCACATATCTTAACAATTAAATCTCTATGGATCGAAACATGAATTTACACAACATAACAATTAATCATGCAATTCATCAAAATTCCACCCAAATCACTTAACAATTTAATTAAATCACTACGGACCGTAACCACGCATGACATAACAATTAATTCATGCATACATCTAAAGTTAATTACCATGTAATTTTAGGGTTTACAAAAAAACTTTTTTTTTATATAAAAAATTCGGCATAGCCGATTTTAAAAATAATAAAAAAAACAAAACCCTAATTTTTATAAAACCTAAAAAACAACATGTAATTTTTAACACAAATCAATATTAGTTAAAAAACTATAGATCTTGATAATTATAATCATGTTAAAACGGCTCTCGATGCCACTGTAGGTTTATATAGTTCATAACAATTATTTAAAACCCTAATATGGATCAAAGAACGCATAGCGGAACCGATTAACAAGATCATTAATTTAACACAATTATATTAATCAAGATTAGGGTTACATACCTTTATCCTAGCAAGATCCACAAGACGAAGAAACGAACGACAACTAGGGTTTATCACGAACACCACCAAGAATATAATCTAAAGGAAGATTATATCACGCTCTTGTACCCACGTAATACGTCGAGTTAACCGTGAGTCTAGCACGAACAAACCGAGCTTCAACGCTTATGGAATATCCTCCCAATAACCCTAGAGAGGGACTAGGACTAGATATAATTTAAATAGAAAAGTCGAAAACCAAAAACCCTAAGTATAGGGGTGTTTGGCCGGCGATTAAGAGAGACAAAAGAAAGAGGGATTGAAAAATTATGAGGCTTGGGGTTTATTTATATAGCCTTGACAATTCTTGGGCTCCAAGTCATAAACAAATAAGGAAACCGAAGTTCCCCTTTGCCCCCCTATTGTTGCCGCCTATCAACACACACCCAAGGGGTGTTGGTGTAATTTTTCCTTCTTCTTTTAGCTTCTATTTAATTCCATAACGGTCGTTATAACTTAACTATTATTTATTAACGATCGTTAGTTAAGCTTTGGTTTGATTTAATAAATATATATATAATATATTTAATAAATAAATTAACCCTTTACGTTATGTGTGCAATCCCGTGATCCCGAGTTCGATCCTATCTCACGACTATTAATTTTAAGTCCATAAACTTTCATGTTCATTATAACAATAGTGATTTCTATCCACAAGGCTAGGTATAATTCTTTTCAAAATAAATAAATTATTATGTCGTTAACACAATATCGAAGTGAAATAGGTTGCTTAAAAAATGTAGCTTGAAATTGCTTATTATGATATATATCTGCTTGTTCTAAAACAAATAAGCGATTTTAAAAAAAGAAGCGTAACATAAAGCATAAAAAAATACTACGTTACATATTTAATTCATTAAATATATATTATAGCTTGTTATATGTTATGATGATTTGATGTTCATCTAAGCTAATGAGAAAAATACATTCAGACTTGGTTGTTGGTTTTTTGAAAAAAAAAACTTGGTTGTTTGTCATACGACTATTAATCATATGCTCGGATTTAGAAAACAATGCCAAACAAACTTTAATCGAACACCAATAATCACAATCAAAAGACATAACCCAACAATCCCTTATCAAAAATCAATAACTTTGATAAGTATAAAGTGAACAATTGAATGATATAGTATCCCCAATTTTGCAATTATTCACTCCTTGAAATAGAGTATATAATCACATCTTTTGTTTTTTTACTTAAAAGTTTGAGAAATGCTAGAATCACAAAGAAACATCCACAAAAACTTTTACAAAATGAGTTGTCATCTTATTATTGGCATACTCAAATTTACTTTTAATTTCTTTTTAATACATGCATCCACATATTAGATGACACATCATTTTGTAAAAGTTTTTGTGAATGTTTTTTTGTGGTTCTAGCATATTAGATGACGCATATTAGATGACACTTTATATCCTTGATGAACATTTTGCAGTTTCACAAGGCAATCTCAGCTTTGCATGATTTATTAATGAGTGTTACAAATAGAATACATAATGGTATTAAAATTCAGCATATAAACACAAAGAAGCAGAAGCACCACCTGATGTATTATGTACATATCATGTGATTGTTTTAACCCGAACAATGATCGATGAGTTATCAATTTGAAACAGTAAAGTAATAAACCCATATATGAAATCTTTTAATAATAACAGAGAGTGTCATAATTTAGAATAATTAATAGTAATAATTTGCAATTGCGTGTGATGAGACTGCAATTATGCATGATCTCGTCGTTCTTTTTGGGCTTTAAATGCTAACAAATGTCATAAAATACCATGAAATATATTTGTGTTTGCTATTTGTGTGTTTTAGGTATAGATATCGTGAAAAAGATAAAAGATCACAAGAAACAAACAAAAATGAACACGAGAAACGAAGCCTCACAATGAACCGAACCCAAGTTATAAATTTTCCAAGAAAAGTCCTTGAAGATTCGAAGATGTACAAGAAAGGTCCTTCATCATAGAAGAAATGACACTTTATACCCTTGTATAATTCATAAATTACAAGTTTGGTCCCTAAAGTTTGTCAAAAGTACAAAAAGGATCTTGAAGTTTAAAGGTTTGGCAAGATTAGTCCCTCATCAAATAGAGACATGACACTTTTGGTCCTCCTAAATATCACTTGAACAACAAAAGACCTTCAAGTATCAAGAAATGTCAAGTCAAGCCCTTGAAGTTTGAAGAAAAGACAAAACAAACAGTTGATTACACTTTTGAAAAGTATTTGAGGCAAAAATGTGAAAACCAATACTTCAATATCAAAGGATTATGTTTAAACGGGCTAGAATTCTTTTTAAACACATTTTACCAAAGATTGAGGACCAAACCTGCCCAAAACCAGACTTCAAACTCCTAAACACGCGGGCAACGTTTACTGTGGAGATTCAACCTAGTTATTGTACATGATTTTACCCAGGTTCTAAAATGATCAAAACATGGGGTAAATTCCCATTACTTGTTCCCACGCTTAATTCAACTCACCCTAAACCCTGTGACACGCTTAAATCAAAACCCCCACTACCCAGGCTACCCCACACCCATCCCCTACACCAACGAGAGGTCGTTTGACACCTCATAGAATGACACCTGGCCAATCTAACAACCCACAATCCACACGCTTCAAAGGGATGCTCAAGATGAAAAGTAGACAGCATGCATCACCAAAAACGTCTAGAAGACTAAAGGGGCAATTCTGGAAATTTTTATGATTATGATTTATGTATTTTTCTTTCTAGGATCATCTATTGTAGCCTATAAATAAAGACACCGGGTTGTGGTGATCGTGTTCCCTTCTCTTAGAAAAATTCTTTAATTCCTTTTTATATATGAAAGTTTGGTATTTTTCCTTTTTTGCAATTATAATTCCTTTTCATATTATAAAAATTGGTATGATATAAGCTAAGGGTTGTGTTCCAATCTATCTATCTGTTTTTGAAAGTTTTTCAAAGTTGTTTTGGTGTTTTCAATCTTTAAAAAGTAAAAGAAAAGGTATTTCAAAAAGTTTCTGCTGGTTTTTAAGGTTGCTGTTTTCAAAGGATTTGTCAAAAGGGTTTTTGAAGTGTTCTAGAATCAAAAGCTTTTCAAAGGTGTTTTGAAAAGATTTTGTTAATTCATGTAGTTACTATATTCAATAGTGATCCTTGGTTTGAGAAAAGAAAGGCTTAACAGTTTCTTTTGGGAATATAGTTGATCATAACACCTTGATCTTTCTAGATCCAAGGTGTGGTGATCCTATAAGCTTGAATAATCAGCTTGTTAGGTTTTCCATAATCTCCAAGTTACTATTTAATTATTACTTGTTTATTGATATATAACTGTTAATAACCCCTTGGTTCAAGGAATTGGACCTAGGTGTTTGTTCATCTTAGCAAGTATTAAGGAAGTTTGTGGTTATTGCAGCTACCACATAAGCTCAAACAGTCCAAGGTGTGGATTGTACACTTTGGAGGTTTAATTTTCAAACTCTTTTATTTTTCTTTCAATAACTTGTACAATATGTGTAACACCCCCTTGTTAGTCAAATGCAGCAGAATAGTAATTGGGGTGTTACTTGAGTGGATCGATAACACATAGCATATAGAGCAATGATCATAAATGTCATTTTGAAACATATTACAGGAATTAATCGTACACATTTAGTATCTTGTCTGAAAACCACATTTATTATAAAACAGAAGTAAATATCCCAGCCCGATGGTAAACATGATGCTCCCTACAATGCTGGAATCCAATGCATGAACCTGCTTAATTACCTGAGAAAACATATAAAGTAAAATGTGGGGGTCAACAAGAAGTTGGTGAATTCACAGGTTTAATTAAATGAATAAAGTATCAATATGCAAAACACCACGGTAATAGCAGGACATCACAGCCCAATACTATAGTAGTTCCTACTGCCCTGTAATAGAAGCTAGACATGATTCTCAGTACGCCCATTGGGTCTATCCTGATGTGCTTTCCCTTAATCCGACAATGACATAAACCTGCTGCTTGGCTAAGCATCACGTGACAGCTGATCACGACAGGCCGGGTGTTGTCAATACCCGAATAGATCTATCCATACATTTCGCGCTACACTATTAACTATTACAGTCCACGGGAATGGGGCAAACAGTAGGCAATAAATTGTTGTTGTCTGTGCATGCTTGCATATAAATAGTTTTTGTATGTTTTCTCCCCCAGTTATAAAACAGTAAAGATGGGGCCATGAACTCACCTTAGTGGTAATGAAGTAATGAGGATGATGTCACTGAATAAACTGGCAAAGTATAGTCACGAACTAGAGAAATTACCTAAGTAATTTAAATGCCTCAGTGAATGCAACAATAATAATGCATGATGAATGGTACATATGAAAATGCATGATCACAAATTTATAAGTTGTTACGACGGTTTAAGTGTTTATACTTATAGTGAAATGAAAGTATATACATATTTTTAGTTATAATAAATATATATATATACATATATATATATATATATATATATATATATATATATATATATATATATATATATATATATATATATATATATATATATATATATATATATATATATATATATATATATTAATTGTTTAGAAAAAGGGTAATAAATTAAATAAATAGGTTTTGTCTTATTTAATTTATTATAAGGAACTAAATTACAATTTATTATAATTAAGGCTTCAAAAATTTGGTTAACGGGGTTTGTCAATTTATGAAGAGTTTTGTAAATAAACTTAGTGATTTATTTAACTAACAAAGTGACTTAGTTAAATAAAATGTTTTATTAATTCTTTTAATTAAATTAAAAGTACTAGTAAGTCCTTGTAAGTATGATAATTTATAAAAGTAACCTTAAGGTTTCGTCCGTTAAGTGTATTACACCGTTAGTCCTTGTTGGTTAGTTTTATTTATAAAAACGCCCCTAGGGCTTTGAAAACTTTGGGGAAATGACCAAACACCCCCTATGTGTCACAGAAATTATTTAATATAGGTTAGGGTTTGTTACAAGTTTCATAAATGGCACAAATGGCCCTTGTGGTTACTTTTAGCTCACGGTTTAAAACTACACACCCTATAGTTTGAAAATCGGCACAAATGACCCTTGCACTATACAAAGGCCACAAAAATAATTATAAGTTTTATTTAATTTGTAAATTTGGACACATCTTTCACCACTTGTCAAATCTGGCCCAAATAGTCTCCATAATAGGTTGATGGGCTTAGCTAGCCCATAATGGGTCTCGACATATATGTTAGGAGTAGACATATATACGGCTAAAGTATGTCTAAGGTATAATCATGTTTAATTTTTGTGTCTAGGTGAATGTCACTAGAGTTAGGGTTGTAATATTGTGTGAGTGTGTATAAGTTTAGGTAATTTTGGTTACGTTTAGGGCCCTTGGTGAAAGTATGGTCCTTTTTATATTAGAAAGAGTTTTATTATAACAAAAGTATGTTAAAAAAGATAAAAATGATTTAAGGTAAAGTTAAGTATAAAAATAATTGTCGTTGTAGCTTAAAGTCAATTATAGTGTAAGAAAACACATATATAAATACTCAAAACTTATGAATTTATATTTAAGTAGTCATTTATTAATTGTGATCATGGTTTTGGATTTTTAGAAATCAATGTGATGAATGCAAGTGATCATGTGTTCTGGTGACTTACAAGTCCCTCAAAATAGGTTGCTTGATGTCCAGTATGCTCATGAAATGTAGTCATACAAATATGGTCGTGTATTTATGATTAAATACTCATAATCATAGTGAAATGTTGTGATCCAGTTGTTTCCATGTTCAGATGATTTAAAATGATGTATGCTCATGAGATGCATATGATTGCTCAAAAGGTTTCATGCAAAGGTGCTAGTATAAATACATATAGATATCATGAGGTGACGAATACCAAGTTGACATAGTCAAAACCTGAAATTTACATCTTTTACAGCATTAACCCGTTATTTTAGCTTTGTCCTCAAATCTTAAGATGACGTTACTGCTCAGGTGAATAGGTGTGGGTACTTAGCTCTAAACAAGTCTTCGCGTTCCCAAGTAAACTCGGGACCTTTCCTAGAGTTCCATCGTATTTTCACTAACAGAATTTGGCTTCGTTCAACTTCTTAATTTCTCTCTCCACGACTTCCACTGGTTCTTCTACAAACTGAAGTTAGTCGTCAAAATGGACTCCCTCCAAAGGCATTGCTAACGGTTCATCCGCGTAGCACTTCTTCAAGTTTGAGACATGGAACGTAGAGTGTACCCGGCTCAATTGCTGGGGCAACTCTAAGCGATAGGCGACCTCTCCGATTCTAGCAATCACTTTGAAGGGTCCTACGTAACGTGGATTTAACTTCCCCCGTTTTCCAAACCGTACCACACCCTTCCAAGGTGATACCTTTAGCATAACTCAGTCACCTACAGCAAACTCCATGGGTTTACGCTTTCTGTCTGCATAACTCTTTTGTCTATCCTGGGCAGCCTGAATTCGCTGCTTGATGAGTGTGATCTTCTCAGTAGTCTCTTGGATCAATTCGGGCCCTGTCAGTTGAAATTCCCCCACCTCTGCCCAACATACTGGTGATCGACATTTGCGGCCGTAGAGGGCCTCAAATGGTGTTGCCTTAATACTGGCATGGTAGCTGTTATTGTAGGAGAATTAAACTAATGGAATATGCTCGACCCATCCTTTTCCAAAGTCGATCACACATGCTCTCAGCATGTCTTCTAGTGTTTGGATTGTTCGTTCACTTTGGTCGTCGGTCTGCGGATGGTATGCGGTACTCATGTCCAGATTTGTTCCTAAAGATCGTTGAAAAGCTTTCCAAAAGTTTGATGTAAATCTGCCATCTCGATCGCAGATGATTGAGACCGGTATCCCGTGTCTCGTCACAACTTCCTTTAAGTACGTTTTGGCTAACTTGCTTAGGGAATCATTTTCCCTGATAGGTAAGAAGTGAGCTGATTTTATGAGGCGCTCAACGATTACCCAAATTGTATCGTAACCGTGGGATGATGTAGGAAGTTTGGTAATGAAATCCATGGTGATATTTTCCCATTTCCATTTCGGTATTTCGGGTTGGACTAACAAACCCGATGGTCGCTGATGTTCTGTTTTAACTCTGGCACAAGTCAGACATTTCTTCACGTAGGTGGCAATGTCTGCTTTCATGTTCGGCCACCAGTATAATTTCATCACGTCTTGATACATCTTTTCGGATCCGAGATGGATGGAGTACTTGGACTTATGAGATTCGTGCATGATCACGTTTCTCAAGTCTCCGTAACACGGCAACCAGCTTCTCCCGTGTAAACACAACGTTCCGTCTGTTCTAGCCTCTAGCTTCTCCTTGCTTAGGTCAGTCCTAAGCATTCCTCCTATGTCTTCTTTTCCGATGTTCTCGGGCTTCTGGGCTTGAAGTTGAGCCTCTTATATTTTTTTGGGTAGGTCCAAGCTAATGGTCATAACTAGGGCTCGAACTCTCATGGGAGGATCAGTTCCCTTTCGGCTTAGTGCATCTGCAACTACGTTGGCTTTGCCTGGGTGGTATCTGATGTCACAGTCGTAGTCGCTGAGCAACTCTATCTAACGGCGTTGCCTCATGTTTAGTTCCTTCTGGTCTAGGATATGTTGCAAGCTCTTGTGATCAGTATGCACTGTGCACTTGGTCCCGTACAGGTAGTGTCTCCAGATTTTTAAGGCGAAAACTACAGATCCAAGTTCTAGATCATGAGTGGAGTAATTCTGCTCGTGCTTCTTCAGTTGTATTGAAGCATAAACAATCACTTTCTGTCTTTGCATCAACACAGCTCCCAAACCTTTGTGTGAGGCGTTACAGTAGACAACGAAGTCTTCGTTTCCTTCTGGTAGGGCTAAAATAGGTGCACTGCACAACTTTTGTTTGATGGTTTGGAATGCAGCTTCTTCTTTTTCTCCCCACACGAATTTTATACCCTTTTGGGTAAGCTTGGTCATTGATTTAGCAATCTTAGAAAATCCCTCGATAAATCGTCGGTAGTAACCGGCAAGACCTAGAAATTGACGAATTTCCTTTGGCGACGTGGGAGATGCCCAATCCTTCACGGATTCGACTTTTGCGGGGTCCACTTGAATTCCCTTGTTATCAATCACGTGACCGAGAAAGTGCACTTTAGGGATCCAAAATCACACTTTTAGAATTTTGCATACAGCTTCTCCTCCTTAAGTAGTTTAGCACTTGAGCCAGATGTTCTCCGTGTTCTTGCTCATTCTTGGAATAGATGAGGATGTCATCAATAAACACTATCACGAACTTGTCCAAGTAGGGTCTGCACACTCGATTCATGAGATCCATGAATATGGCTGGTGCGTTGGTCAGTCCAAATGGCATGACTTGGAATTCATAATGACTGTAACGTGTTCTGAAAGCTGTTTTTGGTATATCCTCCTCTCTGACCTTCAGCTGATGGTATCCGGATCGAAAGTCGATCTTGGAGTACACGCTTGATCCTTGTAGCTGATCAAATAGGTCATCGATTCGTGGTAACGGGTAACGGTTTTTCACAGTTAACTTATTCAATTCTCTGTAATCGATACACATTCGGAAAGAACCGTCTTTCTTTTTGACAAATAACACTGGGGCTCCCCAAGGTGAGGAACTAGGTCTGATAAAACCTTTGTCTGACAGTTCTTTGAGTTGTTCCGCGAGTTCTTTCATCTCGGCTGGTGCTAAGCGGTAGGGTGCTTTAGCTACAGGTGCAGCTCCCGGTACCAAGTCGATTTGAAATTCCACTTGGCGAGTCGGAGGCAGGCCTGGTAGGTCGTCTGGGAAGACTTCAGGATAATCACGGACGATTGGTACATCCTTGACTTGTTTCTTCTCGGGTTCTTCTTCTTTGTCTGTCTTGGAAATATGTGCTAAAAAGATAGGACATCCTTTTAGTAGATATTTATGGGCTTTGGTACACGAGATTACGCTCAGTCTAGTGTATGTTCTATCCGAATTTCCGTCTCCTCGGATCATTAGCTCTGTATTTCCCCATGGTATACGGACTAGTTTATCGTCACACACGATAGTTGCATGATATCTTGCCAACCAGTCCATACCAATAATGACATCAAAACTACTCAGTTGTGTGGGTATTAATTGAATATCAAACGGGTGATTCTGAAGGTTTAATGTACAACCTCTTAAGATGGTATTAGTTTCAATGATTTTTCCATCTGCTAATTCGACTCTGTAACAGTCGTCTAATGGGGTAGGTAAGATGTCTAGTAAGCTACTAAACTCGGTGGATACAAAACTCCTATGAGCTCCTATATCAAATAAAATGGTTGCATAACGATTGTTTAGAAGAAACGTACCAGTAACTACATTGAAGTCGGGGTTGGTCTTGTTCTCTCCCATGACATAAACTCTGGCGGGTGTTCCGCTCTTACTTGTATGCTTTGGGAAATCAGGTCTGATGTGTCCGATCTCTCCACAACCATAGCAGCGGATCTCCTTACGAGCCATGTTTCCCCTGCCAGTGAGCTGGCAGTTTCCCTGATGTCCACTTCCACGGAAGTTTTGCCTGTTGCCATTGTGGGGCTTATAGCTGGCACTAGAGTTGTTCCTGTTGGTCGGAGCAGGTGTGTTGCCTTGTCCAGGCCTTCGGCAGTCATTAGTAGCGTAATGATGGAAGTTACACTTTGAGCATTTTGGTTTGTTCCCCGCGTATGGAGATGGTCCTGAGGAAACAGCACTGCAGACTTGACCTAAACTTTGCCTCTTGGGCTGGGGATGATGACGGTAACTCTCATCGACTTTCCTCTTGTGCTCTACCTGCCTAATCAAATGATCACGCCCGCGTTTGTCCACTAATTCTGTGGCAAACTCAATGACACTCTCGACTGTAGTAGGTCGAGATGCAAGCACACTGTCATGAACAGAGTCTGGAAGTCCACTAACATACTTCTCTATCTTATCCGGTACTTTAGGGTACATACGGGTACACATCAAAGTTAGTTCCTGGAACTTCTGGTTGTAGGCCGTGATGTCAAATTTGGTGCATTTGAGATTCCACAATTCAATCTCCAGCTTCTTGATTTCACTACGAGGACAGTATTTCACGGTAAGCTTGTCTTTCAATGCAGCCCAGGTCATCCCATAGGCTCCATCGTGTCCGAGGGTATCAACTTGTGAGTTCCACCATGTGAGAGCGTGTTCCAAGAGTGTACAAGTGGCGAATTTCACCTTGTTTTCCTCGGCGCAGTCACTAATACGGAACACTGTCTCGGTTCTCTCAAACCATTGCATGAGCTCGACTACCCCTTCCTTGCCCTTGTAATAGCTCGGCTTGCACTTTAGGAAGTCAGGGTAAGTACATCCTCTAGCTTCTCGGTTTCTATTATTGGAGTTTTCACCGTCTCCATGAGTTCCGTTGGGGCGTTTTTCTCTTGCAGCTAAGGCGTCAGTAATGCCTTGCTCAATGAGTACTCTGAGCTGCTCATTAGACATAGTCGTCGCAGGTGTTTCTGCGGGGTTTGGTCGAACGCGTCTTGGTGGCATTTTTCTATATTCATAAGAAAAATTGAGATTTATTAGCTGATAAACAAGATGGTTATATTAAATTGCATGGGTAATGTTTATGCATAGAATTCACAACAAATTTTATAATCCCTCAAGAGTTCATAATAATATAAATGTAAACAAACAGGTGGATGATAACATGTTATTTCTGGCAAACAACAATATAGTACAAGTACAACCAATCTAAGACAGGGGTACAGTGAGCCTGTCTGAAATAGTGGTACATATGTTTGTAGTACAACAAAAGATAACCTACCTACTAAGGTTAGGTGCTAGAAATACAACGGAAAGGAAATACAAGTACAAAAGAGATAAATCATGCGAGCTGAGATGCAACTCAATGCTTGTCATGATGTACAAATGAAATCTAGCCTACACTAGTATGGCTGCCTGCAGGTGCAGATGGTCCAGCTGGTGGTGCGGGTGTACGCTCATCCTGCATGCGGATCACGGCACTCCGGGTCTCTCGGGTGTATCTCATAGTCTCGAGTAGCTGATGCTGACGTGTAGTGTCGGCACTCCGTAACTGCTATGTCTCTACTGTGATCCCTTGGTGACGAAGATCTGCCAAATCCACGAAGGTCCTGAAGGTGTCCTCCTGCGTGTATATGGCGGCTCGGGTCTCATAGGAATGACTCTCTAGCGAAGCTAGGCGGTAGCGGAGGTAAGCTACCTCATCCAAAAACCAGTGTATGGTCTCCTGGGTGGTGTATGACTCGCTGGCCACGGCCCAGTAGAGAGAGTTAAATCTCTCCTGAAGCACGGCGCGACCCAGCTGGTCTGCCTGTAGTAGGGAGTGGATAAGGCCGGTGTCCTGCGCCTGTCGGGCCGCAAGTGCATCGACCTGTGCCTGAAGGGCGCTATGTCTAGCCTGCCCGGCTCCGGATCCCTCTCTAATCTCAAAGGTCGAGTCAGGGATAGTGTCACGTCTCCTCTTACGAGGTGGCAAAACACTAGTGGGGTAAGTGCGAGGTACAAAAGGTGGTGGTAAGGGTGGTAAGGAAGGTACGACCTGGTCCACCTCTCTAGGAGGGGATGCAGGTACTACAAGCAGGGGTGAAGTGGGGTGTACAGCAGATGGTGAAGGAGTAGGTGAATCAGAGAGTATGATGACTCCGTCTGGCTGGTCATCTCTAGACTCGGGGTCAGACGCGGGTCCAGCTAATACTGATGTCGGTGACAAGGGTGGAATGGTAGGAACCATAAGCTCCTCGAATGTAGTCACGATAGTAGGTGTCGTCATTATATCTGGAAATAGCATTTTAAAGTTGAGTAAGTCTTCAACTTACACAATTTAAAAACTTTTGTGATGTATATGCAATGTGGTTTTTAAATCTGTTAACCATGATTGTCAAAAGTATAGATGGATACTTATGTGATTTATTTACCATGAGGTTATAAATCAATGTGAAGTTAGTTCACATAATATGCATGCTCTACAATGCTATATGCCTAACTTATAAGGTTCCCCGTAAATCAATTTTGCTTTTTACTTTATTGATTTAAAATTTCTAGTTATAGTCCAGTTTTAAAATTTTCTTTTTATTAAAAATTTTACTAATGATCTGGTTCTCTATAACTATGCGCTCTGATACCATTTCTGTAACACCCCCTTGTTGGTCAAATGCAGCGGAATAGTAATTGGGGTGTTACTTGGGTGGATCGATAACCCATAACATATAGAGCAATGATCATAAATGTCATTTTGAAACATATTACATGAATTAATCGTACACATTTAGTTTCTTGTCTGAAAACCACATTTATTATAAAATAGAAGTAAATATCCCAGCCCGATGGTAAACATGATGCTCCCTACAATGCTGGAATCCAATGCATGAACCTGCTTAATTTCCTGAGAAAACATATAAAGTAAAATGTGGGAGTCAACACGAAGTTGGTGAATTCACAAGTTTAATTAAATGAATAAAGTATCAATATGCAAAACACCACGGTGATAGCAGGAGATCACAGCCCAATACTATAGTAGTTCTTACTGCCCTGTAATAGAAGCTAGACATGATTCTTAGTACGCCCATTGGGTCTATCCTGATGTGCTTTTCCTTAATCCGACAATGACATAAACCTACTGCTTGGCCTAAGCATCACGTGACAGCTGATCACGACAGGCCGGGTGTTGTCAATACCCGAATAGATCTATCCATACATTTCGCGCTACACTATTAACTATTACAGTCCACGGGAATAGGGCAAACAGTAGGCAATAAATTGTTGTTGTCTGTGCATGCTTGTATATAAATAGTTTTTGTATGTTTTCTCCCCCAGTTATAAAACAGTAAAGATGGGGCCATTAACTCACCTTAGTGGTAATGAAGTAATGAGGATGATGTCACTGAATAAACTGGCACAGTATAGTCACGAACTGGAGAAATTACCTAAGTAATTTAAATGCCTCAGTGAATGCAACAATAATAATGCATGATGAATGGTACATATGAAAATGCATGATCACAAATTTATAAGTTGTTACGACGGTTTAAGTGTTTATACTTATAGTGAAATGAAAGTATATACATACTTTTAGTTCTAAATATATATATATTAATTGTTTAGAAAAGGGTAATAAATTAAATAAATAGGTTTTGTCTTATTTAATTTATTATAAGGAAATAAATTACAATTTATTATAATTAAGGCTTCAAAAATATGGTTAACGGGGTTTGTCAATTTATGAAGAGTTTTGTAAATAAACTTAGTGATTTATTTAACGAACAAAGTGACTTAGTTAAATAAAATGTTTTATTAATTCTTTTAATTAAATTAAAAGTACTAGTAAGTCCTTGTAAGTATGATAATTTATAAAAGTAACCTTAAGGTTTCGTCCGTTAAGTGTATTACACCGTTAGTCCTTGTTGGTTAGTTTTATTTATAAAAACGCCCCTAGGGCTTTGAAAACTTTGGGGAAATGACCAAACACCCCCCCATGTGTCACGAAAATTATTTAATATAGGTTAGGGTTTCATAAATGGCACAAATGGCCCTTGTGGTTACTTTTAGCTCACGGTTTAAAACTACACACCCTATAGTTTGAAAATCGGCACAAATGACCCTTGCACTATACAAAGGCCACGAAAATAATTATAAGTTTTATTTAATTTGTAAATTTGGACACATCTTTCACCACTTGTCAAATCTGGCCCAAATTGTCTCCATAATAGGTTGATGGGCTTAGCTAGCCCATAATGGGTCTCGGCATATATGTTTTGGGCTTAGTGGGCTAATATAAACTTACTAGGTAAATGTAACAAGTAAATGGTAATTCCTAGTTTTTACTAATGGGATTAATCAATACCAAATGGGCTTATACAAGTTTTATACTAGCTTATGTATTTTCGGCTTATATTAATAATTCTAAATGCTTATTGATTAAGGGCTTAAATAATTATGGCTTATGTTTTAAGAGCTTAAATAAGCTAGACTAAGTCTCGACTTATATAACCTTTTAGGATTTTTCAAGGCTAGCTTATATAATGTTCTAACTTTCGGCTTATATAGGTTTTTAGGCTTAAATGACGTGGCTTAAATGAGTTGGCATGTCTCGGCTTATTTTAGTCTTATAGGGCTTAAAAGAGCTAGCTTATATGTTTTCCTAAGTCTCGGCTTATATAACTTATGGGCTTATATATGCTTAATGGTTTCGGCTTATATTACTCTTTTATACATTTTTCTTAAGGCAAGTGATATACTAGGGCTTATATAAGTTTTTCAAGAACAATTATATATGTTTTAGTATTTTTTAGGCAAGATTACTCATGGAAATCATATAAGCCGTGGGCTTATATGTTGTTTGGGGTTTGTTTATGAACTTCCAACGTATGCATGCATTACTAACACAATTTATCTAGCATGATTATGCATGAAACGTGAAATGAGTAAGGAAAAGTCTTGGAAGAGGTTTATACTTACTTGCTTTCAGAAGATGAGGTGATGACTATGGTTTTGGTGATCTAGACGTCGGGTTCTCCTTGGGGGTCTTGGATTAGTCTTGAATGTGGAGTATCTTGGATAGAGCACTAAATGCTTGATGAAGACTATGAGTAAATGCTAGAAGACTTCAAGGTGTTATGTGAGGATTAGCCGTGTGTTTTTAGGGAGTGAATGAAGTGGGAGTTGCTAAATATTACCAAGTGAGATTGGGGATTGTGGTTAGGGGGTTATACACGTCCAAGGTGAGAGGAAATGATAGATTTGAGGATTTAGCAAGTGTACTAGGTAAGGACATTCCATAAATGCAAATGATGTACAAGGCTCCCTAGTGGATGTTTTAGCCGTCGCATGAGAAGTCTCCAAGGGGACATTTGGGATGTATTGTGTGCTCATAAATGTAGAGTTTGTACACAAGGCAAATGGGTGTGTGGGAGAGGGTTGTTACATGTCTAAGGTGACAAAGGGAGTAATAGGTGTCTAGATTTTGTGGCTTATCAAAATGTTACCTAGTACATTATCATTAATGGAAAAATTGTACACATAGCCCATGTTTTCTAGTAATACCGGCGGTTTTTGAGGTCTAGTCAAAGGGAGAATAGTTTTGGGTATAGTATATACACTTGTGTTATATTTTGTGTATAGTTTAGAAGTTAAGTGTGAAAAAGGTAGAAGTTTTGGTAATAAAATGTTAGGAGTAGACATATATACGGCTAAAGTATGTCTAAGGTATAATCATGTTTAATTTTTGTGTCTAGGTGAATGTCACTAGAGTTAGGGTTGTAATATTGTGTGAGTGTGTATAAGTTTAGGTAATTTTGGTTACGTTTAGGGCCCTTGGTGAAAGTATGGTCCTTTTTATATTGGAAAGAGTTTTATTATAACAAAAGTATGTTAAAAAAGATAAAAATGATTTAAGGTAAAGATAAGTATAAAAATAATTGTCGTTGTAGCTTAAAGTCAATTATAGTGTAAGAAAACACATATATAAATACTTAAAACTTATGAATTTATATTTAAGTAGTCATTTATTAATTGTGATCATGGTTTTGGATTTTTAGAAATCAATGTGATGAA
The DNA here is from genome assembly GCA_025667525.1 of Glebionis coronaria. Lineage (NCBI taxonomy): Eukaryota > Viridiplantae > Streptophyta > Magnoliopsida > Asterales > Asteraceae > Glebionis > Glebionis coronaria. Next base: position 519,835 of record JANFOE010000109.1, read on the forward strand.
TGCAAGTGATCATGTGTTCTGGTGACTTACAAGTCCCTCAAAATAGGTTGCTTGATGTCCAGTATGCTCATGAAATGTAGTCATACAAATATGTTCGTGTCTTTATGATTAAATACTCATAATCATAGTGAAATGTTGTGATCCAGTTGTTTCCATGTTCAGATGATTTAAAATGATGTATGCTCATGAGATGCATATGATTGCTCAAAAGGTTTCATGCAAAGGTGCTAGTATAAATACATATAGATATCATGAGGTGACGAATACCAAGTTGACATAGTCCATCATTAAATAGCAAGTGTAAAAGATTAAAACCTGATATGAATTAAAACAGGAAGTTTAAAGTGTGTTTGGTTTTTCTGGTTCATAGGCCTTAGGGCTCTTAGGGTTTGATTTTTGTGGTATTTGTTAATTGATAAATATTTTTAAGTGTTTGTAGGTAAGTGGTTAAGTTTAAAACAATAAAGATCAAAAATATTGTAGGTTGCTATTTTTTTGCCATTTCTTTTAGGTCAATGACACCAGAAGGTGTCATTCATTTGATTCTCAATGTTATGACTTGAAAATTGCTTTGGTGATAGTTTAGGTGGTATAGAAACTCTGGATTATCTGGTATCTCACTTTCATAACTTTTTGTATTAGTTGTGCCTCTTTGAATTTCACCTTTTGTGCTTTTGTGCCTACTTATTTCCTTCTTTGGCTAATTGAGTTTGGGTGCTTGCTTCTTTGTTTGCCTGGTGTTCTTGTATCTATTTGTGACTCCTCACAACCAACTAGTTGTGAGGGACTTCCCCCCACTTTATTCTTAAAGTATTTTTGTTTTTGCTCATAATAAATAAAGCCGTAGCTTATTATCATCAATTCAGCTTATTTCACCATAGTTTTTAGTTTATTACATTATTGTTTCATTCATATCATCATTTAGGAACATTTAGGTAACAATCAGATTTTTCCCACCTTTCTTCTATTTTCTAGGATTATTTTACTCACGTTTTATTTTTAGGCAGTTAAAAAGAGTTTTTGTTGATTAAAAATTTAAAAATAATACTTTTTGTACTTTTATTAATATTGTTGAGGTTTACAAGCCATAAAAACCAAATTTAGTCTTTTTAATATATTATTTAATTTTTAAGGTTTTAATTAATCTTTAAAAACTAATATAAAATTAATTAAAAGGTCTAAAAATTTTTTGTTGGTTTTTATATCTTAATTATATTATTTAAGACTTTTTAGTAATTTTTATTTATTTTTTAGGTCATTTTCATTTTTCATCACGTTTTTTGGTTTTACGTTTTTATTTAAAAAAGTGTTTTTAGGGTTAAAAATTAGTTTTAATAAGTTTAAAAATTTGAAAAAGTTTTTAGCTTAATTAGAATATTTTTAAGGTTTACATGTTTCAAGATCTTAGTTTGGGCTTTTTGTTAATTTATTTAATTTTTAGTGTTTTAATTAGCATTTAAAAAAAATTAAATATTAATTAATTTAAAAAGTTACAAGAAGTTTTGTTCATTTGTAAACTTTAAACTTATTTTTAGGCATTTAATTTGAATTTTGGGTAATTTTTAGAGCAAGTTTTTATTTTGTCACTTTTTACGATTTTGCGTTTTTCACTTCGTATTTTTATTTATCATATCCGTCATTTTCTTTTATTCCCCTTTTCTTCATAATCAATATTAATCCAAAGCTTATCAAGTTTATCACACACAATAGTCCTCCTTGGGAAACGAACTTTTCACACCTTAAGGGTCATAAGTGTTACGTTACAACTAACGTACGTGCATTTAATACTTACCGCTTATATACGTTGTTTTCGTAAACACGTATTTATACTCCAATCAGCGTGCAGTTAAAAACTGCAGCCAAGCAGCCTGTTTTAACGACAAAAAAGCAACCAAACAGACCCTTTTGACGGATAAAACTGCAGCCATACAGTCCTGTTTTGACATAAAAATAACAATCATATAACCCGTTTAGACGACCACAATCAGCAACCAAACATGCCCATTTAGCAAAGGGGAAAGTGCAACCAAACAGCATGTTTAGATGACCAAAATCAGCAATCAAACGACCCATTTTGACGATCAAAATCAGCAACCAAACATACCTATTTGGCAAGGAAAAAAGTACAACCAAACCACCACGTTTTGACAACAAAAATCAGCAACCAAACAACTCGTTTTGACACGAGAAAACATCAATGAAACAAACTTAATACACATTAAAATTTAGAGGATTTAAAAGTTGCTAATTAAATAAGTATATCACTGATCTTCATCTTATCTTTTCAAATAGCATACTACAAATGCACACAAGCATCTCCATCATTTTGCATAACTTGTCGTAAACATCAGCTATGTAAACAAATGATATTATTTAAAGGACGAGGACGTATATGTGGGTCAACCTAAGCCACCCACATCTAAATTTTTTACTTATCAGTTTAGTTGAAGAAAAAGAAAAAAAAATAACCTTAAGAGATTTTGTTCTGGATATGATATCCCGTAAACTCATTGAATACTTTCTCAGTCTTTATTTCCCCTCCAATAGGCCGCAAAAGCCTGATAATATTTGAATAATAGAAGTTAATAGTTCGCACCTGAGTTGTGTGAATACGGATAGTCGGGTAACAATAATATTGACCAAAAAAGCTAAATGTTATGCATATACCTTTGTAGGTGTTGGCGTACTTCCTGACATCATCTTCATTGGAAAGGTTAAACAGCTTAAGTATCTTAGAAGCTCTATTGGGACCTCTGAACCTTGGCTTCTCGACGTCGGTTAATCCTGGTAAGTCGTTGTCACCCTTCTTGACAATGACCAAGTTCAAGACTAAGAGGTCTTGACAGACTATGCATCTACGAACAGACTTCCTTCGACACCCACCATTTCGCCTACCATAACCCATGAACCAAGGGGTACCTGAAATAATAAAAACATTAGGAATCATCTATTTTATATAACAGCTAGGTAACCAGTAGTATATAAAATACATAATAAACATTTTGGTTCACGAACCTCGGACAAGCAAAAGAGGAACACGTCCTAGAGTTAACACTCCTGCTTCATTGGGAAGCCTTGCTAGTCACACCCTCTCGTGATCTTTAACACATAACCCTTGAACTCCTATGAACCAAATCAATTAAACAAACTTTAAATATATAATCATCTTGTGCAGTAAGTATCCAACTACAACACACAAAAAGTAAAACAATATCTAAACATAGTAACATGCTTATTATTATTAAGGTATGGTCGAAAGCAATTAAAAGGTGAGAAACTATATTTTTCACCTGACATTCCAAAAAGTGTACTAAAAATACACCCTGCAAAATTTTTGACTGGTTCCAAAAAGAGTTGACGACCATATTTATGATGTATTCTTATACCAAAATTTTTGTAGAATGTGCAATGCAAAATAACTTTCAAAACTTCTATTTAGCTGTTCAATGATAGTGGCATCAAACAATGCACCTTGAAAATCATCCTCATCGCTGGATACTTCAACCGTTGCCGCCTAATAAAACTTATCGTTGTTGCCACCCTTTAAATCTATAGAGATGGATGCCTGCAGTAAGCAAGCTTACGTTGAATTTTCATGTCATGTACCAAAGTAGAATAAGAAAAGAGTGTGTGCACAAAAACGGGTTTCTTATATCAGTATCTAATAGACTTGATCTAATGTTGTGTCAGTTATCACTTTTAGGAAATATAACCTTTATTAGTTTGAAAGAGTAAGTTTTTTGAATTACTCATTTACTGTACTTCATTAGACTCAAGCTAGCTATATCATAAATATGTTTCACAGAGTGGGATAAACTTAATCCTTATGATCAAATGATCTAAATTATTCGATCTTGATATATGAGTTGATCCATCTACTCTCACTGCTAGAGCGAGCATGAAAAATGTTTACTTGGTATTCATCGTAGTTATTATCAATGTTTGGGCCGGGTCCGGGTCAACCCGGGTCGACCCGGGTCAACCCGGGTTAACCCGGTTTTCTAAAAATTTTTTTTTTTATATTTTTAATAATTAACAAAATTATACTTATAAAAACCATAAAAATAATTTTTTTTTTTTTTTCAAAAACTTATGTATATTGAAAATATATAAAATGAAAACTTATGTATATTGAAAATATAAATTGTTTACCAACCAATATAATATGTAAAAATAAAATTTCGTCGCAAATACGTAAAATTAAATTTTTTTTTTCCAAAAGAATCCCGAAAAATTCGAAACCCGGCCGGGTTTTGAGAACCGGGTTGACCCGGGTCACCCCAAACCCGCCGGGTCAAGCCAGGTTTCGAAAATATGAAACCCGGGTCAATATGACCTGTTTTTTCGGCCGAAACCGGTTCAACCGGTTGACCTGGACGGGTCGACCCAGGTATGAAAACATTGGTTATTATCTTTCTAATCATTTTTTCATTTATAAACGGGTCAAATGAGCCAGACTTTTATCCAACCAAAAAAAACCCTTTTAATCATCTTATACATAAAGTTGGACACACCAATAATTCATAAAAAGGTAGGACTTAGACAAACCGGGCCTCTATTCTAATACAAAATTAAATATTAAATCGGTTTACTCTAACTCTTTGGACATAGGGCGATCACAACCGTGGAAAACACATTAAAGACGACCATTTCACATTCACATGCACATCATATTATAGTGTGTTTAACATGGTCGAAGTTGCACCTCGCTTGGTTTTAAAAAGCGAGAAGCGGTCCGTTGCGCTAAGGGTCTAAAGCGAGAAACGTAAGGCAATGAGGCAAAAGCGCACGCCTTTCGTAGGCGAGGCGCTTACTTTGTACACAACGATTGCAACTTTGTTAAAACCCATAATTCAAACTCTTATGAGCTTAAATGTCATTTTTAGACTAATAAAAGTCCAGATGTCATTTTTAGAAAAACAACTTTTTGAATTTAAAAGTCCACTCAAACCCTTTAAGTTTAAATGTCATATTTAGAACAAAAATCACTTAAGGCGGTAAAAAGCGTTGCTCTAAGGCGTAAAAAAGCACCGCCTCCAATCGCTTTTTATAACGGCTGCGCATCTGGGGTCCCGAAGCAATGACCCCATTGCCTCGCCTCGCCTTAGGCGTAAAAAGGAGTGATTTTTTAAACCAATGCACCTCGTAACCCCATCTGAATCCATGGGCGCCATGCCCTTCGTATAACACAAAATTCGACTTCAAAAAATACAACAAAGTCCTCAAAATGACATTAAAAAAAGATATACGTATGGTGGAAGAGAGAATGTATGCAGGCAGGAGTCTATATATGACATTTTAAGATGTGATAGCTATCTTCACAGTTTTAGCCAACAACCTTTCCCTTGATATCTTTTGGGCTATGTTCGCACTGCCAAGGATACCAAGTTGGATCTTGCTTTCTACCATTTTCTATGTTTTGACATCTGAGGTGGCCAGCTGACACAAATGAAATGAGGTATAGACAAAATGAACAAACATAATCCTGGCTAAAAATTCATAAACTACACAAGAACAAAAAGTTAACATACAATCTCATAGCACATATGCATCTAAACAACCGCTCTCCTTCTCTAAACCTTAGATTTCTCAGCATTAATAATTGATTCAACCATCTTAAGTCGATGGCTGCAACTATCATGATACCTAAAGATGATTCAAATTTCAAACACAAAAGGGGGAAATGGTTGAATGGCCGAAGCCAACTATAAGTTCAACTATCAACATAATGTTTTTATGGGTTTATAAGAGTCCATTGACATTCCCACTTTGTACAGAATCGTAAATATATATAGGTCACGTCTTACGAGATCTTTGGATACTATTGGAAATACATTTTTATAGTTAGAAAGTCTCGATCACTCCAACCATATAGTTACGGGCTCGTAGTATAGTTTTAGTAACTTATTAAGAAAGCCCGACCCATGAGCATGTTCATGGGCCGGAGGCCCAAGTCCATTTATGGACTTGGGTATATAAACCCTCTCATTTGATGGAGATGATGTTGGTTGTTTCATTATTTCACTAATAATACACATATTTCTCTCTACTTTCTCTCTGTACCTTTGTTAAAAACCCTAGTTTCATCCATGGTGGCAAAAATTTCTCTCCATCAAAAAATCGATTATCTTATACTCTTTAATCTGAATACCGTCTAACAAGGATGTTTTCTCGATCTCTCTTGAGTTAACAGACTTTTTATTCGGTTGATAGATCTTAGGGTTTTTTTAATCGGTTTCTTTTTTTCTTTTTTGCTGCGATAGTGAAAACGTTATGTTTTTTTTAATTAGGTCGGTTCTCGCATCTATTAAAGGTCTTAATTCCTTTTTCTGTGATTCGTTGTCTTGTCTCCCTGTGCGATTGTGATTGTGATTGTGTTTCGTTGGTTAGGGTTTGGTTACTGTTCGACTTAGGGTTTCTTTTTCGAGATGGATTCTATTGATTATGCGAGTTTGGATTCAAGAGGCAAGGCTGCTGCTATCAACAGTATACAGTCCTGTAACATGGATGTGATTAGGAAGGTGTTTGGGGTGCAACTGGCAACTACTAGCGACGTGCATGATTTTATGCGCAGCTTGAAGATGAATGAATATGACTTTTGGTCCTTGGTGTCTAGTGCTTGATCCCAAGAAGTATTTAATATGTTGGTGTCTAGGGTTTCCTTAAACACGCAACCGGTTAGGGTTTCATACCCGTCATTTGATGTGCAGCAACATGAGTTTGTTACTATGTCTTCTCCTATGGTTTCTCAATTCCTAGATGGGGATGCTGGTTTTTCGCAGATGAATGGAAACCCTATTATGGGTTTGCATGAGCGTGAGGGACCATCGTTTGCTGGTGAGGGCTGTGTGGTTCGAAAGGAGCATGATGGGCTTGGTTCGCAGCAAATAGATGAGTTTGTTAGTATGTCTGTGTCTATATCTAGTGAAGAAGGTGTCAGTGTGAGTAAGAATGTCCTGTCGAAGGTTGATGATGTGCCTACGGGTCTGAATCTGGATGGTGCAAGTATACAGTCGATTGAAGATATTACCACTGATTTTTCTAATAAAATGGATACGCTTGCTTCTACTTGCAGTCATGATACTAGTGCAAAAGGAAAGGAGCAGTCCGCAGATATTGGTAGTTTCCGTCACTTGGTGTCAGAAGATGTTTTTGAAGGTGTAAATGTCTCTATTTCTTGTAAAGTTGTTCAGAAGGTCAGTAATCGTCTTGAACATACTTTATATGGTTACTTTATTGGAAAGAAAATGGCTTTCCCAGTGGTGGATTATTTTGTTAGAAACAACTGGGTGAAACATGGGTTGACACGGATCATGATGAATTCTAAGGGTTTTTTCTTTTTCAAATTCAAGTCACTTGCTGGGTTGGAAGCTGTGTTAGAAGAGGGCCCGTGGTTGATTCGTAAATCTCCGATCATTCTCAAAAAATGGTCGATGGATACTAGGTTGATCAAAGAAGAATTGACTCGTATTCCTGTTTGGGTAAAATTACATGATGTGCCTATTCAAGTTTTGAAGAAGATGGAATTAGTTTTATTGCTTCTTTCATTTGTAAACCTGTAATGCTAGATTCCTATACTAGTTCTATGTGTAAGGAGTCATGGGGTCGGAGTAGTTTTGCCAGATGCTTAATTGAGGTTAATGATGAGGCTGATTTTGTGGATGTTGTTACAATTGGTGTCCCTTCTCTTTCGGGGGAGGGTTTTACAAAGGAAACTATCCGTATTGAATATATGTTGGGAATAAATTATAGCCAATCTACTTGAGCGCTGAAAAGAGTAAAACAAGCGTTGACAGGAGCAAAACAAACGCTGACAGCTCAAGCGTTGACAAGACAAAGTCAAGCATTGATACATTGAAGACAAGCACTGATGGGAAGATATACTCTACGCGTTTATTGTATTCTAGATTACTTCTAGTAAAGATAGGAACAACAATGTATTTTCTATATTTATCTTTACCTAGAATAGCTGATACGTAGATTATTGTACAAGGCTTCTTATGTCTATAAAAGAAGACCTTTAGGTTAATGTTCAATATAAGTTTTCATTCGTAAACTACTTTCATTGTAAGCAAGTTTGATATCATTAATCAAAGTGAAAGTTTGTTTATATCTTGTGTGTTCTTGTTTAAGTGTTAATTCCGCATAACACTTAGATTGTCATAAAAATATACAAAGGTTTCTCTAAGTGTATTACTTGATCTAATCTCGTATACATAAAGCTAAATCGATCTAAGTTTGGGATCAACAAGTGGTATCAGAGCTTGTTGAGGAACTTTTGATCTTAAAGAGCACAAGAACCCTAAAAATCACCAAAACCCTAATTTTCTCAAAAAACCCTAACAACATCATGTCAACTTCAGAAATAACCTCCTCCTCCTCACCTTTACCAAACATCAAGATTCCCATGCTTGATGCAACCAACTTTGAATTGTGGAAATTCAACTTTGAGCAATATCTAGGGATCTATGACTACACACTCTGGGAGATCATTGAATATGGAAACACATTCGATAAAGCCCAAAAGATTGCTGATGCTATTTTTGGAAGATCAGCTGTTGCTGGATGTTCTGAAGAAGATAAGAAAGAAAAAACTGAAGATGGTAGAGCTGTGTCTGCTGAAGACATAGCAAAGAAAAGGGTTGACATAAAAACCCTAAATATTCTGAAAGTCTCTTTGGGACAAGAGAACCAGCATAAATACAGAGGTTATGATTCTGCTAAAGATCTTTGGGCAGCTCTTGAAGTTGCATATGGTGGCAATGCAGATACTAGGGAAGAAAAGAAGAAACAACTCATGCATGATTATGCTGTTTTCAAAGCTCAACCCAATGAGAAGCTGAGTAGTGTGAGAAGCAGATTGCTTGACATTACAAGCAAATTGTCCTTCATGAGGACACAACTTGGTGATGTTGACATTAATGCTACCTTTCTTAAAAGTCTTGGTGAGGCGTGGAAGATTGAGGAAAGATCTATTCTTGCCAATATACAAAAGTTCCACGTTTGATGACATTTACAACAAACTGAGGCTGTTGGAAGATGAAACTCTTTTAGAGCATGGAAGCAAGTCTACCAACAGTAACATGGCCTACTTCTCTCATAGTGAAGGTCAATTGAATCAGAAGGACTCCTACATGCATCCAGTTACTGGATCATCATGTGTCAGCGCTGGAACATGTCCTGTCAACGTCTCCTTTTCAGACGCTGACACATTCAAAAGTGACTCACTAAGAGTTAAACCTGCTGGTTTGGATTTGGATACTGTATGTGCTTATATTGCTTCTTTGCCCAATGGTTCAGTGATTACATATGAGGACCTTGAGCAGATAAATGATGAGCACTTGGAAGAGATGGACATTAAGTGGAACATGGCTCTTGCTAGTATAAGAGCAAACAGGTAGAACAGAAGGTTTAAGAAGAAGATGACCTTCAATGCAAAAGACACAGCTGGATTTGATAAATCCAAAGTTGAGTGCTACAACTGTCATCGTATGGGGCACTTCATGAGGGAATGCAGATCTCCTAAAAAATCTGATGTTGGTAAACCCTCAAGTCAAATTGTTAAAGCTCAGGATCCTAAAGCCATGGTTGCAGTTCAAGGAATTGATGGTATGGGATGGGATTGGAGCTATCTGGCTAAGGATGTGTAAGAGGATAAAGCTTTGGTTGCTGAAATTGAAGAAGAAGAGCATGTTGAATATGCTCTCATGGGACACTCCTCCTCTTCATCTGATAATGAGGTATACAATGATGCTTTTTGTAGTAAAGGTTGTAGGTTAAACACTGAGAAACTTAACAAAGAGGTGTTAAGATTATTAAGTGATGTGAGTACTGAAAGGTGCAAACTGTCTAATTACCAACAAGCTCTCACTCAAACTGAGAAGACAGTTTCTAAATACAAGAAAATGGAATTTGACTTAAAAGATAAAATAAATATCTTAAAACATGAGTTAAATGCTAGTATGGATATTAGAAACATTATGGAAAGGGTTAATGGTGAGTTACAGGCTAATTTAGATGAAGCCATTAAAAACAAAGATACTGTTGGCCTTAAAATCCAGAGATTTGATAAGGCAACACAAACCCTAGGAGAATGTGTGGGAAAACAAAGGGATCCTAAGGACATGACTGGGATTGGGATGAAAGACTACTCTGTGGTTCCACCACCAGCTGGTGACTTCTATGGTGTCCAACAAAAGGACCTATCTTAGACTTGTTTGCCAGAACTCCAAGAGGAGGAATTCATTCCCCCACCAAGAGTTGTCACCCCAGTTGAAGAGTATCATCAAAAGTTGACTGACCTGAATGAATGGAAGAAAGCTAACCCTACATTATTTGTTAAGGGTGGCTTGCTATGTGAATGTCCTAATGAGTCAACTCCCATTAAAGTTACAAACCCAATCACTGGTAAAGCTGTTGACCTAGGCTCAAACACTCTTAGAAAACCTAGCATTAAGTATGCAGAGATGTATAGGAATACTAGGTCACCCAAGAGCCAAGTTAGCAATAATGGAACAGGCTTCTTCTCTTCTAGACCTAGGGTTGTGTCTAGAAAAGCTTGTTACACTTGTGGTAGCTTTTCACACTTGGCGTACAAGTGTGTCAACGCTCCCAAAACCAGCGGTGATAGGAACAAATTCAGCGCTGACAGGAACAAAGTCAACGTTGTTAGGAAGTCAAACGTTGTTAGACCCAAACCTTGTGTGCAGCAAAGTCCACAAGTGATTAGACCTGCTCCATTCTTTACTAGAGGGTCTAACACTCATGGACAAAGACCATTTCAAAAGACAAATACTTGGTCTAATAGGCAATGGGTTTCTGTAGAAAACCCTAGGTTCAACGCTGACAAGGGTAGTTTTAGCGTTGACAAGACCAATTCCAACGCTGACAGAAACGTGACCAGACCTAAATATTTGCAACCACAGGGTAAGGGGTCTAAAGCTTCTTCAAGCTTAACATGGAGACCCAAGAAAGATCAAAACCCTAATGATAATGGGATTTCAATGACCTACAACAAATTTAATTACATTTCAAAGGTCATTACCAAACCTATTGGGGTTAACTGGGTATTTCATCCTAAGAAGGATGAGAATGGGGTTGTTGTGAGAACTAAGTCTGTTCTTATTGAACAACCAGATGAATCCAAGTCTTCTAAGGCTTGGGTTCCCAAAGAAAACTAATTTGTTTTCTTTATGTGCAGGGCATTCAAAGACAGGTCAATGATTATGGATATTGGGATAGTGGATGCTCAAGGCACATGACAGGGAAGGAAGACTATTTGACCAACTTCACTCCCATTAAGGATGGTGATAAGGTTTAATTTGGAGGCGGATATGGTACTATCACAGGCAAAGGAACCCTTCTCACCAAGAACTTGCGTTTTGAGAACGTATTTCTGGTAAAAGAACTAGATTACAATCTTTTTAGTGTATCACAAGTTTGTGATAACAAAAATAAAGTTCTGTTTACTGATACTGAATGTTTGGTGTTAAGCAAGGATTATAAGATCCCTGATGAGAAATATATTGAATATAGAACACCTAGGCATAAGGACATATACAATGTGAATCTGAATGGGATTAGAATGAATAACAATATGTCTTGTTTTTATGCTAAAGCTTCAGTAGATGAGAGTAATTTGTGGCACAGGAGACTAGGGCACATAAATTTTAAGAATATAAATAGGCTTGTGAGACTTGGCTTGGTTGATGGTTTGCCTGAGAAGGCCTTCCACAATGACCACTCTTGTGTTGCATGTCTTAAAGGCAAGCAGCACAAGGTCTCATTCAAGTCCAAACAGGTGCACTCTAGTCCTAGACCTTTTCATTTGCTTCATATGGACCTCTTTGGTCCAACCAATATAGAAAGTTTGAATGGTAAGTCATATTGCTTTGTTATAACAGATGACTTTTCTAGGTTTACTTAGACATTCTTTCTAGATATGAAGAGTGACACAACTGATATTTTAATTGATTTTATCACTCAGATTGAGAAAAAGTCTTGCAATGAAGTTAAAATGCTTAGGAGTGATAATGGTGGTGAATTTAGGAATAAGAAGCTAGATGATTTCTGTGCCAGGAAAGGAATTACTAGGCAATTTAGTGTTGCCAGAACCCCACAGCAAAATGGGGTTGCTGAGAGGAAAAATAGAACCCTAATTGAAGCAGCCAGAACAATGTTGGCTGATGCTCATTTTCCTATAGCCTTTTGGGCTGAGGCTATTAATACAGCTTGTTATGTTCAAAATAGAGCATTGGTTAACAAAATTCAGAACAAAACACCTTATGAGTTACTTTGGGGAAGAAAACCTAATATTGGTTTTCTCAGACCTTTTGGTTGTCATGTAGTAGTTTTAGACACTAGTGATGCCTTAGGTAAATTTAGTGCAAAAGGTGATGAAGGCTACTTCATGGGGTATTCAGTGCAGAGCAAGGGATATAGGGTTTATCTTAAAGAGGAAAAACGTATAATTGAAAGAGTACATGTTAGGTTTTTAGAAAATAAACCTAGTGATCCTGAAAGTGGTCCTAATTGGTTGTTTGACTTGGAACCTTTATCTAGAACTTTAAATTATATGCCTGTCACTAATCCAGACATTGTGAAGGTAACTTCAAATGTTGTGGAAGAACAAGTTGTTGATGTTTCAGGTACACAGGTTCATGAGAAGGTTGGATCACAAGCAGAGAAGTCATCTCCTATCCAAGAATATGTTACAATTCCCATTTGGACAGATGCTTTTGCTGCTGCTACTGCTGCTGGTAAAGATAATGATGGTCTCTAAGTACCACCAGATACAAACATGCATGGTCCTTCAGGCGCTGACAAAGGCAAATCTAGCGCTGACAAGACCAATTCAGACGTTGATGGCTCAGACGTTGATAACAACAGTTCAAGCGTTGTTAGCCCAAGCGCTGACAAACAAAGTTCAGGCGTTGACAACACTTCTGCACATCTTTTCTATTCCATTTTTGAACAAGGTGAACCTTCCAATATATATGAAGAGGTTCATCCTCATGTTGATGAAAGAGAGTCTGATGAAGAAGATATTGGCAACATGGAGAATGAGGTTGAGGACACCAGACTTTTTGAAGGAGGAGTTCTTACTTCCACTATGAAGAATCACCCCACTTCTCAAATCATTGGTGATATTATGACTCCAGCTCAGACTAGAAGATCTCATCAAGGTCTTGGTGGGTTTATTGCCAATATTCACAAGAAGGTTGATACCCCTCTTGTGCAAGCCTGTTTGTTTGCCTGTTTTCTGTCCCAACATGAACCCAAGAAAATATTTGATGCTCTCAAAGAACCAAGTTGGGTGGAAGCAATGCAGGATGAGCTTCACCAATTTGTAAATCAGGATGTTTGGGAGCTGGTTGATTGTCCCAGATATGTCAGACCTATAGGGACAAGATGGGTTCTAAGAAACAAGAGAGATGAAAGAGGTATTGTGGTCAGAAACAAGGCAAGGTTAGTGGCTCAGGGATATACACAAGAGGAGGGGATAGACTATGAGGAAGTCTTTGCACCAGTTGCAAGGATTGAAGCTATTAGGATCTTTTTAGCCTATGCATCCTGCATTTGCTTCACTGTCTATCAAATGGATGTCAAGAGTGCCTTCCTCTATGGTACAATTGTTGAGGAGGTATATGTGATGCAACCTCCTAGTTTTGAGGATCCAGAGAATCCAGACAAGGTGTATAGAGTCAAAAAGGCTATGTATGGACTTCATCAGGCCCCTAGAGCATGGTATGGTACTTTGTCTACTTACCTAGTGGACAATGGATTCAAGAGGGGCACCATAGATCAGACACTATTTACAAAGAAGAAAGGCAAGGATGTGTTGCTTGTCCATGTCTATGTTGATGACATCATTTTTGGGTCTACTAATCCAAAGATGAGTGAGGATTTCTCCAAGCTTATGATAGACAAATTCAAGATGAGTGATATGGGGGAGATGAACTTCTTTCTTGGTTTACAAGTTCAGCAGAAAGAAGATGGTATCTTCATCTCCCAGGATAAATATGTGGCTGAGATCTTGAAGAAGTTTGGCTTTTCTCCACATGAAAAAAGGGCTACCACTCCTATGGATAGAGAACACCCCTGGGGAAAGATTGGAGATGGGAAAGATGTTGATGTCAGGCAATATAGATCCATGATTGGATCCTTGTTGTATCTTACAGCCTCAAGACCTGACATCATGTTTGCTGTGTGTGCTTGTGCACGCCATCAAGTGACTCCCAAAGAATGTCACCTTTATGCTGTGAAGAGGATCTTTAGGTACCTAAGATGCTATCCTAGTCTTGGTTTGTGGTACCCAAAGGATTCACCATTGGATTTGATTGCCTATTTAGATAGTGACCATGGAGGTGATAAATTTGATAGGAAATCCACAACTGGTGGATGTCAGTTTCTTGGGAGCAGGTTGATATCTTGGAAATGCAAGAAACAAACAGTGGTGGATAATTCTACAACTGAAGTTGAGTATGTGGCTGCAGCTGCTTGTTGTGGACAAGTTTTGTGGATTCAGAACCAGCTGTTGGACTATGGGTATAATTTCATGCATACCAAGATATTTGTTGACAATAACAGCACTTTATGTATCATTAAGAATCCTGTACATCATTCTAAAACTAAACACATAGAAATTAGACACCATTTTATAAGAGATTGTTTTGAAAAAGGTTTAATACAACCAGATAGGGTTGACACTGAGGAGAATGTGTCAGATTTACTAACTAAACCTTTTGATGCTGGGAGGTTTGGTAACAAGTATTGGAATGATCAATCTCACATAATATGTGTTTTGGAGTCTTTTTGTAAAAGTATGTACAGGATGATGCATTGTTATTAGTATTTGAAGATTTAGATTTTCCACTATATTTTTCTAACACTGACAAAGGTTGCTTGAACACTGATAAGTGTTTTTGTGACGTTGTCAGCAATATAATTGTCTAACGCTGACAAGGCTTCCCTCAACGCTGTTATGTGTTATCGGGGCGTTGTCAGCAACAATGTTAGTTTTGTGGTTTTCAATCTAAATGTGCAGGTGGTGTTAGTAGTATACCATTGGATACAGAGTTGCTTATGGATCTTTGGAGGAGCATTTGGACATGTTTTTGTTTATGGATGATGGTTGGAATTTTTAATTCCTATATTGACATAAATTTTTATGTTCATGCATGTTTTTAGCAACTTATGTATCATAGTTTAAGGGGAGGTTTTAGGAACCTTTAGGATGTTTTGGTATCCATATGATACTCTTATCACAATTCTAGATTGTGTCCACAGGTGAGTATGAGTTAGTTTTACTAAATCATGAGGCACTGTAGCATGCAAAGTTGATATACTATGCATGCTGCCAAGACATTTTTGGCCTAGAATTGGTTCTGGTCTGTTGGGAGTCTTGGGAATAATTTTGTTATGGGATTTACCTGGGAGTAACAAGGAATTTTATAAGGTAACTTAGTTGTTAAGAGTTTTGGTTAGCAAGGGACACTAGAGGACTGTTATGTCTATCTTGTATAAGCAAGTGTGCATAACTGGACAGTGCTTGCCGCCCTATAATAATTATCAACTTTTTGGTTATCTTCTCTAGGATAAATTACTTTGTTAAGGTCATTTTTCATTTTTTAAACATTTTTATTTTTGGACGCTGACAAGTATTTTTCCAAGCGTTGTTGTGACCAATTTAGACGCTGACATGGCTATAGGCAAACGTTGACAAGAATATAGCCGTTGGGCGTTGATAGGTTATTTTTGACCGTTGACACTCAATGGGACCTACCCAGTTGTTACTTTTTGACATATTTTTAGGCCGTAATTTTGGGGGTTGATAACTTTCATTTAATGCATGAGATAAACTTATTATTTTTCAATATTTTCATGATTGCATTTTGAAAATTCTTGCCTATTTTTGGGCCAATCACATGCATTTTCTTCCCCTATATATTTGGCTCCTATTTTTAAACAGGGTACCTATAATTATTGTCTAACACAATTTTCTCTTATCAACTTCATCTTCATCAATCATTTTAACAGCTTTGAACAATGGCACCAAAGTTTAAACCATCAGAATTGGAATTGGGGTTCAGAAGTCAACACAACATGATCGCGTATCTTGAAGCTGATGATACTCTGTTTCCCCAATACACACAAATGGTGGCGTATTTGAACGCATCCCCCATAAGGTATGCTCTTTCTCATGCACCACTCATTCCTGTCACACATATTAAACAGTTTTGGAACACTGTTAGTTCGTCAACAGTTAATAGAGTGACTACATTAACTTCTATTGTTCATGGGAGACCTTGGGTGGTTACTGAGGCTTTGGTACGCCAAGCCTTGCATCTTGATGATGCTGATGGTATAACCACCCTTCCCATTAGTGAAATAGAACAAGGACTAAGGGCTTTGGGTTATCCTTTTCCTGATGAAGGAACTTTAAATAAATATCATAAATAGGAGTTTCCCCCAGCCTGGAAGTACCTCATACATGTCCTCCTACAATTTTTGAGTCCCAAATGTACTGCACACAATGAGATCAATAGATCTATTGCCAGTGCTATTGTGTGCATTGCAACTGGGCAAAAATTTAATTATTCTAAAATGATTTTTGAGGGCATGTGTAAAAATAAGGGGAACAAAATGACTTTAGCTTATCCCCGATTTTTACAAATGGTTTTTGATGTTCAAGGATACTGCACAAGGGATCATAATGATTTTTATGAGATCCCTGTGCAAAAGAAAGCAATTTTTATGAAGATGAACTCACCCCCACATCGTGACCTACCCTTAACCAAAGCTATGCTTGCTGTCATTACAGCAGCACAACCCCAACCAGACCCTCAACCCCAAATTGACCCAATACCTGAACCATTACCTTCACCTGAACATATGCAAATTGACCAAGAACCCTTCGACGCTGACACGTTAAATGTTGGCGTTGATGTGCCTATTTCCAACGTTGACGCACAACCTTCACATACCCAAACACCCCTTAACCAACCCACATCCACCCATTCCACATCATCTTCTACACCCTCTGAATATAGGTTGATTAAACGCCAAAGGACTACTGGAGTGTTCTCCTCTGGTGGTCCTAGCCATGTAGCAGAGAGAACCACCACCACAAGTGTGGTTGGTGATATGGATGAGGCTGGGACTATTGGTTCTGGCTTAGTAGCTGGCCAAGACAGTCCTAACATCATTAAGACCTCATCCATGCCCAATGAATCTGACTTGGGAGGTCAAATACCCATTTTAAAAGAGGGCAGATTGGAACCAGTGACCCTAATGGAATTGACGGCAGTCTGCATGAGCTTGCAAAAGCAAAATGCAGACTTGGTACAAGTTGTCAGCACACAAGGCCTTGAACTCAAGCAATTGAGGGAGAGGATTGTTATTTTGGAGACTGCTAGTGCAAGCAGAGGGATGGAGGAATCTTCCAAAGGGGAGGAAGATCAAATAAATGTGAGTGACAAGGGCAGCCATGATGGTCAATCTTTGGATGTTGCTGAGGCCCTAACAAGTTTGAAGAAACAGACAGGTTTTGATACGTCCTTAGTCTCTCCTACAAACTTAAATTTATCATTTACAGCCATGTTGGAGGAAATTGCAAAAGGCGCTGAGGCAGGAACTTTGGGCGTTGACAAGGAGAAGTTGAACGCTGACATGAGTATTTTGGGCGCTGACACAGTAAAATTGGGCGTTGACAGACCTACACATGAGGGTGATGTATCCCAGTCATCATCCATCATCAAGGAGGTTTCTTCACAGGTATCACCATCTACCTTACCAACAATTGATCCATTAGATAAGGGTAAGGGTATTATGGTAGAAGAGGTTGTTCCAAAGAATGCAACTCAAATTGAGTTTGATAGAAAGTTGGCTGCACAAATTATGAAACAAGACAAGAAGGAGGTGAAAGAGTCACCATTTGTTGTCACTTCAGAAGAGCCGAAGGAAGTGATGAAGCTAGCTCAGACTCAAGTGTTATGATCATAGAACAGCCAGAAAGACTTGAGTATGGAGATGAGTTGGCCAAGGAGAAATTGAGAGAGTTGAAATTGCAGGTTGACTTTGATATGCCAGAGGTGGTTCAAATGTATCATGCTTGGGAAGAAAGATGTATGGAGAATCCACACTTGACCATTTTAGATCAGATATGGGGTTTGGAGATTCTCCTCAGAGTACAAAAAGATTGCCAGGTTATTTTGAAACACAAGGCAAGCAATATTCTCTCAGAGTTGAAAAGGGATAGAAGGGAGTTATACTGCATGTTGCTCAGATGTCATGGAGTAGGATGTACTTATCAGAAATTGAGGGCATTGAAATTTGATGAGTTGGAATGCAAAGCTTATCCCATCTGGGTTAGAGTGCAGGAAGCAAACACTCTAAGACTTCTTTCTGATGAAAGAAAAGAAGAACTTGCAGAGGAAATGGAGCTCAAGAAGGCAATGTTTGTTCCCAGACCAGTGAAAAAGGGAGTTCCTCTTGAGTTTCCCACAGATATGGATCCATTATATCCAAGTGAAGCTGTCATAAGAAAGAGCCTCAATCTCTCACCATTAGAAGCTTCAGATATGGTACAAGTGTTACCACTAGATTCCAGGAATCCAATTGTGAGCTATGAAGAAGATAAATGTGGATTTTGGAAGATTGGCAGGTATGGCAAAGAGGTTCACACTTTTACCACCCTTATATCTTTGTTTGCAAGTTTTGACAGAGAAGACTTGGTAGACCTATGGAGGTTATTAAAGGCCAAGTATGAGGCTGAAGCACCAACTTCAGCTAATGGAATAAAACTGTGGTCCACATTCAAGAGAATGTGTGGACCAAAAGATGAGGATCCTGCTATTTGGAAGGATCTTGAAGATGACCTCAGTGGTCTTCAATGGAGATTGTATTCAGCTGCTGGTGTATATTATTTGAGTTCTACAAAGTTTGCTGAGTATCTACTTGTGGATGGTCAGTATTTCATATCCAAGGATATCTTGGAGAAGATGAAAAACACTCAACTGGAGATTGATTATTCAAGTGATGTGGCAAAAGACTTGATCAGATTTATTTATTACCAATATGAGAAGGTTTGTAAGATTCCACCTAGTCCTTAATGTTTATTCAGAAACTTGATCATAAGAGTGGATATCAAGTTTAGGGGAGGATTGTTGGGAATAAATTATAGCCAATCTACTTGAGCGCTGACAAGAGTAAAACAAGCGTTGACAGGAGCAAAACAAACGCTGACAGCTCAAGCGTTGACAAGATAAAGTCAAGCGTTGATACATTGAAGACAAGCACTGATGGGAAGATATACTCTACGCGTTTATTGTATTCTAGATTACTTCTAGTAAAGATAGGAACAACAATGTATTTTCTATATTTATCTTTACCTAGAATAGCTGATACGTAGATTATTGTACAAGGCTTCTTATGTCTATAAAAGAAGACCTTTAGGTTAATATTCAATATACGTTTTCATTCGTAAACTACTTTCATTGTAAGCAAGTTTGATATCATTAATCAAAGTGAAAGTTTGTTTATATCTTGTGTGTTCTTGTTTAAGTGTTAATTCCGCATAACACTTAGATTGTCATAAACATATACAAAGGTTTCTCTAAGTGTATTACTTGATCTAATCTCGTATACATAAAGCTAAATCGATCTAAGTTTGGGATCAACAATATGAATGGAGACCTCCTAGATGTGTTGAGTGTAAGAATTTTGGTCACTCTCTTGATAAATGCTCTAATAAGGTGGTTGTTTCTCCTATAGTTCCTACTGCTAGTACTGGTCCATCTACTTCTGTTGCCATTCTTGTTGTTAAGAATAATGATGGTTTCTAAGCGGTGACCAAAAGAAAGAAAAAGACGAATATGCCGAATTCTATTAAGGGTGGTAAGTTTACTGGTCCATCGGTTCAACCGAATGTCAAATTTGTGCCTAAAGCTACAATTAGTAACCCGAAGAAGGGGGTGACTAGTGCGAATACTGGTTATTTGCCCAAGTTGAAGTCTATTGTTACGTCATCGTCAGGTGCTGGTTTATCTACATCAAATACTTACTTTGTTTTGGATCATGATGATGAAGATGACGAGGTTGAAATGGTATATGATGAAACAACCAATTTATTCTCTAAGACAAATGCAGGTGGAAACTCCTTCACGGCGGCTGTTAGCTAGTTTGGTTTGTTTCGTTGTGTACTAGGTGTTTTGTAAGTGTTTATGGCATGTCATAAGCACTAGATTTAAGTGTTTATCAAGATGGTTTTAGCTTGAGGTTAATGTGGTACTTTAGCCACATTCCATTTGTACTTCACTGTTTTTTGGTTAATCTATTTACCGGGGAAACCCATTACCAAAAAAAAATGTAGAAAAATCAACCTAGATCCTATATCTTAGATTACCAATATTTTACAATTGGTATCAAGAGCCATGAGATGAAATAGAGTTGTGCTTTGTGTTGTTCATGGTTTTTTAGTTGTGGTTCATGAGTTTTGATAGTATAAGGGCATCCACTATGGTAGGTTCATGAATATGTTTATAAAATTATGAAGAGGTCTAAAACCTTGTTCACCATAGTGAAGAATTATTTCATGCTTATGTGGCATGAAGAGGTTTATAATCCTAATCCTCTTCATAATTAAATACATTTGACTAACATATGAGGTTTATAAAATTCTGTGAGAAATTTACATAGTGGCATGACGAGGTTTATGATCCTAAACCTCTTCATAATAAAGAGTCCAATCTAGCCTATGTGATAGCTAACTTCATTAGCTTTCCCTTGATATCTTTTGGGCTATGTTCGCACTGCCAAGGATACCAAGTTGGATCTTGCTATCTACCATTTTCTATGTTTTGACTTCTGAGATTATGGCCAGCTGACACAAATGAAATGAGGTATAGACAAAATGAACAAACATAATCCTGACTAAAAAATCATAAACCACACAAGAGCAAAAAGTTAACATACAATCTCATAGCACATTTGCATCTAAACAACCGCTCTCCTTCTCTAAGCCTTAGATTTCTCAGCATTAATAATTGATTCAACCATCTTAAGTCGATGGCTGCAACTATCATGCTACCTAAAGATGATTTAAATTTCAAACACAAAAGGGGTAAATGGTCGAATGGCCGAAGCCAACTATAAGTTCAACTATCAACATAATGTTGTTATGGGTTTATAAGAGTCCATTGACTTTCCCACTTTGTACAGAATTGTAAATATATATAGGTCACGTCTTACGGGATCTTTGGATACGATTAGAAATACATTTTTATAGTTAGAAAGTCTCGATCACTCCAACATTATAGTTAAGGGCTCGTAGTATAGTCTTAGTAACTTATTAAGAAAGCCTGACCCATGAGCATGTTTATGGGCCGGAGGCCCAAGTCCATTTATGGACTTGGGTATATAAACCCTCTCATTGATGGATATGATGTTGGTTGTTTCATTATTTTACTAATAATACACATATTTCTCTCTACTTTCTCTCTCTACCTTTCTCTCTATAGAAAAATCAACCTAGATCCTATATCTTAGATTACCAATATTTTACAATTGGGATCAAGAGCCATGAGATGAAATAGAGGTGTGCTTTGTGTTGTTCATGGTTTTTTAGTTGTGGTTCGTGAGTTTTGATAGTATATAATACCCAAGTTTAAAAAAAAATCGTGTTTTTGTTGTTCCAAGTGATCTACATATCTTCTACATAGTTGTGGTAGGGATTTGGGTACTTTGGATTGGTTGAAATCACGAATTTCTAAGCAAAAATCTCTTTTTAATAAGTTATTATGAAACAGTCAGATTATTGTGAAATCTTTGCATAAAATCTTTTCGCAATAACTATGGTTTCTGTTATTGAGAAATCTGGTAATTTGTTGATTATTGCGAAGAGTTCCTATTGCAGTTATTGTGAAATCTGGTACTTTGTTGATATTGCGAAGAGTTCATATAGCAGTTATTGCGAAATCTGTTCCTTTTAGATTATTGGGAAATCTGCTAACCTAAGATATTGCGAAATCTATGAAGCCTGTTATTGCGAAATCTGTTGTTTATTGAATATTGCGAGATTTGAGGCTTTGGGTTATTGCGAAATTTGTCCTTTTTGAACATTGCAAAATCTACCACAGGCAATTATTGCGAAATCTTTTCCATTCTTTGCACGACTTCAACAATTTTAGACTTTGCATTTATTTGAAGACTTTCACAACAACACACAACCAAAGGATAATAACATAATGTTTCAACAACCACGAACACTTTACCTTTATTTCATTGCTCGATCATTTGGTAATCTTTTTTCAAGTGATCACAAAATGAATCCTCACTCATTAATGCCGACAATGACATCGCTTACTGACCTATCTATCATATCGAGTACCGATACCCGTCCACCGTTGCTTATCAAAGAGCTATTCGAAGCATGGCAGGGTCGAATGAAGTCATATATTATTGGTAGACCCAGTAGGAGGCTCATGATCAAATCCATTGAGCAAGGTCCACTTGATTGGGGCACTATTACTACAAATGATGAGACTCGGCCAAGAGAATTTTCTGAGTTAACGCCTGTTAACCAACTAATTGCCGATGCGGATGAAAAGGCTGTTTAGACTATTCTACAAGCTCTTCCACCCGATATTTATTGAATGGTAAGTCAACACAAGATAGCGAAGGAACTATGGGATCGTTGACGGTTTTGCTACAAGGGACTTCACTCTCTAAGCAGGAACGAGAGTATCAACTTTATGATCTGTTTGATAGGTTCACATACACTCCAGGGGAATATCTTCATGACTACTATTGACGATTCAATACATTGATGAGTGATTTGAACATGTATAATCTCACGATTGCTCAATTTTAAATCAATACCAAGTTTCTGAATACGTTTCCTACGTTACTGATGTTAAATTGGTAAGGGATTTGCACAAGTCAAATTTAGATCAACTATATGCTTTCTTGCAACAACACGAGAAGCATGTGCTCATGAAACGGATGTCTCAAGCATCTTATCCCGAACCATTGGTATTAATGGCGAATCATCCAACGTTGTCATATAACAACACTCTGTATGCTATGGGACAACAATCCTATCATCAGCCAGTGTATCAAACCCCAAGCTATCCACTGTACTCGATGTTACCACAACCACCTACCTCATATCAACAATATCAGCTTCCAGCACCATCATCACAACGAGATTCATATCAATCACCTTATGCTCATCAACCATATCTTTCTCATCAAGCACCTACATCTCATGCTATCACCTATCCGGCACCTATAGCATGTCAGACAAGTTACTCACAACATGTCAGTACTCCTTCAAGTGTATATGCAGCTCCACCAGTACCGGTTTTGTATTGTGATGATGAGGTCCTAGTTCCTGAATTCAAACACGGTGATGATCCTACTGAAGTGTTAGCTGCCATGTCTGCCTATCTTACTCAAACGTTGAACAAACGAGGATACAGAGGACCACCCCAACAAATAGTCAGTTGAGAACCTCTTCTAAATCTCGTCAACAAGCTACAATTCAAGACGGTAGGGTCATGGTTCCCACCAATTCAGGGGAGACCAAGTTCATCAAATACCGGTGCACGCACGTATAAAACTGTTCCAAGGGGAAATACTACTGGCAAGGTGAAGATGATAATCTGCTACAACTGCAAGTGGGAAGGACATATGGCTAGGGAGTGTAAGCAACCGAAAAGGAGAAGGGATGCGTCAAGGTTTGAGGAAAATATCTTGTTGGTTAACACTCAAGCAAATGGTCGAGAGCTCGATGATGAGGAATTAGCATTTCTTGCGTATCCGGGAGTTGCGGAAAATGAGGGAATCACAGCAGCCTTTACTCAAAATGCAGCGTATGAAGCAAATGATCTTGATGAATATGACTCAGACTATGATGACTTCAACACCGCCAAGACAACTCTTATGGAAAATCTCTCACTTTATGGGTCTAACCAAATCTCTGAGGTACCAAGTATTACCATTGATACTAGTATTCTACCATATCAAGTTAGGCAAGCGTCTCAGTATCCGGAAGAGCCTCCGATGGTTAGTAATTCAAACGAGGAGACAAACAATGATAGAACTATCAATGCAAGTCCCAGACTCTACGTGAAATACAACCGAGAGCTATTACGAATATGAATTCTCATGCTCAAAAAGATTTGGTAACGATTCCAACAACTTTTCTTGGTCAAATGAATACTGCGGTCCTTGAAACCTTAGGTGTTAATCAGACTTTATCTATCGAGCTTGCTTTGTACAAAGAAAAGGTTCAAACCTTGGAGTTAACTCCTTCGACCAATAGCCTAACCAATCCCGAATTTGATAACTTTTGAAAATTTCAAATGGATCATTTACAAGAGATTGAAATTTTAAGAGCAAATCTTTCAAATGAAATTAAAGAGAAAGAGTCAGTCGTCACTAATTTTCAAAAACTTAAAACGGATTTCGAAATTCTCGAGTCTAAAAAGGTTGAAAGGAAATTAATGCGTCTAACCAAATTAAAAAGATTGATAATTTTTTTTGAAACAATATTCTACCTCACATTTAGTACATTTATTTGATTCATCTTTTAAGGAATTTAACTTATCGCGTCTACAAGACCTTCCACCTAACCCGGGTTACGCAAAGAAAGCTCTTATCCATAACCCAAGACTTTAAGATGCAACCAAATTAGGAAAGGTACTAGATCCGATTATTATTCCAGATGATCCCGAGTATATATCACTCGTTGAAGAGAATCGGTCAAAAATGCTTTTGAAACATCCTATGTTTGATTATGATAAGCTTAATTAAGAGTATTCAAAGACGGATTTTAGAACTCGTTTTAACATACAAAGGGAATTTACCGATACACCAACGTACATGTTCACCAAAGAAAACCCTAGTAAATTACACTTGTCAAACAGGAGGAACCTAAGGAACTCCCAAAGGTTCTTCCACCGGTAAGTACAGTGTTGTTAAGTCTGAAAGAGATTAAACGATATTTTACCCGTTTTGACAAGGTCATTCAGGAATGTATGACTCCAACGGCTTAAACCGACGGAGAATGGGCTTTCGAACACTCGAAAGCGGTGTTTGTGTAGGAATGATACACACGACTTATAAGATCAAGAAATAAAGATGATGAAGAACAAGATTAAACCAAAAAGAAAGATTAGATTAAGAAGAATAAAAGAGAAAAACAAAGATGTTGTGAATTCCTAGTGAGAGAAAGTTATGAGGTTTCTCTCTCTACAAACCATCAAATGGAAAACACACACACACACAAATGAGGCTTAGGAGGCCTTTTTTACTAAGTAGTAAGTGTTTAGGAGGCCTTCCTCATTTGTGTGTTCGGGACTAATTCCCGTTACATAAAAATTAATAACTAAGAACTCTCGACACCATTGAATAGTATTTTACACGAGCTTCGCAACGGTATATTATATGACCATCACTTTAAATACGGGTAACAATCTCCCCCTAAGGGGTGTTCATGTAATATGTGACTTCACTTCGTTGGTGTTGCCGACTTTGAAGCTCGTTGTCTTGAGAGTTCTTTCATAGTTCCTTTCATGACTTGTGATCTTGGATCTTTGATCTTTGCCTTGACTTGGTCTTGTAACTTTGCCAGCCTGTGTTCTTGTGTCTTTACCCACATACTCATGTTTTGAGTTGACATGAAAGCTTGTTAAGAATCTCCCTTGATCATCAAAGTAGCGGAAGTCTTTGTCTTCAGATGTTCTTGAGCTTTCTTCATTTAAATGAGCATGTGATCTTGAATTACGACGCCACCGTTTGCATTCCTCCGGTTTCCTGTTATACAGTAAGAATACTGTACCTGTGATTAGGTAAGTTCAAAGAACTTCCTTGACAGGGTTTCCGGCTGTGGTAGCCGTTCTTAATACTTGAATATATCGAAAGATAATTCATAGTAAGGAGTGAATCATGCAGTTCCATTCTGCTGATTATGTCGTCAATTCAATTTCCTGGAACAAGTTTGAATCAATTAAGAATCAAACCATTGTTGCTTTCCAGTTGACACAAGTTTGATTCATATAGAATCGCACAAGTTACCTACCGCAGTGCTGTTTGATGATGACACTGGAAGGATTTCCATTCGTCACTGTAAATACTGAAAAGTATTACTCTGAATGTTCTGGCAAGATCCTAAAGATATTGCGTCGAGACCTGGAACGAGTTTGAATCAATTAAGAATCAAACCACTGTTGCTTTCCAGTTAACATATGTTTAATTCAAGTGAATCTTACATATGACCTACCACAGTGTTGTTTGATGTTAACACTGGAAGGATTTCCATTCATCACTGTGGATACTAAAGAGTATCACTCTGAATGTTCTAGCAATACCACAAGGATAGAGCGTAGGACTCTGTAAATCATCGCTTGTGTTCTAATGATGAACAACAATTGATCTATGGAATAAGTGTCCTAATGAGATTTTTGATGAATCTCGTTGGCTCTAGACTCTATACGTGCACGTTTATTTGGTGATCGGAGGCTGGAGCAGACTGTCACCTATTCAATATCTACTATCTCGGAGTGAGAAAGTCGATAGAAATGAGTTGAACTCCGTGACAATAAAACAAACTTCTTTTGAGAGAAGCTTGAGTAGGATGGGAGGGGTTGTGCATTGCATCACTGGGTCCATGATGCTTTGTCTTCAATACCAGAAATCATCAACGTGATTCTGATAGTAGATGTATTGACCCGGTTTCTGCCTAAGTTGTATGGAGGGCTTCTTTCTTTACACCCTTTATCTTTACATTTCTTTTTCATTCTTCAACCCCTTCAATGCTTACCAAGACGTCATAACTAGCACCTTGTTGTGATTGTTCCAGTGCTAGCTTAAGTCATTAGTCAGCATTTTTCCCGTACACTCAACTACTCCATATATCCTAAGGACATCTAAATTCTAATGGATTGTCCCTGGGAAGATCCCTCCGGTCTGGTTGGATCATAGGACGAATACCTAACCACCTTTTGAAACCAATACCGTCGTGAATTAATGTGTTGAAGGGTATAGATATCAAAACCAGAAAAACCTGTTGAAAAAGCAATCAAGGTGTTGAAGAAATCAGAGTTTACACCTTGAAGGTTTTTTGTATCACCCAAAATGCTCCCCCTACATATGTGCATCAAAAGAAGAAAATGTTTTTTTGCACATATTAGGAAGAGAAAGCACTTATATCAAAGATCTTATCCAAGATAACACATTTTAATCACTATTCTCCCCCTCAAAAATTGCATGAAATTGAATTTTTTTGTGAAATTAGTGATGAAACATGGAGAGAATAATGCGTCAAGAAACTTTGGAACAAATGTTTATGAAATCATTTTACTCCCCCTTGAAAAGAGATTGTATTTAAATAGGGGAGTATATGAGCACATTGTTTTAAAATACCTTGAGAAATTGTGCTCAAAAGTCCGTGAAAATTGTGTTCATGAGCTTAAAACTTTGAATGTTTTGATATAAGCTCATGACCGAGAAAAACGAATTTCTCGTTGTTGAGGATAAGTCAACGACTTTCCGTTCTTTTGGGGACCGGGCGAACTTTATGTACGTACCCGTGTCGTTATTGAGCGACATTTCTAAGTGCGTCCATATTATCGATGTTGAGAGACATGTCGGAGAAGAATATTTTTGATATTTTTGAAAGATCTTTTCATTTTTTATTTTGTTTTTATAGGTTTTATATTTTTGTATTTTGATTTTCTGATAGATATATACAAGATTACTACGAATGTGCAAGACGTTCAAGTTCATCAAGGGTGAAACTCCGCATACCAAGTCGACGAACCAAGAATTCAAATCTGTCTTGATAGAGAGCTTTGGTGAAGATGTCGGCTAGTTGGTAGTCCGTTTTGACAAAGAACAGTTCGATTATTCCTTTTTCCACATGCTCCTTTATGAAATGGAATCGGACAGCTATGTGCTTGGTCTTGGAGTGTTGGACCGGGTTGCAGGATATGGCTATGGCTGATTATGAATCACAATAAATAGGGACTTTGTTAAAGTAAAATCCATAATCCGTGAGTTGTGTTCTCATCCAAAGGACTTGAGCACTACACACGGATAGAGACACATATTCTGCTTCCGCGGTTGACAACGCCGTACAGTCTTGTTTCCTTGATGACCAGCTCACTAGCTTCTCGCCTAAGAATTGTGCCCCACCGGAAGTGCTCTTAAATGTATCATGACACCCTGCATGGTCGGCATCTGAAAAACCACTAAGATTAAAACCAGAATCCTTCGTATACCAGAGACCATGTTAATGGTTCCCCGGAGATAACGAAAGATCCTTTTAACCTCTTTGAGGTGCTTCTCGGTTGGCTTAGCCTGGTACCGAGCACATAAACAAGTAGCATACACAATGTCTGGTCTGCTTGAGGTTAAGTAGATAAGGGACCCGATCATACTTCGGTATTTTGTAGCATCTACAAATGTCCCTTTCTTATCCAAATCAAGCTTGTGTTTTGTGTCCATTGGAGTACCAATAGGATCACAGTTATCCATACCAAATTTCGTTAGAATCTCAAGCACATACTTGGACTGATTTATGAAAATACCACGGGGGGATTGGTGAACTTGGAGACCAAGAAAGAACGTCATTTCCCCCATCATGGACATTTCGAATCGACTTTTCATAAGGTCGGCAAATAATATGGAATATTTTAGGTTAGTAGAACCAAATATAATATCATCGACATAGACCTGAGCCACCAAGATGTCGTTGCCGTAGTTCTTGATAAACAACGTTGGATCAATGGTTCCTTTACTAAAGTGATTTTGTAGAAGAAATGATGATAATTCGTCGTACCATGCCCTCGGTGCTTGTTTCAAACCATTAATTGCCTTTTTCAACTTGTAGACATGGCTTGGATGTTCGGTATTGATGAAACCTTCAGGTTGACATACATACACATCTTCTTTTAATGACCCATGCAAGAAAGCCATCTTCACGTCCATTTGATACACAGTGAACGATTTGTGTGCAGCATATGCCAAGAAAATCCTAATAGCTTCCATCCGAGCAACCGGGGCGAAGGATTCAGCGAAATCAATTCCCTCCTTCTGTTTATAACCTCTCACAGCTAACCGAGTCTTGTTCCTAATGTCCGTTTGCTCCTCATCCATCTTGTTTTTGAATAACCATTTTAGAGTGAGGGGATCGATATTGTCCGGTCGAGGTACTAACTCCCATACATCAATCCGGATGAACTGATTGAGTTCTTCTTGCATAGACTCAATCCATGATGCATCGGTCATTGCTTCTTTCACACTTGCTGGTTCCATTGTGCTGACTGATAGTGCATAGATACACATATCACCATCGGTACGCAGCTGATTTCGTGTTGAGACCGGTCGTGAGAGATTGCCAATCACTTGAACCAAAGGATGATTCTTAGTCCACATGTGTTCATGTGGAAGTGTATGAGAAACTTGATGCGAGCTCGACGGATCCACATATGGTGTTGAAGGCTGAGTAGTACTTGTGGAAGCCGCAAATGGATTAACAAACTCAAGTTCGTTGAGCATCGCATTGTTTGCATTTTCAGCAACTATTTCATTATGAAGATGAACATGATTAGGAATTTGCTAAGAATGTTGTTGAGTTGCGTCAGCAGTCGGCGAAGTGGTTGGAATATTTGGAGGCAATATGGTTGAGGTTGACGTAGATGGTGTAGAAGTAGATGCCGCTGGTGTAGATGCAGTCGGAGGTTCTTGAACTACCGCAACAGGTGCAGCCGGGGCATTTTGAGGAACACCAAATGATGAAGGACCCTCCATATATTCATCATAGATTGGCCCAAATAAAACTTCCAAGTCACGTTCTGATGGTTGTAACGATGATATTGCTGATGGTGCAAATTGAAGCGCGAGTCCTAAACTTACGTGTCCAGAAGTCTGACCTTGAAGCTCGGGATGTGAACTTCAATACTGAGAGGCCATACCCGAGAGTTCATCAAAGGTAACGTTCATAGTCTCCATTACCTTTCTTGTCCTTCGATTATAAACCCTATAAGCACAAGCAGTTGAAGAATAACCAATGAAAAAGCCAATATCACCTTTAGGTTCAAGTTTACCGATATCTTCACGATCATTCTTTGGATAACATAAAGCATCAAAGACATGTAAAAATGAAATATCCGGTTTTCTTCCATTAATGATCTCATAAGGTGTTTTGTTGAAGCGGGTGTGAATAATGGAGCGGTTTTGAGTATAACATGCAGTTGCTGTAGCATCGGCCCAAAGGAATAACGGTGCACTAGAGGAGAGAAGCATCGTCCGAGCATCTTCAACTAAGGTATGATTCCTCCGTTTAGGGGTGAGCACAAACCGCACCGCAAACCGTAAAACCGCAAAAACCGCAAAAAACCGCACCACAATAACCGTACCAAAACAAAAACCGGTGGATCGGTTTTAAGAAAAAAGAAAAACCGCAAATGCGGTGCGGTTGTGGTTTTACCCTTAAAACCACACCACCAAATCCGCACCGCACCGCATAGTAATTATATTAAACCAAAAAACGGCATATCGATTATTTAACGTGTGTTATAGGAGTTTTAATGCATAATATCATTAATATTTAAATAATGTGTGTGTTTACATTATATATATGCATTGTTATAACCGAAAATACGTATATCGTGAATCAAAAAACGCAAAAATCCGCATTAAGTATATAAATCATAAGCGGTGGTGCGGTGCGGTTAACATCCGCAAAACCCACAAAAACCGCAAAAATCCGCAAAACCGAAACCGCAAAAAACCGCGCGGTGCGGATTCTCACTTTTGAAAAAACCGCAATTGCGGATGCGGTTTCATTTTTGCCAAAATCCGCACCACACCGCACCATGCTCACCCCTACCTCCGTTCCACAACTCCATTCTGCTCTAGAGTTCTTACAGCCTAAGTTTGATGAGAAATCCCAACTTCGTCAAAATAAGCTTTCAGTTTGTGATTGGTGAATTCTGTACCGTTATCCGTTCTTACAATGACAACAGGAAGCAGCACTAATGTTTTCTTCAGGAAATTAATAATTACATCAGGGGTTTCATCTTTCGAAGCAAGAAAATGAACCCATGTGTAACGAGAATAGTCATCCACAATGACAAGGACATACCGCTTTCCATTAATACTTTTGATTCTCATTGGGCCACACAAATCCATATGTAAGAGATGTAGCCTATTCGTTGAGTTGGGAACAGGTTTGGGTTTGTGAGGCTTCTTCTTACTTTTACCTTGCTCACAGGAAGGACAAAGATGGTCTTTTGTATATTTAAACGTTGGAAGACCGGTAACAAGATCATCTTTCGCAAGTTGGGTGATGGCATCGAAATTGAGATGAGATAACCTTTGATGCCATAACCATGACTTTGTTGATGTGGCTCGGGCCATGAGACAAATTGGAGAAGCAGCAGACATTTGAAAAAGATCAATGGTGTAAAGGTTGGTGGTGCGATTTCCTTTCAACAAATCAATTCCTTCAAGATCTCTTACAAAACATGTATGACTTCTAAAAGCAACCTCCAAGTCCGAGTCACAAAATTGCCCAACCGAGAACAAATTATGTCCCAAGCCATCAACAATAGAAACTCTGATGATGATTATATGTCCCCAATGAAGATCACCATAGCCTAGAATTGCCGCAACATGATCATTTCCAAATCGAACAGTTCCCATGAAACGCCATACAAAGTTCTTGAGAAGGCTTCGATTCCCAGTCATATGTTTGGAACAGCCCGAGTCCACGCACCAGAGACAAATTTCAACAGCCTGCCAATGATAAGAGAAGAAAATATTTTGGCAACCGATGAAATAGGTTCCTGTATGGTTAGATTATAATTAAGCCGTATCACATACCGACGTTTCACTGTCAGTATGAGATCTACTAGTGTCGATAATTTTGCCACTACTGTCAAAATTTCTACCAGTAGGCAACCATTTAGAGGTGAATCTAGGGCTACCAGGCTTAGCAAGACTTTCTATGGACCCTACATGCGTACTTTTTGGAACATACACCTTAGCCTTAGGAGTGCGTTGTTGTTCACTGACAGCTTGTCAATTCGAGTGTAACCACCATAATTCAAACCATTCATAGTCAAACCACAAGCATCATGACTAAAGGAAAGAAACATTTATTACATTTAGCACAAATAACTTTAGATTTTTCATTTTGAATAGCAAGCTTAAAGTCATTACATTCAGATGAATTAGGTTTCTGATTATGATTAAAAAGCGGTAAATTCCTAGGGTGTTCTTCTACTTCCACATTATTGATCTTGGGGCGACTACTTCTAGAGGCAAAAGGGACCCTATCATTCCTTGTATTGTTCGTAGGATGTGTTCTTCTGCTCTTAGTGTAGTTGTTTATTCCTGTAGAAGAAGACACGCGTCTATTAGAATTAGCACTGTTTAAATCAATAACTTGTGGTTGAGTTATAGTGGTCGGTTTTGTCCTAACGCTTGCTTTACGTTGTTTGCTAGGAACAGAGGGAGAACTAACCCGAAACATTCCTGGGGCAATCACAGCAGTTTTCGTTCCAGCAACCTTGGGAAAAGGTGTCACAGCAATACGAGTGGGTCCCGAGGTTGCTGGTTTCTGGATCATCGTATCCACAATCGAACTAGGTTCAGAAGTCTTATCTTTTAACAAGGCCTTTAACTTACAGTTCTCACAGATTTTATCAATAAGTTTCTGATAGACAGACTTACTTTGTTCAACAGCCCGCTTATATGAAACAACAACACATTCTAAATCTGCAATCTTAGCCTTAAGCTTCTGAACATTACCATCACTAGCACTCTCTAACCCTGAAGAGGCCAAATTCGTTTCCGAAACCCCTCCTAACTGAGTCTGCAACCGAGCGATTGTTTGTTGCATTTCATTGTAAGCTTTTTCATACGAAATCTTGTCATAATTGCATTCGTCACATTTTTGACAAATTTATTCCAAAGATCGGTGAATTCTTTATCCTTTTTAATGACATAAGATTCCATTTTCTCTTTCATAAGATCAAGCTCAGTTTGGAGGTTTTCATTATGCGACATAGAGGTACCTAACTCAACAGGGCGACTATCAATACAATCACGAGCTTTAGAGAGGCGTTCAAGATCGTTTTCCAAAACTTTGATTTCATCAAGAGATTCATCAACTTCCTTCGTCAAAGATTTAAAGTCTTCAACAAAGTTGGCTATTTCTTTTAGAAAAGCGTTTTCCAAATTGCCTAACCGAGCGTCAACTTGATTAATAATCGGATTAATATCGTTTTGAAGAATTTTCTGAACCTCAATCTGAACAGGTGATGTAAAATTTCCTCCAGTGATTTTGGAATTAACAACACGTTTAAGGATGACAAAGTTATCTTTAAGCTCGTTTAGAAATTGGCGTGTGATACTCGGTTTAGGAGGGTCATCAGACAATTCCTCACTTGGTAGCAAAAGCATTTCAGTACTCATTTTAGACCGAACCAAAATAGTTGGAGGATTAACTTTTGGATAATAAACGGGTATCACTTCTTTATCAAGCTTTTTCATTCTTAAACGAGTCTCTACAGCAAGTTCAGTAGTTTCCTCGGAATCATGCACACTAGGAGGATCATGCTCATCGGACAATATCACACTACCATTATATAACGTTTCAATAGTGGCCTGAACTTGCTTAAGGTATCCGGGATTAGGGGGAAGAGGACAACCTAAAGCCAATTTGTATCGAGTGTAATTTATCTCATTCACTTTTGGTGCGAGCATATTTATCGTCTGCATAGTTTGGCCATGTTTTACTAAAAGGTTGTCTAATTCTCTAATCCTATCCTGAGCTTTGCAAAAATCTTCAAGAAGTCCATCTTCTCGAATTTTGAAATCATGTTTCAGCTTTTTTCGTTCTTCTTTTAAATCCAAAATAATAGATTTTTCAGTTGAAAGCTGTTTATTAAGAGAAGTGATTTCATCATTCAATTCGCTTATCTTTTTAGCACTACTTAAGTGTGAGGCATTTAATTTCTTAGTTGTGCATTTTTCTTAATAAACCGATGTAGCATGAGCTTGTTCAAGTTCCTTAATTTTAGCATGATGAATCTCAAAACTTTTCTCCCGTTCCTTATATCCCGCAAGCCCAGTGGTCAATTTGGCATTAGTTTCTCTAAACTTATTATTAACCACCGTAGCATGATCTACATCCTTAGCAAGCTTATCAAATAGACATTTATAATACGCACGTGTCTCATCAGGAAGGGTTGTAGGCTGAGCAACTTGATCCACACTAAGGTCCATACTAGGCTCATTTGAAATAATATTACTATTATTCGTTTGATCCTCGTGTGTCTCAATGTAAGGCTCAAGCATCTCAGTATACTCTTCCTCCTGATTAGACATATTATATATTTCACTATCATCAAAACGTGGGTGTACCTCAGAGGGACCGTCTGAATCATAAACGGGATCTCTGTCAACATGCATTCCTGAGGTAGATGCTTGTTGTAAGTTTGCCATCAAGATGTAGTTGGCATTCACCTCTTCTTCCTCGTCATATTCTGCAGCAGAAGCCATAAGATCAAATTCCTCAGCTTGAAGTGGAATCCCTGCCTCTTCTTTTTGTGCTATGAGAAGCTGAGTCTGAAGATAAGCAGCATCCCTCTTCTTTTTGGCTGTGCAATCTCTAGCATAATGACCAAATCCCCTGCAGTTGTAGCACTGAACCTGACGATTGTTGTTTCCATTTCCCGTACCAGTATTCTCAGCCCTTGCAGCCACAATGTTTCCCATCTGGTTACCAACCGCTGGCACAACTATTAACTCATTCTGATTACCCGTATTCAGAACACCCGGATTTTGACCACGGTTTTTACAATACCGATTTCCTGCATTGCCAACAGTCTGTCCAGTATTCTGACCATATTGTTGAAACTAAGTCCCCGTGTTTCCAGCAACTACCAATTGGTGATCTTGATTCGCATTCATGAAAGGTTGAGCAATCTGCCTATTTCTAGTGTTCGAGGAGATTCTCTGATTGTTGTTGGTGGGGTTAATGGTGAATTTGAATGCCTTTGCAAGTAGGGCAAGACCAGTATTAATAACATGAGTAGGATGGGTGATGTCATCAAAGCAGGCAATGGGTTGTTGTAAGTAATTCATAGCAGCAGGAGGTTGATATCCATAAGCATTGAGTTGTTGTTGTTGTTGTGGCATGAAGTTACTTGATGAGGGTTGATGGTAGGGTACCATGGGATATGACATAGATGACTGAGAGTTTGCCATAAAAGCCAATGGATCTTGTGTCTTGGCACGTCTTTCTACCCTAACTTCGTTAGCTTCATCTTGATTCATCTTCAAATAGTCATATACTTGAGTGTAGTCCATGACATGAAGATCCTTGGTTTGATTGACAAGAGTGACATATCGTGACCATTCGAAGGAAGATTATCAAGAAATTTGATGTTGGCAGCAATTTGTGCAGGTTCATGTTTGTTTCTTCTAAGATGATTCATGAGGGTTGAAAACCAATGATAATAAGGTTCAATTTGTTCCCTGTCAGTAGACGTAAACTTCTCCCATTCACGAAGAAACTTAGTTTCCTTTTCTTGTAAACCGATTTCACTGCCCTTCATCATTTTCTGAATCCTGAGCCACATCTCGTGTGCGGTTTCACAACTATCGACATCAGCATAAACACCTTTAGGAAGTCCCATAAGAATGACTTGAATTGCTTGATCATCAGCGTCGAGTTGTTTGGATTCAGCTTCAGTTAATTCTTCATCTGTTTGCTCATGACTAGAGTCATCTACTGGGTTAGCATTCATAGGGTCCCCAGGCATAATAATTGTTCTTCTAACATACGGACCCTTTTGAATCGAGTGGACAATAAACTTTCCCAAAGGTTTACATTTTGCATAACAAAGGAGACGACTAGCCCATGTAGTGTAGTTCTCCTTGGTAAGCATGGGTGGACGATTCTCAGTACCCGCAGCATAAATATCTTGTTGAGACGTCATCGTAGAAGTCGTGTGAAAAACAGGATCTCAATTCGTAGAAAGCGTATGATGTTGTTGAAGATCTGAAACTTCCGATTTTTTCTCAGTCCGACAATAAATTCCTCAGTCCGACAAAACGGTAAGCTGAAAAAATTCAGTATCGCCAAATTTTGAAATTGAGTTCGAGATAGCCAAAAACTAGTAGGGAAAAAATTTGATTTTACTAGACCTAAAAATTTTAACTCTTTTATTTTTTTATTTTTTTTATTTTTATTTTTTTAATCTTCGTGTAAACTATGCTCCGAGACGAGTCTAGATGGTGGCTAAGGCTAAAAAATACTTGAAAAAATTTTAAAAAAACAGATCAAAGACCCTGATCGAACTCAAGTGATCGTACTCATATCGTACCCAACGATCGTACTCAAGTGATCGTACTCAGATCGTACCCAACATCGTACTCAAATGATCGTACTTCTATCGTACTCACTGATCGTACTCCTATCGTACTCCCCCGATCGTACTCCCTATCGTATCCTGGATCGGACTCCCTGATCGTACTCAGCTATCGTATCCTATCAATCGTACTCCCTATCGTATCCAACGATCGTACTCCCTATCGTGACCACTGATCGTACTCTGCAGTCGTACTCAACGATCGTATTGAAGATCGTAAGTAGAGATCGCAGTCTAGATCGCAACGAGTGATCGTAGGATGGGATCGTGACTTTGGATCGCAAGTAGAAACCCCCAGGGTTTATGCGATCCCAACAATCAGATCGTACTAAAGGAAACAAAGTTACCACTTTTCTCGGATAGAACAAGAACAAAATAATTCGTGATTCGAAGCCTAAAAATGGATCAAACACCTAAAATGTTTGAGTTTTTAAACAAAGCCATGAACTCAAATCACTACTACAACTACTTAGGAGAAGAATGAATCACGAAACACAAGAAAGACACGGACAACACCCAATAGCAATCCACGAATCCCTTGGCTAATGATACCACTTATAGGAATGATACACACGACTTATAAGATCAAGAAATAAAGATGATGAACAACAAGATTAAACCAAAAGGAAAGATTAGATTAAGAACAATAAAAGAGAAAAACAAAGATGTTGTGAATTCCTAGTGAGAGAAAGTTATGAGGTTTCTCTCTCTACAAACCATCAAATGGAAAACACACACACACAAATGAGGCTTAGGAGGCCTTTTATACTAAGTAGTAAGTGTTTAGGAGGCCTTCCTCATTTGTGTATTCGGGACTAATTCCCGTTACATAAACATTAATAACTAAGAACTCTCGACACCGTTGAATAGTATTTTACACGAGTTTTGCAACGGTATATTATATGACCATCACTTTAAATACGGGTAACAGTTTGAGAATGAGATCGTTCAGTTTGTGGAAAATCTTAAAGACGGTTTTATATCTCTCGGCGAAATCTAAATTTTGAAATGAAAGAAGTTCAAAAAGTTTTTCATGAAATGGATGATGCTTATGAGCTACATTTAATTGAAAAAGAAAAGAATTTGTCTGAATATGACCAATTCTTGGAACAAGTGGTATCTCTCGATATAATGACCGTTGTGACACTTAACTGTGCTAATGAGGTTACATCTTTTGTGAATAAATATGATGATGTGCATGATCTCTCTGTGAATATTGTTGAGACTGTAAATGCTGTAGATAATCATTCTTATCACGAATCTAATCCTGAATTTTTAAAGCTTCAAGATTCTTATAACTCACTTTCAAAACATTTTGAGGAGCTTCAACAACATTGTATATCTCTTGAAATAGAACAACAATCTAAAAATTAAACTCTTTTAATAACGAATGATTGTGAAAACAACGTTGAGACAAGTGACAAGATGATTTAGGTGGTTCAGGCATTAGAGGAAGAGATTACAAGACTTAAGAGAGAGTCATTAGTAGAAAATGTGAAAATGGAACTAGAGGCTGCAGAGGCTAAAAACCATGCCTTGGAAAATAGAATCATCTATATGCTAGGGGAGCTTGAACGAGCAAAGCAGGGATTCTCTCAAATTTATGGTTCAATAGAAGAACGCTTTGCTTTTAATGCGGCACATCGCAAGTCACTTGTTGACCAACTGAACCAAAAATGTGCATAAATATTTGATTTAAATATTCAGCTCATCGACAAAAACATGGTTTTAGTTGAGTTAAAGGAGACACTTCAAATCAAAGGACAAGAAGTTATTGATAACACAACTACAAACTCTGCACCGTCCTCTAGTGCTCCCAAACCCAACCCACGTGTGCTTTATCGGGACCGAAAATTTCAGAATAGCCCAACCAAGTTTGCAACTTATATGAAGAATGCCTTAGAACATGCTGAGCTCACTAGGGATATCACTGAGGACATGCGTACACTAGATCCCTCAAATCATCCAAAATATGAGCTTTGCATGTATGTGGATCGAATTCAAGCTTGTTTTGCTAACTTAGAATATATCTGTTAGGACCTATGGAATAGATATTTATATTAGATAAACTAGGAGATATGTAGTTCCTCCTGGTCCTAGTAGTAGTAGGTGCAATACGTGCTCCTGGTCTAGTATAAAGTCAAACATTATTATTCTTAGTAGTTTGTTAGGATATGCATGAGATATGTTAGGAAAGGATATGCATAGCAGAAGTTACACGTTTTGGTTTAATGTAGTATAGGGTTTCCTTGTAGTATAAAAGGAACCCATTGGCAGAAGGGTTAGACACACCTTTCACCATTATACATTTCATATTAATAGTAGAAATCCTTAGTAAGGATCAAGTTATTTAGTTATTCTGTTTTATCTTGTTCATAGTATTTTTATTCCGCACTTATACTTTGTATCACATTAAGTGTCTCCCTGTGAATAGACTTGTGATTAAAGAAGTCGTTCACCATCCTTAGCAGGCTGCAAGATCCATATCAAGTGGACCCAACAAGTGGTATCAGAGCCTGGGAGAGTCTCTGCTCAAGAAGAACCATTTTTTTTCTTACTAACATCTTTGTTTAATCATGTCTGCTTCTAGTTCTACAGAAACAGAATAACTAAATAACTTGATCCTTACTAAGGATTTCTACTATTAATATGAAATGTATGATGGTGAAAGGTGTGTCTAACCCTTCTGCCAATGGTTTCCTTTTATACTACAAGGAAACCCTAATACTACATTAAACCAAAACGTGTAACTTATGATATGCATATCCTTTCCTAACATATCTCATGCATATCCTAACAAACTACCAAGAATAATAATGTTTGACTTTATACTAGACCAGGAGCACGTATTGATCCTACTACTACTAGGACCAGGAAGAACTACATACCTCCTAGTGTATCTGATACAATATCTATTCCATAGGTCCTAACGATATCGGTCAACCGATATCTGCACCACTAAAACAACAACCCATTGCCATTACTCCTTTCAACAAAACCCAAGGAACTAAACCTTCTCTAAGTATACCCAAGAAGGATAAATCAAAATCTGCTTCTAATGTTCCATTGCCTTCTACAGGAGTAAATGTTTCTACCAAGGCTAAAGGATCTCAAGAAAAGAGAGATAGGATCAAGCCTTCCAATAGTAGGAATATGAAGAAGAAATCGGAAGTTCACCCTAGGAATGTTATTTCAGATTTGAATAAAAAGAATCATGTAGCTAAGACAAAAAACTATAGGGTTGTGCATCAGCCTATGCTTAATGTGAATTCTAATTTGAGATGTTGGAATTGTAATGAATGCATATTTTCTCAGCGTTATGATTTATGCCTTGTTGACTATGTTAATGAAATGTATGCCATTAGGAATAACCTTGAATGGTAACCAACGGGGAAGAAATTCACCAAAGTTGGATGGCAATGGAAACCCACTGGTAGCACCTTTACTGCTAATAGAACTCAGTGCCCTTTAACTAGGATCACTTCCACTAACGTTAGGTCTCAGCGCCCTTTAAATAGGATCCGTAGCACTAAAGTATGGAAACCACGCCCTTTAACTAGGTCCGCCCCCACTACTATGCCTACCAGTGAAGAAGTACCTCAGGATCTTAGCCAACTTGAAACTAAGCTGACAACTAGGAAGAAAATTTAGAATCTAAGAAAACTTACGGTGGCAACTCTAAGATCATTGTATCTGTACCTACTAACACAGAGGAACAATTAGATTCTGATACATCGTCTTTGTCTGGTGAAATTTTTAGGTGGCACAAATCACCCTCTGGTACTTGGACTATGGGTGCTCAAAGCACATGACCGGAGATCGTTCGATGCTCAAAAATTTCGTCAGTAAGTTTCTAGGCACGGTTAAATTTGGTAACGACCACATTGCAAAGATCATGGGTTACGGTGAATATCATATTGGGAATGTTACGATTTCAAGGGTATATTATGTGGAAGGACTCGGTCATAATTTATTCTCAGTGGGACAATTTTGTGATTCAAACCTTGAGGTTGCTTTTCGACAACATACTTGCTTCATTCATGATTTGGCCAGAAATGATCTGTTAAAAGGTTCTCGAGGGGATAATCTCTACACGTTGTCTATTAAAAACATGATGGCCCTTCTCCCGTATGTCTTCTCTCCAAAGCATCAAAGACTAAGTCATGGTTATGGCATCGACGTTTATCTCATCTTAATTTTGATGCTATTAATCACTTGGCTAAAAACGAACTTGTTCATGGTCTTCCACAGCTTAAATTTAATAAGGATAATTTATTTTATACATGTTTATTGGGGTAAAGCACCAAGAAATCTTAGAAATCTAAAGTTGAAGACACCAACCAGGAACCACTGCATCTTTGCATATGGATCTTGGCGGGCCAATGCGTACGGCCAGTGTGAGTGGTAGAAAGTACATCCTCGTCATGGTGGATGACTTTTCAAGATTTACATGGGTCAAATTCTTAGCATCCAAGGATCAAGTACCGACATTTATTATCAAATTTCTAAGGATGATCCAAGTGCGTTTTAATGCTACTGTTAGCCGCATTCGACTAACAATGGAACTGAGTTTGTGAATCAGACTCTACGAAACTATTATGAAGAGGTTGGAATTTCACATGAAACATCAGTTGCTCACACTCCACAACAGAACGATGTCGTGGAAAGACGTAACCGTACACTTATGGAAGCTGCTAGAACTATGATAATCTACGCCAATGTTTCGTTATTCTTATGGGCTGAAGCAGTGGCAACTACATGTTATACCAAACACCGCTCTATTATTCGTAAGCGCCATGGAAAAACACCATATGAGCTTCTTCATGGACACAAACCCGATATCTCCTTTCTTCACGTGTTTGGTGCAATTTGTTATCCAAATACTAATAGTGAGAATTTGGGCAAACTTCAACCGAAGGCTGATACAGGAATTTTCATTGGTTACTCACCCGCAAAGAAAGCTTACCGGATTTATAACCGTCATCTTGGCAAGATAATAGAAACAATGGATGTCGATTTTGATGAGCTGACAGCACGGGCTTTTGAGCAACGCAGCTCTGAACCCACTCTTCATGAGATGGGAACCGGTACTATTAGTTCCGGATTAGTTCCCACCAATCCTACTTCTACATCATTTATGTTGGAAATACGTTTTACGTATTTAGAAAGTCTCGGTCACTCCAACAATGTAGTTATAGGCTCGTAGTTATGTTTAGTATCATTTATTAAATAGCCCGACCCATGAGCATGTTCATGGGCCGGAAGTCCAAGTCCATTAAGGACTTGGGGTATTTAAACCTCTTTCCACCATGGAAAGAGGTGTTGGTTGTTCATTTCTTTCATTTCAATATACAAGTTTTCATTCACTTCTCTCTCTAACTTTCTCTCTCTAGAAAAACATCAACCCTCTTGATTTATAAAGATTATCATTGTTCTACAATTGGTATCAAGAGCCATGGGATGAAATAAAGATTGGTTTTGTGTTGTTCATACTTTTTTTAAGTGTATTCATGTGTTTTTGATTGATTTTTCCAAAAGTTACAAATTTTTTTTCGTGTTCTTTGATTCCAAGTGATCTACATATCTTCTAAATAGTTCTAGTAACGATTTGGTGATATTCGTTTGGTTAGAATAACGTTTTTCAAGGTAAAAATCCTTTCTTTCTTGGTGATCTTAAGTCTCGGACTGATTTTTAGGATACGATCTGTCTTTGTGTTTGCATAAACCCTGGGGGTTTCTACTTGCGATCCTTAGTCACGATCCTTTGTTGCGATCATAACTTAGATCCTCGCTACGATCCACCATTGTGATCTAGTAGTACGGTCTATAGGTACGATCCACCATCACGATCAAGAACCAGTTGCTCAGTACGATCCATCAGTGCGATCTAGTAGTACGATCTATAGGTACGATCCACATTTCCATTGCTTAGTACGATCCATCAGCACGATCAGGCTACGATCAGTATTGCTACGATCATGGTACGATCATCTCACTACGATCAGGGTACGATCATATTACTACGATCAGGGTTCGATCATCTCACTACGATCAGGGTTCGATCATGTCACTACGATCAGGATACGATCAGGATAGGGAGTACGATAGATCACTAGAATAGGGGAGTGCGATCGCAACACGATTTGGGAGTCCGATTAGAGTACGATCAGCCATAGTTTTTCAACAATTAGAGGATTTTCAACCTTGGTTTTTATTTGGAAACATTAGCAAAAAACACACAATCAAAAGATCTTAATATCTTTAGTTACACAACATTAAAACACATAATCTTATTTCATTGCTCGATCATAATTGATAATCTTTTTTTAAGGGATCACAAAATGAATTCACATTCATACATGCCAACTATGACTTCACTCACCGATATATCGATCATTTCGGGTACCGATACTCGCCCGCCTTTGCTCATCAAAGATCTATTTGAAGCATGGCAAGGCCGTATGAGAACATATATCAAGGGCAAACAAAATGGTCGACTTATGCTTCAATCAATTGATAAAGGACCATTAGATTGGGGAGAGGTTACCGTCAACAATGTGACAAGACCAAGGGAGTATCATGAGTTAACCGATGCCAATAAAATCATTGCAGATGCCGATGAAAGGGCTGTTCAGACAATTCTTCAAGCCATTCCACCCGATATCTTTCGAATGGTGAGTGAACATACAGTAGCAAAGAATCTTTGGGATCGACTTGCGGTTTTGCTACAAGGGATATCGCTCACTAAGAAAGATGAGAGTGTCAACTGTATGATTTGTTTGATAGGTTCACATACCTTCCAGGGGAGACACTTCATGATTTTTATTGGCGTTTTACCACTTTGATGAATGACATGAATGTCTATAATCTACGGATTGAACAGTTTCAATTAAACACCAAGTTTTTGAACACACTACCCCCTGAATGGAGTCAATATGTGACTGATGTCAAGATGATTCGTGATCTACACAACTCCAGTTTAGATCAACTTTATGCTTTCTTACAACAACATGAGAAGCATGTGATCCAAAACAGAATATCTCAAGGACCTTATCATGAACCAATGGCATTATTGGCAAACCATCCTACACTGTCATACCACAACTCTCAGCTTGCTTTAGGACACAAATCATCATATCAACCTATGTATCAAACACCAAGCTTCCCACAGTACTCGATTCTTCCACCGCCGCCTACATCTTATCATCAACCAGTAACATCATCATCACAAGGAGATTCACACCCATTACCTTATGCTTCACACCAGTATTCACCATATCAACCTCCCACCAACCTTGCTAGTACCTATCCACAACTTGAGGCTCCTCAACCTCATTACTCACATCAAGTAAGTGCTCCAACCAATCAGCTTGTTGCTCAACCAGCATCAGCTTTCTACTGTGAAGATGACATCCCTGTCCCTGAATTTAGACAAGGAGATAGCCCTACTGAAATCCTTGCTCAGATGTCTGCTTATTTAAGTCAAACTTTGAACAAAAGAGGTTACCAAGATCCAGCAACAACTAACAATCAGTTAAGGAACTCGTCTAACTCTCGACAACAGGCAACAATTCAGGACGGAAGGGTCATGGTGCAACCACTTCAAGGGAGATCAAATTCGTCTACTGCTGGTGCACGTTCATCCACTACTACTGCTACAAGGGCAAACAACAC
This sequence comes from Glebionis coronaria, assembly GCA_025667525.1. Lineage (NCBI taxonomy): Eukaryota > Viridiplantae > Streptophyta > Magnoliopsida > Asterales > Asteraceae > Glebionis > Glebionis coronaria. The sequence goes on from JANFOE010000109.1 coordinate 563,958, forward strand.
TGGTAAAATGAAGGTGGTTATTTGCTACAACTGCAAAGGGGAAGGGCACATGGCCCGAGAATGCAAGCAGCCTAAGAGGAGAAGGGACGACACATGGTTTAAGGAGAAGATTTACCTGGTGAATGCTCAAGCCCAAGGTCGTGAGCTTGAAGAAGAAGAATTGGCATTCCTTGCAGATCCGGGAGTAGCGGAAACTGATGGTCTCACAACGGTCATCACCAACAATGCTGCATATCAATGTGATGATTTGGATGCATATGACTCTGATTGTGATGATCTTAACACCGCCAAAGCAGCTCTCATGGAAAATCTTTCACTATATGGAACTGATACCTTTTCTGAGGTACCACATACTGCTACAGATACTAGTATTGTACCGTATCAAGTTGAACAAATGTTTGAGTATTCGGAACAGCCTCCGGTGGTTAGTAACTCAATCGACGAGACAAACAATGATAGCAATATCAGTGAAAGTCCTCAGACTTTGAGTGAACCACAACAGGGAGCTATTACGACTACCAATCCGTCTGCTCAACCTGATTTGGTTATGGTCCCTGCATCTTTGCTTAGCCAAATGAATAATGCGGTCCTTGAAACCCTTAATGCTAATCAGACTTTATCTGCCGAGATTGCTTTGCATAAGGACAAAGTTAAAACCTTGGAAATGACTCTTGTGTCCACTACCTTAACCAATCCTGAATTTGATAGGTTTAGGAAATTTCAAATGGGCAATCTGCTAGAAACTGAGAGTTTAAGAGCAAATCTTTCGAATGAACTTAAAGAAAAAGAGTAAGTCGTTACTAATTTTCAACAACTTCAAACGGATTTTGAAATTCTTGAGTCCAAAGAGCTTGAATTGGAAATTAAGACGTCTGAAAGAATAAAAGAAACGAAAATTAAGCTTTTAAAAAAATATGCTGCTTCACATCTAGTACACTTGTTTCATGCATCATTTAAAGAGTTCAATCTATCACGTCTTATAGACTTACCACCTAACCCGGGGTATGCAAAGCAAGCGCTTAACCACAACCCACGACTTTATGATGCAACAAAGTTAGGATTGGTATTAGATCCGATAGTGTTCTCAAGTGATTCTATGACACCATATGATGAAAAGCAGTTAAAATTACTTTCTACATATCCTGAATATGATTATGCTTCAATGAATGCCAAAAATGCGACAATAGATCTTAGAATTCGTTTTAATATGAAAAAGAGAACTCTCCAAACATCCACTTTCATGCCGACTAGAGAATGCCTTAGTATAATTCCTACACTTGTCAACTCGGAAAAACCAAAGGAAATTCCTAAGAATCTTCCACCGGTTAGTACGATAAAGCTCAGCTTCGAAGAGATTGGGCAATACCTTACCGATTTTGACAAGGTCATTTTGGAATGTACGACTTCAACGGCTCAAACCGCTGGAGAATGGGCGTTCGAACACATGAAAACGGTGTTTGAGAAAGAGATCGTTCCGTTTGTGGACAATATTAAACAAGGAATCTATGATCTAGCGTGTAATTTAAGTTTTGAAATTGGTGAAGTTCAAAAAGTTTTCAATAAAATGGATGATGCTTATGAACAACACTTAATTGAAAAGGAAAATATTTTATCAGAATATGACCGCTTTTTAGAACATATGGTGTCTCTCGAAGTGATGCAAGTTGTTACTGTTAAATATACTCATGAAATTTCATCTAATGTGAATATTTGTGATGATGTGCATGAATCTGTTAATACTGTTGAACATGTGAATACTGTAGAAAATCATTCTTGTCATGAATCCAACGCTGAATTTTTAAAGCTTCAAGATTCGTATAATACACTCTCAAAAAGTTTTAATGAGCTTCAACAACATTCTATATCTCTTGAAATTGAGAATCAATCTAAAAATGAAACTCTTTCAAAACTAAATGATGGTGGAAACTCCGTTGAGACAAGTGACAAGATGATTCAGATGGTTCAGAATTTAGAAGAAGAGATGATGAGAATTAAGAGAGAATTACTAGAAACAAAAACGGAACTAGAGGCTGCAGAGAATAAAAATCATGTCCTAGAAAATAGAATTATTTCTATAATAGGAGAGCGTGAACAAGTAAGGCAGGGAGACTCAAAAATTTCTGGTTCAATAGAAGAACACCTCGCGTTTAATGCGACAGAACAAAAGTCTTTAATTGACAAACTGAACAAGAAATGTGAGGAAACCTCTGACCTAAAAATTCAGCTCATAGACAAAAACATGGTTTTGGCCGAGTTAAAGGAGACACTTCTTCTCACCCGACAAGAAGTTGTTAATAACTTAGCTACCAACTCTACACCATCCTCTAGTGCTCCAACAACCAATTCAGTAGTGCTTTATAAGAACCCACTCCATAAGAAAAACCCGGTTACCTACGATGATTATATGAGGAATGCAATTAAGCATGTAGATCTTGTTAGGGATATTTTAGATGATTTGTATGCGTTAGATCCCTCAAGCAGTTACTATTATTCAGCTCATGAATATATTAAGCGTGTTCAATATTGCTTAACATATTTGCAATACATAGGAAAACCGGGTTCTGCACTACTCACTAATCGACCCATTGCTGTAACTCCATTCAATAAGACCCCAAGAGCTAAGCCCGTTTTAAACACACCCATCAAGGCTAAGTCAAAATCTGTAACTAATGTTCCCTTGGCTGCTACAGGAGTAAATGTGTCCATTAAGGCTAAAGGATCTCAAGACAAGAAAGATAGGATCAAGCCTTCCACTAATAGGACTGAGAAGAAGAAAGTAGAAGTGCACCCTAGGAATGTTATTTCAGTTTTAAATAAAAAGAATCATGTAGCTAAGACAAAAGGTCCTCTTTCTGAGTGGAAACCTAAGCAAAATGTGAATTCTAATGCGAAATGTTGGAATTGTAATGAATGCATGTTTTCTCAGCGTCATGATTTATGCCTTGTTGATCACGTGAATGAAATGTATGCTATTAAGAACAATCTTGAATGGATTCCAACAGGGAAGAAATTTACCCAAGTTGGGTGGCAATGGAAACCCACTGGTAGGACCTTTACTACAAATGGAACTAAGTGCCCTTTAACTAGGATCACATCCACGGAAGTTAGGTCTAAGCGTCCTTTAAATAGGAACACTAGCACTAAGAAATGGAAAAAGCGCCCTTTAACTAGGTCTGCCCCCACTACTGTGCCTACCAGTGGTAATGTCCCCAGTCAAAAAGTACCTCATAATACTAGACAACTAGAATCTAAGCCAACCACTAGTAAGAAAATCTGGAAACCTAAAGTTTCGTCTGATAGCAAATCTAAGATAATTGTATCTGTACCTGCTAACTCAGAAGAACAATTAGAATCCGATACATCGTCTGTGTTTGGTAATATTTTCAGGTCGTCCAAATTATTCTTTGGTATTTGGACTCGGGGTGCTCCAAACATATGACTGGAGACCGCTCGATGCTCAGAAATTTCGTCAGCAAGTTTCTAGGAACGGTTAAATTCGGCAACGACCATATTGCAAAGATTATGGGTTATGGTGAATACCAAATTGGGAATGTCACGATTTCAAGGGTTTATTATGTGGAGGGACTTGGTCATAATCTATTCTCAGTAGGACAATTTTGTGATTCAAACCTTGAAGTGGCCTTTCGACAACATGCTTGCTTCATTCGCGATCTTGCAGGAAATGATTTGTTAAAGGGTCTCGAGGGGATAATCTCTATACTTTGTCTATTCAAAACATGATGGCCTCCTCTCCTGTTTGCCTGCTCTCCAAAGCATCTAAGACCAAGTCATGGTTATGGCATCGACGGTTATCTCCTCTTAACTTTGATGCTATTAACCATTTGGCTAGAAACGAACTTGTTCGTGGTCTTCCAAAGCTTAAGTTAGACAAGGATCATTTATGTTCCGCGTGTTCATTGGGGAAAAGCACCAAGAAATCTTACAAACCTAAAGCAGAAGACACCAACCAAGAACCACTGTATCTTTTGCACATGGATCTTTGCGGGCCAATGCGTACAGCTAGTGTGAGTGGTAGAAAATACATCCTCATTATAGTGGATGATTTCTCAAGGTTTACATGGGTAATGTTTTTAGCATCCAAGGATCAAGCACCAGAGTATATCATTACTTTCTTAAAGATGATCCAAGTACGTCGTAATGCTACTGTTCGCCGCATTCAGACTGATAACGGCACTGAGTTCGTTAATCAAACTCTTCGAAATTATTATGAAAAGGTTGGTATCTCTCATGAAACATCTGTGGCTCGCACTCCACAACAAAATGGTGTCGTTGAAAGACGTAACCGTACACTTATGGAAGCTGCTCGAACTATGTTGATTTATGCGAATGCTCCTTTTATTCTTATGGGCAGAAGCAGTGGCAACCGCATGTTATACCCAAAACCGCTCCATCATTCGCAAACGTCATGGTAAAACTCCATATGAGCTACTTCATGGACATAAACCCGATATTTCATATCTTCATGTGTTTGGTGTACTTTGCTATCAAAATACAAATAGTGAGAATCTGGGAAAACTTCAACCGAAGGCTGATATTGGAATTTTCATTGGATACTCGCCTGCAAAGAAAGCTTACCGGATTTATAACCGTCGTGTTGGCAAGATTGTAGAAACTTTGGATGTCGATTTTGATGAGCTGACAGCGATGGCTTCTGAGTAACACAGCTCTGAACCCGCATTACACGAAATGGGAACCGGTACAATCAGTTCCAGATTAATTCCCAACAATCCTACTTCTCCATCATTTATACCACCAACAAGGTCCTAGTGGGATAAGTTATTTCAACCTATGTTTGATGAATTCTTCGATCCACAAAGTAATGATTCTCCAGCACCTGTAGCAGTAGATCCGATTCCCGTAGTTGTTGCTCAAGATAATGGAAATCTATCTGAGGCATATACGGTTACTCTTGAACAAGATATCCCATCCCCCACCAATTCTCAAACAACACCTGAATAATCACCCCCACTCGTTCCTAATGATGTTGAAGAGGACCTATATGATCACGATCTGGAATATGCTCACTTACAAGAGCTTCCCTTCTTTGGTTCACTAATACCTGAAGACCCTACCGGTGCGTCTACCTCAGAGGAAGCTCCTGCAATCGTTCACTCCCGACCACCACGAATTGAAACTCACAACACTAAATGGACAAAGGATCACCCAATCCGCAATATTATTGGTGACATCGATCGACCAGTCTTAACACACCATCAACTTCAAGAACATGCATTATATTGCTATTTTGATGCATTTCTTTCAGACACGGAACCTAAAAACTGGCAAAAATCCATGACCAAATCATCATGGATTGAGGCCATGCAAGAGGAACTTAATGAATTCCAACGTCTTGAAGTGTGGGAATTAGTTCCGTTACCCAGCAACGTTGAAATCTTGACATTGTTGTGGGTATACAAGGTTAAGCTCGACGAGTTAGGTAGTGTGCTGAAAAACAAAGCTAGATTGGTTGCTAGAGGTTACAAACAAGCTTTGGGTATCGATTTTGAAGAATCCTTTGCTCCTGTTGCACGATTGGAGGCAATTAGACTATTTATTGCTTATGCTGCTCACATGAATATGATCGTCTACCAAATGGATGTTAAGACGGCATTTCTCAATGGTGAATTAAGGGAAGATGTCTATGTAAGCCAGCCGAATGGATTCGTCAATTCAGAGTATCCTAATCACGTGTACAAGCTCAAGAAGGCTCTTTACAGGTTGAAACAAGCTCCACGCGCGTGGTACGATCTCTTATCGTCGTATCTCATCTCCAAAGGCTTCTCCAAAGGCAAAGTGGACCCAACATTATTCATTCTCAAGGAGGACAACGACATGATACTAGTACAAATTTATGTTGATGATATAATATTTGCTGCTACTAATCAACGTTTGTCTGACCGTTTTGAGAAAATTATGTCCACACGCTTTAAGATGTCGATGATGGGAAAATTTTCATTTTTCTTAGGGTTGCAAATTTCTCAGAATCCCAGAGGCATCTTCATTAATCAATCCAAATTTGCTCTTGAATCCTTAAAGAAATATAACTTTGAAAACTGTGACCCCGTGGATACTCCAATGGTGGAGAGATCTAAGTTAGATGAAGATAAGGAAGGGATAGCTGTCGATCCTAAACTTTACCGTGGAATGATCGGCACCCTTCTCTATCTGACTGCTAGCAGGCCTGATTTGCAATTTGCTATAAGCATGTGTGCCCGGTATCAGGCTCGGCCTACTGAAAAGCACTTACATGTTGTGAAAAGGATCTTTCGGTATCTAAAAGGAACACTTCATCGTGGTCTGTGGTATCCGAAGGATTCCTCTATTGCACTAATTTCATATGCAGATGCAGATTATGCCGGGTGTCAAGATACCAGACGTAGCACTTCTGGCAGTGTGCAACTTCTTGGAAATAGACTTGTTAGTTGGGCATCAAAAAGGCAGAATAGCGCTGAGATATCAAGTACTGAGGCTGAATACATTGCTATGTCCGGTTGTTGTGCTCAAGTTCTTTGGATGAGGTCACAATTGACTGACTACGGTCTTGGATTCAACAAAATCCCGATGTACTGTGATAACAAAAGTGCAATCGCTCTATGCTGCAACTACGTTCAACACTCTCGAGCAAAGCACATTGACATCCGCTACCACTTCATCAAGGAGCAAGTGGAAAATGGAGTGATCGAACTGTACTTCGTCAACACTGAGTATCAGCTGGCAGATATATTCACAAAGGTCTTAGATCGAGGACGTATCGAGTTTTTGATCGAAAAGCTAGGCATGAAATCATTTTCACCAGCGACACTTAAGGAGTTGGCAGAAGAATCTGAAGAATAGTAGTGGTAAACTATTCTCGAGTATCCTTTGATCGTGATTTTGTATATTATCGTATATATTTAAAACAACAAAAGAAAAACCATAAAAAATATAAAACATAGAAAAACCATAAAAAATATAAGACATAGAAAATCCATAAAAAATATAAAATCAAGAAAATCCAAAAATATGTTTCGTTTTCAAATTGGGCATGTCTTTTAGTACGGTAATATTTACGGCTTTAGAAATGTTGATTAATATTGACACGGCGCCATAAATAGAGTCCGTATAAAAGTTGTACAAGTTTTAAAACATGCCCATTATGGCTTGTAGTTATTTCAGACTACAACCCGCTTTTCGCATTAAAGTCACGTATTTCTTTTGAAAACGTTGGCTCGCAACGGGAATTAAGTTTCTCGGGCAAGGTTTACTTTAAAACCTTGTAAGGGGCCAAGTTTACTTTATAACTTGGTCTAACACAAATTTGTGTACGTATCAGTGCACTTATTTTGTCTAAATAAGAGAAATCTTATTGCCACCAGAATCGTTCTTAAAATCACTAAACCAGAAAAAGTCTTCTCGTATATTTGTTCTTCTAAAAACAATGACTACAACTCTTTAAATAGAAAACGGGTCTATGTTTAAGGGGGAGCAAATATTATATTGCTTTTGGAATTAAATTGCATCTTCAAAAAGGATTTTCAGAAACTATAAAACCAGCCATTCTCAATTCTATATGCTTTGTTATTTTATGTGGCCTGAGGTATTGCATGTTTGAAATTAAGCTTTAGGAGTTTGATGTCGTGTTTTCCTTCTAAGATAAGACATTACAGGTTTAAGTGTTAGCTATTTCACGTGTTGCTACATGTCTTGGTCGAACATTTTACACCTTGGGGGTACACAAATTGCAAAATTGCAACTAAGGGGGGACCAAATTGCAATTTATTGCAAATTGGTTTGACAACAGTCAAATACATATCCCACCCCCCACTCGTTTATCTGTCTTAACATAAATTCAAAACACAAACTCGTCCGCCATTGTTATAGCTTCATACCCCTACTCGTTTATCTGTCTTATCGTGCCTTTGTTTATCTCTTATCTAGTTATAACTATATTCATTTGCTTATGTTTATTAGATGTTTATATCTCATGCTATAATCATTAGCTCAGACGCATATCCATACGAATCTGAACCAAATTTAGGGTTTCTTGATTCTTGATAAAAACGAGTTTTTAGTGCTGGGATGTGTTCATATTGCCTAGATAAACATTGGATTTTAACAGGTTGGCTTATAACATCATCCTTGTCCCATAATCGCTCACTTAAGATCTACCTCGGTTCTATCACCAAGAATGCGATCAATGGCTACGATCCATTCTCATCGCATTGATTGCGATGGCTTTACCTTATCTACTCGCTGCGATGGCTCATTACGATGGGCCTGTTGCGATGGTCCATTGCGATGGATCGTTGCGATGGTTCATTGCGATGGATCATTGTGATGGTTCATTGCGATGGATCGTTGCGATGGTCCGTTGCGATGGATCGTTGCGATGGTCTGTTGCGATGGATCGTTGCGATGGTCCGTTGCGATGGATCGTTGCGATGGTCTGTTAAGATGAATCGTTGCGATGGGTCTGTTACGATGGCTTCAATGCGATGGGTAGGATGCGATGGTAGGATGCGATAGGCTAGGATGCGATGGTAGGATGCGATGGGGTAGGATGCGATGGGATAGGATGCAATGTTTAGGATGCGATGAGTATGCTGCGATGGGTAGAATGCGATGGCTAGAGTGCGATGGGTTGGTACGATGGATTTAGTTCGATGGACTTAATACATGAGTTCACTACGATAGGTACAACACGATGCATTGTTTAAATGGACAAAATTTGCAAGTTTGATAAAACATATTAAACACTATCGTGACTTTAGTTTTGCAATGCATCTGCCTTGAATATCTTTTAGCTTGCGATATAGGTCTATATTGTTTGTTACACTTGTTACGCTGGTTATGGATTTTAAGGGTTGTACATATGCCTAAGACTTTCTTATGAAATCTGCCTAGTCTTCACTCCCATTTTTAGGCTTTTAGTAAATTAGGGCCTTTAAAACGAGACCAAGTCATATTGAAATTGAATAATTTTATCTCATAAGAATACTTGAACGGTTTCTTATTACAGAAGGTCATCTTATTTAATAAGTTGACTATTCTGTAAACAAAAGAGATACAAATCAATTATTCAATGTCTTGTGTTTTGCATCCAGGCCATGGAAGACAATGTCTCAGCGTTGTCTAACTCTGTGTTCAAGCCTACTGAAATCTGGGTTGAAGTTACTCCTAAAATTACTGAAGTAGTGGTTGAAACTGAACCAAAGCCCACTGAAGTTGTGGTTGAAATCCCACCAAGACTAATTGAGGTTGTGGTTGAAACCAAACCTAAACCTACTGAAGTTCTGGTTATGACAACCAAGAAATCCAAATACTTCAAGTAACTTATGCTATGTTGTGACTTCATTTTGAATAAATTGTCTTTGGAATATCTTTCTATCTTAGATGTGATTCTGCCTGTATGAACCTTGTCTTTATGAACAATGCTTGTATTTTGTTACTCAAACATGTATGGTGACATTTGTTGTGATTTATCTAAAATGTTTAGGATTTACATAGTTTATGAGATATATATATATATCAAGTATGCTCGTGTTAATCTAAAAACAGGAAAATGTCGATAACCGAAGAAGAACAAAAACAATTAGATCTTATCCTTGTTCCACTTAATGCTCGAATGCAACATGCACCAAACAATTTTCGTCTGAGAGACGATTTTGATCCTTCTTTGGCGGCATTCAAAATCGCAACAGACATCCTAGATTGTTCACCAATAAAGGATGCATTACGTGTCACTGCATCGGTTCCTGAAGTATACATGCATGAATTTTGGGCAACTGCCTCAATCACACAAGCAAAGCAATTGTCAAAGAAGATAATCTCCTTTACTCTGAACAACAAAGCCTTGACATTTGATCTGCGTCAGTTTAGGCAACTATTTAAGCTTCCAAAGCTTGCAAAAGGGGAACACTTTGTGCCTGATCCAGATGCAGAAGAACTACTTAGAGTAATCCGAGAGTTGAACTATGAGGGTGAAATTGGTTTTCTTTCTCAGTTTAACACATCACATATTGGACAACCTTGGAAAGCAATTGTCATCACTTTAGTGAAGTGCCTTACTTCCAAGATTCGCGGATCAGATGCAATGCGACCCGCTCAGGAAGTTATCTTTTGGGGTCTCTACACCGGATCTAAAGTGGATTATGCTTTACAATTTTGGGAAGAATTTTGTCATCAATTCACAAGTTCCAAGAGAAAAGCGGTACATCTTCCATTTCCAAGGTTCACAAAACTCATTATCAATCACTTCATAAAGAGTGACCCAGATATTGATCATCGCGGGAACTTTTTCTATCATACTCAAGATGATGACGATGTGTTAGACACTATGACTGCGGATAATCAATTCACAAAATATAAACTCAGACCAGCTGAAGTGCCAGCAATCATGATGAATGACGGTATAAGGGAAAGTGATCACTACAGAGAGATGCTTAAAGATATTGAAGCACATTTTATACGAGCAAATGCAGATCCTTCCGAAAAACAAGCAGAGACGCAAAAAGGAAAACGAAAGAAAAGAATTTCCAAGCGCGAATCGACTGTTTCATCAAAAGACAAAGGCACAAGAAAAGAGCATTTAGTTGATGAAGAGACTGAAGATGCTGAGATGACCCAAACAGAGGAAGAACAGGAAGAAATACCACTTCGAAAGACAAAGAAAGCAAAGCAGACCAAGGGTAAAAGTGTTGCTTCCGAAGAACCTGCTCAACAACAGAGTTCTGAAGCCAAACGACTGCGTATTGTTCTTCAACAAAGCAGACAGGAAGCTTTTTCCACAGGCTCAGGTTCAAGAATGTTTGAGGACTTAGCAGAATTCGACGATCCTGATGCTGACTTGGCATTTTATGAAGATCCTCTCGACGAAGATACTTATGAAGATGCTGGTAACTACCACCTTGAAGTCGTGAGCCAAGTGAAGAACGTGAGAGTAGTGCAGACACAGATACAAGTATGATGTATCGAGACGCCAATATTACCACTTCTTTACCAGAATGAACTCACATGGTGTTAAACGAAGATGCTCATGCAACTTTCATACCAGAGACTCAACTTCAAAGTAAGTCTACTTCTGGTTCTGATGACGTTTTAAAATATCTTAATCTGGAAGGAGAGGGCGTTGAGGTCACAAAAACTGATCCGTCAACAAACGAAACAGTGGTGGATGTTCCCATAACTACTGTTACATCCACCACCACTCCACTATTATCCACCCCGGTCATCAGTGAGGTCATTACACCAGTTATCACCCCGGCACCTGCTGCACAACAAGTATCAACCACCATCATTACCACTGAATCTACACCGTCATCCGCAGCTGAACAACTTGTATCAACCACCGCCCCAATCATTGTATCAACATCAATACCTATCCTTCAACAACCAGTATCATCCACCACTTTAACAGTTATGGTTACACCCCCACCAGAAGAACCACAAGTATCATCTACATCCAATCCCTTCCTCACAGTCAATGATCCACTGATCCAGTCTCTTCAACAACAGCTGGAGGCTCAAGCTACTCAAATAACTACATTGACTGAAAGGATCACCACTCCTCCCAAGGAACCACAACATGATGAGCCTACACTTCAGAAACTAATAGAAAGAGTGTCTAGACTTAAATCAAAACATAAATCATTTCTTAAAGAGAAGAAAACTCGGGATAAAGAAAATGCTGCTTTTCTCAGGTCAATTGACGAGCAGATGACCACGATCATTCGACGTGAACTCAAGTCTTATGTTAATCAACAACTACCACATCTTGTCGGTAATGGTCTATCTACTCTTCAACTAATGACATTGCTACAGACACGTCTGCTATATTTGGGAGCTCATAAATCGAAATACAAACGCAAAGTTCTGCAATATCTCAACAAAGCAATTCTTGAAGAGAATCCTGCAGACACTACCGACTCTGAGTCTGACGATGAAGACGAACTAGAGGAGGAAGAAGATGAGGGTAACGATGAGGAGGATGATGGTGACAATGAACAAAATGAGGAAGAAGATAAGGAAGGAGATGAGGAGGAAGAAAAGGATGAAGAAGAAGAGGATAAGGATGACGATGAAGATAAAGACAAAGATACAGGCGACGATGAGGATGACGATGATGATAATGACGACGGTAATGGAACTACCAAGGGTGATCAGAATGACGAAACCGGTACTAATGCCGAAGAGCCTAATAAGGATGACGGTGACAAAGCTACTGAGAAGGGTTTAGAGAAAGCTGTAGAAAACATTGTTGAAACCGCTGAAAAGACAATAGAGTCTACTGTACCAGAAACTCAGCAAATCGATACAGGTATATCTACTGCACCAGCTCTTACTACTGATTCTCACAATGAATCCGTAGAATATATGCAAGCAGAAGAACCGACACAGCCAATGCTTGAAGAAGAACCTCACGGTGATATACCGGTAATGCAAGATCAGCCTTCCACAACATTTAAAGATCCACACAACAGTGATATGGAAGTTGAAGATCTACATGTACCAGAACCAACGTTTGCTGAATCTTTAATCATTGATGACACGGTACAGGAGCAACTTTGGCTAACAAATGCAGCACCACAACATCCCTTTGCCACTGCAACTGAAATGGAGATGACTCAATTCCTCAATAACCCTATCGATTTCTCGGCCTTTCTACGGTATTCTCATGGGCAATCGACAATGACTCCAGATTTGATCAAAATGACAGCTGCAAACGTGGACTTCTTTGATACGTTGAAGATCAGTCATAATGAAGCAGAATATCATCTGAATGAGCTCACCAAAGCAATGAGAGCGACAACTACAGGAATTCAAACCTCACGTATTGCGACCTCTTACACCAACGGTCATTGTCGGTTCTGCAACAATCCCAATAGAACACTTTGTGTCTCACGACCTTGAATACCTTGAGAATGGAGCAAAGAAATATGCCACGTCACTCACCATGGTTAAGGCGATTAACTTGGAGAATGTTCCATGGATAGAGGATAAAGTACCTGGAACCATATGGAAAAAGAAAGTGCTCCTGTTCTATGACACTTATGCAGCACTTGGCATCTCTCACTGGAATACGAAGAAAAGACTTGCCTACAAACATTTACACCGTCCTAAGAGAGGTTCTTCCATTGTATCAACACACAGGATCAAAAGTATTCAAGGAGCAACCACTCAGAAGGTCTTCGGCTATGATTACTTGAACGTAATCATCTTCAAACGTACTGATGAGAAAGAATACCGAATTGATGAAAGTGATCTTCAGTACCTTCAACTTGAAGACATCGAAGATCTCCTGCTGCTATTGGCTCAAGAAAAAGTTGACCACTTATCACCTGAGATTGTCATTGCCTTGAGTTCCAACTTTCGCCAATATGCTAGGAAAATCGTCATTCAGAACCGGGTGGAAGACTTTCAACTTGGTGTAGAAAGTTATCAGAAGAAGCTAAACCTGGAACGTCCCCATACGACTCCACTCAGCAATTTCCATAAGAACAAGAAGGTATACATGGGGACAACCACACCGGAAGCAGGCATCTTCTACCCAAATGAGACCGGCATCATGCAGTATATGCGATTCTCCGAACTGCACAAATTCAGCGATGGCACGCTCAAGCAAGTTCAAGATGATCTGACGGTTCTCAATGCCAAACAACCGCTTCCAGCAGTCACCTACACCTGGACAAGCCAGTGCATCAGGGGAGCAAAGTACGCAATCAAGAAGATTGAAGAACTTCTCAGGAAGCGCCGGTTGCTACGAAGCATAGAACGATTCGTCGGTGGACGACCATATGGAGGTCACCATCGGTTCATGGAACGAACCAAGTAATTTTGGTTCGTCTTATCACAGGTCAACTCCATATGTCTATAATATGTGAATATGTTATCTTTTTGCTTCGTCAGCTTTTGTGGCTTGTTGTAGTGTAAAAGTATGATATTTTTTCAAGAATTTCTCTCGAGATTCTAAATATTTCAAACAAATCATACTCAAGCACTACAACTTACCCTCATTAATTTGAGGGGGAGCATTAATATGTTCTTTGGCCAACATCTAATTTCATTTGATTACCCAAAGACCGGTTAATCCATTAATATCCAAAATATTGATGGTTAACATTTTGGAAAGGGAAGAAAATGGGATTAAGGAGACTTAATGATTTTTGGCTAAAACAATGAAAAAGACTTAAAAGATAAACTAACTTAACATGTGTAATGCACAAGTTAAGGGGGAGCGTTTTTGATGATCAAAACACTTATGGCACAAAATCTTTGATTTTAATATCACAAGTGCTTTAAGTGATTTTTCAAGGATTTTTCATGGTGACTATATCAACCCAAAACACACTTAACTCACGACGAATGTGGTGACAAAAGGGTGGTAGGTATAGGTATTAGTCCAATGATTCATCAGAACCGATGGAATCTTCCCAAGGTCAACTCCCTAGATAGAACTAGAAGTCCTAGGAAAGATGGAGAATGAATGTGAACGTAGCTGAATGCCGACCAAGTACTTAAGCTAGCACTGGAACAATCACAACAAGGTGCTAGTTATGACGTATTGGTAAGCATTGAAGGGGTTGAAGAATGAAAAAGAATTGTAAAGATAAAGGGTGTAAAGAAAGAAGCCCTCCTTACAACTTTAGGCAGAAACCGGGTCAATACATATGCTATTGAGATCATTAGTTAATGATTCTCGATATTGAAGAAAGCCATCATGGACCCAGTGATGTAATGCACAACCCTCCCTAGCTAACTCAAATATCTATCAAAAGGTATTTGTTTTAATCACACGGAGATCAACACGTTATCTATTGGTTTATTCACTCCGAATAGACTGATATTGAATAGGTGGCACTCCTCTCCAGCGATCGCTCACTAAATCAAAAAGCACTATCGATTCTAGAGCCACGAGATCATCAAAAGTCTCATTAGGACACTTTCCATGTATTCCTTGCTTCTTCACACACTATGAAAAGTAAGAGATCTTTTATGAGTCCTACGCAGTATTCTTGTAATATTGCCAGAACATCCGAGTAATACGTAAGTATTACAGTGAAGATGGAAATCCTGCTTGAGCCAACATCAAACAAGCTCATGGTAGGTGAAACGTGCGGTTCTTTACGAACTAATCTTGTGACAACTGGAAAGAAACAGTAGTTTAATTCTTAATTGAACTTAAACTCGTTCCAGGCCTCTACGCATTATCGTATGATCTTGCCAGAACACTCAGAGTGACACTCTTTAGTGTTCACAGTGACGAGTGGAAATCCTTTTAGTGTTAACATCAAACAACACTTGGTAGGTAACAAGCAAGATTCAAATTTGAATCAAGTTTGTGACAACTGGAAAGCAACGATGGTGAATATCTTAATTGAAATTCAATTGTTCCAGGTTTCATGAATTGACGGCTTCAATCATAAGGATTTTTTTAATCCAAATGATTCACTCTTTATGTTCGCAGTCAGCTTTGGACGGTCGAATAAAGAGAACGGGTTTACCCGCGAAATCCTGTCAGGAAGTTACTTAATTGAAACTATCCGTCATGGGTACGATATCAAATATCATCCAACGGTCTTCACCGACCGGAGGTAAAATGCTACCGAATTAGAATAAAATGTCAAAGCCATTTTATTCGTGTCGTTGCTGTGTACCTGTTGAAGATGGCGGCGTTTCTGTGTACCTGTTGAAGACGGTGGCGTTGCTGTGTACCAGTTGAAGACGGTGGCGTTGCGGTGTACTTGTTGAAGACGTCCTCACATGCTTATTCCTTCAGCATCAAATACTCCTATAAATTCAAGAAAGTATGACCCGAAAGTCTTCCGCTGTATCGACTCTGAAACTTTCAAGAATTCAACAAAGGATAAGTGTGTGGGACATGAAGTTACAAAGAGGCGAACCTCACAAGAAAATAAAGTCTGCACGTGAAAGGCCAAAAGAACGTGTTCCAAGCAAAAGGCTGATATCATTCAACACATATTCACAAAAGAAAATAAAAAGAAAGAAAAGAAGACTACGAGCTCAAGAACAAGATCTAACATGCTAGATTAGTACCTTGTAAATTTGGAGTGACCTCCCTTTGGGGGAGATTGTTGGAAATACGTTTTACGTATTTAGAAAGTCTCGGTCACTCCAACAATGTAGTTATAGGCTCGCAGTTATGTTTAGTCTCATTTATTAAATAGCCCGACCCATGAGCATGTTCATGGGCCGGAAGCCCAAGTCCATTAAGGACTTGGGGTATTTAAACCTCTTTCCACCATGGAAAGAGGTGTTGGTTGTTCATTTATTTCATTTCAATATACAAGTTTTCTTTCACTTCTCTCTCTAACTTTCTCTCTCTAGAAAAACATCAACCCTCTTGATTTATAAAGATTATCATTGTTCTACAATTTACACCACCAACAAGGCCCGAGTGGGATGAGTTATTTCAACCTATGTTTAATGATTTCTTTGATCCTCCCAGTGATGATGCTCCAGCACCTGTAGTGATAGCTCTGATTCCCGAAGTTGTTGCTCAAGATAATGGAGCTCAATCTGATACATCCACGATTACCATCTAACCGGCTGTACCATCCCTCAGCAATTCTCAAACTACACCTGAATCTACACCCCCACTCGTTCCTAATGATGTTGAAGAGGATAACTATGATCACGATTTGGAATTTCCTCACATACAGGAGCTTCCCTAGTTTGGTTTACCGATACACGAAAACCCTCACGGTGCGTCAACCTCATAGGTAGCTCCTACAGTCGTTCATTACAAACCCTAGTCTCTACACGCCAACAATTACAAGAGCATGCATTATATTGCTATTTTGATGCGTTCCTCTACGAGATTGAACCTAAAACATGGAAACAAGAAAAATACAAAATATAAAACCTACAAAAACCATAAAAATATAATATCAAGAAAATCCAAAAATATTTTCCATTTTCAAAAGGGCATGTCTTTTAGTACGATAATATTTACGGCCTTAGAAATATCGATTAAAATTGACACGACGCCATAAATAGAGTTCGTATAAAATTTGTACATATTTTAAAACATGCCCATATGGCTTGTAGTTCTTTCTGACTGCAACCTGCTTTTCATATTCAAGTCATGTATTTTTTTGAAAATGTTGGCTCACAATGGGAATTAATTTTCTCGGGTATGGTTTACTTTAAAACCATACAAGGGATCAAGTTTACATTATAACTTGGTCTAACACAAGTTAATGTATGCTTCAGTGCATTTATTTGTTAAAATAAGAGAAATCTTATTACCCCCAGAATCGTTTCTACAAAAACACTAAACGGAAAATGTCTTCATGGGTATTTGACTCTTTAAACAACGACTACAGATCTTTAAATAGAAAACGGGTCATTGTTTAAGGGGGGAAAAATATCAAATCATCTTGGAAATTAAATTGGTCTTCAAAATATTTTTTCCGAAAAATGCAAACGGTTTATGCCTTCTATCATATCCTATGTGGTGTATGCTTTATCTGCTAGGTGATTGTAATTTTATGTGCCTTAGGATTTTCATCCCTTGCCTTAAGTTAGTAAATCTAAGGTATGTGTTGAGAAAGTGGTTCATGAGAATTCAAGAATTAACGGGTATTAGGTAATGGTTAACATACACTTGTTAAACATTCATGAAAGTGCTTAATGATAAGCTAGTACAAAGTTGAAAGGAAAAAAAATACAAATCTTAACTTAACTACAAAGAAAAAAACTTGAAAAAACTTGAAAAACTTCTTCAACACAATGAGATGGGGAGGTGTATATAAGCTGATGGACATAGCGGTATTTTTGTCTTTTCCCATCCTTTTTCCTTGTAAACTCCGTCCCATTTATGCAAGTTGTTATCACATAGGATCACGCGTACATTTATTGCCTGGCATACGCTGCCACCTCTAAACCTTGTACTGACACGCGTCGCCTGCCACGTGTCATCATTTCATTGGCCAGCGACCTCTGACGTGTCAGCGTCGCCACTGTACCTCGTACCTGTCTGCGCCGCCTTGCCACGTGTCGTCCTCTGGTTGGTCAGCCGCCCTGACGTGTTTGCCACCTCGTACCTGCCACGTGTCATTAGCTGACTGGTCAGCCGCCACTAACGTGTCAGCGCCGCCACTTACACCTGTCTGAACCTGGCACCGACAACAACAATAAATGTCAGTGACTCGTGGCGTGCTGGCATTGGCCAGCCACCGCCACGTGTATTGCTGACGTCAGCGGGTCTGGACCGGGTCTGAATCGGGTCGGGTCAGGTTTGGATCCGGGTCGGGTCTGGATCGGGACGGGTCGGGTCAGGTCCCGGTCGGGGTCTAGATCGAGTCGCCACGTGGACCACTCAGGGAGTGCCACGTGGCAGCTAGTAAATATCACCAGCCATAAGCCAACGCCAAGATTCGAACTCGACCAAGCTAGCTCAGATCTTAACAACCCAAAGGATTCCAACTGAGCTAGGCATACCTTTGATTATATATATGCAAATTTGCCTTTTAACCCTTATATGTTTTGGACTGGCAGCAGGTTTATTAACCCCTTCCCCCCCATTTTATGAACTAGTAAATAACAATAATAATAATAATAATAATACGAAAATAAATTTAATATTTATAAAAAACCTTTATTTTATTTTTATTATTATTAATTTTCAAAAAATATAAATATTTATATTATTTATATTATTTAATTATTAAAAAATATTTATTTAACTTAAAAACTTAATAAACTTAAAAAGTCATAGAAAATAAACCATGATGAGTTACGACGCGAGGTCAGAACCGTAGGCTTCGTAATTTTATGCTCTTCCATGTGGTTTATTAGTGGATTACTTTGGAGAATGGCAAAAATAGTCCTCGTTGTTAAGACTTCATTAAATCTTTCATCCTTAGCCTTCCAAACTTCATTCTTTTGGCACTTTTGGTCTTTTGACTTTATTTTTGACTTTTTCTTCGATAAATGCCCGTGAAATACCGTGTTTTATTCATTTATGATCTTTTGTACCTATTTCACACAAAAATACAAAACCACGCGTAATTCCGGCTTCTAAAATATTAAATACACGTTTTGGTTTGGTTTTTCCTTGTTTTAATTGGTAAAAGGATAAGTGTTTACACACTTATTAAATCCCCTACACTTGACCATTGCAATGTACCCATTCAATGCACGATTTTAAAGCACAAATTTACATTTTTCATCATAATTAACCAATCTCGGCCTTTATTACGATATACTACTACTACTACAATTAAAAAACTTAACAACGATGAAAAGATCAAAACTTTATAAGAGATATAAAAATTTCATTTAATTTATTTACTTTGAAATTGTTTGATGGAAGAAACTTGTAAAGAAATCTAAGACTTAAGTTAGGGATTTTAGTGTCATTAGTATTTATCACACTCAAGTTTCCCGTTCCCCATACCAAGCATAAAAATGAGATCGTTGTAATTACAAGTTAGTAAAGATAAAACTTACTCATGTGGTTAATTATTCGCTTAGACCCCCTTATTCACGGTGTATCTCTTGTATTTTATTTTTGTCTTGAATGATCACGAGGATGTATTTTTGACTTATTTCGATAATTTATTAAGGCCGAAAATAAAGTAGGACGATTTAAACAATAGTTAGCTAAAGGACTAAATCTTTCAAAACGGATTCTCAAAATCTCATAAAGTTCGTATCTTGGCATAACTCGTTTCACCATTTAAGACCTTTCTCGGACCGATATTTGGTATTGACTTCAAACTTCAAATCTTGAGAGACGATCTTGAAATTATGGTCTTCTCTTCATTTTGCTATACATCTTCATTTGGAGTGAGAGATGTTTCAAACTTTGACCACGACTTCTTCATTTATCCTTGTCTTTATTTAGGATTTTGATATACAACGATCCGCCTCCTTTTCGGAGTTGGATCTATTTATCCTCATACCTTGTTAGGGTCTTTTTGGACAGACTTCTTCATGATCTTTATGGGAGTAACTGCTTCTCATCGTGTGTCTTAATCCTTCATATTGATTTGGATTAATGATCTTCACATCATCTTAGGATCTTTAGCAAAAAGTGAATCCTCATGCCTTTTGAGGGCCTTTTGGACTCGGATATCCTCATGCCTTGTTAGGGCCTTTTTGGATACGCCAATTCATCGCGTCCCGCTTCAATAAGTTATGTCTTGGCTATGAACTCTAATTAATCCCGAGCAACTTTTAAACGATTTTGGGCTAGAAGCTAAGTAATTTTTCAAATCGTACGACCTTATTTATTGCATTTATTTATTGACAAGCGTTAGGAGAAAAAGCTTATAATTAACTCACATAAGTTCATGAAAGAATACGTAACTTATAATTGACTCTATCATTTCTCGTTCTCCATAATTTAAAATCTCAAAGAATGAGACTCGTGGATGCTTAGCCTAATAAACTAGTTAAGGTCCATATGGTTAAGGATACTAGCTAGAGTAAACTCAAATAAGTAAACCCGGGTTGAGTCAAAATATTTACGACGAGCATAATATATCAAAGACATCTAAACTTGTTAAAACCATTTTATTTATTTATTTCCTTTTTGACTTTATTCATGAAATGAAATATATACACATGATAGTGATGACAAAAGGAAAGTAGATAAAATAAAATAAATGAAAAATACTACTAGGCCAAAATAGATCAAAAACATTGAAAAACATAGAAAAATATTTATTTTCCGGTTAAAATGAGAACAAATTCATGGAAAAGCCCACTTTACTTCGATAGAAGTCTCCCCTACACTTAAGATAAACATTTCCCTCAATGTTTAAGCATGTGGAAGTGAACTCCCCTACACTTAGGACATTGTGCACGTTGTTTAAATCGAGCTAAGGAAGAGACAACTAAAGTGATTACATTAATTCAACTTATTTATATACAAGTATGAATCACAATAGTTTTGATAGAACCGGTATCACGGGTACACGGGATCACGGGTCGCGTCAAAAGCACCAAAAGTGGATCATTAAAACACATATCCCTGCACAACATCACAAAGCATAACCTACTTGGCCCCCTACACTTATTGATTGAAAAACGTAAAAAGTCGGAAAAGGTAAAATCTAACCTAGTTATACGATGCTTGATTTTATTGATCATGAGTCTCTAGCTCGACTTGATTCCCCGAATATCATCGTTCAAATGGGAAAATCATGGAAAAACCAAGATTTCCATGGGAGGAAAATCTCTCCATGTTAAAGGGTAAAGCACACTCATATAAGGAAAACCCCACGAAGGTCCACCGGGGTCAAACACATAATTTCCATCTCGAAAGGAAATAAACCCCAAGGTGGTAAAAACACACAAGTATAAAAGATGAGGGGTATCCTTAGTCAAAAATCTCTTACAAGGAGTGGTATGGTGATATGGTAATGATAGCACTAAAGTCTCTATTCCTGGAGCAAACACATTTTCCTTAAGGGTAAAATAGCAAGAGGTTTTTTCCTTAAAGTTCAAAATATCACCGTAATCCAAAGTAGGAGAGTTGTCCTCGTCCAAACTCGATGTAAAAACATAAGAATCATCCGAGTCATAGGAAAACTCATTCTCGTGAGGGAAATAGGTATTTAGAAAGATATATAAATCCTCCTCAAATGAAATATCCTCCAAAAAAGAGTCAATCTCTATAGGTGGAGGATCCTCTTCAAACATCCTAACTCCCAATATAGGAGTATAAGAGCCAAAGGGAGACTCAAGAATGGGAGGATCACTCATAGAGATAATAAGATCATTAGGCTCACTAGGTGTCTCGTCAAAACCCAAATAAATGAGAAATAGTCATCGTAGATTGGGGTATCAAAGATTTGAGGCTCTAAAGGTGTCTCTTGAAGATCTAAAGGAAAGTGAGCACTTGAAGAAGTGTCATCACTATCGGTATCGTAAATGGGATTATCTAAGAGTGAAGGCTCAAAAGGTGGTTCCTCTTTTTATGGGTTTAAGCTCAGGTATAGTGTTTTGGTACTGTTTGATTGGTGCTGCATGGTCAGCTGGATTTGCTCGAGTTATTATTGTGTTCAGTAGTTCTGTCTAATATATATTACAAGTTTTGTCCAAGATCAATGATAGTTTTGTCCGAGATATCAGAAGGTTTTTTTTGGTTATTACAGGTTGTTAGATTTGTTGAGTTGTAAAAGATACAGGGCTTGTTCTATTTCTTTAGTGTTTATGTTTATAGCCATGATTATCATTATGAGGGTTTGTCCCATTTTGATTTTGTTATGGGCTTTTCTTTGTAAATAACTCCATTTTATTTAATATATTTTACCTTTGTAAAAATAAAGGTGGTTCCTCTAAATCCAAAATAGTGTGATCACTTGAATAAGTGGCATCACTATAGGTGTCATGGAGTGGGGTATCCTCAAAATCGAAGTGGAATGATCACTTAAAGAAGAGACGTCACTAAAATCATCATTAGATTCCTCATTTTCTTCAAAAATGAATTATCATTTTAAGTTTCAAAAAGTGGATTTGAATGTATGACAAAATCATTAAGGTTAAACTTTTTAGTTCAAAAGGATTGATAAAACTTTCTTCATTATCAAAATTAAGCACATCAATCATATTGACTAATTCTTTTCCATTAGATTTACTTATGATTTTCCCCATATTAAAAATTTGTTTATCATCCCCAACCCGAAGAATTAATTCCCCTTCGGCTACATCAACTAATGCTTTTCCGGTTCATAAGAATGGTCGACCAAGTATTAACGGAATACGAGGATCCATCTCATAGTCAACTAAGAAAAAATCCACGGGGAAAGTGAATGTACCAACTCGAACAAAAACGTCCTCGGCAATACCAACGAGGTATGCGAGAGTTCTATTAGCTAACTCTAAAGTCATACGAGTCGGTACAAGGTCGAGTAATGATAACTTTTTCCATACACTTAAAGGCATTAAGTTGATACTAGCCCCAAGATCCGCTAAAGCCATACAATCCTCAATTTTGGGAAATGAGCAAGGTAACACGAATCGATCGGGATCTCCTAGCTTTTTGGGAAGCTCTTTGAGGAGAATCGCGGAATAATTCTCATTTAAACGAGTGTTAACAAGCTCTACCATTTTTTCTTTCTTATTGAGCAAATCTTTGAACATCTTAACAAATTTGGGCATTTGAGCAAGAGCTTCAACAAGGCTAATGTTAACATTCATTTGTTTAATCATTTTCATAAAGTTGGAAACATGAACGTCATCTTTGGTAAGAAACTTAGCCTTGTTCAACCTAGAGGGATAAGGGATAAGGGATATTGGGCTTAGGAGGTGAAGGTTGAGAAGGAGAAGGACTCTCTTCTTGAACAACCTTAGGGTTAGTCTCATTAGGTAATGGAGAACTAGTACTAGGAGTGGTAGTGGGAGGGATCACCGAAGGGGGAGTAGGATTAGTCATTGTTACCTCCAGGCCTTGTCTCTCCTTTATGGGTGAAGAGATGGGAGGTCCCACTAAAGTGGCTCCACTTCGAGTAGTAATAGCATTCACATTAGCTCAAGGATTAGTCTCGGTAGTAGAGGGTAAGGCTCACTACTAGAAAATCTGGCATCAGCAACGGCCGTTTTCATCGCTATTTCGTCGCTAAAGCCCTTTAACGACAGAATAGTGACGGATATATTTCATCGCAAAAAAGGGCCTCGCAAAATTTTAGTGACAAGTTTAGCGACAAAAGTTTCTGATTTTTAGAGACGGATTATCCGTAGCCAACCCCTCGCTAGAGCCTTTACAAAGTTACTTGAATGAAATTTGATTCGACCATATAGTGATGGATTGGCGACAAAATTTATATCGCTAAGATTCACGTCTCAAAACTGTCACTGAGCAAACCAATCTCTATTTTGTCACTATTTAAAAATCTTTTAAGGATAAAATATGTCACAAATCAGTCATTAAATGATACAACCTATTTGTCGTTTGTTGAAGATGCCACACAAACAAATACAACACTTATAATCACGAAATTCATATCCAAATTAAATAACAAAGATATCCAAATTAAATAACAAACACATCCAAATAAAATAACAAGCATATTCAAAAGCAGACCAACATCTAATATTCGACAATAAAAGGAAATGTAAAGAAAAGAATCTCTCTTTGCATAAAAGTTAAGAGTACCTAAATAGACTTAAAGATCTTCAAAGTGAAATGATTGATGTTCAAGATGTACCGTCACTTGCATTACTTTGATTTGTTTTTTTTTGCGGATAACAAGACTCGTGATACCATAATCGACAAGCATATGTAGAATTTCTACACGCATTTCTTCCTTGAGCTCTTCACGCATTTCTTCTTTCAGCTCTCCACGTATTTCTTCCTTGACCTCATTCTTCACTTCTTCCTTGAGCTCGCCTTTCATTTCTTCCTTTAATTCTTCATTTAACTCTCCACGAACGCTATGAAGATAGTCCTTAAACATACCAAATTCATATATTAGTATATTGAAATATATGTTTCTGATCATATGTAAATCTGTTATTAACTTATTCCCATTACTTTCCAATAAAACTCAAACAGATTAGAAAACATTGGTAAAGTAATTGGCCTATGGACAAGAACCATCAATATCGATATGCACTATCAGTTAACTAAATATTTCATAAAACTACAAATGTAGAACTTGCACCCAAATACTAGAACTTGAAGCAAAACACAAGAAACCAACCAAACACTAGGAGAGGAATTTTTAGCTAACTTGGAGACATTATATCAGACAATATATCAGAAACTAAAAAGACAGTCAACCTAACGCTACTTGCAGAGAGTATTGCACTATAACTTGAACCTAAACACCAGAGACAACATATACGTCGTTTAAAAATTATAAGACTCAAACCTGTAATTTCCAAAGAAAATCTGCATCCTGGAAAAACCACATACAAAACTAAACATAAGCCCTTTGCCTCTAGCCATAACTTGACCAGGCCATAGACATCACATCTTGGATTATTGCAAAGCTTAGAAACAGTAAATGTATAACTTTGTTGAAGGTAAAAATAGGTTACTCATCCTCTACTCATTACAAATAATCATTTAAACAAGAATACAAGGTTGCACTTCTAGTAGTAAGATAGTAAGGATTGAGAAACTTGAAGTTGTTAGTATATAAAAAGGAACACACCTGAACATTTTTGGATCCCGACGATGGAGCACCAGTACAACTTGGTTTACCAGTCATCGTGTATTGTGGATCTGACATGGAACCCCACCCAAACACTCCACCTTTCGTATCACCTTTCGTATTTTCTCTAGCGCATTGTTTCCATAGGTCATCATCATAGATGGGATGCTTAGCAGGATCTAATCCATATTTATCGACTAGAGCGGCCTTATATGCAGCCTGTAAGAATAAATATGCATATAAGAATAACTATGGAAGTAACTATGGAAATAACTATTGAAGTAAGAATAAATACCGCCACTCTCTCCCTTTGACGTAATAAATGCTCCATCATTCATGTGTGTGAGCTCAAATAGTTCAGCAGCAGTTAGAGGGCGTTTGTGTAATTGCTCCTGAAAATTCATAAATTTTTCAAGATTTAAAAGGAATACAAAATAACACATAACAGATACTCAAAAACTATAAAATAGAAAACACGAATGAAAATATAAGTAAATCTTACAAATTTCCTTTTATGTTGAGAATTTGTAATTGAGTCAGAACAATGTTTCGACGCAGATCCTTCTTTCACGGTGTTCTGATTCTTGCAACCTAAAGCGGATTTATTTGCCCATTTATCGGTGAACCAGAGACGGTCCATCATGTCTTCCCAATCATGTCTTCCCAATGCTTCGATTTTATCCATTCCGGGTTATAACGCTTAAGAATAGAAAAATCAGCATCCTCAAAGTTAACACCATCCGCTTCTACCAAATTCACTGACTCTCCTATAGCCTTTGACATGATATCTGGATAACGTTTCTTCATAGTCTTTTCCCACGCATCATGGACCAACACATCACTCAATCCTTCCCACTTGAACAATTCCTAGACATGCAAAAATTATGATGTTAGTTCATTTATGTGCGGTCGAGAGAGTTCCAATCTCCAATTTCCGTAATAAATATATGTTGATTTATCCTAGGCACACAACCAATGAACATATCAATATATGTTGATGTAAGTAGGCTTTTGTAGCCTCCTGAACTAGGTGCTGAGTTGGCTATTATCATTTACGGATTGGCATGGCAATAGTTAAAATTGGACTATTATAAGAGCAATGGGCAAACGACCAATATGTTTGATGCAAAAAAACTCGTAAATATTATTGTACATACCTTAAAATGTGTCCATAATTCGTCACGGGATGACTTGTCCACCTCCTTCCATGTTGTCCAGGAACCATTAAACATGGTCTTGAAGATAGAGGTTATCTTACGAGTAACCTTTGGGTCAGTAAACCTACAAAGGGAAACATTGCAATAAATGAACACTAGTAGCATATTATCAAAAAATAGTTATCACCGAACACATGTAGATGTATTTAGATAAATATGCATACTCCCGGCCATCCAAACTGATCATTGTCCTCTTTGATGGGTCATTTAGGACTTGTTCGATAATGTTTGAACCTCTTCGGCGTTAGGATTCTGTATATGGCACGTCCTCACCTACCTGCTCTTGATATCCTACCTGCCCTTGATCTCCTACCTGCTCTTGAACAGATGTATCAGCGACCACAGTTGCATTTGTCTCAGAACGGGTACCAAAGGTTTTAGTGCGTATACTTTTCTGACCCCAAACACGAGCAACTACATTATCACTAAGGCCACGTCCACCTCCATCTCCATATCCACATCCACGTCCACGTCCAAATCCGCGTCCACCTCTACCTCCACGCCCAATATTAGTACGTGCCATAATCACTGTAAAAAATTAATTGTCAAACGAAAAAGAAATATAATATGACATGAGAAATGAAAGATGAAGAATAATCAGAAATGCTTAGAGGTGCCTATTTACATATTTAAGATGTAAAATAGTAACGTTCAGAAATGCTTTTTCTAATGAAAGTCCCAAACACTTATGCAATTTTCATTCATTTGGAAATAAGCAGCATTAAAATGCTTCTTTCACTCACAAGTAGTCTTATAAACCTATGTTGCACGGAAACGCCCCTTGGGTGCCATGTCCGTCCCGGAAACGTTTCGGAAACGGGAAACGGCTGGAAACGTCCGGAAACGCGGCGGAAACGTTTCCCTAAAAAGGGAAACGTTTTCTGAAGATGGGAAACGCCGAGGCTCTAGCAGAAACGCGAAGGGAAACGTTTCTTGGGTTTTTAACCCGTTTCTGGGCTAGTTTTTGGGCCATGAAACATTTTTGGGCCCATTTATATTGTATAAACATATGGTAGGTCGTTATATCTTCTAACAAACTTTTAAAAAATGATTATTAGTATTTGTTTAATGTTAAGTATATGCTATGTCTCACTATCGGTATTTATTTTTTCTTGCTTTATCGGTTAAAAATTCATGTTTAGTTAATTTATTAATAAATATTTATAAAATACAAAAACGTTTCCAGCCGTACCCGTTTCATAGATTTTGGGACATTGGCGTTTCTAAGTACCCGTCCCCGTCCCCGTTTCCGTTTCCGTATCCGTCTCCGTGCAACATAGTTATAAACTATTGGATCAGCATAACCTAAGCACTGTGATAACTACTTATCTACTGTATTAAAGCGTTAACGAACATTCCCAAACACACCGCACAACTACATTTTCACTTCGTTATCGTTAATTAAGCAATATATAATCGGGTGATCAAAGTTAGAGACAAGTGCATAATTCGGTTTCAAGACTGATGGTAATCACATGCTTATCTTGTGTTACAAAATTTAGAATAGAATGATGCAGGAGCTACATTCTCAAGGAAAAAAATCGAAGATCATCATAAACTGTTTATATCGTGTTCCATTGCATCCACAAATCGTTTCAGCCATCAAAACCGAAACTGAACCGAAAGTTCGGTTATTAGAAAAACAAAAAATCAGATCGTCGGTTTCTAATTCGGTTCAGCTATTTCGATTTGGTGTTTTTTTTGGTCACCCTTACAAACAGAACCATACATTCATTTATATATAGTCATCGTAGACCTGTAGTAATAGTAGTATACATGGTTAAGTAATGTATAAAAAAATGAAGTATCCATTCTTAGTTATATAAATACGAAATTTTGCTGCACATGGTATATGATATTAAGAGTTGTATCCGGTTACAATTAGATATTATACTTGAATCTTACTGCTAGTTCTATCTTGCATAGAGAAAACTTTACAAGCCAAATCCACAATAATAACTTCATACCAAAAAGCGAAATTGTCGTGCCTAATCTCAGTTTGCATTAACTGAGACTGCCGATAAGACCCCTCATGTTCATTACCGGGTCGGGCTGCGGGTGAGTTTTGTATAATCAAAAACCGACTCGATAAGACACAATAACCTGATAAACCGACCCGATAACACCCCTCATGTTCATTACATACGATACTCGTTTTCTGGTTATGAAGTTCAAGTTTTAAGATATATAAATTACTGTTATGTAGTGATATATAAAGATATCTTACAACACTCTCTATTGTACAGCTTTGCAAAAATAGTTACATAGTACTTAATTAGTTCATAATCTTATAAGTTTTATATAATTGATTTTGTGACAATGAGTTCTACCTAAAAACATGTTGTAACGACATGGTAACGAGTTGGAGATGCAATCTGAATTAAGAGTTGCTCGATCTCTGGTTGCTGAGAAAGAGACTGAAATCCAGAGTGTGCGTAATACCAACAATCAGGTGTGCATGATCTATATATATGCCAGCTAAAACATACACGATTACACATAGTAATTGTCTTATATTCTAAACCTTTCTTAATGAATAGTATATGGAGGAAAATGAAAGGCTGTGAGCTAACGCTAACAATCACAAACGAACAGTGAGGACACACATATTTACCTATATGTACCACCTAGTAATAATCTTGAAACACAAAACTACAAATTCTGTTTGTTCTCTGCTCAATTATGAACGAAACTGAACATTAAGAAATCGAACGAACCTATTAGCAGAGTATTTTACATGAAAAAAACAAATTCAGTTTCATACAAATCCTAAAAAACACACACTTATCATAAAAATATAGGCGCAACCATCAAAATCACAAACGTAAAGCTACATTCAATACATGTAACATCTCAAAAGCTTCAAATTATATCATACACTCTTAGTCTGGTCGATTTATTTATGACGAAAATAAATTGAATATACTGGCCGAAACACCAGCCAACGGCTGCACTACCACCAGCCGTCATGTACACCACCACCAGCCCCTCTGCACGTGACCTGGCCACCACCAAGAGATCCGTCTCAAAACCCCTAAAAGTTTATATCTATGTTGCAATCTGATTATAAATGTTTTCTAAATGTGTTATATTAGGTAGTTGCTCGTTATTGAATGTTTTAGTTTGATCTTAGAGGAAACATTTGATGGTTAAATGTGTAAAGTTCTTGTATTTTAGGTACACTTGGGATATAATAAAGATGTTTGATGTGTTTTTTTAAGCTTATGCAGTTTTGCTAACAAGTATTTTTTAATTTGCTATCTGCTTGTATAGCACACAAATATATACTCCTAACTATTGAGTTATTAAAAGACGTCTGGGTTTGATTATATGAAATGCCTATGAAGCCCACAGGTAGTTATAAATAAAGACATCCAAACATTTTCCAAGAACAACTTACCTATATAATTGTATACAGTGATTTTGTTTTGTGTGTTTTATAGTTTTTGTGCTTATGGTGTTATAAGCAGAAAATTGTACACTATTTATTTGTAGTTGACTAGTAGTTTCCATAGTCTATACAAATGAATCGTGTTGCATTATCCCTTGATCATTTAATTTGTTAGGCTAAGCGTTTATTGTTGACTAGTATATTTATATTTGTTGGGCATTGTTTTCACAGCGGTATTTTTGGTTTGTTGCTTTATTTCTCTTATTGTTGATGTTCAAATGAACTTCTGCGAAATTTGCAGGCTGATGAGATTTATCTATGTTTCTCATAGGTTACCCGCAACAACACAATTTTGAAATGGTCGGCTCCGTTCTGCTCTAATTTACTGGTTACAGCTACTTGTATTAGTGAATATTCTAACTTATTTAAAAAGTTTGATAAAATAGTCATGGATTGGATCAAGGATTCAATAGATGATAAGCTAAAATACATGGTTAAAGAGCACAAGACAACCAAACAAATGTTTTCTTGGTTGAAAACGTATTTTGGTACGTACTGGCTAAGAATTTTTTTTTTTTTACAAACAACAAATACATACTTCATCTAATTACACACTCAAACTATTCTACTAAGTATATACAGAACTCTACTTTAATGCTCTATTTACCTTTATCTCTGATCAACCATCATCTTATATTTTTACCAATAGAATTAATTTGATCACTAATTAAATGATTTAGTTCTTTAAGTTCTAATTTGGTAAAAATAAATAAGCAGATGAATTGCATCTAATTGAAAGAACCCTAAATTAATAACATAAAATTGAAGAGTAAAAAATTATCTAATTAACTATAATCATGCAATCAAACACTATGAATTAAGCGACCTAACATTAAATTAAAGCTAGTTAATCTAAAATAATGAAGATACCTTGTTTTGATGCTTCTGGAAAGTATGTTTTATCTGATAAACCGAAAAGGTAAACCTTTTATGGAAGGAGTGACTCCTACTCCACGATCCCCCACATATCTAGGGCGCCAAATATGTTTACAGAATGGCGCCAATTTTTTCACCTTCTGGATAACCGTTCAAGGAGAAAGAGGAGCATGTGTATAATGTTTAGTAAAGTATGGTATGTTTTTTTGTTTTTATCTATATATGTTAAATAAGACATCTTAATAGATACAATCATAGTTCAATTAAACTTATTATTAAACTTATTATTATTATTATTATTATTATTATTATTATTATTATTATTATTATTATTATTATTATTATTTATTTATTTATTTATTTATTTTTTTTATCGAAATTCCAATTTTATTAATCACACAAAATTGGAAGGGAGCCGCGAAACAAGCTGCGCGCCCACCCCTTTTTGAATACAAAAACTAAGTCTAGACATCAAAAAACCGCCACTCCTCGCGTCATTAGAATGACAACCAGCTAACCGCTTAAGACGCGAGAGAGTACCCATCGCCTCCTCCTCAAACTCCCCAAAAGTCGAGAAGGCGAATGGAATAAACGAGTAACCATGCTCAGCACAAATAGAAGAATACTTCCTCTTCTTCTTCTGAACAGCCGACTGCAAAGCACTCCCAGGAACCCACGAATCCAACCCCGTCCCTGTTTATTTAATACTTTTTATATTCTTATTATTATTATTATTTTATTATTTTATTATTATTATTATTATTATTATTATTATTATTATTATTATTATTATATTACTTTATTATTATTAAAAAATTATTAGGGTTGTAAATGAACTGAACATTCAGCGAGCTGTTCGTTGAAAAATCGTTTATGTTCGTTTATTTAATAAATAAACAAACGCGAACAATATTTTTTTCGTTTAGTTAAATGAACGAACGTGAACAATGCTTCATTCGTTTATTTGCGTTTGTGGACGGTCCACTATGTTTGTTCGATTAGTTTATTCGTTTACGCTCGATTAAATTCTTTGATCACTTTTGCAACCGCAACGACCCTACAAGAAAACAGATTGGTCTGTTTAGGAACAAACATATATAAGTTGTATATCGGTTTCCCTTTTTTTGCAAATGAGTTGTGTTTTCAGTATTGAAAAACAAGGCGTACAAGGCAGATTAATCGTCGTCTAGCCGTTATGCGCCTTCAACCTTTCCATGACGAATTAATTAGTCAAACAATAAGTCAATAATGGTTAACGATGATCAAAGACGACCAATGGTGGTAAAACTTGTTGAAAACATACTAATCTTTACTGATTAATCGTGGCTAGATTTATTTCAAGGTACAAGGATGTCAACCAACCGGCTAGCTAGCGATTCACGATTTTTGAAACATTAGACTTTTAATACACTTACTAGTTTATCATTGGGGATCTTGAAAGCTTTCAATATATCTACTCTCCTATAATAGCGTTGGAGGTTTGCTAACAATCCAAATGCTTTATATACGATCTCAATTAATTGAAGTTATTCACGGTGAACAAGTCGTGTTTTCAACATTTAAAAACACAAGGTATATGGGATAGTTACCATTTGAGCATTACCCCAATCATATCGCTCCATCCCACGTAAACTAGATCATGGGTTGAATCCCAACTCTGGACCAAAATTAAAGGTCTTTGTAACAGATGCTTACTTACAGTTTAAAATGCCATCATGCTGAACTTAACAAAAAACTTCATAGTTTCAAGCTCAACTTTAATATGATTGATTTGAATTTTTTTCAAACAAGCATAGTATCAGTTAATAATAACAAATAAGTAGTTATAGTTTGTAGGGATGTAAACGGCGAACGCGAACGAAGGTATGTTCATGTTCGTTTATTTAATTTTACTCGAATAAATAAACGAACGCGAACGTGTAATCGGACCAAAAATTTTGTTCATGCTCGTTTATTTAGATTTGAACCTGTTCATGTTCGTTTATGTTCGTTTATTAATAATTAAAACGAACGTAAACGAACATAAACGATCATATATATATATACGTAAACGGATATTAACGAGTATGAAACTAAAGTTTCTACTTTCAACGATCTATATGGTATTTGAAATACTTAGTATATAGTTCATATTAAACGAACAAACTAATTGAACTTAACCGAACGAACATAATCAATCGTTGACGAACATAAATAAACGAACGGAGAAGTTGTTCATGTTAGCTCATTTAACTAAACAGACCAAAAATCTTGCTTGTGTTTGTTCATTTATTAAATAAACGAATATACGCATTTTCTTGTTGAACGATCGGCGAACGGTTCATTGAGCGTTCAGTTCGTTGACAGTCCTATATGCATAACATTGTCACCTAATGTCCACCATGACGCGTGTATCTTTTTATTTTACCCAAGTACATCTTTAATCCGTAGCTAACTGAAAATTTTAGCGACGTATTTAAGACGGTAAAAAGTATCCATCGTTATATAGTTACAAATCTGTCGCTAATAGTTACAAACTAAGTTCGTCGTTAACTCCGTCTCAGTATGAATCCATTCAGCGATAGAACTGCGACAGATGGAAAATTCCATCTCTATCCTTGTTACTTATTTGTTGCTAATTTGAAACTATCTTACAAAAGCTAATTTCGTAGCTAAGTTATCGTTAATTTGTCACTATGAACCATATTTTTGCGACAAAATGATTCTGTCACTAATATCCGTCGCTGTTGCCCCATATTCTAGTAGTGGCTCCTTGGGGTCTAAGGGTTTGCAACATTTGTATGAATTTCCTATTCGTGGACTCTTGCATTTCTTTTGGTCTTGCTCATTAAGTTTTTGAAGAACCCAGTCCATTTGAGGATCTGGCATATTGAACCCTTGATTGTTAAACCCTTGATTTTGAAAACCTTGGTTTTGAAATTGATTAGCATTTTGAAAGCCTTGATTATTAAAACCTTGGTTTTGCCCTTGAAAATTCCCTTGATTAAAACCCCTCATATTTGAATTCTCTTGAAAATTACCCCTTTGGGGACCTTGGTTCATTGGTGGGTATTGGGGATTGGTTATCAATTGTGGAGGTGGTCTAACACGAGGTTGAAAACTAGGGGTAGCCAAATAGTTAGTAGATTTATAAGACAAATTATTAGCATCCACATTAGGTTTAAAATGAATCCTCTCATTAATGTTGTAATCATACACTTGTTGTTGAGATTGATCATAAACCTTATCACAATTTAAGTATGGAGGTGGTCCACCACAAGTCTCACAAGACTCACTCATGGCATGAACGTGCCTAGTGGGGGGTAATGAATTTTAAAGCAAGTTTTGTCACAATTGAAGTAAGCTCTTTAATTTGATTATTAACCTCACTATCACTAGAACTAGCCATCTTACACTCATAGTTTTAACTTTGGCCTTGTTTTCAATTATATTCCAAGCATCGTTCATTGATTTAACCAAAATATTTCCCCTCGAAGCACTATTTAGTGAGTCTTGGTCATTCAAAGTTAATCCATTGTAAAAAGTATAAATTTGATGAACTTTAGTAAAACCATGTCGAGGACACCTTCTTAAAAGTTACTTAAATCGATCCCAAGACTCACTAAAAGTTTCCCTATATTTTTGCTTAAAAGTGATTATGCCATTCCTTAAAGTCGTGGTACGAGATGGTGGAAAGAACTAGTTAATGAACTTGGTCTCTAAATTCACGCATGTAAGAATACTTTGGGGTGGTTCCTTATCAAGCTAAATCCGTGCTTGTCCCTCGAGGGAAAAAGGAAAGAGCAATAAAAGTATTGCCTCTTGAGTCACCCCATTGTATTTCACCGCATTGGTCAAATGTATGAATCTCTTAATATGATCGTGAGGGTCATCTTGGGAATGACCCAAAAATGGTGTAGCGGAAACCATTTGAATAAAACCCGTTTTAACTTCAAAATTATTCGCACCAATATTCGGTATAACAATCGTGTCATCATTGCCCTCCACGTGGGATTGCAAGATCTCAATCGTCGGTCGATTATCCGTTGCCATCATAGTGTCGAAAGCTCGATTCTCGGGACTTTTTGTTCTTCTTCTTCATTTTGGAAGAATTAGAATAATTTGGTACACCACTTGGTATGTGCGTAAGCGCGCGAGTGCGCATACAACTAAAACCGAGGAGTAAGGGGATTGCCCTTGGTTACTTTGAAAGGGAAGGATTATCCCTCTCGAGGTTCGATATTAAAAAATCTACAAGAAAATATATACTTAATACTACTTGGGTGGCAAAACCCTCGATTAGCCTTCCTTCTCAAAATACTCACAAGTGAACGGGGGGAATGATGTGCCGCGAAGCACTTAAGTACCTAGCTTCCCTTAGACGGCCTTTTATAGCACGTCGCCTTTCTGTTCACCGTAAAGTTCGTATTTTTTCAAATTCTTGCTTAATGAAAGTATTTATCTATTTTTGCCTTTTATTTTCTTTGATTGTTACACGTATATGGAACCGGAACGCCTCCAAATACGGGGTATTGCAAGCAATACTTATGGAATATTGTGTATTGGAGTTCGTATACGTTATATCCATAGTAAAAAAACTCTTTTTGTATTTTTTTTTAAAATAAAATATATTCACAATAAAAAACAAGAGAAATCTAAATAAGAAAAACAATAATAATACTTATTATTTTTGGTGTAATAATTTAGGAAAAGTATTACTTTTAGTTTTTTTTATTTTTCTGGTGCAAATCTTAGGAAAGAATTTGCTTTTGTAATTTTTTTTTTGTATTTTTAAGTTTTTGATTTTTTTTTTGATTTTATAACAAGAAAAATAACGTTCAAAAGTGAACGGATCCCAAAATCTAAATCGCCTCACGAAAAATCGTCAATCGTAACGAGATCCATGCGGCAGCGGCGCCAACTTAATATCCATTTTTTTTTATCAAATTACTTAATGTATTTTTCGTTCCTCAAATCGACTCGAATTGATATCAAATTTCTCATAAGAATTATCGTTTTTGGTTAATAATACTTGTTTGGTATCTATGTCTAATTAAACTTAAATGGGGAATATTATATTAGTCTAGGGAATATAGAAATAAAAGCGCAAATAGTTCATATAAAATTACTCTAAAATGCAATACAATTATACTACAATTTAAAATCTAGATTAAACTAATTAGATCAAAGATTCAGCAAGACTATATTATAATTAAAAATATTAAATACTCTACATGCAAAATTAACCTAAATGCAAGAACGTAATAACAAGTAAAAATGACAAAAATTAAATCACAAAGATAACTTAAGAATAAAGCGTAAAGTTTTAACCTTTATATCTTATTAATTTTTTTAGATGATAAAGCTTGAAGCTTTATATACTAATAAGATTAATAATCACAAAAAAGGTGTAAAATTTATACTCAAAATAAGCTAATCTAAATGAAAACTAATTTTTACAAATTTTAAATCTATTTTTAAAACAATAATAATTTTTGAAACTAATTAAAACGATATTTTATAAAAGATATATTTTTCTAAAAACTATTTAAAATATATTAATCTAATTAATTAAACTAAAACAATTAAGCTAGATATTTTAAAAAGGAAAGAACTTTAGTACCCGTGGTCCGAAGAAAACGCTCTAAACACAATCAACATAACCAACAATATATGGCCCGTAAAGTACACGACCTCCAAATCAAACTTAATCAAAAGCGTATCCACGCCCGTAAAGTACACGGCGTCCCAAATCAAACTCGAACCAAATCTATCAAATCCATAAGCTTCTCACCAAACGTAATGAATTGATACGCAGAGATAAAAAGAACATAAGAGGTTAGGATAATAAGCAACAATTAATATTCGATTACGTTGATTAGTAATAGATCTAGACTATTTTTTAGATTTTATAAAAATATTTTAATTTTTAACTAAAAATTAATTGATCTACACTATTTTATCAAATACCTAATAGATCTAAACTAATTTTTTTTGTTTTATAAAAATACTTTAATTTAAATGTAAAAACTAATAGATCTACATATTTTTTAGGTTTTATCAAAGTATTTTAATTTTTAAAACTTAAAACAAATACATCTAAAAAAAACTAAGAAATCTAAACTAAAAGTAACTAATTAAAAAGCTAGCTTATTAATAACTTGTAAGCCTAAGCTTAAAACTTACGTGATTCAAAAAGCTTAAAAAGCTAAATGAACAAATTCACCCACAATAAGCTAGATCTAGAAAAATAAGCCCACAATAAGCTTGAAATAAGATAACTTATTTCAAACTTATATTTAAATCTAACTTATTTGGAAAAAGTTATAAAAAACTAATCCCAAAATAATAAGCTAGATTATAAGAAAATATTAAGAAAGGTAGAATTAGAATAAACTAAAAGATAATAAGATAAAACATAAACTTTTATTAATCTCAAAGTGCTTAAAGATAAGCTAGTACAAAGTTGAAAGGAAAAAAATACAAAGCTTAACTTAACTACAAAGAAAAAAACTTGAAAAAACTTGAAAAACTTCTTCAACACAATGAGATGGGGAGGTATATATAAGTTGTTGGACATAGGGGTATTTTTGTCTTTTCCCATCCTTTTTTTTCTTTTAAACTCCGTCCCATTAATGCCAGTTGTTATCAAATGGGATCATGCGTACATTTATTGCCTGACACACGCTGCCACCTCTAAACCTTGTACCGACACGCGCCGCCTGCCACGTGTAATCATTTCATTGGCCAGCCACCTCTGACGTGTTAGCACCGCCACTGTACCTTGTACCTGTCAGCGCCGCCTTGCCACGTGTCGTTCTCTGGTTGGTCAGCCGCCCTGACGTGTCTGCCACCTCGTACCTGTCAGCGCCGCCTTGCCACGTGTCATTAGCTGATTGGTCAGCCGCCACCGACGTCTCAGCGCCGCCACTGACACCTGTCTGAACCTGGTATCTGGAACAACAGTAACATATCAGTGACACGTGGCGTGCTAGCATTGGCCAGCCGCCGCCACGTGTATCGCTGACGTTATTATGACGTCAGCGGGTCTGGACCGGTTCTGAATCGGGTCGGGTCAGGTTCGGATCCGATTCAGGTCTGGATCGGGTCGGGTCGGATCAGGTTTGGGTCCGGGTCTGGATCGGGTCGCCACATGGACCACTCAGGGAGTGCCACGTGGCAGCTAGTAAATATCACTAGCCATAAGCCAACACCAAGATTCGAAGTATACCAAGCTAGCTCAGATCTTAACAACCCAAAGGATGCCAGCTGAGTTGGGCATACCTTTGATTATATATATGCAAATTTGCCTTTTAACCCTTATACGTTTTAGACTGGCAACAGATTTATTAACCTCCCATTTTATGAACTAGTAAATATTAATAATAATAATAATAATAATAATAATAATAATAAATAATAATAATTATAATAATAATAATACGAAAATAAATTTAATATTTTAAAAAAACTTTATTTTGTTTTTATTATTACTAATTTTCGAAAAATATATATATTTATATTATTTATATTATTCAATTATTAAAAACTTTTTATTTAATTTAAAAACATAATAAACTTAAAAAATTCATAGAAAATAAACCGTGAGGAGTTACGACGTGAGGTCAGGACCGTAGGATTCGTAATTTTGTGCTATTCCATGTGGTTTATTAGTGTATGACTTTGGAGAATGGAAAAAATAGTCCTCGTTGTTAAGACTTCATTAAATCTTCATCCTTAGCCTTCCAAACTTCATTCTTTTGGCACTTTTGGTCTTTTGACTTTATCTT
This sequence comes from Glebionis coronaria, assembly GCA_025667525.1. Taxonomy (NCBI): domain Eukaryota; kingdom Viridiplantae; phylum Streptophyta; class Magnoliopsida; order Asterales; family Asteraceae; genus Glebionis; species Glebionis coronaria. The sequence goes on from JANFOE010000109.1 coordinate 602,401, forward strand.
TGACTTTTTCTTCGATAAATGCCCATGAAATCCCGTGTTTTATTTATTTATGATCTTTTGTACTTATTTCACACAAAAACGCAAAACCACGCGTAATTCCGACTGTTAAGATATTAAATACACGTTTTGGTTTGGTATTTCCTTGTTTTAAGTGTTAAAAGGGTAAGTATTTATACACTTACTAATTCACCAAACAAGGGGGACTATTTTTGCAAACATGCAAAATAGTTTTATGTTTGACTAGATCAAACAAACAACCCTCCCCCCGGTTTTCTTTGTCATTTCTTCGCAAAAATAAACACACACACTCTTCCTTCTTATTTCCTCCATTAACAAAGATTCAACACCTTCGATTTTCATAGGTCTTGCAAGAATCAATCCAAAATGTATTAATCATATGTTTATTATTTTGTAATCTACACACCCATCATGTTTAATTTCTATTTTAATTGCTCTATGAACCCTAGGTCTCGAATTAAGGTTTTCCAAAAGTTTTTGACTATAACAATCCTCAAATTTTACATATGTATTATGAGCTATGATTTGAATGAATATGAAAATTTGACTGGAATTTTTTTTTTTGCCTTACTTGGTAAGATGAATGGGTTCTCACAACCTGAACTGCCATATCAACATATTCCTACATGTAGTAAACACAATGTATATATCAAGTCTAAGTTCTAAAAAGTAATCTAATAAGTACATTATGAATGAGAACATCTCAAATATAACTATGATGCCCTAAATTCCCTTAGAAACCCTATAAGTGATGTTGTAAACTCAAGAATGGTGAACTATAAAGGACAATACATATGAATAAGTAATCAAGGATTATAAACAAGTTGAAAACTATCATTATGAAGTATAATTTCATCTAAGGATGGTAATAACAATACATTTAAAGCTAAGTATAAGAGTTAAGACCTAGTAACCAAGATTAGCTCTTAAAATCCATTTCATAATGATTTAGAGCCTAATCTTTTGCAACCAAAATGGAAATCAACTAAGTATCATACTAAGACTATAATTTCACTTCAAGTTAATGTAGAAATAATTAATGCACAAAGTATATGTTTTTAAAGCATGAAATTCTAAGTAAGCCTATTACCTCCTAGGATATGATTAACCAATGGAACTTGTTAAACTAAGTATGTAGACTCTTTAGAAACCTAAAACACAATGTATAATCCCTAGAATAAGCTTAAATAAGAAGGTAAACACTAATTACCCAAAGTACAAAGTCATTAGGCTTAATAACATAGAAACCCTTATATTAAGAATTTTACTTAGAATCAATGCATAGTGTTTTAGGACAAGTTTACAAACTTCAATAGCATTATATTTAGGCTATAATATCATCATAAGACAAGGTACAAGTACCCTAATGCAAAATGTACAACATTTCAATGCATGACTTATAAATTAGGTTAAAATAGGTATTTTCACCCTTTGGACGTTTTTACTTGGAATAACTTAGTAAAACAAATGTAGATATGTAACACCCCATTTTGGTAAATGGAATGTCACGCGTGATTATGGCGTTTCATCAAAACATACAAGGAAATATTTCTTAAACATTACATGACCATAGTGGAAATACCAGAACAAACATCGGTACCCCAAAGTATAAGCTCATCACTAAACAATGTCCATAAAAACAAGTAGCAAAATGTATGACGAAATGCATAAAGTAATGAAGGCTAGAAAGCTTCCAATCCATATGCACGTACACTTAGAGTCTACAAGCGCCCTTGAGTACCTGTCGTTTGGGAACATGAAAGGAAAACGGCTGTGCATAACGCTCAGTGCACAGATATACAAGCATAGAATGAATAACATAAGCATATAAAACATATAGCAGCGGAATTGATAAAGTCCTGAAAAACCTGGTATACATAGTAAAACTGGTTTTATAGTTTGAAAAGCCTTATGTTTATCTTATAAAAACTGTTTAGCATGTTAACCGTTAAGCCATTATAGGTCATAAAATATCAATGTGCATGAATACTTGGAGGGGTGACCTCATCATGAAATTAGAGGGGTTGTCTCTAATTAATATAAATTTGGGTAGGAGGGACCAGCTCCTTGTGAAGGATGCAAGGCACACACCACATTCACCTGAATAATTTGCTAAAAACATGTAACCTAGGATGCACCCATACGCCCCACATGATAACATAATAATATGGCCAAAAGCTGAAAGGGACGTCACGAGCTATCGCTCCGCCGTGGTGAAGTCATAACACTGGTACCTCCAGTGTGGTGGTTATGGTACCTCTATAACTAGGTGAACTGGTCATGCATGTATATGGCTCAGGCATTTAAATTAAACATAAGCAATTCAAAACATATAAAACATATACTGGGAAAACAGTTGGCTGCATATGGGGAATCATAATAAGGAAAGAATGTCCATACTGAAAGGACGGAGAATCCGTACCTTGTGTCCAGTGAACGAAGAAGACGAACGGAAGAGAGTCCTACTTCGATCTCACTAATGCTACATAAATAGTATACGTGTATAAGTATTCTGATTATTAGGTACGTAACTGATTTTATATCGTGTCTTAGCTTGTTTTATATGTTCATGTCTATTTTTACTGATTTTAATGTTATACTGTGTTTATCATGTATTCTGGATATTGTTATTAAGTATCACTTGTATTTCTTGTATTATTATACTTGTTGTGTAATAATAAGTAACTTTCCAAAAATAGTAGGTTTCCTAAAATAGAAAGTTTCCAAAAATATAAAGTTTCCAAAAATAGATTAACTGCTTAAAATAGATAAGTTTCAAAAAATAGAAAGTTTCTAAAAATAGTAAGTTTCCTGAAATAGAAAGTTTCCATAATTAGAAATAAGCTGGATTAATAAGCTAATAAGATAAGCTTAAGTTTTACTGATTAAATATACTAAGTCATGAGATTAATGGTATAGTTTATTAATTATGACATGTTAATTAAATAAACTATATGTTATACGATTTAATTAGATATAATCATGATTTAATTAAATTAAAGGGTATATAATACCTAGGTTAAAACATGTATTAATATTTATATTAATATAACCTAAGTCATGGAAATTAATTAATTATATGTCATGTTTTAATAATTAATTAATTACTATAGTCTAAATTACATAAATAAATACTTAGGTTAAAATCATGTATTATTAATTAATAATAATAATAAACCTAAGTCCATATTTTAATTAAATAAATTATATGCCACCGGCTGCTGCCGGTGGTCTTGTCCTTCTCGGCCAGTCGCTGACACACAAAAGATTCCCACCGGCAGTTGCCGGTGGTCCCCCTGCTTGCTGTGGTGGTTCCCCCTGCTTACCATAAATAGCCACCGGCTTGAGACGGTGGTGGGGCTGTGGCTGCCGAGACCTCCCAAAACCACAAGACACCCCCGACACAAGTCGGGGTGTCTTGTTCTTTGTTGTTAACTGAAACCCACCACCACCGAGACATGGATCTCGGTTGGGTTGCGAACCAACGACGCCGAGATCCCTTGCCTCTCGGTTTATGTGGCGGCCGAACACCAAACCCGAAAGCACCCTAATTGATTTTCCCCACCATGATTATTAGCATGTTTTAATCTTGTTTTTAAAACCCCCATGATCACATGTTCATAAAAACATAAAAAGAATTAAAAAGAAAGGTTTTCGGGTTACCAAATCACTTGGAATAAATAGAGAATGAATACACGAACTCGTTCTTGTGATTTGTTAAATCAAAATCAACCAATCACCCTTGAGTGGTGATGTAGCCACCGGCCTAAAGGAGCAAGGAGGAGGATTAGGGTTTTTGTTTTTCTAAAAATCTTCTGTGAAAGAATATGTTTTCCTTAATTTGTTTATTAGTAAAATTAAACATGGGTTGGGCCCCTCCTTCTTTTGTTGCCGCGGCTTGTAGGGCCCACCAAGGGAAACCCGTATTTTTTCCCTGTTCTAATAATTTACATGTTCATGCGCTCGTATTTACGTTTCGTTATTATTAAATATTCGTGTTATTATATATACTTGTACGTAGTCGTAATAATAATTACGTAAATACATAATTATACGTTCGTGATTCTTACGTTCATGATTTCATGTTCGTGATTTAATTATTATTGATAATAATTATCGTGCATTTATAGATACTTAATACTTATCGTGTAATAACACGTACGTACGATTTAATTATTATTTTAATTAATGTTCGTGAAACATATTCATGTTATAAATGGAAAGTTTTAATCATGTACGTACGATTATAAATGTACTGTTCATGGTAAAAGCATGCGGGTTTTACAACTCTTCCCCTTAAAAGAATAATTCGTCCCCGAATTATAGATAAAGTAAACTGAAAAAGAGGAACATACCCGAATTCAAAACTTGAAATGAGGGTAAGAAGTCCGGATAGACTCCTCGGTCTCCCAAGTGGCTTCCCAATCGATATGGTCCCTCCAAAGGATTTTGACGAATGGAATCGTCTTCTTCTTCATGACTCGTTCTTGCCAGTCAAGAACTCGTTCGGGTTCCTCTATGAAGGTAAGATCTTCACGAATCTCTTCCAGTGGATACTAAACCATGTGAAGGGGATGATAATTGTACCCTCTGAGTAAGGACACATGGAAAACGTCGTGAACGTGAGAAAGCTACGGAGGTAACGCTAAACGATAAGATACTTCACCGACTCGCTCAATGACATCAAACTGTCCGATGAATCGAGGACTGAGCTTCACTTTGATTCCAAAACGCATAACGCCACGTGCCGACGATACCTTAAGAAAGACATGATCTATGATGTTAGAAATGTAAATCCCTATGATGCTTGTCGGCATAACTCTTCTGACCTTATCGTGCTTCTTGCAATTTCTGCTTAGCTACAACGACCTTCTCGTTGGTCAACTCTATCATTTCTGGTCCCTCAAGTTTTCGCTCACCAACCTGATCCCAGCAGATAGGGGCGCGTCACTTTCTGCCATACAACATCTCAAATGGAGCACACTTAATGCTAGCATGCCAACTGTTGTTGTATGCAAACTCTACCAAACAGATGTAATCGTCCCAATCTCCTGTCCATTCCAACGCACATGACCTCAACATGTCTTCTAATGTCTGAATCATTCGTTCTGATTGCCCGCCTGTTTGAGGATGAAAAGTTGTGCTAAGCTTAAGTTTTATACCCTAAGCTTTCTACAGACTCTTCTAGAATCGCGAAGTGAAACGAGGATCTCTGTCCGAGATGATGCTGGATGGAGCACCATGAAGTCTCATGATCTCCTTCTTGTATGTATCGGCGAGTTTACTGACCGGATCATCCTTGCGAATCGGTAAGAAATGAGCTGACATAGTAAGTTGATCAACGATAACCCAAATCGCATCGTGCCTCCTCTTTGTCTGCGGAAGACCGGTAACAAAATCCATGGTGATCTTGTCCCACTTCCACTCTGGAATATCTAACGGTTGAAGAAGACCGATAGATCGTTGATGCTCGATCTTAACCTGCTGGCAGGTAAGACATTTGGAAACGTAAGTGGCAACATCCTGTTTCATACCACTCCAACAAAAGTATTGCTTGATGTCGTGGTACATCTTGGTCGAACCAGGATGAATGGAGAATGGGGAGGTATGATCCTCCGCTAACAATTCTGTACGGAGTTCTTGATCATCAAGAACACAAAGTCTCGTGCCCTGCCATAAGATACCGTCTTTGTCTACATGAAATTATGTCTGCTTCTCTAAGTTCTGAATTATCGCCCAGATTTCACCATCATCCTTCTGAGCTTCCTTGATCCTAGAGAGTAACTCAGGTTCCACTCTAAGATTAGCCCAGTAACCGTACTGTCCACATACCATGATCTCGATGTCTAGTCGCTCTAAGTCTGTTATAATTTCCTCCTCAATTTTAATGCTGTTTATCATACAGGACTTTCTACTAAGTGCATCTGCCACTACATTCGCCTTGCTGGGATGATACTGCAGATTAATGTCATAACCCTTCAACAGCTCTAACCATCTCCTCTGTCTAATGTTCAGTTCACGTTGAGTGAAGATGTACTTCAAGATCTTGTGGTCTGTGAAGATGTCACATAATTCTCCATACAAGTAGTGCCTCCAAATATTTAATTCAAACACGACTGCTGCATGTTCCAAGTCATGCATAGGGTAATTTTCCTCATAAGGCTTAAGCTGTCATGAAGCGTACGCAATCACTTTCCCATGTTGCATGAGAACACAACCAAGTCCCTTCCCTGAAGCATCACTGTAGATTTGAAATCCACCTGTACCAGATGGGAGAGTAAGAATCGGTGTAGATACTAACTTCTGCTTTAGGTCTTCAAAGCTCTTCTCTCTTTCTTCAGTCCAAACGAAATTCTCCCCTTTCCGCATCAGTTTGGTAAATGGTAGTGCTAAACGGGAAAAGTTCTCTATGAACCTACGTAGTAACCAGCTAAGCCTAGGAAACTGTGAACTTTAGTTGCTGATTTCGGTCTTGGCCACTTGGTAATAGCCTCAACCTTTGCTGGATCCATGGTGATTCCTTCTGTTGATACAATGTGGCCTAAGAACGCCACCTTGTCTAACCAGAGCCCACACTTGTAGAATTTAGCATACAACTACTTCTGGCGAAGAATCTGTAGTACTGTACGAAGATGTTCTTCGTGTTCCTCATTGGACTTAGAGAATATCAGGATGTCGTCAATGAAGACAATGACGAACTTGTCCAGAAATTCATGGAAGATGTTGTTCATCAAATCCATTAAAACATTTGGAGCATTGGTAAGGCCAAATGGCATGACTACAAATTCATAGTGCCCATAGCGTGTACGAAAAACAGTCTTGGCGATGTCCTGCTCTTTAACCCGTTAACTGATGATAGCCCGACCTCAGATCAATTTGGAGAAATGTTTGGCCCCATGGAGTTGGTCAAACAGATCGTCAATGCGTGGCAACGGATACCTATTTCTGATGGTGATCTTGTTGAGCTCGCGATAATCTATGCAAAGACGCATACTGTCGTCCTTCTTCTTTACGAATAAGACCGGTGCGCCCCATGGAGATGCGGTCGGCCGAATGAATCCTCGTTCCAGAAGTTCTTGCAATTGGTCCTTCAGCTCCTTGAACTATATGGGAGCCATGCGATAAGGAGCCTTGGAAATCGGCTCAGCTCATGGGATGAGCTCGATATTAAACTCTACTTCACGTGCAGGTGGTATGCCCGGAAGTTCTTCTGGAAATATGTCTTGAAATTCTGACACTATTGGTTGATTCTGAATCGATGGAGATTCAGCATCCATGTCATGAATTGTATCTAGATAACCCTCACAACCATGTGAAAGTAATGCACGTGCTTGCAAGGTTGATATGATTTGTACAGACCTTCCGGGTACGAACCCGTTGTGAATGTACTCTGGTGCATTTGCATCACCGAAGATGACCTGATATGTATGACAGTCTATGGTGGCGTGATGTTTGGATAGCCAGTCCATGCCCAATATCATGTCAAAGTCACTCATGTCCAGCGGAAGTGCATCAACAGGACGAATCTTGTCGTCAAACTCTAGGGGAAGGCTCTTGTACACATGGGTTATGCATAAAGAGTCTCTTAAAGGCGTGGAAATGTTTAGTACATTCTCTAATGGCATAGGGAATATCCTAACATTCTTAACATATGCAGTAGAAATTACCGAATGAGTAGCACCCATGTCAAATAAAACACATGCAACTTGACCATACATATACAAGATTCCAGTGATGGTACCTGTATACTTGTTGGCTTGGTTGCGAGAAGTCGTGTAAACGCGTCCACTAGTAGGAGGCGGCTTGGAATCAACATCTCCAAATGTGCCCTCCATCTCGCCCTTGCGGCAGTCCTTCATGCGATGACCAGTAAGGCCACCCTTGTAGCATGCGTCGCTGTCGTGACGACATGGCCCTGGGTACCTATGGTTGCAGGTAGTGCAAAGAGGGTGAGTATACCCTCCAGTAGGTGCCCTTGCTGGCTTGGAGTCTGTTAAGAACAATATACATGAGACATGGTTTATAGGTACAAAAGGACAATGCGGAAAAATCATAAGATGTTATACCATCGATAGCTGGACAATTAGGATGTGAACCTCTTTGGTTCTGGTCCCTCTCGATACCTTGTTTCCTGGTAGAAGATTGATAATGTGTAAGAATTATGAAATATCGCATGTAACATAAGGAAATGAGTAAGTGTAAGGACCTGCTGCTGTTGGAGTTTCCAGCGTTGATACGGTAATTATCATTACCGCCACGCCTATCCGTAGCAGAACGGTCTTGAGTCTGACCATTTCCCTTGGGCTGAGTAGGTTGTTGCTGAGTAGCCGGCTGAGACCGGTCCCCAGTCTTCTGCCTGAAAGATGCAATTTAAAGAGAGATATAAACATTGGATAATACTGAAAGAATTCGGCATGGTTACTGCTGAATCACGAATATTTACCTCTTCTCGGGTCTCTCTGCTTCCTCGAACTCTTCTCTTTCTTGCAGCATCTCCAGTTACGTGCTGCATCGGCAACTTGTGCCACCGTGTTGAAAGTAGCACACGCCAAGTTTTTGGTGACCGATGTATGAAGACCCCACCGGAAGTGGTATGCTTGCTCTTCGGTAGTACCTGCTGCTGCGCCAAGAAAACCAGCCAAGCGAAGAAAGCGCTGCATGAACTCGTTGTTGTTCTCCCCAGCTCTCTGCCTGATTCCGTGGTACTCCCTCTTCAGCTTGTCTTGCTCAGCCTTGGGGAAGAACTGTCCCATCACTAACTCCCTGAACTGAGCCCAAGTCAAACCAGCCACCTAATTGTCACCTCCCTCAGACTGCTTGACTGCCTTCCACCATCCTAGCACATCACCTTCGAATTTGTAACATGCCAACCTCGACTTGAATACGGGGTCACAGCCCATTGCATCGAATATCTTCTCAATATGAGCCAACCAGCTTTTAGCTTCACTGGGGCTATCAGTTCTCTCGAAGGATCGAGGACGTTGCTTGTTGGATCTCTCCAGCCATGTGACCAATGTTGTTGAAGGAGGAGGAGGAGGTACTGGGTGTTGTTGCTGATTGTTGGCAGCCTGCACCTAAACCCTGATTTCGTTCCTTAGTTGAGGAAACAAAGCTTGCACCGCAGCTTGGACTGCTGCATTAAGTTGTTCCTGCTCGCGTGTAAGAACCATCTGAGAGTATAACATAAAATACATGATTAAATTGATCAAAACATAAAATATATACATGAAAAAAAAAATTATACCAATAAATCATGAGAAAATTTTTATGTAGGAAAAATAGTACATGAATGCATGATGCAGTTTTATGAAAACTTTTATATGCGCGAGAGTGAACGCCTATGGTCAGTTCACTCAATACAGAAGACATAGCGAGGGGACGCCAATGGGTTGGTCCCAAAGTTAAAAGTTTCGATAAAAGCACATGCGACTAAATAGGGCCAGTCCTGTACCAACCATTACTTAGTCATAAACCTGCGACAATGACATATATATGAATGCATGAAAATAATGAATGCATGAAAACCGACTGTCAGTTCTAGGAAGACCATAGTGACTACCCACTAATCACAGGTCGTGTTTTGAGAGCCTACAGGTCGAAGCCTTGTCTCTAATACCATAATTGTAACACCTCATTTTGGTAAATGGAATGCCACGCGTGATTATGGTGTGTCATCAAAGCATACAAGGAAAAATGTCTTAAACATTACATGACCATAGAGGAAATACCAGAACAAACATCGGTACCCTAAAGTATAAGCTCATCACACACAAACATATGTACTGCAAAGGAAAAGGACTAAAAAATGTCCATAGAAACAAGTAGCAAAATGTATGATGAAATGCATAAAGTAATGAAGGCTAGAAAGCTTCCGATCCATATGCACGTACGCTTAGAGTCTACGAGCGCCCTTGAGTACCTGCAGTTTGGGAACATGAAAGGAAAACGGCTGAGCATAACGCTCAGGCGACGGATATACAAGCATAGAATGAATAACATAAGCATATACAACATATAGCAACGGAATTGATTAAGTCCTGGAAAACCTGGTATACTTAGTAAAACTAGTTTTATAGTTTGAAAAGCCTTATGTTTATCTTATAAAAATTGTTTAACATGTTAACCATTAAGCCAATATAGGTCATGAAATATCAACGTGCATGAATACTTGGAGGGGTGACCTCATCATGCAATTAGAGGGGTTGCCTCTAATTAATATAAATTTGGGAAGGAGGGATCAACTCCTTGTGAAGGATGTAAGGCACACACCACATTCACCTGAATAATCTGTTAAAAACATGTAACCTAGGATGCACCCATACACCCCACATGATAACATAATAATATGGCCAAAATATGAAAGGGACGCCACGAGCTATCACTCCGCCATGGTGAAGTCATAACACTGGTGCCTCCAGTGTTATGGTTATGGTACCCCCATAACTAAGTGAACTGGTCATGCATGTATATGGCTCGGGCATTTAAATTAAACATAAGCAATTCAAAACATATACTAGGAAAACAGTTGGCTGCATACGAGGAATCCTAATAAGGAAAGAATGTCCATACTGAAAGGACGGAGAATCCGTACCTTGTGTCCAGTGAACGAAGAAGACGAACAGAAGAGAGTCCTACTTCGATCTCACTAATGCTACATAAATAGTATACGTGTATAAGTATTCTGATTACTGAATACGTAACTGATTTTATATCGTGTCTTAGCTAGTTTTATATGTTCATGTCTTGTTTTACTGAGTTTAACGTTATACTGTATTTATCATGTATTCTGGATATTCTGGTTAAGTATTACTTATATTTCTTGTATTATTATACTTGTTGTGTAATAATAAGTAACTTTCAAAAAATAGCAGGTTTCCTAAAATAGAAAGTTTCCAAAAATAGAAGTTTCCAAAAATAGATTAACTTCTTAAAACAGATAAGTTTCAAAAAATAGAAAGTTTCTAAAAATAGTAAGTTTCCTGAAATAGAAAGTTTCCATAATTAGAAATAAGTTGGATTAATAAGCTAATAAGATAAGCTTAAGTTTTACTGATTAAATATACTGAGTCATGTGATTAATGGTATAGTTTATTAATTATGACATGTTAATTAAATAAACTATATGTTATACGATTTAATTAGATATAATCATGATTTAATTAAATTAAATTGTATATAATACTTAGGTTAAAACATGTATTAATATTTATATTAATATAACCTAAGTCATGGAAATTAATTAATTATATGTCATGTTTTAATAATTAATTAAAGACTATAGTCTAAATTACATAAATAAATACTTAGGTTAAAATCATGTATTATTAAATAATAATAATAATAAACCTAAGTCCATATTTTAATTAAATAAATTATATGCCATGTTAAATTAATTTAATTAACTTGTAAATAAATATACTTGAAAACTATTAAACTTGTAAATATAAGAAACCGAACCCATGTATTATTTTTATTAAAACATGTCCTGAACCGTTCTGTGAACCCGTGAACCGGACGAACCAAACCCACCAAAAATAGTGGAAAACCAGCCTAAGCCGGTTGCCCCTGCCTTCGGTAATCTACCACCGGCTGCTGCCGGTGGTCTTGTCCTTCTCGGCCAGCCAATGACACACAAAAGGTTCCCACCAGCAGTTGTTGGTGGTCCCCCTTCTTGCTACGGTAGTTCCCCTGCTTACCATAAATAGCCACCGGCTTTAGCCGGTGGTGGGGCTTTGTTTGCCGAGACCTCCCAAAACCACAAGATACCCCCGACGCAAGTCGGGGTGTCTTGTTCCCTGCTGTTGACCGAAACCCACCACCACCGAGACATGGATCTAGGTTGGGGTGCGAACCAACGACGCCGAGAGCCGTTGGCTCTCGGTTTATGTGACGGCCGAACACCAAACCCGAAAACACCCTAATTGATTTTCCCCACCATGATTATTAGCATGTTTTAATCTTGTTTTTAAAACCTCCATGATCACATGTTCATTAAAACATAAAAAGAATTAAAAAGAAAGGTTTACGGATTACCAAATCACGTGGAATAAATAGAGAATGAATACACGAACACGTTCTTGTGATTTGTTTAATCAAAATCAACCAATCACCCTTGAGTGGTGATGTAGCCGCCGGCCTAAAGGAGCAAGGAGGAGGATTAGGGTTTTTGTTTTTCTAACAATCTTCTGTGAATGAATATGTTTTCCTTAATTTGTTTATTAGTAAAATTATATATGGGCTGGGCCCCTCCTTCTCTTGTTGCCGTGGCTTTTAGGGCCCACCAAGGGAAACCCGTAGTTTTTCCTTGTTCTAATAATTTACTTATTTGTGCGCTCATATTTACGTTTTGTTATTATTAAATATTCGTGTTATTATATATACTTGTACGTAGTCGTAATAATAATTATGTAAATACATAATTGTACGTTCGTGATTTTTACGTTCATGATTTCATGTTCGTTATTTAATTATTATTGATAATAATTATCGTGCATTTATACATACTTAATACTTATCGTGTAGTAACACGTACGCAGTTCTTGTAATTAATGTTCGTGAAACGTATTCATGTTATGAAAGGAAAGTTTTAATCATGTACCTACGATTATAAATGTACTGTTCATGGTAAAAGCATGCGGGTTTTACAAGAGACTTCATGAACACATTATGTAACACCCCATTTTAATAAATGGAATATCACAGGATAATTATGGCATGTCATCAAAGCATGCAACGTAATATGTACAAACATACATGACCAAAAGGGAAAATCGGAATCAAACATCGGTTCCCATACATAAGCCCAGAACATAAATAAAGTAAATGGTATCAAAAGGACAAAAAAAGAGTCCAAACAAGTATAAGTATATGAGGCAAAAAGGAGAAGAAGTCTAAGGCAGCTTCCATCCTATGCACGTGCTCCAAATGCTCAAGCCTGTCCTTGGGTACCTGCCATTTTGGGACATGGAAAGGAAAATATACGGCTAAGAAATACGCTTAGTGAATGGATATATGACAGTGAAATGAATAGCATAAACATAAGTAAAGTGAACTGGAAGTATGAAATGATAGTGTTGCAGAATAATGTAAGTCCTTGAAAACCTGGTTAAAGCTTATAAGACTGGTTCTATATTTCTAAAAAGACTATGTTTAGTTTATATTGAAAACTGTATTTTAAATATGCTCGGAGCCCATATAGATCATGTTACATCAGCGTGAATGAATACATAGAGGGGTGACCTCATCATGCAATTAGAGGGGTTGCCTCTAATTAATATATAAAATGAGTAGAAGGATCAGCTCCTGTAACGGATGCAAGACACACATTGCATTTACCATGAAATCATACAACTTGTTCTAGGATGCACCCATTCGCCCCAAATGATAATAATAATACTAGCTAAAACTGTAAAGGGACGTTGTGAGCAATCACTCTCACCGAAGAAGAGTCATAACACTGGTGCCTCCAGTGCTATGGTTATGGAACCCCGGAAACTAGGTGAAACTGGTATGCATGTATATAGCTCCAGCAATCTAAAATAATCATACATATACTGATGTGTTTAAGACACTTAAACTACTGAGGAAAACAGATGGCTGCAAACGGGGAATCCTAATATAGGAAAGAAAGATTTCCTTACTGAAGGACGAAATATATGTACCTTGTGTCCAGTAAGTGAACGAAGAAGATGCGAAGAATCCTACTCCGACTCCACAAGTGCTACATAATAAAGAGGGACATGTATGAGTTGTCTGATTAACTTATACTTAACTGATTATTAGTTTACTTGACGTGTTATTACTTGTTTACATGTTCCTGTCTTGTTTTAAGTGTTCTAGACTTGTTCTACTGATTCATGTTTAATCCTGTGTTATCTTGATGTTTCATGTGTTCTGATTAATGTAATTCATGTTTCTATGTGTTTAAGTACTTGTTGCATACTTTCTAAAAATAGCAGGTTTCTATATATAGTAACTTTTCAAAAATAGCAGGTTTTCATATATAGTAACTTTCAAAAAATAACAGGTTTCTATATATAGTAAGTTTTTAAAAATAGAAAGTTTCCATAATTAGCATGTTTCTATAAATCACATAGTACCATAATTAATATGTTACCGTAATTAATATAATTCCATGTTCACATGTTTCCATAAATAATATATTACCATAAATAATAATAGGCTTATTAAATATTAAAAATGACATAACATATAGTTTTAATAAGCTTATAATATGTCTTGTATAATTATATCGTAAAGTTTAATACTGACTACATACTTATTCTAACTCATATATATGAATTAATAATAATATTACATGATATCATAAGTATTTATTAGTTAATAATAACCCATCATTTAATAATTAAACATTACCTTATCATGATATAAATTAATTAAGTTAAGTTTTAATTAATTTAATACACATGAATAATTAAATTAATAATTATTTAATCATAAGTTTTATTTAAATACAATGAACATAATAAAACCATGGTTTATATTTAAATAATTCATATCCTATGTCGTGAATAATAATTAATTTAATTAACATTCTTTAATTAACTAATTAATTAAAATAAAAATACATGATTTTATACCCTTAGGCAAACGCCCCCTTAATTGCTCTTAAAGCCAAAACCAAACAGCCCCTTAACTGCTTGGTCCCTGGTTGCTATCGACAACAGCAGATTCCCACCAGTTGTAGCCGGTTCCTGCTGCTAACCTGACTGTACCCACTGCCGTCCATTAATTCCCCACCGACAGCAGCAACTATAGCTGCCACAGCACCCTGGTTCGTTCCCAACGAAACCCTGCTGCTTGCCACTGCTAAGCAGCGGCAGCCACTGGCTTCACAGAAACCATGCCGACACCCACAGTGGGTTTGCGGCTGGTGGAGGAAGGTTACCACCGAGACACATAAGTATCTCGGTTTGTGTGTAATCCGATTTTAAACACCAAAACAACGCTTTATCCGTTAATCTAACTTGTTTTACCCATGTTTTCTCAACATGATCTTGATCTTTTAATGGATTCTTGATTAATAACTAATTAAAAGAAACAAAAAATTTAAATTTTTTTACCTAATTGCGTTTAGGGATTTAGGAATAGAACTCACGAACACCAACCTTGATTTCCTGAATAATAGGCCACGTTCTTTCTTGGACCATATGTTTAAGGTGACGGGAAGGCAAAAAAATGGAATGATCGTGTTGGCTTGTATTAGGGTTTTATTTTGTGAATCTCCTAAAATAAGAACATCCCTCGTGTTTTTAATAATTTTAACCGGCCATGGAGGCCCAATTGGGCTTGAGCCCATTTCTTGTCTTATCTTTTGGCCCTTCTTAATTGTCCTATACATGAACATGATTTATCTTGTTTTATATTCCGTGTTTAAGTTATACTTACGCGTGTTCTTGTTTTAATGTCGTGAACTATTTTTCTTGGGTTGTCTTATGCATATTATTCGTAAATACATATCATATATTATTAATAATAATAATATACGTAATTACTTATCGTGTATATTTAATATACAAAACTATCATGTTAAATGTTTTTGTCGTGTTAATTTATATGTAATTTCATGTGATTAGTGTTCTAGTGTTTTTAAAGATGGTTTTACAACTCTTCCCCTCTAAAAAGAATAATTCGTCCTCGAATTAGAGATATGATACCCTGGAAGGGACATGAACGTGATGTGACTGTCGAGAACGTGGAACATGACGTGACTAGAGGGAACATAGAACGTGAAGTGGCTGAAAAGAACATAGTTGAATTATGGAAGGAAAAGAGGATAAGAAATCCAGATGGATTCCTTCGTTTCTAAGTAGTTTCCCGCTAGGAACGGATCCTCTAGACAGTCTTGAATACTCTTGGTCATCCTGTCTCTGTCCAGACGATACAAAAAAGTTTTTGGTTTATAATAGTAAGATGTATCCTCATGAATATGATTGAGTGGATAAGGAATAACGTGCAAAGATAACGAAACGTTATGATGCAAAATACTCTGGAATAACTGACGTTAGTAACGTCTGAGAAACGATGCGTGAGACATACTGAAACGTAGTACGTGAACAATTGTGAACGTGATACGTGAACAATTTTGAACGTGATACGCGGAGATACGGTAAATGTAATACAAGAACTTATGGTGAATGAGAATACGTGCAACATATCATGAACGTGACATGAGAACGTAGGGTGAACATGATATGTGGAATATATCATGAATGTGCAATAACTGAGAAGGTAACAATAAACAATACGAGCTGAGAAGTGAAAGGTGACCTGAAATGTGACGTGAAATGTTTGTCTGAAGATGGAATATCATACTAAGCTTGAGTCTGGTCTCCCAAGTTTCTACACATCTTTCCGTAACGAAAAGTGAAACACAAATGTAAGATAGGATACGATCATGAACGTGAATGATGTCATGAGCGTAGAAATAGAAAGCCAAACATAAAGATGGAAAAGAGATATAAACGTGAACAAAGCCGTGAACGCTAACATGAGACGTAATTAGCGAGCTGAAATAGTCATACTGATGTGAACGTAATTAATGAACGTGAACGTGAACCTTTATCTGATTTGTTAGCTGAAAGAGTGTCGTGAAATCGTACGATCATCGACAGGAAGATACCTGATGATCTGCTACTGCGTACTCCTTTCGGATGAAAGAAAATGTGTAGGCTAGGTTAAATGACCGAACGACGATCCAAAAATTTCTAAAGGTTGAAATGACAGAAAGCGTGTTGGCGTTCTATCATAACCTGCTGATAAGTCAGGCATTTAGATATGAACGTAACTACATCTTGTTTCATGCCTCTCCACCAAAATGTGGTTAAGATCATGATACATCTTTGTAGAACCTGGATACATAGTCATTGGAAAGCTACGAGTCTCTGAAATTAGACTTCTCTTAGTGTAGGATCCTCTAGAACACATAATTTAGTGTAGGATTCTATCCTTTACGCTTAAGTTGAGTCATGGTAAGATTAATTGTAAGAATCAATGTGATTCAACGTGTCACTATAATCAACCAATATTTGTATTGGAAAAATTTTAGGGTGAAATTTCTTCCGTCATAGAATTTGTAAATAGTGCGAATATGGCCTCCATGCTCTTCTCTGGACTTAGAGAAAATCAAGATGTCATCAAAGAAATAAAATGAATCTGTTTATGAGTTCGTGGAAACTCAATTCATCAAATCTATAAATGCTGCTGGAGCATTCGTGTTGGGTATTATTGTTAAGTGTCAAGTACTGTCAGTGTAATTTAAGTATTGTTAGTATCTTTCAAGTACGGTTAGTGTTAACGCGGTACATAGTAAGTACTGCTACTTATAAAGTAAGTACTGCTATATTGATTAGGACGAATATATCTTTGTATAAGATATGTCATAGTTATAGTTAGAGTATATCTTATTTGATATACTTAATAGTTAGAATATTGATAATATATCGTCTGTGATATAGTTATCTTTATAGAATATTCTAAGGTTACTAGGGTTCCTTACTCTATAAAAGGAACATAGGTACGATGACATTTAGGTACCTCATTCAAGTCGATTAATAAGAGAATCGAATAATTAAAAGTAATTATGTTCTGTGATTTATAAGTTAGATTCGGCATAACTTATTTAGCTTGAGTAAGAGTTCTCAAAGTGTTTTAGTTTGATTACAAACTACTATACTAGTTCTTAACAGGATATAGATCCAATCAAAGGGATCAACAAGTGGTATCAGAGCTTGTTGAGAAACTCTGAAAAAGAAGAACACAACCCTAAAAACTCCACTCACACTAAAACTCAATGTCTCAACCTGGTGATGATCCTCACTTGGAAGACATTCCAGATCCTGATCCAATACCTCATGGACAACCTCAAGTTGTGCATCCTGCACCACCACAAGGTGTTCAAGCCATAGATGTTGTAGTTACTTCTACACCTTCCCATACTCTTTCTGATGTCAAACTCCCAGTTCTCAAGGGTGATAACTATGAGACATGGGCTATGCAGATGGAACATTACTTGAATCACACAGATCACACTCTGTGGCAAGTTATCAAGAATGAGGATACACCTAAGAAGTTACACTGGTTCCCTGATGGTACATGCTATGCTTTACCTGCTATGACTGCTGAGGAGGTACAAGTAGAGATCAGAGAAAGAAAGGCCAACACTGCTTTGGCTATGGCACTTTCAGAAGACATCTTACCTAGGTTTCATCATTACAAGGATGCAAAGGCTATGTGGGATGCCATCAAACTTAGATTTGGAGGTAACGACAAATCTAAGAAGATGAAGAAGATTGTTCTGAACCAAGAATTTGATAACTTCTGAATTTCCAGTATAGAAGGAATTCATGGTGCCTATGTGTTAGCCTTAAAATATTGAGTCAAACAATAATGTTCGGTCATAGGTTTATATTGTAACATTTATTAGAACGTTGTAATAGTTAGTTAAAATAGTCGTGACATTACGGGCTTGATGCCTAGCTTAAAAGGCCTTTTTCAAGATACTAAGCATTTATTCAAGCCCGACCCAATCAAACATATAGCCCATTATGCCACATGTAGGCAAAGGCTATAAATACACTTCCTATCATGTTAGGAAGGGTGTTGGTTGTTCATTTTCTTAATCTAATCTTCCCATAGTTTCATACACTTCTCTGTACTTTATCTCACTACTTTCTCTCTCTAGAATTCATCTACTTCATCTATTTTCTTTTCTTTCTTCCTTGCTTAATCATCACAAATTAGGGACAACAATTCGTATCAATCGCCATGGGGTAGTTTTGTGATTCGTTGTTGATATTCTACTTAGTTCGTGTGATTTAAACTTAAAATCATCTCAGATTCTAGTTTTTTTTGTGCTTTCCGTGCTCTATATATTGCTATATATATCTCTACATCTTTCATACGTGTGGTAAGGATTTGGTTATTGTGGTTTCCTTATTATCAAGGATTTCTTGTAAAAATCTCAATTTTTTACCTTAAGTCTCGGAAGTGCACTCACATTGCGATAAGGGTTTCTGTATTCCGATCACAAAAGACTTAGGTTTTCAACATTGTGATCACAGATTGAGATCACCAGTATTACGATCACTAGTATTGCGATCACTAGTATTGCGATCATAATATTGCGATCACTAGTATCGCGATCACAAACATTACGATCAATAGGTATTGCGATCACTAGTATTGCGATCACAAACATTGTGATCACTAAGCATTCCGATCACTCGTATTGTGATCACTGACATTCCGATTACATTCCGATGACTATTCCGATGACTCCGATGACTATTCTGATGACTATTCCGATGGATTAAAATTTATTTCAAAAACGTGTTTTTGAATGTGTTTTTTGGTCTAGGAGAATTTTTTGGCTTTTGAAGAACAATTTTTAAGGGATTTCAACACTTTTAACAATCACTATAACATCTAATTAAGATCCATATTCATTTCTAAATTCAAAGCTTATCAAGATGGATTCTACTGGTGAGTATCGTATGACAAACAACAACATCATGGTGGCGGGTAACAAAGAGAGACCACCAATGCTTGTGACTGGTCGATATGCACAATAACAATCACGTTTTATTCGATATATTGATACTAAACCAAATGGTGATCTTCTCTGATGGTGCGTCAAAGAAGGACCCTATACTCTCACTACCATAACCATTCCTACAATTCTAGTAATCGACTCGACGACCGGTTCCAATGAGCAAACTATTGAGGAAACATATGTGTAACATCTCAAATTTCGTATCGGTACAGCGGAAGGGTCTTTTAGAGTGTTACGGGATAGCACAATAACTCCAATCATAGACAACACATAAAAATTGTTGTACAAGGTTCAACATACATTCATTCGATAAAAAGTTTAAAGTGTACAACAGGTCCCAAATTATACAGGTCATTAAGTTTACAAAACATAGATCGAATGAACATTTTTATTATGTGGGCCATCAGAGTCGATCTCCATCCGGATTACCTTCAAGCACCTGAGATAAAAACATGCAAAAATCATATCAGCGAATGCCGAGTGAATTCATAGAGTTTAATAAAACTGTTATATAAAACAATCGTTGAAATCAGAACACAAGTATAATATCAGAAGTAAGTCCTCGTATTGCTAGTCAGGCAATATATATATCAAAGCATACATCTTAAACCGTACATGAGACCGTAGCCTCAATATTACCATTATAGGTAATATTATTGTCGTTATTAGCATCGATATTAAATCGTATTGGATTACATTATGGATTATTATTAGCCGCATGACATTGTTACCTTACTATCAAAACAAAGGGCCGCGAACCCGACAAACATTTTGCCCATCTAAGTTAGCGTGTCGTCACAAAAATCATGCTATGTAAATCTTCTCATACATAAATTCGCTTACCAATCAATGTGGTACGACGGGGATCAACCGTCAAAGCGCGAACTGGGGTGATCGTCCCCAAATAGTACTATCATATGCATAAGCGTCTACCAAATCCCGGTAGTTCACAATTCATGCTAATGGGACTTTAAGTGACATAACCTAACTACTAATAATCCTTTTTATCTCTTTTATTGGGTCATCGCATCATTCGGGTCCATATCATTAAGCATACCATCGGGACTACTTGTGTTCTATTTTATCAAAATCTAGCATGTTATCTCCCTCGCGGGTTTACAAATCATTTTATAAAACATTTAAAAGAGTGCGAGGCTATGAACTCACGTTGATAATGAAAGGCGGATTATCGGCTACGGGCGTGCTTCGGTCACGGAAACCTATATAAATAACAATCGGTCTTAGACTTTTGTCCAATGACTTTATCAAAATAACAAATATACATATGATGATTTTGTACATATGATGATTATCAAGTGGGTTTATACATTCTTATTTACTCATTTTAGTGTTTATGTATTGGTAACTTTTTACTAGTTTACTAGTTTTACCTATTTACATGTTTTAGGTCCAATAAGCCTATTATAAGTTCATTAACTTGAATTAATCCATTTTATACTTGTATTATCAGTATTTACACTTTACATGTTGGGCCCAAATGGGTTAAGCCTAATAAGAAATTTTTATAAGTGTTTAACTTATTTAGTTAAATTATTAGTCCAAATATGCTAACTTAGCTCGTTAATGTCCGTATGTCATATAGTTCGGGTTTTATCGGTTTTTACTTGTATTAGGTACTTATATATCAGTATATGACTTTTAAAAACTTTACATTAGACGGGTTTGATCGTCTAAGTTTTAATTGGCGAAAAACGTTAATTTTACGGTAATAGCCGAAAAAGCCGTAAAAATCATGTTTATAGTTTTTATAACTTATAAATCTTATTCAACTACCATTTTTATAAAGTGTCCATTTATTTAACCTTATACATATTTATATAAATGAAATTTATAAGTTAGTGGGTTTTAATTCACATTTTATACTATATTAGTTTGAGTGCTTATATAATACTATTAAACATTAATTTCACAAAATCTGATTTTTAGTTTCATCTTCACCATTTTTATCATATCTTGAGTTCTATAAGGTGATAGAAGCTCATTTTTGGATGGCATAAACTTCATATTATGTGCTACAAATAAGTTATATATAGTTACTGCTCATTCCATGTCTAAGTATCCTTAATAGTCCCTACAAAACAAACTATTCAGATTGGCACACTAATCTTGTTTTGATCATATCTCACTCATTTTGATGATTCCATTGCATGGCCAACTCTCACATGTGTATGACATCTAAAACTTACTGTAAATGGATTCCACCATGCAATTGTATCAGTTTATAACTTGGTTACTTACTGTTTTTATACAGACAACATTTTAAGCAAGATTTTAGCATTGTTTCTTATGGTTTTTCATCTTTTTAATCATATTTATCAACACTTGATCCCCACACAACATTTCTATCATCATATATTCATCATATACATACACAATAAGAAAGAAAATAAATTTGATCTTTACAAAAATAACAAGAGAAATGGAAAGGATGATCTTCTTTACCAACCAAGATTATATCTTGTTTTTGGATGACAATAACTTGATGAACACCAAATATATCTCCAAGATCATCAACCACCAAGATTGTTTGTTGAGAAATTAGCCCTAGGACACAAGCAAATCACCTTCTTTGTTGTTAATATGGCCACCAATCAATCAAGGCTTCAAGGTTTCTCCATAATATGAATAGATAACATAAGATTTGTGGCTAGAAATGATCAAATGGGGTGTTTGATGGTGGTTATGGGACGACAATGAGGAGGAGTGGGAGAGAGTTTTGAGTTGTTTTGCATGTGAAATGGAAGCAAATGGTAAAGGTTAGTGGTTTTTGTGGTTTAGTGGAAACTTGTAGCTTACTTGTTAAGCTTATGCTTACAAGTGTAAGCTACTTGTTACAAGGGTGACACATCAAGTGATGTGGTGTCCCTTTGGCCGTCCCTTTTGTTAGTGGGGTGGGATAAACTCGTTTTGTCCCATCCCGCTGATTTACCAGTATTCTTCGATTCTAGTTTCCTCGATTTGCGTGCCCTCTGATCGTTTCACGAAAAACGTTTTTATAAATTATGAATCAACGGCACAAAACGAATCTAATAAAAATTGTCTCATCAAAAACGGAGTTCAAAAACGTAAATACGTAATCCTAAGGTTTCCAGTTTAGTCGTAAAGGACGCTAAATTATGCACGTAAGCCCAAATTTAAATCCGTAAATTGTGAGTTCATCAACTAACACAAAAATAAGTTTCAAAATATTATACGAGAAAATAATTCACTACCTGAAAATGTTAGATTGTCACAGCTTTTCCTCCTAATAGGGATCAACGTCCTCGTGATCCATTTCATTTTGATGTTCGTTTCTTATTGAAATCAAAGAGGTGCGGATATTTCTTCCATATTTTATCCTCTCGTTCCCAAGTAAATTCCGGTCCATGCTTTGAATTCCATCGGATCTTGACAATAGGTATCCGACTTTGTTTCAGTTGCTTTACCTCACGATCCATAACCTCTACGAGTTCTTCGATAAAATGCAACTTCCCATCTATTCGAACCTTATCCAACGAAATTTTCTCATCACACACTGCTAAACATTTCTTCAGATTAGATACATGGAATGTGTTGTGAACACCATGAAGTTCTAGGGGTAACTCTAGTTTATAAGCCACCGGACCTACTCTAGATAAAATCTTAAAGGGTCCAATATAGCGGGGATTCAATTTTCCTCGCTTTCCAAATCTTATAACGCCTTTCCATGACGATACTTTCAACATTACTCGGTCACCCACTTTAAACTCCATCGGCTTCCGCCGCACATCCGCGTAACTTTTCTGTCTACTACGGGCAGTCAACAGCCTATTATTAATTTGAACTATCATCTCCGTAGTCTCCCGGATCAATTCCGGTCCCTTGAGCTAGGTATCCCCAACTTCACTCCAACATACAGGAGATCTACACTTCCTACCATACAAAGCTTCAAACGGTGCATCCTTAATACTAGAATGGTAACTATTGTTATACGAAAACTCTGCTAACGGCAAATGTTTATCACAATTCTTACCAAAATCTAACACACAAGCTCTCAACATATCTTCTAGTGTTTGTATCGTTCTTTCACTCTGCCCATCTGTCTGGGGGTGATAAGCAGTGCTCATGTCGAGATTCGTTCCCAAAGATCTTTGGAGAGATTTCCAAAAATTCGATGTGAATCTAGGATCTCGATCTGAAATGATCGATACAGGCACTCCATGTTTGCATACAACATTATCAAGGTAAATACGAGTCAACTTCTCCAGTGAGAACTGCTCTTTAACCGGAATGAAGTGTACGGATTTGGTAAGTCTGTCGACAATAACCCAAATCAAGTTGTTTCCAGATGATGTTGTAGGAAGCTTGGTGATAAAGTCCATCGTAATTCGCTCCCACTTCCATTCAGGAATCTTTGATTGTTGAAGTAGTCCTGATGGCTTTTGATGTTCAGCTTTGACTCTAGCACAAGTCAAGCATTGAAGAACATACATAGCAATATCAGCTTTCATATTCGGCCACCAGTACAACTTCTTCAAATCATGGTACATCTTATCAGATCTCGGATGAATGGAATACTTAGATTTATGGGATTCTAACATAATCAAATCTCTTAAGCCTCCAACCACATACGACCTCTTAAGCATTTTACTCCATCAGCTCTAACCTCTAAAGGATCTCCTTCTCCTCGGATCAAATTAATGTTTTGTCTAATGACCTCAAAGTTAGTGTTGAACTGAGGGACATACTGTTGAGATCCAAAGGAGTAATACAAACTAAGTTAGATGAGGCCATTAAAGACAAAGAGAATGAAGGGCTTAAAATTCAAAATTTCGATAAAGCTTCTCAAACCCTAAAAAATGTGTATGTGAGCAAAGAGGCTCTAGGGATATGTCTGGGATTGGGCTAAAAGAGTATGCTGATGTTCCACCACCTGTTGGAAACTTTCATGGTGTCCTGAGAAAGGATTTATCTTGGACTAGTATACTAGAACTCCAAGAAAAGAAATTCATTCCTCCACCAAGAGTTCTTACTCCCGTAGAGGAGTATAAGTAGAAAGTGACTAACTTGGAAAAATGGAAGAAAGTCAATCCTACATTGTTTGTTAAATGTCGAATGCTTAGTGAGAGTCCACTTGAGTCTACACCCATAACTGTGACCAACCCTTCTACTGGAAAACCTGTTGACCTTGGCTCAAATGTTAATAGAAAACCTAGTGTTAAGTATGCTGAAATGTATAGGAAACCGAGGTCACCACAAAGCCAAGCTAGTGTTAATGGGACTGGGTTCTTTTCATCTAGACCTAGGGTTATGTCTAGAAAATCTTGTTATAAATGTGGGAGTTTTTCTCATTTGGCTTATAAATGTGTCAGTGCTTCAAAAGTCAACGCTGACAATAGGTCAACCATGGTCAACCCTAAACCTAATGTCCAATCTAGTTTACAGCCCCCCAAACCAGCTCCTTACTTCTCTAGAAGGGATAACTCTCATGGACATAGGCCTTTTCAAATGACCAAAACTTGGTCAAACAGACAATGGGTTCCTATAGCAAACCCTAGTTTTGGCGCTAACAGAAACAAATCAAGCGCTGACAGGTACAAATGTGACGCTGATAGGACCAAAACAAACGCTGACAACTTCAAGTTTGGTATGAAAATGCCACAACTGGCTATATTTAGACCATATGTTAGACCAAGCAATGGAAGGTATTTGAAACCCATGGGACAAGGGTCTAAAGCTTCATCCAGATTGACTTGGAGACCCAAACAAGACCAAAACCCTAATTCTGATAGGATTTCTATGACCTTTAATAGATTTTATTATATTTCAAAGGTCATAACTAAACCAATTGGGGTCAACTGGGTGTTCCAATCTCAAAGGGATGAACGAGAGGTTGTTATAAGGACTAAATCTGTTCTTGTTGAACAACCAAATGAATCCAATTCTGCTTAGGCTTGGGTTCCCAAATAAAACTAATTAGTTTTCTTTATGTGCAGGGCATTCAAAAGCAAGTAAATGATTATGTACATTGGGACAGTGGATGCTCTAGGCACATTACGGGGTAGGAAGATTATTTGACTAACTTTACCCCCATTAAAGATGGTGATAAAGTGTACTTTGGAGGAGGATATGGTATAATTTCTGGCAAAGGCACTCTTATCACCAATAATTTGCGTTTTGAAAACGTATTTCTGGTAGAAGAACTTGATTATAATTTGTTTAGTGTATCACAAGTTTGTGATAACAAGAATAAGGTTCTTTTCACTGATACTGAATGCTTGGTGTTAAAGAAAGACTTTAAATTGCCTGATGAGAAGATTATTGATTATAGAACACCTAGGCATAAGGACATTTATAATGTAAATCTTAATGGAATTAGGATGAACAACAATTTGTCATGTCTATATGCTAAAGCTTTAGTAGATGAAAGTAATCTATGGCATAAAAGGTTAGGGCACATAAACTTTAAGAACATAAACAGACTTGTGAGACATGGTTTAGTTGATGGTTTGCCTGAAAGGCTTTCTACGATGATCATTCTTGTGTTGCATGTCTTAAAGGCATATAGCACAAAGTCTCATTTAAGTCTAAACTTGTGCACTCTAGTTCTAAACCACTTCACTTGCTACATATGGAATTATTTGGTCCAACTAATATAAAAAGTTTAAATGGTAAATCTTTTTGTTTTGTCATAACTGATTATTTTTCTAGATTTACTTGGACTTTCTTTTTGGCCTTAAAAAGTGAAGCTGCCACAGTTTTGATTAACTTTATTACCCAAATTTAAAAGAAAACTGGGAATGAGGTTAAGATACTTAGAAGTGATAATCGTGGTGAGTTTAGAAACCAATTGTTAGATGACTTCTGTGTCAATAAAGGGATTACTAGACAGTTTAACATAGCTAGAACCCCACAGTAGAATGGGGTGGCTGAGAGGAAGAATAGGACACTCATAGAAGCAGCTAGGACAATGTTGGCTGATGCTCATTTTCCCATTGCTTTTTGGGCTGAGGCTGTGAATACAGCCTGTTATCTTCAAAATAGAGCTTTGGTCAACAAAATCCATAATAAGACACCTTATGAGCTATTTTTGGAATAAGAAACCTAATATAGGTTTTCTTAAACCCTTTGGATGTCATGTAGTGATTTTGGATACTAGTGATGCCTTAGGAAAGTTTAGTGCTAAAGGTGATGAAGGCTATTTTATGGGCTATTCAGTACAGAGTAAAGGATATAGGGTTTACAATAAGAAAGAAAAATGTATACTTGAAAAGGTACATGTTAAGTTTTTAGAGAGTAAACCTAGTGATCCTGAGAGTGGACCTAATTGGTTCTTTCATTTAGAACCTTTATCTAGAACCTTAAATTATATGCCTGTCACTAATCTAGACATTGTGAAAAAGGATTCAAATATTGTGGAAGAACCTATTGTTGAAATTGCAGGTAAACAGGTTAACAAGGAAGAAGGATCACATGCAGTTAAATTAGATCCCATACTTGAGTATGTTACCATTTTATATAGACTGATGGATTTTCTGTTGCTGTTGCTGCTGGAAAGGAGAAAGATGGTCCACAAGAAAAACCAGTTGGTGAAAACATGCATGAATCTTCAAACACTGACAAAGGCAAATCCGACTCTGATAGGTTAAACTCAGACGCTGACAAATTAGACGCTGACAACCTGTTTGGGCATCCGTTCTCTTCCAATACTTTTGAACAAGGTGAACCATCCAGAGTTCATGAAGAGGTTCATTCTAGTGATGATGGAGGAGGATATGAAGATGATATTGGAAACATGGATACTGAGATTGAAGACAACACACTTATTGAAGGAGGAACACTTACATCTACTATCAAAAATCATCCTCCTTCTCTAATCATTGGTGATGTATTGTCTCCTGTTCAAACAAGAAGGTCTCATCAGAATCAAGGAGGTTTTATTGCCAATATACACAAGAAGGTTGATACCCCTCTAGTACATGCATGTTTGTTTGCTTGTTTTCTGTCACAACAGGAACCTAAGAAGATTTTTGATGCTCTCAAAGAACCAAGTTAGGTAGAAGAAATGCAGGATGAGCTTCACCAATTTGCTATTCAAGATGCTTGGGAGTTACTGGACTGTCCTAGGTATGTAAGACCTATAGGGACAAAATGGGTTCTTAGAAACAAGAAAGATGAAAGAGGAATTGTGGTCAGAAACAAGGCACGTTTAGTTGCTCAAGGCTATACACAAGAAGATGGAATAGAATATGAAGAGGTTTTTGCACCTGTTGCAAGGATTGAAAAAATAAGGATTTTCCTAGCCTATGCTTCTTTCATGGGCTTCACAGTTTATCAAATGGATGTGAAGAGTGCTTTTCTTTATGGCACAATTGCAGAGGAGGTTTATGTAATGTAGCCTCCTGGTTTTGAAGATTCAGAACATCCAGACAAAGTGTATAGGGTGAGGAAAGCAATGTATGGACTTCATCAAGACCCAAGAGCATGGTATGGAACATTGTCCACCTATCTAGTATAAAATGGATTTAAGAGGGGCACCATAGACCAAACTTTATTTACCAAGAAGACTGGTAAGGATTGTCTAATTGTTTAGGTCTATGTGGATGATATCATCTTTGGTTCATCTAAAACAAAGATGTGTGAAGACTTTTCCAAGCTCGTGATAGACAAATTCAAGATGAGTGTAATGGGAGAGATGAACTTCTTTCTAGGGTTACAAGTTCAACAGAAAGAAGAGGGTATCTTTATCTCTCAAGACAAGTATGTAGAAGAAATCTTGAAGAAGTTTGGCTTTTCTCCACATGAAAAACAGGCTAGCACACCCATGGATAGGGAACACCCTTGGGGAAAGATTGGAGATGGAAAAGAGGTGGATGTCAGGCATTATAGATCAATGATTGGATCATTGATGTATCTTACAACCTCGAGACCTGACATTATGGTTGTTGTGTGTGCATGTGCATGACATCAAGTGAATCCTAAGGAATCTCATCTTCATGCTGTTAAAAGGATCTTTAGATACCTTAGGTGCTATAACTCTTTGGGATTATGGTATCCTATAGAATCTCCATTAGAGCTTATTGGTTATTCAGACAGTGATTATGGAGGTGACAAGTTTGATAGAAAATCCACAACTGGTGGATGCCAATTCCTTGGAAGCAGGTTGATATCTTGGCAATGCAAGAAACAAATAGTGGTGGCCAATTCTACAACTGAAGCTGAATATGTTGCCGCAGCTTCATGTTGTGGATAAGTATTATGGATTTAGAACCAACTATTAGATTATGGGTATAATTTTATGCATACCAAGATTTTTATAGACAATAACAGTACATTATGCATTATTAAGAATCCAGTACATCATTCTAAAAAACACATAGAAATTAGACATCATTTTATAAGAGATTGTTTTGAAAAAGGTTTAATACAACCAGATAGGGTTGACACTAAAGAAAATGTGGCAGATTTGTTAACTAAACCTTTTGATGCTGGGAGGTTTCAATACTTGGTAACAAGTATTGGAATGATCAATTTTACCTAAAATGTGTTTTTGGAACTTATTATAAAAGTATGTACAGGATATGCACTGTTATTGGTCTTTGTAAAAGTATTACGTCTTTCCACTATTATTTTCTAACGCTGATAAAGTTTGTTGAGACACTGACATGTGTTTAGATTGACGCTGACAAGTGTGTGTTAAGACACTGACAAAGTGTTTAGACAGACGCTGATAAGTGTTTATTTAGATGCTGATAAGTGTCAAAATGGACGCTAACAGCAACATGTAAGTTTTTGTGGTTTTTCATCTAATCATGCAGGATTGAGAGCATGGTACAAATGGATACAGAGTTGCTTATGGATCTTTTAGCTACTAGGAGTGTGTTCAAGTTTATGGATGATGGTTGGAATGTCATACATTCCTATCTTGACATAAATTTTTATTGCATATTTTATTTTTGGCAACTTTGTATATTCTAGTTTAAGGGGAGGTTTAGGCTACCTTTAGGATCTTGGGTATTCTTAGAATGCTCTTATCACAATTCTATATTGTGTCTACAAGTAAGTGGGGATTAGAAATAGTGAAGACTTCTTCTTTAAGAATTTGTTGGAATTTCTAATCCTTGAGGCATTGTAGCATGCAATGTTTTATACATTGTATGCTGCCAAGACTTTTGACCTAGATTTAGTATTGGTCGGTTGGGAGACTTGGTATATATTTTTATATTGGGTTACCCTGGGAGTTACAAAGTGTTTACATGGGGATTACTTCATCTCTAAGGACTTACTTTGGCAAGGTTCACTTGAGGGAAATTATGTCTATCTTGCTTGTGCAAGTGTGTATAATTGAACAGAGAATGCTATTTTCAGTCTGTGTTAGAGTTTAAGTTATCTTCATTAGGGTAAATATCTTTGTAAAGGTCTTTTTATTTTCTTCTTTATTTTATTTTTGGCCACTGACATATTTTACTCCAGACGCTGATAGGACAAATTTGAACGCTAACATGGCAAACTTTACACGCTGACAAGATATAGCCGTTACGCTGACAATTAGTTTTTGACCGTTGACAACATTGGGTCCTACCTAGTTGTTATTTTTGACGAAAAATTGGGCCGTAATTTTATCAACTTGGTAACTTTTTATTAAAGCAAAGATAAGTTAAGTATTTTCAAGATTTACATCATTCCTTTTTGAAAATCTTTGCCTTCTTTTACAACCAATAGTGTGCTAGTTTCTTTCCTATATTACGGCTCATTTTGTTTCAACATGGTAACAACTATTCTTGTCTAGCAAAACTTTCTAACCTTCATACCTTAATTACTTGTCACTTACAAGTTTTCATATACATTTCAAATGGCCCCCAAAGTTCAAACCAGATAATGTGGAGTTGGAATTCAAGAGTCAGCATAACATGGTGGCGTATTTGGTTGCTGATAATACTCTTCATCCTCAATATACTAAGATGGTTACGTATTTGAATGCTGCCCCTCTAAGGTATGCTCTTACTCACACTCCACTTGTCCCTATCACACACATCAAACAGTTTTGGAACACTGTTCGTTCGAAAACAGTTGATGGAGTGATTACATTATATGCTACTATTCATGGGGCTGAATGGGTGGTTACTGAAGCTTTGGTTCGCCAAGCTTTGCATCTTAATTATGCTGATGGTATAACCACCCTTCCCATTGACGAGCTAGATTTGGGACTTCGAGGCTTGAGGTATGAGTTGCCCCCTGTTGGGCACTTAAATCGTTATACCAAACAACAATTTCCTCCAGCCTAGAAGTTCCTCATTCATTTCATCCTTCAATGTTTGAGTCCCAAATGCTCTTCATTCAATGAAATCAACCGATCTATGGGGAGTGCCATTGTTTGTCTTGCAAGAGGGAAAAATTATAATTTTTCAAAAATGATTTTTGATGGCATGTTTCATAATAAGGGTACCAAGATGACTCTTACGTATCCTAGATTTTTTCAAATGATTTTTGAAATGCAAGGCTATTGTACACGGGATCATGATCATTTTTATAAAGTCCCTGAACAAAAGAAAACTGTTTTTGGCAACATGAATTCACCACCCTGTAGGGATTTGCCACTTACCCCAGCTATGCATGTTGTCATATTGGCAGCTGCAAACCCTCCACCACCACCACCACACCCTGCTCAAGACCCTATTCCAGACCAACCACCATGCCCCCAACCCATGAACATTGACCCTCCTTCACCAGGCGCTGACATTCCAAATATCAACGGTGATGACCCCAACCCCAACGCTGACGCTACAAATCTTGACGCTGACATCCTTCACCCACAATCCAAAACAGACCTTAATTCCTCTTCCTTTGAGCCCAATGAGTATAGGTTAGAAAAACGCCCAAGGATCATTGGAGTGTTCACCTCTAGTGGTCCTAGCCATGTTGCAGAGAGAACCACCACCACAAGTGTGGTTGGTGCTATGGGTGAGGCTGGGACTAGTGGTACTCGCTTCGATGCAGGCCACGTCAGTCCCACCATCTTTAAGTCCACACCCATGCTCAATGATTCTCTTATGGGAGGGCAACTTCCCATACTAGAGGAGGGCAGTATGGAACCCTTATCAGTGATGGAATTGACGATGGTTTGTATGAGCTTGCAAAAGCAAAATACAAACCTTGTACATGTTGTCAATGCTCAAGGCCGTGAACTAATTTCATTGAGGGAGCGGATGGGTGTTTTGGAGGATGTTAATGTTCGTACTAGGTAGGAGGATTCTTCCAAAGGGGAGGATGATCAAGTACATGTTAGTGACAAAGGCTCACATGAAGGTGCTTCTTTTGGAAATTCATTGGATGTAGCTGAAGCCCTTACAGGTTTGAAAGAGAAACCAGGATTTGATGCTTCACTTGTTACTCCTACAAAGTTGACATTTACAGAGATGATGAAGCAGTTCACAAGGTCAAGCGCTGATAAGAACAAATCAAGGACTGACATTCAGAATTTGGACGCTGACAAAACTGCAGGTGTAGTTTGTGTATCCCAGTTATCAACTATCATTAAGGACGTGTCTACACAGGTACCATCAACTTCTTTACCTTCTATTGATGTATTGGATGAAGGTAAGGGATTATGGTAGAAGCATAGGTTCCCAAGGATGCAGCCCAAGTACATTATGATTCCATTTTGGACGCACAACTTGAGGAAAAGGAGAAGATGAAGAAGACTGCTATTGAGTCACAAATTGTGACTTCTGAGAGTAATAAAGAAGGCATTGATGGTAAGAGTACTGATTCAAGTGTGATGATACTTGAAGAGCATGAGAGACTAGAATATGGGGAGGAGTTGGGTTTTCAGAAGCTTAGAGAATTGAAGATGAAATTTGATTTGGACATACCTAAGATTGCTGAGCTTTTCTTTAAGTATGAATATGAAGTTTTGATTGATCCAAATGTTTCTATGTCTAAGAAGATTTGGTGTCTTGAATGGATATTGAAGTTGCAGGATGATCTGAAGGTATGGGAGAAGAATAAACCTAGCCATATCAAACTAGAATCCAAAACAGTAAGGAGAGAATTATATTATTTTCTGTTAATAAATCATCAGACTGGGTGGACTTACGCAAAGTTTAGAGGTCTTAGCTTTGAACAATTGGAGTGTTTGGCTTATCCTATTTGGGATTCTTTGTGTAAGGATAGAACCTTTGAGCTGCTCTCAAAGAAAAGACAAGAGGAAATGGAGGAACAGAAGAGGATTAAGAAGGCATCTATAGTTCCTAGGCCAGTGAAAAAGGGTTTGCCAATTGAGTTTCCAAAGCTTGATCTATTGTATCCAAGTGAGGCTGTTTTAAGGAAGAGTATGAAGTTGTCACCATTGGAGGCTTCAAATTTTGTAGAAGTGTTGCCTATTGACTTTAGAAACCCCATAAATCAATATGAATAAGATGCAAGTGGTTTTTGAAAGATCACCAAGACTGGTGATAAGGTACATACTTTCACTTCTTTCATGTCTATGTTTGCTAGCTTTGATAAAGAATACTTGGTCGAATTGTGGTCGTTGATGAAGGCCAAGTATGAGACTGAAGAACCTACTTCATTTAATGGAATAAAGATTTGGTCCATATTCAAGAGAATGATTGAGCCAAATGAAGTTGATCCAGTTTGGTTGGATCTAGATGCTATTAGTGGGATGACATGGCATATCTACTCAGCTACTGGTGTATATCATCTTAGTACATCCAAATTTTGAGAATATCTTTTGGTTGATGTTGAATATCCTATGTCACAAGATGTTTTGAAGTTGATGATAGCTACACCATTGGAGGTTGATTATATCAGTGATGTTAGTAAGGATTTGGTTAGATTTATTTATTCCCTTATTAAGAAAGAAGATTAGTTTGTAACAATCCTCCTTGTATTTTTGTTTTTATTATGAAACTCTATTACTAGAGTAGATATCAAGTTTAGGAGAGGATTTTTGGGAATAAAAATAACTAAGTCACTGGCACACTGACAAGAAGAACTTAGATGCTGACAAGAGATAATAAGGCGCTGACAGCTGGACATTGACAAGAGATATTGAGGCACTGACAAAGAAGAAGTTCTACCACTGATAGAATACTTAGTCTACACGTTTTGTACTTTTAGTAAAGATATGTTCGACATTTTATTTTCTATGTTTATCTTTACCTAAAATAGTTGAAATGTAGACTCTTGTACAAGGTTCCTTAATCTATAAAAGAAGGCCTTTAGGTTTTAGTTAAATATATGTTTTCCACTTTCATTGTACGCAAGTTTTGATGATCAATTAAAGTGAAAATTTGGGTTATTCTGTTTTGTTTGTTCTTGTTCTAAGTGTTAAATTCCGCATAACACTTAGATTGTTTCATAACAAAAGTTTCTCTAAGTGATAATCTTGATTCAATCTCGTTAACACAAAGCTAATTGATCTAAGTTTGGGATCAACAAAATGAACCAAAGTTATTACAAAGGGAATGTACTACATCAACTACCAAACTTGATTTGCCAAAAATCCAAACATTGGGGGTTTATTTTGCCCAGACAGCCAAACCCTACACTACCACTCAAAAACCGCCACATCACCACCCCCACCCCACGTCACCTTTACAGTCAGCATCCACTAAACACTACTAACCATATATAATCAGTTTTAAACTAATTTTTATATGTTTTATTTGGGCGCTAAACACCAAACTTATCCCTAAAACAGATCTATTAGACCTACTATTCATCTTTCCCTCCCACTTAAACCCTAATCCTAATTCACCCACTAAACCAAAGGGGTTTTTTTTTACACTTTCCAGAATATTGATTAAACACTCCCTCACCAGAACCCCACTCACAAAACCCATACCTCGTGACTAGAATGACCTCACATATGATCCCCTACTTGTTCATAAATGGCAAGAAACGAATCATGACAACAAATCAAGGGCTACAACATTTTTCTTGGTCCCAATGGAAGATTTCAACGTTCAAGATCAAAAATTACCAGCTGGCATCTCCACATGACCATAACAGAGATCACGGGTTACATATTTTTTACCACTTCAGAAATTCAAACATCTAGGGTAGTTTAGGAAATCATGTTAGTAGGGTTTATGTTTCTAGAATTTTTCTTCCAAGTACTATATAAGGTGACGACATGTGTCCCTTATACTTGTTCCAACTTTTTTGTAAACCACAATTTTTGAATATTCAAAGTAGATTTTGTGCCTTACTTATTGTTGTGTTCCACTTAATTTCTTTGCAATTTTTAATTCATGCTTATTTCAAACTTTTATCAATCAAAGTATTTTCACGAGTTGCTAAGTCCTTTGAGAACCATTAAGCGATAAGCTGGTTAGCAAGCTTATCTTGACACATAAGCTTGTTATCTTTGGTTATATGTTAGTGTTAAATTCATTGTCTTTTAAACTACTTGCAAATTTATTTGGTTTCCAAAAAGTTTGTTTTCCAAATTCTGTTTTCAAACATTTCAGAAAATCTTTATATTTTTTATCACATTGTTAATCCACTATTCTACAAGTTTGTTTCAAAAGCTATTGACACACAGCCTTTTGATTTAAGTTTTAGAATTGGTGTTTTGTTTTGTTTTGGCTTTGTTATTGGCAGGTACCAAGAGACCATATCCCTAAGGCCTTTGACTGCTGTAGTCACCTTGGGGTGGACTGCTGTAGTCCCTATTTCTCTACACACTTGCAAACAGCCTCTCATCCTTTCGAAAATTCCAAGGTTTAGCTAATATGGGAGATGGCATCAGCCATAGTGGGGCCTGGATGTAGGTCTCAAAAGGTATTTGTAACACCACATTTTGGTAAATCGAATCTCACGCGTGATTATGGTGTGTCATCAAAGCATACAAGGAAAATGTCTAAAACATTACATGACCATAAAAGGAAATACCGAAATCAAACATCGGTACCCTAAAGTATAAGTTCATCACACACAAACATAAGTACTGTAAAGGAAAAGGAATAAACAATATCCATAGAAATAAGTATCAAAATGTATGATGAAATGCATAAAGTAGAGAAGGCTAGAAAGCATCCAATTAATATGCATGTACGCTTAAAGTCTACGAGCGCCCTTGAGTACCTGCCGTTTGGGAACATGAAAGGAAAACGGCTGAGCATAACGCTCAGTGTACGGATATACAAGTATGACATGGAATAACCTAAGCATATAAGACTAATAGTAGTGGAATATCATAAGTTCTAAGTAATATGGATTCATGTTCATAAAACTGGTTTTAAAGTTTGAAAAAACTTATGTTTTTATGAAAATCTGTTTAATTAGCCAAATAACCCATATAGGTCATGAGGTTCCACCGTGCATGAATACTTGGAGGGGAGACCTCGTCATGCAATTAGAGGGGTAGCCTCTAATTAAATAGTCTGGGTAGGAGGGATCAACTCTTAGCGAAGGATGCAAGGCACACATTGCATTCACTCTGATAATACTGCTAAACATGTAGCTAGGATGCACCCATACGCCCCACATGATAATATAATATAATGGCCAAAACTAAAAAGGGACGCCACGAGCAATCACTTCGCCGTGGGGAAGTCATAACACTGGTGCCTTCAGTGTTATGGTTATGGTACCTCTATAACTAGGTGACACTGGTCATGCATGTATATGGCTTAGGCTCTTAATCTAACATTAGTATCAAACATATAAAACAAATACTGGGAAAACAGTTGCCTGCAGACGGGGAATCCTAATAAGGAAAGAATGTTCATACTAAAAGGACGGGAAATCCGTACCTTAAGTCTAGTGAACGAAGAAAACGAATGGAAGAGAGTCCTACTTCGATCTCACTAATGCTACACAAATAATATACGTGTATAAGTATTCTGATTACTAAGTACGTAACTGATTTTATATCGTGTCTAAGTTGTTTTATATGTTCATGTCTTTTTTTACTAATTTTAACGTTATGCTGTGTTTATCATGTATTCTGTATATTCTGACTTAGTATTACTTGTATTTCTTGTATTAGTATACTTGTTGTGTAATAATAAGTAACTTTCTAAAAATAGCAGGTTTCCTAAAATAAAAAGTTTCCAAAAATAGAAAGTTTCCAAAAATAGATTAACCTCTTAAAATAGATCAGTTTCTAAAAATAGAAAGTTTCCAAAAATAGTAAGTTTCCTGAATGAGAAAGTTTCCATATTCAGAATTAAGCTGAATTAATATCATAAGTCATGTAGTTATAGTATAGTTTATTAATAATATTTTGTTAATTAAATAAACTATAGGTTATACGATTTAGTTAAATATAAGCATGATTTAAATAAGTTTAAGTGTATAAAAATACTTAGGTTAAAACTTGTATTAATACTATATTAATAATAACCTAAGTCATGATTATTAATTAATTATATTTCATGTTTAAGAATTAATTAATACTATAGTGTAAAATAAATAAATAAACACTTAGGTTAAAACATGTATTATTTAATAATAATAATAACCTAAGTTTCATGTTTAATTAAAATAATTATAAGTCATGTATCAATTAATTTAATTATCTTTTAAATACTTGTAAAATTAATTAGACTTGTAAAAATAATCATGAACTGAACCCGTGTGTTATCGAATTAAAACATATCGTGAACTGGACCCGTGAAAACCCGTGAACCGGTCCGAACCAACCCCCTAAAAACAGTGGCAAACCAGCTTGAACCGGTTGCCCCTGCTTTCGTTATGCTGCCATCGGCTTAAGCCGGTGGTCTTGTTTCCCCTGCTCTCGGCTAGCCGCTGTTAGCAGTGGAGATCCCACCGGCTGTGCGCCGGTGGTTAACCGTTGTTGCACGCGGTTTTCCCCCTGCTTGACCCCAACTGCCACCGACTGTGTGCCGGTGGTGGGTTGCTGTTGCCGAGACCCATATAAACCCCAAGCACACCCACGACGCATGTCGGGGTGCCTTGTCCCTGCTCACACCACCATGAGGCTCTCGGTTTATGTGCCGGCCAAAACAACCAACCCGAAAACACCCTTAATCTTTACCCCTTAATCCCATGACATGTTTTTATCCATGTTTTTATTTAATTACATGTTCATGTTTCAATTAATTAAATAAAAGAAAAAACAAAAGGGTTTACGGATTACCAAACACGTGGAATGAATGGAGAATGATCACACGAACACACCCTTGAATTAATTAATCAAGATCAAAAAAACACCCCCTTGTGGTGTTGTGATACCGCCGGCCAAAGAGAGAGAGACAAGAGATTTAGGGTTTTTGCAATCATGTGAAAACTCTATAAATGTCTAGTTTCCCTTTTTTGTTATTTTTAATAAAACAAATCATGGGTTGGGCCCCTCTCTTCTCTTGTGCCACGGCTTGTAGGGCCCACCAAGGAAACCCGAAGCCTTTCTCGTGTCTATTTTATTACGTGTTCGTGTGTTCGTGTTTACGTCTTTGTCGTTTAGTGGTAACGAGTGTGTTACGTGTTACGTTATTATTTAGTTCGTGTTTTAAATACTTGTACATAACGATATAAATCGCATAATAATATACGAAAATACACAATTATATGTTTGTGATTCTTACGTTCATGATTTCATGTTCGTGATTATAATTATTATTGATATTAATTATTGTGTATTAACACGTACTTAATGCTTATCGTGTAATTATACGTACGTAACTTCTTTAATTTCTAATCGTGACACGTGTTCATGCTATAAAAGAAAAGTTTTAATATGTACGTATGTTTTCTAAGGGTGCTATTCATGGTAAAAGCATGCGGGTTTTACAACTCTTCCCCCCTAAAAAGAATAATTCGTCCCTGAATTATTGATAAAATAAAGTGAAAGAGGAACATACCCGAATTCAAAATATGAAATGAGGGTAACAAGCCCGGATAGACTCCTCTGTTTCACAAGTGGCTTCCCGCTCGGTATGGTCCCTCCAAAGGATTTTGACGAATAGAATCGTCTTCTTCCTCATGACTCGTTCTTGCTTGTCAAGAACTCGTTCGGGTTCCTCTATGATGGTAAGATTTTCATGAATCTGTTCCAGTGGATACTGAACCATGTGAAGGGGATGATACTTGTACCCTCTGAGTAAGGACACATGGAAAATGTCATGAACGTGAGAAAGCTGTGGAGGTAACGTTAAATGATAAGATACTTCA
Organism: Glebionis coronaria; assembly: GCA_025667525.1. Lineage (NCBI taxonomy): Eukaryota > Viridiplantae > Streptophyta > Magnoliopsida > Asterales > Asteraceae > Glebionis > Glebionis coronaria. Next base: position 641,114 of record JANFOE010000109.1, read on the forward strand.
CCGACTCGCTCAATGACATACAAAGGTCCAATAAATCGAGGACTGGCCTTCCCTTTGACTCCAAAACGTCTAACACCACGTGTCGGCGATACCTTAATAAAGACGTGATCTCCTACGTTAAAATGTAAATCCCTACGATGCTTGTCGGCATAACTCTTCTGACGTGAACGTGCCTCTTGCAATTTCTGCTTAGCTACAGCGACCTTCTCATTGGTCAACTCAATCATTTCTGGTCCTTCAAGTGTTCGCTCACCAACCTGATCCCAGCAGATTGGGGCGCGACACTTTCTTCCATACAACATCTCGAATGGTGCACACTTAATGCTGGCGTGCCAACTGTTGTTGTATGCAAACTCTACCAAACAGATGTAATCGTCCCAATCTCTTGTTCATTTCAACGCACATGACCTCAACATGTCTTCTAATGTCTGAATCGTTCGCTCTGATTGCCCGTTTGTTTGAGGATGAAAAGCCGTGCTAAGCTTAGGTTTTGTACCCCAAGCTTTCTGTAGACTCTTCGAAAATCGCGAAGTGAAACGAGGATCTCTGTCCGAGACGATACTAGATGGAGCACCATGTAGTCTCATGATCTCCTTCTTGTAAGTGTCGGCGAGTTTGCTGACCGGATCATCCTTGCGGATCGGTAAGAAATGAGCTGACTTTGTAAGTCGATCAATGATAACCCAGATCGTATCATGCCTCCTTTTTATCTACGGAAGACCGGTAACAAAATCCATGATGATCTTGTCCCATTTCCAATCTGGAATGTCTAACGGTTGTAGTAGACCACTAGACCACTGATGCTTGATCTTAACCTGCTGGCAGGTAAGACATTTGAAGACGTAAGTAGCAACATCCTATTTCATACCACTCCACCAAAAGTATTGCTTGATGTCATGGTACATCTTGGTCGAACCAGGATGAATGGAGAATGGAGAGCTATGAGCTTCAGATAATAACGCTTCCCTAAGAGTAGGATCATCAGGAACACAAAGTTTGGTGCCCTGCCATAAGATACCATCGTCATCCAACCGAAACTCCGTCTGCTATGCTATGTTCTGAATGATCGCCCAAATTTCACCATCATCCTTCTGAGCTTCCTTGATCCTAGAGAGTAATTCAGGTTCCACTCTAAGATTAGCCCAGTAACCGTGTTGTCCATGTACCATGATCTCGATGTCTTGTCGCTCTAAGTCTCTTATAATTTCCTCCTCAATTTTAATGTCGTTTATCATACCGGACTTTCTACTAAGTGCATCTGCCACTACATTCGCCTTGCCTGGATGATACTGCAGATTAATGTCATAATCCTTCAACATCTCTAACCATCTTCTCTGTCTCATATTTAGTTCACGTTGAGTGAAGATGTACTTCAGGCTCTTATGGTATGTGAAGATATCACATGATTCTCCATACAAGTAGTGCCTCCATATCTTCAATGTAAACACGACTGCTGCAAGTTCCAAGTCATGCGTAGGGAAATTTTCCTCATATGGCTTAAGTTGTCATGAAGCGTACACAATCACTTTCCCATGTTTCATGAGAACACAGCGAAGTCCCTTCCCTGAAGCATCACTGTAGATTTGAAATCCACCTGTACCAGATGGGAGAGTAAGAATCAGTACAGATACTAACTTATGGTCTAGGTCTTCAAAGCTCTTCTCTTTTTCTTCAGTCCAGACGAATTTCTCCCTTTTCCACATCAGTTTGGTCAATGGCAGTGCTAAACGGGAAAAGTTCTCTACGAACCTACGGTAGTAACCAGCTAAGCCTAGGAAACTGCGAACTTCCGTCGCTGATGTTGGTCTTGGCCACTTGGTAATATCCCCAACCTTTGCTGGATCCATGGTGCTTCCTTCTGTTGATATAATATGAACAAAGAATGCCACCTTATCAAACCAGAACTCACACTTGGATAATTTAGCATACAACTGCTTCTAGCGAAGAATCTCTAATACTATACAAAGATGGTCTTCGTGTTCCTCCTTGGACTTAGAGAAAACCAGGATGTCGTCAATGAAGACAATGACGAACTTGTCCAGGAACTCATGGAAGATACGGTTCATCAGATCCATGAAAATAGCTGGAGCACTGGTAAGGCCAAAAGGCATGACTACAAACGCGTAGTACCCATAGCGTGTACGAAAAGTAGTCTTGGCGATGTCCTGCTCTTTAACCCGTAGCTGATGATAGCCCGACCTCAGATCAATCTTGGAGAAATGTTTAGCCCCTTGGAGTTGGTCAAACAAGTCATCAATGCGTGGCAGCAGATACCTATTCCTGATGGTGATCTTCTTAAGCTCACGATAATCTATGCACAGACGCATGCTGTCGTCCTTCTTCTTTACGAACAAAATAGGTGCGCCTTATGGAGAAGCACTAGGTCGAATGAAACCACATTCTAACAGTTCCTGAAGTTGTTCCTTTAACTCCTTCAACTCAATGGGAGCCATGCGATAAGGAGCCTTAGATATTGGCTTAGCTCCTGGGACGAGCTCAATATTAAAATCCACTTCACGAGCAGGTGGTATGCCCGAAAGTTCTTCTTGAAACACATATGGTAATTCTGACACGATTGGCTTATTCTGGATAGATGGAGCTTCAGCCTCCAAATCATGAGCAGTAGCAAGATAGCCCTCACAACCATGTGATAGTAGTGCACGTGCTTGCAAGGTCGATATTATTTGTACAGGCCTTCCGGGGTACGAACCCGTTGTGAATGTACTCTGGTGCATTTACATCAACGAAGATGACCTGATATTTATGGCATTCTATGGTGGCGTGATGTTTGGATAGCCAGTCCATGCCTAATATCATGTCAAAATCGCACATATCCAGGGGAAGTGCGTCAACATGACGAATCTTGTCATTAAACTCTAGGGGAAGGATCTTGTACACATGGGTTACGCGTACCGAGTCTCTTAAAGGAGTGGAAATGTTTAGTACATTCTCTAATGGCATAGGGGACATCCTAACATTCTTGGCATAAGCAATAGAAATGCTGAATGCGTAGAACCTGTGTCGAATAAAACACATGCAGCTTGACCATACATATACAAGATTCCAGTGATGGTACATGTAGACTTGTTGGCCTGGTCGCGAGAAGTCGTGTAAATGCGTCCACTAGTAGGAGGTGGCTTGGAATCAGCATGTCTAGATGTGCCCTCCATCTCGCCCTTGCGGCAGTCCTTCATGCGATTACCAGTAAGGCCACACCTGTAGCAAGCGTCGCTGTCGCGACGACATGGCCCTAGGTGCCTACGGTTGCAGGTAGTGCAAAGAGGGTGAGTATACCCTCCAGTAGGTTCCCTTTCTAGCTGGGAGCCTGTCCAGAAACGTATACATGAGACATGGTTTATAGGTCTAAAAGGACAATGCGGAAAAATCGTAAGATGTATTACCAGTGATAGCTGGACGGTTGGGCTATGAACCTCTTTGGTTCTGCTCCCTCCCGTTACCATGATTCTTGGTAGAAGATTGCTAATGTGTCAGAATTATGACTTATCACATGTGACATAAGGAAATGAGTAAGTGTAAGGACCTGCTGATGTTGGAGTTTCCAGCGTTGTTACGGTAATTATCATTACCGCCTCGCCTATCCATAGCAGAACGGTCTTGAGTCTGACCGTTACCCTTGGGCTGAGTAGGTTGTTGCTGAGTAGCCGGCTGAGACCGGTCCCCAGTCTTCTGCCTGAAAGATGCAGTTTAAAGAGAGATATAAACATTGGATAGTACGAAATGAATTCGAAATGGTCACCACTGAATAACGAATATATACCTCTTCTCGGGTCTCTCTGCTTCCCCGAACTCCTCTCTTTCTTGCAGCATCTCCAGCTTACGTGCTGCATCGGTAACTTAGGCCACCATGTTGAAGGTAGCAACCACCAAGTTGTTGGAGAGCGATGTACGAAGAGCCCACCGGAAGTGGTATGCTTCCTCTTCGGCAGTACCTGCTGTGGCGCTAAGAAAACCAGCCAAACGAAGAAAGTGATGTATGAACTCATTACTCTTCTCCCCAGCTCTCTGCCTGATTCCGTGGTAATCCCTCTTCAGCTTGTCTTGCTCGGCCTTGGGGAAGAACTGTCCCATTACTAACTTCCTGAACTGAGCCCAAGTCAAACTAGCCACCCAATTGTCACCTCCCTCAGACTGCTTGACTGCCTTCCACAATCCCAGTACATCACCTTTGAACTTGTAACATGCCAACCTCAACTTGAAGACGGGGTCACATCCCATTGCATCGAATATCTTCTCGATATGAGCCAACCAGCTTTCAGCTTCGCTGGGGCTATCAGTTCTCTCCAGCCATGTGACCAATGTTACTGGAGGAGGAGGAGGAGGAACTGGGTGCTGTTGCTGATTGTTGGCAGCCTGCACCTCAGCCCTGATTTCGTTCCTCAGCTGAGGAAGCAAAGCTTGCATCGCAGCTTGGACTGCTACATTGATTGTTTCTGCTCGCGTGTGAGAACCATCTGACAGTATAACACAAAAATACATGATTAAACTGATCAAACATAAAATATATACATGAAAAAAATTTATGTCAATAAATCATGAGAAAAATTTTATGCAGGAAAAACAGTGCATTAATGCATGATGCAGTTTACGAAAACTTTTATATGCGAGAGAGTGAACGCCTATGGTCAGTTCACCCAAAAAAAGACATGGCGATGGGACGCCAATGGGTCGGTCCCAAAGTTAAAAGTTTCGATAAATATACAAGCGACTAAATAGGGTCAGTCCTGTACCAACCATTACTTAGTCATAAACCTGCGACAATGACATATAATATGAATGCATGAAAACAATGAATGCATGAAAACCGACTTGTCAGTTCTAGGAAGACCATAGTGACTACCCACTAATCACAGGTCGTGTTTTGAGAGCCTACAGGTCGAAGCCTTGGCTCTGACACCATAATTGTAACACCCCATTTTGGTAAATTGAATGTCACGCGTGATTATGGCGTGTCATCAAAGCATAGAAGGAAAATGTCTAAAATATTACATGACCATAAAAGGAAATATCATAATCAAACATCGGTACCCCAAAGTATAAGCTCATCACACACAAACATAAAAACTGTAAAGGAAAAGGACTAAACAATGTCCATAGAAATAAGTATCAAAATGTATGATGAAATGCATAAAGTAGAGAAGGCTATAAAGCTTCCAATCCATATGCATGTACTCTTAAAGTCTACGAGCGCGCTTGAGTACCTGCCGTTTGGGAACATGAAATGAAAACGGTTGAGCATAACGCTCAGTGCACGGATATACAAGTATGACATGGAATAACCTAAGCATATAAGACTAATAGCAACGGAATATCATAAGTTCTAAGTAATTTGGATTCATGTTCATAAAACTGGTTTTATAGTTTGAAAAGACTTATGTTTTTATGAAAATCTGTTTAATTAGCCAAATAGCCCATATAGGTCATGAGGTTCCATCGTGCATGAATACTTGGAGGGGAGACCTCGTCATGCAATTATAGGGGTTGCCTCTAATTAAATAGTCTAGGTAGAAGGGATCAACTCCTAGTGAAGGATGAAAGGCACACATCACATTCACTCTGATAATACTCCTAAACATGTAACTAGGATGCACCCATACGCCCCATATGATAATATAATATAATGGCCAAAACTGAAAAGGGACGCCACGAGCAATTACTTCGCGGTGGGGAAGTCATAACACTGGTGCCTCCAGTGTTATGGTTATGGTACCTCCATAACTAGGTGACACTGGTCATGCATGTATATGGCTCAAGCTCTTAATCTAACATAAGTATCAAACATATAAAACAAATACTGGGAAAATAGTTCGCTGCAGACGGGGAATACTAATAAGGAAAGAATGTCCATACTGAAAGGACGGGAAATCCGTACCTTAAGTCCAGTGAACGAAGAAGACGAACGGAAGATAGTCCTATTTCGATCTCACTAATGCTACATAATAATATACGTGTATAAGTATTCTGATTACTGAGTACGTAACTGATTTTATGTCGTGTCTTAGCTTGTTTTACATGTTCATGTCTTGTTTTACTGATTTTATCGTTATGCTATGTTTATCATGTATTTTATATATTCTGATTAAGTATTACTTATATTTCTTGTATTAGTATACTTGTTGTGTAATAATAAGTAACTTTCTAAAAATAGCAGGTTTCCTAAAATAAAAAGTTTCCAAAAATAGAAAGTTTCCAAAAATAGAAAGTTTCCAATAATAGATTAACTTCTTAAAATAGACCAATTTCTAAAAATAGAAAGTTTCCAAAAATATTAAGTTTCCTGAATTAGAAATTTTCCATATTTAGAATTAAGCTGAATTAATATCATAAGTCATGTAGTTATAGTAAAGTTTATTAATGATATTTTTTTAATTAAATAAACTATAGGTTATACGATTTAATTAAATATAAGCATGATTTAATTAAGTTAAAGTGTATAAAAATACTTAGGTTAAAACATGTATTAATACTATATTAATAATAACCTAAGTCATGATTATTAATTAATTATATTTCATGTTTAATAATTAAATAATACAATAGCGTAAAATAAATAAATACTTAGGTTAAAACATGTATTATTTAATAACAATAATAACCTAAGTTTCATGTTTAATTAAATTAATTATAAGTCATGTATTAATTAATTTAATTATCTTGTAAAAATAATATACTTGTAAAATTAATTAGACTTATAAAAATAATCATGAACCAAACCCGTGTGTTATCGAATTAAAACATATCGTGAACCGGACCCGTGAAAACCCGTGAACCGGTCTGAACCAACCCCCTAAAAACAGTGGCAAACCGGCTTGAACCGGTTTCCCATTCTTTCATTATGCTGCCACAAGCTTAAGTCGGTGGTCTTTTTTCCCCTGCTCTCGGCTAGCCGCTGTTAGCAATGGAGTTCCCACCGGTTGTGTGCCGGTGGTTACCCGCTGCTGCACGCGGTTTTCCCCCAGCTTGACCCCAACTACCACCGGCTGTGTGCCGGTGGTGGGCAGCTGCTGCCGAGACCCATATAAACCACAAGGACACCCCCGACGCATGTCGGGGTGCCTTGTCCCTGCCCACACCACCGAGATCTAGATTTCGGTTGGTGGTCGTGACAAGAACACGCCGAGAGCCATGGGGCTCTCGGTTTGTGTGTCGGCCGAAACAACCAACCCAAAAACACCCTTAATCTTTACCCCTTAATCCCATGACATGTTTTTATACATGTTTGTATTTAATTACATGTTCATGTTTCAATTAATTAAATAAAAGAAAAAATAAATGGGTTTACGGATTACCAAACACGTGGAATGCATGGAGAATGATCACACGAACATAAACTTGAATTAATTAATCAAGATCAAACAAACACCCCCTTGTGGTGTTGTGATGCCGCCAGCCGAAGAGAGAGAGACAAGAGATTTAGGCTTTTTGCAATTTTGTGAAAACTCTATAAATGTCTAGTTTCCCTTTTTTGTTATTTTTAATAAAACAAATCATGGGCTGGGCCCCTCTCTTCTCTTGTGTCACGGCTTGTAGGGCCCACCAAAGAAACCCGAAGGCTTTCTCGTGTCTATTTTATTACGTGTTCGTGTGTTCGTGTTTATGTGTTACGTTATTATTTAATGTTCGTGTTTTAAATACTTGTACATAACGATATAAATCGTATAATAATATACGAAAATACATAATTATATGTTTGTGATTCTTACGTTCATGATTTCATGTTCGTGATTATAATTATTATTGATAATAATTATCGTGTATTAACACGTACTTAATGCTTATCGTGTAATTATACGTACGTAACTTCTGTAAATTCTAATCATGACACGTGTTCATGCTACAAACAGAAAGTTTTAATATGTACGTATGTTTGCTACGGGTACTATTCATGGTAAAATTATGCGGGTTTTATAGTATTATAGGCTTGAACCCTGTTATTTTAGCCAAAATTTGTTCCCTTTGAATGATTTTGATTGACTATTAACTTGTGTTTGTTTAGTGTTAATTCTGAGTGATTGTGATGTTTCTTATATGTTCATGACAAGTTAGATTAACTTGAGGTTTATTTGTAGGAAAATCCTTTTAAAAATTTCTAAGTTGATTGTGAATGGGTCTTTGGATTAAATAAGTCTAGGTGTCTTGACAACATACCTTGACTTATTTAGGGACTGCACACCCTTGACTAGTCTAGGGTAGTTCATATTCAGTTTATGTTGGGTGATTTCTTGCCTAAAGTTATGATTGCATGTTTTCTGCCATGATTCACCTTGCTTGGTTGATTTCTTGAAAATCAGACCTAGAAAATCTAGGGATTTCTAGTTTAAGTCTTGTTAGTAGACTGTGTATGCATGGTTTTAGGAGTTAGTTTGTTTTAAATTCAATTCAAGTAGTTATAAAACTCATCAGTGTGTCATTTACACCAGCAACATAGCATCATAACTGCCAATTGCATCAGCAGCTCATTAGGTGTCTAATTTTTGTTTTTGTTCACTAAATCTTGGTCATTAGCTAGTTATAGGTTAAAAGTGGATGTGCATCAGCTGGTTTTAGGTTTAGGGAGCTTTTGGTGGGGTAATATGGCAAGCATAGCTCACTGATATACCACCAGACCCTAGACCCCTTCTCTATTTGCTTGTGTTTGTATTTGATTAACTGGTGCTTAACTGTTGCTTGACTCTGTTTGTTTTTTGCTTATTATTGACTCCCCACACTTCACTGAGTGTGGGGGTGCCCTTTGTTTCCAAAAACATCCAAGAATCAAGCTCAAAAAAGCTCAAAACCGTTTTATGTGACCAAGCAGTGGGAACTCCTTTCCCACTGCCTTCACTTGCTTTGCCACTGGTTAGCATACAGACAAAGTTTGAGCACATGTCCCTTTCAGCTTTGATCTGTTTTTGTCTTCAGTGGCAAAAACTTGACTTTTTCTTTTTTTTTCAATTTCCCCTTGTTCAATTAGTTAATTTAGAATTTTAGAAAAAGAAATTTTATTTTTCTGATTATTTAATTATTTTTAGCATTATTTTAATTAAAAATTAGTTTTTAACATTTCTGTTTTTGTCTTATTAGGCCTAAATTCACTTTTTTCCACTTTTTTATTTTTTCTAATGTTTAATTAAGTGTTTAGAATTTTTAGTAAAGTAAAATTATTTTTCTCATTATTTTATTATTTTTTATCATTATTTTAGTTTAAAATCAGTTTTTAGCTAATTAAAAATAGAAAAATAGTTTTAAAAATTTTAGAAAAATACTTTTTATCATTTAATTAATATAAGTAAGATATTAGTTTGATAAAATAATATTTTGGACTTTTGTTAATTATATATAATTTTAGAGCTTTAATTAGCATTTAAAATTAAATATTTAATTAATAATAAGTTTTAAAATTTATTCATTGAAATTTTATTCTTATTTATATTATTTTAGACTTAATTTTGAATTTTAATTTATTTTTAATTTAAATTTTTATTTTCGTCGTGTTTTACGTTTTTTCATATACGTATAAATTTTCGTCGTAGTTTAATCGTAGCGTAACTCGTCTTTTAATTTTCTTTCTTCTCACAACCAAAAACGTCACTAATTCAAACTTGATTTTATTATATTGGCACATAACACATACACCTCCTTCGAGAACAAACTCGCATTTATTCGATTTTGTGTTTTTCAAAACGTAGGTTCAATACTTGACGCGTTATACGTCTTTTTCCTAAAAGAGGTATATTTTACTACTATCATTGACCCCGAGGGGGCGGTGTTCTTTGTTGATCAATGTTTTGAGAACTTATACAATCCACCACCCCCCCCCCCCACCCGCGACTTAAATGTGAGAATTTTTAGTGTGCCTAACATCGTCTTAGAAACGGCAAATATTTTCGACATCATAAAATCGGGTTTTCATAAAGAGTTTTTAAAAGATAAAAAAGGAAAAGATTTTAAAACTGATTTTTTTTATTTTTCTACAAGCCTAACTCCGTCATCACTACGTTTATTGAGTGCTATGAGCGCGTCTACTCATTTTGACGATGCGTCGTGTGGTTTTAGTATGGGGGAAGCCCCTTATGTTCCCTCATATTTCTCCACCGAGGACGGGATATTTGATCCTAGAATCACATTTATAGGGAAATCTCGGTCTTCCACTGATGCAATGAATGGAAAATCTTTCTATTTGCTTGGTGTGAGCCTACCTAGAGTAGCTCATTGTATTGCCCCACCCATTGCCCCACCCTTCTATTTCTCACCTCTTTTCTTCTACCCCTTTGGGGTTTCACTATCGGTTGAAGTAGCGTTGTTTCGTCTTTCACCCGAAAACGAAGACGCTATCTTTGACCCGGGTATACGTTTATCGGGTTTTTAAGTACTCCATGTACTTTTGGGAATTGTTTCCCCACAAAAAATGACTTTACCATGATAATCCCTAAATGATAACATTTATGGGGATTCGATTCGAGCTTTTGACAGGGTTATAAAAAACAAGGTGCCTCGTGGGGGATTCTAATGCTTATCCTTGTAAATATTATTGCTTTCTAATTAGTTAATGTGAGGGGACTTGTGCTCTTCCGACCTTTGCTCCGTAGTTGTTTGTGATTGTGATTTATTAGGTTCATCGTCATCATTGAAGCCTCTCGTGTTCGTTTTATGGATCACACGAGCTTCGATCGTTCCCTTTGAAGATTCCGATATCCAATGATATCCTTTTATGTTCTAACGTTTATCTTATTAGCATAATTTATAAACAGCTTTTAGATTATTCGTTTTACCCTTTCCATGCTCGAATTAAGCATTCAACTTTTTGTCTCTAGTATGGGGGTGTTTCACCCTTAGACTCGAAACATTGAGGACAATGTTTAGTTTTAGTATGAGGGGTGAGTAGATACTTCACCTTGCTTACGTCATCACGCAATCCAATTTTCATCTTTTTGTTTTATGTTTTATGCAAAATAACGCTAAAAATGGCCAAAATTTAAAATATTTCTAATTTATCATAAGTGTTTAAGGCACGAATGTAGGTTTTCCGATGGTGAGAATAAGAATAATTTTTGACTCGACCGTGCGTGTTGAGCACTTAGCTTCGATTCCTTAACTTATTAGGTTAAGTCTCATTAAATTGAGGACGAGAAATAAAAGAGTTAATTATAAGTTACTGTGCTAAACGTAGAGTACTCTTATTCTTTCAAAAACTCATGTGTCCTAATTATTTGCTTATTCTCCCCACGCTTTTATAAATAAATTGTTAATAAATATTGATTTAGCGGTTTAATCTCTATTGTTGGTTTCTAATTTATTTTAGTAGCTTCCATGTAATTAAATTGGGAAAACATTAAGGTATCGCCAATGTCACGGTTTTGAATTATTGGCAACCCGAATAATCAAAGGCTTCCCCCAATAATAATTTAAGTTCCTCTCCACCTAAATCAAGCAAAAATTCGAAGCTCACAAGGCCGAAAATTCTATGCAAAACTGAAAGTGAATGTCTTAAATCTGGAAGCTTTAATGATCCAAAATTCGCCTTAGCGTGAGGATACACGTCAAGTCATAATAAACACCTCATGGCGAGGTTAAATAAAAGACAAGGGCAAGACCAAAGCCATAATAAACACTTCATGGCAAAGTTAAATATAAGGTGGCGGTAAACCAATTCCTAATTGGTAATAAGTCTCATTTTCAAAACTGTTATAAACCGTGTTTATCGATCCTTCTTGTTGACTTAATTTTTTGACATCGTTGTCTATTAGGATGAATTATTAATTCAATGATTTTGGTTACACAGTTAAGACTCTATTTTTGGACCTAATCTCTATTCACGCATACGTCAAAAATGTATCCTCGTGATCATTAAGACAAAAATAAAATATAAGAGATACACCTTAGGAAAAAGGGAGTTTAAGTACGTGATTAGAGCATATGAGTAGTGTTAGCATTACTAACTTATAATGACAATGATCTTGTTTCACGCTTAGCATGGAATTGGGTGAAAATTGAGGACTACGAAATTATTTCTAACGAAGCATGTAGTAGTTTATTTTGAGATGAGTAGTGTTAGCATTACTAACTTATAATGACGTATTCTTATTCTATGATCCTAAACGTCTCATTTTGCGATGAAAACAATACATTATTGTTAGGACCTTTGGAATAGTTATTTGTAATAGGTAGACTAGGAGGTATGTAGTTCCTCCTGGTCCTAGTAGTAGTAGGAGCAACACGTGCTCCTGGTCTTTAGAAAGTCAAACTTTATTATTTTGAGTATTCTGTTAGGATATGCATGAGGTATGTTAGGAAAGGATATGCATATCAGTTTTACACGTTTTGGTTTATTGATGTATTAGGGTTTCCTTGTAGTATAAAAGGAACCTTAGGCAGAAGGGTTACACACACCTTCATCAAACATTATTCTAGTTTATATTAATATTAGAAATCCTTAGTAAAGGATCAAGTCATTATAGTTATTATGTTCTTCTTGTTCATAGTATTTGTATTCCGCACTTATACTGTGTGTTTCATCTAGAGTCTCTTTGTGAATAGACTTGTGATTACATAAGTCGTTCACCGTTCCTAACAGGCTGCAAGATCCACATCTAGTGGACCCAACAAGTGGTATTAGAGCCTGGGAGAGTCTCTGTACAAGAAGAATCAGTTTTTCTTATTATTAACATCTTTGTTTAATCATGTCTGCCATGAGTTCTTGTGACAATCCGTCAATTTATGGTTGATATTTTATTCTAAATATTTATTTGAAAATATTATTTTAATATTATAATATGAACTCACTTATTTTTGGGAAGAAATTTGGATTTACGTCTTGAAGTAGCATCGACTACGTCTAAACCGGAGGATTCTACGTTACGTGCTTGCGTTTACATACAACGTCTTTGGTGACAGTCCGATATTTCAGAAAATAAATTTGTCCGTGAATATTATTTTGAGATTTTAAATTTGTGTTGATTCATAAACTCACAAATTTACGAGGAGAGATTAGGACTTACGATTATAATTTAACGTCCTTTACGACTAAACCGGAAACCTTAGGATTACGTATTTACGTTTTCGAACTCCGTTTTTGATGAAACAATTTTTATTAGACTCGTTTTGTGCCGTTGATTCATAATTTATAAAAACGTTTTTCGTAAAACAGCCCGAGGGCACGCGAATCGAGGAAACTAGAATCGAGGAATATTCGTAAATTAGCGGGATGGGACACCACATCAAAGATGTGGCACCCTTACACTTATTAAGTTTACACTTGTAAACTTAAGCTTCATTTTGAAGCTACCTTTCCCACTAAGCTAACAAAAACCATTAGCTTTCTCATTTCCACCATTTCACACATGTAAAACAACCAAAATCCTCTCCTCCCTCTCTCTATGATGTCGTCCACCACCACCTTAAACACCCCATTTTGATCAAAATTAACCACAAAACCTCATGTTATTCATACATAAGTTGAAGCCCTTTTGAAGCCCTATTGATTGGTGGTGATTATAACATCCAACGAGGAGTTTCTATGGAGTCTTAGGGCTGATTTTCCACAAGGAGTTCTTGAAGATTGGTGTACTTGAAGATGATATTGGTTTATCACAAGTTGTGTGATCAAAATCCATGTCTTGATCATAACATACATCATCATGGTGGTATAAAGATTGTCCTCCCCATCCTTTTGTTAATTTTGATTATGTAATCATGTATTTTCTTCTTAAATGTATATATGTATGATGATATATGATGATAAAAATATTATGTGGGGATTTGGTGTTGATAATCATGGGTAAAAAGATGAAAAACTATATGTAAAAGTGGTTAATCTTGCTTAAATTAGTAGGTTGTATAAAAACAGTAAATAACCATATGATGAACTGATAAAAATGGCATAGATTAATGGATATACAGTAAGTAATATGTCTTGTACACATGTGGGAGTTGGCCATGCAATGGAATCATTAGGATGAGTGAGATATGATCAAAACAAGTTTAGAATGCAAATCTGAGTACACTGTTTTGGATGATTTTTATAAAATACTTAGGGGCTGACTCAACAGTAGCCATAGTAGAGTTAAATGGATCACATATCATGTAGTTTATGCCATAAAAATTTGGGCTTCTATCTCCATATAGAACTCTAGATATGGCTGTTTTGGTGAACATGAAAGTAAAAATCAGATTTTAGGAAATTAAAGTATAATAGTATTATATAAGCACTCAAATAAAAATAGTATAAAATGTGAATTAAAACCCACTAACTTATATAATAAATTTATATAAATATGTATAAGGATAAATAAATGGACATTTTAAAAAATGGTAGTTTGATAAGTTTTATAAGTTATAAAACTATAAACATGATTTTTACGACTTTTTCGGCTATTACCGTAAAATTAACGTTTTTCGCCAATTAAAACTTAGACGATCAAACCCGTCTAATGTAAAGTTTTTAAAAGTCATATACTGATATATATCTAATACAAGTAAAAACCGATAAAACCCGAACTATAGGACATACGGACATTAACGAGCTAAGTTAGCATATTGGACTAATAATTTAACTAAATAAGTTAAACACTTATAAAAAGTACTTATTGGGCTTAACCCATTTGGGCCCAACATGTAAAGTGTAATTACTGATAATACAAGTATAAAATGGATTAATACAAGTTAAAGAACTTATAATAAGTTTATTGGACTTAAAATATGTAAATAGGTAAAACTAGTAAACTAGTAAAAAGTGATCGACACATAACACTAAAATGAGTAAATGAGAATATGTAAACCCACTTGATCATCATATATATATAATCATCATATGTATACATAATTGTTATTTTTAGAAAGTCATTGGACATGAGTCTAAGACGGGTATTCTTTGTCTAGGTTTCCGTGATTTAAGCACGTACCGTACATCCGAATCGCCGATAAACCGCTTTCCCACATCAACGTGAGTTCATAGCCTCGCACTCTTTTAAATGTTTTTATGAAATGTTTTATAAAACCGCGAGGTAGGTAACATGTTAGTTTTTATGAAATAGGACACAAGTTGTCCCGATTGTCTGTTTATTGATTTGGACCCGAATGATTGTATGACCCTATGAATGATTAAATGACCCGATAGATGAAATAAAATGGATTATTAAAGTTAGGTTATGTCACTAAAAGTCCCATTAGCATGAATTGTGAACTACCAGGATTTGGTAGACGCTTATGCATATAATAGTACTATTTGGGGACGATCACCCCAGTTCGCGCCTTGACGGTTGATCCCCGTCGTGCCACATTGATTGGTAAGCGAATTTATGTATGAGAAGATTTCCATAGCATGATCTTTGTGACGACACGCTAATTTAGATGGGAAAATTGAGTTTCGGGCTAGCTACCCGTTGTTTGTTGTAGTAAGGTAACAATGTCATGCGGCTTAGAATAATCCAATTAACGAAATACTGCGTTAAGCATTGAATTACGATATATTGCCTGACTAGCAATACAGGGTCTTATCATTGATATTATGTTCATTTTTTTGTTTTATATAACCATATTCTTATAACGGTTTTTATTTAATCTATACAACGTTATAAAACGTATTGTATGATGTTTTTAACGACAATGGTTCGTATAATGATTTTGAAGGCGAAAGCCTATATTATGATTTTGATAAGGATTTGTATAAAATGACTTTGGCTATTTTATGGCCTATTAAAATGATTTGTACAAAATGATTTTCAGTAATAATTTTATACCGATGTTATATTGATGGATTTCATTAAACTCTATGAATTCACTCGGCGTTTTCGCTGACCTTTTCTTTTAACATGTTTTATCTCAGGTACTTGAAGGTAATTCTCGGGAAGACAACAAGAATTCATGGCCCGCACCTAAATAGTTATTTCCATTCAAATGCTTTGTAAAACCTGTATTAAATACAATGACTTGGGACCTATGTGACTTTGATATTTATGAATGGAAATGCTTTATTATTAAAACGACGCGACTTTTAAGCGTTGTCTATGATGTGAGTAATGTGCTATCCCGTAACACCAACTAGTCTTCCGCTGCATTGAGTAGTATATTTTTGGGGGTGTTACAGTTTGGTATCAGAGCTCTCGTTATAGAGAACGAAAGATTTTTAAAACCAAGGTTTTGAATAAAACATTTCAAAATCTTTTAAATATAAACATTTTTCAAAAAATGTCTAAAAATCTTTTGACTATAACGGTGCCAAAGAATTCCCGAGTTACCGATAAGGCCAGACTGAGAAGTGTTATTTTAATATATATATAACTTGGATTATATATATATATATATATATATATATATATATATATATATATATATATATATATATATATATATATATATATATATATATATATATATATATATATATATATATATATATATATATATATATATATATATATATATATATATATATATATATATATATATATATATATATATATATATATATATATATATATATATATGATGTAATTTGATTACATGATTGTTTGATGATTATTTTAAGAGTTAAGTGCTTTTTTGGTCCTGATGGTTTGGTCCATTCTTCACTTTTGGTCCAATTTTTCAAATAGTTTCGTTCTTGACCAAAAAGCTATAAACGTTAGTCACTTTTGGTCCATTTTTAACAATTCTGTCAAATTGTTCAATCACGTGATTAACACGTGAGGGCATTATTGTCTTCCTATTAATATTTAAGGGTATTATTGTCTATTACTATTTCCCGCTTATTAATCGTATCACTTCCCAAAAGTCAAAAACCGATCATTTTCATATCAAAAAAACACACACCCCTGTTTCAGTCATCTGCTTGCTTAAACATTTATCAACCCTAAAATGCTTGTTAGTGAATGGTCCTTGAGACCTCCTGGGATTCTGTTTGATCCCTATTCCACATACAGTAAGTAAATCATTAATTTCTGTTTAATTAAAATTAGGGTTTTTTTATATTTGAGGGTTTTAAGAACATGTATGATTGATGATCAATTTACATTAATTAACCTTTGATATTATTGTAACAGGTCAATTACCCACTGTTTTTTCATTGGAGATACACCATGGTGGTGTGCTTAGTAAAAAACCTAATCGGGTTTACCAAAATGGGAAGGTTAGTTGGTTTGATAAAATAGATTTTGATGGCTTTTCTGTAGTTGAAGTTTTGAGTATGTTAGCTTGCTTAGGCTATAAAAATCAGAAAATGAAGTTTTGGTATAGAATCCCAAACAAGGACTTAGATAGAGGTCTTGTTCCTTTAAGGAATGATAGTGATGTCTTGAAGTTTAATAAGTATGTTGATAGGTTTAAACTGATGAGGTTGTATGTCCTACACCCAATTGATGAACCTCAACCAGTTGATCTAGAACAAAATGTAGGAGATGACTTTGACCCATTTTTTTGTGACTTAGACCCGGATGGCGTAGAACAAACTGAAAGTGTAGTTGAGGAGAATCCAAATGTAGGGGATGGGTCTGACAATATGAAGGGTAATGAACAGAGTGAAGAGAATGAAGAGAATGAAGTGAATGAAGAGAGTGAGGAGAGTGATGGAAGTGAAGATAGTGATGACAGTGACTTTGATATGGAATTAGAGGATAAGATTAATGATGTTGAGGTAGATATGGATGAGTTTAGGAAGAACATTGATAAAAATGTTGAATGGGTTGGATGTAGTGAACCCCCTGTTGAAGAAAATGATCCAATACAAGTAGGGGTGGAAGATGTAGATTTGGAGGATTTTGATAGTGCTAGTGACCCAGATGATGTTGAAAGCAATAGGAATAAGGCTTTAAAAAAGTTAGCTAATCAACACAAACCTGTGGATGGTCAAATCTATTCTGAAAATTTCTATTGTGGACAAACCTTTCCTAACAAAGAAATGATAAAAAATATGGTTACCAAATTGGCTGTAGCTAATAGGAGACAACTGAAGTTGATAAAGAATGATAAAGTGAGAGTTAGGGCTGAGTGTGTGGGGGTTGTGCCAACTTTTGAGAGTGAAAGTGGATCACTCAACCAGTTTGGGCCAAATGGGCCTAGTGGTCCAAGTGGAAAGTCAAAAGGGAATAAAGGTAAGTCTTTGGCAGATGATACAAGTCAAAAGAAGAAACAAAAAGTTGCTAAACCCAATGTTGCTGTAAAAGATTCTCAATCTTGTCCATGGGTTGTCCACTGTTCTAAATCAACAAAAGAAGCAACTTGGAGGGTTAAGATCTTTAATGATGAGCATACATGTTTGAAAACTAGGTTTGTGAAGAAATGCACTTCTAATTTTTTATCATCAACTGTTGAAGAAACTATTAAACCAAATCCCAAAATACCCTTAAATGCTTTAAAAGACCAATTACAAAAGAAGTTTGAGGTGGGGGTGTCAGACAGTAAAGTAGTTAGAGCAAAAAAGATGGCACAGGAAAGAGTGGTTGGGGATTGGGTGAAACAGTATGCTAGGCTTAAAGATTATTGCTTGGAATTGCAAGATCAAAATCCAGATACTACAATAAAGATTGATATGGAGAGAACAACTGAAATGGACAGCTATACAAGGAAGTTCAGAAGAATTTATATATGCTTAGGAGGTTTAAAAAAAGGATTCAAGGCTGGTAAGAGAGACCTCTTGGGGTTAGATGGGTGTTTTATGTCTGGACCCTATCCAGGACAGATACTAACTGCAGTAGGGGTGAATCCAAATAATGGAACTTACCCTTTGGCATATGCAGTGGTTGAATCTGAAACCAAAGACTGTTGGAAGTGGTTTCTTTATTGCTTGGGAGATGACTTGGAGTTGTTTAGAAATTCTAACTTCACCTTTATAACAGACAGACAAAAGGTAATCACAAAGCTACATTCTAACTTCATTTATTTGACTCATCTTTATTTATGACTGACCATTTCTTCATTGCTTAGGGTCTCATACCTGCTCTACAAGAAACTTTCCCTGCAGCTGAACATAGATATTGCTTGAAACATATCTATGACAACATGAAGTTATCCTGGAGAGGGCAAGCATACAAAGAGCTTTTGTGGAGAAGTGCCACTTCACCAACTATTCAGCTGTTTGATAAGAATATGGATGAATTAAGACAGTTAAACAAAGATGTTTATGATTGGCTGAAGAAGATCCCAGCTCATCATTGGGCAAGATCTCATTTCTCTGGTATGTAACTTATTTAAAGCCTAGTATTTATATTTTCAGTTAAAAGGATTCAGGCAGACCTTAAGTAATTCATACTTCCTCATTAATGTTTTCAGGAAGACCTAAAAGTGATGTTTTATTGAACAACATGTGTGAGGTTATCAACAGAAAGCTATTGGATGGGAGAGATAAACCCATCATCACTTGTTTAGAGTTCATTAGACAATATCTCATGAAGAGGATTGTCAAAGTGCAGGAAGTGATCAACAAGAGCAATGGGCCTCTTACACCAAATGCCACAGTCATTTTTGATCACATTAAAAAAGAAGCTGCTCAATGTAATGTAGACTGGAATGGGGGAGATTTATATGAAGTAGCTGGTCCTCATGGCTATACATTTGTATGTAACATGAATCTAAGAGTTTGTGCCTGTAGGAAGTGGGAGCTCACGGGGATCCCTTGCAAGCATGCAGTAGCAAGCATTTGGAACATGGCAGCAAATGGATTGGAGCCTGGCTTACCAGAGACATGGGTAAGTGAATGTTATTGGCTAAGTACTTGGGAACAAATGTATAGTTTTAAGATTAATCCATGCAATGGCCCTGACATGTGGAAGAAATCACCAAGCCCAATTACTTTAACACCACCAGATTATCACACTCCTGTTGGTAGACCAACAAAGAAAAGAAAGAAAAGTGCAGCTGAGTTGTATGATGGTTTGGTTAAAAAGGGTAGGTTATCTAGAGCAGGTAAGTCTGTAACTTGTTGTAAGTGTGGTGAATTGGGTCACAACTCAAGAACTTGCAAAGGTCAAAGAGGTCCAGCTTCCCAAGGTTCTGCAAGTGCTTCTGTTAGGACACCTCAACCAACTCAAGGTTCTGCAAGTGCTGCTTTTAGAACACCTCAACCAACTCAAGGTTCTGCAAGTGCTGCTGTTAGGTCACCTCGATCAACTCATGTGCCATCACAAGGTTCTGCAAGTGCTGCTGTTAGGACACCTCGACCAACTCATGTGCCATCACAAGGTTCTGCAAATGCAGCTGCTAGTAGACCCCAACCAAATCCTGTGCCATCACAAGGTTCTGCAAGATACACCAAAGGAACTGCATCAAGGTTGTCCCCATTAAAGAAGAAGTGACTTGTTATTTGCTTTTTAAGTCATTTGGCATCTAAGACTTTGTTATTTGCTTTCTAGACTATGTTCTGTTCTATCTTTTGGCATGTAAGACTTTGTTATTTGCTTTCTAGACTATGTTATGTTATCTCTTTTGGCATGTAATACTTTGCTAAGACAATGTTTTGTTAAACCAGTTGCTATGCCAAAGTTGGGTTTCTTATTTGTTTACATCTTTGAGTATTTGTATTCAATAGCAATATCATTCAACTACCAACATTCAAAGTCTGCCGTTTTGTTAAAGTCTGCCATTTCATTAACAACATTCAACACAACCAACAACATTCAACTACCAAAATTGCAGTAAAGACTGTCATTTCATTAAGTTCATTACAGGTACATTCAACACAACCAACAACATTCAAGACTTTCCTTACATCTTTATTTCATTTCATTAACTTCACTGACATAGATAGAAAACAAAGAAAAAAGCCCAGCTAAGCAATAACAACATCTTCATTTTTCTTGTTTTAGCAACACTTTGAGCAAGATCCACTTGAAGTTGATTATTTGAAGTCATTAGTTGAGGAATAATCACCACTGAGCATTGGCACATCTCTTCATCATACCAATCAATAAACCCATGATTTGCACCCTACCAATTATATAATTAGGTCAAAAATCAAGTTAGATAGAAAATTAGGGGAAATCAACTTACCCTTTTAGAACAACAATAGAAACGTCTTCCTGGGTTCTCTGGTGTCCATGAAGTACAAACCACTCCAATTGAGTTACACTTGCTACATCTCACCATGGTTATGGTTTTAGGGTTCTTAGATAAGTGTGTGTTTTTTTATGTTAGATGTGTTTAGAAAGAATGAATGTGTGAAATAAATAGATAAGAGAAGAGTAAATTAATAAGAGAGAAAGACAATAGAGAAAGACAATATTACCCCCATGTGAAAGTCACGTGTAACAGCCAATGTTGAACAATTTGACAGAATTGTTAAAAAAGGACCAAAAGTGACTAACGTTTATAGCTTTTTGGTCAAGAACGAAACTATTTGAAAAATTGGACCAAAAGTGAAGAATGGACCAAACCATGAGGACCAAAAAAGCACTTAACTCTTATTTTAATATTTATACGAGGTATTTATACGACGTAGATTGTCACAAGGAACCCTAAATCCCCTAGTAAATAAATCGAAGCTATTCTCGTAGGAATTCTAGCTATCCTAGATCTAAACCAAGTTGTGGATATTTATGATCCCAACAAATGGTTGATATTCGTAGAAATGTAGATATTAGTTGATTGTGATACTGAAGAAGAATTGGCGAGATTAAATCTGATATCGATGTCATGACGATCTTTCCTTATAGAGTGGAGTTTGACAAAACGTTACCACCTGGAAAGGTGTCCTCTGATTCGGTGTCACCCAATTCTTAAAAACTGAAATCGAAAGGGTGAATGTTGCACTTGAGGCTGTCATTGGAACCATTACCCAAAAGCCTCATGCCACTAGTACCTTTCCGAGAAGTCTAATTGAATGATCGAGTCATTTCATACTAGTGACTCATTTGATAACTATTGATGAAGGAGCTATAGGATTGGAAATTAAGTGTTGTTCATATTGAGCTTTTATTGCCTTTACAAGGCCGAAGAATAAGGTTGTAAGTATTGGAGAATGAGGTAGAATATCACATTGAGTATAATTTGGTCGAAACTTAAATAAAGTAAAATTTAACTTGTATGGAATAAGAAATTGTTAAGAGGAAGTCGTTAAGTTCTGTGATTGAATTATAAGGTTTTAATTGATTTTTGATTCGTGTTAAGTGTTGTTCCTAGGCCATTGTCCAATGATGAGGATGCCCAGTGTCCAAGAAATAAATCGAAGAAATCTTCTTCTGAATTGAGACCGATGGATCTTCTGGGACATGTGTAACACCTAATGACTCTTGTAGATTAGTATTCATTGTGGTATCTTTTAAAAATAATCCCTAACCTAACTGAGACATCAGTTGGTAGGATGAGTTCTTGGAATTGTATGGCATAGTGACACATAATGTGTTACGGTACAATTTTGACTTGTTTGTGCTTTGATTGCTAAATTCTACATGTATCGATGATATCTATCTTTTCTTGATTCTTCCTAATGCTCGCATTAGTGATGCAACCATTGAACAAGTACTCATCTCGATTTGAGTTACGTTGTGGAATATTCTTTTCGAGTGCCATCGAAATCATGAACCTCATGATTAAGTGGCTAAGCTCATTTCCTAGCATATTGTAGTTAGTTCTAGGTGAACAAGCTTTCATCACTCTTTTGCAGATCGCTTATTGTTTTTATAAGATAAATCAGTATCCATTGAGAAAAATTGAATTTTCATTACTATAAGGATTATTCAAAGTGAGATTTATAAGTGATTGTTATCGAAATGAAGTTGATTATGAAATACCTTGGAAAACTTAATTGTTTTCATAACAAAGAAAATCTTTGTAAATTTACTTTTTATTCTTATTTAAGAATTAAGCATGAAAATGTTTTTATTATAAACATGATGATAAAATTTTGACGAACTGAGTATTGCATCGTTAATCTTGAAATTGTATATAGTTGCTCGCCTACATACAATTTGGAATGGACCATGCAAGGCTGATTAGTAGTCACCATAAAACTGATTAATAAACACTACGTTTTCTTTGAAGATTGTGAAAGATTAAATTTTATGAGATCTGCAAGAAGTGAAAAATAGGGACATAGTGTTAGGGACACCTACATATGTGCCTGTAGCATCTATTCTTCTGAGTTGAATTTACTCAACTGTGGAAATTGTCTTATTTGACAATTGACAATTCTTTCTTGTCCAATTCTCCCGTAGTGAGATTCTTAGGAAAAGTATCTGATTACCGAGTGTTGATACCCGACTGGATGTATCGACGTTCCTATCATTTCTTTTGATTTGATTTCATTTGAATGGCATGGGTAACGATCTGAGGAGCTTTCGAATGCGTACTCATTTCATGAAAACATGGGATATATTCATATTCGTTAATGTTTTCGTTTGTATCTGAATTGAAATTATCTCGCGTAGATTATGCGTTGACCTTACTCTTTTAATGGTAGTTGTGTCTCCATATATCCTTGAATTTATGAAGGATTATGAGTTATTATTATTCTTTTGAGAAGTTCACATCTTATCGACGGTAATGAAACTGGAAGGTTGATAGTGCAAGTACAATGGATTGATTGATTATGACATGAAGACATTGTCTTAATTGATGGGAACTCGAGTAGAATTCCCCTAAAAGATAAGATGTTGATTATCAAAAGTGATCTAAATAATTCTTGATGGATGACCATATCCTGCATTTAGACTTGAAATTATACCGTGAATGGTTATGAACTAGTCATAGATATTATAATCTAGAAAGAACCTAATATAAATTTATTAAAAGATGTTTATGTTATCTGAAAGTTTAGGAGGTATTTGCTGGTGAATTACCTAGACTTTCGCCATTAAGGCAAGTTGAAATTGGTATTGATTATATTCCCAGTGCTGCACTTGTGGCTTGTGCACTGTGCGTCAGCACCATCTGAATTAAAAGAATTACCGTACAACTGAGAGTTGTCGGAGAAAGCTTTTATTCTACCAAGCTCGACATTATGAAGAGCTATGGTGTTATTATTTCTTATATTTATAGGTTACTGTAAACTGAGTAAATTGACAATCGAAAACGATATCCATGACTCGAAATGGAAGATTTGTTCGATCATTTACAAGGTTCTAGCGTATGTTTTAAAGATTTGATTCATGGCATGGTTATCATCAACTTCGCGTCCGCGAAAAAGATTATCTATTCCAATCATTACATCCAGAACTTGTAATGAACATTATGAGTTTCACGTGATGTCGTTTGGATTGACTAATACACATGTAGCATTCATAAATTTGGTGAATCACGTGTGTAGGCTGTAATTTGATAAATTCATGCTTGTGATCATTAAGGACTATTTGTTTGTTTATAAGAATAAGAATGAGTTAATAATTAGTTATAGACTGCCCTAAATTGGCCGAATAGTGAAAACATGTACCTCGAATATTTAACATGTAATTTAAGGCTTAATCCTTTACATTATTTGATCGTGTGATTAATGGAAAATGGAAAATGGAATATATTGACTCTTCAATAATTTGAGCCATTTAAGATTTTGGGTTTTACCAAAAAGAAAGTGGAAATATGTTTTGACAAATAATTTATCAAAGGATTTTTGAGAAATTATTCCCTTATACACAAATCATTTAACTAAACTCCTGTTTAGGGGTAAATGTTTGTGTATACCTCAAGACAACCTAAGAGGGATTGAGGAAACCGTTAAACCATGACTTAAAATTTGAAACAACAATTTTTGCTTTTCAATTAAGAAAATTTTGACCAAAGTATAAACAAAGATTTTTCGAACATTTACGGATCTTATTAATTATCTTAATTATTTTCGATAAATAAACAAAAATCTTGTTAGTAAAATTCAAATTTATTTTGAACATTTTTTTTATATAATTGGTCTAACTAAGAAATTTAAAATTTTATTGTTTACGTTTCATAAAAATTAAATATTTATTATTTAATTACTTGTAATAATTATCGACACTCTAAACGTTGGATTAAGTAAAACTGATAAAAATGATAGTGGAGACGAAACTAAAACTTAGAAAATATGAAGAATGAAATTCTGAGTGAATTTTGGTTATGATAATTTTTCACCAGGAAAGGTGAATATAGGTACTGACACATTATATAGAAAGGATAAAGAACCAATTAGGATGTATTTCTTAATAATGATTGTGCAAAATAAATTGCCGAACAATATAAAAATAAACCATGTTTGTAAAAAGGATAATATAGAGAATAAAAAGGGTTCGCGGCTAATGTGAACCATTAGAATTGAGAAGCCGATGGCGTTAAATGTATAAAAGGCCACTTGTGGTTGCCTAAAAATGGAGATTTTGAGATATAGTTATGTTAGAATCTTGTATGTATAAGTATTCTATTCTTGTCATTTTTGATTTAATGTATCATTATCAGAAGAAGTTGTTGTAACACCCCCACAAATGCTATGCGCAGCGGAACTACAACATTTGGGTGCTACGTAGTTATCATCACACATAAGCTATATTAAACGACTCAAAGAGACGTAAAAGTTTAAACATAAATTAAAGATTGATTAAAGCATCAAAGTCTACAGTTTTCCAAATACCAAGATAATGCAAAACAGAGTTGCGTTTAGGTCCCCACTGAATCTCAACCCAAAAATACATTTTCATTCACATGACATAGTATAAAAATATTTTTTTTTTAAGTGCAAAAAGGGAGGAAAACAAAGTAGACCGCCAAGCCACCACAACTTCCATCCTCGCATGCTCCGCTGCTATCAATCTTGGTTACCTGAAACACATGCTTAAAATCGTCAACACAAAGGTTGAGCGAATCTATAGGTTTATCAAATCATAAGTTGAACATAAGTATTAAAACCAATCATGATCATTCAATAGCATTGTCGTACTCACAATCTATTACTCAAAGATATGACAATTGTGTTTAAGCTCATGACACTAATCCGTTAACTCAATCACCCGCGTAATAATTACCGGCGTGATTCAGATGAAACCAGTGCCCCTTCTAAAGGCATCAGTTGCAATTATACCTTATCTCTCATACAAGATAATCTACCGCAGAAATTACTCAACGTACAGCTTCTCGGCTAGCATTGGGTCGTTAGCCCCGTAGTACTACAAATTGTATAAGCGGCTATTTCCCCCTACTCGAGGGCAGGACAATAGTTAATAGTTCATGAATTTAGGGACTTTTGCAACTAGGTACTCAACACAATTTCGAGGCAACATTCGGGTCCAACAATCAATCAAGACTTATGTTCATTTTAATTTTAATTAGCATGTATCCCCCTCGCGGGTAAAATCATTTGAAATAAGTAAAGAGCGAGGCTATAGACTCACCTTGCGTAGTAGTGGTAGTATTAGCACTACGGCGTAAACGAAATCGATCACCGACGACGAGGATGCCCCGGGAAATCAAATACAACACCTAACGAATAAACACGTAATGAATCAACACATTCTAGTACCTTCAAGTACTGTATGTACATAATTAAGAACACTCAAGGTTCATATAAACTCACGCCAAAATCCATACAAGTGATATTTACTAGACACGTCAATTTTTATACTTTATCAAAACCATTACTCATTTTACAATTCTGCCGGTACATACCGAATGTACGGGCTGTTTTACCCCACTTAGACCACTCCTAAAAATTTGAGAAAATTTGTAAAAATCACTTATAATCTGTAGAAACCACACAACAAATTTCATAAAAAGTTTTCACTTCCAAGACCCACTGCTCAACACATCTCTATACCTTAAAATTTCGGACAGATTTGCACCTTCCAAGTGCAACTCGACTTTGACTTATTTAGTCAACTCAACTTGAAACACCAACTACTAAACTTGAAAATACACTCTTTTGTGCAGGTCTAGGACCAAAGAACAACTTCCAAACATTTTTAGAACTCTAGTTACAATCCTAGACATTCGACCTATATTTTGACAAAAACCCGTAACTTGTGATTTTCATCACCCGGTACGCCTCAAACTTTAAAATATCATAACTTTTGACTCGTTTTGAGTTAGAAGCTCTACCTTATACCGAATCGAAGCTAAAAAGAAGCTCTACAACAATATCCTATCTTCTCAACCTGGACTTAGACTTAAACCCACGAAAATAACCCTTAAACAATCTGATCTAAATTGACTCTTTCAAAATCATATTAAAACATCATTTTGACCAATTTCATCAACTCCTATACTCCTAACATCACCTACTAACCATCCTAATCAAACCAAAACACCCTAAATCACTTGTATGTTCATCCTTATTCAAAACCCACATCAAGAACTAAACATGCAATATAATTAAATATATATAAAATATTAATAACAAAGAAATGGAACCATACCATGAACAAAATGGATCAAAGATTCAAGAACACCAAAACCCCCATGTGTGCCGTGGGGTTTGGGGCTGAAATCACCATGGGAAAACATCTCCCATGCTCCAATATTCTAGTAGTGTGTTCCTAAACACATTTAAACATAACCCCACGAGATTAATTAAATCAAATCATAGTTTTTATCAAGATTAATCAAAAATTAGATCTAAAAAAATGTTGTTGCATGTGTAATTTTATTGGTGGGATTTACTTAACTTGATGTTATAAACATGGGACTTTGATTGGATTTGTCAAAAACCAAGTTTTGATGGTGGTTTAAGGTGGTGGTGGTGTTGCCGTGAGATAGAGAGAAGAAGGAGGGAGGGAGTGAAATTTTTGAGGTGAATTTTTGTGAAGTGTGTGTTTGGTTGGTTATTTTGTAAAGTTAGGAGGGACCAAAGTGCAATTTTGGCTTTCTTTTGGCCTTAAATGGCAAACAAGTATATAAAGAACGGGATTATGACTAGTAGTCGATTTTAAAATTTTACGGGAGTCGGGTTTCGCCCCGAACACTTGAAAATACTTTTAAATGGTTCAAACGCACACAAAACGAATATACACATGGTTCCGACTCGACTTAACACGTAATAAAAATAAAATCTCGGAAAATTCAAAAATCGATCAATCGATAATAAAATGTAAGTTTTGGGCATCCGTCGGTATCGTAGTCGTTATCGGTTCTTCTTAAATCGTCAATCGTTAAATTACGACCGTAAACGTCGGTTTCAACTTAAACCGTCAAATAAATCCACGATAAAAATTCTTAAAAATTTCAAAAATATACGTAAAATAGGATTAAATAAATAATGTTGGGCTCGGGATATCACATCCACAAGTGAGCCACAACTTAAGAGAGATGCTCATACTGAACAGCTCTTGAGACAATAACTTAGCATCATACGGCACTTTCACGGGTGTTACATCCTCCCCTCCTTAAGGGAGCGACGTCCCGGCGCTCTCTGGTTCTTATATTCGCATTTTGTACTACTGGGAAGATAAGGGTACTCCCTCCTAAAGAGGTCTTTACGTTCCGATATGGACTTCGGTTCACGTCTCGGGTTCCATCACACCTTCACGATGAGTATTACACCTTGCTTTAATTCTCTTAACATCTCGATCCATGGTCTCCACTTCAATTTCCCAATTTCTTCCTACGACTATTCTCAATCTACACCATCTCCTCCGGAGTCTCTCAACTCATTTCAAGTTCCATTCAACTGAATTTTCCTTACTTCATCCTATCCAACTGGCGATCTACATTTTCATCAACATAATTCTTCAAATGTCGCAGCTTCAAAGCTAATCAAGGTAAATGTCGTTGTACAAAGGTACTACCAACGGTAATGGTCGATCTCAACAGCTACCAAAATCAATCACACACGCTCGGAGCACGTCTTTCAACCTTCGAATCGTCCTTTCACTTAGTTCATCGTCTCACAAGAATAATTACTCACAAAGGAAATCGCACGGTCGCACATAACCTCATCAAAAACGTTAAAATATACAAGACGGAGTAATTAATACTAATCGTACAAAATCACCTTATTACGGTATTACGTACATACAAACCTACTTCGTCAAAAACGAATTCATCGATACGAAATCATTCGGCGTATACATAACTCTCTCGAAAACGTCACAATCCAACCAAATACAAAAGCCATTATGAAACACATACAATCACATTGCGGCATGTTTGCAACATAGCCAAACCATGCCAAGTCAATCCGCTCAATCAAGTTAACCCACGCTTGCTATTCGGCCAAGCCATGATAAAATAAGAAATGTTGACACATTTCTCGGATGAGTCTAGTCAAAAGAAAATTGCAATATTACGAAGATTCACGAGCTTGCTAGCTATGGATGCATATCCAAAAAGAAATAAAATACATACATATGTCATCGCAGGACGCTCACCCATGGATTCATACCCAAAAGATACTACAAGAACACCATCTTACTTCCGTCCCATACGTGGTCAAAATCTTAATAAATATCATCGTTCACAGTAAAAAAAAATACATTACATGGCACGTGTTCTCCATGATCGGACTTCATTGGACAATGTCGTCTCAAGTTCTCACAACTTACGATCACTCGACCAGATTACTTACCACACAAATACATAAAAGGCAAGGGTTTACCACAAAAACATCAACTAGGGATATCTATCGTTTAACCATCGATAATCAAGGATGGTTGAGTCAAGCAAAGAGGATTCCTCACTTAAATAAACGAAGACGACAATTGGAATGGTCTTCCAATTACTGATGCACAGTTGGTAAACTTCAACAGTTTACCGCGTGTCGTTGTCATATCAAAAGAACAAGAAAAGAATAATAAATAAAGTACGATACATTCGACGTAGGAGAAGTCTTCGTCCTTTCCCTTAGAGTTATTCAAACTCGGTTTTCCTCTACTTCGGAAGTCTTCTATTTTTGTTAAAAACTCTTCTCAGTGTCGATTCGCGCCCCTTTGGTATTTCATCAACACCCTCGTGATTCCGATAATCTTCACACATTACAAACAACTCATAAAAACATTTTTCCAAAATTACTCGGTCACAGTGACTTACTAAGTCAACGCCAAACAAAAAGAAAAGATTTCAAAGAACGCAAGAAAATTCAAAAATTGTCTTTAAGAATCAAATAAATTACGACTACTTGCAAAAATGATCCACCATTTTAGAAAGAAACGTTCTCATCCAAACGTTTATCAAAACACTACAAGTTTCAAGATGATCAATTTGTTTGACACGATAGTGCCCTTCCTAAACTATGCATAATTAGCTAGATCATGCATACTTGAGGATCAAGCAACAACAACCAACAAAACAGGACTCTTCCCGAATTATGCATAGTTAGCTAAGCTGTGCATAATTGAGGATCGAGTGACAACACAAACATTATTATTACATACCAAACACGACTATGGAAGTTTTCGACCTAGCCTTCAAAATAATTAAATTATTTGAAATGAAATTTGAAATGGGAAAATATTGCTACCGTCGTTTTAAGAAACACATCAAACATTTTTCGTCCACTTTGGAAACATACTTTTACTTTGCCTTTTTGTGAGGAAAATAAATAAATAATTAAATAAAGAAATCGACACCATTTGCATTTGGTTCACCAAAACATTTGACACACTCATACCTATTTTCACAATAGACTATTCACAAAATAACGGTAAGGTGGTTCATGATTAAAGATCATTGCAAGCACAACAAGTAATAAAATTAAGATCAATGAGATCGAACGAGGTAAACGAGCAATACAATTGCCAACGGGAATTAACTACATTAGAAATGAAAATACTTCAAATATATGACAAAAGTCTCAGGATAACAACAGCGATCTACGAATACATGGAGTGAAAGTTGAATATCAACACAAACGTCAAAAATAAAACAACGATCATAATTCCCATCGTCTCGAGTTGCACACACATTCCGCCAAGGGTATACGGGGAGAGGAAATTAATCACTTGGTCGAATAGAGACAATTTCACCAGGAAGATCGAGTTCTTTCCCTTCTACAATTTGGTAAAGCGGATACGCCTCCTCGCTTTTGTTAAATATAAATAAACAACCACCTTAACGAAGATTTATAGCATCATTCAAGAAATTACAGAATTTTAGGTTCCATTAACCGAAAGAAGAAAGTTACGGCGTCCATGATCATGACAAAATACACCGGGTGACATACCCTCATCATCAAGTACTAGCGAAGTAACGACGCAAAAATAAATATAATAATATTGGTTTCATACCATAGACAATATTAAAATGAACAATCACATGACGACTCATGTTTAGATACAGACTCACAAAATCAAAGAAGGGATGTCGTACGATCGAACCATCGTGACTCAAAACATTATATATACATATTAAGAAAATAATACAAATATTCGTTCGTTGGGTAATCCATTAGTGTATTATAATTTGTGTTACCTTGTACATTGTAAAATCGAGCATTCACACATTTTTAATTTGGGTTACACCATTAAAGAACTTATACCTTTCATGTTTCAATCTATACAAAGTTTTTATTTCTGAAAAGTTACAATCTCAAGAGAAAAGTACTAACATTAGTAAGGCGGTGACTCGGTTATCATATTTGATACAATCATTAGGTTTGAAAATCCCCATACTTGTGTCAAAATCCCATTAATGTTCATATCTTAAGTACCAAAAACATACGTAGTAAGAGTTTTCCAAGTTTTACGTTTTTATTATTACGACTTATATTATCACAAATATACACGTATCCAACATGACTCAAACTAGTCCAATTAACTCTTAAAATCAACCTTTGACTTTTATTACACACATGTCTTCCCTACAATTGATTTGCTATATTTTATTTACGCGGCTCGAGTTAGGCGTCAAAGACGTTTCACGTAGTATTATCTCGGATAAATTACTGATTTTAGTCGAGACTTGAATCTCAAAAATTAATGATAATAATATAATAATATAATAATGAAGTAGGTGATCAAAATGCTTATTTCAATTATTTCCAAAATATATAAAATTCAACTTTTAATCTTTAGCTCGTTATCAAACAATTTTAAAATTAACACATCTCACAGCGGAATAAAACAAAAGATTTTTTTTTTTTTTTTTTTTTTTTTTTTACGATTTTAAACAAGCATCATCGAATTATGCATAATGATTCTCTATAACGACAATTAAACAAACAAATGATTTCCAATGACGTTCCATCAATGTTTAAAATTTTATTTCAAGCATTATAATTTCATACTTAAAGTGTATATTCCGATTTTATCCCAGTTTATTTACTACAACGAGTGACGAGTTCTAGTTTACACCAATGCATACGTAAACATAACCTTATGTTTAAAATAAACCAATTTTTACAAAGTTTCTACCTCCAAAATATATGACCAATTTTTCTACTCTATATTACAAATTATGCCAAAAGTTTGCTACATTGACCCGAAAATTAATTCATACTAAATCCGAGTTACATATACTCAATAGTCATCTCGCAAATTTTATTATAACTCCTTTCTCGAACTAATTTAAACAAATTCTTAACAAGTCCATCACAAGCTTTTAGTATCAAATTTTAATATATGAAAACAAGGATTTTACGAGTAATAATAATTACTTATTACGATTTACCAACCAAGGTTGAAGGAAAATAATTTCACAATGTCCGTTTATTCTCTACACGAATTTTACTTGTTACAAAACACATCATACGTCATTTTTATCCGAAAGTTTCATTCACCAAATATTAAATATATAAAACACTTTATGTTTAAATCATTCAATCAACAAAGTTCGATGCTTACTTAACTTGCACAAATGCCGGACCTCGTCATGTAAAATATTAACTTCAAAATAATGAAACAACAAAACAAAATGAAATAAATGGAACGAGAATACGTATGTCAACTAAATGTTGTTATCGGCCTCGGATGAGTCTCGAAATCGTACTCCACAAAATTAACACAAAAACCAACCAAATTCCAAGTTATCGCGCTTGATCACAACGCCAGTCTATTTTAAAACACATCTTTAAAATTCAAGTAGAATAGTAAACAACGATTAAATGGCAACATGCCTCAACCACGTTTCATAATATACACACATGATTCGCCGCCCCAATGTACGCATCGTCGATTATACTTTGTCTATGTTATAGTTACGTGAACTAACATATCAAACCCATTAGGAATAAAGGAAATAAAGTAATACGTAAGTAAATTACGTTTTAAAAGAAAATGTCCAAAATGACACGTCACGGTGCGATAACTACAATCGAGATCGACCTAGTCGATATAAAATATGTTACGAAGCATCATTTACGTATCTAGGATATCAAACGAGGTTCATATTCGGTTATTCGAACAATAAATTAATTATCAAGATTGATAATTAGCGGTAAGGCCGAATTCTCAACAAAACCGCATTATAACATGTACGATAATCACTCAAGGACCATTGCTTCACGTGCAATGCCTTTAAATACCATAGTATATACATACTTATACATACAACCATTCCTACATACACGTAGGATTACAACGCGGTGTTGCCATGTAATGCAATGTAGCCCGTTATGCCAATTACATGCAACATATAAGATAATCTTACAAGAATTTGCAAATTACGATGATAAGTACTCAACGTACAAAACAATATATCTCTATATATATCTCAAAGTATTTACTTACTAAATACTTAGGGAATTCATATCAATTTCGAGGGATACATCTAAAATATAAAGCAATGCTAAAGAATTCTTACCGGAGCCATGCAGGATAGTTGTGTGCTTGGACAATTTCATACGACACCAAAAGTTATAGTTTAGGATTTTTTTTTTTTTTCAAAATGACCTAGTTCTCTATAACTCATGGCTCTGATACCAATCTGTAACACCCCCACAAATGCTATGCGCAGCGGAACTACAACATTTGGGTGCTACGTAGTTATCATCACACATAAGCTATATTAAACGACTCAAAGAGACGTAAAAGTTTAAACATAAATTAAAGATTGATTAAAGCATCAAAGTCTACAGTTTTCCAAATACCAAGATAATGCAAAACAGAGTTGCGTTTAGGTCCCCACTGAATCTCAACCCAAAAATACATTTTCATTCACATGACATAGTATAAAAATATTTTTTTTTTAAGTGCAAAAAGGGAGGAAAACAAAGTAGACCGCCAAGCCACCACAACTTCCATCCTCGCATGCTCCGCTGCTATCAATCTTGGTTACCTGAAACACATGCTTAAAATCGTCAACACAAAGGTTGAGCGAATCTATAGGTTTATCAAATCATAAGTTGAACATAAGTATTAAAACCAATCATGATCATTCAATAGCATTGTCGTACTCACAATCTATTACTCAAAGATATGACAATTGTGTTTAAGCTCATGACACTAATCCGTTAACTCAATCACCCGCGTAATAATTACCGGCGTGATTCAGATGAAACCAGTGCCCCTTCTAAAGGCATCAGTTGCAATTATAACTTATCTCTCATACAAGATAATCTACCGCAGAACTTACTCAACGTACAGCTTCTCGGCTAGCATTGGGTCGTTAGCCCCGTAGTACTACAAATTGTATAAGCGGCTATTTCCCCCTACTCGAGGGCAGGACAATAGTTAATAGTTCATGAATTTAGGGACTTTTGCAACTAGGTACTCAACACAATTTCGAGGCAACATTCGGGTCCAACAATCAATCAAGACTTATGTTCATTTTCATTTAAATTAGCATGTATCCCCCTCGCGGGTAAAATCATTTGAAATAAGTAAAGAGCGAGGCTATAGACTCACCTTGCGTAGTAGTGGTAGTATTAGCACTACGGCGTAAACGAAATCGATCACCGACGACGAGGATGCCCCGGGAAATCAAATACAACACCTAACGAATAAACACGTAATGAATCAACACATTCTAGTACCTTCAAGTACTGTATGTACATAATTAAGAACACTCAAGGTTCATATAAACTCACGCCAAAATCCATACAAGTGATATTTACTAGACACGTCAATTTTTATACTTTATCAAAACCATTACTCATTTTACAATTCTGCCGGTACATACCGAATGTACGGGCTGTTTTACCCCACTTAGACCACTCCTAAAAATCTGAGAAAATTTGTAAAAATCACTTATAATCTGTAGAAACCACACAACAAATTTCATAAAAAGTTTTCACTTCTAAGACCCACTGCTCAACACATCTCTATACCTTAAAATTTCGGACAGATTTGCACCTTCCAAGTGCAACTCGACTTTGACTTATTTAGTCAACTCAACTTGAAACACCAACTCCTAAACTTGAAAATACACTCTTTTGTGCAGGTCTAGGACCAAAGAACAACTTCCAAACATTTTTAGAACTCTAGTTACAATCCTAGACATTCGACCTATATTTTGACAAAAACCCGTAACTTGTGATTTTCATCACCCGGTACGCCTCAAACTTTAAAATATCATAACTTTTGACTCGTTTTGAGTTAGAAGCTCTACCTTATACCGAATCGAAGCTAAAAATAAGCTCTACAACAATATCCTATCTTCTCAACCTGGACTTAGACTTAAACCCACGAAAATAACCCTTAAACAATCTGATCTAAATTGACTCTTTCAAAATCATATTAAAACATCATTTTGACCAATTTCATCAACTCCTATACTCCTAACATCACCTACTAACCATCCTAATCAAACCAAAACACCCTAAATCACTTGTATGTTCATCCTTATTCAAAACCCACATCAAGAACTAAACATGCAATATAATTAAATATATATAAAATATTAATAACAAAGAAATGGAACCATACCATGAACAAAATGGATCAAAGCTTCAAGAACACCAAAACCCCCATGTGTGCCGTGGGGTTTGGGGCTGAAATCACCATGGGAAAACATCTCCCATGCTCCAATATTCTAGTAGTGTGTTCCTAAACACATTTAAACATAACCCCACGAGATTAATTAAATCAAATCATAGTTTTTATCAAGATTAATCAAAAATTAGATCTAAAAAAATGTTGTTGCATGTGTAATTTTATTGGTGGGATTTACTTAACTTGATGTTATAAACATGGGACTTTGATTGGATTTGTCAAAAACCAAGTTTTGATGGTGGTTTAAGGTGGTGGTGGTGTTGCCGTGAGATAGAGAGAAGAAGGAGGGAGGGAGTGAAATTTTTGAGGTGAATTTTTGTGAAGTGTGTGTTTGGTTGGTTATTTTGTAAAGTTAGGAGGGACCAAAGTGCAATTTTGGCTTTCTTTTGGCCTTAAATGGCAAACAAGTATATAAAGAACGGGATTATGACTAGTAGTCGATTTTAAAATTTTACGGGAGTCGGGTTTCGCCCCGAACACTTGAAAATACTTTTAAATGGTTCAAACGCACACAAAACGAATATACACATGGTTCCGACTCGACTTAACACGTAATAAAAATAAAATCTCGGAAAATTCAAAAATCGATCAATCGATAATAAAATGTAAGTTTTGGGCATCCGTCGGTATCGTAGTCGTTATCGGTTCTTCTTAAATCGTCAATCGTTAAATTACGACCGTAAACGTCGGTTTCAACTTAAACCGTCAAATAAATCCACGATAAAAATTCTTAAAAATTTCAAAAATATACGTAAAATAGGATTAAATAAATAATGTTGGGCTCGGGATATCACATCCACAAGTGAGCCACAACTTAAGAGAGATGCTCATACTGAACAGCTCTTGAGACAATAACTTAGCATCATACGGCACTTTCACGGGTGTTACAGTTGTACTGATGGCAAACTATGAAGGCAAACATCGCTTCATACATTAGTAAACGTCTAACTATTGCAAAGGTCATCATCTGAATTTGATTTGATTTGGGTCATCGTCGACAGACTGACCAAATCTGCTAATATCATTCTCGTTAATGATAGATTCTTGATGAAGAAAATGACTCTTTTGTATTTAAATGAGTTGTGTAAACATGGTGTGCCTGTATCAATCATCTCTATCAAGATCCTCGCTTCGCATCGAATTTCTAGAGATTTGCTCAGAAGTCATTGAAAACCAATCTTGATGAGAGTACTGTGTACCACCCCAATCGAAGGGACGAGGTTAAGTAACGATACAAAGTAATATAAGTGTTGTTTTATATTTGAATGAATGACCTTTGGTAATAAACTATAAAATCGTTTTCCTTTGGAGATATTATCATTGATAATCATCGTATTATGATCGAGATCGAATCTTGTGAGGATATAAATTAGAGCATTTGTAAGCAGGAGTTGGGATAAAGACACCCGACATACACCCATTGTGAGTTGGACATGTCTTTTAGGTTTGAGGTTTCCTATGATGGTGAACCTAACCTTACAAAATACTCGACCCACGAGACCTGAAATGATTGTTGAAATTAGGATCTGATTATTGACTGCCGGTAGTGGGCAAGAGGTTATGTGAATATGAAATGTAGATCTTGAAGTTCCAGATGGGTAGCGAAGTTATGCCAAAAATTTTAACCATGGAAAATGAATTGATGATCTGGAAAATCATGGGATATAAGTCCCCGTTGTATGGGACCATTGAGATGATGTAAAAGATTGGTTTGAAAGGCATATAAGCTGGATCAACCCTAGGACTTCAAGAGCTGCGTGAATTATGTTTCGTAAATCGAAATTGATAAATATCTATCAAGTGAAAATCTGAATTCTTCTTGATAAAGTTTAGATCGCCGAAAAGTTGCATTCATCAAAAACCCATGAACATCATGGATAGAGAAAGCAAGTCGACATTAAGCCTGATCTTATTCTCATAGTTATGTTTGATGAAACTCGAGTATTGTAATGAATTACACTTGTGAGAAAAGACCGAATGTGGAGGAAATACCCACATGGCTTTAACTCTATAAGAAGCGAGTAGTAAGGTAAGATGATCTTTGAGGACAAAGATCCTGTTTAGGGGTAAATGCTGTGACAATCCGTCAATTTATGGTTGATATTTTATTCTCAATATTTATTTGAAAATATTATTTTAATATTATAATATGAACTCACTTATTTTTGGGAAGAAATTTGGATTTACGTCCTGAAGTAGCATCGACTACGTCTAAACCGGAGGATTCTACGTTAGGTGCATACGTTTACATTCACCATTTTTGGTGACAGTCCGATATTTCAGAAAATAAATTTGTCCGTGAATAGTATTTTGAGATTCTAAATTGGTGTTGGTTCATAAACTCACAAATTTACGAGGAGAGAATAGGACTTACGATTATAATTTAACGTCCTTTACGACTAAACCGGAAACCTTAGGATTACATATTTATGTTTTCGAACTCCGTTTCTGATGAAACAATTTTTATTAGACTCGTTTTGTGCCGTTGATTCATAATTTATAAAAACGTTTTTCGTAAAACGGCC
Organism: Glebionis coronaria; assembly: GCA_025667525.1. Taxonomy (NCBI): domain Eukaryota; kingdom Viridiplantae; phylum Streptophyta; class Magnoliopsida; order Asterales; family Asteraceae; genus Glebionis; species Glebionis coronaria. The sequence continues at coordinate 679,377 of JANFOE010000109.1, forward strand.
CGAGGGCACGCGAATCAAGGAAACTAGAATCGAGGAATACCCGTAAATTAGCTGGATGGGACAAAATAATTTATCCTATCCCACTAATAAAGGGACGGCCAAGACTAGGGACACCACATCAAAGATGTGGCACCCTTACACTTATTAAGTTTACACTTGTAAACTTAAGCTTCATTTTGAAGCTACCTTTCCCACTAAGCTAACAAAAACCATTAGCTTTCTCATTTCCACCATTTCACACATGCAAAACAACCAAAATCATCTCCTCCCTCTCTCTATGATGCCGTCCACCACCACCTTAAACACCCATTTTGATCAAAATTAACCACAAAACCTCATGTTATTCATACATAAGTTGAAGCCCTTTTGAAGCCCTATTGATTGTTGGTGATTATAACATCCAAGGAGGAGTTTCTGGAGTCTTAGGGCTGATTTTCCACAAAGATTTCTTGAAGATTGGTGGACTTGAAGATGATATTGGTTTATCACAAGTTGTGTGATCAAAATCCATGTCTTGATCATAACCTACATCATCATGGTGGTATAAAGATTGTCCTCCCCATCCTTTTGTTAATTTTGATTATATAATCATGTATTTTCTTCTTAAATATATATATGTATGATGATATATGATGAAAAATATTATGTGGGGATTTGGTGTTGATAATCATGGGTAAAAAGATGAAAAACTATATGTAAAAGTGGTTAATCTTGCTTAAATTAGTAGGCTGTATAAAAACAGTAAATAACCATATGATGAACTGATAAAATGGCATAGATTAATGCATAAACAGTAAGTAATATGTCTTGTACACATGTGGGAGTTGGACATGCAATGGAATCATTAGGATGAGTGAGATATGATCAAAACAAGTTTAGAATGCAAATCTGAGTACACTGTGTTGGGCGATTTTTATAAAATACTTAGAAGCTGATTCAACAGTAGTCATAGAAGAGTTAAATGTAGCACATATCATGTAGTTTATGCCATAAAAATTTGGGCTTCTATCTCCATATAGAACTCTAGATATGGCTGTTTTGGTGAACATGAAAGTAAAAATCAGATTTTAGGAAATTAAAGTATAATAGTATTATATAAGCACTCAAATAAAAATAGTATAAAATGTGAATTAAAACCCACTAACTTATATAATAAATTTATATAAATATGTATAAGGATAAATAAATGGACATTTTATAAAAATGGTAGTTTGATAAGTTTTATAATTTATAAAACTATAAACATGATTTTTACGACTTTTTCATCTATTACCGTAAAATTAACATTTTTCGCCAATTAAAACTTAGACGATCAAACCCGTCTAATGTAAAGTTTTTAAAAGTCATATACTGATATATAAGTATCTAATACAAGTAAAAACCGATAAAACCCGAACTATAGGACATACGGACATTAACGAGCTAAGTTAGCATATTGGCTAATAATTTAACTAAAAAAGTTAAACACTTATAAAAAGTACTTATTGGGCTTAACCCATTTGGGCCCAACATGTAAAGTGTAAATACTGATAATACAAGTATAAAATGGATTAATACAAGTTAAAGAACTTATAATAAGTTTATTGGACTTAAAATATGTAAATAGGTAAAACTAGTAAACTAGTATAAAAGTTATCGACACATAACACTAAAATGAGTAAATGAGAATATGTAAAATCACTTGATCATCATATATATATAATCATCATATGTATACATAACTGTTATTTTTATAAATTCATTGGACATGAGTCTAAGACGAGTATTATTTGTCTAGGTTTCCGTGATTGAAGCACGTACCGTACATCCGAATCGCCGATAAACCGCTTTCCCACATCAACGTAAGTTCATAGCCTCGCACTCTTTTAAATGTTTTTATGAAATGTTTTATAAACCCGTGAGGGAGATAACATGTTAGTTTTTATGAAATAGGACACAAGTTGTCCCGATTGTCTGTTTATTGATTTGGACCCGAATGATTGTATGACCCTATGAATGATTAAATGACCCGATAGATGAAATAAAATGGATTATTAAAGTTAGGTTATGTCACTAAAAGTCCCATTAGCATGAACTGTGAACTACCGGGATTTGGTAGACGCTTATGCATATAATAGTACTATTTGGGGACGATCACCCTAGTTCGCGCCTTGACGGTTGATCCCCGTCGTGCCACATTGATTGGTAAGCGAATTTATGTATGAGAAGATTTCCATAGCGTGATCTTTGTGACGACACGCTAATTTAGATGGGCAAATTGAGTTTTGGGCTAGCTACCCGTTGTTTGTTGTAGTAAGGTAACAATGTCATGCCGCTTATAATAATCCAATTAACGAAATACTGCGTTAAGCATTGAATTACGATATATTGCCTGACTAGCAATACAGGGTCTTAACATTGATATTATGTTCGTGTTTTGGTTTTATATAACCACATTCTTATAACGGTTTTTATTTAATCTATACAACGTTATAAAACGTATTGTATGATGTTTTTAACGACAATGGTTCGTATAATGATTTTGAAGGCGAAAGCCTATATTATGATTTTGATAAGGATTTGTATAAGATGACTTTGGCTATTTTATGGCCTATTAAAATGATTTGTACAAAATGATTTTCGGTAATAATTTTATACCGATGTTATATTGATGGATTTCATTAAACTCTATGAATTCACTCGGCGTTTTCGTTGACCTTTTCTTTTAACATGTTTTATCTCAGGTACTTGAAGGTAATTCTCGGGAAGACAACAAGAATTCATGGCCCGCACCTAAATAATTATTTCCATTCAAATGCTTTGTAAAACCTGTATTAAATACAATGACTTGGGACCTATGTAACTTTGATATTTATGAATGGAAATGCTTTATTATTAAAACGACGCGACTTTTAAGCGTTGTCTATGATGTGAGTAATGTGCTATCCCGTAACACCAACTAGTCTTCCGTTGTATTGAGTTGTATATTTTTTGGGGTGTTACAGTTCTACTCAAACAGGAGAAGATAGCATCCCTAAAACATAGCAACCTCAGCAGATCATTGCTACGGTTTCCAACACAAATGGAAAGTTTCCTCTTCTGAAAATGGATGAGTGTGATAGTTGGGCAATGAAGATGGAATGCTGGATCACCAACACTAATCAAGATCTTTGGAATATTATTCTGAATGGAAACAGCAAGAGGTTCACTGGAAGAGACAAGAATAGTAATATTATTCTTCTTGACCCTAAAACTCATGAAGAAATCGCAGCTGTTCAGAAGGATATCAAAGCAAAAACTATTTTGCTTCAGTCTCTTCCTGATGATCACATGGGTGACTTTTATCACCTGGATGATGCTAGAGAGATCTAGAATAGAATAAAAGCAAGGTTTGGTGGGAATGAGGAGTCAAAGAAAATATGCAGATCCATGCTGAGAGATGAATTCACAGAATTCAAGATCTTAGAAACTGAAGGTATTCATCAAGGGTATGACAGGTTCCAAAAGATACTGAGCCAGTTGAATCAACTCAGGTCGAAACCTGAAAATAGAGATATCAATGCAAGGTTTCTTAGAGCCTTACCCTACTCATGGAATCAGGTGGTAATCTCTCTTAAAGCAAAAGGTGGCCTTGACTATCTTAATTTTGATGATCTATTTTATAAGCTGAAAACCTTTGAGCCTCATGTGAGAGGATACTCAAGTGATTCTTTTCCTACTCCTGCTAACTCTGCCTTTGTGAGTTTCATGGGATCTAGTCCCATGTCTTATGCTAGTACCCCAAGCTATACTGTGTCTTCTCAGCATACTTCTACTCAGCATACTTCTACTCCTGAACCAAAAGCCAAGTCTGGTAGCATGGTAGAAGTTGTTCTTCACTCTTTTGTTGCTGATGTTGATCTACCACAGCAGCTTGCTTTTGATGACTTCAAGTGGCAGATGGCCATGCTCACTCTTCGGGTTCACAAGTTTGAGAAGAAAGCTGGTCGAAAGTTTAACTACAACCCAAGAGAGCCAGCAAGGTATGATAGAAGCAAGATTAGATGCTATAACTGCCAGCAGCAAGGTCACTTTGCTAGGGAATTCCGTAACAAGAATGACCAGGAAAAGAACAGGTACTCAGCCTTCAAGATTCAGGATGTGAAGGATGACAAGAAAGCTTTGGTGTCTGTTGACTCTATGGTTAACTGGAGTGATCATCAGAATGCTACCCTGGAAACAGCTGAACCTTCTACTGACGTGTTTACAATGATTGTTGGGAATCTGTCTAATGCCGAGGAAGCAGAAGAGTTTGCTCTTATGGGCATCTCACCTCAGGTACAACATTGTCCTCTAGGTTGTCATGATAAATATTCAGAACTGTTGTCTCAATACAATGAATTAAATGAACAAAATGATAAATATTTTTTAGAGGTTTAAGAATATAAGAATTCTTTAAAAACATTGGAACAACAAAAGAGATGGCTTCAAGACACACAACGCGAATATGAAGATAAAATTAGAATTCTGAACATTGATTTAGAAAACACAACCAATATGCTTAAATACACTGAAAAGGTAAAAGATGACAGTATCAAGGATAAGTAAGACATTAAGGAAAAATTGGATGCTACACTTTTAAGATTTGAAAAATGGCAAAATGCACCTAAGAATCTTTCAAAGTTAATTGATAGTAGCATGTCTGGTAGGACTAAGAGAGGGTTAGGATTTGATAAATATATTGATTCAGAAGATGTGTTTGATTTATCTTTTTCAAGTGTCTTTGATCCTGACAAAGAGGAGGAGGGAAAACCTAGCTACAATAGGTTTCAACCAGCTGCAGCAATGCATGTTGTCCCTCTACCTCTTACATGAACTTTTATGCCCGTATCTAGGCATAATGACTTGGATGGATCACAGATGCATGATTCCCCAAAAAGCTCTACTAATACTAATGACTTTGTCTCTTGTACTTTCAGTGACAAAGCCAGTGACTCTGCATCATGTGGTTCAAGTGAAGAGTCAAGACCTACCTGCTCCAAGACAAATGACCCTGCTGCTACTAGTTCTAGGAAGAGTGAAGAGAGAGTTGCTTCTACTTCAACTGTGTCTAGTTCTAGTTTCTTGAGTCCTAGGAATGTTGTTTCTCCTAGAGTTGTGTGTAATAAGTTTAGCAGTAAGAAACAATGTCATTTGAATAAAAATTCGTTTAAAACATGCTTTGTTTGTGACAGTACATTTCATTTGATTAAAGATTGTGATTTTTATGACCAACATCCTTCTGTTTATCAAGCATATCCTGCTCCTGGTCCACCAGGAGTTGCTCCATATACTTCTAGAAGACTAAACCCATGTGCCCAATATTTTTCTTCTTCTAGAAGGACCTCTCCTTTAGCTTCTGATCATTGGAGAAACAATAGATTTATCCCTAATAGACCAACCAGCAACTATTTTCAGAACTTTAATCAAAATTATGCATTTAACTCAGACCAAATGTATTTTGGGTTGGGAAATTTGGGTACTGCTGTTAAGCCCTCAGCAGGTTGTTCTTGGTCAAACAATAACACCCATATGATGAATAGGCAACCTAACAACAACAGTGGATCTCATCAATCTTCTTGGATATCTACTAAAGATCCACAAGGCAGGCTCAAACCTAAAAAGGTTTGGGTCCCCTTAAGACACTAACTTTTACATATATCTTTTCTTGTTGTTGTAGGTTACTCCATACCAAGATCCTACTCTAGGAATAGTTGATAGTGGATGCTCTAGGAGCATGACAGGAAATAAAGGACTTCTATCTAACTTTATACCATTTCAAGGAGGAAAGGTCTACTTTGGGGTTGGTGAAGGAAGGATCACTGGCAAAGGAACGATTCAAACACCTAACCTTAATTTTGAGCAGGTCTACTATGTGGAAGCACTTCAACACTTTAACTTGATCTCTGTCTCTCAAATTTGTGACAAGAAGCAGTTTGTCCTCTTTACGGATATTGATGCACTGGTGTTATCCAAAGACTTTAAGCTCTCGGATGACTCACAAGTTCTACTTAGAATCCCTAGAAGACATAATCTCTATAGTATCAAGCTGAATGAAGTCAATCCTATTGGTCAAATAGCTTGTTTCGTTACTAAAGCCTCAGAATATGAAGCCACTAAATGGCACAGAAGGATGGGACATGTAAACATCAAGACCATTCACAAATTAGCAAATATGAACTTGGTCTCTGTTTTACCTCCCAAAACTTTCAGAAATGACATCAATTGCCTTGCATGTAGCAAAGGCAAACAACATAAAGCATCCTTCAAGTCCATTACTGCTCTCAGCCTTATACCTGAACCATTGCAGCTACTACACATGGATTTATTTGGTCCTACCTCCATTAGGAGCATTGACCACAAACAATACTGTCTTGTGGTAACTGATAGGGATAGCAGATTCACGTGGGTTTTCTTCATGGCTTCCAAAAGTGAGACCTACTCAATTCTCAAGGACTTTATTACACTAATTGAGAATCAGTTGTCCAAGAAGGTTAAAGGTATCCGATGTGATAATGGAACAGAATTCTAGAATGCAGACCTCATAGCACTTTGTAATTCTAAATGTATCAAAAGAGATTATAGTGCAGCAAGGACTCCTCAACAGAATGGTGTTGCAGAAAGGAAGAACAGGACTCTAATAGAAGCTGCGAGAACAATGCTTGCCGATTCCAAGCTTCCAACCATGTTCCGGACAGAAGCTGTCAATACTGCAAGTTACGTCTTGAATAGAGTTTCTATTACCAATCCTCACAAGAATACTCCCTATGAGCTACTCACAGCTAAGGTACCTAGCATTGCTCATTTGAAGCCATTTGGGTGTCCTTTCACCATTCTAAATACTAGTGACTATTTGGGGAAATTGATGGCAAGGCAGATGAAGGATACATAGTGGGATATTCAGCTCACTCTCGGGCTTATCGTGTTTACAATCTCCAAGCCAAGCGAGTCATTGAAACTATTAATCTCATGTATTTTGAGGAGAAGTCAAACATACAAGGCAAGGGTCCTGAATGGTATTTTGATCTTGATTATCTTAGTGATTCATTGGGATATTTTCGTTTCAAAACTAACCAAGATGCAGGTCCACAAGTGTTTGCAACTTCTAGTGCAGGTACTCATTCTAGTTTTTCAAACTCTGAAAATGCATGTAGTAGTTTATTTAAAGTTTACGTTTTCAATAAATGTCATATAAAAATGAATTTTGGAAGATCTATGATACTTAATTCTAGCATTTCGTGAGGGCACGACAACAATTTAGTATGGGGGAGTGATGAGACTGCATTTATACATAGTCTCATCGTCCAAATCGGGCTTAAAACGCTTAAAAATATCATAAAATACCCCAAAATATGCTTGTGTTTGTTCATTGTGTATTTTAGGTACGAATATCATGAATCCGCCAAAATATAATAAGAATCAAGCAAAAATGAACACGGGAAACGAAGCCACACAAAGAACCAGACCTGAATGATGATTTTCCAAAATGGTCCTTGAAGTTTGAAGATTTGTCAAGAATGGTCCCTCAACTTTGGAAGACTTGTCACTTTTGACCCTTGAAAATATCAAAAATTGCAAGTTTGGTCCTTAAGTTTCAAGATTATACCTTAATGGCCCTTGAATATTGCTATTATTACATGAATGGTCCTTGGTTATAAATTTGGGAAATATTTGTACCAATATTGACAACATGGCAAAAGATGTTTACTAAGGAAATGGAATGTTAGGTTGTTGAAACTTTGTATGAACATTTTTACAAAAGTAGGGGACCAAACCTACCAAACATCAAACATCAACCAACCACTCATAGCTGGACACCTCATCCCCCACGCCACCTCAGCCTCCACCCCACCCCTGCCCACGTCATACTCCACCACCAGTTATTAATACCACTTTTTAAACCCGGTTATTTTATTAATCCCATGGGCGCCAAACAAATACTGTGTTAATCACCCTAGCCATAAACAATGAAGAACCATAATCAAATTAGGGTTTAATCCAAAAGGTTTTAAGCCTATATTCAGCAGATCATTAATTCCTATCACTCACACCACATCCCAACCACCAGACAACCATCACATGGGCTGAAGACCCCACCCCGTTGGTCCCCTGCTACAAGAAGACAAAAACAAACATCAAATCTACGGTTTATTATTTTTTCTTGATGGCTAAGGACTTTTGAATGGGTATGATTCATCTACAACAACTATCACCAGCTGGCAAAGTCACAAGAGCTTGTTTTTTTTACCAAGAATCGTTTTTTAAGACCAAGGGTAGAATGGGAACATCATAGTTAGGGTTTTGAATATCTAGATTGTTCTTTTATCAAGTATAAATAGAGGTGGTATGTACCTCTATTTTATTTTGTTCCAGCTTTGTAATATTTTTCAAATTTTAATAAAATAGTTAAAGTTTAAAGTTAATAAACTATTGCATTTGCTGAGTTCCTCTTTATTTATTTTTTTAGTAAAATTTATTTAGTTAATTTTATCAAAGGTTTTTTTTTGGTTCAAGAAATTTGCCTAAAAATATATTTTGGAGACCCTGCTAATTGTGAAATGTTAAGCTTGAGGATTAACACACTTACAAGCTAAATCATCTCCCGATAGTAGTTAAGTTTGTGTTGTTTCCTTTCAATTTGGATTTCAGTTGGTCAATCTTAAAGATTTTTTAAAAATCTTTCCTTTTTTACTTTTTTGTTTTAGCTAAATATAGCAAAAGCTATCCAAAAGCTTGTTGACAACAAGCTTGTGGACGGGTTTTTGTTGCTTGGACTTGTGTTGTTTTGCTTTGTTTTGTGCAGGTACCTGAAGGTATATTGGTGGTGTTTGACAATAGTAGTTTCACCATTTCCACCCATTTCCTTCTTGCAATATATAGCAGCTTTGCATAATCCACTTAATCCTAAGGACTAGCTAATAGGAAGATGGCATCAGCCATAGTAGGGCCCGGATGTAGGTCTCACAAGGTATAATCCAAGGGCTTGAACCCTCCTTTTTAGTTTAAGTTTGTGATTTGGTGAAAAGTCTGTTTGAGAGCAAGTTTTGTCCCTTGTTTATGCTTATTTGTTAGTTAAATGCATGTTCACATGCTTTAGAAGTAGTTTTGTGTTAATCTGTTTAGGTTTTCTTTGAAGATTTTGTTGGTTTAATTTTAAGGGTTGTTTGGATCTGTGGTTATTTAGGTAAGAGTGACATTTACTTGTTAATCAGTTGGTCTAGACAAAGTCCTTATAGGTCAATATGTTAGTTTTAGGAATTAAATTGAGGGTTGTAGATTAAATCATTGCTTATGTTAGAAATTTTTTCATATGATAGTCATAAACAAATCCAGTAAGTTTAAATCTTTGTTTGAGAAGTTCTTGACTTAAAACTTGGTAGGTGGTTAGATGTTCTTATTGTTTAAGCATAAGTTACATTAATTTGTGGTAAAGTAGCTTATAGAAGCTGATTTGAGCTGTTGAATCTCAACTATTTGCACTTTGTATCAACACACACTTGTTTTCTGCCTATAGTTCATCAGCAGACCATAGGGTGAATTATTTGAGGTTTTGATGCTTGGATTTGGAGGAAATAGCTAGGTTTTAGGTCAAATTAGGTCTAGGTTGTCTGGAATTGGGATTGGTGAAGTTTGGATAGTTAGAAACCACCCCACAAGTCTTTGTTTACCTGCCAGACCCACCAAACCCCTTCTTTTGTCTAACAGTTGGATATTTTTTATTTTTGTGCCTTGTTTTGTGTTTGAATCTGCCTTGTTTTGCCAGTTATTGACTCCCCATACTTCACTGAGTGTGGGGGTGCCTTTGTTATCCAACACAACCACTAAACAAGCCAAAAAAGCTCTTAGTCATTTTCTGTGACTGGGTAGTGGGAACAAAGTTCCCACTGATAGTGTTAGCTAGACACTGCTACACAAACAGACAAAACATATCCCACATGTCACTATCTTACCTTTCTGTTTTTGTCTCTAGTGCCCTAGAATCAGTTTTTTCTTGATTTTTCATTTCCCTGGTTCTTTATATAGAATTTTCCAAAAAAGAAGTTTTATTTTTCTGATTATTTTACTATTTTTTGGCATTATTTTATAGTTTTTAGCATTTCTGTTTTGTCTTATTAGGACTAAAATCATCTTTTCAACCTTTTTTATTTTTCTCCTGTTTAGTTAAGTAATTTAGGATTTTTGAAAAAGTAAAATTATTTTTCTCATTATTTTAGTTTTAAATAAGTTTTTAGCTAATTAAGAGTAGAAAATTAGTTTTAGAATTTTTAGAAAAATACTTTTTAGCTTTTAATTAATATAAGTAAGATTATAGTTTGATAAAATATAATTTTGGACATTTTGTTAATTATATTTAATTTTAGGGCTTTAATTAGTATTGAAAATTAAATATTTAATTAATAATAAGTTTTAAATTTTATTTATTGAATTTTTATTCTTATTTATACTATTTTAGACTTAATTTTGATTTTTAATTTACTTTTAGTTTAAATTTTTATTTTCGTTTATTTTACGATTTTACGTTTTTTCCGTCGTAGAGTATAATTTAGCATAACTCGTATTTAAATTTTCTTTCTTCTCAAACCCAAAAACGATCACTAATCTAAACATTGTTTTTATATAATTGGAACACAACACATACACCTCCTTCGAGAACGAACTCGCATATATTCGATTTTGCGTTTTTCCTAAAACGTAAATTTAATACTTGCCACGGTTATTTATTTTTCCTAAAACAAGTGACAAAAATATAAACATTAGTCATACCTTGTCGTGCCGTATTTAATATACGTAGTTACTTGTCGTGATTTAATTAATTATAAAATTTTAAATTTCATTGTATTTTTATGTTGCTTTTACAGTTGCTTTTACAACTCTTCCCCTCTAAAAGAATAATTCGTCCTCGAATTAGAGACATGATATGGCTGAAAAGAATGCATTAGGATCATGAGAGAAGATGAGTATAAGAAGTCCGGATAGACTCCTTGGTTCCCAAGTGGCTTCCCGCTCGTGATCGTTCCTCCAAAGAATCTTAATGGAAGAATAGTCTTGTTCCTCATGACCATATCTCGATCATCTAGAACAGATTTTGGTTCCTCAAGGTAAGATAGATCCTCACGAATTTGATTGAGTGGATAAGAAATAACGCGAAGAAGATACATGAAATGATACTATACGAAATAACATGAAAAGAATGATATTAGTAACCTCTGAGCAATGATATGAGAGACATGATGTGTACGTAGTACGTGAACAATTGTGAACGTGATACGTGGACATATGGTGAATGTGATACATGAAACATATGATGAACGTGATACGTGAAACATATCGTGAACATGTGATAACTGAGGAGATAACGGCAAACGATACAAGACGAGATGTGAAATTTGACGTGAAGCGTCTGTCTAAGGATGGAACGCTGTGCTAAACTTGAGTCTGGTCTCCCAAGCTTTCTGTAACCCTTTCTAGAATGAATAGTGAAACGAAATCGTGTGATAGAATACGATCACGAACGTGAATAATGTCATAAACGTGAATGCGAAAAGAAAATCGTGAAATGGAACAAGGACATGAACGCGTACAAGATCGTGATCGCGTACGTGAGACGTAATTGTGAGCGTCAACGTAAACGTGAACATGAACGTAAATTTATGTCTGATATTAGTGTTGACGGAACACCTGAAATCGTACGATATCTTTTTGTAATATCCTGTCAACTGGTTAACCGCATAATTCTTACGGATAGGAAGGACATGCGTAGACTTGATCGACACGACCCAGGTAGCACCATGCTTCCTCTAAGTCTTTGGTAGTCCGGTAACAAAATCCATGGAGATCTTGTCCCACTTCCATTCAGAAATTTCTAATGGTTGTAACAATTACTATCATGTTGGTGTTCTATCCTAACCTGCTGGCATGTCAGGCATTTAGATATGAACATAACTGTATCTTGTTTCATACCAATTTACCAAAATATGGTTTGCGATCGTGAATACATTTTGTAAAACCTGGTTACATAGGAATTGGAAAGCTATGAGGTTCGGTAAACTAGACCTCCTTAGCGTAGGATCCTCTGGAACACATAATTTAGTGTAGAATTCTCTCTTTCACGCGGAAGCTTAGTCATGGTAAAACTAACCGTGAAAAACAATGTGATTCAGAGTGTCATTGCAATCAACCAAAATTCATACTTGAAAAATTTAGTGTAAAATTTCATAGTGCGAAGATGATCTTCGTACTCTTCTTTAGACTTGGAGAAGATCATAATGTTATCAATGAGCATAATGAAGAACTTGTCCAATAATTCATGAAAATTCGATTTAACAAGTCCATAATTACAACTGGGCATTCATGAGCCCAAAAGGGCATAACCATAAATTTATAATGACCATAACGTGTGCGAAAAGCAGTCTGGGAAATGTCCTGCTCTTTCACTCGTAACTGTTGGTATTCTGATCGTAAATCGATCTTGGAAAAGTGCTTAGCACCCGGTAGTTGATTAAACACGTTATCAAGACGTGAAAGGGGATAACGATGACGAGTGGTGATCTTGTTCAGTTTACGGTAGTCGAGACATAGTCTTATGTTACCGTCTTTCTTCTTGACAACCAAAATCGGTGTGGACCATGGTGATACACTTGGGCGAATATAGCCTCGTTCCAGCAACTCTTGCAGCTGATCCTTCAAATCTTTTAGTTCAAGGAAGCCATGAAATAAAGATCCTAGGAGACTGGTTCTGCTCCCGAAACATGCTCGATGCGAAACTTCACCTCACCGATAGGAAGTATACCCAGAAGATCTTTTGGAAATACACCCGGAAACTCAAAAACAAAAGGCTGATCATGGATTTTAGAAACTTTAGAAATCGTGTCATAAATGGTAGTAATTTTTTTTTTCATAGCCATGGGATAATAAAGCATGTGCTTGTAAAGAAGAAATAATTCGTACAGATTTTCCTGGTAGGAATCATGATGACTGAATGCATGGGCCTGAACATAGCTGAATATGACCCGATATGAATAGAAATCAATCGCAGCGTGATCTGCTGCTAGCCAGTCCATACTCAGAATCATATCGAACTCGCACATGTCCATGGAAAGTGCGTTAGCAGAGTGGATCTTGTCGTCAAACTGAAAGGAAATCCTTTGTACACATGGGTGATACAAACGGTGTCTTTTATGGACATGCGTATATGTAGTATGTTATCGAGAAATGAAGGTGCCATGCAAATACATGAAGTAAACATGGTAGATTTCACTAAATGTGTTTCGCCCGTCTCACACAGAACGAACACTGCGTGTCCAAACATGAACAATATGCCAATGATGGTACTGAAATTTTTATGGCCTGATTCATACATGGCACAACAGGATGGGTATACCCCTTGGAGAGTACCCTGAATTACTAAGGCCTATTTAGAATTTATGCGTTAGTCGTGTATCTTGACTCATGTTTTGAAATATACGCGTAACATGTGTCTTGACATGTGTCTTGAGAAAATATACATGAGACATCTGTCTTGACTGATGTCTTGACATGTGTCATCAGAAAATATACGCGAGGCATGTGTCTTGACGGGTGTCTTGACATAAGACTCGAGATGTGAAACGAATAAAATTGAAACTTTTAGGTTTTAATGCTAGAACTGGTAGATCGGTTGGACTGCTGACCCTTTGTATTTCTGGTCACGTACGTTACCGGAGTTTCTGTCGTTGTTGCCAGAATAGTTGCTGTCATGGTAGTTGTCACTATCGCCTTTCCTGTTAGTTCCATAACGGTCACAAAATATGACCGTAATTCATGTAACTATTCAGTTGAGTGGCCGACTGGTATCGGTTCCCACTCATATTCTTGAAAATACATTTGAATGGCACGTGACATATAACTGAGAAGATAAAGAAATAAAATGGAATGGTAACGTCTGGTGGATGAAATATATATCTTGTCTAGTCGTTCCGATCTATAGCCTTCGTCTTTGTCTCGGAGGATCTCCAGGTTGTGAGCAGCATCATCACTTGAGCAACACCAGTAAGTGGAATACGCCTGAAATGATCAAGAATCGACTAGCAAATTCTCATGGAGTACGGTAAGTGGAATACTCATAGGATACGGTACGTGGAGTACACGTGGAATACGGCTCATGGAATGCACATGGAATATGGTGCATGGAGTACACATGGAATACGGTACATGGAGTACACATGGAATTCGGTACATGGAGTACACATGAAATTTGGTACATGAGATGATCGATACGGGTATCAACAATCTGACATGATCAAAGTGAGGTAAATGATTAAATGGTTAAAAGACTACACCAAAAGAAATATCATGACAGCCTAGATATCCCAACGTAGACATAATTCCAGTTGCATAAGAAGCCCAAAAGCATGATTAAACAAAATCGAATAATGGCCAGCATAAAAGCATGATTAATGAAAACCATTTATGATTATCATGAGAGCATGATTAAATGAAATTCATCAATGACTAGCATGAAGCATGATCAAGATGAAGAAACATTAACACCCCAAATCAACTCAAGGAAACATGAAAACATAAATAGCGTGAAATATAATCAACATGAGAAGTATAGCCCATAATCGACATAACGAACGTAGAAGCATAATCAACAGAGATTTAACATTGACTGGTGTGGACGACTTTGGTTCAGCCCACAAAATTCAAAAGAAAGACATGTGACTGAGTATGGAAGACTATGGTTCAACCCATACCAGACTAAATTCGAAAGAACACATGTGACTAAGTATGAACGACTATGGTTCAATTCATATTAGTCAAAATTCAAGGGAAAATATCATGGGTGAACACTGACAACATGTGACTAAGTATGGACGACTATGGTTCAATCCATACTTGTCAAAATTCAAAAGAAAACATCATGCTTAAAACCAACAAGTTTCTGAAAATATTGATACATGGGAAATAACAACGTCGGTTTAGGAAGATCCTGGTGACTACCCACTAGTCACAGGTCAAGTTTAGAGCCTACAGGTCAAAACCTTGGGCTCTGATACCATAATTGTAAAACCCCACTTTTATAAGTAGACCGTTACATGATAATTATGGCGTGCCATCAAAGCATGCAAGGTAATATGTCCTAAAACATACATGACCAAAAAGGAAAACCGGAATCAAACATCGGTTCTCAAACATAAGCCCAAAACATGCATAAAGTAAATGAAGTAGGTTGGACAAAAACAAGTGTCCAAGCAAGCATAATTATATGAAGGCAAAAGGAAAAGTCTAAGGTAGCTTCCATCCTATGCACGTGCTCTCAATGCTCAAGTCTTTCCTTGGGTACCTGCCGTTTGGGACATGAAAGAAAATACGGCTGAGCAATACGCTTAGTAAACGGATATAATGACATGATAAGAACAACTGAAACTTAAGTAAAAGACATGAAATGCAACGGAATATGTGTAAGTCCTAGAAAACTTGGAACATGTTTTATAAACAGGTTTATAAATGAAACGTATTATACTATATACATGATATGTAATTTAAATGCCAAGAGCTCATATAGGTCATGATATATATATATATATATATATATATATATATATATATATATATATATATATATATATATATATATATATATATATATATATATATATATATATATATATATATATATATATATATATATATATATATATATATATATATATATATATATATATATATATATATATATATATATATATATATATATATATATATATATATATATATATATATATATATATATATATATATATATATATATATATATATATATATATATATATATATATATATATATATATATATATATATATATATATATATATATATATCAACGTGCATGAATACATAGAGGGGTGACCTCGTCATGCAATTAGAGGGGTGGCCTTTAATTATATAAGTCTGGGTGGAGGGATCAGCTCCAATGTGACGGATGTAGAGCACACACCACAATCACCTTGTAAACCTACAAAACATGTACTAGGATGCACCCATACGCCCCACGTGATAATAATAATAATGGCCAAGTAACTGAAAGGGACGTCGCGAGAAATCACTCTCGTCGCAGAAGAGTCATGACACGGGTGCCTCAAGTGTCATGGTTATGGTACCTCCATAACAGGTGGACATGGTCATGCATGTATATAACTCAGGCAATTTAAAATGACAACATGGCAAAATACTGAAAAGTTTTTATGACTTGTAAACTACTTGGGAAAACAGATAGCAGCAAACAGGGAATCCTAATCATACATAGAAAGAGAATGTCCTTACTGAAGGACGGATTTTCCGTACCTTATGTCCAGTAATGATGAAAGATGAAAGGCGGATAGTACTACTCCGACTTCACTAGTGCTACATAATAAAGGACGTGAATGAGTTGTATGTTCATGTATAACTTACTGATTCTTAGTTTACTTTACTTATTCTTGACTTGTTTTACTTATTCTTGACTTGTTTTACTTGTTCATGTCTTGTTTTACTTGTTCATGTCTTGTTTTTCTATTTCATGTTTTATCATGTATTTCTTAGTATTGTACGTTGCATGTGTTCTTGATTAATGTATTTCATGTTTCATGTATTATTATACCTGATGGTTCTATAATGCGTAACGGTCTAAAAATAGCAGGTTTCTATATATAGTAACTTTCTAAAAATAGCAAGTTTCCATATATAGCAACTTTCCAAAAATAGTAAGTTTCCATAAATAATAAGTTTCCATAAAAAGTAAGTTTCCATAAATAGTAAGTTTCCAAAAATAGGAAGTTTCCATAAATCGTAATAATCTTGTTTAATAAGCATATAATATAAGTCGAGGCTTAATGAACATATTTTATAAGTTGTGATTTATTAAATGATAATATAGTAAAGTTAATTTAATAAATAATATAACATGTCATAATCTTATAAATAATTATTAATTAATAATATAACATGGTTTAAATGATTATTAATTAATAATAAAGCATGATTTATAAGTTAAATAAAACTTTATCTCAAACATGATAATTGAATAATTAATTTAATCATACCATAGTTAAAATGTAGTTATTTAATTAGACTAAGTCCTTGATTAAGCTTAATTAAATGGTGCCATGTTTATTTCCATGTATAGTTCAATAAAATAATTATATCCTAAGTCTTGAATCTTAATCCATGATTTCTACATAGGTTAAATAAATAAGCCCATGTCGATTTAGTTTAATTAATAAGTTATCAATAAGACGGTTAAATAAGCCATGAGTTATTCATGTTCGTGTTTAAATTAATTTACATGTTTACTGAATAAGCCCGTAAAATAATTAACCGGTTCATGATAAACTTCCAATGATGTTTATTAATTTAATTAAATCCCAATTCATTTAAATCGATTTAAAATAATTTAAACTTAATAAGTCGGAAAATAAGCCGAAACAATTTAGACGATAACATAATAATCCAAACACCCTCTTCTGCTTTCTTGTTTTACCCGAGCCCAAACACAGCCCCACCGAGACCCCCGTCTCGGCTGCTCGAACCAACAGCCACCTCGCAGCCTTGCTTCTGTGGGTTCCTACAGTGGGCTTTGTTTTGCGACTGCCCAGCCAACCGTCCCCACCGACAGCAGCTTTCTCCCCACTTCCCGTAGTTTGGCCTGCGGCTGCTGGCCAGAACTACCCATAGAGGGTTCATGGTTCTCGGCTGTTAGGCGAAAAACACCACCGCTGCTATGGCTGTTTGCACCACAGCCCCACTGAGGCACCCCCATGAGGGGTTCTCGATTCCCGTGACCCCAAGCAACACCATAAATGATTTCAATACTTATTTTAATTACAATTAACATCTGTTCGTATCATTCAAATAATTAAATTCATGATTCCTTGAGAAAATAAAAAGAATAGATTTAAAGTTTTACCGAAAGAGTTAGAATCAGGATTGACAACATGAACAAAACACGTATGATTCAAGGTCGAATCAAAGTTTTCTTCTCTTCCTTTTTGGTTCTACAGGTCGGCGGCCATAAATGGCCATTAGAGTTTCTTATTGTTTCCTGTTCTTTTGATAAATGAAAACAATACCTACGTGTGTTTGTTTTACACCATTTGGTGGGTTGAGCCTTGGGCCTATTTTTGTTTCTTTCATTTATAACCGGCCAAAAAAGCCCCTGTGTACATGTTTTCGTGTTTGCTATATTTCCTGTGTATTGTATAATCGCACTTTAAGTTCGTGATATGTCGTGAATTCGTATTTTGTATTTTCGTTTTATATCTTGTCGTGGAGTATTAATTATACATGAATACTTGTCGTTATAACATACATAATACTTGTCGTACATAAATTAAATATTTTTCATGTCGTAAATAAAATGTACGTTATTACTTGTCGTTAATTTATGACTCTTAATTACGTGTCATACCTTGTCGTGTCGTATTTAATAGACGTAGTTACTTGTCGTGATTTAATCAATTATAAAATTTGAAATTTCATGATATTTTTATGCGGGTTTTACAGACAGAGTTCCTCCTATTGATACCTCTTGTTCCGGATAGTCTGGATGAATTGCTACTTTCCAGTTCGCTGGTGGTGATTCCCTTTTTTTAGGAACCGGCTGTACTAGTGATGCTACCGTGTGACACTCTGATGGTGGTACCACCGTGTTGAAGATAGTGACGATCCCACCTTCTACAGGGAATTTCATCATGTCGTGGGTCGTGGATGGTACGCTCGGTTAGCCAAGATCCCTGGCCTTCTGATGATACCATTATATGGTGAGGGTGACTGTATCACCATGAAATTCATCCACGCTGTGGTTGAGTGTTCGTCATCTCCAATAGTCACAAGGAGTCGTAACTAGCCTAGTGGCCAGATGGTTTCTCCACTGAAACCTATGAGCGGTGATGTGGCCGGGATCAACTGATTCTTTACCTCTGGCTGTATCCGTACAAAGCAATGTTCGTAGAGTACTTCAGCTGATGACCCTCCATCAATATACATGTGGCGGAAAATGTGGTCCCCCATGTTTACTTTGATTGTGAAGGGTCCTTGGGCTACATTGCTTGATGTGATGGGAGGGAATGAGATCTCCTTGCTACGAGAAATGTTTTGGCTAATTTGCTGCTTAGTCATGCGCTGCCACGATTGTACCATAAATAGGGTTGTGGGCTTATCCTTCGGATAGTCTTTCTTGTAATTCTTTTTGTTGTCCTTCCCATCTTTCCACTCCTTGGCAAGGTGCTTGAGCTTGCCCGATTTTACTAGTTATTCGATGTACTTCTTAAGATGGAGGAACTCGTCCGTGCCGTGGCCTTTGTCGTTGTGGAACTCGCAGAACCGGTTGCCCTGACGACGGTCGACTGAAGTTTTCATCAGAGGTGGTCTTTGGAAATTCTCCCCTTCAGAGATTAATATCTCCCATGGAGTCATCTTGAGGGGAGTGAATTTTTCATTCCTGCGTCCTCCTCTTGATTCGCCGTGGTAGTCTAGGCTTCTATTATTTGTCTGATTGTTTGACCGCCTCTTGGGCTGATCGTCACCCTGTAGTTCTGGTTTCCTTTGTGGTATGGGTCGCTGATGCCGCGGTTTCCCCTTGTACAACAGATCTAACTCTCTTCATTAATTCGTCGAAATTCACCGGGATCCGGTCATTCAAACGCCTAATTAACTCCTTATCTGTTATGGCATGCAGATAATCAGAAATTTTTAACACCTCTGGGCATGCCTTTATTTTGGTGCATTCGTCCTTGAAATGTTTGGTGAAATCTTCCGTAGACTTCCCGCGTAGTTGATTGACTGTGGCTAGTGAAACTGGATCCCTATTATACTTCTTCCTCTGAGTATAATTTCTCTTAAATCCTCTTCGCAGATCTTCGAAGCTGCATATGCTCCGTCGTGGGAGTTTTTTGAACGAGTCGCGAGCATTACCAATTAGTGTTGAATTGAATATTTGGCACCATAAGGGCATCGGCCATCGCCCAATTTTCGCTTATGTTTCAAAAACTTTTAGATGGTCATCTGGATCACCAGACCCATCGTAAGTTTTCACGCATGCCGGCATACGCCGTTTCTTATCTTTGAAATAGTCCCGAATATGGCTTGTGAATACGTCTTCCTTTCTCGGCACCATGGGAGAGAAAGGTCTTCGTTCTCTTACTGGGAACATCGACTCGACCGCCTCTGGTACTCCTCCTCACCATCTGAGGATTCAGAGGGGGAGTACCTAGATCTGCGGCGTCTAGGATGGTGGTCGTTAGAATCGGATCTGGGTGAATCATAGCTTGGTGATCTCCTCCCACGTCTCAACCTACTTCGATAGTTACTCCTCCGAGGAGGGGGAGTAATATCCCTTCCACCCACTGGTGGGGTAATTCTTCTGAAGACGTTGTCCCTACGACGTTCCCTTGTGATGCTTCTTGAGTTGCGTGGCCCACAAATCATCAGAGTGATCTGTATCCACTTGGGTTGTCTGCAGATCTTCGAGGATCCGGTCTCCAATACGCTCGAAGACATTTCGCGGCTGAGGTTGTTCCTCGGGTTGAGGTGTTCCTCCACCTGACGTCTTCTTCATCTTTTCCGAGAGCGCCACGGCGTGTCACCCGCAACACTGTCGAAATTCAGCCTAGCTTAGAGATTCCTTCCGAGATTCAGCCTTGCCGTGATGGCAGGGACGATAGACTTGAAGTTATGTCTAACATAATCTTCGATACTTCCATCATTGATCGGAGTTTTCATATCGATTTCGGCCTCCGTGATGGGTTGCCTCGATGTTTCCCTATTAGGGGAACGAGGTACTGACCCTGGGACATGGTTATCCATGACCAAGGTTGGGGCAGGGGTATTGAACTACGGACCTGTTCCTCGTGGGGATTGGTTCACAACATTCTGGTTATTCGCTCCTCCTCCCGCACCCGTAGGCAGCTGAGTAGAGGTTACGGGTACGCATTCTTTTGATTCCCCATGTTGGGGTTTCCCTTATTCATTAGTAGAGCTTGGTGTAGGGCCACACGGATGGCGCCAACTTGTAGATACAAAGTTGAATGGACCTTGACTAACCCGAATTAGGCTTAATTCGGGTATCCGGGGCTCCGGCTTTTGCACCAAGTGAACTTGTGGTTGAGACCGTGAACACTAAAAAACAACACGATGTTAAGCTTACCGTAGGAATGTTTCCCACGATTAGACTCCGACGTAAGAGTTAGTAATCGGTTTAGGGTTATTAATCGGTCAGTGGTGTGATTATGGTTTAGATCGTCCGTTTATAGAACCCTTGGGGTTCCTTATATAGGCGGTAAAGTCCCTATTGGGCCTTACCGAATCTTGAGCCCCAAGAAAGGAATAATTACCAATGATCCTTATCTTTTATTTAAGTACAGTGAATATCCTCTTGCTTTTGGTGAATCACAATCCTATTTAGATTGTTATTTTGTCTAACTCTTGTTGTGTGCGGCATGGACATGGCCCGTACGGCACCGCGTGTGGCCACCATCGTACGGGATCCATAAGCCCAAAGAAACACTTGTCCAACCCACACATGGTGAATTAAATACGCGTAGTACCCGTGGGCCGGGCCTAAGACGCAGCTGAGGACTATACGTCATCATGTGTATCCATGTAATATATGTACCCTTTCGGAGTAAAAAGGAAGAGCTTAAGGTTAAAGGAAAAACTTTGAACTACAAACCACTTAGATTCTTAATGTTGGTTATTGTGGATGTTTTTTTGGACTTAGTACTCAACTTATTGCTCAACATGCATTTCAGGCCATGAAATAGAAGTGAAAGTGCACAACCGACGAAATAGAAATGACATCTATGGACGTTTGTTAAACATCATTTGTAAGTGACGGCAGTTATCACTGAAAAATGTTTGAGGAAAATATGGATTGCATCTCAGTTTGGTTTGTCTACATTGAAGTATTTAACTGGTTATATTTTGTTTTAGTATCTTATGTTTGTTACTTTTTTTTATATATAACTAGCTAAAAGACCCGTGAAATTCACGGGTATTTTAAAAGAAACGTCAAAAAATTTGGAAATTACACTACGTATTATGAAGCTATTAGTTACAGAAAAACCATTTTAGATAAAGAAACATAAAGTAAAGTATACGAATAATTGTGTTCATACAAACGTCACATGAAACACAATAGGCAAATCACAAAAAATAAACACAACAATCCTTTATTATACGAATGCGACATATGCGTACATGTATGTCTGA
The DNA here is from genome assembly GCA_025667525.1 of Glebionis coronaria. Taxonomy (NCBI): domain Eukaryota; kingdom Viridiplantae; phylum Streptophyta; class Magnoliopsida; order Asterales; family Asteraceae; genus Glebionis; species Glebionis coronaria. The sequence continues at coordinate 701,601 of JANFOE010000109.1, forward strand.
TCATAAATTGTGCAATACTTATTTGTAGCCCACGTTGGTCGTGGTATTAGTGATATTTCGGTTTTCGTCTTAAATAACCATCTTCGATCCTTTTCTTCTCTTAGCATGACGACTACAAATAGTTGGCCATGTGTAAAAACAGGCCGTGAAAAAGACAAATCGACTTGCCCGAGAGATTTCTTTTTACTTTTGTTGATTGTCATCGCAAAAGAGACAAATATAACAAATTGCTTGCTTATTACTTTAATCGGCAAACGCTTATGAGAAGGTGATATTCTCATCCTTCCACTTATCACTTATTTACCAAAATAGATTTCATTGATTATAGTTGCATGAATTGCACTTTTCAGCAATCGATTTACACGAAGTCGCGTTTCGTTGCACAACCCATATTTTTCAACCAAAATGGCTTCCGTTAATCTCAAGTCAAAGCTATTATCACCTGGTTTGCAGTCCGCGTTTGACTTATAGGACAATAACTTATATAAGTGTTATTCTTTTTATCATTGATTTACTTAATATGTCAAGTAGGAGGATGATAAATGCAACACACAAAGGAGTGTAAGGAGGATGAAGCGCATATAATTCTATATGAATGATATATTTTTTATAAGCTACAATTCTTAGTCTCCTACTAGAAGGGAATTACCTAGGTCATTTATTGTCTAGAAAAATACTTACGTGTATATGTTTCTGAATAAGAACATAAGAGGGATTTTGGGATCGTTTAATATTTCCATGTACCTGTTTATTATTATGGGGGTGCTCGTCTATGGTTACCTTTTAAGTTTAATCTACATGTTCAATAAGTAGCTTATAGTTTATGAATAATATGCTCATAGGCTCATGTTGAGTGTTTGGAATTTGGATTAGCTTATACTTATATACAAGTTACCATAGTATTCGAAACACTTAAATAAATTATAGATTTATGTAAATTCTATGTTAGGATTCTAGGAACTAAAATAAAATTTTCCTTTTTACAACAGTTTACCTGCTGTAAAATGACCCGTTTGGCAAAATTAAAGTATAACCAACATAGTGACGGATGGTGATGCCGAGCTAGTTACTTTAGTCTCTTGTTTCACTGATAGGTGTGAAAACACCCATCATTTTACCACTTATTTCTTACTAAAACAAGACCAAAACGCGTATTTAATGTCATTTGTTTGGAATTATGCGTGGTTTGTGTGTTTGTTGTGTTTCAGAGCCAACCGGATAAATATTGAAGAAAACATGGGATTGCACGGGTTTTGTCGAGGAAAAAGACGAAAAGACGAAGTCTATAATCCAAGAGATGCAAAAGATTTGAAGTCAATGGGCCTATTTGAAGATTTATCGAAGAAAAGGACCAAAGACGGAAGATTTACACATGTCGTAGAAACTCAAGTCTATTAAATGAAGAAATTAGAAGACGAGTTGAATTTATTCGTCGACAAATCCTGAATCGAAATCGAAAACGTCAACTTTTCTGAAAAGACGAGAAGACAAAAAGAAAGGGAGAAAGCCCACTTACCAACCAAGGGAGAAGCCTATAAATACTCCTCCTATTCAGAAATTTCCACTAGCTTTTCTTTCTGTTACATTTTTTCCTAGTTCGTAGGAAGAACCATCTCCCTTAAGGAGTGGTTTTCATTTTTCTTTGATTTCTTCTTGAATATTGTAAGTTTAATCTTTTTATTTTGTTTGTTGAATCCTAAATCATTAATACAAGTTTACTTTTAATCTTCCCATCATCTTGTTCTTCATCTCTTGGTGATTCAAAGTTCTTAAGTTTTATTTTATTGGTTTGATCATAAAAAGTAAGTGGGTTTTGCGTTTTCGTTGTTTTGGATTGATGTTTACCTTAGGTAAATGATTAGTGGTGAAATTGGTTTAAGTTTTGATTGAAAACTTGGTAAATTTTGAGTTAAAATCGTATGTAAAAGATTCCCCTGTTCTTCGCTATTTTTGACTGTTCTTGCCCAGATTCCGGATAGAGGGATTTGTGACTTTACTGTTGATTCGGAATTTTCATTATTCCGGGTCAAGGTTGTAATTTTCTTGGTTACTCGGAATATCAAAGTATTCCGAGTAGGGTATTTATTCCGGATAGCTTACTATTCCGAATAAGCAAATTATTCCGAGTAGGGCTATTATTCCGCAAAGCCACATTGATTCCGAATAGATTTTTTCTTCTAAAACATTCCGAGTAGAGTATATATTCTGAATAGGCTGGTCATTCCGCATAAGAGCTTTTATTCCGGATAGAGTTATTATTCCGAGTAGAGTTATTATTCCGAGTAAGCTCAACATTCCGCATAAGCACTATATTCCGCATAAGCTCAACATTCCGAATACCATATTATTCCGCATAGCCATTTTATTCCGCATAGGAGCATTTATTCAGAGTAGGCAATTATTCCGAGTAGCACAAATGTTCTGGATAGACTAAAATATTCCGAGTAGAGCAGACATTCCGCATAGACATTCCGAATAGAGATTTCCAGTTTTATTCTACGTTGAGGTATTTACTGTTTCATTTAAATTCTAGCTTTATTCTCAGTTATTATCTTTAGTTTAATTTTATTACTTCTAGCACTTAGCATTTTAGTAGATTTAGACCAAAGCTCCCCCTTTTTAGTCACCAATTACAACGATTCCACTTTTGACCGTGATCGATTCGAGAAGATACCAAGAACGAAACAACGACTTATATCAATTGGGTACGAGCAACGCAAAGAAAGATCTTGCAAAAGCAACCCCTTTTTCTTAACCAACCAAAAGTCAGTTATTATTCACAAAATTCTGTTTCAAAAAAATGCCTCTGTAAAATAAAAATAAAATGACTATACTTGTTTACCTTGGTTGGAGTAGCCATTGGACAAATAGAATCAATTATATCCGGATCGCATGATAGGCATGACAATGAACACAGACAATAATATCTTGATCATCACTGGCTATCACATGTCCAGTCACATCTTTACACAAAATATGCCAAGCGGTGTTATTTTGGCGTATACTAAATAGTAAACAAATGTGGATAACGTTAAAACATTACATACCAAATTGGCCATTTTTCTCCTCCTGGAAATCAGTAATGGATTCGTAGGTACTAAAATCAAACCCATAATATTAACCGGTAAAATCATTTCAGGGATCTTATTTGATTGAAAACTTACTTGCTCATCCATGATTACAAATTCCAGATTCGAACATGTTTTGCTATAAATTTGTTGCATCCAACATGTAACTATGCGAACGTAATATAATGTTGGTCTTTAGAGCGCTTAAATTGTTGATATAGCCTGCAGGTCTGCAAGAAAAGTAGCCATTAGTTAATTCCTTGTTAATAACCTTTGAAAGTGTTTTGAGGATTGAGTAGTACAGAATTAACCCTAATTCAAAAGTCTATATATAGGACAAACACCTTACCCTAAACATGGCAACGATTAAAAAAATTATCAACAAAAAGATAAAAAAAACAGCTTGTAAGCATACCACAAATAATCTTGTCGTTTGAATAAAACTTTATTTTAGGAGAGGGGCGTGTGAGTAATGAACGAAACATATTTGTTTGAAAAGAAGATTGTGACTGGAGTCAAAGAAATTCGAATTAGGGTATGCTTAGGGCATCCACTATGGTAAACCTGTTTATAGGTTTATAAAATTGTCACATTACATAATGTCATTAATTTATTAGCTTTAACACATTATGAACCTACTCACACTATGGATTAAACCTTTTGAGGTTTATAAATTGTTTAGTTTCTAACATGAATTAAATGTACATTAAGTTTTAGACCTCTTCAAAATCCTAGACCTCTTCATGACACCTAGGCATGAAATGGTTTCTCACTATTACAAAAAAAAAAACAAATAAACCTCTTCATAAAATTTTAGATCTTTTCTTGAAACATCATAGTTGATGCTCTTATAAAAAAATGAGGAGCGTCTTTAATTTTAATGACATATCAAAAATAGGGCAAAGAATTCAGATCCTCTTAATTATACAGCTTGTACAAATCGCTTTTAAACTTTTAAAATTATTGTGCATAAGAGCATTCGGTTAATTTTGGAAGGTCCGTTAATGGTCATTTAAATGTCCAAGCTTAAGCAATTTGTAAAAAAACATCGATCCGATTTTAAAATTTTTAATTCATTAGGACATTGTACAAAATGCCAATTGTGGTATTGTTATAATGACGCTTTTAATGTTTATAGTTTAATAAATTGTAATTTTTTTTGTGTTCTTATTTTAAATAATTGTCCTTTATATTTTATATAATAATTGTTGAATTTCTTTTTTTAACAAAATTAGCTTAACATTTAAACGTCTAATTTTTTTTACGATTCTAAAACACTCTATATATATATATTTTTTTAGTGTCTGAATAACAAAAATATATTATTATTTATTTAAGAATTGATTTTTGAGAAGATACAAAAAAATATGTCTATTACTTTTCTGTGCAAAATATTTTTCTGTTGGCTAAAAAATAATGGCATAATAAAGAAATATTTTTTTTAAGAAATATACACTTGCACAACATAATTTTAGCTGACTTTTTTAATATCTACTTTCAAAACATAGGATTTTTCTAAGTTTTATTAGTCAAATATTCATGCCACGTGTCAAACCGTGAGGCTTAGTTATTTTTAGAAAAAAATAATTAAAATGATGTTTTAAGAGTTGTACAATAGCTGTTTTAAAAAGCTGTACAAAATGTTTGTTTAGGTAGCAATGACATGGACCAGGAGTACCAATATCTATCGGGTCTAACCAGATTTTGTCTTATTGGATTTTGATTGAATTGGGATTGAAATGCAACTCCATAATGTTTGTTTAGGTAGCAATGACATGGACCAGGAGTAGGGGTGTGATTCGGGTTGACCCGGTCGGGTTCGGGTCAACTTGGGTCGGGTCAAGTCGGGTCAAGGGTAAAAATTATATAACCCGAACCCGAGCCTAATTAGAACTCGGGTCACTCGGGTTCGGGTCAATTCGGGTCGGGTCAATTCGGGTCGGGTCAACTCGGGTTCGGGTCAACCCGAGTTTGAGGAAAAAGTGTAAAAAGTGGCCTAATTTTGTACTAAAACAATGTAAAAAGTCTAATTTTAGTCGGGTCAAGTCGGGTTGGTCGGGTTCGGGTCAACTCGGGTCGGGTCAAGTCGGGTCAAGGGTAAAAATATATAACCCGAACCCGAGCCTAATTAAAACTCGGGTCAATTCGGGTCAACCCGAATTGACCCGAATACGCTTTTGGACCCGAGTGACCCGACCCGAATATGATTATTCGGGTTCGGGTTCGGGTCGGGTTCGGGTCGGGTCAACTTTTTTGACACCCCTAACCAGGAGTACCAATATCTGTCGGGTCTAACCAGATTTTAAAAATATAAAACCCGGTTTATTTGACTCGTTTTTTCGACCGGAACCTGTTCAACCAGTTGACCCGACCGGGTCAAACAGGGTTTTAATATACTGCACATGACCACATATATAGGGTCTCTCCATCCATTTTTATTATCCATTCGGATGTCTTCAACTGGACATCTTGAAAGTCTCTACTGTCACCATCATCCCCCTTAAAAAACCATGGGTATTTTTGGCATGGAATGGTGGTGGAGCTTTTTAGAGCGGTGAGCGGTAAGAAAAAACTTTTTGATATTTAGTGAGTGTTTGGCAAAAATAGCGGTGAACGTTTTGATTATTATTAGTCGTTTGAGTGTTTGACACAAGAGTAGTAAGCGGTATTTTTTAGGAAGACTAATTTTTTAATGTTTTTTTCAAAGAGCTTTTGATTTTTAGTGAAAGTGATCTGTGAAAAATAGCTACAACTGCGGGTTTTAACAAACACACATCGTACCTATTCTTTCAAATGAAGACTAGTGCAGCCAACAACACAGTTGCATTCCATAACAACATTTCACTTTATATATTATTTCGGTTTAAAATATACTTTTAGACGATATGATGGCATCAAATACTTGCTGGTCGCTACTATAGGTTGGGATGGGTTCAGATGAAAGCGGACACATATTCTAATGGTCAATGTGTTTAGTGAAGATATGATGGCATAAAAAAAATTTGTTTGCTGACATAATTTTGGAGTGACCGATCTTTAAATTCAACATGTTCGGTTCATATATGCTTGTTCGCTCATAATTCCTCAAGGATGTGCCAATGGCTCAAGGAACATAGGAGACAACCCATTTAACCTTTCGTAATGTTTCTGATAACAACGAACCAAGAAGGCAGAACTTTTGCAAAGGCAAGTTAGCGTAGAACGACAGAGTTCCTATTTGGCAAGCTGAAATGGAAAATGCTATTAGGAATTTCAAGAGGAAGATATCTTTAATCTCACCCATATTCTTATAAATCATATTACATGGCGCAAGTCGCTGCAATCATCCTCTTTGTTTTACTGTATACCAGCCATTTTCTATATCAAGTCCGCATAATCACATAGCAAAGATCAAATGTTTGTGATGGAATAAGCATCGTCTCAAAGACTTTCTAAGAGCTATGTGAATTAGTGCCAATTCGACATCGTGTTACTAAAAATTAGAAGCTGCAAAATAGGAATTCAGCTTATCAAATACAGATAACATCATATACCAATTCCAAAGGAACAAGAGTATGAAATAGTAAAAGGGAACCAAAAGGAGAGTTCAATTGCTGTTGCAAGTCAAATGCAGGTTATGTAAAAAGCCAAGCCAAAAAAATGATATACTGCATTACTAGTCATAATGCAGTGAGAAATAATCAGGAGTAATCGCTATTCTTTTAAAAGTTAAATGTACAATGCTCCTAATTAAAGATTCAGATAAAAGTTTAATGCATCATAGTCGTTGTTACTTACTAAAGATATTTTACGAAACTCCATATATTTGAAGCGTCTCTTTTTCCCAACCGCATGATGTTCAATACTTGAAACGTATGTTCATTATAAGCTTAGTACATGGTGACTGGTGAGTTCATAACAATATATGGAATTAACCCTTATTCAAATAACAAGGATAAACTCGTAGGATTTGATATAAGGGTTAATTCCATATATCCCATTTAAAACTTTCTAATGTCATATTTGTCCAACAATAATCTATAATGACATATAAACCCACTTTAATCATCCTATTTGTCATATTCCCCCAATTTACTAATTTATTTATTTTAGATATTTTTATAGTGCTAATCTTAGTCAATTTAAAGAAAAAATTTCATTTTGGTCCCTATCGTTTACACCAAACATCAAGTTTGGTCTCTATTTCAAATTACGTCCGCAGATCATCCTATCGTTTGTATTTTGGATCAAAAATAATCCCTATCTTGGATGCGAGTTAACTTTTGCTTTCAAATCTAATAAATGAAAGGGCAATTTCTTCTTTTCCATATTACCAAGCGGGAAACTCACACTAATTCTCACACATACCACCTATCCCATTTTACCTTTTCTTCTTCTTCATTAAGCCAAATCTCATATTCATTCACAAGAACACCATAAACACATGTACGAAAATTGCATTTCAAGATCCAAACACCAGATCTCGCATCAAACTCATGAAACCTAGATCCAAAATCATCATCAAATGGATCAGGACCAGTTTCTTCATGATTTAACTGTCCGACACTTTAGCTTTTTTGTAGCATGCATATTTAAGCTTCATCAATTTAAGTATTGGGCTTCACCTCATTAGTTAACATACCCATTTTTTCTTCACGTGAGGCTGAACACACACCCCATCAGTTTTTTTTAAACAAACTGAACAACCATTTTCGTCAGTTACTACCAACCTACACACACAACTTTTCTTTAAAGTTGCACATACCTCAGCCTTTTTATTCATCTTCCAAAGCTGCTGAGCTATCACATAACCATCAGTTTCTTTTAAAACTGAAAGACCACATTCCCATTTTTCCTCAGCAATATTTGAAGCTGATGAAATCATTTAACCACCATCGATATTTATACAGTTTTCACAAATCCACTCTTTTATCCACTGATTTTTTCAGTTGAATAACCATCAGCCATATCCATCTCATTCGATCCACTGATTTCCTAATCTACCATTCTAGCCTCTTAATCCACACTGATTCTTTATAATCAGATCATCATACACCTTGTTATAAGCTGAATCAAACACCCCTTCGGGGCTGATGTAACCCCATCAATGAGGAACACCAGTAGTGGCGCAGATCCATGGTGGCGGCTGGATATTGGATCTGGTGGCGGTAGAGTCAATGGTGGCTGGTGGCTATGTGGGTGACGGGTGGTGACTGATAGCCACGAAAGTGGGTGGTGGTTGGTGGCTGGTGGCCACGAAAGTGGTGTACAGTGGCGTTTTATAGTGTTGTTACTATAGATGGTGGCGAATCTAGGGTGGGTAACATGAGGATCGAGTAGTGGCTGTATATAAATCCGAAACAAACACCCTCTATGATGTAGGCAGCGGCGGCGACCATCTATTGGTGGAGGTGGTGGTCACGTGGGATGACCACAGTGGTTGTGGTAGCTACAATAATCTGGTGACAGTGGGTGATGGTGGCTGGAGTATATGATTATGATGGCGGCGGCCAGTAGAGGAGGGTGATGGTGGCGGCTGAACAGCAGTGGTGGTTGGTGTGTGTCACAACTCCTAAGGGTGATGATGATACGGAAGATGGAAAAGATGTTTCCAATCTGCATTTAAGGTGTGAGAGAGAGATATATATGAGAGAGAGATAGAGAGATAAGAATTATATCCTTAATAAAAGAGGGGAAGCACGGTTCCCAATGAACAGTGCCCCCTCACAATGAATATCCTTAATAAAAGAGGGGAAGCACGGTTCCCAATGAACAGTGCCCCTCTCACAATGAAACTGATGTTTTATTTCGCCTCTCACACACATATCCCATATAATTGATATTTTATTTCGCCTCTCTCAAAACTCCTTACACACATTATTTTCTCACCCACCATTTTTCTCTCTCTCTCTCTCTGTGTGGATGTTTCTTGATCTGATCTCTATTATTAAGCTGATCATCTTTAAGATGATCTTTGGATCATCTGGTCGCTTTTTTATGGTGTTCGATATGTGTTGATTAGAGTTGATCTGTTCTCCTTGGATGTCTTTCATATATGTTCATCTGCTCCCCTTGGACTTTTTGATGGTGTTTCATATATGTTGATCTGCTCTATCTGTTACGATTTTCGGGAAGATCTTTCATATTTGTTGACCTTCTCTATTCACCTCAAATTTATTTTGGGATGATCTTTCGATTTTGGGGCCGATCTTTCATGTTAACATAAACAAAGGTACTAATTTTTTTGTCTAACAATTATTAAGAGTTATTTATAATATAAAAGAATTTGAATTTTAAATAAGGGTTTTGTTATAGCTGTTGATTGTGGTGGAATGAAATATTAGTGGGTTGAGATGTCTGTTTTTTCGGGTTTGGTGGAAACCATAAACTTTTATGGGGATTTGTTGGTTGAATGTTGTTCTTTGCTTATGGGTTGGTGACTTTTCTATCTTGGTTGAACTTGGCCAAGTTTGAAAAGGGTGTTTGGTATTGCCTCTATAACTGTTCTGGAAACCATAATTTCTTATGGGGATTTGTTGGTTGAATGATGTTCTCATGGCAACTTCTGGCAAGGAATTATTGCTGGTACATTTTGTTTATGTCTCGACTTTGCGGGATAAATCAGAGGTCCAACTCAAGGTAAATAAGGTTCTTTATTATTTGGTCGCACCTATGATGGTTTCGCCTTCCTTTGGGCTTGACCCGAATATTGGTAGGGAGACCATTTTGTCGCACCTATGATGTGACCCTTTGATATTGCTTTTGAGATGATTGTTGTTTCTGTTTAAAATTAGAAACCGTTGCTCAGATTTCCATATACTTTCGGCTTTTTCACATTCAATGCCACGGATTCTTTCGTTGTCGCTATCCATTGCAGGCGACGATGGTCCGGATGCGTGCCGATCGTGATAGACCGTCTGTGTTCCATTATACACGTGTTAACCATCCCACAGGCTGTGATGATAGTATTTTAACATCCCTAACCGGGTTCGAATAAAGTTTGGACTAAGTATATCTTGGCGAGGCAAGCACCGTGTCCTCATTTTCGACATACCCGATTTGTTACTTATCTGAGCCTCAAAACAATAAGATTAATGTTTTTTACATTGTCATTGACCAAAATTGTAGTTATACCAAACGCCATGAACATATTAACGTATGTTTTTGGGTTTTTACGAGTGGTATTGGACTGAATAAGCAGGTATTTTTTTTCCCTACTTTATGTGTTTCACATAGTAAGAAGATACAATATTTATTTACATTGCATTCACTGTCAAGTGTTTTAATGTTTTCATTAGTTAATAACACTCGAGAAAATCTTTTGAAAATTCTTTACATGTTCTGTTTATTCGTTTGAACGTAGTGACATAGTATTCATATCAGTTACTCAGTATTTGCGCTATGATTCATTAAAGGTCAGTAATTGATCAGTTAAAGGAATCTGATTGGATGGTTATTTTTTTTTTGAAAAGCTCTGACTGGATGGTTAACTTTTCTGAATCGATTGAACTTACCCCTAATTTTATTGATTGGTTTCTCATATTGTTGTTGCCATTCCTGTTCTTACTGCTTAAAATAATATTTGTGCTTCTTGCTTCCTTATGCTTTCGCCTTTTTCCTTGAATGAATATGGTTTCTGCTGATGCTTAAGGTGTGTGCAAATAAAATCCACCCATTGCTTACAAGTGGTCTGGTAATGATAACGGTTTTACGAGCATGCCATGTGTCATTTTTAGAAGCTTTTAAAAGGCGATGATGATGATATTCGAGTCTCTCGCCGGATTTGGTCTGGAATGGAATTATGCGTCTCTTGGCAGAGCAAGGTTGGTAGCTTTGCAGCCAGGTCGTACATATCCACAGATCCGGTTGCTCTCTTATCTGAGCCTTTAAGACTTTTACTTTTACTTTTTTGTAGCCGTTCTAATGGATGAAGCACACGTTAATAAAAAAATACTCCTTCTCATTTTATTATTCAACGTTCTGGTAACATTTCCTAACAATCCATATATCTAAAAATGTCCGGTGTCTTTTGAATTGGATATAGGTTTCGACTATTTTAACCATTTTTTTGCTGGAATTAGTGACATATAGAACAAGATCATAATTACAACATAGACAGAAAATGGGCATGAAAGGTCTGCTACGCCATTTAGTTGCTTTCTTTATAAATGAACGCAGAATATTGAACGAAAAGTTATTATGTGTGATTTGCAGTTTTTTGCATATGAAGAATAGAGTTGCTCATTTTGTAGGGTTCAATGGTCCTTTACACTATGATCTCATAGAGTTAAGGAGGTTTAGTTTCTGCCAATTTGATTACCTTTCAACACAATTCGCCTCCGCTTATTACACATGCTTTATACCTTGATGTGTGAAAAGGATAGACCGAGACCAAACCTGATGGGACTTAGGTTGTTTCGTAAGGTAGATCTCATCCTCTTACATTGTAGTTTTCTGATGCTTATGGCGTCTGCTGTGAAAACCTACCATGATTTTAAACGGGGTTGGCTATAATTTCAGACTCTTTAATCTGTTTGGGTTGCTCAATGATTCTATTCTAACATTTCTAAACACAAATATAAAAACATAGCAATTATGTAGTTTCCTGATGTAGAGAACAAAAAGTTTTCTCAATAAGAAGATTAAGAAGCTAGAGCATCAGATCACGTGTTCCAACAGGTTGTGAATTCGGCCATTAAAAATTGCTGCTACTGAACCTCTCACTTTATCTTTGTATATAATGGATATATAGGATACCGGGTACAATTCCCTTTTTTGTGCTTATGAAAATTTACTAATGCAACCATACTTTCAGATAAGCGGCCAACAAAAAAAAATAACCACTTTAAAATACCCTTTTTGATTTACCAATTATTGATTTGCATTTCAAGGTTTGTTGGTTATTTACTAGCGTTTTACCCTACGACTGATTTTATTATAAACTTTTGTTTAATAATTTTTTCTAGCTTATTTTGAATCTTATCGACTTATTTGAGCTTCTTAGCATATAATAAGCTTATATAAGTTGAAAAGTTTAAAATTAAGCCCAAAACTAAATGACCACCAACTGGCTACATACGTGTTAAATATTCATTTTTACAGACGTTGCACATTCCTCTATTCTTTCTAGCATAATAAAGAGGAAACTGAAAAAGTTAAATAAAGGCAATAACATATTAGCAGGAGATAGAAAGAATGTTGTGTCAATGGGTAAAAACAAGCAGACTGAAACCGGGTCATTTCTTAAAGCAAATATGGTGTACCCGTGAAAGCTGGTCAGTACATACTAACTTCAGTATACTGTTTGCAGTTTCATAGTTGGCGCATTTGCAAAATTCATGGGGGAGATACACGCTGAAGAAGAGAATGATGTGATGGCTACACTGATTCAGGTAAGACTCATCTGTTTCTGTGAATGTCCGACATTAAAAATTACAGAGGCAGTTGTTTGCAAATAAGCATTTTATGGAGCATATTCGCACGTACAATCAAATGTTTGCCCTGACGTCGTTTGGAGCTAAGATTGATGGCCTCCATTAACAAAGGCAGCAAACCTTATGTCTTTAAGGTTTCGGGCCAGATATAACATTTTAAATATAGTTTGTGTACAAATCTTTGGTGGAATAAAATTTTTTAAATCACGACACATGCTACGAACTCATTTAGTTGGTGGAATGATAGGGACTAAAATAATGAAAATACGAAATCATTTTCAGTGAGTTGTAGGAACCACCCAAGGTTTTAATGAAGCTTCAACGTTTATACAATGTTTTAATGAATTTTACGAAGTATAAAGTGGTTATTTGAATTTACAATGTACTGATCTTTTATGGGTGATTTCAGGTCATACTGAATGAGCGTCGTCATCCCCATAATTGTCCCATTGAATTCACGGTTGCAAACATGGTTTGCTGATGCTTACACTGTGTTGTGATGAAGATGATGTATGCTTTACATTTACAAGTCAGTATTGTGAGTCAAGTTGTTTGATGGTTGCTTCGGATATGTTACGCTAACTGTGTTTTTTGTTTGCCTATAGGATAATCTTAGTTATGGACTCTCGAAGCTGAACTCCTCGGTGGCTAACGATAAGTAAAAAGGCAGGTTATCATTAAGTGGCTGAATGTGGGAGATAATTTGTGTTGGTCAAACCATTGGAAACAAACTTCCCGCGGCAAAGCAATGGGTGCATAAGTGGGTGGATTTTATTTGCACGATGAAGTGGGATCGAGAGGCTGCATAAGTGGTGATTACAAGAGGATGCACTGCGACGAATAAAGAAGGGCCAAACGCAACCAGGAGAACTCAGCACTCTCTTGCGCCGCGGCGAAGCGCGGACAAAGACCCTAGTGAAAAAAAATTATAAGAAATAAGTAAAAGACTAAAATACCCCTCTAGCCATAAGAGTTAACAGTCAAAACTAACTCTCATCCAAGATAGGGACTATTCTTGATCCAAAATGCAAACGATAAGGATGATCTGCGGACTTAATTTGAAATAGGGACCAAACTTGATGTTTGGTGTAAACGATAGGGACCAAACATGAAATTTTTTTAAATTTAAAATTTGGAGACCATTTTACCCTGTTTATTTTTTTAAGTCATAACAGGTTTTACAATACTACGGTTCAAATATGTTTGAGATCTTCCATGGCATAAAACTATGGTTATTTTAAACATTAATCCAGCAAATTTACATTCCTTAATACATACACATGACACAAAAACTACTGTATTTGTTTGGATCACATATTCTTTGGCCACAAAATTGAAATATTTCACCTGTAACAATTATCTGAATCTCTTGTTGGTAAAAGAGAACAAACAACTGAATCTAAAAAAAAAACCAACAGAGATTGACATACAATAACAATGAAAAGGACATGTGGTCTAATGATAAAGACAACATGACTTGTTATCATGTCGTCCCAAACACTAAAACATGCTAATCCAAATAAGTTTATAGATTCAAATAGGTTTAAAAATTGCAAGAAATTAAGTAATATGTGTAAAAAATTACATAAACAGATAGTAGTATAAGTGAACTATTCATGGAAGAGAATAAGTACCCTGACGAGATCTTAACATGTAACTGGCATTTAGTTGTTTTTAAGGCTATAATAGGTATTCAACAATATTAACTGATGTTTTAATTGATTAAATAATTGAATGGGTAGATATGACAAATTTGGTTATTAAAATGGGTATATATATGACATTATTAATTTTAGTTGGACAAATATGACATTATAAGTTTTTTATTGGGTATATATGGAATTTACTCTTGATATAATACTGATGTCAAAACTCTTATGTAGTTATGTGTAAAACTAGATTAGGATTTGGTTTAGTGACTTAGTTTTGAACTGAGGATAATAAACTCGAACAACGTAAATACGTAATTTCACTGTACTATACGGCGTATATTGTTAAAACACATAATTACCCATGCAAAGGATGTGTTTTGCTATTACATGACTCGACAATCATAAAAGATGTATTGTACAATGCATAAAGGTCTTATATGAACTGTTAACATTTCTGTAAGAACAAAAAAGAATACTAGTAACTGTTATTCTGTTAACATTTCTGTACTTTTGAGAAACTTCCCTAAACTGGTGAAGCAATACACAAATCAATCAAGTATTTGATTTATTTTCCATTTCCTCCTTTCTTACCATGGCACTTGCTATATACTGCCATCCTCTACCATCTTGCTGAGCCACACCACGATCCAGCTGCATCCGCTGATCAGGACAAGCCGAAAATGTAGATTGACCCGTATGCTCAAGCTCATTCTTCAATCTCGACCCATGACTATTATACACTGCACCCTCGACTACATGAGGTGTTTCTTCCAAAGGTGACTGAAACAATGAAAAATACGGTTCCTCCTTGTTAATAGCCCAATCTGGTTTTCCACTCGGTGAACCCCATTCTGACCATGAGTCAACTGAGTTTGACCTGTGTTCACGTGAGCTTAAACTCCGTAGCTCTTGCCGGTATTGATTATTGAGATCCACATTTTGAATTCTAGCGCCACTAATAGGTGAAACGGCATCAATGCTTCCAGCAGACATTGATTGAAGTCCAAAAGGTGCGTTTCTGGGTGAGACAGACATGTTAAATGTAGATAACATTTCCTGTTGTTCCTGTAACTGGTTGGAAACTGACGCATTGTTTCTAAGTGATAACGATGATAGATCAGAAGAATGACTAGACTGTATCCATGGCATACTATTGTTAACCACCCAGCTTGGTTCCCCACTCGATGAACCCCTTTGTGACCCAAGTTCCTGTGAGCTTAAACTCCATACCTGTGGCTGTTGATGTTTTCGATAGTCAGAAGCAAAATTTAATCCTCTAATCAAAGGCGAGATTTGTTTACTGCTTTGAGGAGACATTGATTGAAATTGGTTGAAATTTGAAATATTGTTTATATGCGAAAACATTGATTGATCAGAAAGAAGACTGGACTGAAAATTTCTTCCAGGTGAAAACATTGAGGAGACTGGACTGAAAACATTTGGTTGCTGGCAATTCAATATTCTATTACCCGATGGTGCCAGAGGTTGTTTAAGAGATGAAGGCGACCCCAGATTTCGAAGTTCTTGTGGTCCATGAGCAAAAGCACACAAGTTTCTATCACAGCTCATACCATATTTACATAACCGATTCCTATAGTGGGATGGATGCAACCAACTCTCTAAATTTCCATGAGCAAATTCACATGAATCACCTTTCCTACAACTCCCCATTCTAAAGTCAATACACGGCACAGAACTATAGGGATATGTGAGTGGGTCCCGCCTACGCGCATTTTCACCAAGATGAGCAAAGACACTTTTCCACGTTATGTGACCGAAAGCATTCCATTACTTTAAATTTGTACATCATAAACTCGTCTGTATATTTTCGAGCATTTTTTATATGCCAAACATCATTCGGTTTAAGAAGTTTATGGAGAGCCTTCTGCAATTCTGCTAACTTTGGAGAATCAACAAGCATATCCACAGGTCGTAACCCGTTAGCATCTATCATATTCGAGTCAGCCCCTTTTGCTAGCAGCAATGTAACAGCATCAACAGCATTTGATGATTCGCTAGAAGCAGCACAGTGAAGGGCAGTGGTATGATCAACGCCAATCGGACGATTTACATCAGTTCTTGATAAAGAAAGAATCTTTTTTAGAACATCAAGACTACCATACATTGAAGCCACCATTAACGGTGTTCTACTTTGAGGAACCACTTGTGTCGACCCCTTTTGAAACACACGCCATTGTCCAACTTGGTCAACTCTAGTCGGGTCATGGTCAATTAGTTTTGTAAAACCTTCGATATCGTTTTTAGCAGCAAGCCTGAGTAATTTAGCAATAGTGTCATCTGTTTTAGCGGTTATTTGGTTCATCTTATCTGCTAAAGACCACATATAACACAAGTAACGAATTAAGATTGGATTTTTAGCTACCAAGATTCATAAATATGCAACTTTATACAAATTCAACATGATACCACCAAGAAAATGTTCATCATTCATGATCAATACAATTTCTTGGGCAACAGGACACATGCATTGCATTCTTTAAATATTAACGTATACACAGATTTCATCAAACGGGTCAACACGTACTATACGGGTTACGTATAACATTCTTCGCAGCAAGTTTTATAAATATGTAATTTCATCAAAAATCCAACATGATAGCAATCTCCAAAACAACTTTATTCATGATAAAAAGAAGTCAAACTCAGAAAATATGCATAACAGAATGACTAGTGTTTATGAACATCCTGATTATGGAAAAAGATTTCCGACATGGGTATCTCATTTCTTTAACTATAACAGATATTCAACTACAGTAAAATCTAATTTCTTTAATCCGAAAATATCAATTCATCAGAAAAGTCTGTCAAAATTCATAATTCTTCACAAACCAAAACCAATCAGAGACGTTCATGTATTTATCATAGATACCATAACTAATAATTGGTTAACATCAATCTTGAAATTATTTAAAATAATGTTGTGCTAGCTAAACGCTTGAAATTAATTTGCAATAACAAGTTAACAAATTTCATGTATTGGGTAACAAGTAACAAGACACATGCATGCATGCATGAATACAGATTGTTATCTTCGTAAAGTTGATGATCAAAAGATTAGAGTATAATGAACTTACCAGAATTTGAGGATATGATTGATATGAGAATTTGTAGAAATCAAAAGTTGGTATAGTTGATGATGAAGGGGGTTTAAAGATGTAACAAGAATTTGAATTTAAAATAAGAAAGCTGTTAAGAAAAAATTGAAAATAGATAGAGGGTGTTTAATTTTGGTAAATGTTAATTTTTGGACCTTTTTGTTTGTTGTGTTTTTAAAACGATTAGTTTCAGCATCTCGGTTTTAAGTTGTAATCAGGGGTATTTCAGGTTGGTTCGGTTTGATTAGTTAGAAGATTTTAACTACTTATCGTAAGGTGGGTAATTACTTTTACTATTCGAAACTTAACCGCACTAGACGGGTAATCGGACATGTGGGTACCCGAAGTGAGGGGTTACCCGCGGTTAATCATTTTTTAATGTTTAATCGAATTCAACCGTATAAAGAATAACATGATGGTATAGAACGTAATATGCCATTTTGGTAAAATAAAAAGACATCGAGTAGATAAAACCAATATAAAAGTAATATTATCGAATTTA
Source organism: Glebionis coronaria (assembly GCA_025667525.1). Lineage (NCBI taxonomy): Eukaryota > Viridiplantae > Streptophyta > Magnoliopsida > Asterales > Asteraceae > Glebionis > Glebionis coronaria. Next base: position 719,352 of record JANFOE010000109.1, read on the forward strand.
TTCGTATAAAAGTTATTTTGTTAATATATTACGAGTATATTAATTGAGTTTTACACACAGATTATTACATAAGCTTACATTAGGAGCTAAAAAGTTTTTATAGAATAAAAGTGGTGCAATAAAATGGTTAATACTTGAACGATTATTTGAATATTTAGTTAAAAAAACATGTATTTTATGCACGGTTCAGTTCGGTTAACCGCAAATTTTTAAAAGTAGAAATCGAAACCGAACCGTAATGAATGGGTTTTTTCGGTTTCGGTTTCTTAAATTTCGGGTTTTTAAGGTTTGGGATTGAGTGATTTGGCTCGGTTCGTCGGTTTCTCGGTTTGTTTGAACACCCCTAGTTGTAAATAATGTAGGAAACAGTGTATACTTTTATTAAATAACAATAATAAAATTAACATAAAACAAAGAACAAAATTAAATAACAAATAATAATTGAAAGTAGTAAATATCTAGAGTGTTTAACACGTTTCTCTTAAAACAGATTCACCGTCTGTTTCCCAGGGTACAACGTCCAAAGTTGTTGTACAGCCGGACTAGACAAACTTGCCTGAAAGATTACGGAAGCCTTCTGTGTTTCTGATCGAAAACTGTTGGAAAAACCTTCTGGTAATGGAGCTGGAAAAAGGCTGCGTTTTTATATTTAAACTGAATGAGGAGAGGTTAAATATTGAAAACTTGACTTGTTCTCAAAGAAAAATATATACCATAGTCAGCAAAATATGTTATTACTAAAACAGATTTCACTCTCTTTTAAACACACAAAATATTATGTGAATAACTTATATATTAAGTTAATATCTATTTCCTAAAATAGATGTACATAATTTTCTAAAAAATTCGAATTCGCAGCAAAAAAGAAAATTGCTGACTCGGAGGCCGGTCTAATCAAGCTAAGGAATAAGGTATCTCCTTTGATGAGGCAGAACAGGTCTATTCAGAAGGCTGGTCTTAAGATGCAACGATTCAGAAACAACAAGAAAAGACAACTGAATGCAACCTAACATGGAAGGAATTATGAAGAACCACTACCTTCTTCTAATATTCAAACAAGGGTCTCTGGGAATGACATCAACTTTGAAGCTGATGATGATGTCATTGGGAATTTTAAAGATGGCAATGGTTTAGAGACTGATGTGGAAAAGGATAGCTTGGAGCCTACTAACATGGAGCTTCAACAAGAAGAACCACAACCTACTCATGAGGAACACAAATTGAAGAAATGTTGGTAACCCAGCCAGAGCCACAACCTCAATCACCACAACTTCAAGTGAACTGGAGTAGTTTCTATGAGAAGCTACAGGAAATTAATGTCAAATTTCCTATATCTTCAACTCCACCACAAAGGCAATTCTGGTTTCACAAGAAACAATCTTTCCAAGTACTGTTAAGATCAAGAGTGAGCTATGGATCAAACAAGACTGAGGAGTTACAAGTTGAGAAGATAGCTTCATTGGAAGAAAAGGTATCAGGAGATACTTTTGTGATTGAAGAAACAAGTGTGTCTTACACTGGTGAAGTCAACATTGTTGAAGATCCAAGTACTGTTAGGCCAACTAAGCCAACTGTAAGTACTGCTGACATTGTTGAATACCCAAGTATTGCTAAGCCAACTAAGCCAACTAAGCCAACTACAAGTACTGTTGGTGATCAACCATCACAAGAAAGTCAAACTCCTTTTGGAGAGGATGAGACTTGAGCTCAAGTACTGCTTGATCTCAGGGAAAAGAGTTCAGCTGAAAAAGCAAGACAAGTAGAGACTGAGAAGAAGACACAACAAGAAGTTCTTGTAAAAAAGGATAAAACTCAAGGTAAGAAAGTTCAAGCTTCACAGCCCATTAAAGGTATTGTTATTCAACAGCAAGTTAACGAGGATGAAGAAAGATCTTAAAAGCTGAAGAATAAGTTACCAAAGATTAATCCAAAGGATAAGGGCAAGAAGTAGTTACAATCATAATCTGAAAATGAAAGTGATTCAGATGATGATATAAGCAAAGTCATGTACAGATTTAATCAACTAGACCATGATGAGGAATTTGCTTTTAGAGTGCAAGTACAAATTCGTGAAGAAGAATTACAAGAGGAACTTGCAGCAAAGCATCAATTGCTTGAAGCTAAGAGAGTGCAGCAAGAATGGAATATACAAGAGTATGATGGGATTCAAGCTGAACTACATGCAAGTGAGCTTCTTGCAGACTCATTAATAGCTGAAGAAAAGGATGCTTATGATGAGGAAGAAAAAGCAAAATTGATTGATGATCTGGTAAGGGAGCAACAAAGATTCTTTGCTGAGAAAAGAAGAAGACAAATGATTAAACCTCCAACTACCATGCAGATTAGGAATCAAATGATGGCTTTTCTCAAGAAAGTTAAGCATTTCACTTATGCTAAATTGGTCAAAAAGAATTTGGAAGAAATCAAGGCTTTGTATGAAAAACACAAGAGAGCTGAATTGAATTTTGTTGAGATTGGATCTGAAGCAGATAGGATAGTTGTTGAAGAAGCTAAAAGACATCTGCAACAACAAAGACAATTTGGAAGTGCTCCTAGATTTGAGTCAAGTACTGCTGAACATACAATAACATCTCCACATATCAAGGCTACATATGTGAGGAAAAGTAGAAAGGAGAAGGTAAGTTCAAAAGAGACAGAGACTGCTGAAAGAATGAATGAAGGAGATAAAGATCAAAGTGTTGATAAGACTGAAAATGTACAAGCAATACATACACAATCAACAGTACATACTAAAGGAACGGTACATATAGATTTTGATGAAGGTTCAATGGAATTTGAAGGAACCTCCAAGGGTCTTAAAAGAAAAAGATCAACAAAAAAGAAGCTAAAAGCCAAGAAAAAGGCTAAATCAACAACAAAAGATAGTGATGATGATGAGAGCATAAGAAAGTACTTGAAGATAGTAAATTTTGAAGATCAATGTATAGACACAGAGATTTTTGGGAAAAAGTCATCCATTTCTAGATGGATATATACTGTAGATCAAGGACTGGAAGTTCATGCAATACAAAGAACAGATGGCACAACAAGAATATACAGACTTTTGGAAGATATTCTTCATATTCTTGACAGACAAGATATTCAAGATCTTTTCAGGTTAGTTCAAGAAGCCATTGCAGGTAAAATTGAGGTATCACTATCGTATAATGAATTACTCTTCATGTATGAACCACACAACTGTGATCAGGTTCCTAGTTATCGGAGATATTATAGGTCATGTGGACTACATATTTCTGATATAAATGATGTTACTTACTGATGAGACTGTATTTATACATAGTCTCATCGTCCATATCGGGCTTAAAACGCTTAAAATGTCATAAAATACCCATATATGTGCCTATGTTTGTTCATTGTGTATTTTAGGTATGGATATCGTGAATTCACCAAAAGATCAAAGGAATCAAGCAAAAACGAACACGGGAAACGAAGCCGCACAAAGAACCGGGCCCAAGTTTTGAATTTCCTTTGAAGTCCTTGAAGTTTGAAGAATTGGCAAGATTGGCCCCTCTACTTTGGAAGACTTGTCATATTATACCCTTGTGAACACTCAAATTACACATTGGGTCCCTAATATTTCAATTATATACTCATTTGGCCCTTGAAGAATGCATTAATTGCATAATTAATCCTTGATACAAGTTTTGTTATACTTTGGGTCAAAAATAGCAAGTTGCCAAACTTGTTATAAGGAGAAAATGAAGTTATGGCTGATTGAGTTAAAAAGACAACAAGTTGGGAATGCAGGGGGCATTTTTGCCAAGACAACCAAACCCCACTAGCCACTCAGCCCTTGCCACGTCACCCGGGTACCACCCAAATCCATTTACCCTACCCAAACCCACCTTTATACCCGACCAAGCCCAATACCCCAGCCCAAGTCAACTATCCAGTCAATACACCCACTTAACTTATTAATTAAACTTTTTAAACCCATAAAAAGGGTGGTAAACACGTTTTTTAAAAAAAAGAAACCCCCCAAATGGATTTAACCTTGCCTGCTAAACACCCTCACCCCTCATAAACCCTAATCTCAATTTAATACAAATCAAAGGGGTTTTGTGTGCAAGCTTCCAGAAACATGATTGATACCCATGTGAACCAAACCCACTTCACACACTTAAATCTTGTGACCCCTGGACCCCACACGGGACAACTCTGTCACCCCCAAATATGGCAAAACTCGCATCTTTGACTCCATCAACAGCTCACGGGTAATCCTTGCTCCCAAAGGATGAGATGAACGCCTCAGATCACAAAGTACCAGCTGGCACATCACATGGAGAGCTATGACCAAGATTGAAGATTCAAAAGCAAGGGCAGATTCGGATTTTTGCATAATTAGGGTTTAGCTTTTTATTATTTTATTCAAGCTCCTAGAAGCTTCCTTGTAATGCTATTAAATGGGTGACTTGTACCCATTTTCACTTTGTTCCAGAATTTGTATTTTTTAAAATTTATTAATGAAAATGAACTTTTTTAAATATTACACTTCTGAGTTCCATAGTTTAGTTTGTAGGTTAATGATTCTCTTAATGGTAATTTAGCTTGAAGTTCCAAAGAATTTTCATTTATCATAGATTTTCAGAAAATTTGTATTTTTTAAAATTCTTGAAGAAAGTTTTTCAAAGTGTGAAATTAAAATCTTGATGAAGTGATAGTGGATTCAAGATAGTGATTTCAGGTTTTTGTAACTTTTTGTCAAAATTTTATTGGTTCCAAAATCATTCTTTTTAAAGATTTTAGCAAAATCTTTTGTTTTTTTTATTTTTCTCACATCTTACTGTAGCAAAAGCTACAAGCCAACAGCTTGTAGCCTTTGCTACTTGGAGTTTATTTCTTTGTTGTGTGGTGTTGTGCAGGCAAGATCAACAAGCTCTCCTCATCTCACCATTTTCTTTGCATTTTTCTTGTTTGAAGATATTATAGCTTAGGGTCCTATTTGGATTCCTCCAACAAGCTTCTCTACTTATTCACAAGCTCACTATAAGCTCCTTAACTACCCCTTTGGAAGGCTTCAGCAGGTAACCAGCTTGAACCCCATTGGAGTATATTTTTGAAGTTTTTTTTATGTGATTATGTGATTTGGTATGAACTTGTTGGTATGCTTGATTTATCAGTTTGATTAGACTCATTTAAGCCTTTTGTGCATAATAGAAGTGATTTAGATCCATTTGGTTAAGTTTTCAAAGTTGTTGGTTGGTTATTCTTGACTTTCTGAAAATTAGGGAGTGTTTGGGTCTACTTATTTAGTCAAGCATTTGACTGAAATTTGGTGTAAAAACAGCTTGGCCACACTTCAATAGGTTAGTATTGGTATTTAGGTTGCATAATTTGAGTTTTGATAGGTTTAAAAAGCAAATTGTATGCTCATTAGATATATTCTGCCTATAAAATCAGAATTAGCATCATTATGCCTTATTTCTGTTTAATTTGCCCACCATCTTTGAAAAGCTGTTAGATTATAGGACCACTTAGGGTTTTAGATTAGTTGTATGTTAATTGGTTGAGTAGTGTGCAAGTTAGTGAGCCTCAAAATTCATCTTATTGCCAATTGCATCAGCACTGTTCACCAGTTACTTGCAAGCTTTATCAGTAACATTTTAAAGCAATTTGTGGTTGATATTTGCATTGTGATTGTTGTTTTTTCTGCTTATCCTGACTTCCCACACTCCACTGAGTGTGGGGGTGCCTTTGTTTCCAGTTAAAACTCAAAAACAAGCAAGATCCAAGCCCCAAAAGGCTCAGACCTGTTTTTTATACTGTTAGTGGGAACTCCTTTCCCACTGATAGCTTTGTTGTAGCCACTGCTACACTAAAAGACAGAAAACAAAGAAGTGTCACTTTCAGAAACCAATATTTTTGTCTTTTGTGATCTTATTTAGGTTTTAGGGTTTAATTCTTTTTCCAATATTTTTCTTATTTATTTTCTGATTTTTCAGTATTATTGATTTTCCAGTTACTGTTCATTAGATAATTTTTAGATTATTTAGCTAATTTAATTACTTTTTAATTAATCTGTTTTTGGCATTTAGTGTAGAAAATTAATATTTTTCATTTTTAATATTTTTCTTAGGTTTAGAATATTATTTTAAGATTTTTAGTATAAAAATTAGTCACTGTTCACTTTTTAATTATTTTTTATAATTAATTTAAGTTAATTAGGGTTTAATTATTAAAAAGTTTTGTCTTTTAGTGAAAAATTTTACATTTTTCAAACTTTTTCAATTTTCTACTGTCCATTAGGGTAATTTAGGATTTTTAAAATTGTTAAATTAATTTTGTCATCATTTTATTATTTTTTAGGATTATTTTAATTTAAAAATAGTTTTTAGTGTTTAAAAAAATAGAAAAATAGTTTTTAAAATTCAAGAAAAATAGTTTTTAGTCATTAAATAATATAAGTTAGTTATTAATTCAATAAATTAATATTTTGGGCATTTTGTTAATTATATTTAATTTTTGGGCTTTAATTAGCATTAAAAATTGAATATTTAATTAATAAAAGGTTTTAAAATATATTTGTTGGATTTTTATTCTTATTTATATTATTTAAGACTTAGTTTAATATTTTAATTAATTTTTAGGTTTAATTTTTAATTTCGTCACGTTTTACGTATTTACGTTCGCGCTTTACGTTAATTCGTCGTAGTTTAAACGTAGTCGTAGCTCGTCTTTAATTTTTTCTCTTCTCAACCAAAAACGTCACTAATCCAAACATTGTTATTTTACATAATTGGCACACATAATACACACCTCCTTCGAGAACGAACTTGGAATTTATTCGTCTTCACGGTTTTCCTAAATCGTGTCGATTAATACTTACCGCATTTATACGTTGTTTTCCTAAACACGTATTTCTACACCTATCATTTGGCGCCGCTGCCGGGGAGGTGTTTGTGTTGCCATTATTATTAGTATCGTGTTTGTGTGAGTAGTGCGTTTTGCTTTTCATTTTTTGGAAAGCGTGAATATCGTACATACTCATTTTTGTTATTTTTCCTTATTATATTATAGTATCCAAATAAATCGTGTTTAATGTTCCTAAGTTAAACACACAACAATCTTTACTATATTGTAGATATATTGGTTTTCGTTTTTCTTGTGAATATTATTACTATATTGTATCTACGTAAGAACAATAAAGATACAAGTACTCCAAATACGTGAGAAATCACAACCTTGATTCGGGATTTCATCACTCGATCATTGTATTCGAATCTAAAGCAAAAGTTTAAAGGCAAAATAGATAAATAATTTCGTGAGGCTTAATTTCAATTAACACAAACTATAAGGTGGGTATAAGGCGGTTGTATTTCACGACCTAAAGGAAAAAGGCTCTTAAGTGCTTCGCGCCGCCTCGTTTCCTCCGCTTGCTTGTGCGTGTTTTGAGAAAGAAGGCTAATCGAGGGTTTGCCGCCCAAGTATTATCTACGTATATTATATTTGCTTGTGTTTTCAAGATTAAACCCTCTTGAACGTTTTGGTGTTCCACCAACGTTCTAAAGTCATCGAGAACGTTCACTCCACGTGTTCGTTTTCATTCTTTGAGGCTCCTTTAATCGAGAAAGTCGATTCGAGGGGAGATTTGTAGATTTTTGTCTACGTAATACATTCAAAAAAACCCAAAAAAATTAAAAAACCAATCAAAAAAAAAAATTAAAAAATCGAAAAGCCGCAAAAAGAATCTTCTTTGCTACCACCCATTCTACGCTTAGTGCATGCGCACTCGATCGAAGGATTATTCCAATTCTAGTGAAGCTTCGAATCGACGCAATCGTAATCGAAGGAATCGATGACGTAGACGTGAATTAGAAACCGACGTTCCTAATATCGTTGTTGAAGAGACCTTAGACGAGATGGCCGACAATCGTTCTATGATGGAATTGCTCCAAGCGCCCACCGAGGGTTATGGAGACGCGATCGTAATTCCCGCTATCGAGGCGGAGAATTTTGAGATCAAGAGCGGAATGATTTCGTTGATCCAAGCTACGAAGTTTCGAGGTCGTGAAGCCGATAATCCTCACGACCATATTCGGAATTTTGATCGTCTTTTAGCCACGAGCAAGTTTAAGAACGTCGACACCGATGTCGTCAAGCTTATGCTTTTTCCTTACTCGCTCGATGGTGCCGCCAAGGATTGGTACGAGAAAGAGCCACCTAATTCCATTACTACGTGGAAGGATCTCGTTTCCAAGTTCGTTGATTATTTTTTCCCACCGTCTAAGACAACGTTTTTCAAGAATGAGATTACGAAATTTGAGCAAAAATCGAATGAATCTTTTAGAGACGCGTGGGATCGTTTTAAGGAATTTCTTAGGAAATGTCCTCACCATGGTTTTTCCGAGTTGCACCAAATCGACACGTTTTACAACGGTCTTAATTTTCACGAACAAGACTCGTTGAATTCCGCCGCCGGTGGCAACTTTTTGTGTAAGACTCCGAGAGAAGCTTTGATAATTATCGAGAACCGATCCAAGGTTTACCAACTCCGCAATGCACCGAGTGTTGCCAATGTCGCCAATGTTAGTAGTTCTAATCGCGACATTGAGAGAGTTGATGCAAAAGTCGATAAGTTGACGAATGTGTTCACGTCTTATCTCATTGAGATGCAAAAGAAAGACGCTCCCGCTACGGTGAAAGCGGTTGAGGTTTCGTGTACGTTTTGTGGTGGACCTCATAATTATTACGAGTGTGCGGCTACGGATGGCCAAACGTCAAATGTGAGTGCGTTAAACAACAATTTTTCTAATCAAAATAACGCCGGTCCATCACAACAAGGAAATTATAACCAAGGCAACAATTTTCAAAATCGAAACAATTTTCAAGGAAACAATCAACAAGGAAATTTTTCGAATCAAAATCAAGGAGGTTATAATCAAGGTCGTAATATAACTTGGCAAAATAGAGATAACAATCAAGGAAACAATTTTTCAAGTGGTAATCAAGGAAATTTTCAAAGAAACAATCAAAACCAAGGGAACTTTAATTCAAATCAAAATAGTTCGTCAAACGATTTTCAAAATTACATGAAAACGAATGAGGCTAATATGAGACGATTAGAGGGAGAAATTGGTACTTTGAAAAACGACTTTACAAATACTTTGAAATTGCAAAACACGAAGATTGAGCAAGGGCAAATTGATATTAAAAAGATGTTTTCGGCCATTATGAACAAAGCCTCGGGTTCGTCATCGAGTTCGTTACCTAGTGACACCGTTGCTAATCCGAAAGAACAATGTAAAGCCGCCTCGTCTCGTGAGAAAGGTCGTGTGATTACCCCTAACCTTGAAGGATTCCGTGTTGTTTATCCCTCTCAACCCTCGACTTCTAAGACGTCTTCTTGTTCTAAAGTCGATGGGGTGAACGTGGCGACCAAGGAAAAGAGTGCACACCCTCGTGTACCTCAAATTCCATCCACGGTTCAAAAGAGAGCTTTGTCGACCTTACCAAAGTAACCCTTGAAGAAACTTGTGCTTCGATCCTTCTTAAAAAACCCAAAAGGCGTATGCCGAGAAAGGAAAAGGATCCGGGCCAATTTCTACTACCTTGTGATTTTTCCGAGATTGAGGGATGTTTAGCCCTTGCCGATTTAGGTGCTAGCATCAATCTCATGCCTCATTCTCTTTGGAAATTGATGAGATTGCCTTCGCTTACCCCCACGAACATGACAATCGAGCTTGCAAATTGTACTCCACTTATACCAATTGGAATAGCCGAGGATGTCTATGTTAGGATTGGAAAGTTTGTTTTTTCCGTGGATTTCGTTAAATCCGATTACGAGTGTGACCCTAAATGTCCCATTATTTTAGGCCGGCCATTCTTATCAACGGCTAGAACCGTGATCGACGTTCACGAAGGGAGACTTACTATGAGATATGGGGATGAGAAAATAGACTTTTTCGCTAGAAAATCCCAAGGATTTTATGAGAATGAAAAAACCGAGGTTTCAAAACCTAATGATTCAAATTCTAATGATTTCAAAATGTTTACTTTAGCGGAAAGAATGAAGCTTGATGCATGTTTTGAAAGAATTAAGAAAAACGGTTTTAAGGATGATGATTTTAATGACAAAGAATACGTGTACCTAATTCAAAAGGGTATGTGTAAATTCATGGATGAAAACTCACTTTGGGATGTTTTTAGCGAAACAAGTGAAACACCAATTCCGAAGGGTGACGTTAATGCCATCACGACAATGACCAAAATGGATTCGTCTTCACCACCTTCGAAGGACCACGTCTTTGAGGCTTCAACTTCTAACTCCATCGAAGTGCCTCCTTTGCCTAGCCCAACACCCGTTGAGGCTAAAGGGTTTATCGACATCGATCCTCTCGTCTTAGAAAAGTTACCTAAGCATAGTCATTTGACTTGTAAGTCCATGGTTGTGAATGCTCACATCGACTCTTTCTTTGACGATGACGATGGCGATTTTGCCGAGCTTGATCACGTACTTAGACATCCACATGCTATTTTTGATTCTCCTAAGAAGAAACATGTGAAGTACGATGATTATGAGTTTGATCCCGAGATTGAGGAAATCATTGAACGAGAGCTAGCTCTTATGCCTTCACTTCCACCTACAAGTGAGGTCGACCTTTCCAAGATCGAGGATGAACTCAATGAGTTGGAACGTCTTATTTTCGATGACGAACCAACTCATGTGACCACTGAAAATCCCATTCTCGAGGAGTTACTAATAACAGGATTTTTACTAGTTGAAAAAGTTCGTTCTCGGTATCTAATCGAATTGATTTCCGGTTAATTGTGTGAGATTAGTTGTTCTTGGTGAAACAAATATTTTTGATTTTGGAAAATAAATGAGCAAGACTTAATAATAAATGACGAGAAATTAAAACAAGTTAAATGTAAACGGTGCAATATTTAAAACTTTAAGACTAAATAACGCAAAATGAAAGGACGTAAAGTTAAAACTTAACAAGAAGTAAATGATGCAAATAAAAAATTAAACTAAAAGAAACGTGAATAAAAATTTAAATAAATAAAAAAAAGCGGGAAAAAATCAAACTTGAAATTAAAAAGAAGAAAACTTAAAATTAAAAACAGAAAGAAGATGACAGACCTTCATTCGGAACTTTTGGACTTCCGGATGAAGGTCCCTTCATTCGGAACTTTCCAAGTTCCGGATGAAGGTTCCTTCATTCGGAACTTTCCAAGTTCCGGATGAAGGTTCCTTCATTCGGAACTTTCCAAGTTCCGGATGAAGGTTCCTTCATTCGGAACTTTTCAAGTTCCGGATGAAGGTTCCTTCATTCGGAACTTTCCAAGTTCCGGATGAAGGTTCCTTCATTCGGAACTTTTCAAGTTCCGGATGAAGGTTGCCTGGGAATTAGTAAAATACAGAAACATCTATCTGGGCAACAGGAGACGCACAGTGAATACGCTTTCTCCTTAAATCAATTAAAATCAAACGAACGATTAAACTAAAACAACCAATAAGCATCAACTAATAATAATCAATCAAAATAAATCATCAAAACTAACAAACATAACCAAATTAATCAAAACCCACTTGATCAAAATCATAAAAACTCAAGAACATGAACAATGAAAAATAAGAACAAATCACAAAAGAAAGGAAGAAGATGATGAATTAAAAGCTTAATTAAAAAGTATGGATTCAATAACAAAAGCTTAAAACACAAATTAATCTAGAGAGAGAAAGTAGAAGTTTAGAGAGAGAAACTACCTACTCCTAATCTAATCCTAAAACTAACCAACCCTCTCACATGTTGTGAGGGTGGTATTTATAGGAGAGGGGAAGGGTTGGTGGCTTCCTCCTTCTTTCTATCTTGGTCCTCAGTCTTTTAGTCTTTTAGTCTTCTTAAATTCTTCGACTTTTCAGACTTCGTCTCAGGATTTCTTTGAACTCGTCTTATAATTTCTTCATAATTTAGACTTGAGTTCTTCGGCTTTTAGTAAACTTCCGTCTTTTGACTTTTTCTTCGATAAATCTTCAGAATTGGTCTTGGACTTCCGTTCTTTTTCCACTCTTGATCTTTCGACTTCTTCTTTCGTCTTTTTCTTCAATAAAAACCCGTGAAAGCCGTGTTTTCTCCACTTTTCACCTTCTCGACCCTGAAACACAATAAAAACACAAACCACGCATAATTCCGCCATTTACGACATAAAATATACGTTTAGGTCCTGTTTTAATGTAATTAAGTGGCAGAAAAGATGGGTGTTTTCACACCTATCAAATCCCCTACACTTAACCATTGCAATGCCCTCATGCAATGCTTAGTGATAAAGCAAGGTTTACATTTTCCATCATAATCAACCTACCTTGGCCTTTATTAAACAACTAAGGAAAATCAAAAAGATAGAAAATAACAAGATGCAACAAGGAAGAAACATGTAAAGAAATCTAAGACTTATATTAGGGCTTGTGTGTCATGAATGTTTATCACCCTCAAGTTTCACGTTCCCCATGCCAAGCTTAAAAACAAGATCATTGTTAGTACAAATTAGCATAACAAACATTTACTCATGCGGTTCAATTAATCGCTTAAACTCCCTTATTCCTATGGGTATCTCTTATATTTTATTGATGTCTTGAATGATCACGAGGATGCATTGTTGACTTATTTCGATAATTTATTAAGGCTGAAAGCAAAGTAGGACGATTTGATCAATAGTTAGCTAAAGGACAAAATCTCTTAAAACTGCTTCTCGGGATATCAAAAAGTTCATATCTTGGCATAACTCGGTTCACGATTTGAGACCTTTCTCAGGCCGATATTTGGCATGTACTTCATACTTCATATCTTCGAGAGACGTTCTTGAGATAATGGTCTTCTCATCATAATAGAGTTTCTTCACTTGGAGACTTTTGAGGGGTACTCCAACTTTGTTGACCACGACTTCATGATTATTTCTTCAATCTCTAATTGGGATTTTGAGATACAACGATCCGCCTCCTTTTCGGACTTGGATCTATTTATCCTCATACCTTGTTAGGGTCTTTTCGGATAGACTTCTCCATGATCTTTATGGGAGTTGATTGCCTTTCGTCGTGAGTCTTGATCCTTCATATTGACTTTAGGAATAATGCTTTTCACATCACTTTGGATCTTCAGCAATAAAATGGAATCCTCATGCCTTGTTAGGGCCTTTTCGGACTCGCCAATCTTCGCGCCCCGCTTCATAAGTTATGCCTTGGCTATGAACTCTCGTCATTACCGAGCAACTTTTAAACGATCTTGGGCTAGAAGCTAAGTAACTTTTCAAATTGTACGACCTTACTTATTGCAGATAAATTATTAGCAAATGATGGGAGAAAAAGATCATAATTGACTCACATAAGTTAATGAGAGAATACCAAACTTGTAACCAACTCTATCATTTCTCGTTCTCCACAATTTAAAATCTCAAGGAATGAGAGTCGTGGATGCTTAGCCTAATAAACCAATTAAGGTCTACATGGTTAAGGATACTAGCTAGAGTGAACTTGGATAAGTAAACTCGGGTTGAGTCAAAAAATTCACACCGGGCCTAATATATCTGAGATAACTAAACTTGTTAAAACCATTTTATTAAAATAGGAGAAAAATAGCAAAAATAAAGGCGACTACAACTAGGCCAAAATAGATTAAAAATTTTGAAAAATGTCAAAAAATTGATTTTCCGGTTAAAATGAGGGCAAATACAAGGAAAAGACCACTTAACTTCGATAGAAGTCCCCCCTACACTTAATATAAACATTGTCCTCAATGTTTAAGCATGTGGGAGTAAACTCCCCTACACTTAGGACATTGTGCACTTTGTTTAAATCGTGTTAAGGAAAAGACAACTAAAGAGATTCCTATTTTAATATTGAGAAATATAAAATAGTCAATCGAAAAGAGTTTAGGATAGAACCGGGAAGAAGGGAACACGGAATCACGGTTCGTCAAAAGTCATCAAGAGTGTGTCTTTGAAGCTCTAATCCCGGCATATGATAAGAAAGAGAACAAGAAACACCAACGGGGCTCCCCCCTACACTTATGGTGAAATAAGATAGATAATTGGGTTGCCTCCCAAAAAGCGCTTGTTTTTGTTGACCGAGTCACGAGCCTGACTCGTCCCCGAATTAAATGGTCCATGGGGAAACCTCGAATGTGATACCTGGATCAAAGACCTTGTCCTCGTTCCCGGTAGACATTAATAAAGGAGAGGCGGGGGAATAAGTCTTGAAAGGGAGAAAGGTCCTTTCAACATACGTATAGTATGTGAAGTCAAGATCCATGGGAGGTGGGTTGGGTATAGTAAGCACATTGTCATCCCCCAAAGACAATGGATGCTGAGCAAACGGCAAAGCCGTATTGTTATCAATCATAGCATAATCAATGTCACCTCCTGGATCAAAACACTCATCCTCATTTCCTGGTATAAAACAAGTAGAGTAAAAGTGATACATCACCCGCTTGGGTGTGCACGTGGGAGGATGAGGTGGCAATATAATATGAGAAGTATGAGAATAATTACCTTCCACCTGTGTTCCTTTTTCAGTTGATTCACATCTTTCTACCTCTGGAATAAAAGGTGTAGTGTCATCGTGTAATAAATCCTCTAGAAAAAGTATATCTCCATCCACATCAGCATACCCGGATGTGTATTTCACGGGTGTATCAATAGCAAGAAACTCATCGATCTCAGGAATGTGAAAGCTATCATCACTAAGGAGTGAAGTATTTTGCTTTAGAAATTCCTCCTCGTCAAAAATAACCTCAATATCATCATCACTCTCCTCATTATTTATAGGGTCAATAATATGCTCAGGGATATGGGTACTCGGCTGATCTTGCTGCTGTAAAAATGACTCCATACAAGTTCGCAGCGTGTGTAAAAGCTCTTTTGATTGCGCTTGAAAAGCTGTAGCAAGATCGACAATTGGTTCTTGGTAACTCATCCCGTGACGAGGCTGATGATCGAGTGAGTGCGGTGGGGGCTCATAGTGTTGAAAACCTGAATTATAGCAAGGTTGTGGCTCATAGTTGTTCATCGGTTGGGAATAATTAGAAACCGGGTTTGGTTCATAATAATCCATAGGTGAAGAAAACTGAGGATCCGGATTTTGCTCATAATAATTCATTGGTTGACAATAATAGGTATCGTGAGGACCCCCACAGTTGTTGCAAACCGGGTGTGGAGAAAAATTAGGTGCGTCTTGTGGATAACTATTTTCATTGTCATAATTGTACCCCAGTTCTTGCCCGTGACCATACGGGTATCGAACCGGGCACGAAACATGCCAATGAGAATCGCTTCCACAATAGATGCACGGGGGAACAGGAGGTAGGTTCAAAAAGTACGAATTAGTCGAGTTGCACAAAGGACAAAATCCGGATTGTGTGTAGTCGATATCGTTTCCGCACCGCTCACATGTACACCATTGACAAGACTTGTTCCCAAATAATTGTTTCCCACACCGGACGCAAAGGACATAAAAATTCATGAAGAAAGATAGATAAGCAAGAAGAATATTTTTGGTGCAAAACTTTGAAAAAGAAATGCTTTTTATGATTTTTCAAATGTTTTTGGATTTTTGAAAATTTTTGACAAGAAAAATAACGTTCACAAGTGAACGGATCCTAGAATCCAACGCGTCACTCACAAAAAACCTTCGATCTTCACGAAAAGAGCCGGCAGCGGCGCCATTTTAATAACAGGATTTTTACTAGTTGAAAAAGTTCGTTCTCGGTATCTAATCGAATTGATTTCCGGTTAATTGTGTGAGATTAGTTGTTCTTGGTGAAACAAATATTTTTGATTTTGGAAAATAAATGAGCAAGACTTAATAATAAATGACGAGAAATTAAAACAAGTTAAATGTAAACGGTGCAATATTTAAAACTTTAAGACTAAATAACGCAAAATGAAAGGACGTAAAGTTAAAACTTAACAAGAAGTAAATGATGCAAATAAAAAATTAAACTAAAAGAAACGTGAATAAAAATTTAAATAAATAAAAAAAAGCGGGAAAAAGTCAAACTTGAAATTAAAAAGAAGAAAACTTAAAATTAAAAACAGAAAGAAGATGACAGACCTTCATTCGGAACTTTTGGACTTCCGGATGAAGGTCCCTTCATTCGGAACTTTCCAAGTTCCGGATGAAGGTTCCTTCATTCGGAACTTTCCAAGTTCCGGATGAAGGTTCCTTCATTCGGAACATTCCAAGTTCTGGATGAAGGTTCCTTCATTCGGAACTTTTCAAGTTCCGGATGAAGGTTCCTTCATTCGGAACTTTCCAAGTTCCGGATGAAGGTTCCTTCATTCGGAACTTTTCAAGTTCCGGATGAAGGTTGCCTGGGAATTAGTAAAATACAGAAACATCTATCTGGGCAACAGGAGACGCACAGTGAATACGCTTTCTCCTTAAATCAATTAAAATCAAACGAACGATTAAACTAAAACAACCAATAAGCATCAACTAACAATAATCAATCAAAATAAATCATTAAAACTAACAAACATAACCAAATTAATCAAAACCCACTTGATCAAAATCATAAAAACTCAAGAACATGAACAATGAAAAATAAGAACAAATCACAAAAGAAAGGAAGAAGATGATGAATTAAAAGCTTAATTAAAAAGTATGGATTCAATAACAAAAGCTTAAAACACAAATTAATCTAGAGAGAGAAAGTAGAAGTTTAGAGAGAGAAACTACCTACTCCTAATCTAATCCTAAAACTAACCAACCCTCTCACATGTTGTGAGGGTGGTATTTATAGGAGAGGGGAAGGGTTGGTGGCTTCCTCCTTCTTTCTATCTTGGTCCTCAGTCTTTTAGTCTTTTAGTCTTCTTAAATTCTTCGACTTTTCAGACTTCGTCTCGGGATTTCTTTGAACTCGTCTTATAATTTCTTCATAATTTAGACTTGAGTTCTTTGGCTTTTAGTAAACTTCCGTCTTTTGACTTTTTCTTTGATAAATCTTCAGAATTGGTCTTGGACTTCCGTTCTTTTTCCACTCTTGATCTTTCGACTTCTTCTTTCGTCTTTTTCTTCAATAAAAACCCGTGAAAGCCGTGTTTTCTCCACTTTTCACCTTCTCGACCCTGAAACACAATAAAAACACAAACCACGCATAGTTCCGCCATTTACGACATAAAATATACGTTTAGGTCCTGTTTTAATGTAATTAAGTGGTAGAAAAGATGGGTGTTTTCACACCTATCAGTTACCTTATCAACACTCCTCATTTGAGAATGACGTTTACCACATTCGTGAGGATCTAACTTATCAACGATCCCCACAAAAGAATGATGGTTTCGTGCTTGATCGTGATCTCTTCGAGAGAGTTCCTAAGATACTCAAGGAGGGGAATGACAAACCTTGGTTTAACAAGCCTATCTTTGATGAAGAAATCGATGAGATCGACGTTCATGAGGATGACGAGTATGTTGACCCCGAGGGGGCGGTGTTCTTTATCGACAAACGTTTTGAGAACTTATATAATCCGCCACCCCCTCCCACCAATGACTTAAATGTGAGAATTTTTAGCGTGACTAATTTTGAATTTGACACGCCAAATATTTTCGACATCATTAAATCGGGTTTTCATAAAGAGTTTTTGAACGATGAAAAAGGAAAAGATTTTAAAAATGTTTTAAAAGATTTTTCTACATGTTTAACTCCGTCATCACATCGTGTTATGAGTGCTACCACCTCGTCTACTCCTTTTGACGATGGTTGGTGTGGATCTAGTGTGGGGGAAGCCCCAAATGTTCCCTCCCATTTCTCCACCGAGGACGAGATTTACGATCCCGGAATTGCTCGTAAAGGGAAATCTCGGTCTTCCACCGATGCAATAAATGGAAATCTTATCTATTTGCTTGGTGTGAGTCTACCTCGAGTAGCTCATTTAAGTGACTTACCCATTGCGCCACCTTTCTACTTCTTATCTCTTTTCTTCTACCCCATTGGGGTTTTGATTTGTGTTGGAGTGGCGTTGTTTCGTCTTTCATCCGAAAACGAAGACGCTATCTTTGACCCCGGTATACGTTTATCGGGTTTTTAAAGTACTCCATGTACTTTTGGGCCTTGTTTATCATGTAAGCCCCACTAAAAATGACCAAACCAAGATTATCCCTAAATGATCACATTTATAGGGATCCGAGTCGAGCTTTTGACTCGGTTATCAAAAACAAGGTGCCTCGTGGGGGATTCTCATGCTTATCCTTGTAAATATTATTGCTTTCTTAGTTAATGTAACGAGGGGACTTGTGCTCTTCCTACCTTTGTTTCGTGGTTGTTTGTGATTGTGATCTATTAGGTTCATCGTCATCATTGAAGCCTCTCGTGTTCATTTTACGGATTACTCGAGCTTCGATCGTTGCCTTTGGAGATTCCGATATCCATTGATATCCTTTTATGTTCTAACGTTTATCTTATTAGCATAATTCATAAACGGCTTTTAGGTTATTCGTTTTACCCTTTCCATGCTTGAGATTAAGCATTCGACTTCGTCTCTAGTATGGGGGTGTTTACACCCCTAGACTCGAAACATTGAGGACAATGTTTAGTTTTAGTATGGGGGGGTGAGTAGATACTTCACCTTGCTTACGTCAACACGCTATCCAATATTCATCTTTTTGCTATCGTTTTGTTGCAAATAAGGCTAAAAATGGCCAAATTTTAAAATTTTTCTTGTTTTTCATAAGTGTTTAAGACACGAATGTAGGTTTTCCGATGGTGAGAACGAGAGTAATTTTTGACTCGACCGTGCGTGTTGAGCACTTAGCTTCGATTCCTTAACTTTTTAGGCTAAGTCTCTTAAATGAGGACGAGAAATGATAGAGTTATTTATAAGTCTCGTAATCGTCACGATCTTATGTGTAGTAATTATTAGCTTATTCTCCCAACGCTTTTGCATAAATAATTGTTAATAAATATTGATTTGGCGGTTTAGTCACTATTGTTGGGTTTCTAATTTGTTTTGGTAGCTTCCATGTAATTAAATTGGGAAAACATTAAGGTATCGCCAGCGTCACGGTTTTGAAGTATTGGCACCCGAATAATCGAAAGCTTCACCTAATAATAAGATTTCAAGTGCTCACCTAAATTAAGCAAAAAATTTGAAGCTCACAAGGCCGAAAAATCTATGCCCAAATTGAAAGTGAATCAAGCCTTAATCTTCGAAGCTTTAAAGATCCAAAATTCGCTTTAGCGTGAGGATATACGTCTTTGGCTAATAAAACCACCGATGAGGCGGATAATAAAAGGCAAGGCAAGACCGAAGTCATAATAAAAGCTTCATGGCGAAGTTGAATAAAAGATGGAGGTAAACCAAAGATAATAAGGCCCTTCCGTTAGGGGGCGTATAAAAGTCTTGGTAATAAGTCTCATGTTCAAAACCGTTATAAAATCGTGTTTATCGATCCTTCTTGTTGACTTAATTTTTTGACATCGTTGTCTATTGGGATGAATTATTGATTTGATGATTTTGGTTACACCGTTAAGTCTCTATTTTTAGACTTAATCTCTATTCACGCATAAGTCGATGATGTATCCTCGTGATCATTAAGACAAAATAAAATATAAGAGATACCAAGTAGGAATAAGGGAGTTTAGGTTCGTAATTAACACTCATGAGAAGTGATCGTGTTGCTAACTTATAATAACAATGATCTCGTTACACGCTTAGCATGGAATTGGGTGAAAATCGAGGACGACGAAATTATTTCTAACGAAGAATTCACGTGTTCTTGTTCTATGATCCCAAAAGTCACGTTCTCGTGATGAAAACAATACATTATGTCTAAAAAACGT
Organism: Glebionis coronaria; assembly: GCA_025667525.1. Taxonomy (NCBI): domain Eukaryota; kingdom Viridiplantae; phylum Streptophyta; class Magnoliopsida; order Asterales; family Asteraceae; genus Glebionis; species Glebionis coronaria. The sequence goes on from JANFOE010000109.1 coordinate 739,150, forward strand.
GTAGTAGTTTATTTTTATGTCTTGAATAAATGTCATCATAAAATGAATTTTGGAAGTGCTAAGATACTTAATTCTAGCATTGCGTGGGGACACAGCAATGGTTTAGTATGGGGGAGTGATGAGACTGTATTTATACATAGTCTCATCGTCCATATCGGGCTTAAAACGCTTAAAATGTCATAAAATACCCATATATGTGCCTATGTTTGTTCATTGTGTATTTTAGGTATGGATATCGTGAATTCACCAAAAGATCAAAGGAATCAAGCAAAAACGAACACGGGAAACGAAGCCGCACAAAGAACCGGGCCCAAGTTTTGAATTTCCTTTGAAGTCCTTGAAGTTTGAAGAATTGGCAAGATTGGCCCCTCTACTTTGGAAGACTTGTCATATTATACCCTTGTGAACACTCAAATTACACATTGGGTCCCTAATATTTCAATTATATACTCATTTGGCCCTTGAAGAATGCATTAATTGCATAATTAATCCTTGATACAAGTTTTGTTATACTTTGGGTCAAAAATAGCAAGTTGCCAAACTTGTTATAAGGAGAAAATGAAGTTATGGCTGATTGAGTTAAAAAGACAACAAGTTGGGAATGCAGGGGGCATTTTTGCCAAGACAACCAAACCCCACTAGCCACTCAGCCCTTGCCACGTCACCCGGGTACCACCCAAATCCATTTACCCTACCCAAACCCACCTTTATACCCGACCAAGCCCAATACCCCAGCCCAAGTCAACTATCCAGTCAATACACCCACTTAACTTATTAATTAAACTTTTTAAACCCATAAAAAGGGTGGTAAACACGTTTTTAAAAAAAAAGAAACCCCCCAAATGGATTTAACCTTGCCTGCTAAACACCCTCACCCCTCATAAACCCTAATCTAAATTTAATACAAATCAAAGGGGTTTTGTGTGCAAGCTTCCAGAAACATGATTGATACCCATGTGAACCAAACCCACTTCACACACTTGAATCTTGTGACCCCTGGACCCCACACGGGACAACTCTGTCACCCCCAAATATGGCAAAACTCGCATCTTTGACTCCATCAACAGCTCACGGGTAATCCTTGCTCCCAAAGGATGAGATGAACGCCTCAGATCACAAAGTACCAGCTGGCACATCACATGGAGAGCTATGACCAAGATTGAAGATTCAAAAGCAAGGGCAGATTCGGATTTTTGCATAATTAGGGTTTAGCTTTTTATTATTTTATTCAAGCTCCTAGAAGCTTCCTTGTAATGCTATTAAATGGGTGACTTGTACCCATTTTCACTTTGTTCCAGAATTTGTATTTTTTAAAATTTATTAATGAAAATGAATTTTTTTAAATATTACACTTCTGAGTTCCATAGTTTAGTTTGTAGGTTAATGATTCTCTTAATGGTAATTTAGCTTGAAGTTCCAAAGAATTTCCATTTATCATAGATTTTCAGAAAATTTGTATTTTTTAAAATTCTTGAAGAAAGATTTTCAAAGTGTGAAATTAAAATCTTGATAAAGTGATAATGGATTCAAGATAGTGATTTCAGGTTTTTGTAACTTTTTGTCAAAATTTTATTGGTTCCAAAATCATTCTTTTTAAAGATTTTAGCAAAATCTTTTGTTTTTTTTTATTTTTCTCACATCTTACTGTAGCAAAAGCTACAAGCCAACAGCTTGTAGCCTTTGCTACTTGGAGTTTATTTCTTTGTTGTGTGGTGTTGTGCAGGCAAGATCAACAAGCTCTCCTCATCTCACCATTTTCTTTGCATTTTTCTTGTTTGAAGATATTATATCTTAGGGTCCTATTTGGATTCCTCCAACAAGCTTCTCTACTTATTCACAAGCTCACTATAAGCTCCTTAACTACCCCTTTGGAAGGCTTCAGCAGGTAACCAGCTTGAACCCCATTGGAGTATATTTTTGAAGTTTTTTTTATGTGATTATGTGATTTGGTATGAACTTGTTGGTATGCTTGATTTATCAGTTTGATTAGACTCATTTAAGCCTTTTGTGCATAATAGAAGTGATTTAGATCCATTTGGTTAAGTTTTCAAAGCTGTTGGTTGGTTATTCTTGACTTTCTGAAAATTAGGGAGTGTTTGGGTCTACTTATTTAGTCAAGCATTTGACTGAAATTTGGTGTAAAAACAGCTTGGCCACACTTCAATAGGTTAGTATTGGTATTTAGGTTGCATAATTTGAGTTTTGATAGGTTTAAAAAGCAAATTGTATGCTCATTAAATATATTCTGCCTATAAAATCAGAATTAGCATCATTATGCCTTATTTCTGTTTAATTTGCCCACCATCTTTGAAAAGCTGTTAGATTATAGGACCACTTAGGGTTTTAGATTAGTTGTATGTTAATTGGTTGAGTAGTGTGCAAGTTAGTGAGCCTCAAAATTCATCTTATTGCCAATTGCATCAGCACTGTTCACCAGTTACTTGCAAGCTTTATCAGTAACATTTTAAAGCAATTTGTGGTTGATATTTGCATTGTGATTGTTGTTTTTTCTGCTTATCCTGACTCCCCACACTCCACTGAGTGTGGGGGTGCCTTTGTTTCCAGTTAAAACTCAAAAACAAGCAAGATCCAAGCCCCAAAAGGCTCAGACCTGTTTTTTATACTGTCAGTGGGAACTCCTTTCCCACTGATAGCTTTGTTGTAGCCACTGCTACACTAAAAGACAGAAAACAAAGAAGTGTCACTTTCAGAAACCAATATTTTTGTCTTTTGTGATCTTATTTAGGTTTTAGGGTTTAATTCTTTTTCCAATATTTTTCTTATTTATTTTCTGATTTTTCAGTATTATTGATTTTCCAGTTACTGTTCATTAGATAATTTTTAGATTATTTAGCTAATTTAATTACTTTTTAATTAATCTGTTTTTGGCATTTAGTGTAGAAAATTAATATTTTTCATTTTTAATATTTTTCTTAGGTTTAGAATATTATATTAAGATTTTTAGTATAAAAATTAGTCACTGTTCACTTTTTAATTATTTTTTATAATTAATTTAAGTTAATTAGGGTTTAATTATTAAATAGTTTTGTCTTTTAGTGAAAAAATTTACATTTTTCAAACTTTTTCAATTTTCTACTGTCCATTAGGGTAATTTAGGATTTTTAAAATTGTTAAATTAATTTTGTCATCATTTTATTATTTTTTAGGATTATTTTAATTAAAAAATAGTTTTTAGTGTTTAAAAAAATAGAAAAATAGTTTTTAAAATTCAAGAAAAATAGTTTTTAGTCATTAAATAATATAAGTTAGTTATTAGTTCAATAAATTAATATTTTGGGCATTTTGTTAATTATATTTAATTTTTGGGCTTTAATTAGCATTAAAAATTGAATATTTAATTAATAAAAGGTTTTAAAATATATTTGTTGGATTTTTATTCTTATTTATATTATTTAAGACTTAGATTAATCATTTAATTAATTTTTAGGTTTTAATTTTAATTTCGTCACGTTTTACGTATTTACGTTCGCGTTTTACGTTAATTCGTCGTAGTTTAAACGTAGTCGTAGCTCGTCTTTAATTTTTTCTCTTCTCAACCAAAAACGTCACTAATCCAAACATTGTTATTTTACATAATTGGCACACATAATACACACCTCCTTCGAGAACGAACTTGGAATTTATTCGTCTTCACGGTTTTCCTAAATCGTGTCGATTAATACTTACCGCATTTATACGTTGTTTTCCTAAACACGTATTTCTACACCTATCACTTACTATATGCTACAAGAGAAGAGATGTCTATTTGAGAGAAGATTGTTGGAAAGAATGTTGGAACAACAATTGGAAGTCTCAAAAGAGTCTGTTGGTGCTTTAGAGTTGATCAGAATGGTTAAACAACAAATCAAGGATTTGGAGCAAGAGGAAGAAGCTGAGTGATGATTGTATTTTACAACCTTGTTTAGGAAAACAAAGCGTAATTAGGGTAAGTATTAACAAGTGATTTAGGAAAACCATAAGTTATGACCCAAAGTGGGGATCGTTCTCAAGGAGGCTTGGTGTGTGTGTGATGAGATGATTAAATTTGTGATTATATTGATTATGAGAAAAGAAAATAGAAATGAGATAAGAAGAGAATGACGGTTACGATGACGAATTACACTAAGACGATTAGTCGTACACGTAAAACCGTAAAAAGTAGAAAAATTAAAAATTTACCCTAAAAATTCCTAGAAAATTGAAATAAATCCTAAATAATGCAATTAGAGTTTACAAAAAATCAAAAATCACTCAAACCTTTTATTTAATTAAATAATAATTTTTTAATGCTAATTAAAGCCCAAAAAATCAATTTAATTGACAAAAAGCCCAAAATGATATTTTTTCAATTGTAAACCTCTAAAATGACCTATATTAATTTAAAAAAAATTTTGAAAATTTTAAAATTAATAAAAACTACTTAAAAACAATTAAAAACTATTTAAACTTAAAATAATTATAATAATTAATCTATGGACAATAAAAATATTCTAAAAATTGTAAAATTCCTAACTTATTGTATTTAATCTAAGAAAAATGTAAAAACTCGAAAAATCTAATATTCATTTTTAATAATAAATAATAATAAAATAATATTAAAAATCCAAAAATTATAAAAAAAATCTAAAAAGTTGCAAACTAGCTTATTTTAACCTAATTAAACAGAAAATGAACTTGAAATACCAAAAATGCCCCTATTGGGCCTTCAAATGGGCCAAATACCCAAACAGATCCTTAATGGGCTTAATATTGGGCCCATTAAGAAAAAGTCCTCAGAAATGGCCCAAAAGCTCCAGTCAAGCTTAAAATTTGATTTTAAACACAATTTTCTAAAGGCCCAAAAGCTGAAAATGAGCTTAAGCTAGCTTATTTCAAAACAGCTTATTCTTAATGGGCTTTTTGGCCCATTAAGCTATAAGCTGATGCCATAAGCTAAGATTTTACCCACGTCCTTCTCTTGACCTAATTAAGCTATTTGCAAAAAGAAACTTGAAATAAGCTCAAGGAATAAGCCTGAAATAAGCCAAAGCCCTCTTCACAAAACGACAAAATAGTCGTTTTTGAGTTCTAGACTATTTCAAGAGCTGATTCAAGTTGCAATAAGTCACAAATGGCTTAACTAAGCTTAATCAACAAAAAGATTTTCAATAAGCACACTCAATAAGCTGAAATAAGCAATAAGCTAATTTTGAAAAAGACAAAATAGTCGTTTTCTAACAAAAACTTAAAACCAAAAGCTGTAAACTTCCAGATTCACTTATAAGCTCAAAAGATTAAGACCTATTACAAAAAATAAGTTGTTGCACATTAGAATAAGCTAGAATGACTTATTAATAAGCTGAACACAAAATATAACTAGCAGTGGCTAGAAGCAGGGGAAAGGAGTTCCCACTGCCTTGACTTTTTGACTTGGCTTTTTAGAGAGTTTCACTTGGTATCTTTGGACAAACAAGGCACCCTTGTGATCAGTGAATCACAAGGAGTCAATAACAAGCAAATAATCACAAAATCTCCCAGCCAATCAGTGTAGTAAATTCAATCTTTTCCTAGATGTGTTCCAGACAAGTAAAAAGCAGATCTGGCAGTTATAAGCTACTTTTATACTAGTAAAAGCTAACTACAAGCCACCAAATGCATACACAAGCTCAAAACAACTTAAAGTAACACAGCTTAACACATTTCATGAAACAAATCCAACAAATGAACAAGATTCAAGCATATGTAGTTACTGATGAACAATGAAGAATACAAGAACAAAGTTTGTTGATCTACTTGACACAAAATCCAAATTCAAGGCCTCAGATCTATCACATATGTTGAATTAACAAAGATTAAACACTTGTTAGCCCTAGGTTAACATAAAAATTAGGTGTGCACAAGATTTCAGAGCAAAACAATAAATTTTCAAGATTTTATAGCCACTTGTTTGATTAAGTGTTCCAAGGCACAAAACTTGCATATATCAGAACACTAATACCCCAATATCAGATACACACTCAAACAATACCACAATTCCAACTCAAAATCACACAAACTTGAGCAACAGTCAATCCCAAACACCCTTTTAACTTTTTAAACTCATTTTAACAAAGTAAAAGTCTTCTCAAGATTGATTTAAGCCCAGTTTAGCATCATAACATACCACAAGTGAATCAAGAAGCAATTTTCAAGCATAAAAACACACTTATACCAGCAAAATCACAAAATCACATAAATACCAAAGATTAATCAGAAAGATGAAATTTGAGAATACAAACCTCCAAGATGTACATCCACACCTTGGAATCAAAGAGCTGAGGTGCTAGAAAGAACAAGCACCAGCTTCCCCCTGCTAAGAACAACAAACAGGCCTAGCCAAAGGCTTGAGCCTAGGTTAGCACAAATCAGATAAATCAAGGTGACAAAGGGTGAAGTCTTTGCAACACTTAGGCTCTCACAAGCCTTGTACCTTTCCTTAATTCCTCACCAACCCTTAATCAACCAAGATTAGGAGGCTATGATTACCCTTAAGTTCAATCTACAAGTTGTTGAACCAAAAGTACTTAGCAAACCACTTGACTGATTTTTGTTATAAAAACGTATAACCAAATTCCAATATTGCTCAAGCTAGTTGATTTGTGACTTATGTCACTTAAAGAAACACCTCAATGAACAATCCTCACCAAAGCACATGCCAAATTCTTGAGCTCAGTCAAGAACAAAGGGACTCAAAGGCTTATAGGCTATCTTGGACTTGTTCAAGGTTTTGCTTAAGTACAAAAACATGACAATACAACTACTTAACACAATAATAATCAATGCAACTCAGTTTCAATCACAACACAATACCACAATTCTATTAACTTCATAAAAATAGCTTTACAAGACTTGACAAAGTAAAACTAAGAACAAGAACTAAACTATGAATAAGGGTGCCTTATATAGGGCTACAAAGATTCTAGAAAAATAAAGGAAAACTGAAAACCCTAGCTAATGAAGTTCCACAAATGCCCTTGATGATTTTGAACTTTCTTGTACATGTGACTGATTTTTGACTGTTAGTATGAGTTGGCAAGGTGAAGTTGCATCCAAAGGCCAAGAATGAAGCATAGAAACAAAGCTAAGCAAGGTTTGTTGATCTTCTGGCAAGTTGATATGAGCTTAAACTCATATCCTTTTATCAACAAATAACCCTAAAACATGAAGCAAAATACCCATTTATCTTGTAAAAAGCAGTGTTATGTGGTATGTTTGTGTTTGTGTGATCTTATGTAGGTAAAAGGATACAATTTCAAGCAAACAAGGAAAAACCAAGCTCAAAAGGATGAAAAAGACAAGGAAGGATCACAAGTGACAAGTTTTCAAAGCTCAAGGACCTATCTTGACAAGTCTTGAAAGTTGAGGGACTTAAAGTGCAAATACTGCAAAGTCAAGATCCAAGTCAAACCTGGTCAAACTACAAAGTCAATCAAGTCAAAGGGTCAATTTGTTGAAGAATCAAAGTTGAAGGGCCAAAATTGTCAAAGAAATGAAGTTTCTAGCCTAAAAGAGAAATCTGCCAAGTTAAGGGACTTAAATTGCCAAGTTTGGAAAGTTATTCATGTTTAATCCAAGTGAAAGGGCTATTAACCAATCAGAGACAAGGAATCAGTTCACACGGATTGAGCATTTAAATCCCACTCAAGCCGCCACATTTAATAACCCAATCATAACAGTGCAATCCACGTGATACTTTTTCCACCAATAAGAAGCTGCCACGTGTATCTCTCCTTCAACTAAATATTTTTCCAGGATCGCGTTTTTGATAGAGTGCATTTCAGAAGAAGATCAAAACATCAATCTTGCTCGTTTTGATGAGACGAATCCAATGGTGCAACTTAATTAGCATATAATTCATTGGATCAAAAATCCCCAATTCATGTTCATCACCTTCAAAATGGATATGCAGAATTCTTCCACGTGTCAAGCATTGATTGGCCTGAACACGTCACATCTCCAACAAACTCTCAAGTCTAGCCTATAAATACACCACTTGTTTTTCATTTTCAGAAGTAGTTAATTTTCAGAAAACACCTAGTTCTCTCAAATTTCCTTTTCTTCTTTTTCCCTCCTTTTCACCTAACAACTCAAGAGACTGACAACCTCTTGAGTTTGTTAGTTAGTTAGAACCCTTGTAACTACATTTGTAACTGAATTCAGCAATAAAAATTCAAATTCCAGTTTTCCCGCCAAATATTGTTCTTCAATTCCTGCTACTTTCTTGCTGTTATTGGATTCCATTGTTGCTGTTTGAAGTTTGTTATGATCATACATTGATCATAACTGACTTTGTTGAAGAATTGTTGCTGTTTGATCAGAATTTCAGTCCTTTCCATTGTTCTTGAAGTTTTTCATGGCAGAATGATGATTGTAGCTGTTTTGGTGATTGATTTGAGTTGATAGCTAGTGATAGGAGGTGGTATCACTAGGGCAAGAGAGCTCAGCGCTCCTCTTCTACCCAAAGGATAACTACAATAGGTTTCATGCTTCTGTTTTTAAATTCCTCTAAACAGTTCTTGCCTGCTTCAATTTCTAGTGTAAAGCTGATGGCTGCCTGTTCTATTTGATTAGTAGTTGTTCATTAAGTGATCCTAGTGTATTGTAGCTTGTTCTTGTACTTTTGTGTTCAGTTGTGAAGTTTTAAGTTTAATTTCAGTCACTTTTTAATCCTATAGCTTAATTGAGTTCTAGTTGGTTTAGTAGCTTGATTTCAGTCTCATTAGCCTTCATTTGGATCACATAAACTAGTTTGCTAATGCTCTTTGTCCAGTCTTAATCAGAACTCAATAATCCTTTGTAATAGATTGATAAAAATCAGTTAAGGTGTGTTTGGGACTAGTGTTAAATCAGATTTCAAGTTTTGTTAAGTGGTGTTTAAGTGTTCATTTGCAGTCCTTAGAAGTTAACAAGTGTTTTTGAGCCTTTTGTAAGTCAGAATAAAAGTCAAAAAGGCAATTGGTTGATAAAAACTTTGGGTCATATTAGTTTTCAGTTTTAGTTCATGAACTTGCCAAATTCAAGTGCTTATTTCTCCTTCATTACTTGTTCAAAATTGCTCAAACCAGTCTCTAGTTAAAGCTTACATCATAATCTTTTAGTATCTAGGAGGAAACTCTACAGTATCAAGAAATAAGCTAGAAAATAGCTTATTAGTTAAGACCTGAGCAAATTACATTCTCTGATGTGATTTGCATTCTGATTTCCTAGTTCTAATAATCCACTTCATAAAAGTCCTTATTTTCTTTCACAAATCTGATCAGTAAGTGTTGAATATCAAGTTTTGAGAATTTGAGCTTTTTCAAAAATCTGGTCAACGTTTTGGTCAACATAAGCTCATTTGAGCTTATTTTCAGATATCTTGCTTATTAGTGGATGAAATTTGTTCTAGTTTGATTTCCCCTGCTTTATATCAAGTGCTTATTCATTTTCTTTACAAAAATCAAGTTGTGGATGTTTGGATTTTTCTGTAGCTTATTTTGAGCTTATTAATAAGCTCTCTTTTGCTTATCTTTGACTTTTAGGCTAATTCCTTGAATACACGTTTCTTAATCTGAATTAGAAGTTGTTTGCAAGTTGACTCATTAATTTTGGTTCAGAAATAAGCCAGTTCCAGCTTATGCAAGTGATAAGCCCGTTTTTGGTTTAAACATTTTCAAAAATTGCATTTTAGTCCCTAGAGTTCTATTAAAGTTCTAAACCTAGCTAATCTTTCTAATTTTGTGGAATTTGCAAAAGTTAGTCCCTGGATTTGTTAGTTTGTTACATTTCAGTTTTAGAAGTTTGTTAGTTTGTTAAATTTGGTTAGTTTGTTAGAATTTTTACAAGTTTAGTCCTTGTAGTTAACTAAATTACATTTTTAGTCCTTATACTTTTAAATTTTGCATTTTAATATTTTACTTGAATAAAATTTGGAATTTGCAATTTGTTTTACGTATAAATAGGTTTATATTTTTTCATTTTTACTTAGTGTTGTTTGAATTAGCAATAGATTACCAAGCAAGCTTGAACAACCAAAAACAATTAAAAATTTGATATTGATTGGACTTTCTATTAGTTAAGAACTGAGAAAACGAACTTGCATTATACTCATTTCAAATGGCGCCGCTGCCGGTTCTTTGACTACACGAGAGACTATCGATTGACGGTTTTCATTGGCTTTTGGGATCCGTTCACTTTGTGAACGTTATTTTTACGTATCATAAATCAAAAACAAATAAAAAATCAAAAATATAAAAATATATAAAAACTAAAAATTAACAAAACAATTCTTTTCCTAAAGAATTGACCAAAAAAATTAAAAAATCCAAAAAGCAATCTTTTTCCTAAGAGATTGCACCCAAAAATATATATTATTGGATTCTCTCGGTTTTTATGTACATATAGTATTTTCCTTTAAAAAACTCATAAATACAAAAATATTTTCCATATATTATTATAAGTAAATACGTATACGTATAAGAACAATCAATCTACATATCTTCCATAAGTATTGCCGAGGCAATACACCGTGTTGAGGGGCGCTCCGGTCCTTGACACGCGTATCGATCAAACAAAATAAAGCAAGAATAGATAAATACTCTCAATAAGCAATAATTCGAAGAATACGAACATTTAAGTGAATAGAAAGGCGATGTGCTATAAAATGCCATCTAAGGGTCAATAGGTACTTAAGTGCTTCGCGCCACCTAACCCCCCGTTCACTTGGGAGTATTCTAAGAAGGAAAGCTTCATTGAGGGTCTTGCACCCAAAGTAGTATTACATATATTGTTACTTTCTTGTGGATATTTAATATCGAAACTCGAAGAGGATAATCTTATTCTTTTCAAAGTCACACGAGAGCTTCTCTCTCATTCCTCGTATTGAGTTGCATGCTCACTCGCGGGCGTGCACAAATACCGATTGGTGTACAACCTCTTCCTCCGAAAAGGAAGAAGAAAAGAAAGAGTAAGACCACCATCGTTCACCAAGCCGATCACGAGAATCGTGCTTTGTCACCACCACGAGGAGCCATGGCTGTTGATAACCGTACTTTGTTTGAACGTATGCAGACCAACATTCATGGATTTGTTAGTGCCATTAAGATTCCCGACTATCCCGCTAACACATTTGAGCTACATACATCTATGATCAATATGGTTGCTGCATCCCCTTTCTATGGCAAACAAAATGAGGATCCCCATGCTCATCTTAAGAGATTCCTTTCACTTTGCAATACCATTAAGCATAATGGGGTTCCACCGGATGTCATTAGATTGTTGTTAGTGTCATTTTCACTAGATGGGAGTGCTAAGCATTGGTTAGACACCCAACCACCCGATAGTATCACCACATGGGATGGTTTTACCACTAAGTTTTTGAACAAATTCTTTCCTCCACAAAAGACTATGGCTTTGAGAAATATGATTATGGGCTTTACACAAAAACCTAGTCAATCCTTTGGTGATGCTTGGGAAGAGTATAGTGAGTTGTTGAGGCGATGCCCTAATCATGGAATGGATGATCTAAGCAAAATCAATACTTTCTACAATGGCCTCAAACCTCACCACCAAGATTCACTAAATGCTTCCGCGGGAGGGAGTATTCATTTCAAGACATACCAAGAGGCTTTGACCATTATTGAGACTAAGGCAATGGTTCAAACCAATGATCCATTTGAGGAAAGAGTTCATGTTATACAAAACACTTCTCAAATCCCTTTTGACAACCAACTCCTCAAGTTTCAAGAAGCTATTTTTCAAAGGATGGATAGAGAAAGTGAGAGGCATTTGCAAGCACAACAAGACATGCTTCAAACTTTTAAGAGCATGACATTGAACAATTCCTCAAACAATGTGAATGCCATCACCATTTCTTGTGTTACTTGTGGAGGACCTCACTCTTATGAACAATGTGACAAGGTGCAAGGGTATCAAGGGGAATGTTATGCTTACCAAGAGGAACACCGTGAACACTTCAAGCCTAACATCAATCCAAATAACCTTTCTTACAAATCCCAAAATTACCTTACTCCACCCGGCTTTCCACCCCAACCACCCACCCAAATTCCACAAAATCCTCCTCAAATTCTAGCAAGGAATCAAGGGCAAAGACAACCATACCAAGGCAATAATTACAAAGCTCCCAATCAATTTCAACCTCAAGCTAATACCTTTTATCCACCACAACAAGGATTTAATCAACCACTTCCATTTATTCCCAATCAAGCATATGCTCCAATACCAAATCAAGCTTACCCTCAAAATCAAACTCAAGGATATGGGATGCAAGAGACTCAAGAGTATGTTGACAAGAAAATGCGTGATATTGAGAAGAGAATGAATGATCAAGTGAAACGTACAATAGAGGAACAAATTAATAGGGTTTTAGTGGCGGTAACTCAAAGACCACAAGGAGCTTTACCTTCCAACACACAAACAAATCCTAGGGCCAATGTCAATGCTATTACAACAAGGAGTGGTACAACAACAAAGGATCCTTCACCTCCTAAACCTACTATTGTTCAACCCACTTGTGCTCCTACTTGTGATAAGCCTTCTACTTCTACTCCACCTCCTCAAAGTGCTCCTATTCAATCAAACACACCTTCTCAATCACCTCATACTTCTCCTTTACCTTCCACACTTCCCAATGAAGAGGCTAACAAAGACAAATCTTCCACTACAACACCTATTCCACCTACACCCAAACCCACTCTTCCATACCCTTCAAGGTTGAAAAAGGACAAGTTAAAGAACAAAGATGACATACAAGTGTCCAATTTCTTAAGGATGTTCAAGCAACTCAATATCAACATATCCTTTGCGGAAGCTCTTGCTTATATGCCAAAGTTTGCTAAGATGTTCAAGGATTTGCTCTCAAACAAAGAAAAATTGGTTGACTTGCCCAACACATCACTTAATGAAAATTGTTCCGCGGTGTTACTTAAAACCTTACCAACAAAACTTGGAGATCCGGGGCGCTTCTTGATACCTTGCAATTTTCCCGGTGTTGAAAATTGCATGGCTTTGGCGGATTTAGGGGCAAGCATAAATCTCATGCCTTTATCGGTTTGGAAACAACTCTCTCTTCCCGAGCTCACCCCCACTAGGATGACTCTTGAACTAGCCAATCGAACCATAGCTCACCCCGTAGGTATAGCGGAAGATGTGTTTGTAGGTGTGGATAAGTTTACTTTTCCGGCCGACTTTGTAGTGGTCGATTATGACATGGATCCTAGAGTGCCTTTGATTGTTGGTAGACCGTTTTTGAGAACGGGTCGTACCTTGATAGATGTGGCGGAAGGAGAATTAATTATGAGAGTAGAGGATGAGAAAGTGGTGTTTAAGTTAGGGAAAGTTTGTGATAGAAGAGAGGTTAAGGAGTCTAGACCTTGTGAGACGATTAACATTGTGGATGTGTTAGATGAAGTGTGTAATGAACACTTTCATGATGCTTGTAAGAATGCTAGTGATGAGATTCCACATGTTGAAACCGTGGCCTCAATTGCTCCCTCTTTAACACCTTTTGGAGAGAGTGATTTCCTCTTGGAGGAATTTGAGTCCAACTTTATTGGTGATGATGATTCTCCCATTAATTGGGAAGAAGATATTCTTACAATCCAAAAGTTGCTCAATGAGGACCCTATTCCTTCCCCTATTCCACAAGAGATTAGCATTGAGGAACCTTCCATAGTGAAACCTTCCATAGAGAGTCCACCTCCCATTGAACTTAAGGAACTTCCATCCCACTTAGAATATGCTTTCTTAGAAGGAAAAGACCAATTACCGGTGATTATTGCTAAAGAATTGAAAGAGGATGAGAAGGAGCAACTTATTGAAGTCCTTAAGAAACATAAGAAAGCTTTAGCATGGAAAATATCCGACATAAGGGGAATTGATCCACATTTTTGTACTCACAAAATCCTTATGGAGGATGATTATAAACCCGCCATTCAAAACCAAAGGAGAGTTAACCCAAAAATTCATGAGGTTATTAAGAAAGAAGTGATTAAACTTTTAGATGCGGGTATGATTTACCCCATTTCCGACTCTCCATGGGTTAGCCCGGTTCATTGTGTTCCAAAGAAGGGTGGAATCACCGTGGTGCCTAATGAAAACAATGAGCTTATTCCCACGAGACTTGTAACCGGTTGGAGAGTTTGCATTGATTATAGAAAACTTAATGAGGCAACTAGGAAAGACCATTTCCCGCTTCCCTTTATGGATCAAATGCTTGAACGCTTAGCGGGAAATGAGTACTATTGTTTTCTTGATGGCTTTTCGGGTTATTTCCAAATCCCAATTGACCCTAAGGATCAAGAAAAGACCACATTCACTTGTCCATACGGTACATTTGCTTACAAGAGGATGCCTTTTGGCCTATGTAATGCACCGGGGACGTTTCAAAGGTGCATGATGGCAATTTTCCATGATATGATAGAGCAAATCATGGAGGTTTTTATGGATGACTTTTCCGTATTTGGGAACTCCTTTAGCTCGTGTCTCACCAATCTTGAGAGAATGCTTAAGCGTTGTGAGGAAACACGTTTGGTGCTTAATTGGGAGAAATGTCACTTTATGGTAAAAGAGGGGATTGTTTTAGGACACAAGATATCCAATAAGGGATTAGAAGTTGATCGTGCCAAAATTGATGTGATTGCTAAGCTTCCCCCACCCACCTCGGTTAAAGGTGTGAGGAGTTTCTTAGGTCATGCGGGTTTTTATAGGCGCTTTATACAAGATTTCTCTAAGATAGCTAGACCGATGACTCATCTCTTGGAGAAAGAGGCTCCTTTCATTTTTGACCAAGCTTGTTTAGAATCTTTTGAGACACTTAAGGAAAAATTGACTAAGGCTCCCGTTTTGGTTTCTCCAAATTGGGAATTACCTTTTGAGCTTATGTGTGACGCTAGTGATTATGCGGTGGGGGCCGTCTTAGGACAAAGAGTTAATAAGCATTTCCAACCTATACACTATGCGAGTAAAACCATGACCGGTGCACAACTTCATTACACTACCACGGAAAAAGAGTTGCTTGCTATAGTATATGCTTTTGAGAAGTTTAGACCATATCTTGTGCTTTCCAAGACCATAGTGTATACGGATCATTCCGCTCTCAAGTATCTTATGACAAAACAAGATGCTAAGCCTAGGCTTTTGAGATGGGTTTTGTTGCTTCAAGAGTTTAAGATAGAGATTCGTGATAAAAAAGGGGCCGAGAATTTAGCGGCGGATCATTTGAGTAGACTTGAGCATCCTTTTCAAGGAGATTTCCCACATCAAGAAATCAATGAATCCTTTCCATTAGAGGAGCTCATGTCTATCTCTTCCCAAGAGGATGCCACACCTTGGTTTGCGGATATTGCAAACTATCTTGTGGGCAATGTGCTTATTGAGGGTCTTACTTACCAACAAAAGAAAAAGTTTCTTAAGGAAGTTAAGTATTACTTTTGGGATGATCCATATCTTTTTAGGCAATGTGCGGACCAAATCATTAGACGGTGTGTAGATGGGCCCGAGGCATTTAAAATCTTAGAGGCATGTCATAAAGGACCTACGGGTGGACATTTTGGGCCTAACTACACCGCCAAGAAAGTCTTTGATTCGGGTTACTATTGGCCTTCCATTTACAAGGATGCCCAAGAGATGGTGAAATTTTGTGATGTTTGTCAAAGACAAGGAAAAATTACACAACGTGATGAGATGCCACAAAATTTTATCCAAGAGTGTGAGATATTTGATGTATGGGGAATAGATTTCATGGGACCTTTTCCATCCTCTAAGGGAAACAAGTATATACTTGTGGCGGTGGATTATGTGTCCAAGTGGGTGGAGGCTAAAGCCTTACCTACTAATGATGCTAGAGTGGTTGTAAAGTTCTTGAAACAATTGTTTGCTAGATTTGGTGTACCTCGGGCCATCATAAGTGATCGTGGTACGCACTTTTGTAATGATCAATTCACGAGAGTTATGAAGAAATATGGAGTGAATCATAGACTTTCTACCGCGTATCATCCTCAAACAAATGGTCAAACAGAGGTCACAAATCGTGGTTTAAAGAGAATTTTAGAGAGAACGGTGGGAGAGCATAGAGCTTCTTGGTCGGATAAGCTTGATGATGCTTTGTGGGCGTTTAGGACGGCTTTTAAGACACCAATTGGTTGTACTCCTTATAGGCTTGTCTATGGAAAAGCGTGCCACCTTCCATTTGAGTTAGAACATAAGGCATCTTGGGCTCTCAAGTGGGCTAACTTTGATTTAAACCAAGCCGGTTCACATAGGAAAGATCAAATCAATGAGATGGATGAGTTGAGAGCCAATGCCTATGAGAATTCTTTGTTATATAAGGAAAAAACTAAGAAATTGCATGATGCTAAGATTAAGAATCGTGAGTTCAAAGTTGGAGAGCCGGTTCTCCTCTTTAACTCAAGATTGAAGCTTTTTGCGGGCAAGCTTAAGTCGAGATGGTCCGGTCCATTCACTATTGCTCAAGTGTTTCCATATGGAACTCTTGAGTTGTCCCAACCCGATGGTCCAAATTTTAAAGTGAATGGTCACCGTGTTAAGCATTACTTTGGGGAGGACATTTCCGTTGAAATGGTCCAAGAGGTCCCCATTTTCCCCATGAATTAATTCATTGAGGGACGAGTCGAGCTAGAGACTCATTAACTCAAGCATCGTATAACTAGGTTAGAGTGTTGTAGGTTAGAAATAAGGGCATAGATTTGGAGATAAGTGTAGGGGAGACCTTCTTTTGTCTTCATGTTTGTTTGTAGGGTTGCTCACTCATCTCATGCTTTGGAGCTTATGGAGGAGGCCCTTGTATCCGGTTCACTTCGTTACTTTAGTGATTTTTCATTGACACGTTGTGCTTAAACTTGATTTCACTAATAGTAGTCCTTTCCTTAACTTGGGTTAAGCAAAGTCTATTCATTGTCATAAGTGTAGGGGAAGTTTTTATACTTCCATGCTCTTAAACATTGAGGACAATGTTTAGCTTAAGTGTAGGGGGGTCTTCTATCGAAGTGACCTTACCTAAAACTTGTCATTGTCTTGCATGATAACATGGAAAATTGGATTTTCAACATTTTTCAAATTTCTGATCTACTTTGGCCACAAAAATATGCATTCATAATTTTTGCATCAATCATTTTTCATTTGCATAACACATTTGCATTGTATATATTTCTTCTCTTATTTTGCATCAAAAAAATATAAAAAGGAAAAAAATATAATAAAACATGGTTTTAACAAATTTAGACTTCTTTGACATATTAGGCCCGCCATGGATATTTTGACTCAACCCGAGTTTGCTTATTTTAGCATTCTCTAGCTAGTATCCTTAACCATGTAGTCCTTCATTGGTCTATTAGGCTAAGCTTCCACCAATTTCATTCTTTGAAATTTTAAATTTGTGGAGAATGGGAAATGATAGAGTTGAAGCAAGTATAAAAGGGCTAGATAGACTTCATGGCAATTACTTGTGGCTAAACCCTTCTCTTCTTTATCTCTATTTTCTTCGCTTGTATATAATTGTTAATAAATAATCAAGTACGGTTTTAATTGGTTCGTAATCTCTTATGCATTTTTGGCTAATCATTTATGGTTGGTATGAGTACGTCTTAAGATTCTAAGTTAGCACGTTTTATGTGTACTAGACTTGTGTCATGCTCCATATTTAGCGGGTGTTTTTCCTTTTTCTTCTTTTCAAATTTCTTTGTGAGGAATAAAGAAAAAAATAAGAGCGGCTTAATAAAAAAAATGAGTGGCTAGAAAAAAAAAAAGAAAAGAAAAAGAAAAAAAAAAAAAATAATGCAAGACTCCCAAGAGGGGCAGTGTGGTGTTAATTATAGTGACTATTGAGTTCCAATATTACCTTGACGGGTTGCGGGGATTCAATAGATTGCTCCAATCCAATATTACCTTGACGGGTTGCGGGGTTGAAGATCCAAAATCTCAAAAAGATGCGGATGTAAATTATTGCGTGAGTTTTATTTTTCTTTCCTTAGCGAGTGTGTAGTTACTTATGAAAGCATGACATGAGGATTTTACACATAAGGCGAATGACTTATTACTCTTAATACGGACTTATATTAATTGTGAGCGGTTTTTCAAGTAATGGATGAGAAGATTACTTAGGATTAAAACCGTCCTTCCTTATTTTTGGATTTTACATTTCTTATATTTCACACTTTAATAATGACAAATTTGCTCACAAGCAATTTGCTCAAATAATAACCGGTTCCACATTTAATTGTCATGAATAAGTTGATGCACTTTTTACTTGTGAATGCAATGATTCCATTTACTAGCTTGGTATGGGGAAAGTGAAACTTGAGGGTGATAAGTGTCCATGGTACCCAAGCCCTAATCCAAGTCATTGAGTTCTTTATGAGTTATTTCCATCAAAACCTTTTCAAGAAAAATCAAAAAGATATAGATAGAATTGTATTTTAATCCATTGCATTGTTAAAAGTCAAAATCATGCATCATTTAGTTTAGAGTAGTATAGATGCATCTCATATGGCCAAGGTGGATTAATTATGAGGGAAATGTAAATTTTTAAGCCTTGAAAGATAATATTGCATGAGGACATGGCAATGCTCAAGTGTAGGGGAATTTGATATGAGCTTAAACTCATATCCTTTTATCAACAAATAACCCTAAAACATGAAGCAAAATACCCATTTATCTTGTAAAAAGCAGTGTTATGTGGTATGTTTGTGTTTGTGTGATCTTATGTAGGTAAAAGGATACAATTTCAAGCAAACAAGGAAAAACCAAGCTCAAAAGGATGAAAAAGACAAGGAAGGATCACAAGTGACAAGTTTTCAAAGCTCAAGGACCTATCTTGACAAGTCTTGAAAGTTGAGGGACTTAAAGTGCAAATACTGCAAAGTCAAGATCCAAGTCAAACCTGGTCAAACTACAAAGTCAATCAAGTCAAAGGGTCAATTTGTTGAAGAATCAAAGTTGAAGGGCCAAAATTGTCAAAGAAATGAAGTTTCTAGCCTAAAAGAGAAATCTGCCAAGTTAAGGGACTTAAATTGCCAAGTTTGGAAAGTTATTCATGTTTAATCCAAGTGAAAGGGCTATTAACCAATCAGAGACAAGGAATCAGTTCACACGGATTGAGCATTTAAATCCCACTCAAGCCGCCACATTTAATAACCCAATCATAACAGTGCAATCCACGTGATACTTTTTCCACCAATAAGAAGCTGCCACGTGTATCTCTCCTTCAACTAAATATTTTTCCAGGATCGCGTTTTTGATAGAGTGCATTTCAGAAGAAGATCAAAACATCAATCTTGCTCGTTTTGATGAGACGAATCCAATGGTGCAACTTAATTAGCATATAATTCATTGGATCAAAAATCCCCAATTCATGTTCATCACCTTCAAAATGGATATGCAGAATTCTTCCACGTGTCAAGCATTGATTGGCCTGAACACGTCACATCTCCAACAAACTCTCAAGTCTAGCCTATAAATACACCACTTGTTTTTCATTTTCAGAAGTAGTTAATTTTCAGAAAACACCTAGTTCTCTCAAATTTCCTTTTCTTCTTTTTCCCTCCTTTTCACCTAACAACTCAAGAGACTGACAACCTCTTGAGTTTGTTAGTTAGTTAGAACCCTTGTAACTACATTTGTAACTGAATTCAGCAATAAAAATTCAAATTCCAGTTTTCCCGCCAAATATTGTTCTTCAATTCCTGCTAGTTTCTTGCTGTTATTGGATTCCATTGTTGCTGTTTGAAGTTTGTTATGATCATACATTGATCATAACTGACTTTGTTGAAGAATTGTTGCTGTTTGATCAGAATTTCAGTCCTTTCCATTGTTCTTGAAGTTTTTCATGGCAGAATGATGATTGTAGCTGTTTTGGTGATTGATTTGAGTTGATAGCTAGTGATAGGAGGTGGTATCACTAGGGCAAGAGAGCTCAGCGCTCCTCTTCTACCCAAAGGATAACTACAATAGGTTTCATGCTTCTGTTTTTAAATTCCTCTAAACAGTTCTTGCCTGCTTCAATTTCTAGTGTAAAGCTGATGGCTGCCTGTTCTATTTGATTAGTAGTTGTTCATTAAGTGATCCTAGTGTATTGTAGCTTGTTCTTGTACTTTTGTGTTCAGTTGTGAAGTTTTAAGTTTAATTTCAGTCACTTTTTAATCCTATAGCTTAATTGAGTTCTAGTTGGTTTAGTAGCTTGATTTCAGTCTCATTAGCCTTCATTTGGATCACATAAACTAGTTTGCTAATGCTCTTTGTCCAGTCTTAATCAGAACTCAATAATCCTTTGTAATAGATTGATAAAAATCAGTTAAGGTGTGTTTGGGACTAGTGTTAAATCAGATTTCAAGTTTTGTTAAGTGGTGTTTAAGTGTTCATTTGCAGTCCTTAGAAGTTAACAAGTGTTTTTGAGCCTTTTGTAAGTCAGAATAAAAGTCAAAAAGGCAATTGGTTGATAAAAACTTTGGGTCATATTAGTTTTCAGTTTTAGTTCATGAACTTGCCAAATTCAAGTGCTTATTTCTCCTTCATTACTTGTTCAAAATTGCTCAAACCAGTCTCTAGTTAAAGCTTACATCATAATCTTTTAGTATCTAGGAGGAAACTCTACAGTATCAAGAAATAAGCTAGAAAATAGCTTATTAGTTAAGACCTGAGCAAATTACATTCTCTGATGTGATTTGCATTCTGATTTCCTAGTTCTAATAATCCACTTCATAAAAGTCCTTATTTTCTTTCACAAATCTGATCAGTAAGTGTTGAATATCAAGTTTTGAGAATTTGAGCTTTTTCAAAAATCTGGTCAACGTTTTGGTCAACATAAGCTCATTTGAGCTTATTTTCAGATATCTTGCTTATTAGTGGATGAAATTTGTTCTAGTTTGATTTCCCCTGCTTTATATCAAGTGCTTATTCATTTTCTTTACAAAAATCAAGTTGTGGATGTTTGGATTTTTCTGTAGCTTATTTTGAGCTTATTAATAAGCTCTCTTTTGCTTATCTTTGACTTTTAGGCTAATTCCTTGAATACACGTTTCTTAATCTGAATTAGAAGTTGTTTGCAAGTTGACTCATTAATTTTGGTTCAGAAATAAGCCAGTTCCAGCTTATGCAAGTGATAAGCCCGTTTTTGGTTTAAACATTTTCAAAAATTGCATTTTAGTCCCTAGAGTTCTATTAAAGTTCTAAACCTAGCTAATCTTTCTAATTTTGTGGAATTTGCAAAAGTTAGTCCCTGGATTTGTTAGTTTGTTACATTTCAGTTTTAGAAGTTTGTTAGTTTGTTAAATTTGGTTAGTTTGTTAGAATTTTTACAAGTTTAGTCCTTGTAGTTAACTAAATTACATTTTTAGTCCTTATACTTTTAAATTTTGCATTTTAATATTTTACTTGAATAAAATTTGGAATTTGCAATTTGTTTTACGTATAAATAGGTTTATATTTTTTCATTTTTACTTAGTGTTGTTTGAATTAGCAATAGATTACCAAGCAAGCTTGAACAACCAAAAACAATTAAAAATTTGATATTGATTGGACTTTCTATTAGTTAAGAACTGAGAAAACGAACTTGCATTATACTCATTTCACAAGTCTTGGCAGTATCCCAAAAAACGTGTGCAGGGGAATCTTGTGTGGGGTTGTGAGGTGGTGAGGTGTCTAGTTTTAAGGTTGGGATGTGATTAGGGATATGTTAATTACTAATCTGGAAAGAATTAGGGTTTAATTCAAAGGATTAAACATTCCTCTAATTCGTGTTCTTGGTGAATAATATTGAGTTTAATCCAGATTAAGTTTTGAAAAGTTGTTAACCGCCCATTTTAAACTTATTAAATAAGTTTGTTAAACCGGTTATGGGTGGGATTTGAGGTGGCAAATTGGTGGAATCTGATTGGTGGGATGGGGTGAGTGGGGCACGTGGCGTGTGTTGGATGGCCTTGGTAACTTTGGCTGTCTGCCAAGTTAAACCCCTCAATTCTTTAACTTCCTTCGCTTGCTATTCAAACAGCCAAAACTCATTTTCCTTTGTTATACAAGTTCCATTTTTCACATTTTTGCCCCAAATACTTTTCCAAAGTATTTTCAGGGGTATTTCTTGCCAATTCTTGATTTTTGAAGGACTGATTTGGCATTTTCTTTATTGATAATGGTCTTGACTTGTCTTGTTGACTTCTTGGAGGACTGAGTTTGCCAAGTCATGATTAATGAGGGACCATTTTTGCCATTTCTTCAAAGTCAAGGGTCCTTTTGGTAATTTTGACATTTTTAAAGGACCAAACTTGTAATTTATTGTAACTTGAAGTCCTTCATGGTATGTTTGACTTTGAGGAGGATGAATATTGACATTTTAGTTTTGTTGAGGGATTAAAATTGCCAATTCTTCAATGTGGAGGGTCCTTTTTGCAATATTGACAAACTTTAGGGACCAATCTTGTAATTATGAAGATACAAGGGTATAAAGTGTTCTTCAATATTGGAGGACCCTTCTTGTATAATCTTCAAATCTTCAAGGTTTATTCGTGGAAAATCATCACTTGGGTCCGGTTCATTGTGCGGCTTCTTTTCCCGTGTTCGTTTTTGCATGTTCTTTGTGATCTTTTGTCATTTCCTCAATATCTATACCTAAAATACACAAGTAACAAATACAAGCATAAATTGGGTGTTTTGATGATATTTAATGCATTTAAAGCCTGTTTTGGACGATGAGACTATGTATAAAAGCAGTCTCATCACTCCCCCATACTAAACCATTGCCGTGCCCTCACGCAATGCTAGAATAAAGTATCGTAGCACCTCCAAAATTCATTTTTATTCACTTTTATTGAATGATAAACTAGCTACACTACTACTATTACTACTACTACGTTTTAGACATAATGTATGATTTTCATCGCAAAATGGGACGTTTAGGTTCATGGAATAAGAACACTTGAATGCTTCGTTAGAAATAATTTCATCGTCCTCGATTTTCACCCCAATTCCATGCCAAGCGTGCAACGAGATCATTGTCATTATAAGTTAGTAATGCTAACACTACTCATATGCCCTAATCACGTACTTATCCTCTCATTTTCCTAAGTTGTATCTCTTATATTTTATTTTGTCTTGAATGTTTCACGAGGATACATTGTTTGACTTATGCGATGATAGAGATTTAGGTCTAAAAATAGAGTCCTAACGGTGTAATCAAGACCATCAAATCAATAACCCCTCCTAATAGACAACGATGTCAAAAAATTAAGTCAACAAGAAGGATCGATAAACACGGTTTTATAACGGTTTTGAACATGAGACTTATTACCAAGAATTTTATACGCCCCCTAACGGAAGGGCCTTATTATCATAGGTTTACCTCCATCTTTTATTCAACTTCGCCATGAAGCTTTTATTATGACTTCGGTCTTGCCTTGCCTTTTATTATCCGCCAACATCGGTGGTTTTATTAGCCAAAGACGTATATCCTCACGCAATGCTAATTTTGGATCTTTAAAGCTTCAAAGATTAAGGCTTGATTCACTTTCAATTTTGCATAGATTTTTCGGCCTTGTGAGCTTCAAATTGTTTGCTTGATTTAGGTGAGAACTTGAAATCTTATTATTGGGTGAAGCTTTTGATTATTCGGGTGCCAATACTTCAAAACCGTGACGCTGGCGATACCTTAATGTCTTCCCAATTTAACTACACGGAAGCTACTAGAAAAGACTAGAAACCCAACAATCAAGACTAAACCGTTAAGTCAATATTTATTAAGCAAAAAATATTTACAAGCGAAGGGAGAATAAGCAAACAACGAGAACACATGAGTTTTTGAAAGAATATGAGTACTCTACGTTTAGCATAGTAACTTATAATTAACCCTATCATTTCTCGTCCTCATTTAAGAGACTTAGCCTAATGTGAAGTTAAGGAATCAAAGCTAAGTGCTAAACACGCACGGTCGAGTCAAAAATTACTCTTATTCTCGCCATCGGAAAATCTACATTTGTGTCTTCAGACACTTATAAAAGATGAGAAAAAATTTAAAATTTTGCCATTTTTAGCCTTATTTTGCAACAAAATGATAAACAAAAAGATAAACTTTGGAAAGCGTGAAGGTTTGGAAAGGCAAGTATCTATTCACCCCCCATACTAAAGTTAAACATTGTCCTCAATGTTTTGAGTCTAGGGGTGCAAACACCCCCATACTAGAGACGTAGTCGAATGCCTAATCTAGCATGGAAAGGGTGCAACCGTTAAATTTAAAGCCGTTTATGAAGTGTGCTATAAACCTAAGGTTAGAATATCAAAGGATATATCATGGATATTGAGAAAGTCTTCAAAGCAAACGATCGAGTGCTCCCATAAAACGAACACGAGAGGCTCCAATCGTGAAGATCATGATCTAAAAACCACAATTCACAAACAACCACGGAACAAAGGTAGGAAGGGCACAAATCCCCTCTCATTAAACTAATTAGAAAGCAATAATATTTACAAGTATAAGCATGGGTCTCCCCCACGAGGCACCTTGTTTTTGATAATCGAGTCAAAATCTCGACTCGAATCCCCCATAAATGTGATCATTTAGGGATAATCATGGTATGGTCAATTTTTGGTAGGGCTTACATGATAAACAAGACCCAAAAACAACCGGTATTAAGGACTAAGTCCTTTGATGGCTCAAAATACCGGGATCGAAGATGGCGTTCTCGTTTTCATTGGATAAACAAATCAACGCCACTTCAACATGTGCCAACACAAACCCAAAGGGTTTAAAGAAAATAGATGAGAAGAAATAGAAGGGTGGGACAATGGGTAAGTCATAAAAACCATGAGCTACTCGAGGTAGACTCGCACCAATAAAATAGAAAGATTTTCCATTTATTGCATCGATGCAAAACCGAGATTTCCTTTTATAAGCAATTCCGGGATCAAATATCTCGTCCTCGGTGGAGAGAGGGGAAGGAACATAAGGGGCTTCCCCCACACTAAGTCCACACAAAGCATCGTCAAAAGGATAAGACGAGCTTGTAGCACTCAAAACAAGACGTGATGACGGAGTTAGCTTTGTAGAAAAATCTTTTAAATCCAATTTAAATTTTTTTCCTTTTTCATCTTTTAAACTCTCCTTAAGAAAACCCGACTTGATTATGTCAAAAATATTTGGTGTTTCTAAAACAATGTTAGTCACACTAAAAATTCTCACATTTGAAAACTGTTTTGGTTTTGGTGGTGGTAAGTTCTCAAAACGTTTGTCGACAAAGAAAACTTCCCCACCGGGGTCAACATATTCATCATCCGAAGAATCATTCGTGATTGGAAACGTAGGCTTAACACTATTAACCTCCACCGACGGAGGGGACGGAACATCGTTTTTATCATCAACTCCTAAAACTCTTTTTGAAATTCTTTTGTAAATGTTTTTGATGGGATTAACATTGTTCAAAGACGTGATAGAATACACATGAGAAAGCATAGAGTTTTGAGTTGCATTTATGACGAGTTCTTCCTCATTGAAACGAAGAGTGATTTTCCTATCATGCACATCAATAAGTGCTCTCGAAGTATCCAAAAATGATCGACCTAAAATTAGAGGAACTTTAGGATCGATGGGAATGTCAACAACGATAAAGTCCACGGGATGGTAGAACTTTCCAACTTTCACGAAGATGTCCTCGGCTACTCCACAAGCTAGAATCGTAGAATGATGGCCATCTCGATTGACATTCTTAAAGGAGTGAGATTAGGAAGATTGAGCGACTTAAAAATCTCAAGAGGCATCAAATTTATACTAGCACCAAGATCGGCCAAGGCGTAGCATTCCTCCATATCTTGTATTGCACATGGGATTAAAAATTTACCGGGATCACCGACTTTTTGAGGTATGCGGCTAAGAAAAACCGATGAACAACTAGACGATTTTTGCAATTTCTCTTTGTTATTCAACATACTTTTGAAGTTTGCGGTAAATCGAGGCATCATGACCAAGGCGTCAGCAAAACTTATATTAAAATGCAAGTCACGAAACATTTTCATAATAAGTTCAAATTGATAATTATTTCGTTCTTGTGCCTTTTCCTTGTTTCGTCTTGAAGGGTAAGGTAAGGGTGGTGTGGGTTGGGGCATAGGCAACGGCCTTGGAATCTCAGGTTCCACTATTGGTATTGGTTCAACCGTAGGTGTGGTTTGAGCGGTACTTCGTGGGCTTGGAATTTGATCCTTTTCGACCACCACCGCGGGTCCTTTCTCTTTTTCCTTCTCCGTAGAAGTACTTGGACGAGAAATGGGTTCTTTGAAAATTTTACCACTACGAGTAGTAATAACCTTCAAGTCTCCTTTCGGGTTTACGATGGTATCACTAGGAAGACCACCCGAAGAAGAAGGTTTACACATGATAGCTTCAAACATTTTTCCCATTCGATCTTCAAACTTAGATTTCCTAGCATCCGCTTTTAACAACTCTTGCTTAATTTCATGTTGACCTTGCTCCATTTTTTGTTGATTTTGTTGGAGACGTTGAACATTTCCTTCCTTTTTATTAGCATGAGTCTTAAGTTCATTAGCAAGTTCGTTTATAAGCTCGTTTTTCAACTCGGATCTTAAGCTAACCATCTCACGTTGCATATTATCAAACTTAGCATCGTTTGCTTTAGTATAATTCAAAAATTCTCCTTGAAGATTTTTGGTGTGATAATTTTGAAAACCTTGTGTGGTAGTTTGAAAATCACGGTTTTGGTTTTGGTTTGAAAGTTGCCTATTTCTACTTTGATAATTACCCTTATTGAAGTTACGTTCATTTCCTTGATAAGCACCATTTTGATTGTTTCGATAGTTGTTAGCATTTTGATTTTGTGGAGCTTGATTTTGGCGGGAACCTTGACCGTTTTGATTATAAGTTCTCGTGGCTACATAATCATTCGAAGTGTTACTGTGACAATCCGTCAATTTATGATTGATATTTTTATTCTCAATATTTAATTGAAAACATTATTTTAATTTTACAATATGAACTCACATATTTTTGGGAAGAAATTTGGATTTACGTCTTGAAGTAGCATCGACTACGTCTAAACCGGATGATTCAACGTTACGTGCTTACGTTTACATACACCGTCCTTGGTGACAGTCCGACATTTCAGAAAATAAATTTGTCCATGAATATTATTTTGGAGTTTTTAATTTGTGTTGGTTCATAAACTCACAAATTTACGAGAAGAGATTAGGACTTACGATTTTAATTTAACGTCCTTTACGACTAAACCGGAAACCTTAGGATTACGTATTTACGTTTTTTAACTCCGTTTTTGATGAGACAATTTTTATTTGATTCGTTTTGTGACGTTGATTCATAATTTATAAAAACGTTTTTCGTAAAACGACCCGAGGGCACGCAAATCGAGAAAACTAGAATCAAGAAATACCCGTAAACTAGTGAGATGGGACAAAACACATTGTCCCACCCCACTAGCTTGGTTGGGACGGAAACTTGACACCACAACATCAAGGTGGCATCAAGTTTAGCTTACACATTCCATGTGTAAGCCATGCTTACATACTAAGCTAACTTTTCCCACTAACACACCAAACTAGCAACTTGTTTTTCACTTCCACCATTTCTCACATGCAAAATCCTCTCAAACTCTCTCAAACTCCATCTCTTTGCCGTCCAAAATATAGCAACAAACACCCCATTTGATCTCTTCTAGCCATGAACCACATGTTTACTAGCTCTATTAAGGAGTTTTCTTGAAGCCTTGCTCATTTGGTGGCCATATTAACAACTTTGGAGGTGATTTGCTTGTGTCCTAGGGCTGATTTTCCAACCTATGTTCTTGATATTTGATGGTCTTGGAGATACTTGTTGTGTTCATCAAGTTCTTGTCTTCCTAAAACAAGAAACCCACTTGGTTGGTAAAGAAGATCATCCTCTCCATTTTTCTCTTGTTATTTTGTAAAGAACAAATGTATTTTATTTCATTTTGTATATGTATATGATGTATATATGATGATAAAAATGTTGTGTGGGGATCAAGTGTTGATAGATATGCTTAAAAAGGATGATAACTATAAGAAATAAAGCTAAAATCTTGATTATTTAGTTGGCTGTATAAAAACAGTAGATAATTAAAAGATGAACTGATAAAATTTCATGGTTTGATCCATTTACAGTAAGTAGAAGATGTTATACACATGTGACAGTTGGCCATGCAATGGAATCAAAATAATGAGTGAGATATGATCAAAACAAGTTAGGTGGTCTAATCTGAATAAGCAGTTTTGTAGGGACTGTTAAGGCAACTTAAACTCAAAATGGGCAGTAGCTATAACTAAGTTAAATGTAGCACATATTATGAAGATCATTCCATCCACAAATGAACTTCTAATTCATTATAGAACTCCAGATATGTTAAAAATGGTGAACATGAAGTTAAAAATCAGATTTTTGGAAATAATGTTTATTATTATTATATAAGCACTCACATTATAATGTATAAAATGTAAAAATATAAACCCACTAACTTATAAAACTTATTTATATAAATATACAAAAGGTTAATTAAATGGGTAAATTATATAAATGATGGTAAAATAATATTTATAAGTAATAAAAACTATAAACTTGATTTTTACGACTTTTTCGGCTATCGCCGTAAAATTAACGTTTTTCGCCAAATAAAACATAGACGACCAAACCCGTCTAATGTAAAGTTTATAAACGTCATATACTGATGTATAGGTAACTAAGACAAGTAAAAACCGATAAAACCCGAACTATAAGAAATACGGACATTTACGAGCTAACTAAACATATTGGACTAATAATTGGACTTAATAAGATAAAAACTTGTAAAAAGAGCTTATTGGGCTTAACCCATTTGGGCCCAACATGAAAAGTATATATACTGATCATATAAGTATGAAATGGATTAAAACAAGTTAAAGAACTTATAATAGGCTTATTGGACCTAAAACACGTAAATAGGTAAAACGAGAAAACTAGTATAAAAGTTATCGACACATAACTCTAAAATGAGTAAACGAGAATATGTAAACCCACTTGATCATCATATATATATAATCATAATATGTATACATAATTGTTATTTTTATAAAGTCATTGGACATGAGTCTAAGACCAATTATTATTTATATAGGTTTCCGTGATTGAAGCACGTACCGTACGTCCGAATTGCCGATAACCCGCCTTCCCACATCAACGTGAGTTCATAGCCTCACACTCTTTTAAATGTTTTATAAACCCGCGAGGGAGATAACATGTTAGTTTTATAAAATAGGACACCATTTGTCTCGATTGTTTGTTTATTGATTTTGGACCCGAATGATTGAATGACCCGATTGTATGACCCGATAAATGATTAAAGGACCCGATAGATGAAATTAAATGGATTATTAAAGTTAGGTTATGTCAATAAAAGTCCCATTAGCATGAATTGTGAACTACCGGGATTTGGTAGACGCTTATGCATTTAATAGTACTATTTGGGGACGATCACCCCAGTTCGCGCCTTGACGGTTGATCCCCGTCGTGCCACATTGATTGGTAAGCGAATTTATGTATGAGAAGATTTCCATAGCGTGGCCTTTGTGACGACACGCTGCTTTAGATGGGCAAAATTGGAATCGGGTTAGCTACCCGTTGTTGGTTTAGTAAGGTAACAATGTCATGCGGCTTATAATAATCCAAATTACCGAAATACTAATAGACGCTCCGAATTACGATGTATTGCCTGACTAGCAATACAGGGTCATACTATTGATATTATGTCCGTGTTTTGGTTTTTATAACCATATTCATATAACGGTTTTTATTTACATACAACGTCATAAGACGTATTGTATGATGTTTTTACGACATTGGCTCGTATAATGATTTTTAAGGCAAATGCCTATATTATGATTTTCGATAAGGATTTGTATAAAATGACTTTGGCTATTTTATGGCCTATTAAAATGATTTGTACAAAATGATTTTCAGTAATAATTTTATACTGATATTATATTGATGGAATTTATTAAACTCTATGAATTCACTCGGCGTTATCGCTGACCTTTTCTTTTAACATGTTTTATCTCAGGTACTTGAAGGTAATTCTCGGGAAGACGACAAGAATTCATGGCCCGCACTTAAACAATATTTTCCATTCAAATACTTTGTAAAACTTTGTATGAAATAATATGACTTGGGACCTATGTAGCTTTGATATTTATGAATGGAAATGCTTTATTAATAAACGTCGCGATTTTTATGCGTTGTCTATGATGTGAGTAATGTGCTATCCCGTAACACCAACTAGTCTTCCGCTGTATTGAGTTGTATAAATTTGGGGGTGTTACAGTTTGGTATCAGAGCTCTAGTTATAGAGAACGAAAGATTTTTAAAACCAAGGTTTTGAATAAAACATTTCAAAATCTTTTAACTAAAAACATTTTTCTAAAAATGTCTAAAAATCTTTTGACTATAACGGTGCCGAAGAATTCCCGAGTTACCGACAAGGCCAGACTGAGAAGTGTTATTTTAATATATATATATAACTTGGATTATATATATATATATGATGTAATTTTATTACATGATTGTTTGATGATTATTTTGATTTTTATACGAGGTATTTATACGACGTCGATTGTCACAAGAAACCCTAACTCCCCTAGTAAATTAATCGAAGCTATTCTCGTAGGAATTCTAGCTATCCTAGATCTAAACCAAGTTGTGGATATTTATGATCCCAACAAATGGTTAATATTCGTAGAAATGTAGATATTAGTTGATTGTGAAATTGAAGAAGAATTGGCGAGATTAAATCCGATATCGATGTCATGACGATCTTTCCTTATAGAGTGGAGTTTGACAAAACTTTACCACCTAGAAAGATGTCATATGATTCGTTGTCATCCAATTCATAAATTGAAATCGAAATGGTGAATGTTGCACTTGAGGCTGTCATTGGAACCATTACCCAAAAGCCTCATGCCACTAATACCTTTCCGAGAAGTCTAGTTGAATGATCAAGTCATTTCATATTAATGACTCATTTGATAATTGTTGTTGTAAGAGCTAATAGGATTGGAAATTAAGTGTTGATTTATATTAAGATTGTATTGCCTTTACAAGGCCGAAGAATAAGATTGAAAGTATGGGAAAATGAGGTAGGATGTTTCATTGAGTATAAGTTGGTTGAAAACTTGAATAAAGTAAGATTTAACCCGTATGGAATATGAGATTGATAAGAGGAAGTCGTTAAGTTTTGTGATTGAATTATAAGGTTTTAATTGATTGTTAGTTCATGTTAAGGGTTGTTCCTAGGCCATTGTCCATTAACGAGGATGCCTAGTGTCCAACAAATAAATTGAGGAAATCTTCTTCTGAATTGGGACCGATGGATCTTCCAGGACAGGCAGGACACCTAATGACTCTTGTAGATTAGTATTCATTGTGGTATCTTTTAAAAATAATCCCTAACTTAACTGTGACATCAGTTGGTAGGATGAGTTCTGAGAATTGTATGACATAGTGACACGTAATGTGTTACGGTACAATTTTGACTTGTTTGTGATTAATGAGAAAGACTACCTTTGATTGCTAAATCCTACATGTATCGATGTTATCTATCCTTTATTGCTATATCCTAATGTTCGCATTAGTGATGCAACCATTGAACAAGTGCTCATCTTGATTTGAGTTACGTTGTGAATTAATCCTTTTGAGTGCCATCAAGATCATGAACCTCATGATTATTTGGCTAAGCTCATTTCCTATCATATTGTAGTTAGTTCTTGGTAAACAACTCTTCATCACTCTTTTGCAGATCACTAATTGTTTTTATAAGATAAAACGGTATCCTTTGAGAAAATTGAATTTTCATCACTTTAAGGATTATTCATAGTGAGATTTATAAGTGATTGTTATTGAAATGAAGTTGTTTATAAAACACTTTGGAAAACCTTATTGTTTTCATAACAAAGAAAATATTTGTAAATTTATCTTTGATTCTTATTTAAGAATTAAGCATGAAAATGTTTTTACTACAAACATGGATGATAAAATTTTGACGAACTGAGTATTGCATCGTTAATCTTGAAATTGTATATAGTTGCGCGCCTACATACAATTTGGAATGGACCATGCAAGACTGATTAGTAGTCACCATAAAACTAATGAATAAACACTACATTTTCTTTGAAGATTGTGAAAGATTAAATTTTATGAGATCTGCAAGAAGTGAAAAATAGGGACATAGTGTTAGGGACACCTACATATGTGCCCGTACCATCTATTCTTCTGAATCGAATTTACTCATCTGTGGAAATTGTCTTATTTGACAATCGACAATTCTTTCTTGTCCAATTCTCCCATAGTGAGATTCTTAGGAAAAGTATTTGATTATCGAATGTTGATACCCAACTGGATGTATCGACGTTCCTATCATTTCTTATGATTTGATTTCATTTGAATGACCTGGGTAACGATCCGAGGAGCTTTCGAATGCGTACTCAAATTATGAAAACATGGGATATATTCATATTCGTTAAATGTTTTCGTCTATATCTGATTTGAAATTCTCTCACATAGATTTTGCGTTGACCTTACTCTTTAGATGATAGTTATGTCTCTAGATATCCTTGAACTTGTGAAGGATTATGAGTTATTATTAGTCATTTGAGAAGTTCACATCTTATCGACGGCAATAAAACTAGAAAGTTGATAGTGCCAGTAGAATGGATTGATTGATTATGACATGACGACATTGTCTTAATTGACGGGAAGTCGAATTGAATTCCCCTAAATGGTAAGATGTTGATTATCAAAAGTGATATAAATAATTCTTGGTGGATGACGATATCCTATATTTGGAATTGAAATTATATTGTGAATGATTGTGAATTAGTCATAGATATTATAATCTAGAATGAACTTAAAACGAATTTATTAAAAAGATAATTCTGTTATCTGACACTTTAGGAGGTATTTGTTGGTGAATTACCTAAACTTTC
The DNA here is from genome assembly GCA_025667525.1 of Glebionis coronaria. NCBI lineage: Eukaryota > Viridiplantae > Streptophyta > Magnoliopsida > Asterales > Asteraceae > Glebionis > Glebionis coronaria. The sequence continues at coordinate 772,153 of JANFOE010000109.1, forward strand.
GCCACTAAGGCAAGTTGAATTTGGTATTTGATTATATTTCCGGTGTTGCACCTGTGGCATGTGCACTGTACGTCAGCACAATCTGAATTAAAGGAATTTCCGTACAACTGAAAAAGTTGTCGGAGAAAGATTTTATTATACCAAGCCTGTCATCATGAAGAGCTATGGTATTATCATTCCTTATATTTATAGAATACTGTGAACTGAGTAAATTGACAATCGACAACGATATCCATAACTCGAAATGGAAGATTTGTTCAATCATTTACAAGGTTCTAGCGTATGTTTAAAAGATTTGATTCACGGCATGGTTATCATCAACTTCGCGTCCGCGAAGAAGATTATGTATTCCAATCACTACATCCGGTACTTGTAATGAACATTATGAGTTTCACGTGGTGACGTTTGGATTGACTAATACACATGTAGCATTCATAAATTTGGTGAATCACGTGTGTAGGCTGTAATTTGATAAATTCATGCTCGTGATCATTAAGGACCATTTATTTGTTTATAAGAATAAGAAGGAGTTAATAATTAATTATAGATTGCCCTGAATTGGCCGAACAGTGAAAACCTGTAACTTGAATAATTAACACGTGATTAAGACTTGAATCTTTACATGATTTAACCATGTGATTAATAGATAATGGAAGCTATATTGACTTTTCAAAGATTAGAACCATTAACGCTTAGGGATTAAAAACTTAATCCTTTACATTAAATGACCATTGGATTAATCATGGTAAGATGTATGCATATAGACTCTTCAAAAATTAAGAGACCTTTTAAGACTTTGAATTTTACCAAAAAGAAATGGAAATATGTTTTGAAAAATGTTTTAACAAAGGAACTTTTGAGGGATTATACCCTTATAACCAAAACATTTAACTAAACCTCTGTTTAGGGGTAAATGTTTTTGCATACCTTAAGATAACTTAAGAAGGATTGAGTAAAACCATTTATACCATAATCTGAAAACTTAAAACGACAATTTTTGCTTTTCAAACTAAGAAAACTTTGACCAAAGTATAAACAAAGGTTTTTCGAACATTTACGAATCTTATTAAATATTTTTGATAAATCAACAAAAATCTTGTTAATTAAACTCAAATTTATTTTTGAACATTTTATATAATTGGTCGAACTAAGAAATTTAAAACTTTTAACGTTTACGTTTCATAAAAATTAAATAATTATTGTTAATTTACATATAATAATTATCGACGCTTTAGACGCCGGATTGAGAAAAACTGATAAAAATGATAGTTGAGACGAAACTGAAACATAAAAGATATGAAGAAAGAATTTTGAATAAATACGGTTATGATATTTATTTCATCAGGAAAGTGAACGTAATTACTGACGCATAATATAGAAAGAATATCTGAGTGAATTGTGGACATGATAATTATATCATCATAAGAAGTGAATATAGATACCGATGCAATATGTAGAAAAGATAAAGAACCAATTAGGACATGCTCCTTAATAATGAAGGTGCAAAATAAATTGCCGAGCAATATAAAAATAAACGATGTTTGTAAGAAGGATAATATAGATAATAAAAAGAGGTTTCACGGCTAATGTGAACCATTAGAATTATGAAGCCGATGGCATTAAATGTATAAAAGACCACATGTGATTGCCTAAGTATGGAGATTGTAAGATATAGTTATGTTGGAATTTGTAAGTATAAGTATTTTATTTATGTCATTTGTGACTAAAAGTATCTTTGTCTAAAGAAGTTGTACTGATGGTAATTATGAAGGCAGACATCGCCTCATACATTAGTAAACGTCTAGCTATTGCAAAGGTCATCATCTGAATTTGATTCGATTTGGGTCATCGTCGACCGACTGACCAAATCTGCTAATCTCATTCTCGTTAATGATAGAATCTTGATGAAGAAATAGACTATTTTATTTAAAAAGAGTTATGTAAACATAGTGTGCCTGTATCGATCATCTATATATCAAGATCCTCGCTTCGCATCGAATTTCTAGAGATTTGCTCAGAAGTCATTGAGAACGAACCTTGATGAGAGTACTATGTACCACCCCAATCGAAGGGACGAGGTAAAGTAACGATACAAAATACTATAAGTGTTGTTTTATGTTTGAATGATTGACCTTTGGTAATAGACCGTATAATCGTTTTCCTTTGGAGATATTATCATTGATAACTATCGTATTAGGATCGAGATCTAATCTTGTTAAGATTTAGATATTAGAGCAGTTGTAAGCCGGATTTGAGATAAAGACACCCGACATACACCCATTGTGAGTTGGACATGTCTTTTAGGTTTAAGGTTTCCTATGATGGCGAACCTATCCTTGCAAAATACCCGACCCGCGAGATCTGAAATGATTATTGAAATTAGGATCTTATTATTGACAGCCGGTAGTGGGCAAGAGGTTATGTGAATGTGAAATGTAGATCTTGAAGTGCCAAATGGGTAGCGAAGTTATGCCACAATTTTTAAACTTGGAAAAATGAATTCATGATCTGACAAATCATGGGATATAAGTCCCCGTTGTATGGGACCATTGAGATGATGTAAAAGATTTGGTTTGAAAGGCATATAAGCTGGATCTACCCTAGGACTTCACGGACTGCGTGAATTATGTTCGTATATCGAACTTGATGGAATATCTATCAAGTGAAATTCTGATTATTCTTAGTAGAGCTTAGATCGGCGGAAAGTTGCATTCATCAATAACCCGTGAACATCATGGATAGAGAAAGTAAGTCAACATTAAGCCTGATCTTATTCCCGTAGTTATGTTTGATGAAACTCGCGTATTGTAATTGAACTTGTAAGAAAAGACCGAGTATGGAGGAAATACCCACATGGCTTTAACTCTATAAGAAGCATCCTGTTTAGGGGTAAATGCTGTGACAATCCGTCAATTTATGATTGATATTTTTATTCTCAATATTTAATTGAAAACATTATTTTAATTTTACAATATGAACTCACATATTTTTGGGAAGAAATTTGGATTTACGTCTTGAAGTAGCATCGACTACGTCTAAACCGGAAGATTCAACGTTACGTGCTTACGTTTACATACACCGTCCTTGGTGACAGTCCGACATTTCAGAAAATATATTTGTCCATGAATATTATTTTGGAGTTTTTAATTTGTGTTGGTTCATAAACTCACAAATTTACGAGAAGAGATTAGGACTTACGATTTTAATTTAACGTCCTTTACGACTAAACCGGAAACCTTAGGATTACGTATTTACGTTTTTGAACTCCGTTTTTGATGAGACAATTTTTATTGGATTCGTTTTGTGACGTTGATTCATAATTTATAAAAACTTTTTTCGTAAAACGACCCGAGGGAACGTAAATCGAGAAAACTAGAATCGAGAAATACCCGTAAACTAGTGAGATGGGACAAAACACATTGTCCCACCCCACTAGCTTGGTTGGGACGGCAACTTGACACCACAACATCAAGGTGGCATCAAGTTTAGCTTACACATTCCATGTGTAAGCCATGCTTACATACTAAGCTAACTTTTCCCACTAACACACCAAACTAGCAACTTGTTTTTCACTTCCACCATTTCTCACATGCAAAATCCTCTCAAACTCTCTCAAACTCCATCTCTTTGCCGTCCAAAATATAGCAACAAACACCCCATTTGATCTCTTCTAGCCATGAACCACATGTTTACTAGCTCTATTAAGGAGTTTTCTTGAAGCCTTGCTCATTTGGTGGCCATATTAACAAATTTGGAGGTGATTTGCTTGTGTCCTAGGGCTGATTTTCCAACCTATGTTCTTGATATTTGATGGTCTTGGAGATACTTGTTGTGTTCATCAAGTTCTTGTCTTCCTAAAACAAGAAATCCACTTGGTTGGTAAAGAAGATCATCCTCTCCATTTTTCTCTTGTTATTTTGTAAAGAACAAATGTATTTTCTTTCATTTTGTATATGTATATGATGTATATATGATGATAAAAATGTTGTGTGGGGATCAAGTGTTGATAGATATGCTTAAAAAGGATGATAACTATAAGAAATAAAGCTAAAATCTTGATTATTTAGTTGGCTGTATAAAAACAGTAGATAACTAAAAGATGAACTGATAAAATTTCATGGTTTGATCCATTTACAGTAAGTAGAAGATGCTATACACATGTGAGAGTTGACCATGCAATGGAATCAAAATAATGAGTGAGATATGATCAAAACAAGTTAGGTGGTCTAATCTGAATAAGCAGTTTTGTAGGGACTGTTAAGGCAACTTAAACTCAAAATGGGCAGTATCTATAACTAAGTTAAATGTAGCACATATTATGAAGATCATTCCATCCAAAAATGAGCTTCTAACTCATTATAGAACTCTAGATATGTTAAAAATGGTGAACATGAAGTTAAAAATCAGATTTTTGGAAATAATGTTTATTATTATTATATAAGCACTCACATTATAATGTATAAAATGTAAAAATATAAACCCACTAACTTATAAAACTTATTTATATAAATATAAAAAAGGTTAATTAAATGGGTAAATTATATAAATGATGGTAAAATAATATTTATAAGTAATAAAAACTATAAACTTGATTTTTACGACTTTTTCGGCTATCGCCGTAAAATTAACGTTTTTCGCAAAATAAAACTTAGACGACCAAACCCGTCTAATGTAAAGTTTATAAAAGTCATATACTGATGTATAGGTAACTAAGACAAGTAAAAACCGATAAAACCCAAACTATAAGAAATACGGACATTTACGAGCTAACTAAACATATTGGACTAATAATTGGACTTAATAAGATAAAAACTTGTAAAAAGAGATTATTGGGCTTAACCCATTTGGGCCCAACATGAAAAGTATATATACTGATCATATAAGTATGAAATGGATTAAAACAAGTTAAAGAACTTATAATAGGCTTATTGGACCTAAAACACGTAAATAGGTAAAACGAGAAAACTAGTATAAAAGTTATCGACACATAACTCTAAAATGAGTAAACGAGAATATGTAAACCCACTTGATCATCATATATATATAATCATCATATGTATACATAATTGTTATTTTTATAAAGTCATTGGACATGAGTCTAAGACCGATTATTATTTATATAGGTTTCCGTGATTGAAGCACGTACCGTACGTCCGAATTGCCGATAACCCGCCTTCCCACATCAACGTGAGTTCATAGCCTCGCACTCTTTTAAATGTTTTTATAAATGTTTTATAAACCCGCGAGGGAGATAACATGTTAGTTTTATAAAATAGGACACCATTTGTCCCGATTGTTTGTTTATTGATTTTGGACCCGAATGATTGAATGACCCGATTGTATGACCCGATAAATGATTAAAGGACCCGATAGATAAAATTAAATGGATTATTAAAGTTAGGTTATGTCACTAAAAGTCCCATTAGCATGAATTGTGAACTACCGGGATTTGGTAGACGCTTATGCATTTAATAGTACTATTTGGGGACGATCACCCCAGTTCGCGCCTTGATGGTTGATCCCCGTCGTGCCACATTGATTGGTAAGCGAATTTATGTATGAGAAGATTTCCATAGCGTGACCTTTGTGACGACACGCTACTTTAGATGGGCAAAATTGGTATCGGGTTAGCTACCCGTTGTTGGTTTAGTAAGGTAACAATGTCATGCGGCTTATAATAATCCAAATTACCGAAATACTAATAGACGCTCCGAATTACGATGTATTGCCTGACTAGCAATACAGGGTCATACTATTGATATTATGTTCGTGTTTTGGTTTTTATAGCCATATTCATATAACGGTTTTTCTTTATATACAACGTCATAAGACGTATTGTATGATGTTTTTACGACATTGGCTCGTATAATGATTTTTAAGGCAAATGCCTATATTATGATTTTCGATAAGGATTTGTATAAAATGACTTTGGCTATTTTATGGCCTATTAAAATGATTTGTACAAAATGATTTTCAGTAATAATTTTATACTGATATTATATTGATGGAATTTATTAAACTCTATGAATTCACTCGGCGTTATCGCTGACCTTTTCTTTTAACATGTTTTATCTCAGGTACTTGAAGGTAATTCTCGGGAAGACGACAAGAATTCATGGCCCGCACTTAAACAATATTTTCCATTCAAATACTTTGTAAAACTTTGTATGAAATAATATGACTTGGGACCTATGTAACTTTGATATTTATGAATGGAAATGCTTTATTAATAAACGTCGCGATTTTTATGCGTTGTCTATGATGTGAGTAATGTGCTATCCCGTAACACCAACTAGTCTTCCGCTGTATTGAGTTGTATAAATTTGGGGGTGTTACAGTTACCATCCGCGGTAATGCACTCGGAAAAATCATGAGCTCCACCAAACGAAATACAACTCTTGGCAACCGCCTTAACCGATGCGGAATTCAAAGCATCTTGTGCTTTCCAATGAGTCATAAGAGTCGAAAACCTATTGAAAAACCGATTCTCCTCATTTGATTCATCTTGCAAGGCACTCATGTTACGAGACGACGATGAACCCATAGTGGAAACACTCGGTGTGTTACGAGGGCTATAAACTTTAGACCTATTCTCAATGATTTTCAAAGCCTCATCAGTCGTTTTGCACAAAAAATTACCACCCGCGGCGGCATTTAAGTAATCTCGTTCATGATCATTAAGCCCATTATAAAAAGTGTCAATTTGATGCAGTTCGGAAAAATCATGGTGTGGACATTCATGTAACATTTCTTTAAACCTTTCCCAAGCCATTGAAAAACTTTCATTAGACCTTTGAGTAAATCGTGAAATCTCGTTTTTCAAATGTGTTGTTTTAGATGGTGGAAAAAAATCATTCACAAATTTAGAAACGAGATCACCCCATGTCAAAATCAAATTTGGGGGTTCTTTCTCGAGCCATATCTTGGCGGGTCCATCTAACGAGTATGGAAACAACATCATCTTAATGGCATCGTGGGGTACATCCCTAAACTTGCTTGTCGCGGTGAGACGATTAAATTGCCTAATGTGATAATGTGGGTTGTCTTTTTCGTGTCCGCGAAACTTGTTGGCTTGAAGCATAGACATTAAACCCGTCTTGATCTCGCAGTTCTCCGCAAGGATGGCGGGAATCACAATGGCCTCTCCAAAACCCTCGGTGGGTGCTTGAAACAACTCCATCATAGTACGATTAGCCATGATTGCTCCTTGTTCTACAATAGGTTCCTCACTTGGAGGCTCTTCACTAGAAAGATTAGGAGTAGGTGTTGACTCCTTTCGGTTTCTACGTTTACGTGCACGTCTTGCTTGATTACGAGTTTGCATAAACGTCACGTACAACGTGGGGATGAGCAAAGAAGATTCTTTTTGGTGTTTTTTAAATTTTTCAATTTTTTTTGGATTTTTGATTGTTTTTACTTTTTTTGGATTTTTGGAATTGTATTAAGTAGACAAAAATCTACAAATCTCCTCCTTAATCAAATCTCTTGATTAAAGAAGCCTCAAGGAATGAAAACGATCACGTGAAGTGAACGCCTTCGATGACTTTAGAACGTTGGTGGAACACCAAAACGTTCAAGAGGGTTTAATCAAATGAAACCAAGAAAGTATATATGATATTTAATAATACTTTGGGCAGCAAAACCCTCGATTAGCTTTCAATCTCAAAATACTCACAAGCAAGAGGGGAAACGAGCCGGCGCGAAGCACTTAAGAGCCTTTTTCCTTAGGGTATATTTTATAATACCCGCCTTATACCCACCTTATAGTTTGTATTTTTCAAAATCGAGCTTCACGAAAGTATTTATCTATTTTTTCCTTTTTCTTTTGGTTTGAGATTCGAATACAATGATTGGGTAATGACCTCCCAAGTCAAGGTTGTGTTTTCACACTTTTGGAGTACTTGTGAATTTATTGTTCTACGTATACAATATATTAATAGTATTCACACAAAAAGCGAAAAACCGATAATACGTATTAGTAGAGTGCTACTAATACAAATAGATATTATGGCTATATATAAAAACAACCATTGCCAAATAAAAACACAACACGCCTCCCTGGCAGCGGTGCCAAAATTGATGTTTTGTTTTTTACACACCTTTGCTTTTGGAAAAACAAAAGGGTAATTAGGGTAAGTATTAACAAGTGATTTAGGAAAACCACAAGTTATGACCCAAAGTGGGGATCGTTCTCAAGGAGGCTTGGTGTGTGTGTGATGGGATGATTAACTTTGTGATTATATTTATTATGAGAAAAGAAAATAGAAACGAGATAAGAAGAGAATGACGGTTACGATGACGAATTACACTAAGACGATTAGTCGTACACGTAAAACCGTACAAAGTAGCAAAATTAAAAATTTACCCTGAAAATTCCTAGAAAATTGCAATAAATCCTAAATAATGCAATTAGAGTTTACAAAATATCAAAAATCACTCAAACCTTTTATTTAATTAAATAATAATTTTTTAATGCTAATTAAAGCCCAAAAAATCAATTTAATTGACAAAAAGCCCAAAATGAGATTTTTTTCAATTGTAAACCTCTAAAATTGTTGATCCCAAACTTAGATCGATTTAGCTTGTGTAAACGAGATTAGATCAAGTTATACACGTAGAGAAACTTTGTTTATGTATAAAGTAATTTAAGTGTTATGCGGAATTAACACTTAAACAAGAACACACAAGGATGTAAAACAAACTTTCACTTGATTGATTGAATCGAACTTGCTTACAATGAAAGTGTTTAACGTATGAAAAACTTATATGAAACATAACCTACAGGTCTTATTTTATAGACATAAGAAGCCTTGTACAAGAGTCTACGTATCAGCTATTCTAGGTAAAGATAATTATAGAAAATACAATGTTGATCCTATCTTTACTAGAAACAAACTAGAAACAAAATACGCGTAGACCATATCCTTCTATCAGTGCTTGTCTTCAACCTATCAACGCTTGACTTCTTCATGTCAATGCTTGATCTGTCAGCGCTTGTTCTCTTCTTATCAACGCTTGTTTTCTTCTTGTCAGCGTTCAAGTGTACTGGCTACATTTTATTCCCAACAATCCTCCCCTAAACTTGATATCTACTCTAGTAATCAAGTTTCTGAATAAAAATTAAGAACTAGGAGGAATCTTACAAATCTTATCATATTGGTAATAAACATGCCTAATCAAATCTTTGGCCACGTCACTTGAATAGTCAATCTCCAGCTGTGTTGTCTTCATCTTGTCCAAAACTTCTTTGGACATGGGATACTGAGCATCTACAAGAAGATACTCAGCAAACTTTGTAGAGCTCAAACAATACACATCAGAAGCTGAATACAAACGCCATTGAAGACCACTGATATCATCCTCAAGATCCTTCCAAACAGGATCTTCTTCTTCTGGTGCACACATTCTCTTGAATGTTGACCAAAGTTTTATTCCATTGACTGAAGTAGGAGCTTCAGTCTCATACTTGGCTATCAACAACCTCCAAAGGTCTGCCAAGTCTTCTCTATCCATACTTGCAAAGAGATACATAAGAGTAGTAAATGTGTGTACCTCTTTCCCATATCTGCCAATCTTCCAAAACCCACTTGCATCTTCTTCATAGCTAATGATAGGGTTTCTGGCATCAAGAGGTAACACTTGTACCATATCTGAAGCTTCTATGGGTGAGAGCTTAATGCTCCTTCTAAGAACAGCTTCACTGGGAACCACTTTATTTAGATCTTTAGGAAACTCAAGTGGGACTCCCTTCTTCAAAGGCCTTGGAACAATCATTACCTTCTGAATCTCCATCTCTTCTGCAAGCTCTTCTTTCCTCTCATCTGAAAGAAGTCTAAGAGTGTTCATTTCCTGCACTCTTGCCCAAATGGGATAAGCCTTGTACTCCAATTCTTGAAAAGATAATCCCTGCAATTTTGTTGGAAACTCACTTTATGTGACGACATTTAAGAATTCCCGTTAGTTATCATAGTCACGTACATTTAGACTAGACTAGGCTCGTTGTAAAGTTTAGGTTGTGTGCGTGACTATATATACCCCTCCTTAGCTTCCAAGGAGGGGTGTTGATTGTCATTTGTTTTGTTCAATACATTTTCTCTTTCACTTTCAACCACTCCTCTCTCTCTCTAAGCCAACAATGGCTTCCACCACCATCTACCACCACATTAGACCACCGGATCTTACATAGCAAATCTTCATTTGGCATCAGAGCCACGGTTCCATCCTTGGATCGTGTTCGTGTATTCGATTTGGTGGTCTAATTTTTTCTTATGTCTCGTCATATCATGTTTTGGTCCATTTTATCACAAATTTTTTGGTCACGTCTTCTTTTTGTGTCCATCTGTCCAAACAGTCGCATGTGTTGGGTCTCAACTTATTAATTTATTCCCTGGGTTTCATCATTTTCATGGTCAAAGGTAAACAAATCTATATCATATTATTTGTCCTTGTCTTCTGTAAAAAATGGTCAAGTTACCAGGTCAAGTTGCTGGTCAAAGGTCTCGCAGCATTTTTTATATATCTGTGCTGGGTTATATTTTTTGAAGATGAAGGTGAAAACCCAGATTTGCCAGAAAATCAGACCCAGAAATTACCTTTCCGGATTTTCAGGAACTAGTTCAGATATGGATAAGACGACTCTGCTTCTTGGTACGATCGCATGGATTGCGATGGGTTGGTTTTTTTGACACATTCCGATGGGTTCGACTTACCCATTGCGATGGGACTCATTCCGATGAGTCACATTGTGATGGGTGGTCGGATCTGTCGCAATGGCATAAGTCATGTCGTCATGCTGCCAATTTTTTCCCAACATTGCGATGGCTGGTAACCATTGCGATGGGTACCATTGCGATGGGTACCATCGTAATGGGTTCCATCGTAATATGACTTCAGACTTCGATGGACTCTATTTCATTTTGACTACGATGGTTAAAGTCTTTGACTGCAATGGAATATTTTTTTTACTTCAATGGACTTTATTAAACATCCTGATGGACAAAACTATGACCAAGACTGAAACCAACCCAACCGAGTCAACTCGGTAATTACCGAGTTGACTCAGTTCACTCACTGAGTTGACTCGACAGCCCACCTTATGTCACCACAAATCAATCTAATCCTAATTCCCTTCGTCACTTAATCCCCATCTAGACTCAATCAAACTGAAAAGTAAATATGATCTCAGATTCTTTCGTTTTGCATGTCAAGATCAGTTAAAGATCCAATCTCGAAATTAAAATATCATTGATCTATGTAGATGTTTTTCCATCTCTTTAATATTCGAAAATTTAAATGATGGAACATAAACAAGGATGTTTTGTTCATCATTTGTTTCGATCTAGACAAAGAAAAACAGAAACCATCATGCCATCACGAATTAAAACATAAACTTTCTTAGTCAATCTTCGAATATTCAAGAATGATTAATAACAATTGTGTTATAATCACTCTTAGATTCGTTTGATTAAAAACACATTCATCTCGAATCGCACTTACCCGAGACCTCACTTCTGAGACCTTGTTGTCGTTTCTCGTGTGATTCACTTTTATAGTTACTGGTTCGATTGATGTCATATCTATTTGAATGAGTGATTGTGAGAGGATTGATTCGTTTTTGTGAACTTGGCGCATAATTAGATCATGGATTAAAACGGGGTTTCTGTTAGGAGTATGTTGTGATTGATTGCATTTGGGGAAATTAGATTATTTTGAGATTATTTTGATGAGAGAAAAGAGATGGGAGACTTCGACGGAGGTTAGGAGGTGAGCAGATGAGAGATAAGGGGGGGCGGATTAGTCTATGTGAAGGATTATTTGTGAGTTTGTTTAGGGTTTGACCCCCATTTAAACCAAACTGGTGAACCGGTTTGTGACTTGGACAGATGGGTGATGGGCCATGGAACTCGTTTACTCAATTTGGGCCTTGGATACTCGTTTTTTTGATAAACATTGGCTATGGTTAATTTGAGTTGGGCCGTATATACACAAAAAAAAAAAAAAATTTTGTTTCAAAATTATTCATTTTGAATAAAAAGTTTTGTGTATTGTGGTATAATTTGGACATTATAAAGACAAATGTGACTGAAAATTTATTTGAGACGAGACCAAGAAAAATTTTGGCAATTTTTTAGTGGCTACAGATTTTGTTTGATCGGGTATTAATTACGTGACGTTGAAGACGGATTTTTCGAAGGCGTGTATTTATTTTATCTTTTAATAGATAACTTGCTCGTGCTTAATCCTAGAATGAAGACTTGGTTATCTGGTTTCCGGGTTCGGGGTGGATGGTTGATGACTCGGATAACTATCACTTAAAGGGGTTACATTGTTGTACTCAGTGTCACGCGCTTAGTCGACGTGGATAATTTCAAGAGGTGTTGTGCTTATAGACTTCTTCAGTGATGCATTGAGTACTTAGAGATTTCTCCACCGTTCTTCATTCAACAATAGTGCAAGCTTAAGTCACAAGATCGAAGGATTTTTATTCAGCTTCACGTTTGATGTATCCGGTTCATTCTTTCAGTGGTCACTTCAAATTGCTTTCATGTGGGATGGTAAAGGTGGCCATGGAGAGTTTATGAGAAGAGATTTTCGATCAACAGCTGATTCTCACCAAATATATAATTCAGCTTATTTATTATTCTCACCAGATTTCAGGTTCATGTGCGTACAATTTATTGATGGTTCCGAGTTTCGAAACCATCAAGGGGGAAGAAGAAGACACATTGAACGCACAACGAGTACACGTGATGAACTTCATACCTTCTTTTGATTTGAAGATACTCCGGGATGACATTTGTCATAGCCGCAGAGAAAATCAGTGTTTTAACTCGTGTCGTTATCAATCTCCAAACGGTACACTACTGATTCGAGGTTTAATTGTTTGATTGTTGCAATTAAACATCATCATTATCCTATATGCATTCCCGGGACTTAATTGACTCTGGTGCATCTCCAGAAGAAGATATGTGCATTTCCGGGACTTAATTGACTCTGGTGTTATGATGTCAACTTCATGAATGGGATAAAGTGTACACTTCAGTATTTGAGCTTCATAATTGGGATTGATTTACCTTCTTCAACTATGTGGGGAAAGAAGTGTATTGATTCTTTCTGGTATGCATAACTTGAACTCTCAGGGGGAAGAAAAATTCAGAAGAATTATTCAAGCGTGAGAAGAGAAGTTGTTGATCTACTTGGTGTGCCCCAAACTTTCAATCCCTCTTAGCAACATTATCATGTTATATGATGGGATTTGCTAGTTAGATTCCGCTGTGCGCTTAATCATTCTAAGCTTTATTGAAAGCTTTGAAGTTGCTTACGAGGATTGTTGGTTTAGGGGGAAGCTATTTAAAATGCTTCTACATCAAGTTTACGTGGCATGAATTAGGGGGAAGCTAATTCAGAAGCTTCTCCTTAACCAGAAGTGTATGGGTTACTTAGCTCGTGCCGTTACAGTATTTCTACTACAAGTTAAAGATGAGTCGTTTTGAAGTCAAAGGCCTTAGAAGACATCATCAGCATTGGACGCTTCATGGAAGCTCTTGTTCTTAATTATTTTGTACTTGTTAGGAAGAATATTGTAAGTAATTCTACACGTCGTCCCATGGGGGAAGATTGTTGGAAACTCACTTTATGTGACGACATTTAAGAATTCCCGTTATTTATCATAGTCACGCACATTTAGACTAGACTAGGCTCGTTGTAAAGTTTAGGTTGTGTGCGTGACTATATATACCCCTCCTTAGCTTCCAAGGAGGGGTGTTGATTGTCATTTGTTTTGTTCAATACATTTTCTCTTTCACTTTCAACCACTCCTCTCTCTCTCTAAGCCAACAATGGCTTCCACCACCATCTACCACCACATTAGACCACCGGATCTTATATAGCAAATCTTCAAATTTCTTAAAGGTCCATCCAGTTCTATGACATCTGAGTAACATGTAGTAGAGCTCTCTTCTATCCCTCTCCAGCAGTGAGAAAACATTGCTAGCCTTGTGTTTTAGAATTACCTTGCAGTCTCTTTGGACTCTTAGAAGAATCTCCAATCCCCAAATCTGGTCTGAAATTGTCAAATCCGGATTCTCTATAATGCTATTCTCCCAAGCATGGTACATTTGAACAACTTCTGGCATATCAAAATCTACTTGCAATTTTAACTCTCTCAGCTTCTCTCTTGCCAAGTCATCACCATATTCAAGTCTTTCTGGTTGTTCAATTATCATCACACTTGAATCTAAACTTTCTTCATCACTTCCTTCTTGTTCCTTAGAAGTGACAACAAATGGTGATTCACCAACCTTCTTCCTTTCTTGTTCCACAAGTTGTGAAGCCAACCTTGAATCAAACTCTACTTGTGCTGCATCCTTTGGAACTTCTACTTCTACAATAATTCCTTTACCCTTATCTAAAGGATCAATGATGGGTAAGGATGATGGTAATACCTGTGAAGACACTTCTTTGATGATAGCTGATGACTGGAATACATCAACCATATCTGCAGGTCTGTCAACGCTCAAATTCCTAGTGTCAGCGCCCAAATTACTCTTGTCAGCGCTTGGTGTGTCAGCGTTCAAATTTTGCTTGTCAACGCCCAACTTACTTGTCTCAGCGTCTCTAGTGAACTGCTCCATCATAGCTGTAAAAGACAAGTTCAAATTTGTAGGAGTAATCAGAGACGTATCAAAACCTGATTGTTTCTTCAATTCAGTAAGGGCTTCAGCAACACCCAAAGATTCTCCATCATATGAGCCTTTTCCACTCAAATCAAATGGCTCTGTAGCAGCTTCATGTGAGCCTTTATCACTCAAATTAACAGGCTCTGTAACAGCTTCCTCCCCTTTGTAAGAATCCTCCTCTGACAAAAGGACTCTTGTCTGCCTTCTCCTAGACTCAGTAGTTTCCAAAATAACAATCCTCTCCCTCAATTGCTTGAGTTCAAGGCCTTGTGTACTGACTGTTTGTACCAAGTCTGCATTTTGCTTTTGCAAGCTAATGTAGACAGCCGTCAATTCCATCAATGTGTATGGTTCTAATCTGCCCTCCTCTAGAATGGGTATTTGACCTCCCAAAGTAGAGTCATGGGGCATGGATGAGGTCTTAAAGATGTTAGGACTGTCTTGGCCTGCATCTAAGCCAGAACCAATAGTCCCAGCCTCATCCATAGCACCAACCACACTTGTGGTGGTGGTTCTCTCTGCTACATGGCTAGGACCACTAGAGGACAACACTCCAGTAGTCCTTGGACGTTTTTGCAACCTATATTCAGGTGGGTTAGAAGATGATGTGGATTGGGTGGTAGTTTGAAGGTGAAGGGGTGTGTGGGTCTGTGTGGGAAAGATGTCAACGTTTGGATTACTTGTGTCAACGCCAACATTTAACGTGTCAGCGTTGAAGGGTTCTTGGTCAATTTCCATGTGTTGAGGTGAAGGCAAAGGTTCTGGTATTGGGTCAAGTTGTGGTTGTGGGTCTGGTTGAGGTTGTGCTGCTACAATAACAACAAGCATAGCTTGGGTGAGGGGTAATTCACGGTGAGGGGGTGAGTTCATCTTGGTAAAAATAGCTTTCTTTTGCACAGGGATCTTCGTCATGATCCCTTGTGCAGTAATTTTGCACATCAAAAACCATTTGCAAAAACCTGGGATAAGCCAAAGTCATCTTATTCCCTTTGTTTTTACACATGCCATCAAAAATCAGTTTTGAAAAATTAAACTTTTGCCCATTTGCAATGCATACAATTGCACTAGCAATTGATCTATTAATTTCATTGTGTGCAGTACATTTGGGACTCAAACATTGTAGGATGACATGTATGAGGTACTTCCAGGCTGGGGGAAACTCTTGTTTATGATATTTGTTTAAAGTGCCCTCATCAGGGAAAGGATACCCCAAAGCCCGAAGTCCTTGTTCTATTTCATTAATGAGGAGGGTGGTCATACCATCTGCATCATCAAGATGCAAAGCCTGGCGAACCAAGGCTTTAGTAACCACCCAAGTGGGCCTATGAACAATAGCTGATAATGTAGTCACATTATTAAGCATTGAGGAACTTACAGTATTCCAAAACTGTTTAATATGAGTGACAGGGATGAGAGGAGCATGAGAAAGAGCATACCTAATAGGAGATGCATTCAAATACGCCACCATCTGGGTGTATTGTGGAAACAAAGTATCATCAGCGTCCAAATAAGCAATCATGTTGTGCTGACTCCTGAATCTCAATACCAAGTCACTTGGTTTAAACTTTGGTGCCATTGTTTGAAGAAAGCTGTTTGTGAATTATTGAGAAAGATGAATTATAGGAGAAATTTGTTAGACAAGAATATAAGATACCCTGTTTAAAAATAGGAGCCAAATATATAGGAGAGATAGGCACATGTGATTGGTAAAAAATAAGGCAAGAATTTTCAAAATATAATGATGAAAATCTTGAAAAGAAAATACGTTATCTTGTGCATTAATTAAAAGTTATCTGCTCCCAAAATTACGGCCCCAAAATTCTTCAAAAATAACAACTGGGTAGGTCCCAATGAGTGTCAACGGTAAAAAATAACCCATCAACGCCCAACGGCTATATTCTTGTCAACGTTTTCCTAAGCCATGTTAGCGTCTAAATTGGTCATAACAACGCTTGGAAAAATATTTGTCAGCGTCCAATAATAAAATTAATAAAAATGAAAAAGGACCTTAACAAAGTAATTTATCCTAGTGAAGATAACCTATAAATTGATAATTATTATAGGGCGGCAAGCACTGTCCAGTTATGCACACTTGCTTATGCAAGATAGACATAACAGTCCTCTAGTTTTCCTTGCTAACCAAAATTCTTAACAATTAAGTTATCTCATTAAATTCCTTGTAACTCCCAGGTAAACCCATTGCAAATCATTCCCAAGTCTCCCAACAGACCACATCCAATTCTAGGCCAAAAATGTCTTGGCAGCATGCATAGTATATCAACTTTGCCTACTACAGTGCCTCATGATTTAGTAAACTAACTCATACTCACCTGTGGACACAATCTAGAATTGTGATAAGAGTATTATAAGAATACCCAAAAGTCCTAAAGGTTCCTAAAACCTCCCCTTAAACTATGATACATATGTTGCCCAATAATATGCATGAATATAAAAATTTATGTCAAGATAGGAATATAAATATTGCAACCATCATCCATAAATAGAAACATGCTCAAATGATTATCCAAGGATCCATAAGCAACTATGTATCCAATGGTACAATGCTAACAACGCCTGCACACGTAGATCAAAAACCATAAAACTAACATTGTTGCTGACAACGTCACGATAACACTTATCAGCGTTAAGATAACCTTTGTTAGTGTTAGACAAATATAGTGGAAAATCTAACTTTTCAAAAAGACAAATAACAATGCATATCCTGTACATACTTTTACAATAAGACCCCAAAACACATATTAAGTGAGATTGATCATTCCAATACTTGTTACCAAGTATTGGAACCTTCTAGTATCAAAAGGTTTAGTTAATAAATCAGACACATTTTCTTTTGTGTCAACCCTATCTGGTTGTATTAAACCCTTTTCAAAACAATCTCTTATATAATGATGTCTAATTTCTATGTGTTTTGTTTTAGAATGATGTACAGGATTTTTAATAATACATAAAGTACTGTTCTTGTCTACAAAAATCTTGGTATGCATGAAATTATACCCATAATCCAACAGCTGGTTCTGAATCCATAAGACTTGTCCAAACAAGCAGCTGCTGCAACATACTCTGCTTCAGTTGTAGAATTGGCCACCACTGTTTGTTTCTTGCATTGCCAAGATATCAACCTACTCCCAAGAAGCTGACATCCACCAGTTGTGGATTTTCTATCAAATTTATCACCACCATAGTCACTGTCTGAATATGCAATAAGCTCCAATGGTGAATCTTTTAGATACCATAATCCAAGATCTGGATAACATCTAAGGTACCTAAAGATTCTCTTGACAGCATGAAGGTGACATTCTTTGGGAGTCACTTGATGGCGTGCACATGCACACACAGCAAACATAATGTCAGGTCTTGAGGCTGTGAGATACATCAATGAACCAATCATTGATCTTTAGTGCCTGACATCTACATCTTTTCCATCTCCAACTTTTCCCCAAGGGTTTTCTCTAGCCATAGGAGTACTAGCCCGTTTTTCATAAGGAGAAAAGCCAAACTTCTTTAAGATTTCTGCCACATATTAATCCTGAGAGATGAAGATACCATCTTCCTTCTGCTGAACTTGTAACCCTCGAAAGAAGTTCATCTCCCCCATTGCACTCATCTTGAATTTGTCTGTCATAAGCTTGGAAAAGTATTCACTCATCTTTGGGTTTGTGGAGCCAAAGATGATATCATCCACATAGACCTGAACAAGTAAGACATCCTTACCAGTATTCTTTGTGAATAAGGTCTGGTCTATGGTGCCCCTTTTAAATCCATTTTCCGCCAGATAGGTGGACAATGTGCCATACCATGCTCTTGGGGCTTGATGAAAATACATAGCTTTCTTGACTCTATACACCTTGTCTGGATGCTCTGGATCTTCAAAACCAGAAGGCTGCATAACATACACCTCCTCAACAATTGTGCCATACAGGAAAGCACTGTTCACATCCATTTGATAGACAGTGAAGCCCATGCAGGAAGCATAGGCTAGAAATATTCTTATAGCCTCAATCCTTGCAACTGGTGCAAAGACCTCCTCATAGTCTATCCCTTCCTCCTGTGTATATCCTTGAGCCACTAAACGTGCCTTGTTTCTGACCACAATGCCTCTTTCATTTTTCTTGTTTCTAAGAACCCATCTTGTCCCAATAGGTCTGACATATCTGGGACAATCAACCAGCTCCCAAACATCTTGTATAGCAAATTGGTGAAGCTCATCCTGCATTGCTTCCACCCAACTTGGTTCTTTGAGAGCATCAAAAATCTTCTTGGGTTCCTGTTGTGACAGAAAACAGGCAAACAAACATGCTTGAACAAGAGGGGTATCAACCTTCTTGTGTATATTGGCAATAAATCCTCCAAGACTCTGATGAGATCTTCTAGTCTGAACATGAGACATGACATCTCTAATATATTGAGAAGAGGGGTGATTCTTCATTATAGAAGTAAGAACTCCTCCCTCAAAAAGTCTGTTGTCATCAATCTCATCATCCAAGTTACCAATATCTTCTTCAGACTCCCTTCCATCAATATCTGAATGAACCTCTCCATTTCTGCTTGAAGGTTCACCTTGTTCATAATTCGAAGAGAAAAGATGGGCAAAGGTGTTGTCAACGCCTGAACCAAGATTGTCAGCGTTTGAGCCATCAACGCCTGAACTAGAGTTGTCAACGTTTGAGTCATCAACGCCTAAATTTGTCTTGTCAGCGCCAGATTTTCTGTTGTCAGCGCCTGAAGGACCATGCATGTTGTTAACTGGTGATACTTGGGGACCACCTTTTTCCTTTCCAACAGCAGCAACAGCAGCAAAAGCATCTGTCCATATGGGAATAGTGACATATTCAAGTATGGGAGATGTCTTGTCTGCTTGTGATCCAACCTCTTCATTAACATGTGTACCTGAAACATCAACAACTGGTTCTTCCACAACATTTGAAGTTACCTTCACAATGTCTGGATTAGTAACAGGCATATAATTCGAAGTCCTAGATAGAGGTTCCAAGTCAAACAACCAATTTGAACCACTTTCAGGATCACAAGGTTTATTCTCTAAAAACCTAACATGTACTTTTTCAAGTATACGTTTTTCCTTCTTAAGGTAAACCCTCTATCCTTTACTCTGCACTGAATAACCCATGAAATAGCCTTCATCACCTTTAGCACTAAATTTACGTAAGGCATCACTAGTATCTAGGACAACTACATGACAGCCAAAAGGTTTAAGAAAACCAATATTAGGTTTCCTTCCCCAAAGTAACTCATAAGGTGTTTTGTTATGTATCTTGTTGACTAATGCTCTATTCTGAACATAACAAGCTGTATTCATAGCCTCAGCCCAAAAAGCAATGGGAAAGTGAGCATCAGCCAACATAGTCCTGGCTGCTTCAATTAGGGTTCTATTCTCTCTCTCAGCAACCCCATTTTGCTGTGGGGTTCTGGCAATACTAAACTGTCTAGTAATCCCTTTATTGGCACAAAAATCATCCAATAGCTTATTTCTAAACTCACCACCGTTATCACTTCTAAGCATCTTAACTTCATTACCAGTTTTCTTCTCAGTCTGATTAATAAAGTTAATTAAAGTATCAGCAGTGTCACTTTTCATGGCTAAAAAGAAAGTCCAAGTAAACCTAGAAAAGTCATATGTGATGACAAAGCAGTATGATTTACCATTCAAGCTTTCTATATTAGTTGGACCAAACAGGTCCATATGCAGCAAGTGAAGTGGTTTAGAACTAGAGTGCACCTGTTTAGACTTAAATGAGACCTTGTGTTATTTGCCTTTAAGGCATGCAACACAAGAGTGGTCATTGTAGAAAGCCTTTTAAGGCAAACCATCAACCAAACCAAGTGTCACAAGTCTGTTTATATTTTTAAAGTTAATGTGCCCTAGTCTCCTGTGCCATAGATTACTCTCATCAACTGAAGCTTTAGCATAAAAACATGACATATTATTATTCATCCTAATACCATTAAGATTTACATTATAAATGTCCTTATGCCTAGGTGTCCTATAATCAATAAATTTCTCATCTGGCATTTTAAAATCCTTGCTCAACACCAAGCATTCACTATCAGTAAAAATAACCTTATTTTTGTTATCACAAACATGTGATACACTAAAAAGATATTAATCAAGTTCTTTTACCTGAAACACGTTTTCAAAACGCAAGTTGTTGGTGAGTAGAGTTCCTTTGCCTGTGATAGTTCCATATCCGCCTCCAAAGTAAACTTTATCACCATCCTTAATGGGAGTGAAGTTTGTGAGATAATCTTCCTTCCCAATCATTTGCCTAGAGCATCCACTATCCCAATAGCCATAATCATTCACCTGCTTTTGAATGCCCTGCACATAAAGAAAACAAATTAGTTTTCTTTGGGAACCCAAGCCTGAGCAGACTTGGATTCATCTAGTTGTTTAACAAGAACAGACTTAGTTCTCATAACAACCCCTTGTTCATCCCTTTTTGGATGAAATACCCAGTTAACTCCAATTGGTTTTGTGATGACCTTTGAAATTTAATTAAATCTGTTAAAGGTCATAGAATAGCATTAGAATTAGGGTTTTGATCTTGCTTAGGTCTCCATGTCAAGCTAGAAGAAGCTTTAGACCCCTTTCCTTGTGGTTGCAAATATTTACCATTATTTGGTCTGGCAACGTTTCTGTCAGCGTTTGATTTGGTCTTGTCAACGCTGAAATTACCCTTATCAGCGTTGAACCTAGGGTTTGCTACAGGAACCCATTGCCTATTAGACCATGTATTGGTCTTCTGAAAAGGTCTTTGTCCATGAGTGTTAGATCCTTTGGTAAAGAATGCGGCTGGTCTAACAACTTGTGGACTTTGCTCCACAAAAGTTTTGGGTCTGACAGTGTTTGACCTTTTGTCAGCGTTGACCTTGGAAGCGTTGACACACTTATAGGCTAAATGTGAAAAGCTACCACAAGTATAACAGGCTTTTCTAGACACAGCTCTAGGTCTAGAAGAGAAGAAACCTGTTCCATTATCAAGGTTTCCACAATTGGTATCACTAACTTACCTTTTTGGTGACCTAGTATTTCTATACATCTCTGCATATTCAATGCTAGGTTTTCTAACAGCGTTTGTGCCAAGGTCAACAGTCTTGCCAGTGATTGGGTTTGTTACTTTGATATGCGTAGACTCATTTGGGCTATCACAAAGCATGCCACCCTTGACAAACAAGGTAGGGTTGGCTTTCTTCCATTCATTCAAATCAGTCAACTTTTGCCTATATTCCTCTACTAGGGTAAGGACTCTTGGTGGAGGAATAAATTCCTCTTCTTGGAGTTCTGGTAAACCAGTCTAAGATAAGTCCTTTCTTTGGACACCATAGAAGTCCCCAACTGGTGGTGGAACACCAGCATACTCTTTCATCCCAATCCCAGTCATGTCCCTAGAATCCCTTTGTTTACTGACACATTCTCCTAGGGTTTGTGAGGCCTTATCAAATCTCTGAATTTAAGGTCTACATTATCCTTATTCTTGATAGCCTCATCTAACTTAGCCTGTAATTCAGCATTGACCATTTCCATGATGTTTCTAATATCATTACTAGCATTTAAATCATGTTTTAAGATATTTATTTTATCTTTTAGGTCAAACTCCATTTTCTTATACTCAGCTACAGTCTTTTCAGTTTGAGTAAGAGAAAGTTGATAGTTAGACAACTTGCATCTCTCAGTACTCACATCTCCTAACAATCTTAAAACATCTTTGTTAAGTCTTTCAGTATTTAAACGACAACCCTTACTACAAAAAGCATCATCATATACCTCATTGTCTGATGAAGATGAGGAGTGTGCCATGAGAGCATATTGAACATGCTCTTCTTCTTCTATCTCAGCAACCAAAGCTTTGTCATCTTCCTCATCCTTAGCCGAATAGCTCCAGTCCCATCCAACACCAGCAATTTCTTGCATTGCCACCATGGCCTTGGGATCCTGAGCCTTAACAATTTGGCTTGAGGGTTTTCCATCATCAGATCTTCCTGGAGATCTGCATTCTCTCATAAAGTGCCCCATACGATGACAATTGTAGCACTCAACCTTGGATTTATCAAATCCAGCAGTGTCCTTTGCATTAAAGGTCATCTTCTTCTTGAATCTTCTATTCCATCTGTTTTCTCTTATACTTGCAAGAGCCATATTCCACTTAATATCCATCTCCTCCAAATGTTCATCACTTATCTGCTCAAGGTCCTCATATGTAATCACTGAACCATTGGGCAATGAAGCAATGTATGCACACACAGTATCCAAATCAATACCAGCAGGCTTAACTCTTGGAGAGTCAATTTTGTATGTGTCAGCGTCTGAATGTGAGGCGTTGACAGAGTATGATCCAGTGTTGACACATGTTGATCCAGTAACTGGGTGCATGTATGAATCCTTCTGATTAAATTGGCCTTCACTATGTGAGAAGAAGGCTATGTTACTATTGGTAGACTTACTTCCATGATCCAGAAGAGTTTCATTCCCCAACAGCCTCAGTTTGTTATAAACATCATCAAAAGTAGAACTTTTATGAGTGTTGTTGGCAATTATAGATCTTGCCTCAATCTTCCATGCATCACCAAGGCTTTTAAGAAAAGTGGCAATAATGTCAACATCACCAATTATTGTCCCCATGAAAGACAACTTGCTTGTAATGTCAAGAAGTCTGCTTCTCACACTACTTAGCTTCTCATTAGGTTGAGACTTAAAAACAGCATACTCATGTAAGAGTTGCTTCCTTTTCTCTTCCACAGTATCAGCATTACCACCATATGCAACTTCAAGGGCTGCCCAAAGGTCTTTTGCAGACTCATAACCTCTGTATTTGTGCTGATTTTCTTTTCCCAAAGAGAGTTTCAGAATACTTAGGGTTTTCATATCAAACCTTTTCTTTGCTATGTCCCCAGCAGACACTGCTCTACCATATTCAGGTTTTTCTTTCTTATCTGCTTCAGAGCATCCTTGAACAGCTGATCTTGTAGCAATGGCATCTACAATCTTTTGAGCTTTATTGAATGTGTTTCCATATTCAATAATCTCCCAGAGAGTGTAGTCATGGATTTGCAGATATTGCTCAAAGTTGAACTTCCACACCTCAAAATTGTCTGCATCTAGCATGGGAATCTTGATGTTGTGGTTTGAGGAGGAGGAGGAGGTTACTTCTGGAGTAGACATGATGTTTTTAAGGTTTTGTGAAAATTAGGGTTTTTGGTGATTTAGGGTTCTTGTGTTCTTTTAGATCAAAGTTTCTCAACAAGCTCTGATACCACTTGTTGATCCCAAACTTAGATCGATTTAGCTTGTGTAAACGAAATTAGATCAAGTTATACACGTAGAGAAACTTTGTTTATCTATAAAGTAATTTAAGTGTTATGCGGAATTAACACTTAAACAAGAACACACAAGTATGTAAAACAAACTTTCACTTGATTGATTGAATCGAACTTGCTTACAATGAAAGTGTTTAACGTATGAAAAACTTATATGAAACATAACCTAAAGGTCTTCTTTTATAGACATAAGAAGCCTTGTACAAGAGTCTACGCATCAGCTATTCCAGGTAAAGATAACTATAGTAAATACAATGTTGATCCTATCTTTACTAGAAACAAACTAGAAACAAAATACGCGTAGACCATATCCTTCTATCAGTGCTTGTCTTCAACCTATCAACGCTTGACTTCTTTCTGTCAACGCTTGATCTGTCTGCGCTTGTTCTCTTCTTATCAACGCTTGTTTTCTTCTTGACAGCATTCAAGTGTACTGGCTACATTTTATTCCCAACAAAAATGACCTATCTTAATTTAAAACTATTTTTGAAAATTTTAAAATTAATAAAAACTATTAAAAACAATTAAAAACTATTTAAACTTAAAATAATTATAAAAATTAATCTATGGACAATAAAAATATTCTAAAAATTGTAAAATTCATAACTTAATGTATTTAATCTAAGAAAAATGTAAAAACATGAAAAATCTAAATTTTAATTTTTAATAATAAAATAATATTAAAAATCCAAAATTTATAAAAAATCTAAAAAGTTGCAAACTAGCTTATTTTAACCTAATTAAACAGAAAATGAACTTGAACTACTAAAAATGTCCCTATTGGGCCTTCAAATGGGCCAAATACCCAAACAGATCCTTAATGGGCTTAATATTGGGCCCAATAAGAAAAAGTCCTCAGAAATGGCCCAAAAGCTCCAGTCAAGCTTAAAATTTGATTTTAAACACAATTTTCCAAAGGCCCAAAAGCTGAAAATGAGCTTAAGCTAGCTTATTTCAAAACAACTTATTCTTAATGGGCTTTTTGGCCCATTAAGCTATAAGTTGATGCCATAAGCTAAGATTTTACCCACGTCCTTCTCTTGACCTAATTAAGCTATTTGCAAAAAGAAACTTGAAATAAGCTCAAGGAATAAGCCTGAAATAAGCCAAAGCCCTCTTCACAAAATGACAAAATAGTCGTGTTTGAGTTCTAGACTATTTCAAGAGCCGATTCAAGTTGCAATAAGTCACAAATGGCTTAACTAAGCTTAATCAACAAAAAGATTTTCAATAAGCACACTCACTAAGATGAAATAAGCAATAAGCTAATTTTGAAAAAGTCAAAATAGTCGTTTTCTAACAAAAAACTTAAAACCAAAAACTGTAAACTTCCAGATTCACTTATAAGCTGAAAAGATTAAGACCTATTACAAAAAATAAGTTGTTGCACATTGGAATAAGCTAGAATGACTTATTAATAAGCTGAACACAAAATATAACTAGCAGTGGCTAGAAGCAGGGGAAAGGAGTTCCCACTGCCTTGACTTTTTGACTTGGCTTTTTAGAGAGTTTCACTTGGTATCTTTGGACAAACAAGGCACCCTTGTGATCAGTGAATCACAAGGAGTCAATAACAAGCAAATAATCACAAAATCACCCAGCCAATCAGTGCAGTAAATTCAATCTTTGCCCAGATGTGTTCCAGACAAGTAAAAAGCAGATCTAGCAGTTATAAGCTACTTTTATACTGGTAAAAGCTAACCACAAGCCACCAAATGCATACACAATCTCAAAACAACTTAAAGTAACACAGCTTAACACATTTCATGCAACAAATCCAACAAATGAACAAGATTCAAGCATATGCAGTTACTGATGAACAATGAAGAACACAAGAACAAAGTTTGCTGATCTACTTGACACAAAATCCAAATTCAAGGCCTCAGATCTATCACATATGTTGAATTAACAAAGATTAATCACTTGTTAGCCCTAGGTTAACATAAAAACTAGGTGTGCACAAGATTTCAGAGCAAAACAACAAATTTTCAAGATTTTATAGCCACTTGTTTGATTAAGTGTTCCAAGGCACAAAACTTGCATATATTAGAACACTAATACCCTAATATCAGATACACACTCAAACAATACCACAATTCCAACTCAAAATCACACAAACTTGAGAAATAGTCAATCCCAAACACCCTTTTAACTTTTTAAACTTAATTTAAACAAAGTAAAAGTCTTCTCAAGATTGATTTAAGGCCAGTTTAGCATCATAACATACCACAAGTGAATCAAGAAGCAATTTTCAAGCATAAAAACACACTTATACCAACAAAATCAAAAAATCACATACATACAAAAGATTAATCAGAAAGATGAAATTTGAGAATACAAACCTCCAAGATGTACATCCACACCTTGGATAAAAAGAGCTGAGGTGCTAGCAAGAACAAGCACCAGCTTCCCCCTGCTAAGAACAACAAACAGGCCTAGCCAAAGGCTTGAGCCTAGGTTAACACAAATCAGATAAATCAAGGTGACAAAGGGTCAAGTCTTTGCAACACTTAGGCTCTCACAAGCCTTGTACCTTTCCTTAAGGCCTCACCACCCCTTAATCAACCAAGATTAGGAGGCTATGATCACCCTTAAGTTCAATCTACAAGCAGTTGAACCAAAAGTACTTAGCAAACCACTTGACCGATTTTTGTTATAAAAACGTATAACCGAATTCCAATGTTGCTCAAGCTAGTTGATTTGTGACTTATGTCACTTAAAGGAACACCTCAATGAACAATCCTCACCAAAGCACATGCCAAATTCTTGAACTCAGTCAAGAACAAAGGGACTCAAAGGCTTATAGGCTATCTTGGACTTGTTCAAGGTTTTGCTTAAGTACAAAAACGTGACAATACAACTACTTAACAGAATAATAATCAATGGAACTCAGTTTCAATCACAACACAATACCACAATTCTATTAATTTTAGAAAAATGGCTTTATAAGGCTTGACAAAGTAAAACTGAGAACAAGAACTAAACTATGAATAAGGGTGCCTAATATAGGGCAACAAAGATTCTAGAAACATAAAGGAAAGCTGAAAACCCTAGGTAATGAAGTTCCACAAATGCCCTTTGGCTGTTAGTATGAGTTGGCAAGGTGAAGTTGCATCCAAAGGCCAAGAATGAAGCTTGGAAACAAAGCTAAACAAGTTTTGTTGATCTTCTGGCAAGTCTTGGCAGTATCCCAAAAAACGTGTGCAGGGGAATCTTGTGTGGGGTTGTGAGGTGGTAAGGTGTCCATTTTTAAGGTTGAGATGTGATTAGGGATAGGTTAATTACTAATCTGGAAAGAATTAGGGTTTAATTCAAAGGATTAAACATTCCCCTAATCCGTGGTCTTGGTGAGTAGTATTGAGTTTAATCCAGATTAAGTCTTGAAAATTTGTTAACCGCCTAATTTTAAACTTAATAAATAAGTTTGTTAAACCGGTTATGGGTGGGATTTGAGGTGGCAAATTGGTGGAATGTGATTGGTGGGATGGGGTGAGTGGGGCACGTGGCATGTGTTGGTTGGCCTAGGTAACTTTGGCTGTCTACCAAGTTAAACCCCTCAATTCTTTAACTCCTTTCACTTGCTATTCAAACAGCCAAAACTCATTTTCCTTTGTTAGACAAGTTTCATTTTTCACAGTTTTGCCCCAAATACTTTTCCAAAGTATTTTCAAGGGTATTTCTTGCCAATTCTTGATTTTTGAAGGACTGATTTGGCATTTTCTTCATTGATAATGGTCTTGACTTGTCTTGTTGACTTCTTGGAGGACTGAATTTGCCAAGTCATGATTAATGAGGGACCATTTTTGCCATTTCTTCAAAGTCAAGGGTCCTTTTGGTAATTTTGACATTTTTAAAGGACCAAACATGTAATTTCTTGTAACTTGAAGTCCTTCATGGTATGTTTGACTTTGAGGATGATGAATATTGACATTTTAGTTTTGTATAGTGACTAAAATTGCCAATTCTTTAAAGTGGAGGGCCCTTTTTGCAATATTGACAAACTTTAGGGATCAATCTTGTAATTATGAAGATACAAGGGTATAAAGTATCAATTCTTCAATATTGGAGGACCCTTCTTGTATAATCTTCAAATCTTCAAGGTTTATTCTTGGAAAATCATCACTTGGGTCCGGTTCATTGTGCGGCTTCTTTTCCCGTGTTCGTTTTTGCATGTTCTTTGTGATCTTTTGTCATTTCCTCAATATCCGTACCTAAAATACACAAGTAACAAACACAAGAATATATTTGGGTGTTTTGATGATATTTAATGCATTTAAAGCCGTTTTGGACGATGAGACTATGTACAAAAGCAGTCTCATCACTGAGAAAGGACCTTAAGTGTTTGATTTACAATCACACTTCACAAATGGTTCTCAGTTCACCATGTCTAACACAAATAAGAACTGGCTTGTCCATAAGCAAACGGGTTATGGTAAAGACTTCTCAAATCCGTTGAAAGCTGGTAGTTTGCAAAAAACTATATGGTTCTAACTCACCTTGTTTCAAGACAAAAAGTTGGCTAGTCCTAGACAAACGGTACTAGGTAAATACATTATCAAATCCGTTGATGGTTCAAAGTTTACCAAAAATTGTAGGGTTATCAGTACACCTTATTCTTTATGAATAAAGTATCGGCTATTCCAGAGGGTACGACTAACTGGTAAAGAATAAATCAAATACGTTGATTGGTGTTGATTTGCTAAAAATCATGAAGCCAATACAGATTGGTTTTTGTTGTTAACTGTTTTATTTCAAGTATGAAATTGCAAGCAAAGAAGTATTAAAGGAAAGAACACTTAGATGGTTTTGTCTCATCAAATCAAGACAGAAGTTCATGATCAAGGGTTCATAGCTTTAACTCAAGAAGAAAATTAATGTTGCTGCAAAATCAAGTGAATGTTCACAAGACATGAGAAGATCATAGTTTGAAGACAAAGATGATGTTCATAAGACTTGAAGGTTATCTTATCAGAAGAAGATCTACATTGAAGTGTTTGGCTACATTCAGTTGGATACAAGTATAAATTCCAAGTTCAATCCAAGTTTGAAGAGAAGACTGAAGACATGTATTCTAAATACATTCAGTACAAAGAGAAACAAGAAGACAACAAGTTATCATTCTTGTTTTGGGGAGGATTGTTGGGAATTATTGTTAAGTGTCAAGTACCGTCAGTGTAATTTAAGTACTGTTAGTATTATTCAAGTACCGTTAGTGTTAACGCGGTACATAGTAAGTACTGCTACTTATAAAGTAAGTACTGCTATATTGATTAGGACGAATATATCTTTGTATAAAATATGTCATAGTTATAGTTAGAGTATATCTTATGTGATATACTTAATAGTTAGAATGTTGATAATATATCGTCTGTGATATATTTATCTTTATAGAATATTCTAAGGTTTCTAGGGTTCCTTACTCTATAAAAGGAACATAGGTACGATGACATTCATGTACCTCATGCAAGTCGATTAATAAGAGAATCGAATAGTTAAAAGTAATTCTGTTCTTCTGTGCTTTATAAGTTAGATTCCGCGTAACTTATTTAGCTTGAGTAAGAGTACTCAAAGTGTTTTAGTTTGATTACAAACTATATACTAGTTCTTAACAGAATATAGATCCAATCAAAGGGATCGACAATGCGTTTAACGCGTATTTGGATAGTATTGTGTATTGATTGTGATACGTAATACAATATATTATTCACAAGACAAAAGAAAAAAGGGTTTTGTGTTAATTTTCTGATTTCAATTTAACAATTATTTTCTTTTACGGATACTAATAGTAGAAAATAAAAAAAGAGTATATACGATATATACACTTCCAAATGGAAGGTCAAAAACGTACTACTCAAACAAACACGATATATAATATGGTTATCACACACCTCCCTGGTAGCGGCACCAAAATGCTTGTAGGTAAATTATACACTTTTAGGAAAAAGCGTATAATCGGTAAGTATTAGTCAACGCGTTTAGGAAAACGTGAAGACCGAAAAGTGAGTTCGTTCCTCAAGGGAGTGTATGTGTTTTGTTAGTGCCAATATTATATTTACGTAATTTGGATAGTTCGTTTTTGGGTGAAAAGAGAGAAAAATAAAGACGATTATGCAAAAATTAAACTAAGACGTAAAAACGTAAAACATGACGTGAAAATAAAAGTTATGTAAAAATTTATAAAAATTATGAATAAATCCTAAATAATATACTTAAGGTTTAGAAATTAAGAAAAAAGTTTTGTAACTTTTTATTTTAGTATTATTTAAATTTTAAATGCTAATTAAAGCACTAAAAATCAAATAAATTAATAAAAAGCCCAATCCAAGGTTTTATGCTTTGTAAACCTCAAGTGTATTTATCTAATGCTAAAAAAAATTTCAAAAATTTTAAACTAATTAAATATATTTTTAAATGCCAAAAAATGATTTTTAAACAAAAATAATGCTAATAAATAAAAGCAAAGTGGGAAAAAAATCCTAAATCAATTTTCAAAACTCTAAAATCACTTAAGCTACTGAGGAAAAATGAAGAGAAGCAAAAACAGGTGACTAATAAGCTGAAAAAGCCAAAAAATAAGCGGTTGAGAATTTGTACTAATAGTGGCTAGGATACTACAATGAGCAGTGGGAAAATTCTTCCCACTGCTAGTGTAAATAGGGCAGAGAGTGAAAAGCTTTGATTTCTTGCTTGTTTTGGTGTTTTCTTGGGAACAAAGGCACCCCCACAAGCTTTCAGCTTGTGAGGAGTCAGAATAAGCAATAAAACAATAAGCCAATAAGCCTAATAAGCTCACAATCAGCACACTGTAAGCAAAACAAAAAGCAGACAACTTAATCCCAATTGTCCGATATATGTCAGAGAACGCTCCTATTCTGAAAGATATCAGGCATACATAAGAATACAAATAAGTCAGACATAAGCAGGTAGCAGGTTTTTTGGTGAAATTACTTTAAGCTATAAGCTCACAAAAAGCTCTGGAATTTTAAACAACCAATGTCGGATCTAACTCTAGTATCTAATAGTGTGCAAATTTCAAGCATAGAATCACACTAAACAAATCAGAATCCTAATCTGTTTGTATCTACTTGATTTTATGTATACACTTGTAAAACAGCAACTTAAATCCTAATCTATTTGTTTCTACTTGCTAGTGTAAATGGGGCAAAGAGTGAAAAGCTTTGATTTCTTGCTTGTTTTGGTGTTTTATTGGGAACAAAGGAACCCCCACCAGCTTTCTACTTATGGGGAGTCAGAATAAGCAAAAAAACAATCAACTAATAAGCCTAATAAGCTCACAATCAACACACTGTAAGAAAAACAAAAAGTAGAAAGCTTAATCCCTACTGTCCGATATCTGTAAGAGAGCGCTCCTAGTTCTGACAGATATCGAGCATAACTACGAATACAAAGAAGTCGAACAAATGCAGGTAGCAGATTTTTTGGTGAAATTACTTTAAGCTATAAGCTCACAAAAAGCTCTGAAATTAAAAAACAACCAATGGCAGATCTAAACAACTCTATTATTTAATAATGTGCAAAATTTCAAGCTTATAGTCACACTAAACAAATCAGAATCCTAATCTGTTTGTTTCTACTTGATTTTATGCATATACGCAACAACTTAAATCTTTACACTAAAGCTTTTTGACAAACTTCATCAAATAACTACCTTAAACTAATGGGACATGTGCATGTACTTGTTAAATGTATGTGTTGTCACCCACAGTGCAAAATAAAGAATCCCAAACACCCCCTTAAGCTTCTGATGGCCAAAATTATCAAAGACTTGTACAATCTAACACTTGAAAACCACTTTAAAACCACTCAAACATGCATAACATACCATATTAACACAAAATAAAATATTAACTACCAAGAAATATCAAGCTATAGCAAATCACTAAAACATCCAAGAAATCAGTTATAAAAGGGGGTTGCAAGGGTTACCACCTCTGGTCTTGTTCAAACCAAAGACACATAAATTCTTGTGACACCATCAGCTTCCTGATATGAAGGAGGCTTGTGAGGGTTTATGCAAGAGTATCCTTGTTGGGGGTTCTACTACAGAACCAAGGACACTGAATGAATGGAGAAGTAAAGTATGATATGTCTTTGGTACCTGTTTAACACAAAACAAATAACAACAATGCAAGTCCAAAAGAGACTGCTTTAAGTTCTTTTGTCAAAAGGGCTTATATCATCTTTTTGGACAATGAGTATAACAAGTAATCAAAAACCCTTGAAAATCTTTTGGAATTTATTAAAAGCCAAATACTTGTGAACCAAATGAGTAACCAACAAAGAGGAACTTAAACCTTTGTTTCACCACTCCCTGAGTTTGTCACACTCATGGGCTTATGATCAAACAAAGATCCAAGGATCTCAAAAATCTTTTTGACCAAGTGTCCTTGAACCAATAAGTTTTTTAAGAAATATTAAACTAATTTTTGCTGAAAAGTAGAATTAAACTAAAGCAAGTAAATTAAATGGAACTCAACTCTTTTGTAAATTTAAAGAAACTACACTTACATTAATCTTAAAAAAGCTACACAAAGGTTGGAACAAAGGGCACTCGACAATCCAGAGACTCCTTTTATAGGACTTATGTGATGATTCTAGAATGAAAAGAACAACTACAAACCCTAGCATTCAATCTACCTATTTTGCCCTTGTGATTTTAAAAATTGAAAAATGGTCAAAAGCCGATGTGAAGATTATGAGATTGCCATGTGATTACAACTGTTAAGATTACATCTTAGCCATTTCTTGATGTTGTAGAGATGAAGCAATAAACATAGGCCATTGATTTTCGGAAGGGATTCGAATTTTGCTATAATTGAACAAGTAATGGGGCAGGGGAGGTACGTGTGAGGTCCACATGTGAGCTGGTAGGTAAGTTATGGTGAGGTTAAGGTGAGGGGATCATTAATAAATGATTTGGAATAATTGGGGACCCAATTTTATGTAATTAGGGTGATGGTGATTTAGGGTTCTAAGGATAGTAACAATAGTGGATTTGATCTCAAATTGGGGGTAGGAGTGTGTTAAGCGCAAAATAAATAATAGTTTAATTAGTTTAAAACTAACTAACTATTATTTAACCGGTTAAGTGGACTGTTGAGGTGGCATCGGGTTCGGGATCGGGCTGGTCGGGTTATAGGCTTTTGTTTGGGCTTTGGTTAGGTTATGGTAGGGTTTGGATCGGGTTGGGTAAGGAAATGGGTATGGCTATGATAGTATTCCCCCTTGAACTTTGCAACACTTGCTATTTCTCTCCCAAAATGTTATAACAGAATAATTAGGGCTTTTCCTTTGTTATACAACTTTGAGTGTTTGTCATTTTCAGTCCCTCCAACTTTCAAACATGGAATCAAGGACTATTGTTGAAATAATAGCATTCTTCAAGGGCTTGTTTTGACTTTTCTTGAAACTTTAAGGTACCATTTGAAGTTTTGGAGTTGTACAAGGGCCAAAAGTTACAAGTATTCAATTCTTGATGGACTAATCTTGTCAATTCTTCAAACTTCAAGGACTTTTGTGGAAAATCAATGCTCGGGTCCGATTCTTTGTACGGCTTCGTTTCTTGTGTTCATTTTTACTTGATTCTTGTTATCTTTTGGCAATTTCACGATATTCGAACGTATAAACACACAATGAACAAATAACAAGGGTTTTGCATGGTTTTTATGATATTTTTTCACATTTTAAGCCCGATTTGGATACGCACAAGCGAGCGGAGAAAACGAGGCGGCGCGAAACACTTAAGAGCCTTTTTTCTTTTGGTCGTGAAATACAATCGCCTTATACCCACCTTATAGTTTGTATTAATTAAGATTAAATCAACTTAGTGTATTTATTTATTTTGCCTTTTCTTTTTCTTTGATCGAGACACTCAATGATGACCGGAACGCCCACTATTGAGGTGTGTTTAACGCGTATTTGGATAGTATTTTGTATTGATTGTGATACGTAATACAATATATTATTCACAAGAAAATAGAAAAACGGGTTTTGTGTTAATTTTCTAATTTCAATTTAACAATTATTTACTTTTACGGATACTAATAGTAGAAAATAAAAAGAGAGTATGTACGATATATACACTTCCCAAAATGGAAGATAAAAAACGTACTGCTCAAACAAACATGATATATAGTATGGCTATAACACACCTCCCTGGTAGCGACACCAAAATGATTGTAGGTAAATTATACACTTTTAGGAAAAATCGTATAATCGATAAGTGATTGTGGTAAATTATACACCTTTTAGGAAAAAGGCGTAAAAGCGGTAAGTATTAAGTGATGATTTAGGAAAATCAAGCACTAATGACCCTTATGATGTGAAAGTTCGTTTCCCAAGGAGGTATATGTGTGTGAATAATTGGTAATTGATTTGAGATTAATATTTGAAAGAAGGGGATGAGAAAATAGAATGGCGGATACGTGAAAATTATTACTACGACGACTAAAATTAAAACCGTAAAAAGTGCCAAAATAAAAATTAAATCTAAAATTTCCCAAAAAATACCAAAAATCAAATTAAATTAACTAAGAGTTTACAAATGATCAAAACTTTTTCAAACCTTTTAATTAATTAGATATTAATTTTTAAATGCCAGTTAAATCCCTAAAAATCAAAATAATTGTTAAAAAGCTCAAATAAAGATTTTTCACTTTGTAAACCTCTAAAATGACCAAATAATAATAAACATTATTTTTATTAATTTTTAAACTTATTTAAACTATTTAAAATGATTAAAATCTATTACAAACTTAAAATAATTCTAGAAATTAGAAAATTTATGATAAAATTAATCTAAGAGTTGAAAAAAATCCTATTTTAATGTATTTTACCTAAGAAAAATATAAAAAGTGCAAAAATGTGAAAATTGAAATTTAATAATAAAATAATGTTAAACTAATATTAAAAATCCAAAAATTATAAAAAACTTTAAAAACTTGCAAACTAGTTTATTTTAACCTAAATAATCAGAAAATGAAAGTGAAATTACCAAAATACCCCTAATGGGCCCCCAAACGGGCTAAAATAGAAAATAGTTCAATCTAATGGGCTTTTTGGCCCAACTAAGCCCAAATGACCTGAAAAAGCCCTATTTGACTCAAAATTTAATTCTAAACACAAAAGTCTGAAGGCCCAAAAGCTGGTTTTGAGCTTATCACCACTTAAATGGTCAACATCTTATCCTTATTGGGCCAATAAGCCCATTAAGCAATAAGCCAATGCCATAAGCTAAGATTTGACACACAACCTTATTTTGAGAT
This sequence comes from Glebionis coronaria, assembly GCA_025667525.1. Classification (NCBI taxonomy): domain Eukaryota; kingdom Viridiplantae; phylum Streptophyta; class Magnoliopsida; order Asterales; family Asteraceae; genus Glebionis; species Glebionis coronaria. Next base: position 807,467 of record JANFOE010000109.1, read on the forward strand.
GTCTAAGAGATATGTGAAAAGAAATTTTGAAAAAGAAAACCCAATAAGCCAGAAATAAGCAAAGTAGAATTTCACTAAAAGACAAAATAGTCGACTTAGAGTTCTAGACCACCTCAGACCTTCTAATAAGTTGCAACAGACTCTAAATGACTTAATTAAGACAAATAAACAAAGAAAAGTTCAATAAGCCAAGCCAAATAAGCAGAATAAGCTGATAAGCACTTATTTAAAAGTCAAAGTTCTTGGTTTTCTAGTCAAACCTCAAAGTCAACCCCTCAAATGCTCCAGAATGAACAAATAGGTCAAATAAGTGACACCTATTACAAATTAAAAGTTGTTGCAGGATTAAATAAGCTAGAATAGCTTATTGATAAGCACTAGTTGAAATAACACTAGTAGTGGCTAGCAGCAAAGGAAAGGAGTTCCCACTACTTTGACTTTTTGACTTGCTTTTTTAGAGAGATCCAGTTTGATTCAAATGGAAACAAGGGCACCCTTGTAATAAGTGGATAACAAGGAGTCAATATCAACAAAGAAATTAAAATTTGGTTCACTCAATAAGCACATAATAAGCAAACAGTTCTCATATATGTCTCAGACCTTGAAAATAAGTAGTTATGAACAAATAAGCAGATTGAGCATGAATAAGCCAACCAAATTAAACCAAATGCATACACAAGCTATAATAAAGTCCAATAAGCACAAATAAACTTGTTTCAAGCACTAGATCAAAGTAAATAAGAAGATTCAAGCACAAAAAGTTACTGATTAGCAAAGGTGATTATCCAAAATCCTTTTGATGATCTATTTGACCACCAATCCAATTTCAAGCCCTCAAATCCCTGTCCCTGGTTGTATTAACTTAAATTTAACACTTGTTAACCCTAGTCTACCCTTAGATCTAGGTGTTACCAAAATTTTAGCCAATATTACCAAGTAAAACTGATTTTATGACCACTTGATTGATTTAGGTGTTCAAACCCATAAAACTTGCAGATAACCAACCTTTAATACCAGATAAACACATAACTACACAAAAGAACCAAAAACAACCACAAAGAATGCCTTGAACCTTGAAAAATCAGTTAACCCAAACACCCCTTTGGAATCTGATCTCTCAGTTTTCCAAAGGATTGTTGTGATTTAACCTTCAATCCACGATCAAAACAACCTAGCAACAATATTACAACCCTCAAAAACACAAATCCACCACAAATACTCGGATCCACAAAAAATATGCAAATATCACCAAAAATGATACAAAATTCAGAAAAATGAAAAAGTTTAGAGATGCAAACCTCCAAGACTCACATCCAAGCCTTGGAATGTTTGAGCTAAGGTGCTAGCAAAACAAGCACCAGCTTCCTTGTACTTGCTAAGAACAACAAACAGGAAACATGAACAATAACTATGAAATCTATTTTTTTTTAAAACAAGAGTTTTAATCTATAAAACCTTTCCTCAAAAACCAACAAATGATAAATTGGAACTCAGATCTTAGCTATTCAGACACCAAACTTTTATGAATAACAAAAGAGAATTAAGATTTTCAGAAATTCAAATTTTATTTCATAAAAAGGGATTACAAAGAAGATAGCTAAAATCTAGAACAAAAACTCTCTCACATTTTGAGGAGTCTTTATATAGACGAATACACGACATAAATAAGCAAAACCCTAGGCTATGAAGTCCCTAAAATGCCCTTGAAATCTTCTAGACAAATTTTGTTGTTGAGCTGTCCAAAATGATCCTGAGTGTTCATTTATGCTTTGGGGCCAAGTAATGAACCTAAATCGTTGATCTTGCCATGTCACCTTACTTGGAGAGGAAGTTGTGTTTTGATTGGTTGACGTGTTGAATGGTGGGGCCTTTTGGTGAGTGGGATTGAGTGTTTTTGGTGTGGGATGGGTTTCTGGGCGTGTGAATTAAGCATGTGCCAAGGTAATTGAAAATAACCCCTTATTTTAAGTGGAGGTAATTCTGGGTTCATGTGGGTAAACAATGGTAAGTTTTGATCCGATTTTTGGGGGTGGAGTTGTTTGGCGCGTGTTATTGTGTTTGAACTTTGGGAATTGGCACATTGATTCCTTGTGTTTTGGCAGAAGTAGTATACAATGTTTTTCAGCCCAAAAACTTGATTTCATTTGTTTTTAAAGTTTCCAACTTTATAGTTTTGCCACAAAACTTTGGTAAAAGGGTTTCAAGGGTTGTTTTTGCTATTTTTGAATAGTTTAGGGACTGATCTTGGACAATTCTCATCTTTGAAGGCCTTCATTGGATCTTTGACTTCATGAGGGACCATTGTTGACAATTTAGAATTATTGAGGGACTAAACTTGCCAAACCTTCAAAGTTGAAGGACCTTTTTGTAATTTGACAAACTTAAGGGACCAAACTTATAATTATGAATATACAAGGGTATTAAGTGTCATTTTTTCATAATTGAGGGATCAATCTTGTACATCTTCAAATCTTCAAGGGTTTTTCTTTGAGAAATCCATAACTAGGGCCCAGTTCATTGTACGGCTTCGTTTCTCGTGTTCGTTTTTCCTTGTTTCTTGTGATCTTTTGTCTTTTTCACGATATCCATACCTAAAACATACAAGTAAACAAATACAAGCATATATATGGTATATTTATGACATTTTATGCATTTAAAGCCCGAAAAGAACGACGAGATCATGTATAAATACCATCTCATCACTCCCCCATACTAAGCCATTGTCGTGCCCTCACGCAATGCTAGAATAAAGTATCTATGCATCACCAAAATTAAATTTTATTACCCTTTATTGAAAAGCAAAAGACTTGCAACAATACTACGAAGGTGTGTAAAGACATAATGTATGATTTTCATCACGTGTGTGACTTTTAGTGTCAATGAATAGAAATAAGTAAATGTCCCATAGAGTAAATTCCGTCATCCTTAAATGTCATACATTCCATGCTAAGTGCAAAAACGAGATCATTGTTGGTACAAGTCACAATGCTAACACTACTCATACGTCCAAATTCTGTAATACTTTTTCTCCCCGCAATCCTAGTTATTATGAAAGGGATGGGTTTATAGAATTTTTTAACTATTTGTCATGGATCACAAGTGATTCATATTGACTTATTTGAGCATTTATTAGTCCGAAAGTAAAGTAGCACGATTTAATCGATAGTTAGCCGAAGGACAAAATCTTTTAAAACGGCTTCTCGAGTATCTCCTTAAGTTCATATCTTGATATAACTCGTTTCACGATTTGAGACCTTTCTCGGACCGATATTTGGCATGTACTTAATTCTTCAAATCGTGGAAGATGTTCTTGAAATTATGGTCTTCTCTTCATATCTTGGAATTTTCTTCACTTGACATTTTAGAGAGATTCTTCATACTTGGACCACGACTTCATCATTTTTCTTCAATCTTTATTTTGGACTTGATATACAACGATCCGCCTCCTATTCGGACTTGGATATATTTATCCTCATACCTTGTAACGGTCTTTTTGGATAGACTTTCTCCATGATCTTTAGGGGAGTAATTGCTTTTCGTCGTGTGTCTCGATCCTTCATATTGATTTTGGAACAATGATACTTCACATCATCTTGGATCTTTAGCAACAAAATAGAGCTCCTCATGCCTTGTTAGGGCCTTTTTGGAACTTCACCAATCTTCGCATCCCGCTTCAATAAGTTATGCCTCGGCTATGAACTCTATTCAACCCCGAGCAACTTTTAAACAATATTGTGCTAGAAGCTAAGTAACCTTTTAAATCGTACGACCTTACTTATTGCAATTATTTTTATTCCTAATGCATTGATCTTATGGGAGAAAAAGCCACAATTAAAAACATATGAGTTTTTGAAAGAACGTTTTCATGTTCTACGTTTAGCATGATCACTTGTCTAACTCTATCATTTCTCATTCTTCACTATTTAAAGACCTCTAATTAAAGAGACTCGTGAATACTTAGCTATGCAAGTCAAAATTAAGCCAAATTTGGATTATCTTTCATTAAGACTATATCAAATCGAAGTTTTGGGTTTTCAAGCCACCTATAGGATCTTGCACTTTCTTAGACTTTTTCAAGTTTAGAGAATGCATTTTATAGTTCCCTTGATAAGTGACTTTCTAGGATAAATTATAGGAACTTGTAAAAGTTCTTGTTCTTAACCCGAATGAGCTAAGACTTTCGCGTTTTAAAGTTACCTATATAAAAGTCTAGCAAAACTTGATTCGAGCGGGTTAAGGAATGTAAAGGGCTCCAAATGCCCATCAAAGTAAAAAATTAGCTCTTATTCTACCCATCGGAAAATATACATTCGTGTCTTGAAAAAACTTATTAAAACTAAGAAAAATTTTAAAATTTGGCCATTTTTAGCTTATTAGCAACAAAATAAAACAAAACGTTGAAAGTTGGAAAACGTGAGGGCGTAGCAAAGCAAGTATCTATTCACCCCCCATACTAAAATTAAACATTGTCCTCAATGTTTCGAGTCTAAAGGTGGAGCACCCCCATACTAGAGACGAAGAGTCGAATACTTAGGATCTAGTATGGAAAGGGTGATCAACAATATATCTAAAGCCGTTTATTAACTATGCTAAAAGATAATTGTTAGAATAATAAAGGATATGTCATGGATTCGTGAAAAACTTCTTCAAGCAAACGATCGAGGCTCACTTAAACGAACACGAGAGTCTTCAATCGTGGCGATGATGATAATCTAGATAACACATTCACAAACAACCACGAGACAACGAGTTGGAAGGGTACAAATCCCCTCTCATTATTTATTAGAAAGCATAAAAGGATAAGCATGGGATATCCCCCACGAGGCACCTCGTTTTTTATTACCGAGTCATGAGCTCGACTCGATCCCTTCAATGCTAATTATCATTAGGGAAGGTGACTTGGTCGAGGTCGTCCAACGAAGGAACTTCCCCACCAAAGTAGTGCTTAAGCCTATGTCCATTCACCTTAAAATTAGGACCATCATTTTGAGCTAGCTCGATGGTCCCATAAGAAAACACTTGTGTAATGGTGAAAGGACCCGACCAACGAGATTTCAATTTCGCGGAAAATATCTTTAATGTAGAGTTAAAAAGTAACACTTGATCACCAACGTTAAAAACCCGGTTTTTAATCTTTGCATCATGAAACTTTTTAGTCTTTTCTTTAAAAATCAATGAATTTTCATAAGCATTATCTCTTAATTCATCCAATTCATTCAATTATATTTTCCAGTGATCTCCCGCGGTCTTTAAATCAAAATTAGCATGCTTAAGGGCCGAATATGCCTTTTGCTCCAATTCAATTGGTAAATGACAATTCTTTCCGTAAACTAACTTATATGGAGTACAACCGATAGGTGTCTTATAAGCGGTCCTAAAGGCCCATAAAGTGTCATCGAGTTTGTCAGACCATGAAGCACGGTTTTCTCCAATCGACCTCTCTAAAATCCTCTTCAAAGCTCGGTTTGAAACCTCGACTTGCCCACTCGTTTGTGGGTGATAAGCCGTAGAAAGACGATGAGTAACTCCATATTTCTTTAACACCTTCTTGAATTGGTCATTAAAAAATGCGTTCCACGATCGCTTATAATAGCACGAGGGGTTCCAAACCGAGAGAATAGTTTCTTAAAAAACTTCACTACCACACGAGCATCATTAGTAGGTAAAGTCTTAGCTTCCACCCACTTAGGAAGGTAGTCGATGGCGACGAGGTTATACTTGTGACCATGAGACGATGGGAACGACCACATAAAGTCTATGCCCCAAATGTCGAAAATCTCACACACTTGAATTATATTTTGCGGCATTTCATCATGTTGAGACGATTTTCCTTGACGTTGGAAAGAATCACACGACTTCACAAGTGCGTGTGCATCACGATAGATCGTAGGCCAATAGAAGCCGACATCGAAGACTTTCTTAGCCGTGAGATTAGCACCGTGGTGACAACCCGTGGGTCCCTCGTGACAAGCTCTAAGGATGTTAGAAGCTTCGGCACCAAAAACACAACGTTGAATGAGTTGATCCGCACAAACCCGCAAGAGATAAGGGTCGTCCCAAAAATAGAACTTGACGTCACGAAATAATTTTCTCTTTTATTGTGTCGCCATACCCTTGATTATGAAATTGCCCGCATGGTAATTTGTAATGTCGGCAAACCAAGGGGTGGTGCCTTTAGAATTCACTACACCGAGAGTCTCAAGAGAAAATGTTTCGGCGATTTCCTTGTTCTCGAAAACATCTTTGTGAGGATCTTCTAGACGAGAGAGATGATCGGCCGCTAGATTCTCGGCTCCTTTTTTGTCAAGCATGGTGACATCAAATTCTTGGAGGAGGAGCATCCAACGAAGCAATCTCGGCTTAGCATCTTGCTTAGCTAAGAGATACTTGATAGCCGAATGGTCGGTATACACGATGCTTTTAGTTAAGACGAGATAAGGTCGGAATTTCTCAAAAGCATAAACCACGACAAGGAATTCCTTTTCCATTGTGGTATACTTTAATTGAGCCTCGGTCATCGTCTTACTAGCATAATGGATATGACGGAAATTCTTTTCATAACGTTGCCCTAAAACGGACCCTATAGCATAATCACTTGCATCGCACATGATTTCAAAGGGTAATTCCCAATTAGGAGCAACAAGAATAGGAGCTTCGATAAGTTTCCTTTTGAGAGTTTCGAAAGCTCTAACACAATCCTCATTGAAATTAAATGGAGCATCCTTCTCGAGAAGGTGTATCATAGGTCGAGAGATTTTCGAAAAGTCTTTGATGAAACGACGATAAAAGCCCGCGTGGCCTAGGAAACTCCTAACTCCCGTAACGGTTTTGGGATGAGGTAACTTGGCGATGACATCTACCTTAGCTTTATCGACCTCAATCCCAGCTTTCGAGACCTTATGTCCTAAGACGATTCCTTGTTTACACATAAAATGACATTTCCCAATTAAGCACAAGATTGGTTTCTTCACAACGTTTTAACATATGCTCGAGATTAGATAAACACGACGTGAACGAATTTCCAAACACCGAAAAGTCATCCATAAACACTTCAATCGACTTCTCGATCATATCGTGAAAAATAGCCATCATACACCGTTGAAACGTACCCGGTGCATTACAAAGTCCGAAAGGCATCCTACGATAAGAAAACGTTCCGTAAGGACACGTAAACGTAGTTTTCTCTTGATCACGAGGGTTGATAGGGATTTGAAAGTAACCGGAAAAACCATCTAAAAAGCAATAGAATTCATTTCCCGCGAGTCGCTCCAACATTTGATCCATGAAGGGCAAAGGAAAGTGGTCTTTACAAGTGGCGTCATTTAACTTTCGGTAGTCAATACACACCCTCCAACCGGTCACAACACGAGTGGGAATTAACTCGTTGTTTTCATTGGGCACAATGATCATTCCTCCCTTTTTAGGGACACAATGGATTGGGCTCACCCGTGGGCTATCAGATATAGGATAAATCATTCCCGCGTCAAGGAGTTTTAAAACTTCCTTTTTGATGACATCGTGAATTTTGGGGTTTACCCTTTAAAAAAAGGTTTTTTGTATGTATCAATTAAATTTCGTGTTCCTCGACTCACTCGAATTGATTTTCAATTTTATCGTTAAGACTTTACTTGTTTTTGGTTAATAATACTTTTTTGGAAATCTATGTCTATTTAAACTAAAAAATGGGGAAAATATGTAGGCTAAGGAATATATAAAAATGAAAGCGCAAATAGTTCACATAAAATTAATCTAACATGCAAAATAAAATTAAACTACAAATTAAAATCTAGATGCAACAAAAATAAACTATAATTAAAAATAAATCTAAATGAAAAATTAATCTAAATGCAAACACGTAATAGCAAATAAAAGTGACAAAAAACAAAATCACAAAGATAAACTTTAAAATAAAGCTTAAAGCTTCAACCTTTTTAGCTTATTAATCTCTTAGATGATAAAGCTTGAAGCTTTATATACTAATAAGCTTAATAATCTCAAAAGGTGTAAACTTTATACTAATAATAAGCTTATCTAAATGAAATCTAATTTTTAAACCTTTTAAATCTATATTTTAACACAACAATAATATTTAAAACTAATTAAACCGATTTTAATAAAAAGATAATTTTTTTAAAAAACAATTTAAACTAAATTAATCTAATTGATTAAACTAAAACGATTAAGCTAAACAAAATAAAAAGGAGAGAACTTTGGTACCCGTGGTCCGTAGAAAACGCTCTAAAACAACATCAACAACATCAACAAAACGTGGCCCGTAAAGTACGCGGCCTCCCAAAATCAACAATATACAGCCCGTAAAGTACACGGCCAACCAAATCAAACTCGATCCAAATTAATCAACCATAAGTTCTTTACCAAACTTGATAAATCGATTCACCAAGATAAAAATAAAACATAAGAGGTTAGGATAATAAGCAATATTATATGATATGATGACTAATAATAGATCTACACTAATTTTTAGAGATTTATAAAAAAGTACTATAATTTTAAAGCTAAAAATAAGAGATCTATAAAATTAAAAAGATGAATCTAAGATGAAAAATAGATCTAAGTTAAATTAATTAATCTACTTGCAAAAATTTAAAGATGTAAACTAAAAATATAAAAGTACTAAGTTAAAAAAAAAACTAGCATATTAATAAGTTGTAAGCCTAAGCTTAGAACTTATGAGATTTAAAAAGCTAAAAAGCTAATTAAATAAATACTCCAACAATAAGCTAGATCTACGAAAATAAGGCAACAATAAGCTTGAAATAAAATGAATTATTCCAAACTTATATATAAATCTAACTTATTAGGAAAAAGTTATAAAAACTTATCCCAAATAATAAGATAGATTATAAAAGAAAAGTAAAAAGAAAGGAAGAATGAGAATTAAACTAAAGAGATTAAGCTAAAGGTTGAATTTTATTAATTATGAAAAGCTTGTACAAAACTTGAAAGGAAATTACAACTACTAATTTTGAGAGAGACACTAAACTATGTAAAAAAAAAACTAGCCAAATACAATGAGATGGGGGCTTTATATAAGTAGCTACAAGTGGGGGTACTTTAGTCTTTTCCTTCATATTTTTGCTTGGAGGCCACACCTTTTGCATGGAGACTACACCTTTTGCTTGGAGGCTACACCTTTTGCTTGGAGACTACACATTTTACTTCGAGGCCACACCTTTATTTGAACTAGTTTATTTTAAATAATAATAATAATAAAACAAAATTTTTATTAAATTTTTTTTTTAAAAAACTTTATTTTATTTTTATATTTATTACTTTTCGGAAATATATATATATTTATATTATTTAATTATTAAAAACTATTTATTTAATTTTAAAACTTAATAAACTTTAAAAAATCATAGAAAATAAACCGTGAGGAGTTACGACGCGAGGTCGGGACCGTTGGCTTCGTAATTTTGTGCTCTTTTATTGTTCCATATGGTTTGTTAATGGATAACTTTGGAAAATGGCAGAATTGGTCCTTGTTGTTTGCATTTCTTGATTTTAAGCTTGAAGCTTCGTTAAATCTTCATCCTTAGCTCTCCAAACTTCATTCTTTTTGCACTTTTGGTCTTTTGACTTCATCTTTGACTTTTTCTTCGACAATTGACTGTGAAATCCCGTGTTTTCTTTCCTTTTGATCTTTTGTACCTGTTTTAACACAAAAACACAAAACCACGCGTAATTCCGACTTTTACGACATTAAACACATGATTAGGTCTTGTTTTTCCTTGATTTTAGTGGCAAAAGGATAAGTGTTTACACACTTATTAAATCCCCTACACTTGACCATTTCAATGACCCCATGCAATGCATTATTTCAAAGAATAAAGTTACGTTTTTCTCATAATTAATCCATCTCGGCCTTTATTAAGATATACTATTACTACTACAATGAAAATATAAAAATTTAGAAGGAAACAAAAGTTATAACAATTTATTAACTTGGAAATTATTTGATGGAAGAAACTCGTAAAGAAATCTAAGAGTTGAATTAGGGCTTTGATGTCATGAATATAAATCACCCTCAAGTTTCACGTTCCCCATACCAAGCATAAAAACGAGATCATTGTTATTACAAGTTAGCACAACTAACACTTACTCATGTGGTTTAGTTAATCACTTAGACCCCCTTATTCCTACGGTGTATCTCTTGTATTTTAATTTTGTCTTGAATGATCACGAGGATGCATTTTTGACTTATTTCGATAATTTATTAAGGCCGAAAACTAAGTGGGACGATTTAATCAATAGTTAGCTAAAGGACAAAATCTTTTAAAACGGCTTCTCGAAACCTCATAAAGTTCATATCTTGGCATAACTCGTTTCACGATTTGAGACCTTTCTCGGACCGATATTTGGCTTGTACTTCAAACTTCAAATCTTGAGAGACGATCTTGAAATTATGGTCTTCTCTTCATTTTGGTATACATATTCATAAGGAGTGAAAGATGCTTCAAACGTTGACCACGACTTCTTCATTTATCCTCTTCTTTATTTAGGATTTTGATATACAACGATCCGCCTCCTTTTCGGACTTGGATCTATTTATCCTCATACCTTTTTAGGGTCTTTTTGGATAGACTTCTCGATGATCTTTAGGGGAGTAATTTCTTCTCGTCGTGTGTCTTGATCCATCATATTGATTTGGATTAATGATCTTCACATCATCTTTGGATCTTTAGCAAAAAGTGAATCATCATGCCTTGTGAGGGCCTTTTTGGACTCGGGTATCCTCATGCCTTGTTAGGGCCTTTTTGGATAAGCCAATCTTCGCGTCCCGCTTCAATAAGTTATGCCTTGGCTATGAACTCTAATTAATACCGAGCAACTTTTAAACGATCTTGTGCTAGAAGCTAAGTGACTTTTCAAATCGTACAACCTTATTTATTGCAAATATATTTATTAACAAGTGATGGGAGAAAAAGTTCATAACTAACTCACATAAGTTAATGAAAGAATACCGAACTTATAATTAACTCTATCATCTCTCGTTCTCCACAATTTAAAATCTCAAAGAATGAGACTCGTGGATGCTTAGCCTAATAAACCAATTAAGGTCCATATGGTTAAGGATACTAGCTAGAGTAAACTTGGATAAGTAGACTCGGGTTGAGTCAAAATATTCACGACGGGCCTAATATATCAAAGATATCAAAACTTGTTAAATCCATTTTATTTAATTATTTATTTTTGACTTTATTCTTGAAATGGAAATTATAAGATGCGATGATAAAAAAATACTACTAGGCCAAAATAGATAAAAAATTTGAAAAACGTTGAAATTTTTTTTTAAATTTTCCGGTTAAAATGGGGTCAAATTCATGGAAAAGGCCACTAAAATTTCGATAGAAATCCCCCCTACACTTAATATAAACATTGTCCTCAATGTTTAAGCATGTGGGAGAATTAACTCCCCTACACTTAGGACATTGAGTACGTTGTTTAAAATCGAGCTAAGGAAAGGACAACTAAAGTGATTACATTTTTTTTATTTATATACAAGATAGAATCACAATAGCAAAAACTTATCGAAGGAACCGGGTACACGGGAAACACGGGAACACGGGTCTCGTCAAAAGTACCAAAAGTGGATCATCAAAGCACATGTCCCTGCACAATCACAACACACAAAACAAACAACCTACACGGCTCCCCTACACTTATTGTAGAAAATAGATAAAAGAAATATAATCGGGTTGCCTCCCGAGAAGCGCTTGTTTTTGTTAACCGAGTCACGAGCCTGACTCGACTCCGAATTAAATGGTCCATGGGGAAGCCTCGAATGTAATACCGGGATCAAAAATCTTATCCTCGGTCCCGGAGGAACATAATAAATGAGAGGCAGGAGGATAAGTCATAAAAGGTAAAAAGGTCCTCTCAACATACGAAAAGTATGTGAGGTCGTGATCCACGGGAGGTGGGATGGGTAAAGGAGACAAATTGCCATCCCCTAAAGACAATGGATGGTCACTATTCGGCAAAGCCGTAAAGGTGTCTATCATAGAATGGTCAATATCACCTCCCGGGTCAAAAATTTCATCCTCATGAACGTGAATCTCTTCGATTTCTTCATCATAGATAGGCTCGTCAAACAAAGGTTTGTCGTTCCCCTCATTGAGGATTTTAGAAATTCTCTCGAAAAGATCATGATCAAGTACGAAACCATCATTCATTTGTGGGATTTGTTGATAAGTTAAATCCTCACGAATGTGGTAAACGTAATTCTCATTAGAGGAGTGTTGATTAGGTAACTCCTCGAGAATTGGATGTGAGGTCATGATAGAATCAAAAGTAAATGGCGAAGAGGAAAATGTGAATTTATCAAAATCCGAGTTTTCAAAATCAATATCAATATCAAGTTTTAAAACACCATTTGCCTTCTCATCAATACCATGATCACAATTAAGCTCATGCGAGAAATCCAATAACACGGGATCATAAAAAGCATCCTCGTGATGGAATTTCTCGATACTCGGGGTATAAAAGTCATCACTAAGGAGTAAAGAATCCAATAAATCATTAGTATCATGGTTTTCAAAAGTTGGTCTTGGTAAAATAGGCGAATCATCCTCATCCGATCCCGAGGAATAATAAAAATGTTGTCAGAATCACAAGATAACTTATCCCTATCTACAAACTCCTTAGGTGTAGGACAACTTATGGGTTCTTCTTCTATGCACTCACACTCCTCAAAAATTAGTTTCTCAAAACATGTCTCGCTAAGAGGATTTGAAGAAAGCATAAAGTTATTTGAAGGGGTAGGTGAAGGAGGCATAAAAGAAATGGGGTCATCAACGGGTAATGAAGGCTCAAGAATAATCTCGGGAATTTACTCAATAGGTGAGGAAAGAGGAGAGCTAATAGTATCCGTAGGTGTCAACACCGGAGGGTGAGTAAAACTTATGATGGTCTCCGGGCCTTGTCTCTCCTTTATTGGCGGAGAGATGGAAGGATCCACAGTGGGAACATCACTACTAGTAGTGGTGTTAGCCTCAATATCAACTCTCAAAGACGGCTCAATATCAAATTGATCTTGATAGGTTTCTAAAAAGAGCATGAATTTCCTATCGGTTTCCTCTTGCATGTCTCTTAAGAATCTACCATGTTCCTCAAGTTTATTAAGGATTAAATCCATTTGTGAAATACTCCCTTGATTATAGATTTGAAAATTGCCTTCATTTGAAAAACCTTCATTATTTGAGAACCCTTGATTTTGAAATTCCCCATAAAATAGTTGATCATATTGTGGTGGGTCACTAGTCGTAGGAAAACTAGGGGAGCCAAAATAAGTATTAGTGTCATAACACATACTTTCGTCACTATAATAAACCTCCTCATAAGTTTTGTCACAATTAAAATAAGCATGAGGCCCACCACAAGTCGTACACTCCTCAGACATAATTTTATAACGCTCTTCTTGCAATATTTCCCAAATCGGACGATTATCCATGGTAGTGTCGAAAGAAATCAAAATAACAATAATTATTATGCTACGTAATATATAAATGAAAAATCTTTTTGTATTTTTTAGAAAAATATATATTCAAAAGAAAAATCGAAAGAAATCGAGCTAAGAAATAACACTAATACGTAATATTTTTTGGTGTAATACTTTTAGGAAAAAGTATTACTTTTGGATTTTTTAATTTTTTTCGTGCAAATCTTAGGAAAGAATTTGCTTTTGTGGTTTTTTAATTTTTTGTATTTTTATATTTTTGATTTTTTTTTTGTATTTTTGATTTTGTTGACAAGAAACGTAACGTTCAAAGCGAACGGATCCCAAAATCCAAACGTCTTCACGAAAAATCGTCAATCGTACGAGCGAAGCGGCAGCGGCGCCATTTTTAAAAAAAGGTTTTTTGTATGTATCAATTAAAGTTCGTGTTCCTCAACTCACTCGAATTGATTTTTAATTTTATCGTTAAGACTTTACTTGTTTTTGGTTAATAATACTTTATTGGAAATCTATGTCTATTTAAACTTAAAAATGGGGAAAATATGTAGGCTAAGGAATATATAAAAATGAAAGTGCAAATAGTTCACATAAAATTAATCTAACATGCAAAATAAAATTAAACTACAAATTAAAATCTAGATGCAAAAAAAATAAACTATAATTAAAAATAAATCTAAATGAAAAATTAATCTAAATGCAAACACGTAATAGCAAATAAAAGTGACAAAAAACAAAATCACAAAGATAAACTTAAAAATAAAGCTTAAAGCTTCAACCTTTTTAGCTTATTAATCTCTTAGATGATAAAGCTTGAAGCTTTATATACTAATAAGCTTAATAATCTCAAAAGGTGTAAACTTTATACTAATAATAAGCTTATCTAAACGAAATCTAATTTTTAAACCTTTTAAATCTATATTTTAACACAACAATAATATTTAAAACTAATTAGACTGATTTTAATAAAAAGATAATTTTTTTTTAAACAATTTAAACTAAATTAATCTAATTGATTAAACTAAAACGATTAAGCTAAACAAAATAAAAAGGAGAGAACTTTGGTACCCGTGGTCCGTAGAAAATGCTCTAAAACAACATCAACAACATCAACAAAACGTGGCCCGTAAAGTACACGGCCTCCCAAAATCAACAAAATACGGCCCGTAAAGTACACGGCCAACCAAATCAAACTCGATCCAAATTAATCAACCATAAGTTCTTTACCAAACTTGATAAATCGATTCACCAAGATTAAAATAAAACATAAGAGGTTAGGATAAAAAGCAATATTATATGATATGATGACTAATAATAGATCTACACTAATTTTTAGAGATTTATAAAAAAGTACTATAATTTTAAAGCTAAAAATAAGAGATCTATAAAAGTAAAAAGATGAATCTAAGATGAAAAATAGATCCAAGTTAAATTAATTAATCTACTTGCAAAAATTTAAAGATGTAAACTAAAAATATAAAAGTACTAAGTTAAAAAAAAAAAAACTAGCTTATTAATAAGTTGTAAGCCTAAGCTTAGAACTTATGAGATTTAAAAAGATAAAGAGCTAATTAAATAAATACTCCAACAATAAGCTAGATCTACGAAAATAAGGCAACAATAAGCTTGAAATAAAATGAATTATTCCAAACTTATATATAAATCTAACTTATTAGGAAAAAGTTATAAAAACTTATCCCAAATAATAAGATAGATTATAAAAGAAAAGTAAAAAGAAAGGAAGAATGAGAATTAAACTAAAGAGATTAAGCTAAAGGTTGAATTTTATTAATTATGAAAAGCTTGTACAAAACTTGAAAGGAAATTACAACTACTAATTTTGAGAGAGACACTAAACTATGTAAAAACAAAAACTAGCCAAATACAATGAGATGGGGGCTTTATATAAGTAGCTACAAGTGGGGGTACTTTAGTCTTTTCCTTCATATTTTTGCTTGGAGGCCACACCTTTTGCTTGGAGAATACACCTTTTGCTTGGAGGCTACACCTTTTGCTTGAAGACTACACATTTTACTTGGAGGCCACACCGTTATTTGAACTAGTTTATTTTAAATAATAATAATAATAAAACAAAATTTTAATTAAATTTTTCTTTTTTTTAAAAAAACTTTATTTTATTTTTATATTTATTAATTTTCGGAAATATATATATTTATATTATTTAATTATTAAAAACTATTTATTTAATTTTAAAACTTAATAAACTTTAAAAAATCATAGAAAATAAACCGTAAGGAGTTACGACGCGAGGTCGGGACCGTTGGCTTCGTAATTTTATGCTCTTTTATTGTTCCATATGGTTTGTTAATGGATAAATTTGGAAAATGGCAGAATTGGTCCTTGTTGTTTGCATTTCTTGATTTTAAGCTTGAAGCTTCGTTAAATCTTCATCCTTAGCTCTCCAAACTTCATTCTTTTTGTACTTTTGGTCTTTTGACTTCATCTTTGACTTTTTCTTCGACAATTGACCGTGAAATCCCGTGTTTTCTTTTCTTTTGATCTTTTGTACCTGTTTTAACACAAAAACACAAAACCATGCGTAATTCCGACTTTTACGACATTAAACACATGATAAGGTCTTGTTTTTCCTTGATTTTAGTAGAAAAAGGATAAGTGTTTACACACTTATTACCCTTCTTTGACTTTGAATTGCGGGTTTGTAGTCCTCCTCCATTAAAATCTTACGAGTACAAAATTTTGGGTCAATACCCTTTATGTCGGAAATTTTCCACGCAATTGCCCCTTTATGAGCTTTAAGAACTTTCAAGAGCGTGGTTTTTTCATCATTAGCAAGACCTATTGCAATGATAGCCGGCAACTTGTCATCACCTTCAAAGAATGCGTATTCAAGGTGAGATGGAAGATCTTTTAATTCAAGAGTAGGCGGTTCCTCAGTTAAAGATTTTTGCTCAACACTCATAACTTCCATCGGCGGAAGAAATGGTGGAATAGAAGTTTCATCACTAATAATCACCTCATCTTCATTGTCAATTTCATTTGAAGTAAAATCGCCTCCTTGGAATGGAGTGAGATTTGGTGTAGAATTAGCAAGAACCGGATCCAAAATAGTGGGATTGCCACTTGACGAGCTATCAGAAAAACCTAACACTTCTTGTGAAAACTCATCGCAAACTACATCAACTAAGTCGATGTGATTGATGGTAGCGATTGCATAAACATGAGAAGGTTTCGAGTTTTGAGTAGCGTTTATAACAAGTTCCTCTTCGTTGAATCTCAAGGTCATAGTTCTTGCATGAACGTCGATAAGCGATCTTGAGGTGTCTAAAAATGGACGACCTAAAATTAGAGGAACTTGAGGATCCGTGGGGATGTCAACTACTATAAAATCAATAGGATAGTAGAACTTCCCCATTTTCACGAAAACATCCTCGGCTACTCCACATGCTAAAATCGCAGAATGATCGGCCATCTCGATAGACATGTTTGAAGGAGTAAGAGCCGAAAGCGAAAGCGATTTCCAAATGGAAAATGGAATCAAATTAATGATCCCACCAAGATCGGCTAAGGCGAGGCATTCTTTCATATCTTGTATTTCACAAGGAATGAGAAACTTTCCGGGGTCACCAACTTTTTCCAGTATGCGGTTAAGATAAACCGAAGAACAATTAGCAAGCTTTGAGAGCTTTTCCTTATCATCCATCATAATTTTAAAAGTGGAAGCGAAACGAGGCATGTATAACAACGCGTCGGCTAAACTTACATCAAAATGAACTTGTTGAAACATTTTTATAAAAAGCTGGATTTGTTGTTTGTTACGTTCTTGCAATTTCTCTTTGTTTCGTCTCGAAGGGTAAGGTAAGGGTGGTGTGGGTTGGACATTAGGCAACGGCCTTGGAATCTCGGGTTCCATAATTGGTATTGGTTCAACCGTTGGTGTGGCATGAGCGGTACTTCGTGGGCTTGTAATATGCTCATTTTCAACCATCACCTCGGGCTTTTTCTCGATTTCCTTCTCCGTAGAAGTACTTAGACGAGAGATCGGTTCCTTGGAAGTTTTACCACTACGTGTAGTAATAACCTTCATTTCTCCCTTCGGGTTTGCAATGGTATCACTAGGAAGACCACCCGAGGAAGAGGGTTTACACATGATTGCTTCAAACATTTTTGCCATACGGTCTTCAAATTTGGATTGCCTAGCATTCACTTTTAACAATTCTTCCTTAATCTCATGTTGTCCTTGTTCCATTTTTTGTTTATTTTGTTGAAGATGTTTAATGTTTCCTTCCATTTTATTAGCATGAGTCTTAAGTTCATTAGCAAGTTCGCTTTTAAGCTCGTTTTTCAACTCGGATCTTAAGCTAATCATCTCACGTTGCATATTATCAAATTTAGCATAATTTGCTTTAGCATAATTCAAAAATTCTCCTTGAAGATTTTTGGTGTGGTCATTTTGAAAACCTTAAGTAGTAGTTTGAAAATCACGGTTTTGGTTTTGATTTGCAACTTGTCCATTCCCACTTTGATATTTCCCTTTGTTGTAATTACGTGAATTTCCTTGATAACCACCATTTTGATTGTTGTTTCGATAGTTATTAGCATTTTGATTTGGTGGAGCTTGATTTGGGCGGGAACCTTGGCCGTTTTGGTTGTAAGTTACCGTTGCTACATAAGCACTCGAAGTGTTACCACCGGCGGTAATGAACTCGGAAAGATCTTGAGCTCCACCACAAGATAAACAACTGTTATCAACCGCTTTAACCAATGCGGAATTCAAAGAATCTTGTGCTTTTCAATGAGTCATAAGATTTGTAAATCTATCAAAAAACCGATTTTCATCATTTGCTTCATCATGTAAGGCATTCATGTTACGAGACGATGACGATGATGGCGAACCCATATTGGCAACACTCGGTGTGTTACGAGGGTTATAAACCTTAGATCTATTCTCGATAATCTTTAAAGCTTCATCGGTCGTTTTGCACAAAAAATTACCACCCGTGGCAGCATTCAAATAATCTCGTTCATGATCATTAAGCCCATTATAAAATGTATCTATTTGATGCAATTCCGAAAAATCATGGTGTGGGCATTCATGTAACATTTCCTTAAATCGTTCCCATGCCATTGAAAAAATTTCATTACTACGTTGTGTAAACCTTGAAATCTCATTTTTCAAATGTGTTGTTTTACATGGTGGAAAAAATTGGTTCACAAATTTAGTAACGAGATCACCCCATGTCAAAATCGAATTTGGCGGTTCTTTCTCGAGCCAAATTTTTGCGGGTCCATCTAACAAGTATGGAAACAACATCATCTTAATTGCGTCTTGTGGAACATCCTTAAACTTGCTTGTTGCGGTGAGACGATTAAAATTCCTTATGTGGTAATGCGGGTTGTCTTTTTCATGACCTCTAAACTTATTTGCTTGCAACATCGACATTAAACCCGTCTTAATCTCGAAATTCTCCGCAAGGATGGCGAGAATCACAATACCTTCTCCAAAAACCTCGGTGGGTGCTTGAAGAAACTCCATCATAGTACGATTAGCCATGGCGACTATTGGTTCTACAACGGGTTCGAAAATTGGAGTTTGTTCTTCAATCAAAGGACTTTGGTTTCTTTGACTTTGATGACGTTTACGAGCTCGTTTTGCTTGATTACGAGTTAGCATAAACTTGACGTAGAATGGGAGGTGAGCAAAGAAGATTCTTTTTGGGTGTTTTGTGGATTTTCAATTTTTTTTGTGTTTTTGATTGTTTTAAAAAAAAATTTGGATTTTGTGTATCTTCGTAGACAACAATCTACCAAATCTCTCCTCGAATCAAACTCTTGATTAGAGAAGCCTCAAAAGAATGAAACGATCAGGTGGAGTGAACGCCTTCGGATGACTTTAGAACTTTGGTGAAAACCAATTTGTTCAAGAGGGTTTAATCACAAAGAAACCAAGCAAATATATATGATACGTAATAATACTTTGGGCGGCAAAACCCTCGATTAGCTTTCAATCTGAAAATACTCACAAGCAAGCGGGGAAAAGAGGCGGCGCGAAGCACTTAAGAGCCTTTTTCCTTAGGGTATATTTTGTAATATCCGCCTTATACATACCTTATAGTTTGTATTTTTTTAAAATCGAGCTTCACGAAAGTATTTATCTATTTTAGACTTTTCTTTTTGTTTGAGATTCGAAT
Organism: Glebionis coronaria; assembly: GCA_025667525.1. Classification (NCBI taxonomy): domain Eukaryota; kingdom Viridiplantae; phylum Streptophyta; class Magnoliopsida; order Asterales; family Asteraceae; genus Glebionis; species Glebionis coronaria. The sequence goes on from JANFOE010000109.1 coordinate 827,114, forward strand.
ATAATAATTAGGAGATCAAATCCCAATTAAGGTTGTGTTTGCACACTTCTGGAGATATTTTGTATTTGTTGTGATACTTAGTACAATATAGTAATAATAATTTAACAAGAAAAACGAGAAAACCGATAATACGTATTAATAGAGTTCTACTAATAAAATACTATTTAAGGCTAATATTAACAACAAAATGACAAATTAATCACGACACACCTCCCCGGCAGCGGCGCCAAAATGATTGTGGTAAATTATACACCTTTTAGGAAAAAGGCGTAAAAGCGATAAGTATTAAGTGATGATTTAGGAAAATCAAACATTAATGACCCTTATGATGTGAAAGTTCGTTTCCCAAGGAGGTATATGTGTGTGAATAATTCGTAATTGATTTGAGATTAATATTTGAAAGAAGGGGATGAGAAAATAGAATGGCGGATACGTGAAAATTATTACTACGACGAATAAAATTAAAACCGTAAAAAGTGCCAAAATAAAAATTAAATCTAAAAATTCCCAAAAAATTACCAAAAATCAAATTAACTAAACTAAGAGTTTACAAATGATCAAAACTTTTTCAAACCTTTTAATTAATTAGATATTAATTTTTAAATGCTAGTTAAAGCCCTAAAAATCAAAATAATTATTAAAAAAACCAAATAAAGATTTTTCACTTTGTAAACCTCTAAAATGACCAAATAAGAATAAAAACTATTTTTATTAATTTTTAAACTAATTTAACTATTTAAAATGATTAAAATCTATTACAAACTTAAAATAATTCTAGAAATTAGAAAAATTATGATAAAATTAATCAAAGAGTTGCAAAAATCCTATTTTCATGTTTTTTACCTAAGAAAAATATAAAAAGTACAAGAATGTGAAAAATGAAATTTATTAATAAAATAATATTAAAATAATATTAAAAATCCAAAAATTATAAAATAATTCTAAAAACTTGCAAACTAGTTTATTTTAACCTATATAATCATAAAATGAAAGTGAAATTACCAAAATACCCCTAATGGGCCTCCAAATTGGCTAAAATAGAAAATAGTTCAATCTAATGGGCTTTTTGGCCCAAAAACATCAACTAAGCCCAAATGACCTGAAAAAGCCCTATCTGACTCAAAATTTAATTCTAAACACAAAAGTCTGAAGGCCCAAAAGCTGGTTTTGAGCTTATCACAGCTTAAATGGTCAACAGCTTATCCTTATTGGGCCAATAAGCCCATTAAGCAATAAGCGAATGCCATAAGCTCAGATTTGACACACAACCTTCATTTGATATGCCTAAGAGATATGTGAAAAGAAATTTTGAAAAAGCAAAACCAATAAGCCAGAAATAAGCAAAGTAGAATTTCACTAAAAGACAAAATAGTCAACTTAGAATTTCTAGACCACCTCAGACCTTCTAATAAGTTGCAAAAGACTCTAAATGACTTAATTAAGACAAATAAAAAAAGAAAACTTCAATAAGCCAAGCCAAATAAGCAGAATAAGCTGATAAGCACTTATTTAAAAGTCCAAGTTCTTGGTTTTCTAGTCAAACCTCAAAGTCAACCCCTCAAATGCTCCAGAATGAACAAATGGGTCAAATAAGTGACACCTATTACAAATTAAAAGTTGTTGCAGGTTTAAATAATCTAGAATAGCTTATTGATAAGCACCAGTTGAAATAACACTAGAAGTGGCTAGCAGCAGGGGAAAGGAGTTCCCACTGCTTTGACTTTTTGACTTACTTTTTTAGAGAGATCCAGTTGGATTCAAATGGAAGCAAGGGCACCCTTGTAATCAGTGCATCCCAAGGAGTCACTATCAAGAAAGAAATCACAATTTGGTTCACTCAATAAGCACATAATAAGCAAACAGTTCTCAGATTGTCTCAGACCTTGAAAATAAGCAGTTATGAACAAATAAACAGATTGAGCATGAATAAGCCAGCCAAATTGAACCAAATGCATACACAAGCTATAAAATAAAGTCCAATAAGCACAAATAAACTTGTTTCAAGCACTAGATCAAAGTAAATAAGCAGATTCAAGCACAAAAAGTTACTGATTAGCAAAGGTGATTATCCAAAATTCTTTTGATGATCTATTTGACCACCAATCCAATTTCAAGCCCTCAAATCCCTTTCCCTGGTTGTATTAACTTAAATTTAACCCTTGTTAACCCTAGTCTATTCTTAGATCTAGGTGTCACCAAAATTTTAGCCAATATTACCAAGTAAAACTGATTTTATGACCACTTGATTGATTTAGGTGTTCAAACCCACAAAACTTGTAGATAACCAACCCTTAATACCAGATAAACAGATAACAACACAAAAGAACCAAAAACAAACACAAAGGATGTTGGGAATAAAATGTAGCCAGTACACTTGGACGCTGACAAGAGCAATCAGGACGTTGATAAGAAGAAAACAAGCGTTGACAGGACAAGCATTGTCAGGAAGATGTCAAGCGTTGATACGATGAATTCAAGCACTGATAGATTACTTAGTCTACACGTATTATGTTTCTAGTTTGTTTCTAGTAAAGATATGATCAACAATGTATTTTCTATGTTTATATTTACCTAAAATAGCTGATACGTAGACTCTTGTACAAGGATCCTTATGTCTATAAAAGGAGGCCTTTAGGTTTATGTTACATATACGTTTAACACTTTGATTGTACGCAAGTTTTGTTTTTATCAATCAAGTGAAAGTTTGGTTTACATTGTTTGTGTGTTCTTGTTTGAGTATTAATTCCACATAATACTTAAATTGTTTTATACACAACAAAGTTTCTTTACGTGTTTAACTTGATTTAATCTCGTTTACACAAGCTAAATCGATCTAAGTTTGGGATCAACAAGTGGTATCAGAGCTTGTTGAGAAACTTTGATCAGAAGAACACAAGAACCCTAAAATCGCCAAAAACCGTAATTTTCAAGAAACCCTAAAAACATCATGTCTACCCCAGAAGTAAACTCATCCTCCTCCTCAACCCCCAACATCAAAATTCCCATGCTAGACCCAGACAATTTTGAGTTGTGGAAGTTTAACTTTGAACAGTATCTTCAAATCCATGACTACATTCTATGGGAAATTATTAAATATGGAAACACATTCAATAAAGCTCAAAAGATTGCAGCTGCCATCTTACAAAGAACAAATGTTTAAGGATCTACTGAAGAGGATCGAAGAGAAAAACCTGAAGATGGTAGAGCTGTCTCAACTGAGGACATAGCAAAGAGAGAAGGAATGACATGAAAACCCTAAGCATTCTCAAACTCTCTTTGGGACAAGAAAATCAGCACAAATATAGAAGCTATGAGTCTACAAAAGATTTTTGGGCAGCTCTTGAAGTTGCCTATGTTGGTAATGTTGATACTGTACAAGAGAAAAAGAAGCAACTCTTGCATGAGTATGTTGTTTATAAAGCTCAATCCAATGAGAAGCTAAGTGGAGTGAGAAGCAGACTTCTTGACATTACAAGCAAGCTGTCCTTCATGGGAACAGTGCTTGGTGATGTTGATATTATCACCACTTTTCTTAAAAGTCTTGGTGATGCATGGAAGATTGAAGCAAGGTCTATAATTGCTAATAACACTCACAAAAGTTCTACTTTTGATGATGTTTACAATAAACTGAGGCTGGTAGTAAATGAAACTCTTTTGGATCAAGGAAGTAAGTCTACCAATGGAAATATGGCATTCTTCTCACATAGTGAAGGTCAATTTGATCAAAAGGATTCATACATGCACCCCGTTACTGGATCAACTTGTGTCAACGCTGGATCAAGTCTTGTCAACGCCTCACATTCAGACGCTGACACATACAAAGTTGACTTACCAAGAGTTAAGCCTGCTGGTATTGATCTAGATACTGTGTGTGCATACATTGCTTCATTGCCCAATGGTTCAGTGATTACATATGAGGACCTTGAGCAAATTAGTGATGAGCATTTGGAGGAGATGGACATAAATTAATCTAATTGATTAAACTAAAACGATTAAGCTAAACAAAATAAAAAGGAGAGAACTTTGGTACCCGTGGTCCGTAGAAAATGCTCTAAAACAACATCAACAACATCAACAAAACGTGGCCCGTAAAGTACACGGCCTCCCAAAATCAACAAAATACGGCCCGTAAAGTACACGGCCAACCAAATCAAACTCGATCCAAATTAATCAACCATAAGTTCTTTACCAAACTTGATAAATCGATTCACCAAGATTAAAATAAAACATAAGAGGTTAGGATAAAAAGCAATATTATATGATATGATGACTAATAATAGATCTACACTAATTTTTAGAGATTTATAAAAAAGTACTATAATTTTAAAGCTAAAAATAAGAGATCTATAAAAGTAAAAAGATGAATCTAAGATGAAAAATAGATCTAAGTTAAATTAATTAATCTACTTGCAAAAATTTAAAGATGTAAACTAAAAATATAAAAGTACTAAGTTAAAAAAAAAAAAACTAGCTTATTAATAAGTTGTAAGCCTAAGCTTAGAACTTATGAGATTTAAAAAGATAAAAAGCTAATTAAATAAATACTCCAACAATAAGCTAGATCTACGAAAATAAGGCAACAATAAGCTTGAAATAAAATGAATTATTCCAAACTTATATATAAATCTAACTTATTAGGAAAAAGTTATAAAAACTTATCCCAAATAATAAGATAGATTATAAAAGAAAAGTAAAAAGAAAGGAAGAATGAGAATTAAACTAAAGAGATTAAGCTAAAGGTTGAATTTTATTAATTATGAAAAGCTTGTACAAAACTTGAAAGGAAATTACAACTACTAATTTTGAGAGAGACACTAAACTATGTAAAAACAAAAACTAGCCAAATACAATGAGATGGGGGCTTTATATAAGTAGCTACAAGTGGGGGTACTTTAGTCTTTTCCTTCATATTTTTGCTTGGAGGCCACACCTTTTGCTTGGAGACTACACCTTTTGCTTGGAGGCTACACCTTTTGCTTGGAGACTACACATTTTACTTGGAGGCCACACCGTTATTTGAACTAGTTTATTTTAAATAATAATAATAATAAAACAAAATTTTAATTAAATTTTTCTTTTTTTTAAAAAAACTTTATTTTATTTTTATATTTATTAATTTTCGGAAATATATATATTTATATTATTTAATTATTAAAAACTATTTATTTAATTTTAAAACTTAATAAACTTTAAAAAATCATAGAAAATAAACCGTAAGGAGTTACGACGCGAGGTCGGGACCGTTGGCTTCGTAATTTTATGCTCTTTTATTGTTCCATATGGTTTGTTAATGGATAAATTTGGAAAATGGCAGAATTGGTCCTTGTTGTTTGCATTTCTTGATTTTAAGCTTGAAGCTTCGTTAAATCTTCATCCTTAGCTCTCCAAACTTCATTCTTTTTGTACTTTTGGTCTTTTGACTTCATCTTTGACTTTTTCTTCGACAATTGACCGTGAAATCCCGTGTTTTCTTTTCTTTTGATCTTTTGTGCCTGTTTTAACACAAAAACACAAAACCATGCGTAATTCCGACTTTTACGACATTAAACACATGATTAGGTCTTGTTTTTCCTTGATTTTAGTAGAAAAAGGATAAGTGTTTACACACTTATTACCCTTCTTTGACTTTGAATTGCGGGTTTGTAGTCCTCCTCCATTAAAATCTTGCGAGTACAAAATTTTGGGTCAATACCCTTTACGTCGGAAATTTTCCACGCAATTGCCCCTTTATGAGCTTTAAGAACTTTCAAGAGCGTGGTTTTTTCATCATTAGCAAGACCTATTGCAATGATAGCCGGCAACTTGTCATCACCTTCAAAGAATGCGTATTCAAGGTGAGATGGAAGATCTTTCAATTCAAGAGTAGGCGGTTCCTCAGTTAAAGATTTTTGCTCAACACTCATAACTTCCATCGGCGGAAGAAATGGTGGAATAGAAGTTTCATCACTAATAATCACCTCATCTTCATTGTCAATTTCATTTGAAGTAAAATCGCCTCCTTGGAATGGAGTGAGATTTGGTGTAGAATTAGCAAGAACCGGATCCAAAATAGTGGGATTGCCACTTGACGAGCTATCAGAAAAACCTAACACTTCTTGTGAAAACTCATCGCAAACTACATCAACTAAGTCGATGTGATTGATGGTAGCGATTGCATAAACATGAGAAGGTTTCGAGTTTTGAGTAGCGTTTATAACAAGTTCCTCTTCGTTGAATCTCAAGGTCATAGTTCTTGCATGAACGTCGATAAGCGATCTTGAGGTGTCTAAAAATGGACGACCTAAAATTAGAGGAACTTGAGGATCCGTGGGGATGTCAACTACTATAAAATCAATAGGATAGTAGAACTTCCCCACTTTCACGAAAACATCCTCGGCTACTCCACATGCTAAAATCGCAGAATGATCGGCCATCTCGATAGACATGTTTGAAGGAGTAAGAGCCGAAAGCGAAAGCGATTTCCAAATGGAAAATGGAATCAAATTAATGATCCCACCAAGATCGGCTAAGGCGAGGCATTCTTTCATATCTTGTATTTCACAAGGAATGAGAAACTTTCCGGGGTCACCAACTTTTTCCAGTATGCGGTTAAGATAAACCGAAGAACAATTAGCAAGCTTTGAGAGCTTTTCCTTATCATCCATCATACTTTTAAAAGTGGAAGCGAAACGAGGCATGTATAACAACGCGTCGGCTAAACTTACATCAAAATGAACTTGTTGAAACATTTTTATAAAAAGCTGGATTTGTTGTTTGTTACGTTCTTGCAATTTCTCTTTGTTTCGTCTCGAAGGGTAAGGTAAGGGTGGTGTGGGTTGGACATTAGGCAACGGCCTTGGAATCTCGGGTTCCATAATTGGTATTGGTTCAACCGTAGGTGTGGCATGAGCGGTACTTCGTGGGCTTGTAATATGCTCATTTTCAACCATCACCTCGGGCTTTTTCTCGATTTCCTTCTCCGTAGAAGTACTTAGACGAGAGATCGGTTCCTTGGAAGTTTTACCACTACGTGTAGTAATAACCTTCATTTCTCCCTTCGGGTTTGCAATGGTATCACTAGGAAGACCACCCGAGGAAGAGGGTTTACACATGATTGCTTCAAACATTTTTTCCATACGGTCTTCAAATTTGGATTGCCTAGCATTCACTTTTAACAATTCTTCCTTAATCTCATGTTGTCCCTGTTCCATTTTTTGTTGATTTTGTTGAAGATGTTTAATGTTTCCTTCCATTTTATTAGCATGAGTCTTAAGTTCATTAGCAAGTTCGCTTTTAAGCTCGTTTTTCAACTCGGATCTTAAGCTAATCATCTCACGTTGCATATTATCAAATTTAGCATAATTTGCTTTAGCATAATTCAAAAATTCTCCTTGAAGATTTTTGGTGTGGTCATTTTGAAAACCTTAAGTAGTAGTTTGAAAATCACGGTTTTGGTTTAGATTTGCAACTTGTCCATTCCCACTTTGATATTTCCCTTTGTTGTAATTACGTGAATTTCCTTGATAACCACCATTTTGATTGTTGTTTCGATAGTTATTAGCATTTTGATTTGGTGGAGCTTGATTTGGGCGGGAACCTTGGCCGTTTTGGTTGTAAGTTACCGTTGCTACATAAGCACTCGAAGTGTTACCACCGGCGGTAATGAACTCGGAAAGATCATGAGCTCCACCACAAGATAAACAACTGTTATCAACCGCTTTAACCAATGCGGAATTCAAAGAATCTTGTGCTTTTCAATGAGTCATAAGATTTGTAAATCTATCAAAAAACCGATTTTCATCATTTGCTTCATCATGTAAGGCATTCATGTTACGAGACGATGACGATGATGGCGAACCCATATTGGCAACACTCGGTGTGTTACGAGGGTTATAAACCTTAGATCTATTCTCGATAATCTTTAAAGCTTCATCGGTCGTTTTGCACAAAAAATTACCACCCGTGGCAGCATTCAAATAATCTCGTTCATGATCATTAAGCCCATTATAAAATGTATCTATTTGATGCAATTCCGAAAAATCATGGTGTGGGCATTCATGTAACATTTCCTTAAATCGTTCCCATGCCATTGAAAAAATTTCATTACTACGTTGTGTAAACCTTGAAATCTCATTTTTCAAATGTGTTGTTTTACATGGTGGAAAAAATTGGTTCACAAATTTAGTAACGAGATCACCCCATGTCAAAATCGAATTTGGCGGTTCTTTCTCGAGCCAAATTTTTGCGGGTCCATCTAACAAGTATGGAAACAACATCATCTTAATTGCGTCTTGTGGAACATCCTTAAACTTGCTTGTTGCGGTGAGACGATTAAAATTCCTTATGTGGTAATGCGGGTTGTCTTTTTCATGACCTCTAAACTTATTTGCTTGCAACATCGACATTAAACCCGTCTTAATCTCGAAATTCTCCGCAAGGATGGCGAGAATCACAATACCTTCTCCAAAAACCTCGGTGGGTGCTTGAAGAAACTCCATCATAGTACGATTAGCCATGGCGACTATTGGTTCTACAACGGGTTCGAAAATTGGAGTTTGTTCTTCAATCAAAGGACTTTGGTTTCTTTGACTTTGATGACGTTTACGAGCTCGTTTTGCTTGATTACGAGTTAGCATAAACTTGACGTAGAATGGGAGGTGAGCAAAGAAGATTCTTTTTGGGTGTTTTGTGGATTTTCAATTTTTTTTGTGTTTTTGATTGTTTTAAAAAAAAATTTGGATTTTGTGTATCTTCGTAGACAACAATCTACCAAATCTCTCCTCGAATCAAACTCTTGATTAGAGAAGCCTCAAAAGAATGAAACGATCACGTGGAGTGAACGCCTTCGGATGACTTTAGAACTTTGGTGAAAACCAATTTGTTCAAGAGGGTTTAATCACAAAGAAACCAAGCAAATATATATGATACGTAATAATACTTTGGGCGGCAAAACCCTCGATTAGCTTTCAATCTGAAAATACTCACAAGCAAGCGGGGAAAAGAGGCGGCGCGAAGCACTTAAGAGCCTTTTTCCTTAGGGTATATTTTGTAATATCCGCCTTATACATACCTTATAGTTTGTATTTTTTCAAAATCGAGCTTCACGAAAGTATTTATCTATTTTAGACTTTTCTTTTTGTTTGAGATTCGAATATAATAATTAGGAGATCAAATCCCAATTAAGGTTGTGTTTGCACACTTCTGGAGATATTTTGTATTTGTTGTGATACTTAGTACAATATAGTAATAATAATTTAACAAGAAAAACGAGAAAACCGATAATACGTATTAGTAGAGTTCTACTAATAAAATACTATTTAAGGCTAATATTAACAACAAAATGACAAATTAATCACGACACACCTCCCCGGCAGCGGCGCCAAAATGATTGTGGTAAATTATACACCTTTTAGGAAAAAGGCGTAAAAGCGATAAGTATTAAGTGATGATTTAGGAAAATCAAACATTAATGACCCTTATGATGTGAAAGTTCGTTTCCCAAGGAGGTATATGTGTGTGAATAATTCGTAATTGATTTGAGATTAATATTTGAAAGAAGGGGATGAGAAAATAGAATGGCGGATACGTGAAAATTATTACTACGACGAATAAAATTAAAACCGTAAAAAGTGCCAAAATAAAAATTAAATCTAAAAATTCCCAAAAAATTACCAAAAATCAAATTAAATAAACTAAGAGTTTACAAATGATCAAAACTTTTTCAAACCTTTTAATTAATTAGATATTAATTTTTAAATGCTAGTTAAAGCCCTAAAAATCAAAATAATTATTAAAAAAACCAAATAAAGATTTTTCACTTTGTAAACCTCTAAAATGACCAAATAAGAATAAAAACTATTTTTATTAATTTTTAAACTAATTTAACTATTTAAAATGATTAAAATCTATTACAAACTTAAAATAATTCTAGAAATTAGAAAAATTATGATAAAATTAATCAAAGAGTTGCAAAAATCCTATTTTCATGTTTTTTACCTAAGAAAAATATAAAAAGTACAAGAATGTGAAAAATGAAATTTATTAATAAAATAATATTAAAATAATATTAAAAATCCAAAAATTATAAAATAATTCTAAAAACTTGCAAACTAGTTTATTTTAACCTATATAATCATAAAATGAAAGTGAAATTACCAAAATACCCCTAATGGGCCTCCAAATTGGCTAAAATAGAAAATAGTTCAATCTAATGGGCTTTTTGGCCCAAAAACTTCAACTAAGCCCAAATGACCTGAAAAAGCCCTATCTGACTCAAAATTTAATTCTAAACACAAAAGTCTGAAGGCCCAAAAGCTGGTTTTGAGCTTATCACAGCTTAAATGGTCAACAGCTTATCCTTATTGGGCCAATAAGCCCATTAAGCAATAAGCGAATGCCATAAGCTCAGATTTGACACACAACCTTCATTTGATATGCCTAAGAGATATGTGAAAAGAAATTTTGAAAAAGCAAAACCAATAAGCCAGAAATAAGCAAAGTAGAATTTCACTAAAAGACAAAATAGTCAACTTAGAATTTCTAGACCACCTCAGACCTTCTAATAAGTTGCAAAAGACTCTAAATGACTTAATTAAGACAAATAAAAAAAGAAAACTTCAATAAGACAAGCCAAATAAGCAGAATAAGCTGATAAGCACTTATTTAAAAGTCCAAGTTCTTGGTTTTCTAGTCAAACCTCAAAGTCAACCCCTCAAATGCTCCAGAATGAACAAATGGGTCAAATAAGTGACACCTATTACAAATTAAAAGTTGTTGCAGGTTTAAATAATCTAGAATAGCTTATTGATAAGCACCAGTTGAAATAACACTAGAAGTGGCTAGCAGCAGGGGAAAGGAGTTCCCACTGCTTTGACTTTTTGACTTACTTTTTTAGAGAGATCCAGTTGGATTCAAATGGAAACAAGGGCACCCTTGTAATCAGTGCATCCCAAGGAGTCACTATTAAGAAAGAAATCACAATTTGGTTCACTCAATAAGCACATAATAAGCAAACAGTTCTCAGATTGTCTCAGACCTTGAAAATAAGCAGTTATGAACAAATAAACAGATTGAGCATGAATAAGCCAGCCAAATTGAACCAAATGCATACACAAGCTATAAAATAAAGTCCAATAAGCACAAATAAACTTGTTTCAAGCACTAGATCAAAGTAAATAAGCAGATTCAAGCACAAAAAGTTACTGATTAGCAAAGGTGATTATCCAAAATTCTTTTGATGATCTATTTGACCACCAATCCAATTTCAAGCCCTCAAATCCCTTTCCCTGGTTGTATTAACTTAAATTTAACCCTTGTTAACCCTAGTCTATTCTTAGATCTAGGTGTCACCAAAATTTTAGCCAATATTACCAAGTAAAACTGATTTTATGACCACTTGATTGATTTAGGTGTTCAAACCCACAAAACTTGTAGATAACCAACCCTTAATACCAGATAAACAGATAACAATACAAAAGAACCAAAAACAAACACAAAGGATGTTGGGAATAAAATGTAGCCAGTACACTTGGACGCTGACAAGAGCAATCAGGACGTTGATAAGAAGAAAACAAGCGTTGACAGGACAAGCATTGTCAGGAAGATGTCAAGCGTTGATACGATGAATTCAAGCACTGATAGATTACTTAGTCTACACGTATTATGTTTCTAGTTTGTTTCTAGTAAAGATATGATCAACAATGTATTTTCTATGTTTATATTTACCTAAAATAGCTGATACGTAGACTCTTGTACAAGGATCCTTATGTCTATAAAAGGAGGCCTTTAGGTTTATGTTACATATACGTTTAACACTTTGATTGTACGCAAGTTTTGTTTTTATCAATCAAGTGAAAGTTTGGTTTACATTGTTTGTGTGTTCTTGTTTAAGTATTAATTCCACATAATACTTAAATTGTTTTATACACAACAAAGTTTCTTTACGTGTTTAACTTGATTTAATCTCGTTTACACAAGATAAATCGATCTATGTTTGGGATCAACAAGTGGTATCAGAGCTTGTTGAGAAACTTTGATCAGAAGAACACAAGAACCCTAAAATCGCCAAAAACCGTAATTTTCAAGAAACCCTAAAAACATCATGTCTACCCCAGAAGTAAACTCATCCTCCTCCTCAACCCCCAACATCAAAATTCCCATGCTAGACCCAGACAATTTTGAGTTGTGGAAGTTTAACTTTGAACAGTATCTTCAAATCCATGACTACATTCTATGGGAAATTATTAAATATGGAAACACATTCAATAAAGCTCAAAAGATTGCAGCTGCCATCTTACAAAGAACAAATGTTTAAGGATCTACTGAAGAGGATCGAAGAGAAAAACCTGAAGATGGTAGAGCTGTCTCAACTGAGGACATAGCAAAGAGAGAAGGAATGACATGAAAACCCTAAGCATTCTCAAACTCTCTTTGGGACAAGAAAATCAGCACAAATATAGAAGCTATGAGTCTACAAAAGATTTTTGGGCAGCTCTTGAAGTTGCCTATGTTGGTAATGTTGATACTGTACAAGAGAAAAAGAAGCAACTCTTGCATGAGTATGTTGTTTATAAAGCTCAATCCAATGAGAAGCTAAGTGGAGTGAGAAGCAGACTTCTTGACATTACAAGCAAGCTGTCCTTCATGGGAACAGTGCTTGGTGATGTTGATATTATCACCACTTTTCTTAAAAGTCTTGGTGATGCATGGAAGATTGAAGCAAGGTCTATAATTGCTAATAACACTCACAAAAGTTCTACTTTTGATGATGTTTACAATAAACTGAGGCTGGTAGTAAATGAAACTCTTTTGGATCAAGGAAGTAAGTCTACCAATGGAAATATGGCATTCTTCTCACATAGTGAAGGTCAATTTGATCAAAAGGATTCATACATGCACCCCGTTACTGGATCAACTTGTGTCAACGCTGGATCAAGTCTTGTCAACGCCTCACATTCAGACGCTGACACATACAAAGTTGACTTACCAAGAGTTAAGCCTGCTGGTATTGATCTAGATACTGTGTGTGCATACATTGCTTCATTGCCCAATGGTTCAGTGATTACATATGAGGACCTTGAGCAAATTAGTGATGAGCATTTGGAGGAGATGGACATAAAGTGGAATATGGCCCTTGCAAGCATAAGGGAAAATAGATGGAATAAAAGATTCAAGAAGAAGATGACTTTTAATGCTAAGGACACTGCTGGATTTGATAAATCCAAGGTTGAGTGTTATAATTGTCATCGAATGGGATACTTTATGAGAGAATGCAGATCTCCAAGAAGATCTGATGCTGGAAAACCCTCAAGCCAAATCATCAAGGCTCAGGATTCAAAAGCTATGGTTGCCATGCAAGACATTGATGGTGTTGGCTGAGATTGGAGCTACTTGGCCAAGGATGAGGAAGAGAACAAAGCTTTGGTTGCAGAAAAGGAAGAAGAAGAGCATGTTCACTATGCTCTCATGGCACACTCCTCATCTTCATCAGACAATGAGGTATATGATGATGCATTTTGTAGTAAGGGTTGTCGTCTAAACACTGAAAAACTTAATAAAGAAGTTTTAAAATTGACAACAGATGTGCTTAATGAAAGATGCAAGTGGGTTTTGGATGATTGGCAGATATGGGAAAGAGGTACACACCTTTACTACTCTTATGTCTCTATTTGCAAGTATGGATAGGGAATACTTGGCAGACCTTTGGAGGTTATTGCTGGCCAAGTATGAGACTGAAGCACCTACTTCAGTCAATGGAATAAAGCTTTGGTCAACATTCAAGAGAATGTGTGCACCAGAAGAAGAAGATCCTGTTTGGAAGGATCTTGAGGATGATATCAGTGGACTTCAATGGCGTTTATATTTAGCAGCTAGTGTGTATTATTTGAGTTCTACAAATTTTTCTGAATATCTTCTTGCGGATGCTGAGTATCCCATGTGGAAAGGAGTTTTTGAAAAGATGAAGACAACACAACTGGAAATTGACTACTCAAGTGATGTGGCCAAAGATTTGACTAAGCATGTTTATTACCAATTTGATAAGATTTGTAAGAATCCTCCTAGTTCTTAGTTTTATTCAGAAACTTGATTACTAGAGTTGATATCAAGTTTAGGGGAGGATTGTTGGGAATAAAATGTAGCCAGTACACTTGGACGCTGACAAGAGCAATCGGGACGTTGATAATAAGAAAACAAGCGTTGACAGGACAAACATTATCAGGAAGATGTCAAGCGTTGATAGGATGAAGTCAAGAACTAATAGAAGACTTAGTCTACACGTATTATGTTTCTAGTTTGTTTCTAGTAAAGATATGATCAACAATGTATTTTCTATATTTATCTTTACCTAAAATAGCTGATACGTAGACTCTTGTACAAGGATCCTTATGTCTATAAAAGGAGGCCTTTAGGTTTATGTTACATATACGTTTAACACTTTGATTGTACGCAAATTTTGTTTTTATCAATCAAGTGAAAGTTTGGTTTACATTGTTTGTGTGTTCTTGTTTGAGTATTAATTCCGCATAATACTTAAATTGTTTTATACACAACAAAGTTTCTCTACGTGTTTAACTTGATTTAATCTCGTTTACACAAGCTAAATCGATCTAAGTTTGGGATCAACAAAGGATGCCTTGAACCTTGAAAAATCAATTAACCCAAACACCCCTTTGGAATCTGATCTCTCAATTTTCCAAAGGATTGTTGTGATTTAACCTTCAATCCAAGATCAAAACAACCTAGCAACAATATTCCAACCCTAAGAAACACAAATCCACCACAAATACTCAGATCCACAAACAAATATGCAAATATCACCAAAAATCATACAAAATTCAGAAAAATGAAAAAGTTTAGAGATGCAAACCTCCAAGACTCACACCCAAGCCTTGGAATGTTTGAGCTGAGGTGCTAGAAAAACAAACACCAGCTTCCTTGTACCTGCTAAGAACAACAAACAGCAAACATGAACAACAACTATGAAATCTGATTTTTTTTGAAAACAAGAGTTTTAATCCATAAAACCTTTCCTCAAAAACCAACATATGATAAATTGGAACTCAGATCTTAGCTATTAAGACACCAAACTTTTATAAATAACATAAGAGAATTTAAGATTTTCAGAAATTCAAATTTTATTTCATAAAAAGGGATTACAAAGAAGATAGCTAAAATCTGGAACAAACGCTCTCTCACATGTTGAGGAGTCTTTATATAGACGAATACAAGGCAGAAATAAGCAAAACCCTAGGCTATGAAGTCCCAAAAATGCCCTTGAAATCTTCTAGACGAATTTTGTTGTTGAGCTTTCCAAAATGATCCTGAGTGTTCATTTATGCTTTGGGTCCAAGTAATGAACCTAAATCGTTGATCTTGCCATGTCGGTTTACTTGGAGAGGAAGTTGTGTTTTGATTGGTTGACGTGTTGAATGGTGGGGCCTTTTAGTGAGTGGGATTGAGTTTTTTTGGTGTGGGATGGGTTTCTGGGCGTGTGATTTAAGCATGTGCCAAGGTAATTGAAAATAACCCCTTGTTTTAAGTGGAGGTAATTCTGGGTTCATGTGGGTAAACAGTGGTAAGTTTTGATTCGATTTTTGAGGGTGGAGTTGTTTGGCGCGTGTTATTGTGTTTGAACTTTGGGAATTGGCACATTGAGTCCTTGTGTTTTGGCAGAAGTAGTATATAACGTTTTCAGCCCAAAAACTTGATTTCCTTTGTTTTTTAAAGTTTCCAACTTCATAGTTTTGCCACAAAACTTTGATAAAAGGGTTTCAAGGGTTGTTTTTGCCATTTTTGCATAGTTTGAGGACTGATCTTGGAATTTTCTCATCTTTGAAGGCCTTCATTGGATCTTTGACTTCATGAGGGACCATTGTTGACAATTTAGAATTGTTGAGGGACTAAACTTGCCAAACCTTCAAAGTTGAAGGACCTTTTTGTAATTTTGACAAACTTAAGGGACCAAACTTGTAATTATGAATATAAAAGGGTATTAAGTGTCATTTATTCATAATTAAGGGATCAATCTTGTACATCTTCAAATCTTCAAGGGTTTTTCTTTGAGAAATCCATGACTAGGGCCCGGTTCATTGTACGGTTTCGTTTCTCGTGTTCGTGTTTCCTTGTTTCTTGTGATCTTTTGTCTTTTTCACGATATCGATACCTAAAACACACAAGTAAACAAATACAAGCATATATATGGTATATATATGACATTTTATGCATTTAAAGCCCGAAAAGAACGATGAGATCATGTATAAATTCCATCTCATCTGTAAGTATTAGTCAACGCGTTTAGGAAAACGTGAAGACCGAAAAGTGAGTTCATTCCTCAAGGGAGTGTATGTGTTTTGTTAGTGCCAATATTATATTTACTTAATTTGGATAGTTCGTTTTTAGGTGAAGAGAGAGAAAAATAAAGATGATTACACAAAAATTAAACTAAGACGTAAAAACGTAAAACGTGACGTGAAAATAAAAGTTATCTAAAAAATTTATAAAAATGACAAATAAATCCTAAATAATATACTTAGGGTTTAGAAATAAAGAAAAACTTTTTGTAACTTTTTATTTTATTACTATTTATATTTTAACTGCTAATTAAAGCCCTAAAAATCAAATAAATTAATAAAAATCCCAATCCAAGGTTTTATGCTTTATAAACCTCAAGTATATTTATTTAATGCTAAAAAGTATTTTTTTAAAAATTTAAACTAATTAAATATATTTTTAAATGCCAAAAAGTGATTTTTAAACAAAAATACTGCTAATAAATAAAAGAAGGAAAAACCCCAAATCAATTTTCAAAACTCTAGAATCACTAAAGCTACTGAGGAAAAATGAATATAAGCAAAAAAAGTTGACTAATAAGCTGAAAAGGCCAAAAAAATAAGCGGTTGAGAATTTGTACTAATAGTGGCTAGGATACCACAATGAGCAGTGGGACAATTCTTCCCACTACTAGTGTAAATAGTACAGAGAGTGAAAAGCTTTGATTTCTTGCTTGTTTTGGTGTTTTCTTGGGAACAAAGGCACCCCCACCAGCTTTCAGCTTGTAAGGAGTCAGAATAAGCAATAAAATAATAAGAAAGTAAGCCTAATAAGCTCACAATTAGCACATTGTAAGCAAAACAAAAAGCAGACAACTTAATCCCTATTGTCTGATATCTGTCAGAGAACTCTCCTAGATCTGAAAGATATCAGGCATACCTACGAATACAAATAAGTCGGACAGCAGCAGGTAGCAGGTTTTTTGGTGAAATTACTTTAAGCTATAAGCTCACAAAAAGCTCTAGAATTTTAAAACAACCAATGGCAAATCTAACTCTAGTATCTAATAGTGTGCAAAATTTCACGCTTAGAATCACACTAAACAAATCAGAATCCTAATATGTTTGTTTCTACTTGATTTTATGTATACACTTGTAAGACAACAACTTAAATCTTTACACTAATTTTTTTTACAAACTTCATTAGATAACTACCTTAAGCTAATGGGACATGTCCAGGTACTTGTTAAATGTATGTGTTGTCACCCACAGTGCAAAATAAACAATCCTAAACACCCCCTTAAGCTTCTAATGGCCAAAATTATCAAAGACTTGTACATTCTAACACTTGAAAACCACTTTAAACCACTCAAACATGCATAACATACTATATTAACACAAAATAAAAGATAAACTACCATAAAATATCAATCAATAAAAAATAACTAAAACACCCATGAAATTATTTATAAAAGGGGGTTGCAAGGGTCACCACCTCTGGTCTTGTTCATACCAGAGACACACCAATTCTTGTGACACCACCAGATTTCTGATATAAAGGAGGCTTGTGAGGGTTTAAGCAAGACTATCTAAAAAAAGCTACGCAAACGCTGGAACAAAGGGCACTCCACAATCTGGAGGCTCATTTTATAGGACTTATGTGATGACTACAGAATGAAAAGAAAAACTACAAAACCTAACATCAATCTACCTGTTTTGCCCTTTTGATTTTAAAAACTAAAAAATGGTCAAAAGCCCTTGTGAAGATTATGAGATTTCCATGTGATTACAACTATTATGATTGCATTTGAGCCGTTTCTTGATGTTGTGGAGATGAAGCAACAAACATAGGCCATTAATTCTCTGAAGGGATTCGATTTTTGCTATAATTAAACAAGCAATGGGGCAGGGGAGGTGTGTGGGGGGTCCACCAGTAATCTGGTGGGTGAGTTAATGGTAAAGTTAAGGTGAGGGTACCATTAATCAATGATCTAGAGTAATTGGTGATCCAATTTTATGTAATTAGGGTGATGGTGATTTAGGGTTCTAAGGATAATAACAATAGTGGATTTGATCTCAAATTAGGGGTGGGAGTGTGTTAAGTGCAAAATAAATACTAGTTTAATTAGTTTACAACTAATTAACTATTATTTAACCAGTTAAGTGGATTATTGAGGTGGCATTGGGTTTGGGCTCGGGCTGGTTGGGTTATAGGCTTTTGTTTGGGCTTTGGTTGGGTTATGGTGGGGTTTGGACGGGTTGGGTAAGGAAATGGGTATGGCTATGATCGTTTTCCCCTTTGAACTTTGCAACACTTTCTATTTCTCTCTCGAAATGTTATGACAACATAGTTAGGGATTTTCCTTTGTTATACAACTTTGAGTGTTTGTCATTTTCAGTCCCTCGAACTTTCAAACATGGAATCAAGGACTATTGTTGAAATAATTACATTCTTCAAGGGCTTGTTTTGACTTTTCTTGAAACTTCAAGGTCCATTTGAAATTTTGGAGTTTTACAAGGGCCAAAAGTGACAAGTCTTCAATTCTTCTCTTATCAATTCTTCAAACTTCAAGGATTATTTTTGTGGAAAATCAATGCTCAGGTCTGGTTCTTTGTACGGCTTCGTTTCCCGTGTTCATGTTTGCTTGATTCTTGTTATCTTTTAGCAATTTCACGATATCCGAACCTACAAACAGACAAGAACAAATACAAAGGGTTTTGCATGGTTTTTATGATATTTTTACACATTTTAAGCCCGATTTGGATGATGAGACTATGTATAATTGCTGTCTCATCACTCCCCCATACTAAACCATTGTCGTGCCCTCAAGCGATGGTAGAATTAAGTATCATACCACTTCTAAAATTCATTTTTATTGAAAATTTATTGAAACATGAATTTAAAGTAACTACCACTTGTGATTTGGACATAATGTATTTTTTTAATCACGAGAATTATGACTTTTTGGATCATAGACTAAGAACACGTGAATGCCTCAGAGAGGTAATTTCATCGTGCTTGATTTTCACCCAGTTCCATGCTAAGCGTGAAATGAGTCATTGTCATTATATGTTAGTAACGCTAACACTACTCATATGCTCTAATCACGTACTTAGACTCCCTTATTCCTAAGCCGTATCTCTTATATTTTATTCTTGTCTTAATGTTCACGGAGATACATTTTTTACTTATGTGTAAATAGAGATTAGATCTAAAAAAAGAGTCGTAACGGTGTAATCAAAATCATTAAATTAATAACCTTTCCTAATAGATAACGATGTCAAAAAATTAAGTCAACCAGTAATATTCGATAAACACGGTTTTTATAACAGTTTTGAACATTTGACTTATTACCATGAATTTTAATACCCGCCTCATCATTGGTGGCTTTGATTATCATGATTTACCTCTATCTTTTATTCAACTCCGCCATGGAGCTTTTATTATGACTTCGGTCTTGCCCTTGTCTTTTATTGAACCTCTCCATGAGGTGTTTATTATGACTTGACGCATATCCTCGCGCTAAGGCGAATTTTGGATCGTTAAAACTTCGAGTTTTAAGACATTCACTTTCAATTTTGCATAGATTTTTTTGATTTGTGAGCTTCAAATTTTTGCTTGATTTAGGTGAAGAGGAACTTAAAATAATTATTGGGGGAATCATTCGATTATTCGGGTTGCCAATACTTAAAAACCGTGACGCTGGCGATTCTCAAATGTTTTCCCAATTTAATTACATGGAAACTACTAGAATTAGCTAAAAACCAATAATAGTGAACAAACCGCTAGGTCAATATTTATTAACAATTCAAATTTATACAACCGATGGGAGAAAAAGCAAATAATTAAAACACATGAATTTTTTAAAGAATACGAGTATTCTACGTTTAGCATAGTAACTTATAACTAACGCTAACAACGCTATCATTTCTCGTCCTCAATTTAACGAGACTTAGCCTAATATAGTTAAGGAATAGAAGCTAAGTGCTCAACACGCACGGTTGAGTAAAAAATTACTCTTATTCTGACCAACGGAAAACCTACATTCGTGTCTTAAACACTTATGAAAAACAAGAAATATTTTAAAATTTGGATTGCGTGATGAAGTAGGAAAAGTGAAGTATCTATTCACCCCATACTAAAACTAAAAATTGTCCTCAATGTTTCGAGTTTAAGAGTGAAACACCCCCATACTAGAGACAAAAAGTTTAATGCTTGATCTCAAGCATGGAAAGGGTAAAACGAATAATCTATAGCCGTTTATGAATTATGCTTTTAAAAATAAACATTAGAACGTAAAAGGATATCATCGGATATCGGAATTTTCAAAGGCAACGATCGAAGCTCGAGTGATACGTACAACGAACACGAGAGGCGTCAATGATGACGATGATCCTAATAAATCACAATCAAAACAACCACGGAACCAAAGGTTGGAAGAGCACAAGTCCCATCACATTACACTATTAAAACGATAATATTTACAAGATTAGCATGGGATTTGCCCCACGAGGCACCTTGTTTTTTATAACCGAGTCAAGATCTCGACTCGAATCCCCATAAATGTGATCAATTAGGGATTATCATGGTATGGTAATTTTTGGTGGGCCTTACATGATAAAAAAAAACTGGTATTAAGGACTAAGTCCTTTGATGATGCAAAATACCGGGGTCTAACATGGTGTCTTCTTTTTCTTTGGATAAATGAAAAAAACACCACTCTAAGCTATGGCTGAGCATTTGGACTGTCGGACCAGCCTGGACCTAAAAACAGGACCGGACCAGAAAATTTCGGTACGGTCCTCAGTCTGGGGTTTTGGACCATTTCGGTCCTCATTCCGTTCGGTCCGGTCTTACCAAAAACCCATCGATTATGCCTAATAGGACAGGACCGGACCGAAGACCGAATTGGACCGACCCGGATCGGACAAGACTATTTCGGTCCGGTCTCGGTTCGGGGGTTTGGACCATTTCGGTCCTCGGTTCGGTCCGGTCCGGTCCGGACCTGTTGCTCAGCCCTACTCCAAGCAACGTCCCAAAGGGACACAAGAAAAGAGGAAAGAAGTAGAAGTGTGTTACAAAGGGTGGGCTAAAACTTTGAGCTACTCGATGTAGACTCACACCAAGCAAACGAAAAGATTTTCCCTTTATTGCATTGGTGGAAGACCCAGATTTCCCTATACAAGCAATTCCAGGATCGAATATCTCGTCCTCAGTGGAAAAGTGTGTGGAAACATAAGCGACTTCCCCCACACTAAATCCACACACACCATAGTTAAAAAGACTAGACGAGGTGGCAGTACTAAAAAAACATGGTGATGCCAGAATTAAAATAGGAACATCATTCAAATTAAATACAAAGTCTTTTCCTTTTTCATTTTTTAAAAACTCTTTATGAAAATCCGATTTGATTATGTCGAAAATATTTGGCGTTTCTAACTCGACATTAGGCACACTAAAAATCCTTACATTTAAGTCGTGGGTAATTTGAGGGGGATTGTATAAATTCTCAAAATGATGGTCAATAAAAAGCACATCCCCCTCGGGGTCTACATAAATGTCTTCATCCATAAGATCGTTAATCTCATCGATTTCTTCATCATAGATGGGTTCGTCAAACCCAGTTTTTTTGTTCCCCTCGTGAATGATTGTAGAAACTCTCTCGAACAGATCACGATTAAGTACAAAACCATCATTCTTTTGTGGGGATTGTTGATAAGTTAAATCCTCTAAAATGTGGTAAACGTCATTATCATTTGAGGAGTGTTTATAAGGTAACTCCACGAGAATGGGACTTGTGTCTATAGCAAGAAAATCATCGACCTTTTTAAAGAATTATTCATCATCAAAATAGTGAAATGAAGGAGGATCGATGATATGGTCATCAACGTTCTCGAACCCTTCATCAAAAATGGGATTATGATGAAAAGTAGCTCATACACGGAGTTCGAGAACGTAGTGAAAGTGTCGTCATTCTCGTGATCACAAAAATTTTTTGACATGAAATCATCATCTTTATTTGAAGATTTATCAATGGGCAAATCCTCGAAAATGGATGATGGAATATGAAGTATGTGGTCAATCTCTAAAAAATCACCATCGTTATCAAAGAGAGAGTTGATGTGAGCAAGTTCTTGAGAAGATTTCTCAAGAGTCACTACCATGGTCTTACAAGTCAAAGGACTATGCTCAGGTGACCCTTCCATGATGGATAAATTTTCCTTGATAATGGTACAATCCTCAGCCTTAATAGGTATTAGGTTAGGAGAAAAAGGCACTTAATTGGAGTAGAATTTTGAGCCTTAGAGTCATGGTCCTTCGGAGGGGGTGAAAACGAATACATATTGGTCATTGTTGTGATGGAATTAACGTTCTCCTCCAGAATGTTGGTCACTCGATTCTTCGAATACATTCCAAATTGATTTTTCGTCCATGCATTTACGAATTCATTTTTCAATCGAGTAAACGTATTCTTTATCATTAAAATCTTCATCTTGAAAACCGTTGTTTTTTATTTTTCAAAATATGTATCAAGCCTCATAATTCCACTAAAATATACATTTTGAAATCATTAGTTTTTGAAACCTCGGTTTTGCTTTGAACATTTGATGATGGGATTTATTCGCAAAAATTCCATTTTATCCTCCCCATATTTCATAGTCATTTTCCCGCCGTGAACGTCGATAATGGCACGAGCCGTCGATAAAAGTGATCTACCTAAAATAATGGGACATTTAGGGTCATATTCATAATCGGAAATAACGAATTCCGCGGGAAAAGTGAAATTTCCAATCTTAACATAGACATCCTCGGCTATTCCAATTGGTTTAAGTGGAGTACAATTTGCTAGCTCGATTGTCACGTTTATTAGGGTAAGATTAGGCAATTTCATCAATTTCCAAAAAGAATGAGGCATGAGATTGATGTTAGCACCTAAATCGGCAAAGGCTAAATATCCCTTAATCTCGGAAAAATCACAAGGTAACAAAAATTGTCCCGAATCCTTTTCCTTTCTCGGCATATGCCTTTTAGGTTTTTTAAGAAGAATTAACGCACAAGTTTCCTCAAGGTGAACGTTTGTAAGGTCTATGAAACTCTCTTTTTGAACTGTGGATGTAATTTTAGGTACATGTGGGTGTGCACTCTTTTCCTTAGTCACCACTTTCATTCCCTCAACTTTAGAACATGAAGTCGTTTTATAGGTCGAGGACGAATGCACAACTATAAAACCATCAAGCTTAGGGGTAATCACACAAAGCTTTCCATGAGACGAGGCGTCTATGACGTGTTCCTTCGGATTAGTCACGGTGTCACTTGGTAAAGCACTCGAAGACGAACTCGATGGTTTGTTCATAATAGCCGAAAACATCTTTTTAATATCAATTTGACCTTGATCAATTTTATTGTTTTGACCTGTCAAAGTGTTGGAAAATTTGTTTTTCATTGTACCAATTTGTCCCTCTAATCGTCTAATATTATCCTCATTGGGTTTCATATATTCTTGAAACTCGTTTGAAAAACCGCTTTGATTAGAATTAAAGTTTCCTTGGTTTTCATTATTTCTTTGAAAATTTCCTTGATTATCGCTAGAAAAATTGTTGCCTTGATTGTTGTTGTTTTGAAAGTTCGAGTTTTGATTGTTGTTAAAATCTCGATTTTGTCCAATTCAAATTACGACCTTGATTATAATTTTCTCCTCGATTCCCTTGTTGATTATTTCCTTGAAAATTGTTTCGATTTTGATTTGAAAAATTATTGCCTTGATGACTATAATTCGTTTGTTGTGATGGACCGCCGTTATTTTGATTTTGAAAATTTCCATTTAACGCGCTTACAGTCGACGTTTCGCCATCCGTAACCGCACACCCGTAATTATTATGTGGTCCACCATAAAACGTAGACAAAACCTCAACCGCTTTCACCGTAGGGGGGCATTTTTCATCTCGATAAAAAACGACGTAAAAGCATTCACCTATTTATTGACTTTCGCATCAACCCTCTTAATATCACAATTAGCATGGCTAACATTGGTGACAATGGCAACACTCGGTGTTTTACGCAGTTGGTATACCTTCGATCTATTCTAGATAGCCAATAACGCTTCCCTAGGAGTTTTACAGACAAAGTTACCGCCCATGGTGGAATTTAATGAATCTTGCTTGTGAAATTTAAGACCATTATAAAAAGTATCGATTTGGTGCAACTCGGAAAAACCGTGGTGAGGATATTGCGTAAGCAATTACCTAAAACGATCCCACGCGTCTCTAAACGATTCATTCGGATTTTTTTCAAACTTCATGATCTGGTTTTTAAAAAACATGGTTTTTTACGGTGGAAATAAATGATTAATGAATTTGGACACGAGATCGTTCCACGTAATTATAGAATTAGGCGGTTCTTTCTCGGAACTATCATTGGCGGAGCCATCGAGCGAGTATGGAAAAAGCATAAGCTTAATGACATCGGTGTCAAAGGTTCTTAAACTTGCTCGTGACTAAAAGACGATTAAAATTCCGAATGTGATCGTGAGGATTATCCGCCTCACGACTCATAAACTTAGTCGCTTGTATCAAAGATAACATTCCCCTTTTGATTTCCAAATTATCCTCTTCGATTGAGGGAATTACGATCGCGTCTCTATAACCCTCGGTGGGTGCTTGGAGCAACTCTATCATCATACGATTATCGGCCATCTTATCTACGGTTTCAACAATGATATTAGGAACGTGAGTTTCTAAAATTTATTCTTTGTTGTCAATTCCTTCGATTACGATTACGTCGATTCGACACGTTGTTAGAATTCTAATAATCAATCGATCGGTTGCGCATGCACTAAACGTAGAATGGGGGTAGCAATGTAACACCCCATTTTGGTAAATGAAATATCACAGTTAATATGGCGTGTCATCAAAGCATGCAAGGTAAATGTTTAAAAACATTTATTGACCATGAATGGAAATACTAGAAACAAACATCGGTATTCCAAGTATAAGCTCAACACACATGAATATAAGTACTGAAATGGAAATGGACTAAACAATATCCAAAGAAAAAAAGTAACGTAATGTATGAAATGCATAAAGTAATGAAGGCTAGATAGCTTCCAATCCGTATGCACATACTCTAAAAGTTTATGAGCATCCTTGAGTACCTATCATTTGGGAATATGAAAGGAAAACGGCTGAGCATAACGCCTAGTGAACGGATATACAAGTATAGCATAAAATGACATAAGCATAAAATACGAACAACAATGGAAATTTATAAGTCCTAGATAACCTGGAACATGTTCATAAAGCTGGTTTTATAGTTTGAAATGACTTATGTTTTTATATGAAACTGTATTAATTAGCCAATAGCCCATATAGGTCATGAGGTTCCACCGTGCATGAATATTGGGAGGGGAGACCTGATCATGCAATTAGGGGGATTGCCTCTAATTAATTAGTCTGGGTAGGAGGGATCAACTCCTTGTGAAGGATGCAAGGCACACATCGCATTCACCATCAAAATCCTGTAAAACATGTAATTAGGATGCACCCATACGCCCCACATGATAATATAAATATAAGGCCAAAACTGAAAAGGGACGCCACGAGCAATCACTCCGCCGTGGGGAAGTCATAACACTGGTGCCTCTAGTGTTATGGTTATGGTACCTCCATAACTAGGTGACACTGGTCATGTATATATATGGCTTATGCATTTAAAACTAAACATAATTAATAAAACATATAAACATATACTTGGGAAAATAGTTGGCTGCAAACGGGGAATCCTAATAAGAAAATAATCTCCATACTGAAGGACGGAAAATCCGTACCTTGTGTCTAGTGAACGAGGAAAGATGAAAGGATGAATAGTCCTACTCCGATCTCACTAGTGCTACATAAATAAGGGACATGTATAAGTTATCTGATTACTGAGTACGTTACTAGTTATAGCATGTTCTTAGCTTGTTTTATACGTCCTTGTCTTATTTTACTATTTTAAATGATATAATATATTATTCATGTATTTCATGTATTTTGATTAAGTATTATCTTGTATTCTTGTATCAATATGCTTGGTGTGTAATAATAAGTAACTTTCTAAAAATAGCAGGTTTCCAAAAATAGCAGGTTTCCAAAATTAGAATGTTTCCAAAAATAGGAAGTTTCCAAAAATAGAAAGTTTCCAAAAATAGAAAGTTTTCAAAAATAGATCAGTTTCTAAAAATAGAATGTTTCTAAAATAGTAAGTTTCTTGAAATTGAATGTTTCCATATTTAGAAATAGGCTGTATTAATAAGCTTATAATATAAGTTAAAGTCTACTAGTTAAAAGTCATAAATCATGTAATTAATGATATAGTTTATTAATGAAATGCCATGGTAGTTCAATAAACTATAGGTTATATGATTTAATTAAATAAAAGCATGATTTAATTAAATTATTCTAAATAAAATACTTACGTTAATCATGAATTATTATATTAATAATTATAACCTAAGTCATGTTTTATTAATTAATTATAAGTACATCTTTTAATAATTAATTAATAACTATAGTCTAAAATAAATGGTAAAAATACTTAGGTAAAACATATATTATTTATTAAAAGTAAATATAACCTAAGTCATGATTAAATTAAATTAATTATCTATCATGCTTAATTAATTTAATTACTCTTGTAAAAATATACTTGTAAAAATTAATTTCGTGCCCGTTTCCATGTTTTAATATAAGCCGAAACACATAAGCCGAAACAAACAGCCCGACAGTGGCTAACCTGGTCTAGCCGGTTGCCACTACCTGACCAAAATCACCACCGGTTGATGCCGGTGCTTCCCCCTGCTTGGGTTGCGTTTCCCACTGCAACCAAAACAGCCACCGGCTTAACCCGGTGGTGGTGGTGCTGCTGCGAGAGCCCAAACATAAACAAAATGCCACCCCGAATCGCGTCAGGGTCCCTTGTCCCTGCGGCTGAACAACCAAACCATATCGAGACCTCTTGGTCTCCGCGGTTGGTGCGAAACAAACCAAGCCGAGAACTTGGTGGCTCTCAGTTGGGTGCCGACCGAACCAAAACCCCACCAAAACCAATTCTTTTTCATGATTCTTGAATTCTTAACTCATGTTTTTAATTATGTTATTATTATTAACCACATGAACATAATTAAAAGAAAAAAAAAAGATTTAGGTTATGGTGATACCGTACACGTGATTGGAAAAGAACTAAGAACACGAACACCCTTAACCGAAAATCATAGATCAAAATCAACCAACACCCCTTTGGTGTGCTTGTGTAGCCGGAAACAAGAGGAGAAAGAGAGGCTAGGGTTTCTAATTTTTTTTTTGTAAAAATTATGTTATGAAAACTCTATGTTTTCCTTTTACCCTTTTTAGTTAAATCAAAGTTAGGCTGGGCCCCTCTTGTCTCTTTGTCCGGGGCCAACATAAGCCCACAAGGGAAAACCAGGCTTTGTTTGTGTTTAAATATTTACGTGTTCCTTTGCATGATTAAATGTTCATATTTGTTCGTGTTTTAATATTTATGATATATTTATTATACGTAATACTTGTTTATCGTGTAATAATATATAATACGTAGTTCAAATGTTCATGTTTTAATGTTCGTGATCATATGCTCGTGGTTTTAATTATTATACTTAATAATTATCGTGTACTAACACGTACGTAGTTTCTGAATTTAATATTCGTGACACGTGTACATGACATAAATGGAAAGTTTTAATTGGTTCATATGTTTACGTAGTGTAATGTTCATGACATTTATATGCGGGTTTTACAACTCTTCCCCCCTAAAAAGAATAATTCGTCCCCAAATTATAGATAACGTAAATTGAAAGAGGAGCATACCCGAATCAAAACTTGAAATGAGGGTAAGAAGTCCAGATAGACTCCTCTGCTTCCCAAGTGGCTTCCCGCTCGGTATGGTCCCTCCAAAGGATTTTGACGAATGGAATCTTCTTCTTCCTCATGACTCGTTCCTGTCGACCAAGAACTCGTTCGGGTTCCTCGATGATGGTAAGATCTTCACGAATCTGTTCAAGTGAATACTGAACCATGTGAAGGGGATGATACTTGTACCCTTTGAGTAAGGACACATGGAAAACGTCATGAACGTGAGAAAGCTGCATAGGTAATGCTAAACGGTACGATACTTCACCAACTTGCTCGATGATATCAAACGGTCTGATGATTCGAGGACTGAGTTTTCCTTTGATTCCAAAACGTCTAACACCGCGTGCCAGTGATACTTTAAGAAAAACATGATCTCCCACGTTGAAATGCAAATCCCTATGATGCTTGTCGGTATAACTCTTTTGACGTGCACGAGCTTCTTGTAATTCCACCCTAGCTACAACAACTTTCTCGTTGGTCAACTCTATCATCTCTGGACCTTCATGTGTTCGCTCGCCAACCTGATCCCAACAGATTAGGGCGCGACACTTCCTTCCATACAACATCTCAAACGGTGCTCACTTGATACTGGCGTTCCAACTGTTGTTGTATGAAAATTCTACCAAGAAGATATAATCGTCCCAACATCCTATTCATTCTAAGGCACATGCTCAAAGCATGTCTTCGAATGCTTGAATAGTTCGCTCCGACTGCCCGTCTTTTTGAGGATGAAAAGTCGTGCTAAGCTTAAGTTTGGTACCCCAGGATTTCTTTAGACTCCTCCAAAATCGCGAAGTAAATTGCGGATATCTGTTCGAGATGATACTGGATGGAGCACCATGAAGTCTCATGATCTCCTTCTTATATGTGTCAGCCAATTTGCTAACTGTATCGTCTTTCCGGATCGATAAGAAATGAGCTAACTTGGTAAGTCGATCAACGATAACCCAAATTGTATCATGCTTCCTCTTGGACTGCGGAAGTCCGGTGACAAAATCCATGGTGATCTTGTCCCACTTCCACTCTGGAATGTCTAATGGTTTTAGTAGATCATTAGACTGTTGATGCTCGATCGTAACCTACTGGCAGGTAAGACATTTGGAGACATAGGTAGCAAAACATCATGTTTCATACCACTCCACCAGAAATACTGCTTGATGTCGTGGTACATCTTGGTTGAACCAGGATGAATGGATAATGGGGAGCTATGAGCTTCAGCCAATAACGCTTCCCTTAGTCTACGATCATCAGGAACACAAAGTCTAGTGCCCTGCCATAAGATACCATCGTAATCTAACCGAAACTCCGTCTGCTGCTCTAAGTTATGAATGATTGCCCAGATTTCAACGTCATCCTTCTGAGCTTCCTTGATCCTAGTGTGTAAGTCAGGCTTCACTCTAAGATTTTCCCAGTAACCATGCTGTCCACGTATCATGATTTCAATATCTAGTCGCTCCAAGTCTCGTATAATCTCTTCCTCTATCTTAATGCCGCTGATCATACCCGACCTCCTACTAAGGGCATCTGCCACTACATTTGCCTTGCCGGGATGATACTACAGATTAATGTCATATTCCTTCAACAACTCTAACCACCTTCTTTGCCTCATGTCCAATTCGCGCTGAGTGAAGACGTATTTCAGACTCTTGTGAATTGTGAAGATATCACATGATTCGCCATACAAGTAGTGCCTCCATATCTTCAGTGCAAACACGACTGCTGCAAGTTCCAAGTCATGCGTAGGGTAGTTCTCCTCATAAGGCTTAAGTTGTCGTGATGCGTAAGTAATCATTGTCCCATGTTGCATGAGAACACAGCCAAGTCCCATTCCTGAAGCATCACTGTAGATTTGAAATCCACCTGTACCAGATGGAAGAGTAAGAATTGGTGTAGATACCAGCCTTTTCTTTAGGTCTTCAAAGCTCTTCTCTCTTTCTTCAGTCCAAAAGAGTTTCTCCTCTTTCCGCATCAGTTTGGTCAATCACAGTGCTAAACGAGAAAGGTTCTCTATAAACTTACGGTAGTAACCAGCTAAGCCTAGAAAGCTACGAACTTCAGTTGCTGATGTCGGTCTTTGCCACTTGGTAATAGCCTCGACCTTTGCTGGATCCATGGTTATTCCCTCTGTTGATACTATGTGGCCTAGGAACACCACTTTACTTAACCAGAATGCGCATTTGGAGAACTTGGCATACAGCTGCTTCTGGCGAAGTATCTGTAATACTGTACGAAGATGGTCTTCGTGTTCCTCCTTTGACTTCGAGAAAATTAGAATATCGTCAATGAAGACAGTGATGAAATATTCCAGAAACTCATGAAAGATACGGTTCATCAAGTCCATGAAAATTGCTAGAGCATTGGTAAGGCCAAATGGCATGACTACAAATTCGTAGTGTCCATATCGTGTACGGAAAGTAGTCTTGGCGATGTCTTGCTCTTTGATGATAGCCCGACCTCAGATCAATCTTGGAGAAATGTTTGGCCCCTTGGTGTTGGTCAAACAGATCATCAATGCGTGGCAAAGGATATCGATTCCTGATAATGATCTTATTATGCTTACGATAATCAATGCAGAGACGCATACTACCGTCCTTCTTCTTTACGAAAAAACCGGTGCACCCCATGGAGATGCACTAGGTCGGATGAAACCTCGTTCCAAAAGTTCCTGTAGTTGTTCCTTTAACTCCTTTAACTCTATGGGAGCCATGCGATAAGGAGCCTTGGAAATTGGCTCAGCTCCTGGGATAAGCTCAATATTAAACTCTACCTCACGAGCAGGTGGTATAACCGAAAGTTCTTCAAGAAGCACGTCTGGAAATTCTGACACGATTGGCTGATTCTGGATAGATGGAGATTCAACCTCCATATCATGAACATTAGCTGAGTAGCCCTCGCAACCATGTGACAGTAATGCACGTGCTTGTAAGGTTGAAATTATTTGTACAGACCTTCCGGGTATAAAACCGTTGTGAATGTAATCTGGTGCGTTTACATCACTGAAGATGACCCGATATGAATGGCAGTCAATGGTGGCGTGATGTTTGGATAGCCAGTCCATGCCTAATATCATGTCGAAATCGCACATATCCTATGGAAGTGCGTCAACTGGGCGAATCTTGTCGTCGAACTCAAGGGGAAGACCCTTGTACCCATGTGTGATGCGTATAGAGTCTCTTAATGGCGTGGAAATGTTTAAGACATTTTCTAGTGGCATAGGGGATATCCTAACACTCTTGGCGTAAACAGTAGATACGACCGAATGAGTAGCACCCATGTCAAATAAGACGCATGCAGCTTGACCATACATATACAAGATTCCAGTGATGCTACCTGTTGACTTGTTGGCCTGATCACGCGAGGTCGTGTACACCCGTCCAGTACTAGGAGGTGGCTTAGAGTCGGCATGTGTAGAAGTGCCCTCGATCTCACCCTTACGACAGTCCTTTGTGTGATGGCCTGGTTGGCCGCACGTGAAGCAAGCATCGCTATCACGACGATACGGTCCTGGGTGTCTGCGGTTGCACGTGGTGCTGAGAGGGTCAGTATATCTTCCAACAGGTGCCTTAGCTGGCTAGGAGCCTGTTTCAGGAAAAGTATACGTGAGACATGATTAATGGGTACAAACAAGACAATGTAGAAAATCAAAAGACGTAATACCAGATGTAGCTGCACGGTTAGGCTGTGATCCTCTGCCGTCCTGCTCCCGTCCGTTGCCATGATTCCTGGTAGTAGATGTTGAAGTGTCAGAACTATGAATCATAAAGCATATAACATAGAAAATGAGTTAGTTTAGGGACCTGCTGCTGTTGGAGTTGTTGGCGTTGTTACAGTAATTGTCATTACCGCCACGCCTATCCGAAGCAGAATGGTCTTGGGTCTGCCCGTTACCCTTGTGCTAACTCTGCTGTTGAGTGGCCGTTTGGGACCGGTCCTCAGTCTTCTGCCTGAAAGATGCAATTATATAGAGAAAGATAAATATTTGGATAGTACTAAATGAAATGAAATGATCACCGCTGAATGACGAAATATACCTTTTGTCGGGTCTTTCTACCACTCCAAACTCATCCCTCTCTTGCAGCATCTCCAACTTACGGGCTGCATCTGCTACTTGTGCCACCGTATTAAAGGTAACACACACCAAGTTATTGGCGACAAATGTGCGAAGAGCCCAATGAAAGTGATACGCTTGCTCCTCTGCAGTCCGAGCTGCTGCGCCAAGGAATCCAGCCAGTCGAAGAAACCTCTGCATGAACTTATTGTTGTTTTCCCCAGCTCTCTGCCTAGTCCCATGATATTCCCTCTTGAGCTTATCCTGCTTAGCTTTTGGGAAGAACTGTCCCATAACCAACTCCCTGAACTGTGGCCAAGTCAAGCCAGCCACCCAATCATCGCCTCCCTCCGACAGTTTCACTGATTTCCACCATGCAAGCACGTTCCCTTCAAACTTGTAACAAGCTAACCTTGCCTTAAAGACAGGGTCACATCCCATCGCGCCAAAGATCTTTTCAATATAAGCTAACCAGCTCTCAGCCTCATCGAGGCTGTCAGTCTTCTCGAAAGATTTCAGACGCTGCTAATTGAATCGCTCCAACCATGTGATCAGGGTAGCTAGAGGTGGAGGAGGAGGATTCTGATGCTGGTGCTGGTGCTGATTGTTGGCAGCTTGCACCTCTGCCCGAATTTCATTCCTCACTTGAGGAAGCATGGCATGCATAGCAGCTTGAACTGCTGCATTAAGTTGCTCTTGTTCACATGTGAGAACCATTTGGCAGTATAAAACAAAGTGCAATGATTAAGCTGATTAAAACGTAATATATATACATGGAAAAAAATTATGCATGTAAGATATTGTAAATCTAGCTTATGTTTTAGAGAGAGAAAGAGATAGAAACTTGGTAGAATTCACACACACACTTGAGAGAGAAAATAAGAAAACACACTTTTACTATATGTAATGTATGAGAAAACCACCACCCTCTCCATCCAAGGAGATGGTTTATATACCAAGCCCATAAGATGGGCTTGGACTTACAATTGGGCCGACCATACAAGCATGGACCGGGCTTTTCCTTGTTTGATATACATAAAGATATCTAGGCTACGAGCTACTACTTAATATATTGTCGGAGTGACCGAATCTTCCTAAATACGTAAAAACGTATTTCCAACAATCTCCCCCTAAGGGAGGTCACTCAAAACAAGGGCGTTACCTATGTTACAATAATAAAATAAACCTAGCATACTATGCTTGTCTTGAGCTTTTAGTCTTCGTCTTTCTTTTCATTTTCTTTTCTGGTGAACATGTTGATGTGATATTTGATATCAATCTTGAGCATTAATCTCTTGCCTTGATCTTGTACATCACTTGTGATATCCGCCTCCTCGTGACTTCATGTCCCACATACTTATACCTTCGCAGTTCTTGAAAATTTCAGAGTTCGGTACAGCGGAAGACTTAACTTTTAGACTTTCTAGAATTAGATGAAGTATTAAGTACATAAAGTATAAGCATGCAGGGACGACTTCTTCTTGGATTCCGCAAAGCCACCATCTTCAATGCCGCAATATAAGTAGACACGAACAAAATGGCTTTGAACATTTCATTCTAATTCGGTAGCATTTTACCTCTGGTCGATGAAGACCGTTGGACGATATAAGATATCGTACTTGTGGCAGGTAGATTTAATTAAAAATCTCCTTGACAAGATTTCGCGGGTAAACCCGTTCTGTTTACTCGACCGTCCAAAGCTGACTACGAACGTAAAGAGTGAATTATTTGGATAAAATTATCCGTATGATTGAAACCGTCAATTCCGATTCTTGGAACAAGTTTGATTCATTAAAGAATCGTACCATCGTTGCTTTCCAGTTGTCACAAGCTTGATTCATATTGAATCTTGTAAGTTACCTACCAAGTGTTGTTTGAGGTTAACACTAGAAGGATTTCCACTCATCACTGTGAACACTAAGGTGTCACTCTTA
The DNA here is from genome assembly GCA_025667525.1 of Glebionis coronaria. NCBI lineage: Eukaryota > Viridiplantae > Streptophyta > Magnoliopsida > Asterales > Asteraceae > Glebionis > Glebionis coronaria. The sequence goes on from JANFOE010000109.1 coordinate 861,250, forward strand.
GTGTTCTGGCAAGATCACTAAGATATTGCGTAGAGGTCTGGAACGTGTTTAAGTTCAGTTAAGAATTAAACCACTATTGCTTTCCAGTTATCACAAGCTTGATTCATAAAGAATCGCACAAGTCACCTACCATGAGCTTTTTGATATTCGATCAAGAAGGATTTCCATCTTCATTGTAAATACTTTCGTATTACTCGGATGTTCAGGCAAGATCATGAAGATTTTGCGTAGGACTCTTAAGATCTTTCTTACTTTTCACAGTGTGTGAAGAAGCAAGGAATTATGAAAGTATGTCCTAATGAGATATTTGATGATCTCAAATGGCTCTAGACTCAATCGTGCATTTTGGATTTTAATGATCAAAGGCTAGAGAGGAGTGCCACCATTTGAATACCAATTTATTTGGAGTGAATAAATAAATAGATAATGCGTTGTCTCTGTGTGATTAAAAAAAATACCTTTTGAGAGATATCTGAGTTAGCTGGGATGGGTTGTGCATTGTATCACTGGGTGCATGATGTCTATCTTCAATATCGAGCATCATTAAAATGATCTCAATAGCATATGTGTTGACCCGGTTTCTGCCTAAGGTTGTAAGGAGGGCTTCTTTCTTTAGACCCTTTATCTTTACAATTCTTTTTCATTCTTCAACCCCTTCAGTGCTTACCAATACGTCATAACTAGCACCTTATTGTGATTGTTCCAGTGCTAACTTAAGTACTTGGCCTGCATTCAGCTATGTTCACAATCTTTCCCCATCTTTCCTAAGGACTACTATTTCTAGCTATGGAATGTCCTTGGGAAGATTCCTCTGGTTTTGGAAGAATCATTGGACTTAACCTATCCTACCATCCTTATGTCACCACAATCTTCATCAACGTGAAATAAATGGGTTTAGGGTAAGTATATGTCACCATGAAATCCATTTTTATATAGCAAATCTAGTTTGCTCCCCCTTAACATATGCCACGATATTTGAAAACATTTCGCACATGTCGAGATGAGCCATCACGTTAAGTCAAACCATTTGTGATAATTTCCCATATTAAATCACATTTTCTCCCCCATATTAAAAATATTAACTCAATTGATTTTTTTAATATCAATTGATTTAATTAAGTTTTAACAAAGGTTTGGGAAGAAAGATGCAAATCCAATTTATCTTCATGATACCAATGTGAGAGATATGATACCGATTTGTAACATGATCACATATTCACCATATTAGAAAAAAAATTGACAAGGTTGGACCTGATTGATGAGAACATCATATGATAAGATCAAATGGTTCTTGTCGGCAAATGTTGGTCGCCTCATCATGTCTGAAGTCATCTCTTGACAGCACATGTACGATTGGTATTGTTGTCTTGACACCAATTAGTGAACTTGGCACTTTCGGCATCAAAGATTCCGAATGCTTGACAATTGCTCCCCATCAATTATTGACCCGTGTTCTATTGAAAGAGCTGTAGTCGTCGTTTGAGTAGTCGCATCGTCGAGTATGTAGATACCAATTGTAGATAGCTATGGTTGTAGAGATGATAACTTCATAAAAACAAGACTTCTCTTGTTTTAACAAATAAATGCACTGAAGCGTACATAGATTTGTGTTAGACCAAGTTATAAAGTAAACTTGATCCCTTACAAGGTTTTAAAGTAAACCATGCCTGAGAAATTTAATTCCCGTTATGAGACAAAGCTTTCATAAGAAATACTTGACTTTAATGTGAAAACCGGGTTGCAGTCAGAAATAACTACAAGCCATGTGGGCATGTTTTATGAAATATTTACAACTTTTGTACGAACTCTATTTATGGCACCGTGTCAATCTTAATCGACATTTCTAAGGCCGTAAATATTATTGTACCAAAAGACATGCCTTTGAAAAATAAAGTAAATTATTTTTGTATTTTTATGAATTATTCAATTTTTATGGTTTTTATATGGTTTTATATGTTTGTATTTTGCTTTTGTGGATATAGATATAAACAATATATACAAATGATCACCAAGGATACTGAGAATAGTTTACCACCACTATTCTTTCACTTCATCTGCCAGTTTGATGTGATCGTGATAGTATAAGTGATAATTAAGATACGTTATAGGGTAAATTAGAAAATTACCTTTAGGAAAAAGTAATAGACTAATATTACCAAAGACGAATTTAATTAAACACGTGAATGAACCAAGTTCGTTGTACACGAAGATCGAGTGAATCTGAGACGTTTTGCTTTGATTTGGACAATCGATTTGAATTGGTTTTTGGTTTTTAAACTAAAATTAAATTCTACCAATTTAAATCCTAATTTTATCCTAAAGTGCATGAATCGTAAGCCCCGAGTTATTTATCTAATTGACAATTATTTAAATCATTATAAAGTTTAAACTATTAAAAATTAAACTATTTAAAAATTTATAAAAAATTAATCTATTTAAAATAACTTTAACACTATTTAAAAATCTATTTAAACTTTATAAACTAATTAAATCTATTTAAAATTACTTTTAAACCAAATCTATTTTTTTTAAAACTACTTTTTTAAATTTAAATCTAAAACAATAAAAATCTTATTATATAAAAACTAATTAAACTTTTAAATTTAATAAAAATATTTTAATTTTATTTTGAAAATATTGATTATTTTAAAAAACGCAAACTTACTTTAAATAAAAAACACATTAATTTAAAATGGACACAAAACTAAAATCAAAATTCTGCCAGAACAAGATGCTATAATAATCAAAGGGAATGAAGGTAAACCAAATAAGCTAGTTAGCTCATTTGGTTAACACGTTAGACGTTTACCCTTGAGGTCAAGGGTTCGAGTCCCTCAAGGGACCATTTTTGTGATTTATTTTTTTGGACAACAAAAATATTAAGGATCACAGGAATGATCTTTGTAAAGCTTAATTTATGCTGATAGGAATCAGCCTGAGTAATCAGTACAATTGAGTCTGGTTACATAAGGACTCAGCTAAACCAACTAATGAAATCTAAAACTCAAATATCAGCCAAACTAATACAACTCAACAAAGAAATCATAATCAGACCAAAATATAACAAAAAACTCAGCTATAGCAGATCTAGTTCAGCACAAAACGCAGGCAAACATCAAACACTAGACCAGCAGGAATTATTTATCAGAAGAATAAGACTCAAGCATCATCCAAACAAAAGCCACTATAAACACTAAATATTCATTCTAGCCGAAACACACTACTTAATAAAACTATTCAGAACAATTTAAACATCTAATTTCAGATGACATAATCACATATCAGGCAACCTGTATCCAGTAATTTCAAACAAATAGCAAGAAAATATTACTCTACTCATAACCTAATAGCGAAATAATCTATTGCAGATAACTAAAAGCAATCAGATAATTAAATCAAATCAATCTCAACTCAAGTTATCCGTCCAAATCAGATTCAAAAACATATTAAATGAACAAACCTATCATCTTAAACTTACACAAACCCAATATCAAACTTAACAGTCAAACAGGAAAACCTTCATCATAAACATATCCAAACAATCCTATATCAAGTATTCATCAACAAACTAATGATTAAACATATCAATTAATATTAAATTAACTAAAAAACTTACAATTTGGAAAGAATCTTTGAGAAGAAGGTTTGGCGCTGAGCCACCTTGTGAATCTATTTCGACACCACCATACGCCTCAAACTATCCACCATCGAGTTTTAACTCGAACCATCATAAATCTCACAGCTTCAATTTAATCTATCAAGTGGGGATAGATTTCTTCCAAATTCACTTTTAATTAATTAATTAAAGCTATGGTAAAAAATTTAATCAATTAATATATTTATAATGTTAAACAGATTATTAGGATAAAATTTGTAATAAAAATATAACAGAAAAATAACCAGACAAATTGAAACTTTAAAAACAACTTTTATTAAAGACTGAATCGTTACAATACTATTAAAAAGAGAAACACAATTTTTCCTATCTATCTAAACATTATAACGATAAAGTAAAAATTGGAATGATGAATACAATAAAAAGAGGGGTATTTATAGCTAAACTAGGGGGTTTGGGTGAGGTTGTTGGTGATGAAGAGCTCGATTTTCAGCCTTCGGATCTTCTTTCTCTTCTTCTCTCTCTTGGTTGTTTTGATCGGATGGCTGATAATCACACACTAGCACACGGATTGCCACCGTGGCATCCGTTTGTGCTAGTTGTGTTAGTTTGATGCTGATTTGGCTTCCAATGATTGGCGGGTTGAGAGGAATTTGCTGTCACAGCCAATAGATCTTTGCCACGTAGCCATTCTCGTCCACTCTTGCCTTCCGAAACTCTGGGGATTTAATTTCCACACGCTTGAATCACTCGTCTGAGTGAAAAGCCCCATTTAATTTGTATGATTCAATTATTAGGGTTTAGGATGAATAGTGGCTAGGGTTAAAAGGTTAGGTTTAATTTAGTTTGGGGAAGAAAGGGATACATAAGATGTATCGACATTATTATTTTATTGTGTGTGTGAATGAAGTGAAAAACGTGTGAGTGGATAATAAATAGGTAAACGTGTGTGGGTAACAAAACAATGGTTTTGACCAATACTTGACCTCCAAAAACGTGTGAAAACCAAATGGCCTTTCTTTTCCTTATTTTTCATTCGTTCATTTATCTGTATTGGGCTTGAGCCCATTTGAGTAATAATACTCCACCGTCTCTTTACTTGATATTGTTGGTGAAAAGTTATGGGCTTGTGGCCCATCAGTCCGTCCCTTCTCATTTAAAATGGATTGGGCTTTTATAAATCTTTTGAAATATTTATGGGCTTTTCAGGCCCATTAAGCAAATGTGGGTCCCACTTGGCCCACAAACCTTTTATAAAGTTAAATCCTTGAAAACAAACTTGATTTGTGGCTTCTCGCTCTTTTCTTTAAACTCGTGCCGGTTTCGCCGGTTTTTCGTGATCTTGGTACCTACACACATTAAAACAAGAAACAAACATATACAAGGCCTTTTCATACATTTATTGCATATATTGATTGTTTTAATCTACAAATGCTATGAGTAAAATCACTCATATCAAACTCCCCCTTGCTAAGCAATTGCCGTGTCCTCACGTAATGATAAAATAAAACACTAACTACACCATTATTCAACTTTTGACAACTTTATTTTGCAAAGACATAATGTATTGCTTTCATTATTTGAAAAATAACTTTTAGGATCATAAAACTCAAATAGATTCATCATCCCCGACTTTTCACTTTTCCATGCCAAGTGTAAAAACAAGATCATTGTCAATCATAAGCCCCAAAATTAAACCAACTCATACAAGTAATTTGTGTTAAACTCAATCTCCTATTATTCTGTGACAACCCTGGTTTTGAGGTTCGTCACTTAGTTTTAGTTTGTGTTAGTTACGTGTCTTTATGTGTTTATGTGCTTATTGGTGTGTATAGATTGTGGTTTGGATATCGTTTCCGGTACGGGGTACCTTGTGAGTGAAACGATGTGTGATGATTTCATGTTCATGAGTTCACATGGTAGTGACTATGAAGTGAGATGGTGTTATTTAGTGGTTTTACGTATACGTATATGTATTATACAAAATCGTAATTTTACGATTTACGGTTTAGCATTTGGAGGTGTCGGATGAGGTAATTAGTCATATGGATATTTTTCGGGATGGTTTTAAGTCATTTAGGACTTAGTTATAAAGTTTATTTCAAAACAGTTTTGTAATCAGCCTGTTTTCTTTTTAAGTTTTGGGTTGTTTGGGGTACTTAGGGTTGCATTGGGATCTTCTCACGAACATGAGAGATGGTTTATATATTGTAGTAAGTATCTGCACTTGGGCTAAGGTTGTGGTTTAGGGTAAGACCCCCTAATTGTAACAAACCTTTAGTATGTTTAAAATCAGGAAATCTGGAATGACAAAAGTATATATATATATATATATATATATATATATATATATATATATATATATATATATATATATATATATATATATATATATATATATATATATATATATATATATATATATATATATATATATATATATATATATATATATATATATATATATATATATATATATATATATATATATATATATCGGGGCCTTAACTGTAGCTTTAAGGTTAGGACAAGTGGGAGGTGTTAGCCAACATATGTAAGGGTATGAATATTCCTTTTACAGAAACCATGGGTATGTTTAAGTAGACGGTTGACTTAAAGTTTGGAGACCTAAAATTGGGACTGTTTTGTGTAAAATATGAACGGGATAGTTATTAAACTTAAACAAGTTAAGGACTTGTTAGGGAAGGGTAATGGGGTGTTTAGAGCATATAAATGGGGTATTTATATGGGAGTAGGCTAGATGACCATCATAGGTTGATGAGCCATCTTAGTGATTGGTTCATGTATTGATTGCGTGTTTTTGGTTTGTTAGCTTGTTGCTAGAGCGAGGACTTTTGGAGAAGCTATAAGGTGAGTTTCATAGTCCCATGTTTATTATTGTTTTTGACTTCCAGATGGGATGGAAGAGACACTGTGTTGAGTTATTTTTAAATTGATGCTGTGAATGTTTTTAAGGTTTGAGATGGAGTTGTGTGTACATTATGTGATTAACTGCTATGTGATTCTTGTTTGTGTATGATTTGGATCGGATAGGTATAATAACTTGGTTTTTGCTAGGTTCAATTGTTGTTCTCAGTATCTTAACGAATTGATCTAGGTTCTCTATGTGACTCTATTGTTCTTTGGTGAAACAAAAATGTGTCGTTGTTTTTAAAATAAAAGTGCGAAACTTTAAAGTAAAAGTGCGTTAATTTAAATCTAAGTCTAATTAAAATAATGGGCAAGTATTTAAAACGCGAGACGAGAATTAAAAGGCACTAAAGTAAATAACGCAAACTTAAATCTATCTGAGGCAATCTTAAATCGCAACTAAAACTTAAACTAAGGCAAGTCTAAAATAAAGCTAAGGCAAATTTAAAGTGCAAATAAATAAAAGGCGGGAAATATAAAGCTTGAAAATAAAAGACAGAACTTAAAAAGAAAAACTAAAAAGAACCTGACAGAAACCCTTGATTCGGAAGTTCTTAAGTTCCGAATGAACAAAAAGATGTTGATCCGAAACTTCTTGATCCGGAACTTCTTCCGAATGAAACACTCTTGACTCGGAACTTCTTGAGTTCCGAATGAACACTCTTGATCCGGAACTTTTTGAGTTCCGAATGAAACCTTCTTTATCCGGAACTTTTCGTTCGGAAGTCTTGACTCGGAAGATTCGTTCGGAACTTTCAATGTTCCGAATGAGATTGCTGATCCGGAACTTTTCCTTCGTCCGGAACTTTCGAGTTGATCCGGAACTTTGTCCTTGATCCGGAAGTTTTCGTCCGGAAGTCTTCGTCCGAAAGTTTGTTCGGAACTTCTCCAAATGTTCCGAATAAGCTGCTTGACTCGGAAGTTTTTGCTCGTTCGGAACTTTTAAAGTTCCGAATGAAAGCCTTCCTTCTCTTGATACGGAACTTCCTGGGAATCTCAGACACAGAAACAAACACCCCCGAAGAACAAGGGAACACAGTAACAAGTAATATACCACAAATTTAACCAAAATCAAACAAACGATTAAACTAAACTAATAACAAAACATTCAATAATCATAAACTAACAATTTTAATCAACAAAACAAACAAATTTAACCACAATAATCAAAAACCCACTTTATCAAAATAAGAACATGAACATGAACACAAACATAAACATAAAAATCAAAGATCAAGAAGGGTAGATAAGATATTAACAAGATAAAATAAAGATTGACAAGAATTAAATGGAAACTTAGTTGAAATTAAAGGAATTTAAGGTGCAAGACAAGGTATTTAAATTCACAAGTATTTAAATTGACATGAATTAAAAGTGCAAGGTAAATAAAATGGAAGACTAATTGTCACACTTAGCCAACAAAATGAAAAGTGATTAAAACTAAACTATATATAGGGGGGATTAGGAAGCTTCCTCCCCTCTTTCCTTTTCTCTTAATTACAAGATCAAGTCCTTCCTTCTTTAATCTTCATTAATTGCACCATTAGTCCTTTATTCTTCTAATCTTCTTTAAACTTGAACATTAAGGACTTTTGGCTCGGGATTTCTTTGAACTCGTCTTTAAATTCTTCAATAAATTAGACTTGAGTTTCTCGGCTTTTGATAAACTTCCGTCTTTTGACTTTTTCTTCGATGAATCTTCAGAATTGGTCTTGGACTTCCATTCTTTTTGCACTCTTGACTTCTTGACTTCGTCTTTTCATCTATTTCTCCAATAAAAGCCCGTGAAAGCCCGTGTTTTCTCCACTTTTCACCTTTTCGTTCTAAATCACAACAAAAACACAAACCACGCATAATTCTGACATAAAAGACATAAAATACACGTTTTGGCTCGATATTATTGTAATTAAGTGGTAGAAAAGATGGGTGTTTACAAACCTATCAAGGTACATAGGTGTATGGGCGCCTATGGTACCATGGTTGTTGGTAAGGCGTGATGACTTGGAAATTATGGTTGTTGGTAAGGCGTGATGCCTTGGAAATTATGGTTGTTGGTAAGGCGTGATGCCTTAGAAATTGTGGTTGTTGGTAAGGCGTGATGCCTTGGTATTGTGATGATTGATTGAACATGAATGCTAGTTGTTAATACATAATTGTAGCGCATTGTCCATATGTTATTGTGTTGATGGTTGTTATTCACAGCTTTTAACTGGTTTGGCCGTTGGAGTCTAAACCTATGACTCTCACCAACTTTATCTTGACGTGTTTTAGTGTCTCTTTCAGGTGTGATTATGGTTATGCTTGAGGATAGAAGTGGCTAGACTTGGATGCCTTAGGATTGCATATAGAAGGAGATCCCCGTTTCTTCTTAGTTTACCTTTATGTTTTTTGATAAGTGATACATGTTGGCACCTATATGTTTGTTTGGTTTATGTTTATTGTTTGTCTTGGGTAAGTGGTAGGACTGTTACCTACTTACTTAGACTCCTGCTTTTGATGAGATATTGTCATGACTTTTGTGTCACCATTTTATGACATTTTAATTTCATATAGTTATCTCTATAGACACGCCATGTTGTGATGATATCCATACGCCGCACCTCATATTCCACCATGGTGGGGTGTGACAGAATGGTATCAGAGACAATGGTTATAGAGAATTAGGTTGCCTAGTCGCGTAGCCTAGTCTATAGCTTAAGGATCCCTGCATATAGGCGTCATAGGAGTATGTGTGCATTTTATAATAATTGATATGTTTGGATATTATTTATTGCGATGTTTTGACTAGTATGAACTGAACCGTAGTAAGTTCATACTTAGTCACATATTATTTTCTTTTCGGGTTTGTGACTAGTGCGGGTTGAACTATAATCGTCCACGCTAGTCACTGTTGTATTTTGCATAAATTGTACATTATAGTACATAATTTAGTACAAGGTAGTTTCTATCTTTTGTCGAGTTATTTTACATACCTGGGGTATGTTATTTTTCTTTTGATGTTTAAGTCATTTTCCATAAGAATCATGTGGTGATTCGAGTTACTAGGAGTACATGGGTAGGAAGGATTTTAAGTTTTTTCCACTCTTACGGGCGACATGACTTATAACCGTTTATGTTTTCGTTTTGGATTTAGTCTAGGATGTTTTAGCTAGACTATGGATTTATATATTTCAAGATTTTTTCTATGTTATTTTAATAGATGGAGTTTTGGACTTTATTGTTTATGTGGTTATGAGCTTATGTGAGTAGATGGATTTATGTGTTATATGTTGTATTAATTCTTATAAGTGTCATCATAGGAGGGAGTGCATTGGGGGAAGGGTAATTGTGTAAGTATGGTGGCCAACATAGTTATACAAGTACCACAACTTCAATGGGTTCTCAAGTATGATTGCATGAAAGAGGGTTAGTACATGCTTGTATATGATGAGATGTATAATTTGGGTATACGTATAGTTTATGGGTTTATGTAATGGCTGCCTATGAGATGGCTATCATTCTTTTTGTGTTATATGTTTTGGGTTATAGTTGTGTTGTGTGATTATGGGGTCACATGATATAAGTTGGTTTTGGAGGTGGGCATTAGGCCTTGTTGTGGCACGGTGAGATGGTGATTACTCGTATGGAAAAACGAGCATATAAAGCGATTGATTGACTTGATATGTATGATAACGAGTATGTTTGGGAGATTCGATAGGTATATATATGCGGATGTATATATACTACTACGTGTTAGGTTATGGTATATGGTCGTTCACTAGTTATTATAACTTGAACGTACCTTGTGTTTGTCGTGTTTTATGGTGCTGGAGTTTGTTGGAGTTCCAACGAAGTTTTGAATCTTTTGAAGTGTGTCTTGTAGCGTATTCTTTGAGTTTCGTATTTCACGTGTACGTTTTAAAATGGTGTTTTTGGTTTCAAGTCTATTGAAATAACTTGGGATTTCTTTTGAGATAATGAAATCTTTTGTGTTGGGTCTTGCATTTCTTTTGGTCGGTATATATGTAGTTAGATGGTTGGTTGTATTCGGTAAAATAAGGGTAAGGTGTTGGAGTCGTGTTTGAAACAAGATGTAACATAAGATTTCTTTTTAATCAACACTTATATATTTAAAGTTCTAAAGGACTTTCTTTAAAATAAAGCGAAGTAAAATTTCTTTCTACTTACATAGTTTATATAATTGGGTTTAACCGATTCACGTCATTTATAATTATTAATACAAGGTTAAACTGAGTTTATGAATGTTACACATACAATTATATCTGTTATTTAAAAGGATTACATTAATCACTAAGTTTAATCTTTAGTCTTTTTAAAACAACTAGTATAAAATTATTTTGGTCGTAACTTGTTCGTTTTTAAAGCTTTTTGGGTGATTCAAAAGCCAAAAATTATGTACTCGGAACGTACTTTTCAAATATTTAGAATGTATAGTCATGGGAGGTCAGCATCTTGGCCGAAATTATTGTACAAGTGTCGGGTTAAAGGTTGAGTTTGAATAGTAGTTTATTTTTTTTATTTTGGATGCACGGGATACCTAGTCTTTGAGTTGAGTTTTGAGATCGTCTAGAAGGTTATTTGTAGATTGTTTGAGTTACATAGATGTGGGGGGTAATAATAATAAAAAAAAGATATAAATTCTTTTGGAAAAGTCGATCTTTTGCACGGTTTAAATAATATGTCGTGGGGCGTAATATGTTTGGTTGCTATTAGGTGTTTCTTGGATTATTTTTCGTTGTCATGGGTCATTTTGAATTGATACACGTTTTGGGTTTGAGTTTTCTTTTGAGTCTCGTGGTTTTTGACTTGTTTTAACTGGTGCACGTGAAATGTCGTTAGTTATCCGTGGGTTGATTCGTTGATCGTATCTGATGGATTTAGGAGGTAGTTTTGGTTTCGTATTGTTCGGGAGCGTTGAGGTAGTCATATGAAGACTTAGTAGCGCATACACGCTTAAGTAGGTGACCATGAGAGAACGGTCAGAATACCCTAGTGGGGAGGAAAGAGGTTCGTAGAAGAACTAATGTGGGTACGAGGTCTATTAGGAGTGCCAAGGGAGATGAATAGAGATTTGTGAAAGGTATGAAAATTGGCACAAGTAACGTGCCATAGAGAGTGTTGAAAGGGGATATTCTTCGTAAGGCATGTTTTTTTCTAAAAACTTCCTGAAATTTAGTAGGTTTGCCTATTATTTTGAGGTAGAACCATAAATAGAGCAAGTAGGAGAAGTGAGAGGAGTTGCAGTTAGTGTCTTTCCAAGGAAAATCGTTGATGGAGTGATTTAAAAACAAGAGCAGTTAGAAATTGCAACGGATGCAAGGTAAAAGTTGAGTTGCTTAGTAGTAGATTGAATGTGGGAAGTGGTTGAGTGGTCTGATGAGAGGAAGCATTGGTCTTTTAAAATGCGTGTAGAATTTTGCAAGTAGAACGAGGTAGGAATTTATTCTTATTGCCGCTAAGAGAGGGTGCAAGGAGGACATGGTTGAAACTGCTAAGGATGTTGTATGAATGCTTTGGTTTACGGTTATGCATTTGGCTTCACCAAAGCACCAGCGGTTTTCATGGTGTCAATGAACCAAGTGTGCATAAACGTGTATAAACGAGTTGTCATCGGGAGCGTCGACGACATCTTGAACTACTCAAATCTGAGAAGGAGAGTGAGGAGAATTATGTGTTGATTTTGTAGTGGAGTTATACGTGAAATTTTCGAGTGTGAGTTTTATTAATAAGTTTACCATGATGAGTAGTTAGAGATGATGACATATCATGGAACCAGCAAGGGGCGAAGTGAAGAAGGATGAGGAAGCATTTTAGAGGCTGAAGAAGTGGATTGGATAATGAGCCAATCTTGGCATTATCGAAAGGACTGGATGAATCCGCGAAGCATGACGACACGTGGAGCAAGGATTTGGACGCGTACGAGGACGACAAAGAAAGGCGATCACTTATACGTTGCAGGAACTGAAGATTTTGAAGAACTGGATAGACTTAGTTAGTCGAGCTGGACTATTATATCTGCCTAGAATGCTAGAGGCATTTTGTGTACGAGACGTGGAGAATGATCTATACAGATCATGAACGTCTCCAACACTTATTCAATCATATTTATTGAACATTTGACAAAGGTGATGGGTGGAATTAAGTGGTGAAAGAAAATTGCAAGGCCAAGTACCATCTGGGAAAGGCAAGCATGGTTGATAAGACCTGGAATAAGAAGAATGAAGTGAAGCTAAGACTATATGGATGACGTATTAGGGTGGTTTGGATGAAGGATGTAGGTTGCACGAGTTGAGTTGTCTAAAGCATAGAACGCGACAACATGTATATTGCGTGGCTTGGACAATCATAGGGAGAAAAGGGACGTCGACTATACTTCCTACATAGATAGGAGTAGCTTAGAAAGGGCGATGTAAGGACGAAGTTGGTGAAAGGGATACATAATGCGGTGAAGGAATAAGTATGACGAGGGTTGGATGATAGTCGATAGACAGACTAATTCATCTCATATTCAAGAGGAAGGAGAAGTCACGTAGTTGAGAAGTTGGAAGGATTGCGTACGAATGTGATGGAATAGAGGGTTTTGGCGTAAAAGTTATCCTAATATGTATGAAATGCCTTATGAAAGGATAGGGTGAGTTGTCCCCATTGTGGACTAGAATTGGTAAAAGAGGCTACCAATGTAGTAATGGTGTTTGTGGAAAGGATGAGAGCAACAAGGGATGCTATGTAGAGATGGAGGAAACCACTAGAGTTAGTGACAAAGTGTGTATGAAGTTTCACCCATAGTAACGGGTGGTACGTTTTGGTAAAATGGAAGAGTTGATGTAGAGTTTTGTAGGTCCATTTATGATCTTTTGAAAGATCGGACCAGTAGCTTATGAGTATAGAATTTCCTGGGGAAATGAGTTGTATACATGATACATTTCATGTATTGAGATTGGTAAAGGTTGTTTGAGAATGCATTTAGCATGTACGGTTATTTGGGACTTGTGTTAATAAGAGTCTTTGATTTATCAAAGACTCATTCGTGAGATTTATTGACTGTGAGGTCAAGAGTTTGGCAATGAGTTTAATTATTTTTGGTTTGTATATGTGGTATTTTGCAACTTGAACTAAAGTTCACATGGAAATGAGGGGAGTTCATTTAGAACAAGTATCCTCGTGTGATTTATTGTTTGTGTGTTGATCCTAAGGATTAAATCTCGGGACGAGATTTCTATTAGGAGGGAGTGATGTGACAACCCTGGTTTTGAGGTTCGTCACTTAGTTTTAGTTTGTGCTAGTTACGTGTCTTTATGTGTTTATGTGGTTATTGGTGTGTATAGATTGTGGTTTGGATATCGTTTCCAGTACGGGGTACCTTGTGAGTGAAATGATGTGTGATGATTTCATGTTCTTGATTTCACATTGTAGTGACTATGAAGTGAGATGGTGTTATTTAGTGGTTTTACGTATACGTATATGTATTATAGAAAATCGTATTTTTACGATTTACAGTTTAGCATTTGGATGTCTCGGATGAGGTAATTAGTCATATGGATATTTTTCAGGATGGTTTTAAGTCATTTAGGACTTAGTTATAAATTTTATATCAAAATTTGAGATTTTTTTTTAAAAGTGTATATTTTACGACTTTTACGGTATTCGCGTAAAAACTGACTAGTTTTACGGTTTTGAGGTTTTGGAGGCATTAGGAGCGGAAATAAATTAAGGAAATTTAAGGTAATATTAATAAGATATTTATTAATAATAAAATAAATAGAAAAACGAATTTTATGGGGTATAGGTCGGTTTAGAAGAGAAAAAAAAGGAAAAAAGAAAAGATTTATGGTAAGTGGTAATTGGGTTGGACAAGGATTGTTTTGGATATATAAGGAACACCCAACACTAAATCAAACGCATTTTTTTCTATTCCCAGGAGTTTTAGTCGACCAAAAAGAGGAGGAGAATTAGGGTTCTTCAAAAATTTGGGTTTTTACATCTTCCATTGAATTAAAGGTAAAACCTTCATAAACCTTTTTGATTAAATTGTATTTATGTTTAATTGATCATCTTATGATGGATTTAGGTTAGGGTTTAATATAATAACAGTAAATTAATGTTGTATTAATCATAATATGATGATTACATAAATTAGGGCTTGTAATTAGAGGGATTAGGGTTAATTAATGAGGTTGATTTTGTTAAACCCGTTTTTAAAAACTGGGCAGAATTGTGAGTCAATTATTTTGATCATATCGGGAGTTCTAGAAACATTCAGGATGCGATCCAAGTATCCCTGAAAAGGTAATTGAAGTGGCTTTCCAATGCAAGAAACGATAACTAAATTGGAGGTCGGGAAGTGGGTCAAAAATAGGTTACAACAGAGTTCAAAACAGTTTTGTAATTAGCTTGTTTTCTTTTTATGTTTTGGGTTGTTTGGGGTACTTAGGGTTGCATTGGGATCTTCTCACGAACATGAGAGATGGTTTATATATTTTAGTAAGTATATGAACTTGGGCTAAGGTTGTGGTTTAGGGTAAGACCCCCTAATTGTAACAAACCTTTAGTATGTTTAAAATCAGGAAATCTGGAATGACAAAAGTATATATATATATATATCGGGGCCTTAACAGTAGCTTTAAGGTTAGGAAAAGTGGGAGGTGTTAGCCAACATATGTAAGGGTATGAATATTCCTTTTACAGAAACCATGGGTATGTTTAAGTAGACGGTTGACTTAATGTTTGGAGACCTAAAATTGGGACTGTTTTGTGTAAAATATGAACGGGATAGTTATTAAACTTAAACAAGTTAAGGACTTGTTAGGGAAGGGTAATGGGGTGTTTAGAGCATATAAATGGGGTATTTATATGGGAGTAGGCTAGATGTCCATCATAGGTTGATGAGCCATCTTAGTGATTGGTTCATGTATTGATTGCGTGTTTTTGGTTTGTTAGGTTGTTGCTAGAGCGAGGACTTTTGGAGAAGCTATCAGGTGAGTTTCATAGTCCCATGTTTATTATTGTTTTTGACTTCCGGATGGGATGGAAGAGACATTTTATTGAGTTATTTATAAATTGATGTTGTGAATGTTCTTAAGGTTTGAGATGGACTTGTGTGTACATTATGTGATTAACTGCTATGTAATTCTTGTTTGTGTATGATTTGGATCAGATAGGTACATAGGTGTATGGGCGCCTATGGTACCATGGTGGTTGGTAAGGCGTGATGCCTTGGAAATTATGGTTGTTGGTAAGGCGTGATGCCTTGGAAATTATGGTTGTTGGTAAGGCGTGATGCCTTAGAAATTGTGGTTGTTGGTAAGGCGTGATGCCTTGGTATTGTGATGATTGATTGAACATGAATGCTAGTTGTTAATACATGATTATAGCGCATTTTCCATATGTTATTGTGTTGATGGTTGTTATTCACAGCTTTTAACTGGTTTGGCGTTGGAGTCTAAACCTATGACTCTCACCAACTTTATGTTGACGTGTTTTAGTGTCTCTTTCAGGTGTGATTATGGTTAAGCTTAAGGATAGAAGTGGCTAGACTTGGATGCCTTAGGATTGCATATAGAAGGAGATCCCCGTTCCTTCTTAGTTTACCTTTATGTTTTGTGATAAGTGATACATGTTGGCACCTATATGTTTGTTTGGTTTATGTTTATTGTTTGTCTTGGGTAAGTGGTAGGACTGTTACCTACTTACCTAGACTCCTGCTTTTGATGAGATATTGTCATGACTTTTGTGTCACCATTTTATGACATTTCTTATTTCATATAGTTATCTCTATAGACACGCCATGTTGTGATGATATCCATACGCCGCGCCCCATATTCCGCCATGGTGGGGTGTGACATATTCCTAATTGTATCTCTAGATTTTATTTGTCATTCACCCAAAGGCTCATTTTATGTTGATATTTATTAGTCCAAAATGAAGGCAAGAACGGTGTAAAATCAACACTTAAAACCTAACCTCGACTTCAAAAACCGTTGTCACTAAAGAAAGCTCACATCAAGGATAACTTAACACGATTTGAGGGATAACTCCCCGGACCCAAAATTTGGCTAATAGGGCTACTTAAAAGCAAAAGATAAAACCTCCAAAGTCAATTATGACCTTATTAATGGAGTTAGCAACAACTACATCATAACACCTTGTGGCTCTTTAAGATGCAATTGTGCTCCTTATTTAAAATCCACACCCTAAGGCTCCTTGGACAAAAATAAGGGAATTGACATCACCATCCCACCTTATGGCTCATGATGATGAAGCAATTTTTATTCAACACGTCCCCTCGCCATACACCCTAAGGCTCTAATGACAAGGTTAGTGCTACATGACTCCCACCCGAAGGCTCCTAGAGAACATGTTTTTATTTATTCTTTTCATTAATATGATATTTATAGTAAGCCAAATTTCTTCAATCCCATGATTAAAAGTCCATGACGCTGACACCCTTAATGTGTTCTCACTTTAATTACAAGGGAAGAAAAAGAAGGAGTTACGAGTCAAGATATCAAGCCTAAACCGCTAAAAACTTCATTTATTAAGCAATTATTATTTAAGTGTGGAAAGTAAATACGAGGAGATTAAATCAAACACAAAAATACTTGCACAAAGAAGAGTTAATTTTAGAAACTTATGATTGAACTCTATCATCTCTTGTTCTCCATATTGTAAAATTTCAAAAATATGAAATCAATGGATACTTAGCCTATTAAATCAAAGTTTTGGGTTTTCAAGTCATCTATAGGATCTTGCACCTTCTTACACTTTTTCAAGTTTTAGAATTTGCGTTTTAAAGTTCCCTTGATAAACGACTTTCTAGGATCATATATAGGAATTTGCGAAAAGTTCTTGTTCTTAACTCGTATGAATTAAGACTTTCGCGTTTTAAAGCTCCCTATATAAAAGCCTAGCAAAACTTAATTCAAATACGTTAAGGAAAAGCTAAGGTAAAAACCGAGTCGAGTCAAAAACTATTTTCATTTTCACCAACGGAAAGCCTAATTTGTGTCAAAAGCACTTATTTTCTTTATTAAAACATAAAAATAACACAAAAAATTTTAAAATTTTATTGAAAAATGGAGAAAAAGGTTTCGTTTGGACACGACAAAAGCAATTTCAAGCGATTATATCGATTGACTCCCCCATGCTAAAACCAAACATTGTCCTCAATGTTTCTTAGCTCAAGAGTAACACCCCCTTGCTAAAACACGAAGAGTTTAATGCAAAATCCTAACATGGAAAGAGCACGCAAATCTATAAGCCGTTTATTAATTATGCCTCAAGATAAAAAGCTAGTCGATAAAAATCAAGGGATAAAGAGTGTGCCCCTTTTGGCATTCAAAGAATGGAAGATCAAGTGGACCGGCAAAAACCGAACACGAGAGTCTTCAAATATTAGGGTCATACCTAAGATTCACAACACAACAAAACACGAGCACGAGCTTGAAAGATCAAGCCTTATTAGTGTTAGAAAATAGAAAGAAGATAGAATGTATGTGACTCCCCCACAAGGCACCTCGTTTTTGTTCACCGAGTCATGAGCTCGACTCGAACCCCGCATTCATTGGTCCTTATGGAAAGTGGTGAAAACCGGCATAATGGAATAAAATCCAACATGAAGCACGATGCCGGGGTCAAAGATTACATCCTCGTTGTCGGATGACAAACGAAAGGATAAAACTCCAACACAAATCTCTAACAAGAGATGGTAGTCACAAATCACTAAATGGATGTAGCATGCTCCCCGAGATAAACTCGCACCAAGATGATTAAAAAGTCTTTCAATTATTGCATCGGTGAAAGGCCGAGATTTCCCTACATCAACGATTCCGGGATCGAATACCTCGTCCTCGGTGGAGAAAGGAATAGACAACACAGTGTCATCCCTCCATGCTAATCCTAAATCATATAAAGCACATGGTAATGGTGGGATAAAAGTCTCAACACTAGTGGTTTCCACTTGCATGACTTTGTTGACCTTATCACTCTTATGAATGTGAACAAAGGGGTCATGGTACTCAAAATGAGTCGCATGAAAAACCCGCACATTAAGATCAAATCGAGTGGGAAGGATAATTGGAGCAAAAGTAATTTCTCCCTCCGGGTCAACATTATCATCATCATAAATCGTGTGATCAAACTAATAATCGTCATCACCGTCATTAGACTCTTCCTCAAATTCCGAAGGAATGTCTATATAAAGAAACTCATCAACCTCCTTCATGAGAAGCTCATCATCACAAAGGTTGTGAGATGTAGGAGGTATGATGCTCTCAAAATCCTCTTGAAACAATGGATTATTGTTCATTGAAGCTTCAAAGAGAGGATTTGAGTAAGTCATAAAAGTGTCGTCATTCTCGTCATCACAAGAAATATCCGACAAAGTATCAAGTGTATCACACTCGGATACAAGATCATCATTCTCATTAGAAGGAAATTCATCGGAGAATTCCTCGAGAATGGTAGGTAAAACTCGAGAATCACGTTCGATCTTGAGATCGGTAACGTCTACACTTCCCCGTGGAAGTGGATCAATGATAGCAAAAAGTTCATCGATGAACTTATCACATGAATAGTCACTAACCTCACTCGGTGTGAAGTTAGGAATCAAAGGCTCTTCAATGGAAGATTGTGCCTTAGGAACATCAATTTGATCCTTCGAAGAGAGTGAAAATGAGTCCATTTTCAAAGATTGTTCAATTAAAGCAATATCACTCTCGAGATCGAAATTCTCACTATTAAGCTCACTAGCATCAAATGGCGCACTTAGGTATTCATCAATTTCTTTTTCAATCTTAGAACTATCATCCTCGTGTGGAGTGAGTGTAGATGAGGAAAGATTACAACATGATTCAACAAAGCAAGCTTCTTCATTTGAATTTAACTTTTCTTTATCACAAAATGGATTTTCCAAAATTGGAAAAACTCCTTTATCAAAGAGAGCTTTCTTATTACTTTCGATTGTTTCAACAAGTTTAACACTTTCCACTTTCTTAGAAGCAAATATTGGAATCTTTTCCGGTTTGAAAACAACACTTTTATCTCCATAAAACAATTTAATTTCCTCTTTCCTCATATCAACTTGAACTTGAGCCGTGCACAAAAATGGTCGTCCTAGAATAATAGGCACAGGAGGATTGGTCTCATAATCAACTATAGCAAAATCGGCTAAGTACAAGAAATTTCCCACTTTAACAATGACATTTTCCGCTATACCAACCGGTCGAGTGGTGGTACCATTAGCAAGCTCAATGATCATTCGAGTGGTACTAAGCGGTGCATAATCAATGGTTTTCCAAAGGGCTAGGGGCATTAAGTTAATGCTAGCTCCTAGATCGGCTAGGCCTTTGCAAACCCCAAGCTCATTGAAAACACAAGGTATCAAGAATTGACCCGGATCTTTATACTTCTCGGGAAAGAAATCGAAGAAAACCTAGGTACTAATCACATTCAAAGTAGCCTTGATGACATCTAGAAAAGTTTCCTTAGGTGGAGGATTAAACTAAATCACTTCAACTTCCTCTAAATTATCACAATCATCATAAACGGTTATGGCCTTAAGCTCTCCCTTCGGGTTTGGAATGGTATTACTAGGTAAGCAACCTGAAGAAGATGATGGTTTAGACATAAATCCCTCAAACATCGAAAGCAATTTATTTTGACTTTGTTCCAAACTTTGTTGCATACGTTTTTGACTTTGCTCTAGCCTTTGTTGATTAAGCTTAATCTTATTGTTTTTCCCTTTAATTGTATTTTGAAAATCAAGTTTCAAAGTATTAATTTGCCCTTGAATGTTGTTTTGAAAAGCCTTCAAATTTGCCTCATTTGATTTGATGTAGCTTGACAAATCATTTTGGTTATTGTGAAAACCTTGATTGTTTTGATTAGCATTAAACCCATTTCCTTGGTTGTAATTCCCTTGGTTACCACGGTTAAAGTTATTCCCATTATTTCCATTGTTGTACCTATTTTGAACCGGTGGAAAACCCAGTGGAGCAACATGATTTTGACGTGGAACTTGACCGTTGGAGCCAAAAGTTCCCGTTGCGGCAAAAGCACTAGCTTGATCAAACCCCGTGGTTGAACAAGCATAATTAGGATGTGCTCCACCACATGATACACAAAAATTCTCAACCATATTAGTCGATCCATGAGGATTCTTCCTAATCTCATTAAACAATGTTGCAAACCCATTATCAATCTTAGAGTCCAATCTAGCAATCTCGATATTAGACGAATTCACATTGGAAGCACTCGGTGTGTTTCGTAAATATTGTGCTCTAGACTTATTCTCAATTATGCACCACGCGTCTCTCGGAGTTTTTCTTAAAAGATTACCACCCGCAGCGGCATTTAAAGAATCTTGTTGAATCATATTTAGCCCATTATAAAAAGTATTTATTTGATGCAATTCCGAGAAACCGTGGTGTGGACATTGTCTCAACAAATCTTTAAATCTTTCCCAAGCAACCCCAAACGATTCATGCACTTTTTGTTCAAATCTAGTGATCTCGTTCTTAAAGTGTGTTGTCTTAGATGGTGGAAAGAAATAATTCATGAATTTAGACACTAAATCATCCCATGTTAAGATCGAACCCGGTGGTTCTTTCTCATACCAAATCTTAGCATTACCCTCGAGCGAGTACGGAAAAAGCATGAGCTTAATCGCGTCATTCGACACATCTCTAAACTTGAGAGTCTAGGTAATTCGAAGAAAATTCTGAATGTGAGAGTGCGGGTTATCGATCTCATTGCTACGAAATTAGTCGGCACGAATGAGTGATAAAAGATCCGTCTTAATCTCATAATGATCCACCAAAATCGTCGGCACAACGATTGCTTCCCCATACCCTTCGGTGGGTGCACGGAGCAATTCCTCCATTGTTCGGTTATCGGCCATCTCTACAACAATGGGTGGAAGCTCGGGTTCCACTATTCGTTGTTGACGATTTCTATTTCTACGAGGAATATTTTCAAGCCTATTAAAATCAATCACAAGACGAGAAGAACGTAAATGCATACACTACAAAGACGAGTGATAGGTGTGAAAACACCCATCCTTTTACCACTTATTTATGGCTAAAACAAGACCAAAACACGTATTTAATATCATTTGCTTGGAATTATGCGTGGTTTTTGTGTTTATTGTGTTTTCATAGTCAACCGGATGAATATTGAAGAAAACATGGGATTGCACGGGTTTTATCGAGGAAAAAGACTCAAGACGAAGTCTATTGTCCAAGAGATGAAGAAGATTTGAAGTCATTGTGCCTATTTGAACATTTATCGAAGAATAGAGCCAAGGATGGAAGATTCATATATGTCGAAGAACTCGAGTCTATTAAACAAAAGATTATAAGACGAGTTGGAATTATTCACCGACACTTCTAAAAATACAAAGTCGAAATCGGTTATTTAAAAGAAGCGTGAAGACCAAGGAAGAAAGAAGAAAAGAAGCCCAATACCAAAGCCCATACAAAAGCCCATACACACGCCTATATAAAGGCCTTACCTCACAAATTTTCACACACTTAGCTTAGCTAGTCTTTAGTTTTTCATTTCTCTAGTTTTAGAGAGAGAAAGTTCCAAACATTCTCTCACTAAACTTTTCCTTTGTTTTTCATCTTTTAATTTAAGCTTTCCTTAATCTTTGTACCTTGAATTTCATTAATCTCAATCAAGTTAAGCTTTTAATCTCTTTAATTTTCTTCTACTTTTCTTAGTTTATCCAAAATCTTTAATCCGATTGTAAATTCCATACGGTTTGGATTTGAGGATTTGTTCGTGATCAAAATTCAATATTTCTTGTTTCTTTTCAAAGCTTTCACACGAATAGGTCGTAAGCTCTCCATGCTTATTGGCTATTTTCTTGTTTAAGCTTATTGGTTTTCGGATTTCATATAAGTTTTAGGCTTATAAAAGTTCCTTTCATAAAGTTCAAGATTTTTCGTTTCTACAAGTTGTTGAATTTAAGCCTTTTAGAGTTATTTAAGTTTCGAATCACTTAGCTTATTGTGTATGCTTGTTGAAATTTTAGTTACCACCATTTTCGGAACTGCTTTCATACCATCGCAATAAGATGGTTTTTAACACATTCCGACGGATCTCTTGCTTGGTATCGCAATAACCCTTAAGGGTTTTACTTTGCGATAGGGTGTAATTCTCCCTATTCCGATCTGGGATTGCGATCGCGTATTGCGATCGCACATTCCGACGGGGTTTAGGTCCCTTTTCTAGTCGAAACTCTGGCCAATTTTTATTTACAACATTCCGATCAGGAACTTTCTGATAGCTACATTCCGACCGACTTCATTCCGATAGGACATCATTCCGACAGTTTTGATTTTGTGTATTCCGATGGTACCAAACATGGACATTCCGATGGGCGTGATTTTGATATTCCGACAGCTTTGCAATTCTATATTCCGATAGACTAAGTTTTAAAGTTTTACAAAATTTAAAGTGTTAGTTTAATTAAGTTTTCGAGTAATTTTCTAATCTTTCCTTCACATTTTCAAGCATTCATTTTTAACTTGTCAATTTAGTTTAATCTCCCAAAGTTTTAATTTACTCAACGTCATTTACATTTAATTGTTTTTAGTTTAAAAATAGACAAACAAACCAACTCCTTTTTATTAACCAAGAACAAATCATTCCACTTAGAACCGAGATCAATTCGAGAGGATATCGAGAGAAAATCTGAACCCAATGAAAATCAGTGAATCAAATGGCGCCGCTGCCGGGTCTTTTCGTTAAGATCAAAAGTTTTTTGTGAGAACTTGGATTTTGGGATCCGTTCCCCGTGAACGTTAGTTTTTCATAAAAATTTTCAAAAATACAAAAAAAAAAAAAAAAAAAAAAAAAACATAAAAACCAAAAATATCTTTGTTTTGTTTTTCTCTTGTTAGTTCTTTTGCAGGTGCATGCGTACACGCTCCACGTTTTATCCCGAGCCCGAGACTCTCGATAACTTCAACATGGCTGTACACAACAACAACAATAATCCACCTCAAAACAATAATAACAACAATGAGCCTCTTCCGGATAATCGCCCGATGATTGAACTGCTGCAAGCTCATGTAGATGGCAACACTGATCCAATTGTAATACCTCCAATTGCCGCCAACAATTTCGAGCTCAAATCAGGCTTTATAAAGATGGTCTCCGCTCAACCATTCTTGGGGCGTACCATTGATGATCCACATGACCACATCAAGAGATTTCTACAACTCACTAATACGGTCAAATTCAATGGTGTTCCACAAGAGGTAATTCGGTTACAACTTTTTCCCTTTTCTTTAGAGGGACAAGCCCGACATTGGCTTGCTAAAGAACTGCCACAGAGTATTCTCTCGTGGACGGATTTGGAAACCAAGTTTATCAATTATTTTTTCCCACCCTCTCGTACTACCGCTTTGCGGAATGAAAACATAAATTTTGAACAAAAGTACGATGAGTCGTTCAGTGAATCTTGGGATCGTTTTAAAGATCTTTTAAGAAAATGCCCACAACATGGTTTTACCAAAGTACATCAAATTAATACTTTTTACAATGGTTTAAGCATGAGTGACCAAGATTCAGTAAACAGTGCCTCGGGGGGTAATCTTTTGGCTAAGACTTCCAATGCTGCTTGGGATATCATTGAGAATAAGTCTCGTGTGCAAACCAAGAGTGTTCGGACCAATGTTGCTAGTGCTAGTACTAGTGACAACGACAAGCGACTTGACAAAATCACTACGCTTCTTGAATCGCTTGTCACCCACACCGTCAGCAACAACAACAGCAACAACGCTAAAAACGCTCAAGTCAATGCTGTTAGCCAACCATGTGAGATATGCGGTGGTCCTCACTCTTACACCACTTGTACTGCCACCCAAGACTACCCTTCTGAGAATGTGAATGCAGCATACGGCACCTATCCTCAACCTGCTTATCAAGCTAGACCTCAAGGTGACCGTAATTTGCTTAGCTACCGCTCCAACAATTATCTTTCCCCACCCGGTTTTCCTCCAAGCAACCCAAACCAACAACAAAACCTCAATCGCCCTCCTCAACAACAACAACAATCTCGTACACCATACATCCCACCTCATAAGCAGCAACAACCACCTCAACGTAACAACCAAGTTTACCAACAACGCTCTTCACCAAGAAGTGGAAACTTATATGAGGACTAACGATGTGATTGTGGGAAATCTTCAGAGAGAAGTGCTCAACCTGAAAGCAGACTTGGTCAAACAAGGGAACGATTTGAGAGCAGACATGAGAAACACGTTGGATAGCCAAACGAATGACTTGAAGAACATGATGGCTAGTTTTTTCCAAGGTAATCAACCCTCTTCTTCGGGTACTCTTCCGATTAACATCGTTGCAAATCTAAGAGGGGAGATGAAAGCAATCACCACTCGCAGTGGTAAATGTACCAAGGAACCCGAGCTTCCTATACCTCCACCGGTGGTTGTGACTAAGGAGAACAAGTCACCTGCTCCTATTCCTCATCCTTCTCATTCCCCAATTCATCCACCTCTTACTTCTACCCCTCCTCCACCCTAGGATGTGAGTGATCCTATTCTTCCAAAGCCTTCCTCTTCTTCCAATATACCTTATCCATCTAGGTTGAGGAAAGAGAAGCTCAAAAGCAAGGACGATATTCAGGTTTCGAACTTTCTTAAAATGTTTAAACAACTGAATTTCAATATCTCCTTCGCTGAGGCTCTCGCTCACATGCCTAAGTACGCAAAAATGTTTAAAGATCTTCTGAGCGACAAGGAAAAGCTCCTCGATATTGCCAACACCCAACTTAATGAGAATTGCTCTGCAGTGCTCTTAAGGAAATTACCAACCAAGCTTGGTGATCCGGGTCGTTTCTTAATCCCCTGCAATTTCCCGGGAGTAGAGAATTGCATGGCCTTAGCCGATCTAGGTGCCAGTATCAACTTAATACCTTTAAGTGTGTGGAAGCAATTATCTATCCCTGAGCTAGTCCCCACCAAAATGACTTTGGAATTGGCTAACCGTACGGTTGCTTATCCAGTGGGGATAGCCGAAGACGTCATTGTAGGAGTCGAAAAATTCACCTTTCCTGCTGATTTCGTTGTCGTCGACTACGAGATGGACCCTCGTGTTCCCTTGATCGTGGGTCGTCCATTCCTGAGGACCGGTCGCACTCTCATCGATGTTGAAGCCGGTGAGCTTATCATGAGAGTGGGTGACGATAAAATCGTCTTCAACATGGGAAAGTTGTCCAAACAACCTTATTCAAACGAGAGTGTTAATTGTATTGACGTTCTTGATGAGGCTTGTGAAGAACACTTCCAAAATGCTTGCAAAAGTATTCCTACTTCTTTTCCCATTGTTGAAACCGTTGCCTCTATTGATTCATCATTGTCTCTATTTGAAGATAGTGATTTGTTTTGGAAAGATCTTGAAGACACCATGGGAGATGTGAACTTATCTACTGATGATTCTCCTACCGATGGGGACGAAGACATGCATTTTTTTGAAAGCCTTCTCAACGAAGACAATCCTTCGCCTCCATCTCCCACGGTCATTGCTATCGATATTCCGACTTCGAATACGCCTCCCGTCGAAAATCCTCCAGATTTAGAACTTAAGGAGTTGCCGCCCCATCTCGAGTATGTGTTCCTTAACGAAGAGAAGAAGTCGCCAGTCATCATTGCTAAGGATTTGAAAGATGAAGAGAAAACTCGCCTCATCGCCGTGTTGAAAGATCATAAGAAGGCTATCGCTTGGAAAATCTCCGACATTCGTGGAATTGATCCTCACTTCTGCACACACAAAATTCTCATGGAGGACGACTTTAAGCCCACAATTCAAAACCAACGAAGGGTGAATCCGAAAATTATGAAGTCATCAAAACATAGGTTATCAAACTTCTTGATGCGGGTATGATTTATCCTATTTCGGATTCACCATGGGTTAGTCCAATCCATTGTGTGCCCAAGAAGGGCGGAATAACCGTTGTTCCCAATGAACACAACGAGTTGATTTCCACTCGTCTCGTTACTGGGTGGAGAGTTTGTATAGACTACCGCAAACTCAATGATGCCACGAGAAAGGATCATTTCCCTCTACCTTTTATGGACCAAATGCTTGAACGTTTAGCGGGTAATGAATATTACTGCTTTCTTGATGGTTTCTCGGGTTATTTTCAAATACCCATCGATCCCCAAGATCAAGAGAAAACAACATTCACTTGTCCCTATGGCACATTTGCTTACAAAAGAATGCCTTTTGGCTTATGTAATGCCCCCGGGACTTTCCAAAGGTGCATGTTAGCTATCTTCCATGACATGGTTGAACAAACCATGGAAGTCTTTATGGATGATTTCTCGGTCTTCGGGGATTCCTTCTCTTCTTGCCTTGCCAATTTGGAACGTATGCTTAAGCGGTGCGAAGACACTCGCCTTGTTCTGAATTGGGAAAAATGCCATTTTATGGTAAAAGAAGGAATCGTGCTAGGACACAAAATTTCCAAAGCCGGTCTTGAAGTAGACCGTGCTAAAGTCGATGTTATCGCCAAGTTGCCTCCACCTTCAAACATGAAGGGTGTGAGAAGTTTTCTGGGTCATGCGGGCTTCTACCGTCGATTCATCAAAGATTTTTCTCAAATCGCTCGCCCGATGACCCACCTCTTGGAAAAAGATACTCCTTTTATCTTTTCCAAAGAGTGTCTTGACGCCTTCAACTCGCTTAATGATAAGCTAACTAAGGCACCCGTCTTGGTTACCCCTAATTGAGAGCTTCCCTTTGAGTTGATGTGTGATGCTAGTGATTTTGCTATTGGAGCGGTTCTGGGACAAAGAGTGAACAAACACTTCCAACCGATCCATTACGCTAGCAAGACAATGACGGGGGCACAATTGCATTACACGACAACCGAAAAAGAGCTTTTAGCTGTTGTCTATGCTTTTGAAAAATTCTGCCCCTATCTTGTCCTTTACACAACAATCGTTTACACCGATCATTCCGCGTTGAAGTACTTGTTGACAAAGCAAGATTCCAAACCAAGACTTCTTCGTTGGGTTTTGCTGCACCAAGAATTTAAAATCGAAATTCGCGATAAAAAAGGAGCTGAAAACCTAGCCGCGGATCATCTCAGTAGACTTGAGGATCCTTACCAAGGGGATCATCCGAACAAAGAAATCAATGATTCTTTTCCCTTGGAGACCTTAATGTCTATCAACTCAACTGCTGATGAAACCCCGTGGTTTGCGGACATTGCAAACTACTTGGCGGGTGGAATTCTCGTTGACGGGTTAACATCCCAGCAAAAGAAAAAGTTCTTCAAAGACATCAAGAATTACTTTTGGGATGACCCGTATCTTTTCAAACAATGTGCCGACTTGATTATTCGCCGATGTGTTGATGGACCGGCAGCTTTATAAATCCTTGATGCTTGCCACAAAGGACCCACCGGTGGTCACTTTTGTCCCAACTACACCGCCAAAAAAGTGTTTGACTCGGGATTTTATTGGCCCACCATCTATCGTGATGCTCACGAGATGGTTAAACGATGTGATGTTTGCCAAAAACAAGGCAACATCACACATAAAGACGAGATGCCTCAGAATTTCATACAAGAATGTGAAATCTTTGATGTTTGGGGTATCGACTTTATGGGGCCATTCCCTTCTTCTAAAGGAAACAAATACATCCTTGTAGCCGTTGACTACGTTTCAAAGTGGGTTGAAGCCAAAGCTTTACCCACTAATGACGCAAGGGTGGTTTGTAACTTTTTGAAAGCTCTATTCGCTAGATTCGGTGTGCCTCGTGCCATTATTAGTGATCGTGGAACTCATTTTTGCAATGACCAATTTGCTAGAGTCATGGCTAAGTACGGTGTAAATCATCGTCTTTCCACAGCCTACCACCCACAAACTAATGGCCCGGCCGAAATATCCAACCGAGGACTTAAGCGAATTCTGGAACGAACCACGGGAGAGCATCGTGCCTCATGGGCTGATAAACTTGATGATGCTTTGTGGGCTTTCCGTACTGCTTACAAGACTCTGATTGGTTGTACGCCATATCGTCTCGTGTACGGGGAAGCATGCCACCTCCCCATTGAGTTGGAGCACAAGGCTTACTGGGCCTTGAAGTGGGCTAATTTTGGTATTAACAAAGCCGGTGACCTACGCAAGATCCAACTCAATGAGCTCAATGAACTTCGGAATGAGGCTTATTAAAATTCTTTGATCTATAAGGAAAGAACTAAGCTCATTCACGACTCCAAGATCAAAAACCGAGAGTTCCATGTTGGAGACAAAGTCTTACTTTTTAACTCTCGGTTGAAAATCTTTTCAGGAAAGCTCAAATCTCGTTGGTCCGGCCCATTCACCATTGCCCAAATTTTTCCATATGGTACTCTCGAGCTCGCTCAACCTAATGGACTTAATTTTAAAGTGAATGGCCAACGAGTGAAGTTGTACTTTGGTGAGGACACCTCTCAGGAGGTGATTCCATCCCTCACCACGTTCCCCATGAACTAATTTTGGGTCGAGTCAGGCTCGTGACTCGGTTATCAAAAACAAGCGCTCCTCGGGAGGCAGCCCGAGTATCTATCTTTTTATGTTTTTACCCCCTAAGTGTAGGGGAGCCTCTATAGGTCTTTCTCTTTGTGTGGTGATGTGATTACAGGGATACATGCACTCTTGGAAACTTTGAAGAACCGTGCTCCCGTGTTATCCGAAATCCGGTTCTATCTCTCAACTATAGTGATTCAGTTTTCTTCATACTCACATTTGAAATTGATCACTTTAGTCGTCTCTTCCTTAACTCGAGTTAACCAACGTGCACAATGTCATAAGTGTAGGGGAGACTTTTCCCACATGCTTAAACATTGAGGACATTGTTTATCTTAAGTGTAGGGGGACTTCTATCGAAGTTTTAAGTGGACTTTTCCATGAAAATGCCTTCATTTAACCAGAAAATCCTATTTTCAACATTTTTCAAATTTTTTATTAACTTTGGCCATTTAGTCGTAATTTTTAAATTTTTATCGTTGCTTTCGTATGTATATATCCCGCAATAAAGTCAAAAGTATTAATAAAGTGGTGTAGCTAGTTTAGAAATCTTTGACATATTAGGCCCGTTGCGTTTATTTTTACTCAACCCGAATAGACTTATCCAAGTTTACTCTAGCTAGTATCCTTAACCATGTAGACCTTAATTGGTTTATTAGGCTAAGTATCCACGAGTCTCATTACTTGGGATTTTAAATTGTGGAGGACGAGAAATGATATAGTCAATTATAAGTCGGTACTCTTGCACAAGCTCACTTGGTGTAATTATTTGCCTATTCTCCCATCACTTGCTAATAAATTATCTGCAATAAGTAAGGTCGTACGATTTGAAAAGTTACTTGGCTTCTAGCCCAAGATCGTTTAAAAGTTGCTCGGTAATGATAAGAGTTCATAGCCAAGGCATAACTTATGAAGCGGGGCGCGAAGATTGGCGAATCCGAAAAGGCCCTAACAAGGCATGAGGATTCCATTTTATTGCTAAAGATCCAAAGTGATTTGAAAAGCATTATTCCCAAAGTCAATATGAAGGATCAAGACTCACGATGAAAAGCAATCAACTCCCATAAAGATGATGGAGAAGTCTATCCGACAAGACCCTAACAAGGTATGAGGATAAATAGATCCAAGTCCGAAAAGGAGGCAGATCGTTGTATCTCAAAATCCCAATTAGAGATTGAAGAATAATCATGAAGTCGTGGTCAACAAAGTTGGAGTACCTCTCAAAAGTCTCCAAATGAAGAAACTCTATGAACGATGAGAAGACCATTATCTCAAGCACGTCTCTCAAGATAGGAAGTATGAAGTACATGCCAAATATCGGCCCGAGAAAGGTCTCAAATCGTGAACCGAGTTATGCCAAGATATGAACTTTTTGATATCCCGAGAAGCAGTTTTAAGAGATTTTGTCCTTTAGCTAACTATTGATCAAATCGTCCTACTTTGCTTTTAGCCTAAATAAACTATCGAAATAAGTCCAAAAATGCATCTTCATGATCATTCTAAGACAAAAATAAAATATAAGAGATACACCTAGGAATAAGGGAGTTTAAGCATTTAATTAAGCCATGTGTGTGAGTGTTTGAATTGCTAACTTATAATAACAATGATCTCGTTTTTAAGCTTAGTTTGGGGAACGTGAAACTTGAGGGTGATAAATCTTCGCAGCACCGAAGCCCTAATGTAAGTCCTCGATCTCTTTGCAAGTTATTTCCATCCTTCTGTTTATTTTAAAAGTTTTAATTTCTCTTAGTATTTTCATTTTCGTTTAGTAGTATATTAATAAGGCCAAGGTTGATTGATTATGAGAAAAGTGTAAATGTGCTTTGTCACTAAGCATTACATGAGGGCATGGCAATGGTTAAGTGTAGGGGATTTGATAGGTGTAAAAACACCCATCCTTTTACCACTTATTTCTGGCTAAATCAAGACCAAAACACGTATTTAATATCATTTGCTTGGAATTATGGTGGTTTTTGTGTTTATTGTGTTTTCAGAGTCAACCAGATGAATATTGAAGAAAACATGGGATTGCACGGGTTTTATCGAGGAAAAAGACTCAAGACGAAGTCTATTGTAAAGAGATGCAGAAGATTTGAAGTCATTGTGCCTATTTGAAGATTTATCGAAGAATATAGCCAAGGATGGAAGATTCATATATGTCGAAGAACTCGAGTCTATTAAACAAAAGATTATAAGACGAGTTGGAATTATTCACCGACACTTCTAAAAATCCAAAGTCGAAATCGGTTATTTAAAAGAAGCGTGAAGACCAAGGAAGAAAGAAGAAAAGAAGCCAATACCAAATCCCATACAAAAGCCCATACACACGTCTATATAAAGGCCTTACCTCACAAATTTTCACACACTTAGCTTAGCTAGTCTTTAGTTTTTCATTTCTCTAGTTTTAGAGAGAGAAAGTTCCAAACTTTCTCTCACTAAACTTTTCCTTTGTTTTTCATCTTTTAATTTAAGCTTTCCTTAATCTTTGTACCTTGAATTTCATTAATCTCAATCAAGTTAAGCTTTTAATCTCTTTAATTTTCTTCTAATTTTCTTAGTTTATCCAAAATCTTTAATCCGATTGTAAATTCGATACAGTTTGGATTTGAGGATTTGTTCGTGATCAAAATTCAATATTTCTTGTTTCTTTTCAAAGCTTTCACATGAATAGGTCGTAAGCTCTCCATGCTTATTGGCTATTTTCTTGTTTAAGCTTATTGGTTTTCGGATTTCAAATAAGTTTTAGGCTTATAAAAGTTCCTTTCATAAAGTTCAAGATTTTTCGTTTCTACAAGTTGTTGAATTTAAGCCTTTTCAAGTTATTTAAGTTTCGAATCACTTAGCTTATTGTGTATGCTTGTTGAAATTTTAGTTACCACCATTTTCGGAACTGCTTTCATTCCATCGCAAAAAGAGGGTTTTTAACACATTCCGACGGATCTCTTGCTTGGTATCGCAATAACCCTTAAGGGTTTTACTTTGCGATAGGGTGTAATTCTCCCTATTCCGATCTGGGATTGCGATCGCGTATTGCGATCGCACATTCCGACGGGGTTTAGGTCCCTTTTCTAGTCGAAACTCTGGCTAATTTTTATTTACAACATTCCGATCAGGAACTTTCTGATAGCTACATTCCGACCGACTTCATTCCGATAGGACATCATTCCGACAGTTTTGATTTTGTGTATTCCGATGGTACCAAACATGGACATTCCGATGGGCATGATTTTGATATTCCGACAGCTTTGCAATTCTATATTCCGATAGACTAAGTTTTAAAGTTTTACAAAATTTAAAGTGTTAGTTTAATTAATTTTTCGAGTAATTTTCTAATCTTTCCTTCACATTTTCAAGCATTCATTTTTAACTTGTCAATTTAGTTTAATCTCCCAAAGTTTTAATTTACTCAACGTCATTTACATTTAATTGTTTTTAGTTTAAAAATAGACAAACAAACCAACTCCTTTTTATTAACAAAGAACAAATCATTCCACTTAGAACCGAGATCAATTCGAGAGGATTCCGAGAGATAAAATCTGAACCCATAGCAAAATCTAAGTATCAACGAGAATTTAGAGGATTGAAGAAAAGAAATTAGACAAGAAGAAGATTATTTTTGGTATTTTATTTGGTATTGCTCAATAAAAAATGATCGATAAAAAGAACAAGGAATAAGGATAACTAGTATGGAAGTAAATTACCCTCGGTCGACTTTGAAACGATAGGTGAAAACCTAAACGTCTCGAGGTTCAATAAGTAAACTACAAAAATAAGATTTATTACTACTTGAGTCGGCAAACCAATAATAGGTCGTCCCTCTCAATATACGCACAAGCAAGCGGGGAAACGAGGTGGCACAAAGCACTTAAAAACCTTTTTCCTTAGACGGCCTTTTATAGCACGTCACCTTATACCCACCTTATAGTTTGTATAAATCGAGTTCAAACTTCTTATTAGTATTTATCTATTTTGCCTTTTATTTTTGTTTTGGATTCGAATACAATAGCTAGGTGATGAAATCCCAACTAAGGCCTTATTTGAAAAGTATGTAAATTTATGGTTCTACGTAATACAATATATTAATAAAAAAAACGAGAAAAACGATACATACTATATAATAGAAAAATAACAAAACTTTCCGAGGACGGAAAGGGTCTTCAAATCAACGATCAACAAATCTCAACGAAAACGAATCGTACACAAGATCCCCAGCAGTGGCGCCAAAATTTTTGATGTGATCGTGATAGTATAAGTGATAATTAAGATACGTTATAGGGTAAATTAGAAAATTACCTTTAGGAAAAATTAATAGACTAATATTACCAAAGACGAATTTAATTAAACACGTGAATGAACCAAGTTCGTTGTACACGAAGATCGAGTGAATTTGAGACGTTTTGCTTTGATTTGGACAATCGATTTGAATTGGTTTTCGGTTTTTAAACTAAAATTAAATTCTACCAATTTAAATCCTAATTTTATCCTAAAGTGCATGAATCGTAAGCCCCGAGTTATTTATCTAATTTACAATTATTTAAATCATTATAAAATTTAAACTATTAAAAATTAAACTATTTAAAATTTCATAAAAAATTAATCTATTTAAAATAACTTTAACACTATTTAAAAATCTATTTAAACTTTATAAACTAATTAAATCTATTTAAAATTACTTTAAACCAAATCTATTTTTTTTAAACTACTTTTTTAAATTTAAATCTAAAACAATAACAATCTTATTATATAAAAACTAATTAAACTTTTAAATTTAGTAAAAACATTTTAATTTTATTTTGAAAATATTGATTATTTTAAAAAACGCAAATTTACTTTAAATAAAAAAACACATTAATTTAAAATGGACACAAAACTAAAATCAAAATTCTGCCAGAACAAGATGCTATAATAATCAAATGAATGAAAGTAAACCAAATAAGCCAGTTAGCTCATTTGGTTAACACGTTAGACGTTTACCCTTGAGGTCAAGGGTTCGAGTCTGATTGTAGGAAAATTACAACTCTTGTTTAGGAAAACAAAGAGCGTAAAATAGGGAAAGTATCGAGTGATGATTTAGGAAAATCAAGCACTAATGACCCTTATGGTGTGAAAGTTCGTTTCCCAAGGAGGTATATGTGTGTGACTAAGATGTAAATGATTTGAGATTAATATTTGGTTTAGAAGGGGATGAGAAAAGAAGATGACGAAGACGTGAAAATAATACTACGATGACAAAACGTAAAACCGTAAAAACTACAAAAATAAAAATTAATTCTAAAAATTACCAAAAATTCACCAAAAATCAAAATTAATAAACTAAGAGTTTACCAATGATCAAAACTTTTTCAAACCTTTTAAATAATTAAATATTCAATTTTTAAATGCTAATTAAAGCCCTAAAAATCAAATAAATTATCAAAAAGCTCAAATAAAGATTTTTTAATTGATAAACCTCTAAAATGACCTAAAAAGATTAAAAACTATTTTTATAAATTTTTAAACTAATAAAAACTATTTAAAATGATTTAAAAACTATTAAAACTTAAAATAACTATAAAAATTAATCTAAAAGTGATAAAATTATTCTAAAAGTTGCTAAATTCCTATTTTAATGTATTAAAGCTAAGAAAATTGTAAAAAGTTGGAAAATGTGAAATTTGAAAAATAATAATAAAATAATATTAAAATAATATTAAAAATCCAAAAATTCTAAAAAATTCTAAAAACTTGCAAACTAGTTTATTTTAACCTAAATAATCAGAAAATCAAAGTGAAATGACCAGAATACCCCTATTGGGCCCTCAAATGGGCCAAAACCAAAAACAGTCAACCTTAATGGGCTTTTTGGCCCAAAAAGTCAAACTAGGCCCAATTGACTTGGAAAAGCCCTATCTGACTCAAAATTTAATTCTAAGAACAAAACTCTAAAGGCCCAAAAGCTGAATGTGAGCTTATCACAGCTTAATAAGCAAACATCTTATCCTTATTGGGCTTTTTAGCCCATTAAGCAATATGCTAATGCCATAAGCTCTAATTTGACACACAACCTGTTGGGAATAAAATATGGGTCAGATCACCAAACGCTGATAAGAAGAAAGTCAACGCTGATAGATTGACTTTGGACGCTGATAGAAGTCAACGCTGATAGCCTTGAAGATTGACACTGATAGAATATCTTTTGTTTATTTGTTTCTTTATTTATGTATGGTAAAGATAAGCACGACATTGTATTTTCTATTATTATCTTTACCTAGAATAGTTGATTCATAGCTTATTGTACAAGACTTCTTGTTCTATAAAAGAAGGTCTTTTAGGTTAAAGTTATATATCAGTTTTCATAGTATTCGTTTGTTAAAACTCTTTCATTGTAATCAAGTACGATTATTCTAATCAAAGTGAAAGTTTGTTTAACATCATTGTGTTTTAGATCAAGTGTTAATTCCGCATAACACTTTGTTACTTTACTCATAAGCAAAGGTTTCTCTACGTGTAGTACTTGATCTAATCTCGTTTACACAAAGCTTAATCGATCTAAGTTTGGGATCAACAAGTGGTATCAGAGCCAGGTTGAGAAACTTTTGATCTTTAAGTAACGCAGAACCCTAAAACACCAAACCCTAAAAACCCTAAATTCTCAAAACCCTAAAAACACCATGTCTGGCACAAATCAACCTCCTGCTTTGCTTCAAAACAACTTCTCAAACCCTAGCATCAAAATTCCCATGTTTGATGCCAGGAACTTTGAACTTTGGAAGTCCAATTTTGAGCAATACATAGCTATTCATGACTACACTCTTTGGGAAATTATCGAATATGGGAACACATTCGATAAAGCAGCAAAGATTACTGCTGCTATTGAGGCAAGGTCAGCTATTCCTAATTGTCCAGAAGCTGATAAAGTGGAAAAGCCTGATGATGGGAGAGCGGTAGCTGTTGAAGACATAGCCAAGAAGAGGGTGGACATGAAAATTTTGAACATCTTGAAACATGCCCTAGGTCATGAGAATCAGCATAAGTACAAACGTTTTGATTCTGCAAAAGAGCTTTGGGAAGCTCTTGAAGTAGCACATGGTGGCAATGCTGACACAAAAGAAGAAAAGAAGAAGCAACTCTTGCATGAGTATGCTGTCTTTAAAGCTCAACCTAATGAGAATCTCAGCAGTGTGAGAAGTAGACTTCTTGACATCACAAGTCAACTTTCCTTCATGGGAAAACAGATTGATGACCCTGAATTGAATGCTACTTTTCTCAAAAGCCTTGGTGATGTATGGAAGATTGAGACAAGATCTATTCTTGTCAATAACACCCACAAGACTTCCAGGTTTGATGACATCTTCAACAAGTTAAGGCTGTTGGAGAATGAATGGCAATTGGAGAGTGATAACAAATCTTCCAGCAGCAACATGGCCTTCTTTTCACAAAGTGAAGGCCAATTTGATTCCATGAACTTTTATGGACATTCAGCCTCTGGATCTCAAGGTGTCAGTGCTGGATGTCAATCTGTCAGCGCTGGATCATATCCTGTCAACGCTTTGTACTCAAGCGCTGACACACACAATCATGGCGCTGATAGAATTAAACCTGCTGGTTTTGATCTTGATACTGTGTGTGCCTTCATTGCTTCTTTGCCTAGTGATTCAAGAATCACTTATGAAGATCTTGAGCAGATAAGTGATGAACAATTGGAAGAGATGGATATAAAGTGGACTATGGCTCTTGTAAGTTTAAGAGCAAACAGGTTCAATAAAAGGTTCAAGAAGAAGATGACCTTTAATGCTAAGGATGTTGCTGGATTTGACAAGTCCAAGGTGGAGTGCTACAACTGTCATAGGATGGGGCACTTTATGAGGGAATGTAGATCTCCAAGGAGATCTGATGCTGGGAAGCCTTCTAGCCAAATGATTAAGAACCCAGATCCCAAGGCCATGGTTGCTGTTCAACAAATTGATGGCGTTGGGGAATGGGATTGGAGCTGGATGGCTAAGAATGAGGAAGAGGACAGAGCTTTGGTTGCTGAAGTTAAAGAAGAGCATGCTGAATATGCTCTCATGGCACACTCCTCCTCTTCATCAGATAATGAGGTATATGATGATGCTTTCTGTTCTAAGGGTTGTCGTTTAAATACTGAAAAATCAAAACAAGAGATAGTTAAGTTATTAGATGAAGCAAGTACTCTAAGGTGCAAATTATCTAACTATCAAATTGCTCTTACCCAAACAGAAAAGACAGTATCTGAGTATAAGAAAATGGAGTTTGATTTAAAGGATCAAATAAATATCTTAAAACATGAGTTACATCAGAGTAAGGATGTTCAAGATATAGTAAATAGGGTTAATCTTGATTTGATAGCTCAGTTAGAGGAGGCTAACAAAAACAAAGATAATGTGAGTCTTAAAATCCAGAGATTTGATAAGGCCACACAATCCCTAGGAGAGTGTGTTAGTAAACAAAGAGACTCTAAGGATATGAGTGGGATTGGGATGAATAATTATACTGTTGTTCCACCACCAGCTGGGGATTTTTATGGTGTCCAATCAAAGGACTTATCTTGGACTGGCTTGCCAGAATTCCAAGAGGAGGAGTTTATTCCTCCACCTAGAGTGACTTCCCCAGTTGAGGAATATCAGCAAAAGCTGACTGACCTAGAAGAGTGGAAGAAAGCAAACCACACTTTGTTTGTTAAGGGAGGGTTATTGTGTGAAAGTCCAAATGAGCCCACACCAAACATGATACCAATTGTGGAGTCCTATGATCCTAAACCTATTAAGATCACACACCCTACCACTGGCAAACCTGTTGACCTTGGCCCACAAAATGTTAGAAAACCTAGTGTTAAATATGCAGAGATGTATAGAAATTCTAGGTCACCAAAAAGCCAAGTAAGTAATCATGGAACAGGCTTCTTTGCTTCTAGACCTAAGACTATGTCTAGAAAAGCTTGTTATACATGTGGTAGCTTCTCACATTTGGCCTACAAATGTGTCAATGCTTCCAATGTCAACGCTGACAGGAACCATTTCAGCGCTGACAAAAGTCAACATAGGTCAAACACTGTCAGACCCAATACCTTTGTGAACAAAAGTTCACAAGTTGTTAGACCAGCCCCATTCTTTTCTAGAGGGTCTAACACACAAGGCCTAAGACCTTTTCAAAAGTCAAATACTTGGTCAAATAGGCAATGGGTTCCTGTAGCAAACCCTAGGTTCAACGCTGATAAGAGCAATCGGGGCGCTGACAGGAGTAATTTCAGCGCTGATAGAAACACTGCTAAACCTAGGTATTTGCAGCCACAGGGAAATAGGTCTAAAGCTTCTACTAGCTTAACATGGAGACCAAAACAAGACCAGAACCCTAATAATACTGGTATTTCTATGACATGCAACAGGTTTCATTATATTTCTAAGGCATTGTCAACACCAATTGGGGTTAACTGGGAATTTCATTCAAACAGGGATGAAAATGGGGTTGTTATGAGAACCAAGTCTGTTCTTGTTGAACAACCAAATGAATCCAAGTCTTCCAAGGCTTGGGTTCCCAAAGAAAACTAATGTGTTTTCTTTATGTGCAGGGCATTCAGAAGAAGATCAATGACTATGGATACTGGGATAGTGGATGCTCAAGGCACATGACAGGAAAGGAAGACTATCTGACCAATTTCTCTCCTATTCAAGATGGTGATAAGGTATACTTTGGGGGTGGATACGGCACAATCACAGGAAAAGGAACCCTTGTCACCAACAATCTTAGGTTTGATAATGTCTTCTTGGTGAAAGACCTGGATTATAACTTGTTTAGTGTATCACAAGTGTGTGATAACAAAAATAAGGTTCTTTTCACAGATACTGAGTGCTTGGTGTTAAGCAAAGATTATAAGCTCCCTGATGAGGAATACATAGATTTTAGAACACCAAGGCATAAAGACATATATAATGTGAATCTTAATGGAATTAAGGTAAATAATAAAATGTCATGTCTGTATGCTAAGGCCTCAGTAGATGAAAGTAATCTTTGGCACAGGAGACTAGGGCACATAAACTTTAAGAATATTAATAGACTTGTGAGGCTTGGTTTAGTTGATGGTTTGCCTGAAAAGGCTTTCCACAATGACCACTCTTGTGTTGCATGCCTTAAGGGCAAGCAGCACAAGGTCTCATTCAGGTCTAAACAGGTGCACTCTAGTTCTAAACCCCTTCACTTATTGCATATGGACCTCTTTGGTCCTACTAATATAGAGAGTTTGAAGGGTAAATCATATTGTTTTGTCATTACTGATGATTACTCCAGGTTCACATGGACTTTCTTTTTAGCTAAGAAAAGTGAAACTGCCCTAAGTCTGATTAATTTCATTACCCAAATTGAAAAGAAGAATGGTAATGAGGTCAAAATTATTAGAAGTGACAATGGGGGTGAGTTTAGAAATCAGTTATTAGATGATTTTTGTGCCAAGAAAGGGATTACTAGGCAGTTCAGCATAGCTAGAACTCCTCAGCAAAATGGAGTTGCTGAAAGGAAGAATAGGACCCTTATTGAAGCAGCCAGAACCATGTTGGCTGATGCCCACTTTCCTATAGCTTTTTGGGCTGAAGCTGTTAACACAGCTTGTTATGTTCAAAATAGGGCATTGGTCAACAAGATACATAATAAGACACCTTATGAATTACTTTGGGGAAGAAAGCCAAATATTGGTTTTCTGAAGCCTTTTGGTTGTCATGTAGTTGTGTTAGAAACTAGTGAGGCCCTAGGTAAATTTGATTCAAAAGGTGATGAAGGCTACTTCATGGGTTACTCAGTGCAGAGTAAAGGATATAGGGTTTACATTAAAAAGGAAAAACGTATACTTGAAAAGGTACATGTTAGGTTTTTAGAAAGTAAACCTAGTGATCCTGAGAGTGGTCCAAATTGGTTGTTTGACTTAGAACCTTTGTCTAGAGCTTTAAATTATATGCCTGTTACTGATCCAGACATTGTGAAGGTAACTTCAAGTGTTTTGGAAAAGAGAATTGGTAATGTTTCAGGTATACAGGTTGCTAAGGAGGATGGACCACCAGCAGTTATATCATCTCCCACACAAGAATTTGTTACACTTCCTATATGGACAGATGAGTATTATGCTGCTGCTACTGCTGCAAGGAAAGATAATGGTGGTGTTCAGATACCACCAACTACAAACATGCATGATTCTTCAAGCGCTGACAAAGGGAAATCCAGCGCTGACACGACCAATTCAGACGCTGATGGCTCCAACGCTGACAACAACAGTTCAAACGCTGTTAGCCCTAACGCTGACAAGCAAGGTTCAGACTTTGGAGATACCTTTACACAGCTTTTCTCTTCTCATTTTGAACAGGGTGGACCTTCCAATATCCATGAAGAGATTCCTGTTGATGAAGAAGAATCTGAAGAAGATATTGGCAACATGGAGCGTGAAATTGAGGACACCAGAGTTATTGAAGGAGGAGTTCTCACTTCCACAGCGAAAGATCACCCCACATCTCAAATCATAGGTGATGTTATGGCTCCAGTTCAGACAAGAAGATCCCATCAAGGTCTTGGTGGATTTATTGCCAATATACACAAGAAGGTTGATACCCCTCTTGTACAAGCATGTTTGTTTGCCTGTTTTCTGTCACAGGAAGAACCCAAGAAGATTTTTGATGCTCTCAAAGAACCAAGTTGGGTGGAAGCAATGCAGGATGAGCTTCATCAATTTGCTATACAGGATGTTTGGGAGCTGGTTGATTGTCCTAGGTATGTGAGACCAATTGGGACAAGATGGGTTCTAAGGAACAAGAAAGATGAAAGAGGCATTGTGGTCAGAAACAAGGCACGTTTGGTAGCTCAGGGTTATACACAAGAGGAAGGTATAGATTATGAAGAAGTCTTTGCTCCAGTTGCAAGAATTGAAGCTATCAGAATTTTCTTAGCCTATGCTTCTTGCATGAATTTTACTGTTTATCAAATGGATGTGAAGAGTGCTTTCCTCTATGGCACAATTGTTGAGGAGGTTTATGTAATGCAGCCTCCTGGTTTTGAAGATCCTGAGAATCCAGACAAGGTTTATAAAGTAAAGAAGGCAATGTATGGCCTTCATCAAGCCCCAAGAGCATGGTATGGTACATTGTCCACCTACTTGGTGGAAAATGGTTTCAAGAGGGGCACCATAGACCAGACACTGTTTACAAAGAAGAAAGGAAAACATGTGTTACTTGTGCAGGTCTATGTTGATGACATCATTTTTGGCTCTACTGATCCAAAAATGAGTGAGGATTTTTCCAAGCTCATGACAGATAAATTCAAGATGAGTGCAATGGGTGAGATGAACTTCTTTCTAGGTTTACAAGTTCAGCAGAAAGAAGATGGTATCTTCATCTCCCAGGACAAGTATGTAGCTGAAATCTTGAAGAAATATGGTTTTTCTCCACATGAGAAGGAGGCTTCTACTCCTATGGACAGACAACATCCCTGGGGAAAACTTGGAGCTGGAAAGGATGTGGATGTTAGGCACTATAGATCAATGATTGGTTCATTGATGTATCTTACAGCCTCAAGACCTGACATCATGTTTGCTGTGTGTGCATGTGCACGCCATCAAGTGACTCCCAAAGAATGTCACCTTTTTGCTGTGAAGAGAATTTTTAGGTACCTAAGATGCTATCCAGATCTTGGATTATGGTACCCAAAAGATTCTCCATTGGACCTTATTGCTTATTCAGACAGTGATTATGGTGGTGACAAGTTTGATAGGAAATCCACAACTGGTGGATGCCAATTTCTTGGGAGCAGATTAATATCTTGGCAATGCAAGAAACAAACAGTGGTGGCAAACTCTACAACTGAAGCAGAATATGTTGCAGCAGCTGCTTGTTGTGGACAAGTCTTATGGATTCAGAACCAGCTGTTGGATTATGGGTATAATTTTATGCATACCAAGATTTTTGTAGACAATAACAGTACTTTATGCATTATTAAAAATCCTGTACATCATTCTAAAACCAAACACATAGAAATTCGACATCATTTTATAAGAGATTGCTTTGAGAAAGGTTTAATACAACCAGATAGGGTAGATACTGATGATAATGTAGCAGATTTATTAACTAAACCTTTTGATGCTGGAAGATTTCAATATTTGGTAACAAATATTGGAATGGTTAATCTCACTTAATATGTGTTTTGGAACATTTTTGTAAAAGTATGTACAGGATAATGCATTGTTATTGGTCTTTGTGATGATTTAGATTTTCCACATTATTTTTCTAACACTGACAAAGGTAAATGTAACGCTGTCAAGTGTTATTTTGCCGTTGTTGGAGATATTATGGTCTAACGCTGACAAGAGTTCCTTCAACGCTGATAAGTGTTGTCGGGACGCTGTTAGCAACAAATGTTAGTTTTGTGGTTTTCATCTAAATGTGCAGGTAATGGTAGCTTTATGCCATTGGATACAGAGTTGCTTATGGATCTTTGAAGAGTTATTTGGACATGTTTTTGTTTATGGATGATGGTTGGAATATTTATATTCCTATCTTGACATAAATTTTTAATGTTCATATATATTGTTGCGAACTCATGTATCATAGTTTGAGGGGAGGTTTAAGGAACCTTTAGGACTCTTGGGTATTCTTAGAATACTCTCATCACAATTCTAGATTGTGTCCACTGGTGAGTATGGGTTAGTTTTACTAAACCATGAGGCACTGTAGCATGCATAGTATATCAACTTTGCATGCTGCCAAGACATTTTTGACTTAGAATTGGTTATGGTCTGATGGGAGACTTGGGAATACTTTGGATATGGGTTTCCCTGGGAGTTACAAAGAATTTTATGAAATAACTTTGTTGGTAAGTATTTTGGTTAGCAAGGGACTCTAGAGGACATTTGTGTCTATCTTGCTTATGCAAGTGTGTATAAATGGACAGTGCTTGCCGCCCAGTAATTATTATCAACTTGTAAGATATTTCCCTTAGGATAAATTTCTTTGTTAAGGTCTTTTTCTTTTTAAATATTTTTATTTTTACTTTTTAGACGCTGACAAGTTTTTCTCCAAACGCTGTTACGTCCAATCGTGACGCTGACAAGGCTTTAGGCAAACGCTGACAAGAAGATATAGCCGTTGGGCGCTGATGGGCTATTTTTGACCGTTGACACCTAGTGGGCCCTACCCAGTTGTTATTTTTTTTGACTAATTTTTGGCCGTAATTTTGGGGAGAAGTTACTTTTAATTAATGCATGAGATAAGTTATATTTGATTCAAGATTTTCATGATTGCTCTTTGAATATAACCGCCTCATTTTTGACCAATCAAAATCATGCATCTCTCCTATAAATTTGGCTAATCTTTTTATTCTGGGTATTCATATTTTCTTGTCTAACACTTTTCCTCCTAGATTTTTCCATATCATATAACCTAAACAGCTTTAAATCATGGCACCCAAATTCAACTCAAAGAATTTAACATTGGAGTTCAAGAGCCAACACAATATGATCGCTTACTTGACTGCTGATGATGCTTTATTTCCTCAGTATTCACAGATGGTGGCATTTTTAAATGCATCTTCATTGAGGTATGCACTTTCTCATACACCATTAGTCCCTGTCGCACACATTAGACAGTTTTGGAACAATGTTAGTTCCACAACAACTAATGGAGTGACCACATTAACATCTACTGTTCATGGAAGAACATGGGTGGTCACTGAAGCTTTGGTTCGCCAAGCTTTGCGTCTTGATGACGCTGATGGTGTGACTACTCTTGCCATAGCAACAATAGAACAGGGTCTTAGGGAATTGGGTTATCCTATTCCTGCTGATGTCACTTTAAATAAATATCATAAGCAGGAATTTCCCTCTGACTGGAAATATTTGATACATGTCCTTTTACAATGCTTAAGTCCAAAATGTACTTCTTTTAATGAGATAAACAGGTCAATTGCAAGTGCTTTGGTTTGTATAACACGTGGGCTTAAGTATAATTTTTCAAAAATGATTTTTGAAGGGATGTGTAAAAACAAGGGAAGTAAAATGACTTTGGCTTACCCTAGATTTTTGCAAATGGTCTTTGATTTACAAGAATATTGTTCTAGGGATCATGACACTTTTTATGAGATCCCTAGACAACAGAAAACCA
The DNA here is from genome assembly GCA_025667525.1 of Glebionis coronaria. NCBI lineage: Eukaryota > Viridiplantae > Streptophyta > Magnoliopsida > Asterales > Asteraceae > Glebionis > Glebionis coronaria. The sequence continues at coordinate 905,463 of JANFOE010000109.1, forward strand.
TTTTTGCTAAAATGAGCTCCACCAATGACCCCATACCTCTTACCCAACCCATGCTTGAAGTAATTCAGGCTGCTCAACCACAACCAGACCCACAACCAGACCCTGAACCCCAACTTGAGCCTATTCATGAACCATCACCTTCACCAGAAAACATGGACATTGACCAACCCAGCGCTGACACTCAAAATGTGGGCGCTGACACAGCCAATCCCAACACTGCTACACTTCCTGAACAATCCCAAACACCCCTTAATCAACCCACACCCACACAATCTACTTCATCTTCTACCCCATTACAATCTAGGTTGACTAAACGCCAAAGGGTTACTGGAGTGTTCTCCTCTAGTGATCCTAGCCTTGTAGCAGAGAGAACCACCTCCACAAGTGTGGCTGGTGAAATGGGTGAGGCTGGGGCTATTGACACAGGCTTAGATGCTGGTCAAGACAGTCCCAACATCATTAAGACCTCATCCATGCCCCATGATCCTATTTTGGGAGGTCAAATCCCCATTCTAGCTGAGGGCAGATTGGAACCTATGACCATAATTGAATTGACGGCGGCTGTCATTAGCTTGCAAAAGCAAAATGTCAGTCTTGTACAAACTGTCAACAAACAGGGACGAGAACTCCAAGCTTTGAGGGAGAGAGTAACTGTTTTGGAGAATCCAAGTAGCAGGAGTCTAATGGAGGAATCTTCCAAAGGGGAGGATAAAGAGGATGAGGAGGATGAGTTGATTCACACAGCTAGTGAAAAGAGTTCAGAAAAGAGTTCACAATTTAGTGAATCTTTGCAGATTGCTGAAGCTCTCACCAATTTGAAAAAGCACCCAGTTGTTGATACATCCAAGATGACACCAAAGAACTTGGAAGGATCTTTCAAAGAAACATTGGGCGCTGATACAGGTTTGGACGCTGACACATCCAGCGTTGATAAAGGTAATCGTGGCGCTGATGGGAGCAACTTGGACGCTGACAAAGTTGCAGGTAGTGTTGATGTATTCCAGCCATCAACAATTATCAAAGATGTGTCCACACAGGTTTCTTCTTCTACTTTACCAATTATTGATCCAAAAGACAAAGGTAAAGGTATTTTGATTGAAGAAGATGTTCCAAAGAAAGATGCAGCACAAATAGCATTTGATGAACAGTTGGCTGCACAACTTGTGGAAAGAGATTTGAGGAGAATTAGAAGATCACCATTTGTTGTTTCTGAAAGTGAGGAAGAAAGTGGTGATGGAAAAGATGATGATAGCTCAGATTCAAGCATTCAAATTATTGAAGATCCAGAAAGGCTTGAATATGGGGATGAGCTAGCAAAGGAAAGGTTGAGTGAGTTGAAGAATCAGGTTGATTGGAGACCTACCAGAAATCACCAGAATGTACCATGCTTGGGAAAATCAGGTGATGGACAACCCAGGTATGAGTTTATCAGATCAAATTTGGGGGTTGGAAGTTCTTCTTAGGGTACAAGAAGACATAAAGGTGATTATGAGATTTAATGCACAAGAGGTCAAGACCTGGCTCAAAAGAGATAGAAGGCAGTTGTACTATAAGTTGCTTAGATGTCATCAGCCTAATTGGACATCAAAGAAGTTGCTGGCCTTGTCTTTTGAGGAGTTAGAGTATAGGGCACATCCTATTTGGAGGAAGGTGCAAGAACAGAATGTCTACCAGTTTCTTTCAGAAGAAAGAAAACAAGAGCTTGCAGAGGAGATGCAAATTCAAAAGGAAATAAGGATTGCTCAAAGACCAGTGAAGAAAGGAGATCCTTTTCAATTTCCTAAAGATATGGATGTGTATTTTCCAACTGAAGGTGTTATAAGGAAGCATCTCAAGCTTTCTCCCTTGGAAGCTTCAGATTTGGTAAATGTGGTACCTCTAGATGACAGAAATCCAATCATCAGTTTTGATGAAGATGAGTGTGGATTTTGGAAGGTTGGACGATTTGGAAAGGAGGTACATACTTTCACTTCAGTTATTTCTATATTTGCAAGCATAGACAGGGAAGACTTGGTGCATCTATGGAGGTTAATAGAGGCCAAGTATACAGCTGAAGCACCTACTTCAGCTAATGGAATAAGACTTTGGAACACATTTATGACTTTGTGTGGTCCAAAAGAAGCAGATCCTGCCATTTGGAAGGATCTTGAAGATGATCTCAGTAATCTTCATTGGAGGCTATATTCTACTTGTGGTGTATTTCATATGAGCTCTACAAAGTTTTCAGAATATTTGCTTGTGGATGCTGACTATTTCTTGTCCAAAGAAGTATTGGAGAAGATGCTAGAGACACCCTTGGAGATTGATTATACGAGTGATGTGGCCAAGGACTTGATCAGATATGTTTATCACCAACATAAGAAGTTATTGAAAGATTCCTCCTAAGCTTTTAGTTTTTATTCAGAAACTTGATCATTGGAATGGATATCAAGTTTAGGGGAGGATTGTTGGGAATAAAATATGGGTCAGATCACCAAACGCTGATAAGAAGAAAGTCAACGCTGATAGATTGACTTTGGACGCTGATAGAAGTCAACGCTGATAGCCTTGAAGATTGACACTGATAGAATATCTTTTGTTTATTTGTTTCTTTATTTATGTATGGTAAAGATAAGCACGACATTGTATTTTCTATTATTATCTTTACCTAGAATAGTTGATTCATAGCTTATTGTACAAGACTTCTTGTTCTATAAAAGAAGGTCTTTTAGGTTAAAGTTATATATCAGTTTTCATAGTATTCGTTTGTTAAAACTCTTTCATTGTAATCAAGTACGATTATTCTAATCAAAGTGAAAGTTTGTTTAACATCATTGTGTTTTAGATCAAGTGTTAATTCCGCATAACACTTTGTTACTTTACTCATAAGCAAAGGTTTCTCTACGTGTAGTACTTGATCTAATCTCGTTTACACAAAGCTTAATCGATCTAAGTTTGGGATCAACACAACCTTCTTTTGGGATGCTTATGAGATCTGTAAAAAGAAATTTTGAAAAAGCACACTCAATAAGCCAGAAATAAGCAATGTATTATTTCACTAAAAGACAAAATAGTCGTTTTTGAGAAATAAGGCACCTCAGGACTTGATTCAACTTGCAAAAGATCACAAATGGACTCAATAAGCCAAAACAATCAACAAAATTCCAATAAGCAAAACCAATAAGCCAGAATAAGCCAATAAGCACTTATGAAAAAGTCAATTAAGTTGGTTTTCTAGTCAAACCCTAAAGTCAACCCACCAATTGCTCCAGTATGAACAAATGGGTCAAATAATGAGCACCTATTACAAAATCCAAGTTGTTGCTGGTTAAAATAAGATATTATAGCTTATTGATAAGCTGACCCCAATTTAACACTAGCAGTGGTAACCAGCAGGGGAAAGGAGTTCCCACTGCTTTGACTATTTGACTGAGCTTTTTAGAGAGTTCTAGTTGGATTCAGTTGGAAACAAGGGCACCCTTGTGATCAGTGAACCACAAGGAGTCAATAGCAACAAAAAAATCCAAATTTGGTTCACACAATAAGCCACAAATGATCAAACAGTCACCATATACCACACAGACATGGAAATAAGCAGTTATGCACTTAATAAGCAGATTTAGCAAGAATAAGCCAACCAAACTCAACAAGATGCATACACAAGCTATATTAACTATGAATAAGCACAAAGAAACTTGAATCAAACACTGAATCAAAGTAAACAACATGATCAAAGCACAAAAAGTTACTGATAAGAATATGAACAATATGCAGGCAAGTTTGCTGATCTACTTGACACTAGATCCAATTTCAAGAAGTCAAATCTCTTCTCCTAGTGTGATTAACTAAGGTTTAGCACTTGTTAGCCCTAGCCTAAGCTTAGATCTAGGTGTCCTCAAAATCCTAGCCAATTTTACCAAGTATCCAAGATTTTATACCCTATTTTATGAATCTAGGTGTTTCAAACCACAAAACCTGCAAACAGATGAACAATAGCAACCAAATAACAGATACTAACACTTGCAAACACAAAACCACAACTTAGCAAACCACAAATCCAAATCATGCTGTAGATACAAACACCCCTTAATCAACTACTTAACAAAGAAACTTGTGATTTCTACTAATAACCTACTGATTTTAATGATCAAAAACACTTACTAGATAGCAACTAACAGAATCAAACTCAAAAATCACCAGCAAAAACACAAGAACACAAAATCAAAGCACCAAATCCAAAACAGGCAGTAACATGAAATTTTTAGAGGAATCTTAACAAGAGGTTATACCTGCCCTCCACAACATCCTAGGAGGGCCAGCTATGCTCCTAGGACCTTGTTCAACAACTAGAACAAGACCAAGGTACTTCAAAGAAGAAGATCAAAGCCTTCTGATGTTCAAAGTAGAACAAGGCTTTGATTATGATATGTCTTCAACACAAAATAGCAAACAACTCAACCAAGGGCTTAGAGCTCTTCCCAGGCTTGGTGTCAACAAGCTTGAAGGAGCTCAAGGCTTATGGCTAAGGGTTAGTACACAACAATAAGCAAAAAATCAGAAACTAGGATTTCAAGGCTTTTGAACCTTGAAAACCTTATGAACCAAGACGTGCCTTAACCACAAGATTAAGGAAGGTCTTAACAATCAAACGAAACTCAAATTTAGGCTATTCTAACACCAACTTTTAATCAAATCAAAAAGAGAATTCAAAATTTTCAGAAATTCAAATTTTATTAACTTAAAAAGGAATTACAAAGATTGATAGCCTAAAACTGGAACAAAGGGACTCTCACATGTTGAGATCTCCTTTTATAGGCAAATGCCTGGATACACTATTCACAAACCCTAGAAGTGAATTCTCTAAAATGCCCTTGAGTGATTCTAGATCATTTGATGGAATGAGCTGTCCAAATGCATCTTATACGTTCATTTTAACTTTGTGATCAAGCAAAGAGTGTCAGTTGTTGATTTGGACACGTAGGATGACTTGGAGGCTAAGTTGTGTTTTGATGGGTGACGTGTTGAATGGTGGGGCCTTTTGGTGAGTGGAGATGAGGGTTTTTGGTGTGGGATGTGTTCCTGTGCGTGTGAATTAAGCGTGGGTAAGGGTAATTGCTTTTTACCCTTTGTTTAAGTTGATGGTAATTCTTGGTGGATGAACATGAACAGTGGTAACTTTTGATCTGAAAAAGGTGGGTTGATGTGTTTGGCACGTGTTTGTGAGTATTTGAACTTTGGGAAATGGCAATAGCAGCCCTTGTGTTTTGGGAAATATGGTAAAACAAGTATTTCAGCGTTACAAACGAATTCCCTTTGTAAATAACTTTCACATCTTTACACTTTTGGCACAAACTTTTGGAAAAAGGTTTACAAGGGTTGTTTTTGCCATTTTGAGATTTTTCAAGGGCTGATCTTGGACATTCTTGATCTTCAAAGGTCTTCAATGTATCTTTGGCTTCATGAGGGACCATTGTTGGCAATTTGGAATTGTTGAGGGACTAAACTTGCCATTTCTTCAAAGTTGAAGGACCATTTGTGTAATTTTGACAAACTTAAGGGACCAAACTTGTAATTATCAATATACAAGGGTTTTAAGTGTCATTTCTTCAATAAATGAGGATCAATCTTGTATGTCTTCAAGTCTTCAAGGGTATTTGTTGAGTATTTCATGAATTAGGGCCCGGTTCTTTGTACGGCTTCGTTTCTCATGTCCGTTTTTCCTTGTATCTTGTGATCTTTTGTCTTTTTCACGATATCCATACCTAAAATACACAAGTAAACAAACACAAGCATATATATGGTATTTTATGACATTTTTGTGCATTAAAAGCCCGAAAAGAACGATGATATCATGTATAAATGCCATCTCATCACTCCCCCATACTAAGCCATTGCCGTGCCCTCACGCAATGCTAGAATAAAGTATCTAAGCATCACCAAAGTTCAATTTTGTTAACCTTTGTTGAAGAGTAAAAGACTTGCAACATACTACGAAGATGTGTAAAGACATAATGTATGATTTTCATCACGAAAGTGACTTTTAGGGTCAAAGAATAGAAACAAGTAAATGTCCCTTAGAGTAAACTTCGTCATCCTTGATTGTCATACATTCCATGCTAAGTGCAAAAACGAGATCATTGTTGGTACAAGTCACAATGCTAACACTACTCATACGTCCAAATTGGGTAATACTTTTTCTCCCCGCAATCCTAGTTATTATAAAAGGAAATGGGTTACTAGCATTTTTTAACTATTTGTCATGGATCACAAGTGATTCATATTGACTTATTTGGGTAGTTATTAGTCCGAAAGCAAAGTAGCACGATTTGATCGATAGTTAGCCGAAGGACAAAATCTTTTAAAACGACTTCTCGTGTATCTCCTTAAGTTCATATCTTGGCATAACTCGTTTCACGATTTGAGACCTTTCTCGGACCGATATTTGGCATGTACTTCATACTTCAAATCTTGGGAAGACGTTCTCGAAATTATGGTCTTCTCTTCTCATATTTGGAATTTCTTCACTTGACGATTTTGAGAGATTCTTCGTATTTGGACCACGACTTCATCATTTTTCTTCAATCCTTACTCTGGATTTTGATATACAATGATCCGCCTCCTTTTCGGACTTGGATATATTTATCCTCATACCTTGTAAGGGTCTTTTTGGATAGACATTCTCCATGATCTTTAGGGGAGTAATTGCTTTTCGTCGTGTGTCTCGATCCTTCATATTGATTTAGGAATAATGATACTTCACATCATCTTGGATCTTTATCAAAAATAGAGCTCCTTTATAGGTGTGAAAACACCCATCCTTTTACCACTTATTTCTGGCTAAAACAAGACCAAAACACGTATGTAATATCATTTGTTTGGAATTATGCGTGGTTTTTGTGTTTGTGTTTTCAGAGTTAACCGGATGAATATTGAAGAAAACATGGGATTTCACGGGTTTTATCGAGGAAAAAGACTCAAGACGAAGTCTATTGTCCAAGAGATGCAAAAGATTTGAAGTCATTGTGCCTATTTGAAGATTTATCGAAGAATAGAGCCAAAGATGGAAGATTCATATATGTCGAAGAACTCGAGTCTATTAAATAAAAGTTTATAAGACGAGTTGGAATTATTCACCGACACTTCTCAAAATCCAAAGTCGGAAACGTTTATTTAAAGAGACGAGAAGACTAAAGAAGGAAGAAGAAAAGAAGCCCAAAACCAAGCCCAATCACAAGCCCACCACCACAAGACTTTCCTATAAATAGGACCTTACTTCACAAAAATTGGACATTTTTAGATCTTTTAGGTAGTTTTTAGTTTTAGAGAGAGAAAGTTCTAAACTTTCTCTCACTAGATTTCATCTTTTTCTATTTCAAGATCAAAACTTTGTATTATTTACAATTAATCAAGTTTAGTTCAACCTTTTAATCTTTTATCTCATCCTTCCTTTCTTTGATTTTGATTGATTTTGGTACAAATCTCGTATGATCCGTGTTGTTCATCAATGATTTGTGCTTAAAAAGTTGATTACTTTTTATGTTTCCTTAAGTTTATACACATATAAGCTTTGAGATCTTTGTGCTTATTGGCTTATTTGTTGGTTTAGCTTATTTACTTTTTAAAGTTTTTATAAAAAGTTCATCTTTTAATTCATTTGATTTATGTTTTTGCTTATTTGAAGCTTAGAGATAGTTGTTTTTATTGCTTATTTGATCAGCTTATTATGGGATTCGAGCTTGTTGGAGATTGGCTTATTCTATAGCTTATTCCCTAGCTTAAAGTTTCGGATTAGCACCATTTTCGAAAAGGGCAAAGCCCTTTTCCGACCGAGTATTCCGACCAAGCACACAACCCTCATTCCGATCGTGTGATCGGAAAAGGGTTTAGGTTTTCCGATTGGTGGTATTATCATATTCCGACGGTAAGTGTTTTAGTGTATTCCGATTTAGGCCTTTCTCCAATATTCCGATTGATTCATTTTCGAGCATTCCGATTGGGAGTTTTCCTCATATTCCGATCACTAGTCTCCTCCCATATTCTGATCAAAGTGATCGGAATACATTCCGATTGAGCCTTCTTTCATTTATTCCGATTGGAACTTTTTGCTATATTTCGCTCTTACTTTCTTTTAGTACTTTTCAACTAAGTTCTTATTTTTCACAAAGTTTTCCAAGTGTTAGTTTTTATTGAGTGTTCATTTTGTCATCTTTAAGTTTTCAATCATTTATTTTTAAACTCGTCTTTTTACTTTAATCATTTAAAGCTTTAAGTTTACCCTTCGACACTTAATTACTTGTTAATAGTTTAAAATAGATAAACAAACCATCACCTTTTTATTAACCAAGAACAAATCATTCCACTTAGAGCCGAGATCAATTCGAGAGGATATCGAGAGAAATAAGAACCCACCATTGCAAAATCAGTGTATCAAATGGCGCCGCTGCCGGCTCTTCTCGTTAAGATCAAAAGTTTTTTGTGAGAACTTGGATTTTGGGATCCGTTCACCGAGAACGTTACTTTTTCACAAAAAATTTCAAAAATCCTAAAAATATAAAATTTTCAAAAATCCTAAAAAAAAAAAAAAAAAAAAACATAAAAACCAAAAATATTTTTTCTTTGTTTGTTTTGTTAGTTCTTTTGCAGGTGCATGCGTACACGCTCAACGTTTTATCCCGAGCCCGAGACTCTCGATAACTTAAACATGGCCGGTGTACACAACAACAACAATAACCCACCTCAAAATAATAACAACAACAATGAGCCTCAACCGGATAATCGCCCTATGATTGAACTTCTTCAAGCTCATGTAGACGGCAACAATGATCCAATTGTCATACCTCCAATTGTTGCCAACAATATTGAGCTCAAATCCGGCTTTATCCAGATGGTCTCTGCTCAACCATTCTTGGGGCGTACCATTGATGATCCACATGACCACATCAAGAGATTCTTGCAACTCACCAATACGGTCAAATTCAGTGGTGTTCCACAAGAGGTAATCCGGTTACAACTTTTTCCATTTTCTTTAGAGGGACAAGCCCGGCATTGGCTTGCTAAGGAACTGCCACAGAGTATTCTTTCGTGGACGGATTTGGAGACCAAGTTTATCAATTACTTTTTTCCACCCTCTCGTACTACCGCTTTGCGGAATGAAATTATCAATTTTGAACAAAAGTACGATGAGTCGTTCAGTGAATCTTGGGATCACTTTAAAGATCTTTTAAGAAAATGCCCACAACATGGTTTTACCAAAGTACACCAAGTTAACACTTTTTACAATGGTTTAAGCATGAATGACTAAGATTCACTAAACAGTGCCTCGGGGGGTAATCTTTTGGCTAAGACTTCCAATGCTGCTTGGGATATCATTGAGAATAAGTCTCGTGTGAAAACCGAGAGTGTTCGGACCAATGTCGCTATTGCTAGTACTAGTGACAGCGACAAGCGACTTGACAAAATCACTACGCTTCTTGAATCGCTTGTTACCCACACCGTTAACAACACCAACAGCAGCAACGCTAAAAACGCTCAAGTCAGTGCTGTTAACCAACCATGTGAAATATGCGGGGGTCCTCACTCTTACACCACTTGTACTGCCACCCAAGACTACCCTTCTGAAAACGTGAATGCAGCTTATGGCACCTATCCTCAACCCGCTTATCAACCTCGACCTCAAGGTGACCGTAATTTGCTTAGCTACCGCTCCAACAACTATCTCTCCCCACCCGGTTTTCCTCCAAACAACCCAAACCAACAACAAAACCTCAATCGCCCTCCTCAACAACAACAACAACCTCGTACACCATACATACCACCTCATAAACAGCAACTACCACCTCAACGAAACAACTAAGTTTATCAGCAACCTGCTTATCAACCACCCGCATATAATGCTCCTCCCAACCAACCCACCGCTTTACACCAAGAAGTGGAAACCTACATGAGGACCAATGATGTGATCGTAGGAAATCTTCAGCGGGAAGTGCTCAACTTGAAAGCAGACCTGGTCAAATAAGGGAACGATCTGAGAGCTGATATGAGAAACACGTTGGATAGTCAAACGAATGACTTAAAGAACATGATGGCTAGTTTCTTCCAAGGTAATCAACCCTCTTCTTCGGGTACTCTTCCGAGTAACACCGTTGCGAATCCAAGAGGGGAGATGAAAGCAATCACTACTCGCAGTGGCAAAGGTACCAATGAACCCGAGCTTCCTATACCTCCACCGGTGGTTGTGACTAAGGAGAACGAGTCACCTGCTCCTATTCCTCCACCTCTTACTTCTACCCCTCCTCCACCCAAGGATGTGAGTGATCCTATTCTCCCAAAGCCTTCCTCTTCTTCCAATATACCTTATCCATCTAGGTTGAGGAAAGAGAAGCTCAAAAGCAAGGATGATATCCAGGTTTCGAACTTTCTTAAAATGTTCAAACAATTGAATTTCAATATCTCCTTCGCTGAGGCTCTCGCTCACATGCCTAAGTACGCAAAAATATTCAAAGATCTTCTGAGCGACAAGGAAAAGCTTCTTGATATCGCTAACACCCAACTTAATGAGAATTGCTCTGCAGTGCTCTTAAGGAAATTGCCAACCAAGCTTGGTGATCCGGGTCGTTTCTTAATCCCTTGTAACTTCCCGGGAGTAGAGAATTGCATGGCCCTAGCCGATCTAGGTGCCAGTATTAACTTAATGCCTTTAAGTGTCTGGAAGCAATTATCTCTCCCTGAGCTAGTCCCCACCAAAATGACTTTGGAATTAGCTAACCGTACAGTTGCTTATCCAGTGGGGATAGCTGAAGACGTCTTTGTAGGAGTCGACAAATTCACTTTTCCTGCCGATTTCGTCGTCGTCGACTACGAGATGGACCCTCGTGTTCCCTTGATCGTGGGTCGTCCATTCCTGAGGACCGGTCGCACTCTCATCGATGTTGAAGCCGGTGAGCTTATCATGAGAGTGGGTGACGATAAAATCGTCTTCAACATGGGAAAGTTGTCCAAACAACCTTATTCCAACGAGAGTGTTAATTGTATTGACGTTCTTGATGAGGCTTGTGAAGAACACTTCCAAAATGCTTGCAAAAGTATTCCTACTTCTCTTCCCAATGTTGAGACCGTTTCCTCTATTGATTCATCACTGTCTCTATGTGGAGAAAGTGATTTGTTTTGGAACAATCTTGAAGCCACCATAGGAGATGTGCACTTAGCTAATGATGATTCTCCCACCGATGGGGATGAAGACATGCATTTCTTTGAAAACCTTCTCAACGATGACAATCCTTCTCCACCATCTCCCACGGTTATTGCTATCGATACTCCGACTTTGAAAACGCCTCCCATCGAAAATCACCCGGATTTAGAACTTAAGGAGTTGCCGCCTCATCTCGAGTACGTGTTCCTTGAAGAAGAGAAGAAGTCACCCGTCATCATCGCTAAGGACTTGAAAGAAGAAGAGAAAACTCGTCTCATCGCTGTGCTTAAAGCTCACAAGAAGGCAATTGCTTGGAAAATTTCCGACATCCGCGGAATTGATCCGAACTTTTGTACTCACAAGATTCTCATGGAAGATGACTTTAAACCCGTAATCCAGAGCCAAAGAAGGGTTAATCCTAAAATTCATGACATCATCAAACAAGAGGTTATCAAACTTCTAGATGCCGGCTTGTTTTACCCTATCTCGGATTCGCCTTGGGTAAGTCCCGTCCATTGTGTGCCCAAGAAGGGCGGAATAACCGTTGTTTCCAATGAACACAATGAGTTGATTCCCACTCGTCTCGTTACTGAGTGGAGAGTTTGCATTGATTATCGCAAGCTCAATGATGCCACGAGAAAAGACCACTTTCCTCTTCCCTTCATGGATCAAATGCTCGAGCGTCTAGCTGGTAATGACTATTACTGCTTTTTAGACGGTTTCTCCGGGTATTTTAAAATTCCCATCGATCCCAAGGACCAAGAAAAGACCACATTCACTTGTCCCTACAGAACATTTGCTTACAAACGCATGCCTTTTGGTTTATGTAATGCTCCTGGGACGTTCCAAAGGTGTATGATGGCTATATTCCATGACATGGTGGAAGACACTATGGATGTATTCATGGCTGATTTCTCGGTTTATGGCGATTCTTTCTCTGCTTGCCTTGCCAATTTAGAACGTATGCTGAAGCGGTGTGAAGACACACGCCTTGTTCTTAATTGGGAAAAATGCCATTTCATGGTAAAAGAAGGCATCGTTCTAGGACACAAGATCTCCAAAGCCGGTCTTGAAGTAGACCGTTCTAAAGTCGATGTTATCGCTAAGTTGCCTCCACCTTCAACCGTGAAGGGTGTGAGAAGTTTCCTGGGTCATGCGGGCTTTTACCGTCGATTCATCAAAGATTTTTCTCAAATCGCTCGCCCGATGACCCACCTCTTGGAAAAAGATACTCCTTTTATCTTTTCCAAAGAGTGTCGCTTAAGGATAAGCTAACTAAGGCACCCGTCTTGGTTACCCCTAATTGGGAGCTGCCTTTCGAATTGATGTGCGATGCTAGTGATTTTGCTATTGGAGCGGTTTTGGGCCAAAGAGTGAACAAACACTTCCAACCGATCCATTACGCTAGCAAGACAATGACGGGGGCTCAATTGCATTATACGACAACCGAAAAAGAGCTTTTAGCTGTTGTCTATGCCTTTGAAAAATTCCGCCCCTATCTTGTCCTTTCTACCACAATCGTTTACACCGATCATTCCGCGCTGAAGTACTTGTTGACAAAGCAAGATTCCAAACTAAGACTTCTTCGCTGGGTTTTGCTACTCCAAGAATTTAAAATCGAAATTCGCGATAAAAAAGGAGCTGAAAACCTAGCCGCGGATCATCTCAGTAGCCTTGAGGATCCTTACCAGGGGGATCATCCGAACAAAGAAATCAATGATTCTTTTACCTTGGAGACCTTAATGTCTATCAACTCGAATACTGATGAAACCCCGTGGTTTGCGGACATTGCAAACTACTTGGCGGGTGGAATTCTTGTTGACGGGTTAACATCCCAGAAAGAGAAGAAGTTCTTTAACGACATTAAGACTTACTTTTGGTATGACCCGTATCTATTCAAACAATATGCTGACTTGATTATTCGTCGATGTGTTAATGGACCGGCAGCTTTAGAAATCCTTGACGCTTGCCACAAAGGACCCACTCGTGGTCAATTTGGTCCCAACTACACCGCCAAAAAAGTGTTTGACTCGAGATTTTATTGGCCCACCATCTATCGTGATGCTCACGAGATGGTTAAACGCTGTGATGCTTGCCAAAAACAATGAAAGATCACACATAAAGATGAGATGCCTCAAAATTTCATACAAGAATGTGAAATCTTTGATGTTTGGGGTATCGACTTTATGGGGCCATTCCCTTCATCTAAAGGAAACAAATACATCCTTGTTGCCGTTGACTACGTTTCAAAGTGGGTTGAAGCCAAAGATTTACCTACTAATGACGCAAGGGTGGTTTGCAACTTTTTGAAATCGCTATTCGCTAGATTCGGCGTTCCTCGTGCTATTATCAGTGATCGCGGGACTCATTTTTGCAATGATCAATTTGCAAGAGTCATGGCTAAGTATGGTGTCAATCACCGTCTTTCCACCGCCTATCATCCCCAAACCAATGGGCAAGCCGAGATATCCAACCGTGGATTGAAGCGAATTTTGGAGCGTACTGTGGGAGAGCATCGTGCCGCGTGGGCCGATAAGTTAGATGATGCTCTGTGGGCTTTTCGTACTGCTTATAAGACCCCGATCGGTTGTACACCTTATCGTCTTGTGTACGGGAAAGCATGCCACCTTCCCATCGAGTTGGAACATAAGGCGCACTTGGCCTTGAAGTGGGCTAACCTCGACATCAACAAAGCCGGTGATCATCGCAAGACTCAACTAAACAAGCTCAACGAACTGAGGAATGAAGCTTATGAGAACTCGCCGATTTACAAAGAGAAGACGAAGATCCTTCATGACGTAAAAATCAAGAACCGAGAGTTCCACGTTGATGATCAAGTCTTACTTTTTAACTCTCGATTGAAGATCTTCTCTGGCAAGTTGAAGAGCCGTTGGTCTGGTCCATTCACCGTCGCCAAAGTCTTTCCATAGGGACCATTGGGCTTTCCCAGCCAAATGGGCCCAATTTCAAGGTGAATGGCCAACGTCTGAAGCTGTACTTTGGTGAGGACATCTCTCAAGAGATGATTCCATCCCTCACCACATTCCCCATGAACTAATTTTGGGTCGAGTCAGGCTCGTGACTCGGTTATCAAAAACAAGCGCTCCTCGGGAGGCATCCCGAGTTTCTATCCTTTTATGTTTTGACCTCCTAAGTGTAGGGGGGCATGTATAGGTATTTGTCTTTGTGTGGTGATGGGATTATAGGGATAAGTGCACTCTTGGAACCATTGAAGAATCGTGCTCCCGTGTTATCCGAAATCTGGTTCTATCTCTCAACTATCGTGATTCAATTTTCTTCATACTCACATTTGAAATTGATCACTTTAGTCGTCTCTTCCTTAACTTGAGTTAACCAACGTGCACAATGTCATAAGTGTAGGGGAGACTTTTCCCACATGCTTAAACATTGAGGACAATGTTTATCTTAAGTGTAGGGGAGACTTCTATCGAAGTTTTAAGTGGACTTTTCCATGAAAATGCCTTCATTTAACCAGAAAATCATATTTTTCAACATTTTTCAAATTTTTAATTAACCTTGGTCATTTAGTCGTAATTTTAAATTTTTATCGTTGCTTTCATATGTATATATCCAGCAATAAAGTCAAAAATATTAATAAAATAGTGTAGCTAGTTTTGAAATCTTTGACATATTAGGCCCGTTGCGATTATTTTGACTCAACCCGAATAGACTTATTCAAGTTTATTCTAGCTAGTATCCTTAACCATGTAGACCTTAATTGGTTTATTAGGCTAACTATCCACGAGTCTCATTACTTGAGATATTAAATTATGGAGAACGAGAAATGATAGAGTCAATTATAAGTCGGTATTCTTGCGCAAGCTCACTTGGTGTAATTATTTGCCTATTCTCCCATCACTTGCTAATAATTTATCTGCAATAAGTAAGGTCGTACGATTTGAAAAGTTACTTAGCTTCTAGCCCAAGATCGTTTAAAAGTTGCTCGGTAATGATAAGAGTTCATAGCCAAGGCATAACTTATGAAGCGGGGCGCGAAGATTGGCGAATCCGAAAAGGCCCTAACAAGGCATGAGGATTCCATTTTATTGCTGAAGATCCAAAGTGATGTGAAAAGCATTATTTCCAAAATCAATATGAAGGATCAAGACTCACGACGAAAAGCAATCAACTCCCATAAAGATCATGGAGAAGTCTATCCGAAAAGACCCTAACAAGGTATGAGGATAAATAGATCCAAGTCCGAAAAGGAGGCGGATCGTTGTATCTCAAAATCCCAATTAGAGATTGAAGAATAATCATGAAGTCGTGGTCAACAAAGTTGGAGTACCCCTCAAAAGTCTCCAAGTGAAGAAACTCTATTACGATGAGAAGACCATTATCTCAAGAACGTCTCTCAAGATATGAAGTATGAAGTACATGCCAAATATCGGCCCGAGAAAGGTCTCAAATCGCGAACCAAATTATGCCAAGATATGAACTTTTTGATATCCCGAGAAGCAGTTTTAAGAGATTTTGTCCTTTAGCTAACTATTGATCAAATCATCCTACTTTGCTTTCAGCCTAAATTAACTATCGAAATAAGTCCAAAAATGCATCTTCATGATCATTCTAAGACAAATATAAAATATAAGAGATACACCTAGGAATAAGGGAGTTTAAGCATTTAATTAAGCCATGTGTGTAAGTGTTTGAATTGCTAACTTATAATAACAATGATCTCGTTTTTAAGCTTAGTTTGGAGAGCGTGAAACTTGAGGGTGATAAATCTTCGCAGCACCAAAGCCCTAATGTATGTCCTTGATCTCTTTGCAAGTTATTTCCATCCTTTTGTTTACTTTAAAGTTTTAATTTCTCTTAGTACTTTCATTTATGTTTAGTAGTATATTAATAAGGCCAAGGTTGATTGATTATGAGAAAAGTGTAAATGTGCTTTGTCACTAAGCATTGCATGAGGGCATGGCATTGGTTAAGTGTAGGGGATTTGATAGGTGTGAAAACACCCATCCTTTTACCACTTATTTCTGGCTAAAACAAGACCAAAACACGTATTTAATATCATTTGTTTGGAATTATGCGTGGTTTTTGTGTTTATTGTGTTTTCAGAATTAACCGGATGAATATTGAAGAAAACATGGGATTGCACGGGTTTTATCGAGGAAAAAGACTCAAGACGAAGTCTATTGTCCAAGAGATGCAAAAGATTTGAAGTCATTGTGCCTATTTGAAGATTTATCAAAGAATAGAGCCAAAGATGGAAGATTCATATATGTCGAAGAACTCGAGTCTATTAAATAAAAGTTTATAAGACGAGTTGGAATTATTCACCGACACTTCTCAAAATCCAAAGTCGGAAACGTTTATTTAAAGAGACGAGAAGACTAAAGAAGGAAGAAGAAAAGAAGCCCAAAACCAAGCCCAATCACAAGCCCACCACCACAAGACTTTCCTATAAATAGGACCTTACTTCACAAAAATTGGACATTTTTAGATCTTTTAGGTAGTTTTTAGTTTTAGAGAGAGAAAGTTCTAAACTTTCTATCACTAGATTTCATCTTTTTCTATTTGAAGATCAAAACTTTGTATTATTTACAATTAATCAAGTTTAGTTCAAGCTTTTAATCTTTTATCTCATCCTTCCTTTCTTTGATTTTGATTGATTTTGGTACAAATATCGTATGATCCGTGTTTTTCATCAATGATTTGTGCTTAAAAAGTTGATTACTTTTTATGTTTCCTTAAGTTTATACACATATAAGCTTTGAGATCTTTGTTCTTATTGGCTTATTTGTTGGTTTAGCTTATTTACTTTTTAAAGTTTTTATAAAAAGTTCATCTTTTAATTCATTTGATTTATGTTTTTGCTTATTTGAAGCTTAGATATAGTTGTTTTTATTGCTTATTTGATCAGCTTATTATGGGATTCGAGCTTGTTGGAGATTGGCTTATTCTATAGCTTATTCCCTAGCTTAATGTTTCGGATTAGCACCATTTTCGGAAAGGGCAAAGCCCTTTTCCGACCGAGTATTCCGACCAAGCACACAACCCTCATTCCGATCGTGTGATCGGAAAAGGGTTTAGGTTTTCCAATTAGTGGTATTATCATATTCCGACGGTAAGTGTTTTAGTGTATTCCGATTTAGGCCTTTCTCCAATATTCCGATTGATTCATTTTCGAGCATTCCGATTGGGAGTTTTCCTCATATTCCGATCACTAGTCTCCTCCCATATTCCGATCAAAGTGATCGAAATACATTCCGATTGAGCCTTCTTTCATTTATTCCGATTGGAACTTTTTGCTATATTTCGCTCTTACTTTCTTTTAGTACTTTTCAACTAAGTTCTTATTTTTCACAAAGTTTTCCAAGTGTTAGTTTTTATTGAGTGTTCATTTTGTCATCTTTAAGTTTTCAATCATTTATTTTTAAACTCGTATTTTTACTTTAATCATTTAAAGCTTTAAGTTTACCCTTCGACACTTAATTACTTGTTAATAGTTTAAAATAGATAAACAAACCATCACCTTTTTATTAACCAAGAACAAATCATTCCACTTAGAGCCGAGATCAATTCGAGAGGATATCGAGAGAACTTAATTCTGAACCTAGCAAAACCAATGTATCATTCCTCATGCCTTGTTAGGGCCTTTTTGGATGATCGCCAATCTTCGCGTCCCGCTTCAATAAGTTATGCCTTGGCTATGAACTTTATTCAACCCCGAGCAACTTTTAAACGATCTTGCGCTAGAGGCTAAGTAACCTTTCAAATCGTACGACCTTACTTATTGCAATTATGATTTATTCCTAATGCATTGATCTTATGGGAAGAAAAAGCCACAATTAAAAACATATGAGTTTTTGAAAGAACATTTTCATGTTCTACGTTTAGCATGATCACTTGTCTAACTCTATCATCTCTCGTTCTTCACTATATAAAGACCTCTAATTAAAGAGACTCGCGAATACTTAGCCATGCAAGCCAAAATTAAGCCAAATTTGGATTAGCTTTCATTAAGACTATATCAAATCAAAGTTTTGGGTTTTCAAGCCACCTATAGGATCTTGCAATTTCTTGGACCTTTTCAAGTTTAGAGAATGCGTTTTATAGTTCCCTTGATAAGTGACTTTCTAGGATCAATTATAGGAACTTGCGAAAAGTTCTTGTTCTTAACCCGTATGAGTTAAGACTTTCGCGTTTTAAAGCTCCCTATATAAAAGTCTAGCAAAACTTGAATTGAGCGGGTTAAGGAATGTAAATGGCTCAAAATGCCCATCAAGTCAAAAATTAACTCTTATTCTACCCATCGGAAAATATACATTCGTGTCTTAAAAACACTTATGAAAACTAAGAAAAATTTTAAAATTTGGCCATTTTTAGCCTTATTAGCAACAAAACAAAACACTGAAAATTGGAAAGCGTGAGGGCGTAGCAAAGCAAGTACCTATTCACCCCCCATACTAAAAGTAAACATTGTCCTCAATGTTTCGAGTCTAAGGGTGGAGCACCCCCATACTAGAGACGAAGAATCGAATGCTTAGGATCTAGCATGGAAAGGGTGATCAACAATATATCTAAAGCCGTTTATTAAGTATGCTAAAAGATAATTGTTAGAACAATAAAGGATATGTCATGGATTCGTGAAAAACTTCTTCAAGCAAACGATAGAGGCTCACGTAAACGAACACGAGAGTCTTCAATCGTAGATGATGATGATGATCTAGATAACACAATCGCAAACAACCACGAGACAACGAGTTGAAAGGGTACAAGTCCCCTTATTAGTGAATAATAAGCATAAAGGATAAGCATGGGATCTCCCCCACGAGGCACCTCGTTTTTTATTACCGAGTCATGAGCTCGACTCGATCCCCTCAATGTGAACATTTAGGGAAAATCATGGTATGGTCAATTTTTGATGGGGCTTACATGATAAACAAGGACCAAAAAAGAACCGGTATTAAGGACTAAGTCCTTTGATGGTGTAAAATACCGGGATCAAAGATGGCGTTTTCGTTTTCATTGGAAAAACAAATCAACGCCACTTCATCATGTGTCAACACAAACCCAAAGGGTTTCAAGAAAATAGATGAGAAGAAATAGAAGGCTGGGACAATGGGTAAGTCATAAAAACCATGAGCTACTCGAGGTAGACTCGCACCAATCAAATAGAAAGATTTTCCATTTATTGCATCGGTGGAAGACCGATTTCCCTTTACATGAAATTCCGGGATCGAATATCTCGTCCTCGGTGGAAAAGGATGAGGGAACATAAAGGGCTTCCCCCATACTAAAACCACACAAAGCATCGTCAAAAGGAGAAGAAGAGCTTGTAGCACTCAAAACACGTGGTGATGACGGAGTTAGATTTGTAGAAAAATCAATTAAATCACATTTAAAATCTTTTCCTTTTTTACCTTTTAAACTCTCCTTATGAAAACCCTTTTTGATTATGTCGAAAATAATTGGTGTTTCTAAGACGATGTTAGTCACACTAAAAATTCTCACATTTTTAAACCGTTTTGGTTTTGGTGGTGGCAAGTTCTCAAAACGTTTATCGACAAAGAAAACTCCCCCATCAGGGTCTACATATTCGTCAACCGAAGGATCTTCCGTAGGAACCGGCAACTTATCAAAACTTTTCAAGAATGAATGTTCGAGGTAAGGCGAAGGATTTTTCGATTCAAGTATTGACGGTTTCTTCTTTGTAGGCTTTACACTCATAACCTCCACCGGCGGAGGAAATGGTAAATTGTTTTGGCGACATTTCCTAAAACTCTTGGTGAAAATTCTTTGCAAACGACATTGGTTGAATTACCATGGTTTAAAGTTGCAATGGAATAGACATGAGAAAGATTGGAGTTTTGTGTTGCATTGATGACAAGTTCTTCCTCATTGAAACGAAGGGTGATTTTCCGAGCATGAACATCGATAAGTGCTCTTGAAGTATCCAAAAATGAACGACCCAAAATGAGAGGAACTTTTCGATCGATAGGAATGTCTACAACGATTAAGTCAACGGGATAGTAAAAATTTCTGACTTTAACGAAAACGTCCTCGGCTACTCCACATGCTAAAATCGTAGAATGATCGGCCATCTCGATAGACATGTTCGAAGGAGTGAGAGCCGGAAGCGAAAGCGATTTGAAAATCTCAAGAGGCATTAAATTAATACTAGCACCAAGATCGGCCAAGGCGTAGCATTCCTCCATATCTTGAATGGCACACGGAATCAAAAATTTATCGGGATCACCGACTTTTTGTGGTATGCGGCTAAGAAAAACCGACGAACAGCTAGACGATTGTTGTAACTTCTCTTTGTTGTTTAGCATACTTTTGAAGTTTGTGGTGAATCGAGGCATCATGATAAGAGCGTCAGCAAAACTTATGTTAAAATGTAAATCACGAAACATTTTCATAAATAGCTCAAATTGATATTGTTTCGTTCTTGTGCTTTTTCCTTGTTACATCTCGAAGGGTAAGGTAAAGGTGGTGTGGGTTGGTCATTAGGCAACGGCCTTGGAAACTCTGGTTCCACAATTGGTATTGGTTCAACCGTATGTGTGGTTTGAGCGGTACTTCGTGGGATTGTAATGTGCTCCTTTTCGACCATCACCTCGGGTTCTTTCTCGATTTCCTTCTCCGTAGAAGTACTTGGACGAGAGATTGGTTCCTTGAAAGTTTTACCACTTCGTGTAGTAATAACCTTCATTTCTCCCTTCGGGTTTGCAATGGTATCACTAGGAAGACCACCCGAGGAAGAGGGTTTACACATGATTGCTTCAAACATCTTAGCCATGCGGTCCTCAAATTTTGATTGCCTAGCATCCACTTTTAATAACTCTTGCTTAATCTCATGTTGTTCTAATTCCATCTTTTGTTGGTTTTGTTGAAGACGTTGGACATTTCCTTCCATTTTGTTTGCATGAGTTTTAAGTTCATTAGCAAGTTCATTTTTAAGCTCGTTTTTCAACTCGGATCTTAAGCTAATCATCTCACGTTGCATGTTATCAAATTTAGCATCATTTGCTTTAGCATAATCCAAAAATTCTCCTTGAAGATTTTTAGTGTGAGCATTTTGAAAACCTTATGTAGTGTTTTGAAAATCACGGTTTTGGTTTTGATTAGTGACTTGTCCATTCCCATTTTGATAATTCCCCTTGTTGTAGTTACGTGAATTGCCTTGGTAATTACCACCTTGGTTGTTGTTTCGATAGTTATTAACATTTTGATTTGGTGGAGCTTTATTTAGGCGGGAACCTTGACCGTTTTGGTTGTAAGTTCCCGTTGCTACATAAGCACTCGAAGTGTTACCATCCGCGGTAATGCACTCGGAAAGATCATGAGCTCCACCACAAGACAAACAACTCTTAGCAAAAAACCGATGGGACATAAGATTAGCAAATCTATCAAAAAACCGATTTTCCTCATTAGCTTCATCATGTAAGGCATTAATGCTACGAGACGATGACGACGATGACGAACCCAAATTGGCAACACTCGGTGTGTTACGAGGGCTATAAACCATAGATCTATTCTCGATGATTTGTAAAGCCTCATTGGTCGTTTTGCACAAAAAATTACCACCCGCGGCGGCATTCAGATAATCTCGTTCATGATCATTAAGCCCATTATAAAATGTATCAATTTGATGCAATTCTGAAAAATCATGGTGTGGACATTCATGAAACATTTCTTTAAAGCGTTCCCATGCCATTGAAAAACTTTCATTATTTCTTTGCACAAATCGTGAAATCTCATTTTTCAAATGTGTTGTGTTAGATGGTGGAAAAAACTTGTTCACAAACTTAGAAACGAGATCACCCCATGTCAAAATCGAATTTGGCGGTTCTTTCTCAAGCCAAATTTATGCGGGTCCATCTAACGAGTATGGAAACAACATCATCTTAATGACGTCATGTGGAACATCCTTAAACTTGCTAGTAGCGGTGAGACGATTAAAATTCCTAATGTGATAGTGCGGGTTGTCTTTCTCATGACCTCTAAACTTATTTGCTTGCAACATCCACATTAAACCCGTCTTAATCTCGAAATTCTCCGCAAGGATGGCGGGAATCACAATGGCCTCTCCAAAACCCTCGGTGGGTGCTTGTAGCAACTCCATCATAGTACGATTAGCCATGACGACTTCTTGTTCTACAATAGGTTCAACAATTGGAGGTTGTTCTACAATCAACGTCTCTTGATTGGCTTGCTTTTGAAGACGTTTACGAGCTCGTTTTGCTTGATTACGAGTGATCATAAACTTCACGAAGAATGGGAGGTGAGCAAAGAAGATTCTTTTTGGGTGTTTTGTGGATTTTCATTTTTTTTGTGTTTTTTATTGTATTTAATTTTTTTGGATTTTGATGTATCTTCGTAGACAACAATCTACAAAATCTCTCCTCAAATCAAACTCTTGATTAAAGAAGCCTCAAAGGAATGAAAACGATCACGTGGAGTGAACGCCTTCGAATGACTTTAGAACTTTGGTGAAAACCAAATTGTTCAAGAGGTTTTAATCACAAAGAAACCAAGCAAATATATTATACGTAATAATACTTTGGGCGGCAAAACCCTCGATTAGCCTTCAATTTCAAAATACTCACAAGCAAGCGGGGAAACGAGGCGGCGCGAAGCACTTAAGAGCCTTTTTCCTTAGGGTATATTTTATAATACCCGCCTTATACCTACCTTATAGTTTGTATTTTCAAAATCGAGCTTCACGAAAGTATTTATCTATTTTTGCCTTTTTCTTTTTGTTTGAGATTCGAATACAATAATTAGGAGATCAAATCCCAATTAAGGTTGTGTTTTCACACTTTTGGAGATATTGTTTATTTGTTGTGATACTTATAACAATATAGTAATAATATTATCACAAGAAAAACCAAGAAAACCGATAATACGTATTAGTAGAGTTCTACTAATACAAATACTATTTTGGTTAATATTAAAAACAACAATGCAAATTAATCACGACACACCTCCCCGGCAGCGGCGCCAAAATGATTGTAGGAAAATTACAACTCTTGTTTAGGAAAACAAAGAGCGTAAAATAGGGAAAGTATCGACTGATGATTTAGGAAAATCAAGCACTAATGACCCTTATGGTGTGAAAGTTCGTTTCCCAAGGAGGTATATGTGTGTGACTAAGATGTAAATTATTTGAGATTAATATTTGGTTTAGAAGGGGATGAGAAAAGAAGATGACGAAGACGTGAAAATAATACTACGATGACAAAACGTAAAACCGTAAAAACTACAAAAATAAAAATTAATTCTAAAAATTACCAAAAATTCACCAAAAATCAAAATTAATAAAGTAAGAGTTTACAAATGATCAAAACTTTTTCAAACCTTTTAAATAATTAAATATTCAATTTTCAAATGCTAATTAAAGCCCTAAAAATCAAATAAATTATCAAAAAGCCCAAATAAAGATTTTTTAATTAGTAAACCTCTAAAATGACCTAAAAAGATTAAAAACTATTTTTAGAAATTTTTAAACTAATAAAAACTATTTAAAATGATTTAAAAACTATTAAAACTTAAAATAATTATAAAAATTAATCTAAAAGTGATAAAATTATTCTAAAAGTTGCTAAATTCCTATTTTAATGTATTAAAGCTAAGAAAAATGTAAAAAAAAATGGAAAATGTGAAATTTGAAAATAATAATAAAATAATATTAAAAATCCAAAAATTCTAAAAAATTCTAAAAACTTGCAAATTAGTTTATTTTAACCAAAATAATCAGAAAATCAAAGTGAAATGACCAGAATACCCCTATTGGGCCCTCAAATGGGCCATAACAAAAAACAGTCAACCTTAATGGGCTTTTAGGCCCAAAAAGTCAAACTTGGCCCAATTGACTTGGAAAAGCCCTATCTGACTCAAAATTTAATTCTAAGAACAAAACTCTAGGCCCAAAAGCTGAATGTGAGCTTATCACAGCTTAATAAGCAAACAGCTTATCTTTATTGGGCTTTTTAGCCCATTAAGCAATAAGCTAATGCCATAAGCTCTAATTTTACACACAACCTTCTTTTGGGATGCTTATGAGATCTGTAAAAAGAAATTTTGAAAAAGCAAACTCAATAAGCAAGAAATAAGCAAAGTATTATTTCACTAAAAGACAAAATAGTCGTTTTTGAGAAATAAGGCACCTCAGGACTTGATTCAACTTGCAATAGATAACAAATGGACTCAATAAGCCATAACAATCAAAAAATTCCAATAAGGAAAACCAATAAGCCAGAATAAGCCAATAAGCACTTATGAAAAAGTCAATTAAGTTGGTTTTCTAGTCAAACCCTAAAGTCAACCCACCAATTTCTCCAGTATGACAAATGGGTCAAATAATGAGCACCTATTAAAATATCCAAGTTGTTGCATGTTAAAATAAGCTATTATAGCTTATTGATAAGCTGACCCCAATTTAACACTAGCAGTGGTAACCAGCAGGGGAAAGGAGTTCCCACTGCTTTGACTATTTGACTGAGCTTTTTAGAGAGTTCTAGTTGGATTCAGTTGGAAACAAGGGCACCCTTGTGATCAGTGAACCACAAGGAGTCAATAGCAACAAGAAAATCCAAATTTGGTTCACACAATAAGCCACAAATGATCAAACAGTCACCAGATACCACACAGACATGGAAATAAGCAGTTATGCACTTAATAAGCAGATTTAGCAAGAATAAGCCAACCAAACTCAACAGGATGCATACACAAGCTATATTAACTATGAATAAGCACAAAGCAACTTGAATCAAACACTGAATCAAAGTAAACAACAAGATCAAAGCACAAAAAGTTACTGATAAGAACATGAACAATATGCAGGCAAGTTTGCTGATCTACTTGACACTAGATCAAAATTCAAGTAGTCAAATCTCTTCTCCTGGTGTGATTAACTAAGGTTTAGCACTTGTTAGCCCTAGCCTAAGCTTAGATCTAGGAGTCCTCAAAATCCTAGCCAATTTTACCAAGTATTATACCCTATTTTATGAATCTAGGTGTTTCAAACCACAAAACCTGCAAACAGATGAACAATAGCAACCAAATAACAGATACTAACACTTGCAAACACAAAACCACAACTTAGCAAACCACAAATCCAAATCATGCAGTAGATCCAAACACCCCTTAATCAACTACTTAACAAAGAAACTTGTGATTTCTACTAATAACCTACTGATTTTAATGATCAAAAACACTTACTAGATAGCAACTAACAGAATCAAACCCAAAAATCACCATCATAAATACAAGAACACAAAATCAAAGCACCAAATCCAAAACAGGCAGTAACATGAAATTTTTAGAGGAATCTTAACAAGAGGTTATACCTGCCCTCAACAACATCCTAGGAGGGCCAGCTATGCTCCTTGGACCTTGTTCAACAACTAGAACAAGACCAAGGTACTTCAAAGAAGAAGATCAAAGCCTGCTGATGTTCAAAGTAGAACAAGGCTTTGATTATGATATGTCTTCAACACAAAACATAAAACAACTCAACCAAGGGCTTAGAGCTCTTCCCAGGCTTGGCGTCAACAAGCTTGAAGGAGCTCAAGGCTTATGGCTAAGGGTTAGTACACAACAATAAGCAAAAAATCAGAAACTAGGATTTCAAGGCTTTTGAACCTTGAAAACCTTATGAACCAAGACGTGCCTTAACCCAAGATTAAGGAAGGTCTTAACAATCAAATGGAACTCAGATTTAGGCTATTCTAACACCAAATTTTAATCAAATCAAAAAGAGAATTCAAAATTTTCAGAAATTCAAATTTTATTAACTTAAAAAGGAATTACAAAGATTGATAGCCTAAAACTGGAACAAAGGGACTCTCACATGTTGAGGTCTCCTTTTATAGGCAAATGCCTGGCTACACTATTCACAAACCCTAGAAGTGAATTCTCTAAAATGCCCTTGAGTGCTTCTAGATCATTTGATGGAATGAGCTGTCCAAATGCATCTTATACGTTCATTTTAGCTTTGTGATCAAGCAAAGAGTGTCAGCTGTTGATTTGGACACGTAGGATGACTTGGAGGCCAAGTTGTGTTTTGATTGGGTGACGTGTTGAATGGTGGGGCCTTTTGGTGAGTGGAGATGAGGGTTTTTGGTGTAGGATGTGTTCCTGTGCGTGTGAATTAAGCGTGGGTAAGGGTAATTGCTTTTTACCCTTTGTTTAAGTTGATGGTAATTCTGGGTGGATGAACATGAACAGTGGTAACTTTTGATCCGAAAAAGGTGGGTTGATGTGTTTGGCGCATGTTTGTGAGTATTTGAACTTTGGGAAATGGCAATAGCAGCCCTTGTGTTTTGGGAAATATGGTAAAACAAGTATTCCAGCCTTAAAAACGAATTCCCTTTGTAAATAACTTTCACATCTTTACACTTTTGGCACAAACTTTTGGAAAAAGGTTTACAAGGGTTGTTTTTGCCATTTTGAGATTTTTCAAGGGCTGCTCTTGGACAATCTTGATCTTCAAAGGTCTTCAATGTATCTTTGACTTCATGAGGGACCATTGTTGGCAATTTGGAATTGTTGAGGGACTAAACTTTCCATTTCTTCAAAGTTGAAGGACCATTTGTGTAATTTTGACAAACTTAAGGGACCAAACTTGTAATTATCAATATACAAGGGTTTTAAGTGTCATTTCATCAATAAATGAGGATCAATCTTATATGTCTTCAAGTCTTCAAGGGTATTTGTTGAGTATTTCATGAATTAGGGCCCGGTTCTTTATACGGCTTCGTTTCTCGTGTCCGTTTTTCCTTGTATCTTGTGATCTTTTGTCTTTTTCACGATATCCATACCTAAAATACACAAGTAAACAAACACAAGCATATATATGGTATTTTATGACATTTTTGTGCATTAAAAGCCCGAAAAGAACGATGAGATCATGTATAAATGCCATCTCATCAGAGTCCCTCAAGGGACCATTTTTGTGATTTATTTTTTTGGACAACAAAAATATTAAGGATCACAGGAATGATCTTCGTAAAGCTTAATTTATGCTGATAGGAATCAGCCTGAGTAATCAGTACAATTGAGTCTGATTACATAAGGACTCAGCTAAACCAACTAATGAAATCTAAAACTCAAATATCAACCAAACTAATACAACTCAGCAAAGAAATCATAATCAGACAAAAATATAAAAAGAGAAATACAATTTTTCCTATCTATCTAAACATTATAACGATAAAATAAAAATTGGAATGATGAATACAATAAAAAGAGGGGTATTTATAGCTAAACCAGGGTGTTTGGGTGAGGTTGTTGGTGATGAAGAGCTCGATTTTCAGCCTTCGGATCTTCTTTCTCTTCTTCTCTCTCTTGGTTGTTTTGATCGGATGGCTGATAATCACACACTAGCACACGGATTGCCACCGTGGCATCCGTTTGTGCTAGTTGTGTTAATTTGATGCTGATTTGTCTTCCAATGATTGGCGGGTTGAGAGGAATTTGCTGTCACAGCCAATAGATCTTTTCCACGTAGCCATTCTCGTCCACTCTTGCCTTCTAAAACTCTAGGGATTTAATTTCCACACGCTTGAATCACTCGTGTGAGTGAAAAGCCCCATTTAATTTGTATGATTCAATTATTAGGGTTTGGGATGAATAGTGGCTAGGGTTAAAAGGTCAGGTTTAATTTAGTTTGGGGACGAAAGGGATACATAGGATGTATCGACATTATTATTTTCTTGTGTGTGTGAATGAAGTGAAAAACGTGTGAGTGGATATTAAATAGGTAAACGTGTGTGGGTAACAAAACAATTGTTTTGACCAATACTTGACCTCCAAAAACGTGTAAAAACCAAATGGCCTTTCTTTTCCTTATTTTTCATTCGTTCATTTATCCGTATTGGGCTTGAGCCCATTTGAGTAATAATACTCCACCGTCTCTTTACTTGATATTGTTGGTGAAAAGTTATGGGCTTGTGGCCCATCAGTCCGTCCCTTCTCATTTAAAATGGATTGGGCTTTTATAAATCTTTTGAAATATTTATGGGCTTTTCAGGCCCATTAAGCAAATGTAGGTCCCACTTGGCCCACAAACCTTTGATAAAGTTAAATCCTCGAAAACGAACATGATTTGTGGCTTCTCGCTCTTTTCTTCAAACTCGTGCCGGTTTCGCCGGTTTTTCGTGATCTTGGTACCTACACACATTAAAACAAGAAACAAACATTGTTGGAAATACGTTTTACGTATATAGAAAGTCTCGGTCACTCCAACAACGTAGTTATAGGCTCGTAGTAATGTTTAGTTTCATTTATTAAATAGCCCGACCCATGAGCATGTTCATGGGCCGGAGGCCCAAGTCCATTAAGGACTTGGGGTATTTAAACCTCTTTCCACCATGGAAAGAGGTGTTGGTTGTTCATTTCTTACTTTACATAATACAAGTTTCTTTCACTTCTCTCTCTAAGTTTCTCTCGCTAGAAAAACATCAACCCCCTTGTTTCACAAAGATTATCATTGTTCTACAATTGGTATCAAGAGCACGGGATGAAATAATGGTTGGTTTTGTGTTGTTCATGTTCACTTTTGTGTGTTCATGTGTTTTTGATTGATCTTTACCCAAGTTTCAATTTTTTTTCGTGTCTTTGACTCTCCAAGTGATCCATATATCTTCTAAATACTTTTGGTAGTGTTTTGGGTGTTTTGGGTTGGTTCAAATCACGGTTTTCTTGTCGAAAATCTCATCTTTTTACCTCAAAATTTCGTAACAGTACCATTATTCCGATCAGAGCAATCGGAAAAGGGTTTAGTGATTCCTATCAGTATTCCGATCACACTTTCCGACAAGAGGTTATTTAGGTATTCCGATTAGGGTGTCTTTCTACATTCCGACAAAGGACTTATCCTATAACATTTCGACTGGGTTTCCGATAACATTCCGATTGGATAACATTCCGACTAGGTTTCTGATAAAATTCCGATTGGATAACATTCCGACTAGGTTTCCGATAACATTCCAATTGGATAACATTCCGACTAGGTTTCCGATAACATTCCGACTTGGTTTCAGATAACATTCCGACTGGGTTTCCGAAACATTCCGATTGGTTCTTATATATTCCGACAGGATTGGTTATTTTTGGTATTTCGACGGATTAATTTTGAGAATTACGACACTTTGAGATTTTACATTGAGATTAAGAAGTTTGGGTATCGAGATAGTATTTTCACAACTTAGAGGATTTTGTTTCAAGTTTGTAATCTTTCACAAAAACACACAACATCTTTGTTTCAACAACATTAAAACACTTAACCTTATTTCATTGTTCGATCATTTTTGATAATCTTTTCTCAAGGGATCATAAAATGAATTCACATTCACATATGCCGACAATGACCTCTCTTACCGATATCTCAATCATTTCGGGTACCGATACTCGCCTACCTTTGCTCATCAAAGATTTATTTGAATCATGGCAAAGTCGCATGAGAACGTACATCATGGGCAAACAAAGTGGTCGACTTATGCTACAATCAATTGACAAAGGTCCATTAGATTGGGGAGAGGTTACCGTCAACAACGTGACAAGGGCAATGGAGTATCATGAGTTAACCGATGCCAACAAAATCATTGCAGATGCCGATGAAAGGGCTATTCAGACAATTCTTCAAGCCCTTCCACCCGATATCTTTAGAATGGTGAGTGAACATAAATTGGCCAAGGATCTTTGGGATCGACTTGCGGTTTTGCTACAAGGGACATCTCTCACTAAACAAGAACGAGAGTGTCAACTGTATGATTTGTTTGATAGGTTCAAATACATTCCAGGGGAGACTCTTCATGACTTTTACTGGCGTTTTACCACTTTGATGAATGACATGAACGTCTATAATCTTAGGATTGAACAATTTCAGTTAAACACCAAGTTTTTGAACACATTACCCCCTGAATGGAGTCAATATGTCACAGATGTCAAGATGATTCGTGATCTACATAAGTCCAATTTAGATCAACTCTATGCTTTCTTACAACAACATGAGAAGCATGTGATCCAAAACCGAATTTCTCAAGGACCTTATCATGAACCAATGGCATTATTGGCAAACCATCCTACACTGTCATACCACAACTCTCAGCTTGGTTTAGGACACAAATCTTCATATCAACCTGTGTATCAAACACCAAGCTTCCCACGGTACTCGATTCTGCCACCGCCGCCTACATCTTATCACCAATCAGCAACATCATCATCACAAGGAGATTCACACTCGTTACCTTATGCTTCACACCAGTATTCACCATATCTACCTCCCACCAACCTTGCTAGTACCTATCCACAACTTGAGGCTCCTCAACCTCATTACTCACAATAAGTCAGTGCTCCAACCAATCAAATTGTAGCTCAAGCAGCACCAGCTTTCTACTGTGAAGATGACATCCCTGTCCTTGAATTTAGACAAGAAGATAGCCCTACTGATATCCTTGCTCAGATGTCTGCTTATATAAGTCAAACATTGAACAAACGAGGTTACAGAGGTCCAGCAACAACTAACAATCAGTTAAGGAACTCGTCTAACTCTCGACAGCAGGCAACAATTTAGGACAGAAGAGTCATGGTGCAACCACTTCAAGGGAGATCTAATTCGTCTACCATTGGTGCACGTTCATCCAATACTACTGCTACAAGAGCAAACAACACTAGTAAAATGAAGGTGGTGATTTGCTACAACTGCAAAGGGGAAGGGCACATGGCCCGAGAGTGCAAGCAGCCTAAACGGAAAAGGGACGTCACATGGTTTCAAGAGAAAATCTACCTGGTGAATGCTCAATCCCAAGGTCATGAGCTTGATGAAGAAGAATTGGCATTCCTTGCAGATCCGGGAGTAGCGGAAATTGATGGTTTCACAACAGTCGTCACCAACAATGATGCATATCAATGTGATGATTTGGATGCATATGACTCTGATTGTGATGATCTTAACACCGCCAAAGCAGCTCTTATGGCAAACCTTTCACTATATGGAGCTGATACCATTTCTGAGGTACCACATACTGCTACAGATACTACTATTTTACCTTATTTAGTTGAGCAAATGTCTGAGTATTCGGAACAGCCTCCGGTGGTTAGTAACTCAATTGACGAGACAAACAATGATACCAATATTAGTGCAAGTCCTCAGACTTTGAGTGAACCACAACCGGGAGCTATTACGACTACCAATTCGTTTGCTCAACCTGATTTGGTTAGGGTCCCGGCATCTTTGCTTAGCCAAATGAATAATATGATCCTTGAAACCCTTAATGCTAATCAGACTTTATCGGCCGAGCTTGCTTTGTATAAGGACAAGGTTAAAACCTTGGAATGACTCCTGTGTCCACTACCTTAACCAATCCTAAATTCGATAGGTTTAGGAAAGTTCAAATGGACAATCTGCTAGAAATTGAGAGTTTAAGAGCAAATCTTTCGAATGAACTTAAAGAAAAAGAGTCAGTCGTTACTAATTTTCAACAACTTCAAACGGATTTTGAAATTCTTGAGTCCAAACAGATTGAAATGGAAATTAAGACGTCTGAAAGAATAAAAGAAACAGAACTTAAGCTTTTAAAACAATATGTTGCTTCACATCTAGTACACTTGTTTCATGCATCATTTAAAGAGTTTAATCTATCGCGTCTCATAGACTTACCACCTAACCCGGGATATGCAAAGGAAGCGCTTCACCACAACCCACGACTTTATGATGCAACCAAGTTAGGATTGGTATTAGATCCGATTGTGTTCTCAAATGATTCTGAGAGTATGACACCATATGATGAAAAGCGGTTAAAATTACTTCATACATATCCTCAATATGATTATGCTCAAATTAATGCAAAAAATGCCACAATAGATCTTAGAGTTCGCTTTAATATGCAAAAGAGAACTATCCAAACATCCACTTTCATGCCTACTAGAGAATGCCTTAGTATAATTCCTACACTCGTTAACTCGGATCAACCGAAGGACATTCCTAAGAATCTTCCACCGGTTAGTACGGTAAAGCTCAGCTTGGAAGAGATTGGGTAATACCTTACCGAGTTTGACAAGGTCATCTTGGAATGTACGACTTCAACGGCTCAAACCGCTAGAGAATGGGCGTTCGAACACATGAAAACGGTGTTTGAGAAAGAGATCGTTCCGTTTGTGGACCATATTAAACAAGGAGTCTATGATCTAGCGTGCAATCTAAGTTTTGAAATTGGTGAAGTTCAAAAAGTTTTCAATGAAATGGATGATGTTTATGAACAACAATTAATTGAAAAGGAAAAGATTTTATCCGAATATGACCGATTTTTAGAACATATGGTGTCTCTCGAAGTGATGTAAGTTGTTACTGTTAAATATACTCATGAAATTTCATCTACTGTGAATATTTGTGATGATGTGCATGAATCTGTGAATACTGTTGAACATGTGGATACTGTAGATAATCATTCTTGTCATGAATCCAACGCTGAATTTTTAAAGCTTCAAGATTCGTATAATACACTTTCAAAAAGTTTTAATGAGCTTCAACAACATTCTATATCTCTTGAAATTGAGAATCAATCTAAAAATGAAACTCTTTCAAAACTAAATGATGGTGGCAACTCCGTTGAGACAAGTGACAAGATGATTCAGATGGTTCAGAATTTAGAGGAAGAGATGATGAGAATTAAGAGAGAATTACTAGAAACAAAAACGGTACTAGAGGCTGCAGAGACTAAAAATCATGTCCTAGAAAATAGAATTAATTCTATAATAGGAGAGCGTGAACAAGTAAGGCAGGGTGACTCACAAAATTTTGGTTCAATAGAAGAACGCCTCGCTTTTAATGCGACAGAACAAAAGTCATTAATTGACAAACTGAACAGGAAATGTGAGGAATCCTCTGACCTAAAAATTCAGCTCATAGACAAAAACATGGTTATAGCAGAATTAAAGGAGACACTTCAACTCAAAGGACGAGAAAGTGTTGATAATTCAGCTACTGTCTCTGCCTCGACCTCTAGTGCTCCCAAACCCAACCCACGTGTGCTATATCGGGATCCAAAATTTAGGAAAAGTCCCACTAAGTTTGCCACATATATGAAATATGCTTTTAAACATGCTGATCTAGCTAGAGAGATTATTGATAAAATGCGTGAACGTGATCCCACAAGTCATAGCGTATATGAGCTTTTATTATATGTGGATCGCGTTCAGGACTGTTTAGTATACTTAGAGTACATTGGGCAAACTGATATCTGTACCATCTAAACAACAAACCACCATTGCCATTACTCCATTTAATAAGACCCCAAGAGCTAAGCCCGTTTTAAACACACCCATCAAGGCTAAGTCAAAATCTGTAACTAATGTTCCCTTGGCTTCTACAGGAGTAACTGTGTCCACTAAAGCTAAAGGATCTCAAGACAAGAAAGATAGGATCAAGCCTTCCACTAATAGGACTGAGAAGAAGAAAGTAGAAGTGCACCCTAGGAATGTTATTTCAGTTTTAAATAAAAAGAATCATGTGGCTAAGACAAAAGGTTCTCTTTATGAGTGGAAAACTAAGCAAAACGTGAATTCTAATGCGAAATGTTGGAATTGTAATGAATGCATGTTTTCTCAGCGTCATGATTTATGCCTTGTTGATCACGTGAATGAAATGTATGCTATTAAGAACAATCATGAATGGATTCCAACAGGGAAGAAATTCACCCAAGTTGGGTGGCAATGCAAACCCACTTGTAGGACCTTTACTGGTAATGGAACTAAGTGCCCTTTACCTAGGATCACATCCACGGAAGTTAGGTCTAAGCGTCCTTTAAATAGGAACACTAGCACTAAGAAATGGAAAAAGCGCCCTTTAACTAGGTCTGCCCCCACTATTGTGCCTACCAGTGGTAATGTCCCCAGTCAAAAAGTACATCGGTATACTAGACAACTAGAATCTAAGCCAACCACTAGTAAGAAAATCTGGAAGCCTAAAGCTTCGTCTGATAGCAAATCTAAGATAATTATATCTGTACCTGCTAACTCAGAAGAACAATTAGAATCCGATACATCGTCTGTGTTTGGTAATATTTTCAGGTCGTCCAAAATATTCTTTGGTATTTGGACTCGGGGTGCTCCAGACATATGACTGGAGACCGCTCGATGCTCAGAAATTTCGTTAGCAAGTTTCTAGGAATGGTTAAATTTGGCAACGACCATATTGCAAAGATTATAGGTTATGGTGAATACCAAATTGGGAATGTCACGATTTCAAGGGTTTATTATGTGGAGGGACTTGGTCACAATCTATTCTCAGTAGGACAATTTTGTGATTCAAACCTTGAAGTGGCCTTTCGACAACATACTTGCTTCATTCGCGATCT
Source organism: Glebionis coronaria (assembly GCA_025667525.1). NCBI lineage: Eukaryota > Viridiplantae > Streptophyta > Magnoliopsida > Asterales > Asteraceae > Glebionis > Glebionis coronaria. The sequence continues at coordinate 939,966 of JANFOE010000109.1, forward strand.
TGCAGGAAATGATTTGTTAAAGGGTTCTCGAGGGGATAATCTCTATACTTTGTCTATTCAAAACATGATGGTCGCCTCTCCTGTTTGCCTACTCTCCAAAGCATCTAAGACCAAGTCATGGTTGTGGCATCGACGATTATCTCATCTTAACTTTGATGCTATTAACCATTTGGCTTGAAACGAACTCGTTCGTGGTCTTCCAAAACTTAAGTTCGACAAGGATCACTTATGCTCCGCGTGTTCTTTGGGGAAAAGCACTAAGAAATCTTACAAACCTAAAGCAGAAGACACCAACCAAGAACCACTGTATCTTTTGCACATGGATCTTTGCGGGCCAATGCGTACGGCTAGTGTGAGTGGTAGAAAATACATCCTCGTCATAGTGGATGATTTCTCAAGGTTTACATGGGTAAAATTTTTAGCATCCAAGGATCAAGCACCAGAGTATATCATTACTTTCTTAAAGATGATCCAAGTACGTCGAAATGCTACTGTTTGCCGCATTCGGACTGATAACGACACTGAGTCCGTTAATCAGACTCTTCGAAATTATTATGAAAAGGTTGGTATTTCTCATGAAACATCTGTGGCTCGCACTCCACAACAAAATGGTGTCGTTGAAAGACGTAACCGTACACTTATGGAAGCTGCTCGAACTATGTTGATTTTTGCGAATGCTTCTTTATTCTTATGGGCTAAAGCAGTGGCAACCGCATATTATACCCAAAACCGCTCCATCATTCGTAAACGTTACGGTGAACTCCATATGAGATACTTCATGGACACAAACCCGATATTTCATATCTTCATGTGTTTGGTGCACTGTGTTATCCAAATACAAATAGTGAGAATTTGGGCAAACTTCAACCGAATGCTGATATTGGAATTTTTATTGGTTACTCGCCTACAAAGAAAGCTTACCGAATTTATAACCGTCGTCTTGGCAAGATAGTAGAAACTTTGGATGTCGATTTTGATGAGCTGACAGCGATGGCTTCTGAGCAACACAGCTCTGAACCCGCATTACACGAGATGGGAACCGGTACAATCAGTTCCGGATTAATTCCCAACAATCCTACTTTTCCATCATTTATACCACCAACAAGGTCCGAGTGGGATAAGTTATTTCAACCTATGTTTGATGAATTCTTTGATCCACCGAGTAATGATTCTCCAGCACCTGTAGCAGTAGCTCCGATTCCCGAAGTTGTTGCTCAAGATAATGGAAATCTATCTGAGGCATCTACTGTTACTCTTGAACCAGATGTCCCATCCCTCACCAATTTACAAACAACACCTGAATCTTCACCCCCACTCGTTCCTAATGATGTTGAAGAGGATCTATATGATCACGATTTGGAATATGCTCACTTACAAGAGCTTCCCTTCTTTGGTTCACATATACCTGAAGACCGTACCGGTGCGTCTACCTCAGAGGAAGCTCCTGCAATCGTTCAATCCCGACCACCACGGATTAAAACTCAAAACACAAAATGGACAAAGGATCACCCAATCCGCAATATTATTGGTGACATTGATCAACCAGTCTTAACACGCCATCAACTCCAAGAACATGCATTATATTGCTATTTTGATGCATTTCTTTCAGACATTGAACCTAAAAACTGGCAACAAGCCATGACCAAATCATCATGGATTGAAGCCATGCAAGAGGAACTTAATGAATTCCAACGTCTTGAAGTGTGGGAATTAGTTCTGTTACCCAGCAACGTTGAAATCTTGACATTGTTGTGGGTATACAAGGTTAAACCCGATGAGTTAGGTAGTGTGCTGAAAAACAAAGCTAGATTGGTTGCTAGAGGTTACAAACAAGCTTTGGTTATTGATTTTGAAGAATCCTTTGCTCCTGTTGCACGACTGGAGGCAATTAGACTATTCCTTGCTTATGCTGCTCACATGAATATGATCGTCTACCAAATGGATGTTAAGACGACATTTCTTAATGGTGAATTAAGGGAAGATGTCTATGTAAGCCAGCCGAATGGATTCGTCAATTCAGAGTATGCTAATCAAGTGTACAAGCTCAAGAAGGCTCTTTACGGGTTGAAACAAGCTCCACGCGCGTGGTACGATCTCTTATCGTCGTATCTCATCTCCAAAGGCTTCTCCAAAGGCAAAGTGGACCCAACATTATTCATTCTCAAGGAGGACAACGACATGATACTGGTACAAAATTATGTTGATGATATAATATTTGCTGCTACTAATCAACGTTTGTCTAACCGTTTTGAGAAAATTATGTCCACACGCTTTAAGATGTCGATGATGGGAAAAATTTCATTTTTCTTAGGGTTGCAAATTTCTCAGAATCCCAGAGGCATCTTTATTCATCAATCCAAATTTGCTCTTGAATCATTAAAGAAATATCATTTTGAAAACTGTGACCCCGTGGATACTCCAATGGTGGAGAGATCCAAGTTAGATGAAGATAAGGAAGGGATAGCTGTCGATCCTAAACTTTACCGTGGAATGATCGGCACCCTTCTCTATCTGACTGCTAGTAGGCCTGATTTGTAATTTGCTATAGGCATGTGTGCCCGGTATCAGGCTCGGCCTACCGAAAAGCACTTACATGTTGTGAAAAGGATCTTTCGGTATCTAAAAGGAACACTTCATCGTGGTCTGTGGTATCCGAAGGATTCCTCTATTGCACTAATTTCATATGCAGATGCGGATTATGCCGTGTGTCAAGATACCAGACGTAGCACTTCTGGCAGTGTGCAACTTCTTGGAGATAGACTTGTTAGTTGGGCATCAAAAAGGCAGAAAAGCGATGTGATATCAAGTACTGAGGCTGAATACATTGCTATGTCCGGTTGTTGTGCTCAAGTTCTTTGGATGAGGTCACACTTGACTGACTACTGTCTTGGATTCAACAAAATCCCGATGTACTGTGATAACAATAGTGCAATCGCTCTATGCTGCAACTACGTTCAACACTCTCGAGCAAAGCACATTGACATCCGCTACCACTTCATCAAGGAGCAAGTGGAAAATGGAGTGATCGAACTATACTTCGTCAACACTGAGTATCAGCTGGCAGATATATTCACAAAGGCCTTAGATCGAGGACGTATCGAGTTTTTGATCGAAAAGCTAGGCATGAAATCATTCTCACCGGCGACACTTAAGGAGTTGGCAGAAGAATCTAAAGAATAGTAGTGGTAAACTATTCTCGAGTATCCTTTGATCGTGATTTTGTATATTATCGTATATATTTAAACCAACAAAAGAAAAATACAAAAATATAAAACATAGAAAAACCATAAAAAATATAAAACATAGAAAATCCATAAAAAATATAAAATCAAGAAAATCCAAAAATATTTTTCGTTTTCAAATCGGGCATGTCTTTTAGTTCGGTAATATTTACGGCTTTAGAAATGTCGATTAATATTGACACGACGCCATAAATAGAGTCCGTATAAAAGTTGTACAAGTTTTAAAACATGCCCATTATAGCTTGTAGTTATTTCAGACTGCAACCCGCTTTTCGCATTAAAGTCACGTATTTCTTTTAAAAACGTTGGCTCACAACGGGAATTAATTTTCTCGGGCAAGGTTTACTTGAAAACCTTGTAAGGGACTAAGTTTACTTTATAACTTGGTCTAGCACAAATTAGTGTACGTTTCAGTGCACTTATTTTGTTAAAATAAGAGAAATCTTATTGCCCCTAGAATCGTTTCAGAAAATCATTAAACAGAAAAGGTCTTCTAAGATATTTGTCCCATTAAATGCAATGACTACAGCTCTTTAAATAGAAAACAGGTCACCAATTGAGGGGGAGCAAATATCATATCATATTGAACATGATTTGGTCTTCATATTATCTTGTCTGTCATTATGTGCATTATGTGTAATTTGTGCCTTGTATGGATTATTTGAGTTGGCATTAGGTTTTATTGGCGTGTCTCATTATTCAAGATATTGTGTTGTTAACTAGTTTTAATAACTAGTTTTCTTACATATGTCAAAATTGGGAGGACCAGTGTGCAATTTTTTTGCAAAGTTGGTTAGAAAGTTTGACTTTAGTCAAAACCTCCCTCCCCCATTTGTTTGTTTATCCCGACTGTTTTCACTCACACACCCCATATTATTTTCTGCCACCATTAACTATCTCCAAGACCTTGAATCATATCGTTTCCAGTGCGTTATTGTTGTGCTCATCCTCTAGGTAACATTGAATACATGTGCTTAACCATTTTGTGCGATATTCTGTGCTAATCTTTGGTTATTCTCGGTTGTACCATTTGATCTAGGGTTTCGGTGTATAAAGTTGATAAACATCATGTTTAATAGAGGGGATTTAATCTTTATCACGTATTATAAACTGGTTTTGCTCTAATCTGATTATAACAGCCTAAAAGCCATAGAAATCGTTAAGAATTAGACCCACCTCGTAAACTCCGCACAAATTCTAATGAAGAATAGGTTTTATATTCCGATTGGTCATTCCGATCGGACATTCAGATTGGACATTCCGATTGGATTTTTTTAATTAGATCATTCCGATCGGACATTCAGACTGGACATTCCGATTGACTGTCCAATAAGGCATTCCGATAAGATTATTCAGATTAGACATTCCGATTGGGACGCTGACATTCCAATTAGATCATTCCGATAAGATTATTCCGATTGGGACACAAGCATTCCGATTACGGTATTCCCATTGGGTCATTCAGATTGGCAAATTGACATTCCGATGAGGACTATGTCATTCCGATAAGGACATTCCAATTAGGATATTGACATTCCGATTGGGCATTCCGATTTGGGACTTTCAGATTAGAGATTCTTCCATTTAGACTTTCCGATTAGGTATTTTCCAAAGGGTATTCCGATAAGATTAGTGCCTTGTGTTGCTAGATTGTTTCTTAGATAAGTGGTCTTATAGAACTTGCGAAAAGATTGTTGTTGTATCATCACCTTAAGTTAGTATGCTTTTACACTATGCACTTGCCTTAGACTATCTAATGAGTTCGACCTAGATTGCATCATTTCCTTATTAGGCTTTAAGTAAATTAGGGCCACTTTCACGAAACCAAGTTTTATTGAAATTAATTAATTTTATCTCATAAGAATACTTGAAAGGTTTCTTATTACAGAAGTTCATCTTATTTAATAAGTTGACTCCTCTGTAAACAAAATAGATAAAAATTACTTATTCAATGTCTTGTGTTTTGTTTCGAGGCCATGGAAGACAAAGTTTCATTGTTGTCTTGCCCTCTGTTCAAGCCTACTATAGTTTGGGTTGAGGAAAATCCTACAATTCCTGATGTAGTGGTTGAAACTAAACCAAAACCCACTGAAGTTTTGGTTGAATCTAAACCAAGACCTACTGAGGTGTTAGTAGAAATGAAACCTAGACCTACTGAGGTTCTGGTTATGACAACCAAGATATCCAAATATTTTAAGAACTAATGCTAGGTCGTTATCTATTTAGAATAAAATGTCTTTGGCATGTCTAAGTGTGTTGTTGTATGTAATGACCTAGTCCATCTGAACCATGTTTGTATGTTGTTTCTCTATAATATGTGGTAATAATTGTTATAATTTATTCCCTATGCTTCAACTTGGCATAGACTTAAGATATATATATTTTGTGTATATCATTTGTGCTTATGTCATCAAAGCAGGAACCATGTCAATCACCAGAGAACAACAACAACAATCAGACCTCGCATAAGTACCACTTAGTGTCCGACTACCACTTGCAGAGAACAACTTTCGTCTGAGAGAGGATTTTGATCCAAAAATAGCAGCTTTCAAAGTTGCAATGGACATTATTGACATGTCACCCATTAAATATGCACTTAGAGCTACTGCATCAGTTCCCGAAATCTACATTCATGAATTTTGGGTCACAGCATCGATTACCGCAACAAAGGAAGCATCTAAGATATCGATCACTTTCAAAATCAACAAGCAAAATTTTACTCTTGATTTAAATCAATTCAGGAAATTGTTCAAGTTTCCCAAATTAGCAAAAGGAGAAAAGTTTGTGCCCAATCCAAAAACAGATGAAGTGCTTCGAGTAATTAGAGATCTAAACTATGAGGGTAACATTCAAAATCTATCTCAGTTCTCCACTGCACGCATTGGTCAACCATGGAAAGCACTCGTCACCATCATAACCAGGTGCCTCACTTCAAAGGCTCGTGGTTATGACCAACTGAGACCACCTCAGGCTCATATACTTTGGGGCCTATACACTGCATCTAAAGTAGATTATGCTCTACTTCTTTGGGAAGAAGTGTGTTACCAATTCACCGGTACCAAGAAGAAATCACTGCATCTTCCGTTTCCAAGGTTCACAAAACTTATCATCAACCATTTCATGAAGAGTGTTCCTTCTATTGACAAGCATGGAAACTTCTTCTACCATACATCAGATGATGACCATGTGTTGGATCAGATAGGTGACGAGAAACATTCCACTAAGTAGTCACTGTATCCAGCTTTAGTGCCTGACAAAATGATCAATGACAGGATCAAGGACAGTGAACCTTACAAACAAATGCTCCTGGACATTGAAACATAATTTAAAAAAGCAAACGCAGATCCATCTGAAAAGCAAAAGGGTAAAAGGAAAAAGACTGTTGTCAAACGCCAAAAGACTTCCTCACCCCAAACCAAAGGTAAAGCTAAAGGGAAAAATCAACTACGTGATGAAGATGCAGATGAACAAGATCCTTTAGTACAAATGTCTGAAGAAAAACATATGCGAATAGCACGAAAGTTAAGTAGAATGGAGGCACAGAAAACCGATAGTGGTTCTAGATCAAAAACTCCTGTCGAGTTAGCACTGGAAGCTTTTAGAGATTCAAACGATTCAAACGATGAAGAAGAACAAGATCTCAGACTAGAGGAAGAAATCACAGACCCAACAAATCAAGATGATGACAACGTAGATGATTATTTCAACTATGATTTTGAAGATCAAAATTTAGAAGGTGGAGAAGATATGGAAACAATTCTGTGACAATCTGTCAATTTACGATTGATATTTTATTCTCAAATATTATTTGAAAATATTATTTTAATGTTATTATATGAACTCACTTATTTTTGGAAAGAAATTTGGATTTACGTCTTGGAGTAGCTTCGACTACGTCTAAACCGGAGGATTCAATGTTACGTGCTTACGTTTACATTCACCGTCTTTGGTGACAGTCCGACATTTTAGAAAATAAATTTATCCGTGAATATTATTTTGGAGTTTTAAATTTGTGTTGGTTCATAAACTCACAAATTTACGAGAAGAGATTAGGACTTACGATTTTATTTTAACGTCCTTTACGACTAAACCGGAAACCCTAGGATTACGTATTTACGTTTTCGAACTCCATTTTTGATGAGACAATTTTTATTGGATTCGTTTTGTGATGTTGATTCACAATTTATAAAAACGTTTTTCGCAAAACGACCCGAGGGTACGCAAATCGAGGAAACTAGAATCGAGGAGTACCCGTAAATAAATGGGGATGAGACAAGTGGGACACTTGTCCCACCCCCAAAACTGGCCAAAACAAGCTAACTAACACCCATGAGGTGTCAAGTTTATTTAACCATTCTTACACTTGTCTTTAGCTTAGTTTGTAAGCTAACACTTACCACCAAAACTAGCTAAAACCATTAGCTTCTTCATTCACACATTTCCACTCATGCAAATAACTCAAAATCCTCTCATCTCTCCCTTGTTTATGCCGTCCCATATTACCCCAAAAACACCATTTTGATCAAAAATCAACCATGAAATCCTATGTTATTCTTGCACATGTTGAAGCCCTCTTGAAACCCTATTGATTGGAGGTGATTATAACATCCATGGAGGAGTTTCCATGGAGTCTTGAGGCTGATTTTCCTCAAGGAGTATATGAAGATTGGTGGTCTTGAAGATGGTCTTGGCTATGCACAAGTTTCTCCATCCAAATCCATGTCAAACTCGTAACCTACATCAACTTGGTGGTATAAAGATTGTCCTCCTCATCCTCTTGTTATTTTTGATTATGTAATCTTGTATTTATTTTACTTATGTATATGTATATGATGATGAATGATGATTAAAAGTGTTGTGTGGGGATTTGTTGTTGAAAAACATGCTTAAAAAGGTGAAAAACTATAAGAAACAAGGTTAAAATCTTGTCTAAATTTGTTGGCTGTATAAAACAGTAAAGAATCAAATGATGAACTGATAAAAATGGCATAGAATAATGGATACACAGTGGTCTCTGACCAGGACCAGGAACCAATTCGAATTTTGACCTTGACATGTCGGTGGTTTTTAACCGTAGGCATTTTGCCAGGAAGTTGGTGGGCTCATCATGAATTAGGTAGGGGTGGCTGGTGGTTTCGGGATCCCGTCGAAAATGCTTCTTTTATGCCTCGGGTATTAGCTACAGCTCGTATTCATTCAGTAATTCTACCCGTTCTTCATTCTTGGACCTCGTTTCTGAATATTGTTACTTTTCCATGCTGTGTCACAGGAACCTTTTCAATACGGTCCGGATTGCTAGCTCCCGTTCATAATTTTGCTACAGATGATACACGAGGAATCTTTTTATGGTCGTTCTTCCTTCTAATGACCGGCATATCTATGATTATTTTCTCTCAGATGAAGCAGCAGGCATCGGTCCGTAGAACCTATAAAAAAGAGATGGTTGTGGCGCGAAGCACTCTTGTGCACCTACGTCACTCGGCTTGCGCGCAACCCCGCCCCGTTATGTTATAGAAGAATTGAGCTTCTTGCTGGGCTGGTTATTCAGAGCCGGCAATTGGCTGTCGGATTTTGTCCCACAACTAGAATAAGATCGCTTCGGGGTTCACTGTGATGTGACTGAATGTAGAGCAGCCCGCCCTTACAGCCTTTGATCAGTAGATTATTTAGAACTTTGGAAGATGGTCAAGGTAGTTGAATAAAGAAAAATCGGGATCAGCTGCCTTTACTTTATTTAAGGGGGGGTCTTGAATCTCTCGAAGGGCTTTGAGGTATGGATGGTCCTAAGGCTTGCCTACAGCTTTGTTATCAGAGCTGGATCGATTGAATCTTTTTCCAGTGCCCGTGTTCCTACTACTACTTCTGCTGCTATTGTTACTTCCATGGATGGCTATGGTGGTTCTCCAGCGGCTGCTCCTACTCCTTTGCCTGGTGCTCTAATCTGAGCTGAGAAATAGGAACTGCACTTCGACTTTATTTATTTAATCTATTCCCCCCTCTCTAACCCAAGCCCTAGAAGTGAATGAGGAATGATTGAACTTCTGCTTACAGTAAGCTATGGGTCTTGTACACATGTGAGAGTTGGTCATGCAATGAAATCATTGTAATGAGTGAGATATGATCAAAACAAGTTTAAGATACAAATCTGAGTTTACTGTTTTGGACGATTTTTAGAAAATACTTAGAAGATGATTCAACAGTATCTATAAAAGAGTTAAATGGAGCACATATCATGCAGTTTATGTGATAAAAATTTGAGCTTCTATCTTCATGTAGAACTCTAGATATGGCAGTTTTGGTGAAAGTGAAGATAAAAATCAGATTTTAAAATAAAGTATAATACTATTATATAAGCACTCAAAATTTAATAGTATAAAATATAAATTAAAACCCACTAACTTATATAATACATTTATATAAATATGTACAATGGTAAATAAGTGGACATTTTATAAAAATGGTAACTTGTTAAGTTTTATAAGTTATAAAACTATAAACATGATTTTTACGACTTTTTCGGCTAATACCGTAAAATTAACGTTTTTGTTAAATAAAACTTAGATGGTTGGACCCGTCTAATGTAAACTTTATAAAACTTATATACTGATATATAAACATGTATAACAAGTAAAAACCGATAAGACCCAAACTATAGGACATACGGACGTTAACGGACTAAATTAACGTTATTGGACTAATAATACAACAAAAATGGACTAAAACACTTATAAACTTATTATTGGGCTTAACCCATTTAGGCCCAACTTGTAAAGTGTAGATACTGATAATATAAGTATAACATGGATTGATACAAGTTAAAGAACTTATAATAAGTTTATTGGACTTAAAACACGTAAATAGGTAAAACTAGTAAACTAGTAAAAAGATACCAATACGTAAACACTAAAACGAGTTAACGAGAATATGTTAACCCACTTGATCATCATATATAAATAATCATCATATGTATACATAATTGTTATTTTTATAAAGTCATTAGACATGAGTCTAAGACGAGTATTATTTGTCTAGGTTTCCGTGATTGAAGCACGTACCGTACATCCGAATCGCCGATAACCGCCTTCCCACATCAACGTGAGTTCATAGCCTCGCACTCTTTTAAATGTTTTTATGAAATGTTTTATTAACCCACGAGGGAGATAACATGTTAGCTTTAAAATAGGACACTATTTGTCCCGATTGTTTGTTTATTGAATTGGACCTGAATGATTGTATGACCCGATTGTATGACCCGATGAATGATTAAAGGACCCGATAGATGAAATAAAATGGATTATTAAAGTTAGGTTATGTCACTAAAAGTCCCATTAGCATGAATTGTGAACTACCGGGAGTTGGTAGACGCTTATGCATATAATAGTACTATTTGTGGACGATCACCCCAGTTCGCGCCTTGACGGTTGATCCCCGTCGTGCCACATTGATTGGTAAGCGAATTTATGTATGAGAAGATTTCCATAGCGTGACCTTTGTGACGACACGCTACTTTAGATGGGCAAATTGAGTATCGGGTTAGCTACCCGTTGTTGGTTTAGTAAGGTAACAATGTCATGCGGCTTATAATAATCCAAATTAACGAAATACTACTAGACGCACCGAATTACGATGTATTGCCTGACTAGCAATACGGGGTCATACTATTGATATTATGTTCGTGTTTTGGTTTTCATAACCATATTCATATAACGGTTTTTATTTAACTTTATACAACGTCGTAAGACGTATTGTATGATGTTTTTACGACATGGGTTCGTATAATGATTTTTAAGGCAAATGCCTATATTATGATTTTCGATAAGAATTTGTATAAAAATGACTTTGGCTATTTTACGGCCTATTACAATGATTTGTACGAAATGATTTTTGGTAATTATTTTATACCAAAGTTATATTGATGAATTTTATTAAACTCTATGAATTCACTCGGCGTTATCGCTGACCTTTTCTTTTAACATGTTTTGTCTCAGGTACTTGAAGTTAATTCTCGGGAAGACGACAAGAATTCATGGCCCGCACTTAAATTATAATTTCCATTCAAATGTTTGTAAAACCTGTATTAAATACAATGACTTGGGACCTATGTAACTTTGATATTTATGAATGGAAATGCTCTATTAATAAACGACGCGAATTTTATGCGTTGTCTATGATGTGAGTAATGTGCTATCCCGTAACACCAACTAGTCTTCCACTGTATTGAGTTGTATAAACTTGGGGGTGTTACAGTTTGGTACCAGAGCTCTCGTTATAGAGAACGAAAGATTTTTAAAACTAAGGTTTTGAATAAAACATTTCAAAATCTTTTAACTCTAAACATTTTTCTAAAAATGTCTAAAAATCTTTTGACTATAACGGTGCCGAAGAATTCCCGAGTTACCGACAAGGCCAGACTGAGAAGTGTTATTTTAATATATATATAACTTGGATTATATATATATGATGTAATTTGATTACATGATTGTTTGATGATTATTTTGATATTTATACGAGGTATTTATACGACGTAGATTGTCAGAAGAAACCCTAAATCCCCTTGTAAATTAATCGAAGCTATTCCCGTAGGAATTCTAGCTATTCTAGATCTAAACCAAGTTGTGGATATTTATGATCCCAACAAAATGGTTGATACTCGTAGAAATATAGATATCAGTTGATTGTGATATTAGAGAAGAATTGGCGAGATTAAAACTGATATCGATGTTTTGACGATCTTTTCTTATAGAGTGGAGTTGACAAAACGTTACCACCTAGAAAGATGTCATCTGATTCGTTGTCATCCAATTCTTAAATTGAAATCGAAAGGGTGAATGTTGCACGTGAGGCTGTCATTGGAACCATTACCCAAAAGCCTCATGCCACTAATACCTTTCTGAGAAGTCTAATTGAATGTATGAGTCATTTCATACTAGTGACTCATTTGATAATTGTTGTTGTAAGAGCTATAGGATTGGAAATTAAGTGTTGAATCATATCGAGCTTTTATTGCCCTTTTAAGGTTTATAAATAAGGCTGAAAGTATTGGAAAATGAGGTAGGATATCGAATTGAGTATAAAATTGGTTAAAACTTGAATAAAGTAAAATTTAACCCGTATGAAATATGAGATTGTTAAAAGGAAGTCATTAAGTTCTGTGATTGACTTATAAGGTTTTAATTGATTATTGATTCGTGTTAAGGGTTGTTCCTAAGCCATTGTCCAATGACGAGGATGCCCAGTGTCCAGTAAATAAATTGAAGAAATCTTCTTCTGAATCGGGACCGATGGATCTTCCGGGACAGGTGGGACACCTAATGACTCTTGTAGGTTAGTATTCATTGTGGTATCTTTTAAAATCCCTAACTTAACTGAGACATCAGTTGGTAGGATGAGTTCTGAGAATTGTATGACATAGTGACACGTAATGTGTTACGGTACAATTTGACTTGTTTGCGATTAATGAAAAGACTACCTTTGATTGCTAAAATCTACATGTATCGATGATATCTATCTTTTCTTGCTTCATCCTAATATTCGCATTAGTGATGCAACCATTGAACAAGTACTCATCTCGATTCGAGTTACGTTGTGGATTATTCTTTTTGAGCGCCATCGAGGTCATGAATCTAATGATTATTTGGCTAAAGCAAATTTCCTATCATATTGTAGTTAAGATCTTGGTGAACAACTCTTCATCACTCTTTTGCAGATCACACATTGTTTTTATAAAGTTAAAACGGTATCCTTTGAGAAAATTTAATTTTCATCACAATAAGGATTATTCAAATAAGATTTATAAGTGATTGTTATCAAAATGAAGTTGTTTATGAAACACCTTGGAAAACTTAATTGTTCTCATAACAAAGAAAATCTTTGTAAATTTATTCTTGATTCTTATTTAAAGATTAAGCATGAAAGTGTTTTTATTATAAAGATGATGATAAAACTTTGACGAACTGAGTATTGCATCGTTAATCTTGAAATTGTATATAGTTGCGCGCCTACATACAATTTGGAATGGACCATGCAAGACTGATTAGTAGTCACCATAAAACTAATGAATAAACACTACATTTTCTTTGAAGATTGTGAAAGATTAAATTTTATGGGATCTGCAAGAAGTGAAAAATAGGGACATAGTGTTAGGGACACCTACATATGTGCTTGTAGCATCTATCCTTCTGAGTCGAATTTACTCATCTATGGAAATTGTCTTATTTGACAATTGACAATTCTTTCTTGTCCAATTCTCCCGTCGTGAGATTCTTTGAAAAAGTATATGATTACCGACTGTTGATACCAGACTGGATGTATCAACGTTCCTATCATTTCGCTTGATTAGATTTCATTTGAATGACCTGGGTAACGATCCGAGGAGCTTTCGAATGCGTACTCAATTCATGAAAACATGGGATATATTCATATTCGTTAAATGTTTTCGTCTGTATCTAAATTGAAATTCTCTCGTGTAGATTATGCGTTGACCTTACTCTTTTAATGGTAGTTGTGTCTCCTGATATCCTTGAATTATGAAGGCTTATGAGTTATTATTAGTCTTTTGAGAAGTTCACATCTTATCGACGACAATGAAACAAGAAAGTTGATAATGCCAGTAGAATGGATTGATTGATTATGACATGACGACATTGTCTTAATTGATGGGAACTCGAGTAGAATTCCCCTAAATGATAAGATGTTGAATATCAAAAACGATCTAAATAATTCTTGATGGATGACCATATCCTGCATTTAGACTTGAAATTTATACCGTGAATGATTATGAATTAGTCATAGATATTGTAATCTAGGAAGAACCTAATATGAAGGTACTAAAAGATGTTTATGTTATCTGAAACTTTAGGAGGTATTTGATGGTAAATTACCTAGACTTTCGCCATTAAGGCAAGTTTAATTTGGTATTGATTATATTCCCGGTGCTGCACCTATGGCATATGCACTGTACGTCAGCACCATCTAAATTAAAGGAATTACCGTACAACTGAGAGTTGTCGGAGAAATATTTTATTATACCAAGCCTGTCATCATGAAGAGCTATGGTGTTATCATTCCTTATATTTATAGATTACTATAAACTGAGTAAATTGACAATCGAAAACAATATCCATAACTCGAAATGGAAGATTCGTTCGATCATTTACAAGGTTCTAGCGTATGTTTTAAAGATTTGATCCATGGCATGGTTATCATCAACTTCGCATCTGCGAAAAAGATTATCTATTCCAATCATTACATCCAGAACTTGTGATGAACATTATGAGTTTCACGTGATGTCGTCTGGATTGACCGATGCACATGTAGCATTCAAAAATTTGGTGAATCACGTGTGTAAGCTGTAATTTGATAAATTCATGCTCGTGATCATTAAGGACTATATGTTTGTTTATAAGAATAAGAATGAGTTAAAAATTAATTATAGATTGCCTTGAATTGGCCGAACAATTAAAACTTGTACCTTGAATATTTAACATAAGACTTAAGACTTAATACTTTACATGATTTAACCGTGTGATTAATAGATAATGGAATATAAATTGACTCTTCAAAATTTAGAAGTTATTTAAGACTTTGAGTTATACTAAAAAGAAAGTGCAAATATATTTTGACAAATGTTTTAACAAAGCATTTTAAGGGATTATTCCCTTATACACAAACCATTTAACTAAACTTCTGTTTAGGGGTAAATATTTGTGTATACCTCAAGACAACCTAAGAGGGATTGAGGAAACCATTTAAACCATGACTTAAAACTTGAAAGGACAATTTTTACTTGTCAACTGAGAAAATTTTGACCAAAGTATAAACAAAGATTTTTCAAACATTTACAGATCTTACTAATTATTTTCAGTAAACCAACAAAAATTTTGTTAATTAAATTCAAATTTATTTTGAACATTTTTATATAATTGGACAAACTAAGAAAATTTAAAATTTTTACGTTTACGTTTCATAAAAATTAAATAATTATTGTTAATTTACATGTAATAATTATCGACGCTTTAGACGTCGGAGTGAGTAAAACAGATAAAGATAATAGTAAAGACGAAACTGAAACATAGAAAATATGAAGAAAGGTGAACGTAATTACTGACGCATAATATAGAAAGAATATCTGAGTGAATTGTGGACATGATAATTATATCATCATGAAAGGTGAATATAGATACCGACGCATTATGTAGAAAAAAAATAGAGAACCAATTAGGACATGTTCCTTAATAATGAAGGTGCAAAATAAGTTGCCGAACGATATAAAAATAAACAGTGTTTGTAAAAAAAAGGATAATATAAATAGTGAAAGGTTTCACGGCTAATGTGAACCATTAGAATTGAGAAGCCAATGACTTTAAATGTATAAAAGGCCACTTGTGGTTACCTAAAATATGGAGATTGTGAGATATAGTTATGTTGGAACTTGTAAGTATAAGTATTCTATTTATGTCATTTCTGACTAGAAGTATCTTTGTCTAAAGAAGTTGTACTAATGACAAATTATGAAGACAGACATCGCTTCATACATTAGTAAACGTCTAGCTATTGCAAAGGTCATCATCTGAATTTGATTCGATTTGGGTCATCGTCGACAGACTGACCAAATCTGCTAATATCATTCCCTTAATGATAAATGCAAAGGAGTTATGTAAACATAGTGTGCCTGTATCGAACATCTTTATCAAGATCCTCGCTTCGCATCGAATTTCTAGAGATTTTCTCTGAAATCATTGAGAACGAACCTTGATGAGAGTACTATGTACCACCCCTAATCGAAGGGACGAGGTAAAGTAACGATACAAAGTAATATAAGTGCTGTTTTATGTTTGAATGATTGACCTTTGGTAATAGACCGTATAATCGTTTTCCTTTGGAGAGATTATCCTTGATAACTATTGTATTAGGATCGAGATCTAATCTTGTTAGGATCTAAATCTTAGAGCATCTGTAAGCAAGAGTTGAAATGAAGACATTTGACATACACCCATTGTGAGTTGGACATGTCTTTTAGGTTTAAGGTTTCCTATGATGGCGAACCTAACCTTACAAAATACCCGACCCGCGAGACTTGAAATGATTGGTGAAATTAGGATTTGATTATTGACTGCCGGTAGTGGGCAAGAGGTTATGTGAATGTGAAATGTAGATCTTGAAGTGCCAAATGGGTAGCAATGTTATGCCACAAATTTTAACCTTGGAAAAATGAATTCATGATCTAACAAATCATGAGATATAAGTCCCCGTTGTATGGGACCATTGATATGATGTAAAAGTTGGGATTGAAAGGCATATAAGCTGGATCTACCCTAGGACTTCAAGAACTGCGTGAATTATGTTTCGTAAATCGAACTTGATGGAATATCTATCAAGTGAAAATCTGATTGTTCTTAGTAAAGCTTAGATCGGCGAAAAGTTGCATTCATCAGAAACCCGTGAACATCATGGATAGAGAAAGTAAGTCAACATTTAGCCTGATCTTATTCCCGTAGTTATGTTTGATGAAACTCGCGTATTATAATGGATTATAATAAGTGTGAAAACACTTATCCTTTTACCACTTATTTTCAATAATAACAAGACCAAAACGTGTATTTTATGTCGTAAAAGTCGGAATTATGCGTGGTTTATGTCTTTATTGTGTTTTAGGACCAAAATATGAAAAAGGAAGAAAACACGGGCTTTCACAGGCTTTTATCGAAGAAAACGGGAAAAGACGAAGTCAAAAGATCAAGAGTGCAAAAAGAGCGGAAGTCCAAGATCTATTCTGAAGATTTATCGAAGAAAAAGTCTAAAGACGGAAGTCTAACGAAGCCGAAGAACTTAAGTCTAATAGAAGAAGAAAATTAAAAGACAAGTTCAAATCCCGAGACGACATCGAGAAAGACAAAGAATTAAAGTCGAGTCGAGAAGAAGAAAAAGAAAGAAGAAAGCACCACACATGCCTCCCACTTCCCTATAAATACCCTCCTAATCACATTAGGAGGGGGTTAGCTAGTTTTTTACTTTTAAGTTTTCTCCCTAGTTTTAGAGAGAGAAAGTTCCCAACTTTCTCTCACTAAGTTTTTCTTTGTTTTCAACTTTTAAATTTAAGCTTTCTTTAATCTTTGTATTTGGATTCCATTAATCAATTTCAAGTTAAGTTTTGTGTTCTTTAATCTCCTTCTACATTTCTTGGTTACTTTATCCTTGGTCCGAATTACACATTTCATTCGTATGTTTTGATGTTTTCATGAGTAAGGGATTGATTTTCTTGGTTTACACATAAGTTCTTACACGTTTAGGCCATAACTCGTAATGCTTATTGGCTTATTTCAAGTTTAGCTTATTGATTTTCGGATTTTTCAAAGGTTTTAGTAATTTTATAGTTCATTCCATAAAGTTTATAATCTTTCATGTTCTGGAAGTGATCGAATCTAAGCTTTTTGAGTTGGTTAACATTCGGACTAGATAGCTTATTGCACTTGCTTATTGAGTTTTACATTTTCCATCAACTTCGGATTAAGTATTGCTTCCCATCGCAATACTAGGGATTTTGTACACATTCCGATAGGCCTTGGTGTTTTGACAGCAATAACCCATTAGGGTTTTACTTTGCGATCGGGTGGCTATTCCCCCTTTTTCCGATCTGGGTTGCGATCGCTCATTGCGATCGCATATTCCGACGGGATCAAGGTCTTTGCTAAGACGAAGTGCTGCCCATTTCTCGACAGCAACATTGCGATAGTAGTTTTTTTTATAACATTTCGATCTGAATCTTTACGATCTGAAAACATTCCGATGGGTAGTAAGTTTAACATTCCGATGAACCTTGTATTGAATATTCTGATGGCTCTTTCTAGTGATATTCCGATGGATTTAATTTGGTTTTTTCCGACGGAAATGAGTTGTTATATTGCGATGAAACATGTTTTTAACTTTTAAAGTTTTTACTTAAAGTTTTTCTACATAGCTTTTAGCTTAAATCTTAAACACTTTAACTGTACTCAACGAAACTTTAATTACTTGCTATAAGTTTTAAATAGATAAACAAAACCAAACCATTCTCTTGTTCACCAAAAGACAATTGAGTCGCACTTAAGACTGGTTTTCAATTCTAAAAGACTTGGGACTACGAATTTTGATACGAGGTGTAAAAAACCAAGTATTAAATGGCGCCGCTGCCGGCTCTTTTCGTTACGATTAACGGTTTCTAGTGAGAGATGCATTGAATTTTGGGATCCATTCTTTGAACGTTATTTTCCTTGCTTTAAAATTTTTCAAAAATCCAAAAAAAATAAAAAAAAAAATATAAAAATCTTAAAAATACAAAAACATTAAAAAATCATAAAAAGCAATTCTTTTCAAAAGGTTTTGCACCAAAAAGATTATATAGATATTCTCTTTGTCTATATTTTTCTTCTGCAGGTGTATGCGTACTAGATCTTCGACCTATTCTGAGCCCGAGACTCGTGAAGATTTAGATATGGCTGGTGTTAATAACAACAATAATAACCCACCTCTACCCAATTTGAACAATAACAACAACAACAACAACAACAATGTCCACCTACCTGATTTGCGGACAATGGAGGAATTGTGTCAACCTACCATGAACGGACGCGGAGGCCCGATTACGCTGATGCAAGTCACGGTTCAGGAGTTTTCGTTGAAGCATCACATGATCCAACAAGTGCAAACGAACCCATTTCGTGGAATTCCGGATGATGATGCCAACAAACACCTCGACAAATTCATTACCATAACCCAAAGCATGAAATGCCCCGGAGTTTCTATGGATGACCTTTGCCTTCAACTCTTTCCCACTCGCTTTCTCACCGTGCCGAAAAATGGTTTGACCGTCTTCCTAAGAATTCTATTCATACGTGGAATGACATGACGCAACGCTTTTTATCGCGCTACTTTCCCCCATCCATGGTCACTAGCCTTCGTAACCAAATCAGCTGATTCATGCAAGACAATGATGAATCGCTTTTTGATGCTTGGGAACGGTACAATGATTTGATCGACCGCTGTCCTAATAACAATATGCTCCCCGTCACTCTCATTGACACCTTCTACAATGGTCTCACTTTTCGTGATCGTGACACGATCAATGCCGCCGCCGGTGGTACCTTTATGAAAAGGAGACCGGAGGAGTGTCGAGAGTTGATTGAAAACATGACTACTCACCACAAGAATTGGGATTCATCCGCTTCCTCAAGATCTAACTTGAGAGTCAATGTTTCTTCTACTACTTCCAATCTTGAGATGACTGAAATTTCTCGACAACTCGCTGTGATGAACAAGAATTTCATGGCCATGGCCACAAACCACTTTCAACAAGCTAAAGCTGTTGCTATTTCTTGTGACACATGTGGTGGTCCTCATTCATACAATGATTGTCCTTCTACCCAAGCCAATTTTTCTGAAAACATTAACGCAGCTTACGGCACTTATCCCACGGGAGGCTATCAAGCGCGCCCTCAAGGAGACCGTGGCTTGCTAACTTATCGTTCCAACAATTATCTTGCTCCTCCCGGTTTCCCTCCTGCAAACCAAAACCAACAACAAAGCTACAACCAATCCCAACCTCGTGCAAACAATCAATATCAATCCCAACGAAACCCATACCCAACTCAAGGAAATTCTCAAGCCTACCAAGCTCCACCTCTCAATCAACCAATGGCAGTGAGTCCAGACGTCGAGACATTTATGAAGACTAATCGGGAGATGGTGACGAATCTTCAGAGTCAAGTCCGCAACTTGAAGAGAGAAATGGCAAAACAAGGGAACGATATTCGAGCCGAGCTAAGGAATGATATGGAAAAACACAGCAATGAAATGAATGCAAACATGAGAGACTCTTTTAATAATCAAGCGGTTCACCTTCGTGATATGATTGGTTCGCTCATCCAAGGTAATCAACCCTCTTCTTCGGGTACTCTTCCGAGTAATACCGTTGCGAACCCAAGAGGGGAGATGAAAGCAATCACCACTCGTAGTGGAAAAGGTTATATGGAACCCGAGCTTCCTACACCTCCACCCGTGATTGTGAACAAGGAAAAAGAGCAACTTTCCTCACCTCTTTCACCTTCTATCCCGATTTCCCCACCACCCGTGGTTGTGAGTGATCCTATTCCCTTAAAGCCTTCTTCTTCATCCAATATACCTTATCCTTCAAGGTTGAGGAAAGAGAAGCAAAAGAGCAAGGATGATATTCAGGTTTCAAACTTTCTAAAAATGTTTAAACAATTGAATTTTAACATCTCCTTTGCCGAGGCTCTCGCTCACATGCCCAAATACGCTAAGATGTTTAAAGATCTTCTAAGTGATAAAGAAAAGCTTCTTGACATTGCTCAGACCCAACTTAATGAGAACTGCTCCGCAGTGCTCTTAAGGAAATTGCCAACCAAACTTGGTGATCCGGGTCGCTTCTTGATTCCTTGCAACTTCCCGGGAGTAGAGAATTACATGGCCCTAGCCAATCTAGGTGCCAGTATAAACTTAATGCCTTTAAGTGTGTGGAAGCAATTATCTCTCCCCGAGCTTGTCCCCACCAAAATGACTTTGGAATTAGCCAACCGTACGGTTGCTTATCCAGTGGGGATAGCCGAAGATGTCTTTGTTGGCGTTGACAAATTCACCTTCCCGGCGGATTTTGTTGTCGTTGACTACGAGATGGATCCTCGTGTTCCATTAATCGTTGGACGTCCATTCCTGAGGACCGGTCGCACTCTCATTGATGTAGCCGCGAGCGAAATAATCATGAGAGTTGGTGACAATAAAATTGTCTTCAACATGGGTAAGATTTCTAAGCAACCTTATTCATATGAGAGTGTTAATGCTATTGATGTTCTCGATGAGGCTTGTGAAGAACATTTTCATGATGCTTGCAAAAGTACTCTTTCTTCTCTACCCAATGTTGAGACCGTTGCCTCAATTGCTCCAGCATTGACTCCTTTTGGAGAAAGTGACTTGGATGATTTCGAAGCTAGCTTGGGTCCTCTCGATATTAAGTATGATAATTTGTCCACCAATTGGGATGAAGACATTCGTACTATTGAGAGACTTCTCAATGAGGACCCATTTTCTCCTCCTTCTCCTAAAGAGGTGACTAATGATGATCCATCGTTAGTTACACCATCTATTGAGGATCCTCCTACTCTTGAGCTTATGGATCTACCTCCTCATCTTGAGTACGTTTTCTTAGAAGACGACGAGAAGTTACCGGTCATCATCGCGAAGGACCTGCAAGAAGAAGAAAAAGCCCGACTTGTCGCAGTGTTGAAGAAGCATAAAAGAGCTCTCGCTTGGAAAATCTCCGACATCCGTGGAATTGATCCTCACTTTTGCACACATAAAATTCTCATGGAGGACGACTTTAAGCCCACAATTCAAAGCCAACGAAGGGTGAATCCTAAAATCCACGAAGTCATCAAAAAAGAGGTTATCAAACTTCTTGATGCGGGTATGATTTACCCTATTTCGGATTCACCATGGGTTAGTCCAGTCCATTGTGTGCCTAAGAAAGGCGGTATCACCGTTGTGCCCAATGCAAACAACGAGTTGATTCCGACCCGTCTCGTTACTGGGTGGAGAGTTTGTATAGACTACCGCAAACTCAATGATGCCACGAGAAAGGATCATTTCCCTCTACCTTTTATGGACCAAATGCTTGAACGTTTAGCGGGTAATGAATATTACTGCTTTCTTGATGGTTTCTAGGGTTATTTCCAAATACCCATCGATCCCCAAGATCAAGAGAAGACAACATTCACTTGTCCCTATGGCACATTTGCTTATAAAAGAATGCCTTTGGCTTATGCAATGCCCCCGGGACTTTCTAAAGGTGCATGTTGTCTATCTTCCATGACATGGTTGAGCAAACCATGGAAGTCTTCATGGATGATTTCTCGGTCTTTGGGGATTCCTTCTCTTCTTGCCTTGCCAATTTGGAACGTATGCTCAAGCGGTGCGAAGACACTCGCCTTGTTCTGAATTGGGAAAAATGCCATTTTATGGTAAAAGAAGGCATTGTGCTAGGACACAAAATCTCTAAAGCCGGTCTTGAAGTCGACCGTGCTAAAGTAGATGTCATAGCCAAATTACCTCCACCTTCAACCGTGAAGGGTGTGAGAAGTTTTCTGGGTCATGCGGGCTTCTATCGTCGATTCATTCAGGATTTCTCTAAAATCGCTCGCCCGATGACCCACCTCTTGGAAAAAGATACTCCTTTTATCTTTTCTAAAGAGTGTCTCGAAGCCTTCAATCTTCTTAAGGATAAGCTAACTAAGGCACCGGTCTTGGTTACCCCTAATTGGGAGCTGCCTTTTGAATTGATGTGCGATGTTAGCGACTTTGCCATTGGTGCGGTTTTGGGCCAACGAGTGAATAAACACTTCCAACCAATCCACTACGCTAGCAAAATAATGACTCGGGCTCAATTGCATTATACGACAACCGAAAAAGAGCTTTTAGCTGTTGTCTATGCTTTTGAGAAATTTCGCCCCTATCTTGTTTTATCCCCCACCATCGTATACACGGACCATTCCGCGTTGAAGTACTTGATGACAAAGCATGATTCTAAGCCAAGACTTCTTCGCTGGGTTTTACTCCTTCAAGAATTCAACATTGAAATTCGTGACAAGAAGGGAGCCGAAAACCTGGCCGCGGATCATCTGAGCAGACTTGAGGGTCCATATTAAGGGGATCATCCGAACAAAGAGATCAATGACTCTTTCCCCCTTGAGACCTTAATGTCTATAAATCTCAATCTTGATGGCACCCCGTGGTTTGCGGACATTGCAAACTACTTAGCGGGTGGTATTATCATCAAAGGGTTAACATCCCAACAAAAGAAGAAGTTCTTGAATAATGTTAAGACTTACTTTTGGGATGACCCTTTTCTATTCAAACAATGTGCTGATCTAATCGTTCGTCGATGTGTTGACGGACCGGCAGCTTTTGACATTCTCCAAGCTTGCCACAAAGGACCCACTGGTGGTCACTTTGGTCCCAACTACACCGCTAAGAAAGTGTTTGATTCTGGATTCTATTGGCCCACCATTTATCGTGACACCCACGAATGGTTAAGCATTGTGATGCTTGCCAACGCCAAGGCAAGATCACACATAAGGATGAGATGCCTCAAAATTTCATACAAGAATGTGAAATCTTTGATGTATGGGGCATCGACTTTATGAGGCCATTTCCATCATCCAAAGGGAACAAGTACATCCTCGTCGCCGTCGACTACGTTTCTAAATGGGTTGAAGCTAAGGCTCTTCCTACGAATGATGCGAGGGTGGTTGTGAACTTTTTGAAGCAGCTTTTCGCTCGATTTGGCGTTCCTCGTGCTATTATCAGTGACCACGGGACTCATTTTTGCAACGATCAATTTGCAAGAGTCATGGCTAAGTATGGTGCCAATCACCGTCTTTCCACCGCCTATCATCCTCAAACCAATGGGCAAGCCGAGATATCCAACCGTGGCTTGAAGCGAATTTTGGAGCGTACTGTGGGAGAGCATCACGCCGCGTGGGCCGATAAGTTAGATGATGCTCTGTGGGCTTTCCGTACTTCTTACAAGACCCCGATCGGCTGTACGCCTTATCGTCTTGTGTACGGGAAAGCATGCCACCTTCCCATCGAGCTGGAACATAAGGCGCACTGGTCCTTGAAGTGGGCTAACTTCGACATCAACAAAGCCGGTGATCATCGCAAGATTCAACTCAACGAGCTAAATGAACTGAGGAATGAAGCTTATGAGAACTCGCTGATCTATAAGGAGAAGACGAAGATCATTCATGACGCAAAAATCAAGAACCGAGAGTTCAACGTTGGTGATCAAGTCTTACTTTTTAACTCTCGGTTAAAGATCTTCTCTGGCAAGTTGAAGAGCCGCTGGTCTGGTCCATTCACCGTCGCCAAAGTCTTTCCATATGGGACCATCGAGCTTTCTCAGCCGAATGGACCCAATTTCAAGGTGAATGGCCAGCATCTGAAGCTGTACTTTGGTGAGGACATCTCTCACGAGATGATTCCATCCCTCACCACGTTCCCTATGAACTAAATTGGGTCGAGTCAGGCTCGTGACTCGATGAAAAAAAACAAGCGCTTCTCGGGAGGCAACCCGTGATCTATCCTTTACTGCTTTCATAATACGTGTAGGGGAGCCCCGTATGTGTTTGTTGTCTTGTTTCTTGTGATGTGCAGGGATTAAAGCTTCAGAGAGCATCTTGATGACTTTTGACAAACCGTGATACCGTGTTCTCATCTTCCTGGTTTTATCCTAAACTCTTGTGATTCAATATTTCATATTTTATATGTTCACATTAAATTCACTTTAGTTGTCCTTTCCTTAGCAAGATTTAAACAAAGTGCACAATGTCCTAAGTATAGGGGAGTTTACTCCCACATGCTTAAACATTGAGGACAATGTTTATCTCAAGTGTAGGGGGGACTTCTATCGAAGTAAGTGGTCTTTTCCATGAATGTGTCCTCATTTTAACCGGAAAATTTGATTTTTCGACATTTTTCAAAAATTTTAATCTATTTTGGCCTAGTTGTATAGTTGTATTTGACTTTGTTATGTTTCCATTGCTAGAATAATTTTTCAATAAAGTGGTTTTAGATTTTTCTTAGTCGTGAACATTTTGACTCAACCCGAGTTTACTTACCTAAGTTTACTCTAGCTAGTATCCTTAACGTGTTTAAGTCAAGTATTGCTAGGCTTTTATATAGGGAGCTATAAAACGCGAAAGTCTTAACTCTCACGGGTTAAGAACAAGAACTTTTCGCAAGTTCCTATAATTGATCCTAGAGAGTCGTTTATCAAGGGAACTTTAAAACGCGATTTCTAAACTTGAAAAAGTCTAAGAATTTGCAAGATCCTATAGATGACTCGAAAACCCAAAACTTTGATTTAATAGGCTAAGCATCCACGAGTCTCATTCCTTGAGATTTTAAACTGTGGAGAACGAGAGATGATAGAGTCAATTATAAGTTCGGTATTCTTTCGTGAATTTATGTGAGTTAATTATAAGCCTATTCTCCCTTCGCTTGTTAATAAATCTATCTGTAATAAATAAGGTTGTACGATTTAAAAGGTTACTTAGCTTCTAGCCCCAGATCGTTTAAAAGTTGCTCGGTACGGATTAGATTTCATAGCCAAGGCATAACTTATTGAAGCGGGATGCGAAGATTGGCGAGTCCGAAAAGGCCCTAACAAGGCATGAGGGCTACATTTTGTTGCTAAAGATCCAAAAGTGATGTGAAGAATCATTTATCGAAAATCAATATTAAGGATCGAGACACACGACGAAAAGAAAGAACTCCCCAAAAGTCATGGAGAAGTCTATCCAAAAAGACCCTAACAAGGTATGAGGATAAATAGATCCAAGTCCTAAAAGGAGGCGGATCGTTGTATATCGAAGTCCAAAATAAAGATTGGAGAAAAATGAAGAAGTCGTGGTCCAAAGATGAAGAATCTCTCAAAACTTCAAGTGAAGAAATTCCTATTATGAAGAGAAGGCCATTATTTCATGAACGTCTCTCAAGATTCGAAGTATGAAGTCGCTGCCAAATATCGGTCCGAGAAAGGTCTCAAATCGTGAAGCGAGTTATGCCAAGATATGAACTTTATGAGGTCCCGAGAAGCAGTTTTAAAAGATTTGGTCCTTTAGCTAACTATTGATTAAATCGTTCACTTTATTTTCGGCCTAAATAACTATCGAAATAAGTCAAACAATGCTTCCTTGTGATCATTCAAGACAAAAATAAAATATAAGAGATACACCTAGGAATAAGGGAGTCTAAGTGAATAATTGGCCCACATGAGTTCGTGATAGTTTGCTAACTTATAATAACAATGATCTCATTTTTAAGCTTGGTATGGGGAACGTGAAACTTGAGGGTGATAAACGTTCATGGCTGCCAAACCCAATGTAAGTTTTTAATTTCTTTACTTGTTCTATCTTTTCATGTTTAGTATTTAATAAAGGCCAAGGTGGGTTATTTATGATGAAAATTGTAAACCGTGCTTTAACATTAATGAATTGCATGAGGGCATTGCAATGGTCAAGTGTAGGGGATTTAATAAGTGTGAAAACACTTATCCTTTTACCACTTATTTTCAATAATAACAAGACCAAAACGTGTATTTTATGTCGTAAAAGTCGGAATTATGCGTGGTTTGTGTTTTTATTGTGTTTTAGGACCAAAATATGAAAAAGGAAGAAAACACGGGCTTTCACGGGCTTTTATCGAAGAAAACGGGAAAAGACGAAGTCAAAAGATCAAGAGTGCAAAAAGAGCGGAAGTCCAAGATCTATTCTGAAGATTTATCGAAGAAAAAGTCTAAAGACGGAAGTCTAACGAAGCCGAAGAACTTAAGTCTAATAGAAGAGGAAAATTAAAAGACAAGTTCAAATCCCGAGACGACATCGAGAAAGACAAAGAATTAAAGTCGAGTCGAGAAGAAGAAAAAGAAAGAAGAAAGCACCACACATGCCTCCCACTTCCCTATAAATACCCTCCTAATCACATTAGGAGGGGGTTAGCTAGTTTTTTACTTTTAAGTTTTCTCCCTAGTTTTAGAGAGAGAAAGTTCCCAACTTTCTCTCACTAAGTTTTTCTTTGTTTTCAACTTTTAAATTTAAGCTTTCTTTAATCTTTGTATTTGGATTCCATTAATCAATTTCAAGTTAAGCTTTGTGTTCTTTAATCTCCTTCTACATTTCTTGGTTACTTTATCCTTGGTCCGAATTACACATTTCATTCGTATGTTTTGATGTTTTCGTGAGTAAGGGATTGATTTTCTTGGTTTACACATAAGTTCTTACACGTTTAGGCCATAAACTCGTAATGCTTATTGGCTTATTTCGAGTTTAGCTTATTGATTTTCGGATTTTTCAAAGGTTTTAGTAATTTTATAGTTCATTCCATAAAGTTTATAATTTTTCATGTTCTGGAAGTGATCGAATCTAAGCTTTTTGAGTTGGTTAACATTCGGACTAGATAGCTTATTGCACTTGCTTATTGAGTTTTACATTTTCCATCAATTTCGGATTAAGTATTGCTTCCCATCGCAATACTAGGGATTTTGTACACATTTCGACAGGCCTTGGTGTTTTGATCGCAATAACCCATTAGGGTTTTACTTTGCGATCGGGTGGCTATTCCCCCTTTTTCCGATCTGGGTTGCGATCGCTCATTGCGATCGCATATTCCGACAGGATCAAGGTCTTTGCTAAGACGAAGTGCTGCCCATTTCTCGACAGCAACATTGCGATAGTAGCTTTTTTTACAACATTCCGATCTGAATCTTTGCGATCTGAAAACATTCCGATGGGTAGTAAGTTTAACATTCCGATGAACCTTGTATTGAATATTCTGATGGCTCTTTCTAGTGATATTCCGATGGATTTAATTTTGTGCATTCCGACGGAAATGAGTTGTTATATTGCGATGAAACATGTTTTTAACTTTTAAAGTTTTTACTTAAAGTTTTTCTACATAGCTTTTAGCTTAACTCTTAAACACTTTAACTGTACTCAACGACACTTTAATTACTTGCTATTAGTTTTAAATAGATAAACAAAACCAAACCATTCTCTTGTTCACCAAAATACAATTGAGTCGCACTTAAGACTGGTTTTCAATTCGAAAAGACTTGGGACTACGAATTTTGATACGAGGTGTAAAAAACCAAGTATTAGATTACACTTGTGAGAAAAGACCGAATGTGGAAGAAATACCCACATGGCTTTAACTCTATAAAAAGCGAGTAGTAACGTAAGATGATCTTTGAGGACAAAGATCCTGTTTAGGGGTAAATGTTGTGACAATCCGTCAATTTACGATTGATATTTTATTCTCAAATATTATTTGAAAATATTATTATAATGTTATTATATGAACTCACTTATTTTTGGGAAGAAATTTGGATTTACGTCTTGGAGTAGCATCGACTACGTCTAAATCGGAGGATTCAATGTTACGTGCTTACGTTTACATACACCGTCTTTGGTGACAGTCTGACATTTCAGAAAATAAATTTATCTGTGAATATTATTTTGGAGTTTTAAATTTGTGTTGGTTCATAAACTCACAAATTTACGAGAAGAGATTAGGACTTACAATTTTATTTTAACGTCCTTTACGACTAAACCGAAAACCCTAGGATTACGTATTTACGTTTTCGAACTCCGTTTTTGATGAGACAAATTTTATTGGATTCGTTTTGTGACGTTGATTCATAATTTATAAAAACATTTTTCGTAAAACGACCCGAGGGCACGCAAATCGAGGAAACTATAATCGAGGAGTACCCGTAAATAAATGGGGATGAGACAAGTGGGACACTTGTCCCACCCCCAAAACCGGCCAAAACATGCTAACTAACACCCATGAGGTGTCAAGTTTATTTAACCATTCTTACACTTGTCTTTAGCTTAGTTTGTAAGCTAACACTTACCACCAAAACTAGCTAAAACCATTAGCTTCTTCATTCACACATTTCCACTCATGCAAATAACTCAAAATCCTCTCATCTCTCCCTTGTTTATGCCGTCCCATATTACCCCAAAAACACCATTTTGATCAAAAATCAACCATGAAATCCTATGTTATTCTTGCACATGTTGAAGCCCTTTTGAAACCCTATTGATTGGAGGTGATAATAACATCCATGGAGGAGTTTCTACGGAGTCTTGAGGCTGATTTTCCACAAGGAGTATATGAAGATTGGTGGTCTTGAAGATGGTCTTGGCTATGCACAAGATTCTCCATCCAAATCCATGTCAAACTCATAACCTACATCAACTTGGTGGTATAAAGATTGTCATCCTCATCCTCTTGTTATTATTGATTATGTAATCTTGTATTTATTTTACTTATGTATATGTATATGATGATGAATGCTGATTAAAAGTGTTGTGTGGGGATTTGTTGTTGATAAACATGCTTAAAAAGGTGAAAAACTATAAGAAACAAGGTTAAAATCTTGTCTAAATTTGTTGGCTGTATAAAACAGTAAAGAATCAAATGATGAACTGATAAAAATGGCATAGATTAATGGATTTAAAGTAAGCTATGGGTCTTGTACACATGTGAGAGTTGGCCATGCAATGGAATCATTGTAATGAGTGAGATATGATCAAAACAAGTTTAAGATACAAATCTGAGTTCACTGTATTGGACGATTTTTAGAAAATACTTAGAAGATGATTCAACAGTAGCTATAGGAGAGTAAAATGGAGCACATATCATGTAGTTTATGTGATAAAAATTTGAGCTTCTATCTCCATATAGAACTCTAGATATGGCAGTTTTGGTGAAAGTGAAGATAAAAATCAGATTTTGAAATTAAAGTATAATACTATTATATAAGCACTCAAAATTTAATAGTATAAAATATAAATTAAAACCCACTAACTTATATAATACATTTATATAAATATGTACAATGGTAAATAAGTAGACATTTTATAAAAATGGTAACTTGTTAAGTTTTATAAGTTATAAAACTATAAACATGATTTTTACGACTTTTTCGGCTAATACCGTAAAATTAACGTTTTTGTTAAATAAAACTTAGATGATTGGACCCGTCTAATGTAAACTTTATAAAACTTATATACTGATATATAAACATGTATAACAAGTAAAAACCGATAAGACCCAAACTATAGGACATATCGACGTTAACGGACTAAATTAACGTTATTGGACTAATAATACAACAAAAATGGACTAAAACACTTATAAACTTATTATTGGGCTTAACCCATTTAGGCCCAACTTGTAAAGTGTAGATACTGATAATATAAGTATAACATGGATTGATACAAGTTAAAGAACTTATAATAAGTTTATTGGACTTAAAACGCGTAAATAGGTAAAACTAGTAAACTAGTAAAAAGATACCAATACGTAAACACTAAAACGAGTTAATGAGAATATGTAAACCCACTTGATCATCATATATAAATAATCATCATATGTATACATAATTGTTATTTTTATAAAGTCATTAGACATGAGTCTAAGACGAGTATTATTTGTCTAGGTTCTTGTGATTGAAGCACGTACCGTACATCCGAATCGCCGATAACCGCCTTCCCACATCAACGTGAGTTCATAGCCTCGCACTCTTTTAAATGTTTTTATGAAATGTTTTATAAACCAGCGAGGGAGATAACATGTTAGCTTTTATAAAATAGGACACCATTTGTCCCGATTGTTTGTTTATTGATTTGGACCCGAATGATTGTATGACCCGATTGTATGACCCGATTGTATGACCCGATGAATGATTAAAGGACCCGATAGATGAAATAAAATGGATTATTAAAGTTAGGTTATGTCACTAAAAGTCCCATTAGCATGAATTGTGAACTACTGGGAGTTGGTAGACGCTTATGCATATAATAGTACTATTTGGGGACAATCACCCCAGTTCGCGCCTTGACGGTTGATCCCCGTCGTGCCACGTTGATTGGTAAGCGAATTTATGTATGAGAAGATTTCCATAGCGTGACCTTTGTGACGACACGCTACTTTAGATGGGCAAATTGAGTATCGGGTTAGCTACCCGTTGTTGGTTTAGTAAGGTAACAATGTCATGCGGCTTATAATAATCCAAATTAACGAAATATTACTAGACGCACCGAATTACGATGTATTGCCTGACTAGCAATACGGGGTCATACTATTGATATTATGTTCGTGTTTTGGTTTTCATAACCATATTCATATAACGGTTTTTATTTAACTTTATACAACGTCGTAAGACGTATTGTATGATGTTTTTACGACATGGGTTCGTATAATGATTTTTAAGGCAAATGCCTATATTATGATTTTCGATAAGAATTTGTATAAAAATGACTTTGGCTATTTATGGCCTATTACAATGATTTGTACGAAATGATTTTTGGTAATTATTTTATACCAAAGTTATATTGATGGATTTTATTAAACTCTATGAATTCACTCGGCGTTATTGCTGACCTTTTCTTTTATCATGTTTTGTCTCAGGTACTTGAAGGTAATTCTCGGGAAGACGACAAGAATTCATGGCCCGCACTTAAATTATAATTTCCATTCAAATGTTTGTAAAACCTTTATTAAATACAATGACTTGGGACCTATGTAACTTTGATATTTATGAATGGAAATGCTTTATTAATAAACGACGCGGTTTTTATGTGTTGTCTATGATGTGAGTAATGTGCTATCCCGTAACACCAACTAGTCTTCCGCTGTATTGAGTTGTATAAATTTGGGGGTGTTACAAATTCTGTACAAGGACGTCAACCTTCGCAAACCACTTCCAACTCCTTCATCAATGATAGCAGCAGACGATGCTCATCTGACGTTGTTTCCTATCCAACAACAAATACCCCCTCCACCACCAGCCTTCAGCACTGTTGTAACAACCGTCCCGCCGATTGAACCTACAATCGAGACCATTCAACCTGTATCAACCACCACCCCGGTAATTACACCCACGCCGCCACCGGTCATCAATCAACCTGTATTAACCACCATCCATGTAATCACACCTACGCCGCCACCGGTCACCCATCAACCTGTACTAACCACCACCCAAGTGATTACACCAACGCCTCCACCGATTGTCTATCCTCCTGTACCAACCACGGCCCAGTGATTGTAACAACATCGCCATCTATCATCGAACAACTTATACAAACCACCATCCACTCCATAACCTCTTTAGCAATTGCGGTAACTTCTCAACCAACAACAACAACAGTACAACTACCATCCACTTCCACTCCATTTCTCACATCAATGATCCACTCATTCAGCATCTCCAAAAAAAACTGGAAGCACAATCAAAACAGATTGCGTTACTAGAGGGAAGGATAACTCCTAATATCTCACGTGCAGACAGAGCACAAAAACGTGATGACTCCAAACTTCAAGAAACATACGAAAATGTCATAACACTTCAAAAGCAACAAAAAGAGTTTCTTGTTGAAAAGGACGCACGTGACAAAGAAAATGCTGCATTTCTCAATTCCATCAATGATTCCATGACTAACATCATTCAGCGTGAAGTTAGGTCATGTGTACATCAGGAGCTCCCAGCATTATTCACAAATGGCCTTACTAACTTACAGTTAATGCAGACTTTGGAGACTCAGTTAACCAACAGTGAGTCACCAATAACAAAATCTCAACACGAATTACAAAGAGCTCTTAGTAAGGTCATAATAGAAGCTTCCAACACATCACCAGTAGAAGACACTGAAGTTCCCCAATTTTCCAAGAAATAGAAACGTCAGGAGTCTGAAAATGACGATGAAGCAGAAAATGAGGAAGAAGAGGAAAAGAATGAGGAGGAGAAAGAACATTATGATAAGAATGAAGAGGACGAGGATGAGGATGAGGACGAGGATGAGGATGAGGATGATGACGAGGACGAGGATGAGGATGATGATGAAGATGAGGACGATGAGGAGGATAAGGATGAGGATGAGGATGACGAGGAAGACGAGGATGACGAAAGTGATGCGGATGACGGTAATGGGAATGGTAAGGATAAGGAGAAAGGGGATGGTGATAAGGATGAAGGTAATGGTACCAACGGAGAAGAGTCTGAAGAATCCAAGGATGGTGATAAGGAAGAGGAAGAAAGTGATGCACGTTCAAAAGAAAAAAGTTGGCGATAAACAAGCTGAGAGTGAAACATCACCACTGATAAGCATGGTGAAACCACTGACAACACCACATGTAAGTCATCTGAACTAGTTCTTACTAGTGTATCACAAGAAGATCCTGTACTGCCACTGGTACAAGACGAACCAATGATTGAAGACGAACCATCACCGTCTGTGGAACATCACTCTTCACCGCCTACTCATGTTCAGCATCACACAGAAACAGCCACAGGTACGTCTTCTGTACCGGTTCCTACTAATGTCTCATCAACAGCAACTATAGAACACGAACCTATGCAAGAAGACGACCCGATACCATCTGTGACACATAACTCTCCACCTCAACACTACATTGATATGGATATTGACGAATTAAATCAACCAGATCCTGAGTTTGCTGATACGTTCACTATTGATGTGACGGTTCTAGTGCAGCCATGGCTTACACAGGCAGCAACCGCACGTACAGTTTCTGACAGTGAAAAGGCGGATCTCACACAATTCCTCAATAATCCTATCGACTTCTCTGGATTCTTGATGGATAAATATGGAGTGCCTAGCATTAATACAAATATTCTTCAAACAACGATCAAAGACAAGAACTTCTGGGCTTCCATGAAGATTGCCGAAACTGAGGGAGAATATCATTTCAATGAGCTCATGAAAGCAATCAAGTCAACAACATCAGGTGAACAAGCTCCAATCCTTCTTCCACTAACACCCTCAGTTATTGCAGCAGCCAAGAATCTGCCAATGCAATACTTCACCAACCGTGATCTTGACTACTTAGAAAACGGAGAGGACAAGTATGCTACATCCTTAACAATGGGCAAAGCAATAAATTTGGAAGATATCCCTTGGATTGAAGATAAAGTTTCAGACCTATGGAGCAAAAAGCTTGTCAAAGAATATGATCAATATGCGGAATTAGGCATCTCACATTGGCGGGGCAACAAGAAGTCGGTTTACTACTTCTACAATCACACCAAGAAAGGTACACCTATACTTGCAACCTGTCGAATCTCAAGCATACAGGGAGTTAGCTTTCACCATATATTCGGATATTCATATTTGAAAGATATCAGGTTCAAGCGAGAAGACGGTAAGACTTATAGTGTCAGTGAAGGGGATCTTCAATTCTTACGACTTGAAGATATTGAAGATTTTCTACTCCTCTTGGCTCAAGGCAAGGTTCCTCACTTAGACCCCGATGAAGTCATAGCCCTAAGCTCCAACATTCGCCAATTCACTCGTAGAATTGTGATCAAGCAAAGGGTTGAAGATTTACAACTCGGGGTAGAGAGTTATCAATCCAGGCTAAATCTAGAACGACCTCACACAACACCAATGAGTCGTTTTCACCAAGATAAGGAACCATACATGGGTACACTTAAACCAGAGATGGGCATATTTTACCTGAATGAAGTAGAGGTCATGTAATACATGCGACTCTCAGAACTGCACAAGTTCAGCGATGGCACTCTCAAGCATGTACGTGACAAGCTGTTGATGCTCAACTCAGGACAAGGTCTTCCAGAGGTAAAGTACAAATGGGTAGGCCGATTTAAGAAGAGTGCCAACCACACCATCCAGATGATTGAGGGAAAGTTAAGGCATCGACGGTTGATCCGCAGTATTGAACGATTCGTGGGGGGCAGACCATATGGAGCACATCACAGGCTCGTGGACCGATACATCTAATGGGTCGTACTATTTCAGGTCTACTCCATATTGGTTAATTTGTGAATATGTTAATATTGTAAATATTGTGCTTTTGTGGCTTGTTGTAGTGTGAAAGTATGAAAATGTTTCAAGAATTTCTCACGAGATTCTAAATCTTTCAAAATCTATCATACTCAAGCACTACAACTATCCCTCATTAATTTGAGGGGGAGAATTAATATGTTCTTTGGCCAACATCTAATTTCATTTTATTACCCAAAGACCGGTTAATCCCTTAATATCCAAAATATTGATGGTTAACATTTTGGAAAGGGGAGAAAATGAGATTAAGGAGACTTAATGATATTGGGCTAAACAATGTAAAAGGCTTAAAAGATAAACCAACTTAATATGTGTAATGCACATATTAAGGGGGAGCGTTTTTAATGATCAAAACACTTAAGGCACAAAAACTTTGATTACAATATCACAAGTGATTTTCAAGGATTTTTCATGGTGACTATATCAACCCAAAACACACTCAACTCACGACGGATGTGGTGACAAAAGGGTGGTAGGTATAGGTATTAGTCCAATGATTCATCAGAACCGATGGAATCTTCCCAAGGACAATTCCCTAGATAGAACTAGAAGTCCTAGGAAAGATGGAGAACGAATGTAAACGTAGCTGAACGCCGACCAAGTACTTAAGCTAGCACTAGAACAATCATAACAAGGTGCTAGTGATGATGTATTGGTAAGCATTGAAGGGGTTGAAGAATGAAAAAGAATTGTAAAGATAAAGGGTGTAAAGAAAGAAGCCCTCCTTACAACTTTAGGCAGAAACCGGGTCAATACATATGCTATTGAGATCATTTGTTAATGATTATCGATATTGAAGAAAGCCATCATGGACCCAGTGATGCAATGCACAACCCTTTCCAACTAACTCAAATATCTCTCAAAAGGTATTTGTTTTAATCACACGGAGATCAAAACGTTATCTATTGGTTTATTCACTCTGAATAGACTGATATTGAATAGGTGGCACTCCTCTCCAGCCATCGATCACTAAATCAAAACGCACTATCGAGTCTAGAGCCACGAGATCATCAAAAGTCTCATTAGGACACTTTCCATTTATTCCTTGCTTCTTCACACACTGTGAAAAGTAAGAGATCTTTATGAGTCCTACGCAGTATTCTTGTAATATTGCCAGAACATCCGAGTGATACGCAAGTATTATAGTGAAGATAGAAATCCTGCTTGAGCCGACATCAAACAAGCTCATGGTAGGTGACACGTGCGGTTCTTTAAGAACTAATCTTGTGACAACTGGAAAGAAACAGTAGTTTAAATCTTAATTGAACTTAAACTCGTTCCAGGCCTCTACGCATTATCATATGATCTTGCCAGAACACTCAGAGTGACACTCTTTAGTGTTCACAGTGACGAATGGAAATCCTTCTTGTGTTAACATTAAACAGCACTTGGTAGGTGACAAGCAAGATTCAATTTGAATCAAGTTTGTGACAACTGGAAAGCAACGATGGTGAATATCTTAATAGAAATTCACTTGTTCCAGGTTTCATGAATTGACGGCTTCAATCATAAGGATTTTTAATCCAAATGATTCACTCTTTATGTTCGTAGTCAGCTTTGGACGGTCGAATAAAGAGAACGGGTTTACCCGTGAAATCCTGTCAGGAAGTTACTTAATTGAAACTATCCGTCACGGGTGCGATATCTAATATCGTCCAACGGTCTTCACCGACCAGAGGTAAAATGCTACCGAATTAGAATAAAATGTCAAAGCCATTTTATTTGTGTCTTATTATGTTGCGGCATTCGAAGACGGTGGCGTTGCTGTGTACCTGTTGAAGACGGTGGCGTTGTCGTGTACCTGTTGAAGACGGTGGCGTTGCGGTGTACCTGTTGAAGACGTCCTCACATGCTTATTCCTTCTACATCAAATACTCCTGCAAATTCAAGAAAGTGTGACCTAAAAGTCTTCCGCTGTATCGACTCTGAAACTTTCAAGAATTCAACAAAGGATAAGTGTGTGGGACATGAAGTCACAAAGAGGCGAACATCACAAGAAAATAAAGACTGCACGTGAAAGGCCAAAAGAACGTGTTCCAAGCAAAAGGCTGATATTATTCAACACATATTCACAAAAGGAAGAAAAAGAAAGAAAAGAAGACTACGAGCTCAAGAACAAGATCTAACATGCTAGATTAGGACTTTGTAAATTTGGAGTGACCTCCCTTTGGGGGAGATTGTTGGAAATACGTTTTACGTATATAGAAAGTCTCGGTCACTCCAACAACGTAGTTATAGACTCGTAGTAATGTTTAGTTTCATTTATTAAATAGCCCGACCCATGAGCATGTTCATGGGCTGGAGGCCCAAGTCCATTAAGGACTTGGGGTATTTAAACCTCTTTCCACCATGGAAAGAGGTGTTGGTTGTTCATTTCTTACTTTACATATTACAAGTTTCTTTCACTTCTCTCTCTAAGTTTCTCTCTCTAGAAAAACATCAACCCCCTTGTTTCACAAAGATTATCATTGTTCTACAAACATATACAAGGCATTTTCATACATTTATTGCAAATTTTGATTGTTTTAAGCTACAAATGATATGAGTAAAATCACTCATATCACAGTTCCTTAAGAGTCTCAGGCGAGAAGGTTCTCATTCCTAGCTTGTCGGCCAAAAATTCAATTCGAGCGCGATCTAAAGCCTTCGTGAAATTATCCGCCAATTGATACTCAGATCGGACAAAGTAAAGCTCGATTACTCCATTTTCCACTTGCTCCTTGATAAAGTGGTAGTGAATGTCAATATGCTTTGACCGGGAGAATTGAACATTGTTGCAGCATCAGGCGGTTGCACTCTTGTTGCCGTAGTACATCGGAATATTGTTGAAACCTAGACCATAGTCGGTTAATTGCGATCTCATCCAAAGAATTTGAGCACAGCAACCGGACATAGCTATGTATTCTTCTTCCGTACTTGAAATTGCAGCACTTTTCTGCCTTTTCGATGCCCAACTGATTAGTCGATCTCCTAGTAATTTCAAAGTTCCACTCGTGCTACGCCTTGTATCTTGACAACCCGCGTGATCCACATCTGCATATGCCATAAGTGCAATCGAAGAGTCCTTCGAATACCAAAGTCCCCGATTAATGGTTCCTTTAAGATATCGAAAGATCCGATTAACAGTAGCTAAGTGTAACTCAGTAGGTCGAGTTTGATACCGAGCACACATACATATAGCAAACTAAAGATCAGGTCGACTA
This sequence comes from Glebionis coronaria, assembly GCA_025667525.1. Lineage (NCBI taxonomy): Eukaryota > Viridiplantae > Streptophyta > Magnoliopsida > Asterales > Asteraceae > Glebionis > Glebionis coronaria. The sequence goes on from JANFOE010000109.1 coordinate 977,850, forward strand.
GCTGTGATATACAGAAGAGTACCAATCATTCCACGATAGAGTGTCAGATCAACAGCAACTCCATGTGGATCTGCATCAAGCTTAGTTCGTTCCACCATTGGAGTATCCACGGGGTCGCAAGATTCCATCTTATATTTCTTAAGTGATTCAAGGGCATACTTGGATTGATTGATAAAGATGCCTCTAGGAATCTGAGATATCTGAAGACCTAAGAAGAATGATACCTTGCCCATCATTGACATCTTAAACTTGGAAGACATGAGTGTCCCAAACTCATCAGATAAGGTTTGGGTCGAGGCTGCAAATATAATATCATCAACATATATTTGTACCATAATCATATCTTTACCTCGTTTCTGAATGAACAGCGTGGGATCCACCTTGCCTTTAGCGAAGTCTTGCGTAATGCGGAATTGTGACAATAGATCATACCATGCGCGTGGAGCTTGCTTCAACCCATATAGAGCATTCTTAAGCTTGTACACATAATTAGGATATTTAGGATTCACAAAACCATCCGGCTGTTGAACATAGACCTCTTCCTTGATTTCACCATTAAGAAATGTCGTCTTCACATCCATCTGATAGACGATCATATTCATGTGGGCTGCACAAGAAAGGAATAGTCTAATGGCTTCCAAACGGACAACAGGTTCAAAGGATCCCATAAAGTCTATGCGTAATAATTGCTTGTATCCACGAGCTACTAGTCGAGCTTTGTTCTTCAATATTCCGCCTAACTCATCGAGTTTTACCTTGTAAACCCATTTCAAAGTGAGTAACTTCACTTTATCCGGGCATGGGACAAGTTCCCATACTTTAAGACGTATAAATTCATTAAGTTCTTCCTTCATAGCTTCTATCCAACAGGATTGAGTAAAAGCTTCTTGCCATGTCTTAGGTTCAACTTCTGTGAGAAAAGCATCAAAATGACAAAACATTGCATTTACTTGTAACTGACTTCGTGTGGATACCGAACGATTAGGGTCGCAAATAATAATAGAATCTATAGGATGATCCTTTTCCACTTGCGGTCATGTTCACAAATCCGTAGATTATAGTAGACCGTAGTAGGAGCTTCCTCTAAGGTGGACGACCCGGCTTGATTATGGTCAGGAATTGGTACACCATAGAATGGAAGTTCACGCATTTGAGCGAATTCCAAATCGTGATCATCATCATCCTCTTCATCATCAATAGGCGTGACATGGGTAGTTGAAACATGTGTTGGTTGATAATTACTCGTTGAAGGTATATCTTGACCAATTGTAGGTGCATACGTATCTTATTATGCTTCGGTTGTTGGAGCTACAACTTCAGTTACCGGAGCTATTACCCCAGGTTCAGGAGCAACAATACTTGGAGGAGTAAAGAATTCATCAAAGAACGGTTAAAACAATGTATCCCATTCATTCCTAGAAGGTGGTGTAAATGATGATGAAGTAGGGTTGTTTAGGACAAGACCAGAGCTAATGTTACTGGGTCCCATTTCATGAAGTACCGGTTCAGAGCTGCTTTGCTCAGAAGCCATTGCTGTCAGCTCGTCAAAATCAACATTCATAGTTTCGAGGATCTTGCGAGAGTTACGGTTGAAGATTTGGCATGCCTTCTTTGTGGGTGTATAACCAATGAAAATTCCAATATCAACCTTTGGTTGAAGTTTTCCCAAATTGTCACCATCATTATTTGGATAGCAAAGAGAACCAAATACATGAAGATATGATAAATCTGGTACTTCTCCATGGAGCAGCTCATAAGGTTTTTTACCATGGCGTTTTCAAATTAGTGATCGGTTTTGGGTGTAAACTGTTGTAGATACTACTTCTGCCCATAAAAACAATGGATCCTTTGCGTAAATTAACATCGTTCGAGCAACTTCCATAAGTGTGCGATTTCGCCTTTCAACGACACCGTTTTGTTGTGGAGTGCGAGCAACAGATGTTTCATGAGATATGCCAACTTCTTCATAATAATCACGCAAGATTTGATTCACAAATTCGGTTCCTTTATTTGTACGAATGCGTTGGACAGTAGTGTTGAGACGCACTTGAATCATCTTGAGAAATCCGATGATGAATTTAGGTGCCTCATTTTTTGTTGTAAGAAATTGCACCCATGTAAACCGAGAGTAATCATCGACAATGACGAGGATGTACTTTTTACCACTAAGACTTTCAACACGCATTGGCCCACAAAGATCCATATGAAACATATAAAGTTTCTCTTGGTTGGTGTCTTCAGTCTTGGGTTTGTATGGTTTCTTAGTGCTTTTCTCCATTGTACACGCGGAACACAATGATCCTTGTGAAATGTATGTTTAGGAAGACCACGAACAAATTCGTTTTTCGCCAAATGATTAATAGTGTCAAAGTTAAGATGAAATAACCGCCGATTCCATAACCATGACTTAGTCTTCGATGCTTTGGAGAGAAGACATACGGGAGAAGCGGCCATCATGTCTTGTAGAGACAAAGTTTACAAATTTTTCCCTCGAGTACCTTTCAATAAATCAACCCCTTCCAAATTACGAATGAAGCAGGTATGCTCTCGAAAAGCAACTTCTAGGTTTGCATCACAAAATTGTCCCACAGAAAATAAGTTGTGACCGAGACCTTCCACATAATACGCTCTTGAAATTATAACATTCCCAATATGATATTCACCGTAACCCATTATCTTTGCAATATGATCATTTCCAAATCAAACTGTACCAAGAAACTTGCTGACGAAGTTTCTAAGCTGAGAGCGATATCCGGTCATATGTTTAGAGCAACCAGAGTCCAAATACCAGAGAAAAATTTGGACCACCTGTCTTCAACAACAGTAGACAATGCATTGGAAACTATTGGTTCCTGAGTGTTAGCAGATACAGATATAATATTATCAGAATTGCTAACATTTGTGTGACCCTTAGATTTCCTGCATTTTCTAATGTGAGTTTTATCACTAACAGGTTTTATTGTTCCAACTTTCTGAGGTTTTGGATTATTAGCGGGCACTACAGTGGGAGTAGACCTATTTAAAGGGCACTTGGTTCCTACGGTAGTGTTGGTGTTCCTAGTTAAAGGACACGCTTGTGTTTTGGTAGCCTTGGTACTCATAGTTAAAGGGCACGCTTTCTTCGCTTTAGTGGGAGTGATCCTAGTTAAAGGGCACGCATTTCCTACTATAGTGAAAGTTCTACCAGTGGGGCGCCACATCCAACCAACTTGGGTTAACACTTTCCCAGTCGGTTTCCATTCTAATCCATTTTTACGGGCATTCATCTCATTCATGTGGTCAATAAGGCAAGAATCATGACGACTAGAAAACATACATTCATTACAATTCCAACATATCATATTCGAATTCATAGTAGGCTTAGAACGCTGCACAACCGCAGAGCCTTTAGGTTTAGCTACATGATTCTTTTTATTCAAAACAGAAATAACATTCCTAGGGTGGGCTTCTACTTTCTTCTTCACTTGACTACTAGATGAGGGAAAGATCCTATCATTCTTCGTGTTTCTTTTAAGCTTAGATCTTTGAGCCTTAGTAGTGGTGCTTACTCCTGTAGAAGACAACACGGGAATATTAGAAGCTGGTTTAGATTTTGCCTTATCTTTAGTGACCAATGTTGGAGATGGTTTAATCCTAGGGACCTTGTTAAGTGGTGTGATGGCGATAAGGTTGCTTTTGATTGCACTAGAAGACGATGTTGAAACAGTGGCTGCGTTATCCACAACATTCTTACCTTTTAGAGTACGATTGGGTGCTAGACACAAGCATCATCACACAAGGTATATTGAACGACTTAAAATAGAGACGTTTACACATAAATATAAACAAGATTTTCATAATAAGTCTAAAACATAAATTTCATCCCATAATTGTACTAAAATGACACCAGAGTAAAGCGTTTAGTCCCCATGGATCTCGACCAACAACCAACACAAGTTTAGTACAGTACACAAACATAAAATAAATTGTTCAACAGTAAAGGTTAGAAATAGTTTTTAGACCAACATTCTTCCAAAACCAAGCCACAACCTCCACAGCAAAGCTCCATCCTCCATCACTTCCTATTACCTGAAACACATGCTAAAATGGGTCAACAATAATGTTTAGCGAGTCTATAGGTTTATCAAATCACATTTGAACACAAGAAGAAAATCAATCATAATCATTTATATAATTGTCGTACACACAATCTATATTCAAGGCAATAACAAACATTGTATTTAAGCTCATGACACCGACCCCTAAACCAAATAGTCACCAACGCCAAGTGCCAGCATGACTAGAATAAAACCATTACCCCTCTAGGGTATCAGTTGCTAGAATACGACATTCTTATTACCGTAAATTATCCTTCCCAAAGGTTACTCAGCGTAATGCCCTGGTCTCAGATAGGGTGGTCAACCTAATAGTACTACCATTAGAATAAGCGGCTATTCTTGACTCACAACATCAAGTCAGAAGATAGTTAACGGCTCATGAATTTAGGGTCTTTAGCAACAAGGTACTCAATACAATGTAAACAACTTAGGCAACATTCGGGTCCAACAATTACTCATGACTTGTGTTCATTTATTTTCAAATAGCATGTATCCCCCTCGCGGGTATAAAACATTTAGTAGCTAGCATAAAAAGCGAGGCTATAGACTCACCTTCATATAAGAGATCTAGCGAGATGATCATCGATGATAATGGATGCCTTTCAAACACGAGAACCGCAACCTATCAAATAAGGCGCGTTCATTAATAATGACTCGAGAAATAAATCATACATAACAACATTAAACTCAAACTCATTAAATCACGAGAGACTCGAGAGAAAAAAATATAAATAACTTCATTATACTCTTCTACACATTTACTTTACCATTTTACACTTTTAACAAGTCCGCTGGTATATACTACATGTACTAGCTTATTTACCCCTTTTAGACTTATCAATCATTTATGAAACGATTTGATAAACTAACTTACTATATATAGAAATTCCTCCTACAAGTTTATCAAATGAAATTACTTTTAAATTCCTTTACCCGGCTCATTTTCAAACTACAAAATCCGGACAAATTTACGTTAATTTTTCATACAACCGTTTTAACTTCTTTAAACGACTCCGTTTACAAAACCGACACTCGGGTTTTAAAATAAACTCACCCTCTAAGGTTAACACTTCATTATCTGTAGGTTACAAATTTCAAAACATCAATTTATAGTCCCCGAGATTCGATCCAAATATCGACAACAACTATATGTAGTGCCGATACTCGTCTCCCGGTACACGAATAATCAAAACATCATAACTTCGCGCTCGTTTGGAGCTAGAAGGTCTACTTTTTATCAAATCGAAGCTAATCAAATTATCTACAACCCTAGGCTATAAGTTAAGCCATTATCTGTAATAACCCATATTTTTTATATCGATATTTTATTCGTGTTTCGTTCTTCATTTTAATTTTGAGTCAAATGTTATGTTCACGATTTACCCGATTTGCATTTTTTCGTGTTTTTTCTTATTTTAAGCCGTGGTTAGGGTTTTTTTAACTATCTGAGTGTCTCACATAGCTTATGGTATCCTTAAAAATACTCCGATGATTTATAAAAATTAATTGTAATATTTTACTTTACTTTTTGTATTTTTATCGCGTTTTGTCGAAAACTGCGCATTGTAACTTAAACCATCGAACTTTTGTTAAACATTTACCTTTTAACATTCAAATACATAAATTAATAATTCATATGAAGTTAAGTTATTATATTTTTACAAACTTGGGTCACTTCACTTTTCAAGAGTTCTGTGTTACCCGATAAGCCCGATTTTACGTTAAGACTCGCGTTTGTGCACTAATACCTTTAAATTATGTACCATAAACTATATTTACACAAAATACATAATAAAAACCAGATTTATATCCCCATTGGGACCTTAAAGTCGTGACACCACCCCCCAAATACACCAATAGAGTTTAACTCTTCCTTCCACACTAATTTACTCTTCATCTCTTTCTCTCTCTCCCACACACACATGCAAATGGATCTAATAAATGTTATCTTCTTCCTCCTCATCTCCAGCCACGAAATCATCATTATCATTATCATAAACATCATTTTTCCAACACGCAAACACAATCCATCCTTTATAATCATTTGAAATTAACCTATGCAAAGTTTGAAGCATTGAATCGAAGAAATAAATAAGTTATGCAAAAATGTTTTGAAACGGGTTTATGGGCTGGAGTTATGAGATTAATAGAAGGGTTTTCTTATGATTAAAATCACAAAGGAGTTGTGTTCTTGGTTTCTTGGGTCGTTCGAATCAAAACAACCCCAATGGAGTGGGTGATTAATTTGTGTTTTTCTTCAATTAACCTCATTGTAAGCCCTAATCCATGTTTAATTACTTTTTATTTTAATTGATCATTTCTTATTTTTATTTCTGATTCTATTGATGAATTCATGCATTTATATGATCATGAAAGTGATATGGCATTAGGTCTTAGTTTGAAATTGATATTAGGATAAGATAGATTGGATTTAAAGTGATGTTTGGATTAATAAAATTGGGACAGCAGGTGGTCTGTTATATTCCGAATTATTTTTTACATGGGATCTGTGAGTTTATGACTTGGTTGGATAGAGAGCGAACTAAGGTATAAGTGGTGAGTTGGATGGCTCCGTAACTCATCCGGAAGACCAAGTTATGATCAAAACGGTTTTACTAGTTTTATTGAGTGTTTTTATAGTGTTGTGCAGATAGTTCAGCACTTTAGTTAATATTTTTGTATTGAATCCTACTGTATTTTTATATAAATGTATAGGTTATAATCTCAGGTCTATTTGGTGAATTGGATGGAGCCGTATCTCTTCCGGACGAGTGAGATACGTCTAAATTAGCAAGCTAGTCTTAAAAACGAACTCAGAATTTACTAAGTAGATTGTTTGGCCTAAAACGAATTATTTTTACATTGGGTACTACTGGGTATTTACATTTTTTATTAGTACAATATATTAGGACCATGTGGTTCCGTGGATAGAGCCGTAATCCTTCCGGGTGATGGAGTTATGAATAAAATGGCTTAAAGAACTAAAAATGGTGTCCAGATTTTCAAATAGTATTATGTCCAGGTATTTTCAAAGTGAGTAACATATTTCATGAGTCCTAACTGTAGTAATTAGAAAATATTGTATTTGAGCTTTCGTTTCGAATCAAAAGGAGTTATGGTTGGGGAATTACACTAAAAATGGTTAGACGTAAAAGTGTTTTAAATAATCAGATTTGACATTTGAGAGTAAAATGGTAATTTCACCTAGGGTTTGAATACTTTGGGTTATTTTTCTTGTAATATCAGTAAACTAATGACTTATATCTAGTTTTAGGTGAAAACCTCATGTTCATACGAATGATGGATGTTGAGATATGATTTCATTAATTTAGGGTATGGGCAGAATTTTTACAAAGGCATGTTGTTTTAAAAGGAGTTAAATAACGTAAATGATTTGTAAATGATTTGGTTAAGACCTATAGATAGATGAGGATGAAATCGATTTATATCAGGTCCTAAAGAGGTGTTTGGGTGAATTTAACTTGATTTAGAAAGTACCTAGTAACGCCATATCACGATCATCGATTCTTCTTGCATCATTTGTTTGTTTCCGCCACGTGTGTTTATTTCTCGATGCTAAGTTACCGTTTCTTCTAAGTAACACTTAGGCGACCGTTGTTTCGCGTATTCATTGATCTAACTTCAGTACTTCTACTTCATTACTCTTGTGGCTTAAGGTGAGTTCATAGCCTCGCATTTAAATCCTTTTATGTTTTACAAACCCGCGAGGGGGATACATGCTTGTTTTAGAAAATCGAACACAAGTAGTTTTATTTTGTGAACGTGATATGAGTGTTATGTTGTGGCCTTTCCTTCATGCACCGTTAATTACCAATAACCGGTAAACGCTAGTACAATAATAATAGATCTATTTTGGCCTAACGACCTGTCTGGAGTATGTTTCTTGCGAGGAGCATAGGAGAATATATTGTATTTATTATTGGGAGTGTCTCACTCCAAGTTAGGCACACGGTTAAGGTTCGGTTCGTGGCTCTAGCATCGTTTGATTGTTCTATGAATAAAATGTTTATTAAGCTTGTGTTCGAAGTTATTGTTTATAAACTCTATGGATTCACTCAGCATTTTTGTTGACTTTAAGCATGTTTATCTCAGGTTTATATTGGCATGCTTGGATAGGATTGGATGCGGATATCGAAGGAAGTGGACTTGGTGAACTTTGTACATCGGATAAAAATCTTTTATTTAAAAAAAAAAGATTAAAAATTGTATATTGCAACTTATTTGAAAATAAGTTTTCTTAATTTATTGGGACCTTGTAACTCTGATCTTTCGATGAAATCATCGTTGGTAAACGTTTATATTAAAATACGTTTACTGTGACTCGTGAGATTGTATTATGAAGTAGCACCCCAATGTTGTATTCCGCTGCGTTGTAAATTTGGGGGTGTTACAGATTGGTATCAGAGCACGAGTCATAGCGAATTAGGTCGTTTTTCAAAACCTGGACTATGACTGTTTTCGAAAAAAATTTACGAGTCGTTCACCGATGTCCGATATCCGCGCGTGCAATCCTACCCGATTCTTTATGTGCTTTGTGCTAGGCCTTTAATTGTATACTTTATACCAAATGCCTGGTATAAATTATAATTATATATGTGCGATACCGCTCTTTGACGAACCATTAGATCGTAATTTACACTTTTCGATCATCTCTATGGACGTACTTTCGATTGTACTATTTATACTAAATAATGATGTTTCCATTATCATCTGGTATGGTTAATTTCATACATATGTAATATATATACGTTACGATATTATATATATCTATATATATGAAACATGGTTAGATTTTGTTTGTATTATGGTTTGGTTTTTCTCCTTTGAGCCGCGACTAAGGAACGCAAGAAGGAGGCGAAACAATTTCCTCTCTATTCTTTTTTGGTAAATCATTTAAAGTAATCTCTATTACTAATATAATCATTTGTTTTACGACTTAACTTGTTGATAAATGCTTGTGATGAGATCCGTCGAAAACTTGCTTAGATTAGTAGGGTTATTGAGAAATTTCACGGTTTGAAACGCGTGTATACATGGGTTTAAACATGATATAAATTGATTTTTGGGTCAAATGTAAACTTTGGCATGTTTCATAATATACGCTCGTGAGTGGAAACTTCGTCACGTATTTGGAGGTTTGAGATTTTGTAAAAACTTATTGTAATATTTTAAATAAGATAAAATTTATTTTTATGAATATTTTAACGTAAGACAAAGCTTGTGTTTTGTTATAATGAATAAACTAGAGAAAAATCAAAATATAGACTTTAAGTGTAAATTTAAATACTTGAAGTTATTAATTAAAAGTTGACATAAATTTTGAAAGAGCGATTCGAGAATTTTAGAGTCAGTTTTAGCCATCCGGCAAAACACGATTTTTGTTTGAAATGCCGTTTTATGTTGCTACGAGACTTGTAAAAAAAAGATAAAAAAAAGTCTAATTATTTTTTATATATACATTTATATTATTTAAGAAATTAATGACAATAAAACTTTGACACAAGTATAGAAATATTTAATTCTAATAATTTTATCGATTATGATAACCCAGTAACCGAATCTACTCAAAGTAGTAATTTACTCGAAATGATAACTTTTCAAAAAAAGACAACTTTATAAAGTTAAAAACATGAAAATAAAATATAGGAAGTTTTCAATGGTAACGTAATTTAAATATGTAAAAATAATCGCTTATACAATAAGTTAAATGATATTAATTAGAACGCGCAAGTGGATTTCTCATCACATGCATACTTGTATTATTTCTTTTAAGGATATATAAGATATATATCTAATGTTCTAGGTACGTATGGTTCCATCATACCTTATCACTCCCCTGATCTTACGATTCTACCATTGGAATTGAGTAGTCCAGATTTGTTCAACTTTGATATTGTCCTTGGTATAGGAACATTTTATATACATCGTTATTTTTCTAGTACTGTTAGTAAGGATATGTTGCCTGTTGTATTTTTGTCCCCTTCAGGACCCCGCAACCTGTCCTTCTCTTGTTATTGGAAACAAAATTTGGTGCAATATGCGTGTAACGCGAAACAGTGGAGATAACCTTTTAGATATTAAACGTATAATTGGTGAGCGCATGTACTACCCTTGGCTTCATTATGGATATTATGATCGTTGTTTAATTTTCAGCATTTGTGATGATGCTCGATGTTCATTTCACGATTTCTATAGATGTTGTTGTTACCCTGAAACTCTTGACATATCTTAGGTGTAGTGTAAGTAATTTCAGTAGCAAATATATTGCTCTTTCACCTCATTCAGTCTCATTAATTCTTGATTTCTACACTTTATACTTGCATTGATCCTTGATTCTAAACCACCTTAGTGTCATTTTATGAAATAAAAATTTTCAAGAATATATATAAAGTATATATTGAACTAAATACCAAATTACGTTGATTTTTTTTTCAAGAAGACGAAGGAAAAGTATGTTTCCCAATAAAAAATATACAAATAGTTGATGTATTTCTAGAAACAAGGGTAAAAATAATTTCTGATTTATATGTCACATGATTTACTTAATTTTAAGAATAAGTCAAAAACCTTCATAATCTAGTATGTTGTGTAATAATCTAAAGTTTATTTTAGTAGTGTCGAATATGTCGTCAGTCGGTCCTCAGTTATGCATAGCCTAGCTAACTATGCATAATTCAGGAAGAGTCGTGATGTATTAGATGTGTCTTTGCTCGGTCCTTTATTATACATAGCCTAGCTAACTATGCATAATTTAGGAAGAGCCACGTCGTGTCAGATCAATCGTTGCCTTTAAAATAGTGGTTTTGAATAAATGTTTGGGTGAGAACACTTTCAAATGGTGGATCCTTATGCAAGTAATCATGTTCGATTCGATTCAGTAAGAACATGTTCCAAATTCTTTGTGTTCCTTGACATATTCTCTTTCAACTAGTGTTAGCTTAGAAAGTAACCTTGACCGAATATTTCCAAAAAATATTTTTATTTGTCTTGCATAACGTATGAATCCCGTGTAAATCACCATGTTGGTGACAAATTACCAAGAAACCTCGTACCGAAACAAAGAAGAAATTTTAACAAGATTAGCAGACTGCCAAACTAGAGGAAGGACGAATTTGAGTAACTTCGAGGCAATTGAAGAAGACTTCTTCCCTCGAAACGTATGTGTTCGTTCAGCTTATGTCACGAACGAATCTTCATAGACTCGAGTTTTGAATTCGAGGTGCTTGATTTGTTCCTATTCTGCCTTGTGAACTCGAATACCAACGTAGAGTGCTGACTCGTATACCAACGTAGGGTCACACAAGGATGCCTCAAAAAGGAGAGCCTTCGGCGCGAGAGCCAAGCAGAATGGTCGAATACTACTAGATCCAGTGGTGTCGTCCGTCATCATAATCTGTAGGGAATAAAACGGTATGCGATGGATAGTTGAAGTTTGCCGACCGCGCATCGGTAGATGAAAGACAATCCGGGTTGCCATCTTCGTTTATTCAATTGAGGAATCCTTGTGCTTGACTCGATTCCCTTTGATCGTCGATGATCAAACGGTGGATAGCCATAGTTGAAATTTATGTGCAAAACCTTGTTTGTTATGTGTTTATGTGATATGTGATTTAGTCGAGTGGTCGTACGTTGTGCGAGCTCGAGGCGGCATTGTGAAATGACGTCCGATCGGAAGGTAACACATACCTATATTATTTTAGGTATGTATCCGATTGTGAGCACCCTGTAATATCTTTTGAGTATGGATCCGTTGGTGAGCACCCTGTAATATCATTTGGGTATGTATCCGGTTGTGAGAACCCCGTAATATCATTTGGGTATGTATCCGTTTGTGAGAACCCCGTACTATCTTTAGGGTATGGATCCGTGTGTGAGCACCCTCCTATGAGAAAAATCTTTTTGGATATGAATCCATGGCTATCAGGCCCGTGAACATACTTTAACGTGCAAACTTTCCTTTGACTGGACTTATCCGAAAATCCTGTCAAATATTCATATTTATCATGGCTTGGCTATTTAACAAGCATGAGTTAACTTGATTGAACTGATTGATTTGGCATGGCTTGGTTAGTTTGCAAGCGTGTAGTAATGTGATAATATGTGCTTAGTGATAACATTCAATGTTTTAATTTATGTCGTAGTGCTTTCAATGGAGTAATGTATACTCTGAATGATTTATGCGTCGATGAAATCTCTTTTGATGAAAGGATTCCCTGTTAGCGATCATGTGATTAGGTGATTTTGTATGATTAGTAACAATTGCCTTGTATTGAGTAATTTTGTAATGCATTCGATGAAGTTATGTACTCTCGAGAAGATTTTCTATGACGTGATCTCTTTTAACGAGACCCGTGACAATATGTGTTTCGTTTTAATGGGCGTCATCATCGATGGTTATGAATTTATTGTCGCTTTGAAAAATTTCCAAATGCGCTCACTCCTTTCCCCTCGTAAATTGTTATATGGATTTATTTCCGAATGTGTATCGACCGTTGCAATCCATGTAGATATAAGTTGAATTGAGCACCGGGACGGCGCTCCCTTAAGGTGGGTAGAATGTAATAACCCATATTTTTTATATCGATATTTTATTCATGTTTCGTTCTTCATTTTAATTTTGAGTCAAATGTTATGTTCACGATTTACCCGATTTGCATTTTTGTCGCGTTTTTGCTTATTTTAAGCCGTGGTTAGGGTTTTTTTAACTATTTGAGTGTCTCACATAGCTTATGGTATCCTTAAAAATACTCCGATGATTTATAAAAATTAATTGTAACATTTTACTTTACTTTTTGCATTTTTATCGCGTTTTGTCGAAAACTGCGCATTGTAACTTAAACCATCGAACTTTTGTTAAACATTTACCTTTTAACATTCAAATACATAAATTAATAATTTATATGAAGTTAAGTTATTATATTTTTACAAACTTGGGTCACTTCACTTTTCAAGAGTTCTATGTTACCCGATAAGCCCGATTTTACGTTAAGACTCGCGTTTGTGCACTAATACCTTTAAATTATGTACCATAAACTATATTTACACCAAATACATAATAAAAACAAGATTTATATCCCCATTGGGACCTTAAAATCGTGACACCACCCCCCAAATACACCAATAGAGTTTAACTCTTCCTTCCACACTAATTTACTCTTCATCTCTTTCTCTCTCTCCCACACACACATGCAAATGGATCTAATAAACTCCATCTTCTTCCTCCTCATCTCCAGCCACGAAATCATCATTATCATTATCATAAACATCATTTTTCCAACATGCAAACACAATCCATCCTTTATAATCATTAGAAATTAACCTATGCAAAGTTTGAAGCATTGAATCGAAGAAATAAATAAGTTATGCAAAAATATTTTGAAACGGGTTTATGGGCTGGAGTTATGAGATTAATAGAAGGGTTTTCTTATGATTAAAATCACAAAGGAGTTGTTTTCTTGGTTTCTTGGGTCGTTCGAATCAAAACAGCCCCAATGGAGTGGGTGATTAATTTGTGTTTTTCTTCAATTAACCTCATTGTAAGCCCTAATCCATGTTTAATTACTTTTTATTTTAATTGATCATTTCTTATTTTTATTTCTGATATTTATTGATGAATGCATGCATTTATATGATCATGAAAGTGATATGGCATTAGGTCTTAGTTTGAAATTGATATTAGGATAAGATAAATTGGATTTAAAGTGATGTTTGGATTAATAAAATTGGGACAGCGGGTGGTCTGTTGTATTCCGAATTATTTTTTACTTGGGGTCTGTGAGTTTATGACTTGGTTGGATAGAGAGCAAACTAAGGTATAAGTGGTGAGTTGTATGGCTCCGTAACTCATCCGGAAGACCAAGTTATGATCAAAACGGTTTTACTAGTTTTATTGAGTGTTTTTATAGTGTTGTGCAGATAGTTCAGCACTTTAGTTAATATTTTTGTATTGAAGCCTACTGTATTTTTATATAAATGTATAGGTTATAATCTCAGGTCCATTTGGTGAATTGGATGGAGCCGTATCTCTTCCGGACGAGTGAGATACGTCTAAATTAGCAAGCTAGTCTTAAAAATGAACTCAGAATTTACTAAGCAGATTGTTTGGCCTAAAACGAATTATTTTTACATTGGGTACTACTGGGTATTTACATTTTTGATTAGCACAATATATTAGGACCATGTGGTTCCTTGGATAGAGCCGTAATCCTTCCGGGGTGATGGAGTTATGAATAAAATGGCTTAAAGAACTAAAAATGGTGTCCAAATTTTCAAATAGTATTATGTCCAGGTATTTTCAAAGTGAGTAACATATTTCATGAGTCCTAACTGTAGTAATTAGACAAAATTGTATTTGAGCTTTCGTTTCGAATCAAAAAGAGTTATGGTTTGGGAATTACACTAAAAATGGTTAGACGTAAAAGTGTTTTAAATAATCAGATTTGACACTTGAGAGTAAAATGGTAATTTCACCTAGGGTTTGAATACTGGGTTATTTTTCTTGTAATATCAGTAAACTAAGGACTTATATCTAGTTTGAGGTGAAAACCTCATGTTCATACGTATTATGGATGTTGAGATATGATTTCACTAATTTAGGGTATGGGCAGAATTTTTACAAAGGCATGTTGTTTTAAAAGGAGTTAAATAACGTAAATGATTTGTAAATGATTTGGTTAAGACCTATAGATAGATGAGGATGAAATCGATTTATATCAGGTCCTAAAGAGGTGTTTGGGTGAATTTAACTTGGTTTAGAAAGTACCTAGTAACGCCATATCACGATCATCGATTCTTCTTGCATCATTTGTTTGTTTCCGCCACGTGTGTTTATTTCTCGATGCTAAGTTACCGTTTCTTCTAGGTAACACTTAGGCGACCGTTGTTTCGCGTATTGGTTGATCTAACCTTAGTACTTCTACTTCATTACTCTTGTGGCTTAAGCTGAGTTCATAGCCTCACATTTAAATCCTTTTATGTTTTACAAACCCGCGAGGGGATACATGCTTGTTTTAGAAAATCGAACACAAGTAGTTTTTTTTTGTGAACGTTGCTATGAGTGTTATGTTGTGGCCTTTCCTTCATGGACCGTTAATTACCGATAACCGGTAAACGCTAGTACAATAATAATAGATCTATTTTGGCCTAACGACATGTCTGGAGTATGTTTCTTGCGAGGAGCATACGAGGATATATTATATTTAGTATTGGGAGTGTCTCACTCCAGGTTAGGCACACGGTTAAGGTTCGGTTCGTGGCTCTAGCATCGTTTGATTGTTCTATGAATAAAATGTTTATTAAGCTTGTGTTCAAAGTTATTGTTTATAAACTCTATGGATTCACTCAGCATTTTTGTTGACTTTAAGCATGTTTATCTCAGGTTTATATTGGCATGCTTGGATAGGATTGGATGCGGATATCGAAGGAAGTGGACTTGGTGAACTTCGTACATCGGATAAAAATCTTTTATTTTAAAAAAAAAGATTAAAAATTGTATATTGGAACTTATTTGAAAATAAGTTTTCTTAATTTATTGGGACCTTGTAACTCTGATCTTTCGATGAAATCATCGTTGGTAAACGTTTATATTAAAATACGTTTACTGTGACTCGTGAGCTTGTATTATGAAGTAGCACCCCAATGTTGTATTCCGCTGCGTTGTAAATTTGGGGGTGTTACATTATCAAAATATAAAAATCCCTAATTTACAGTTTACTTACTGTTATAAAATGACCATCAAAAACTTGTATAAAATCACCTTTTTGACCAAAACCAACCATGAAAATGTTCATCCCAACACTCTAACATCATCATACATCAACCATAACATTCAAATCATCATAAAAATTAAAACCATTAGATCAAAATTAAGTTTTTAACAAAATTCTTGCAAGAATCACCATTGATCATGCTAAAAACACCATGCATGATCATGGCTTTCACCTACCAACATGAAAAAAATAAAAACCCTTGCATGTATGAAACTCTTTACACCAAAATGATCCTTGTTCAATTCTAAGATAGGGACTTTGATTAGTTTTACTCAAATCATTCTCAAAATGGAGCAAAAATTGAAAATGTATGTGTTTGTGGGTTGGGTGGAAGTCACGGCTAAAGAAAAGAGAGAGAGAGAGAGAGAGTTGAAATTTTTTTTTAGTGGGATTTGTGAATGTGTGTTTTTATTTTTGGCTTATATATAGTGCTTGAGGGACCATTGTTGTACATTTGCAATAGTTATGGCTCAAAATGGAAATAGTTAGCTAAAAAGAAGGAAATAACTATTAGTCAATTTTGAAAATATTTACGGGGTTCGGGTTTCATAAAGATACTTTTAAAAATTTAAAAGGTACCTCAAATATAATAATATCGACTCCCGACTCGACTTAACACGTCATTTAAAATAAAACATCAAAAATGACAAAAATCGTACAACCGACAATAAAACGTAAAATATTTGGCATCCATCGACATCACGCTTGCTAATACTCCTTATACTTATTAAATATGAAATATAACCTTCCAACATCGGTTTAAACTTAAACCTCCAAATATAAATATCGATCAAACTCATCCAAAAATTTCAAAAATAATCGTAAAATAAGATTAAGCAATGACCTCGGTTTTGGGCTGTCACATCCCCCCCCCCCCCCTTCTTAAAAGAAGCGACGTCCGCGGCGCTTAATCCTTCCAAAACAAATGAGGATACTTGTCCTTAAGGAAATCCTCACGTTCCCAGGTAAACTCTGGCCCATGTCTAGAGTTCCATCTTACCTTCACAATCGAAATTCTACTATGCTTCAACTTCTTAACTTCCCTATCCATAATCTCTACAGGTTCCTCTATAAAATGCAACTTATCATCAAGTTGAATTTCCTCCAATGGAATCACCACATTCCTTTCAGATAAACACTTCTTCATATTAGACACATGAAAAGTATTATGAATAGCCTTAAGCTCATCATGCAAGTATAACTTATAAGCCACCAATCCAATCCTTTGGATAATCTTAAATGGTCCAATATATCTTGGGCTCAACTTTCCTCTCTTTACAAAACGAATCACTCCTTTCCATGTAGATACCTTCGACATAACCATGTCTCCTACTTCAAATTCTAATGGTTTCCTTCGGTTATCAACATAACTCTTTTGTCTACTTATGGCAGATAACAAACGCTTCTTAATTTGCACAATCTTTTCAGTCGTCTCAAATATCATTTCAGGCCCAGTCAATTTACTTTCTCCTACCTCACTCCAACACACTGGTGATCTACACTTTTGTCCATACAAAGCTTCAAATGGAGCGGCTTTAATACTAGCATGATAACTGTTATTGTACGAAAATTCAACCAATGGCAAATGATTATCCCAACCATTTCCAAACTCAATGACACATGAACGAAGCATATCCTCTAACGTTTGAATCGTTCTCTCACTTTGTCCATCAGTTTCCAGATGATATGTTGTACTTAAACATAACTCCGTTCCCATCGCTTTCTACAAAGACTTCCAAAATTCTGAAGTAAACCTACTATCACGATCAGAAATTATTGACAAAGGCACACCATGTCGACAAACAATCTCCTTCACATACACTGTTGTTAACCTCTCCATACTATCCGTCTTCTTCATTGGCAAAAAGTGTGTAACACCCCCAAATTTACACAATTCAATACATGGAAGACTTGTTGGTTTTACGGGATAGCACATTACTTACATCATAGACAACGCATAAAAATCGCGTCGTTTAATAATAAAAGCATTTCCATTCATAAATATCAAATTTACATAGGTCCCAAGTCATTGTATTTCATACAAGTTTTACAAAGCATTTGAATGGAAATTGTTATTTAAGTGCGGGCCATGAATTCTTGTTGTCTTCCCGAGAATTACCTTCAAGTACCTGAGATAAAACATGTTAAAAGAAAAGGTCAGCAAAAACTCCGAGTGAATTCATAGAGTTTAATAAAACCATCAATATATCATCGGTATATAATTATTACGGAAAATCATTTTGTACAAATCATTGTAATAGGCCATAAAATAGCCAAATTCATTTTATACAAATCCTTATTAAAAATCGTAATATAGGCTTTTGCCTTCAAAATCATTATACGAACCATTGGCGTAAAAACATCATACTATACGTTTTATAACGTTGTATAAAGTTAAATAAAAACCGTTATATCGATATGGTTATATAAAACCAAAACACGAACATAATATCAATAATAAGACCCTGTATTGCTAGTCAGGCAATATATCGTAATTCAATGCATAAAGCAGTATTTTCGTTATTTGGATTATTACAAGCCGCATGACATTGTTACCTTACTTCAACAAACAACGGGTAGCTAACCCGAAACTCAATTTGCCCATCTAAATTAGCGCGTCGTCACAATAATCACGCTTGTGTAAATCTTCTCATACATAAATTTTCTTACCAATCAATGTGGCACGACGGGGATCAACCGTCAAGGCGCGAACTGGGGTGATCGTCCCCAAATAGTACTATTATATGCATAATCGTCTACCAAATCCTGGTAGTTTACAATTCATGCTAATGGGACTTTTAGTGACATAACCTAACTTTAATAATCCATTTCATTTCATACATCGGGTCATATAATCATTCATCGGGTCATACAATCATTCGGGTCCAAATCAATAAACAAACAATTGGGACAACTAGTGTCCTATTTCATAAAAACTAACATGTTATCTCCCTCGCGGGTTTATAAAATATTTCATAAAAACATTTAAAAGAGTTTGAGGCTATGAGCTCACGTTGACGTGGGAATGTGGTTATCAGCGATTTGGATGTACGGTACGTGCTTCAATCACGGAAACCTATATAAATAATAATCAGTCTTAGACTTTTGTCCAATGAGTTTATCAAAATATTAATTATGTATACATATGATGATTTTATACATATGATGATGATCAAGTGAGTTTATACATTCTCATTTACTCATTTTAGTGTTATGTATTGGTAACTTTTATACTAGTTTACTAGTTTTACCTATTTACATGTTTTAGGTCCAATAAGCCTATTATAAGTCCATTACCTTAAATTAGACCATTTTATACTTTCAGTATCAGTATTATACTTTACATGTTGGGCCCAAGTGGGTTAAGCCCAATAAGTAAATTTATAAGTGTTAAGCCCATTTAGTTGGATTAATAGTCCAATAATGCTAATTTAGCCCGTTAATGTCCGTATGTTATATAGTTTGGGTTTTATTGGTTTTTATTTGTATTAAGTACTTATATATCAGTATATGACTTTTAAAAAGTTTACATTAGACGGGTCCGATCGTCTAAGTTTTAATTGACGAAAAACGTTAATTTTACGGTACTAGCTGAAAAGACGTAAAAATCATGTTTATAGTTTTTATAACTTATAAATCTTACTTACTATTTTTATATAATGTACATTTATGTATCCTTATACATATTTATATAAATGAAATATATAAGTTAGTGGGTTTTAATTTCACATTTTATACTATATTATTTTGAGTGCTTATATAATACTATTAAACTTTAATTTCACAAAATCTGATTTTTAGTTTCACTTTCACCATTTTTATCATATCTTGAGTTCTATAAGGAGATAGAAGCTCATTTTTGGATGACATAAACTTCATATTATGTGCTACAAATAAGTTAGTTATAGCTACTGCTCAATAAATATCTAAGTATCTTTAACAGTCCCTACAAAATAGACTATTCAGATTGGTATACTAATTTTGTTTTGATCATATCTCGCTGATTTTGATGATTCCATTGCATGGCCAACTCTCACATGTGTATAACACCTAATACTTACTGTATATTGATTCCACTTTACCATTTTATCTGTTTAACATTTGGTTACTTACTGTTTTTTTACAGCCATCATATTTAAGCAAGATTTTAACCTTGTTACATATGGTTTTCCATCTTTTAACCATATTTATCAACACTTGATCCCCGCAAAATATTTTTATCATCATATATTCATCATATACATATACAATAGGAAAGAAAATACAAGATTACATAATCAAAATAACAAGAGGATAGGAAGAACAATCTCTATACCACCATTAGTGATGAAAAGATGAGGTTTTTGATGAACAAGACTTGGTTCTTGTTATCAAATCTTCAACTTTAGCAAGGAAACTTCTTGGGTCCTTTGGATAGATGAACACCTCCATGAATTCAGCCGTTTAACCTTATGAAAACCCCTTTTCAAAGGTTAAGATCACCTCCAATCTTCATATCTTCAAAGGTTCTTCATCATATGTGTGAATAACATATGATTTCATGGTTAAATCAAGATCAAATGGGTTATTTAGGGTGAGAGTGGGACGAATTTTTGAGAGAGAAGTGGGAGGATGAGAGTGGTTTGCATGTATGTGTTTTGGAGAAATGGTTTGGTTAGATGGTTTTGTGGTTTGGTGTAGCTTACAAGTTAAGCTCAAGTTAACATGTGTAGCAACTTGTAACCACAAGTTGACACCTCATGGGTGTGGTGGAGCTACTTGGCCGTCCCATATAGTGGGGTGGGGCAAAACTTGTTTTGTCTCATCCCACTAATTTACGGGTATTCCTTGATTCTAGTTTCCTCGATTTGCGTGCCCTCGGGTCGTTTTACGAAAAACGTTTTTATAAATTATGAATCAACGGCACAAAACGAATCTAATAAAAATTGTCTTATCAAAAACGGAGTTCAAAAACGTAAATACGTAATACTAAGGTTTCCAGTTTAGTCGTAAAGGACGTTAAATTATAATCGTAAGTCCTAATCTCTTCTCGTAAATTTGTGAGTTTATGAACCAACACAAATTTAAAATCTCAAAATAATATTCACGGATAAATTTATTTTCTGAAATGTCGGACTGTCACCAAAAACTGTGTATGTAAACGTAAGCACGTAACGTAGAATCCTCCGGTTTAGACGTAGTCGATGCTACTTCAAGACGTAAATCCAAATTTCTTCCCAAAAATAAGTGAGTTCATAATATAACATTAAAATAATGTTTTAAATAACACTTGAGAATAAAATATCAACCATAAATTGACGGATTGTCACAAAGTGAACAGACTTTGTCAATCTATCTACAATCACCCATATCATATTACTACCACTTGCAGTCCTTGGCAAACCTATCACAAAATCCATAGTAATATTCTCCCATTGCCACTCAGGAATCTCAGGTTGCACTAATAATCCAGACGGTTTCTTATGTTCAGCCTTCACCTTCGCACAAGTTAAACACTTATTAACATACTGTGCTATATATGCCTTCATATTCGGCCACCAATAAACTTTCTTTCGATTTGATACATCTTGTCCAATCCAGGATGTATTGAATACTTCGACTTATGAGATTCATTCATCACCAAATTTCGCATTCTTAAAGAACCTTCCTCAGACGGACACAATGGTAACCAAATTCTATTCTCAAAATACCTCAATCCATTTGACCTTACTTCAAACAATGGTTTAAACATTCTACCCAAATTTTCTGCCTTAACATTCTCTTCCTTCGAACCATTAGTTTGGGCTTTCAATATCGCTTCTGTCAAATCCACACTTTCCATCATTACCAAAGCTCTAACTCTTATAGATTTATCCCTTTCCTTCCTACTAAGTGCATCAGCTACCACATTCGCTTTACCAGGATGGTAACGAATCTCGCAGTCATAATCACTCAGCAACTCAACCCATCTCCTTTGCCTCATATTTAATTCTTTTTGATCAAAAATATATTACAAACTCTTATGATCAATGAACACCACACCATGGTTCCATACAAGTAGTGTCTCCACGGCTTCAAAGCAAAAATCACAGCCCCAAGTTCTAAATCATGCGTAGTGTAATTCTCTTCATGCTTCCTCAATTGTCTCGATGCATATGCTATTACTTTCTCCCTTTGCATCAACACAGCTCCAAATCCTTTATGAGACGCGTCACAGTACACTACAAAATCCTCAGATCGTTCTGGTAAAGACAATATCGGCGCAGAACACAACTTATCCTTCAACGTACTAAATGCAGACTCCTCTTCCAATCCCCATTCAAACACTCGATTCTTTCCCGTAAGCTTAGTCAACGGCTTAGCAATTAGCGAAAACTTCTCGATAAACCTTCTATAATACCCAGCTAAACCAAGAAATTGGCGAAATTCAGTCGGCGTCTTTGGCACTGACCAATCCTTAATTGCCTCAATCTTAACAGGATCCACACGAACACCTTCACTATCAATCTCGTACCCCAGAAATTGCACTGATTTCAACCAAAATTCACACTTAGAAAATTTCGCATACAGCTTCTCTTTCTTCAACAGTTCCCAAATTATCCTCAAATGCTTCTCATGTTCTTCTTCACTCTTGGAGTAAATGAGAATATCATCAATGAATACGATAACAAACTCGTCCAAATACGGCTTGCATACACGATTCATCAGATACATGAATACAGCAGGCGCATTCGTTAACCCAAAAGGCATCACTTGAAATTCAAAATGTCCATATCGAGTATGGAAAGCTGTTATAGGAATATCTTCTTCCCTGACTCACAGTTGATGATACCAAGACCTCAAATCGATCTTCGAGTATACACTAGACCCTTGTAACTTATCAAACAAATCATCAATCCTCGGCAGTGGATACCTATTCTTGACAGTCAATTTGTTAAGCTCTCTATAATCAATACACATTCTAAAAGAACCATATTTCTTCCTAACAAACAAAACAGGAGCACCCCACGGAGACGAGCTCGGTCTATTAAATCCCTTATCCATAAATTCCTTCAATTGATCAGATAATTCTTTCATTTTAGATGGAGCTAAACGATACTGTGCACGAGCAACTGGCGCAGCTCCCGGCACTAAATCAATACGAAACTCTACTTCACGATGCGGCGGTAATCCTGGCAAATTTTTAGTGAAAACCGCATAATACTCTCTAATCACAGGCACATCCTCCAATTTCCTTTCATTCACACCATCATTACTTATCTGTGCAAGAAACACATCACAACCTGCTTTAATATACCTCATCATCTTTAAACAAGAAACAACTGTCAAACGGGAAGTACATTCATCTCCTTTCACAGTCAATACCCTATTACTTAGTGGTATCTGAACTAATCTTTCTCCACAAACAATCACTGCACCATTACCAACTAACCAGTCCATGCTAATAATCACGTCAAAAGATCCTAATTCTATAGGCATCAAATCAATACTAAACACATAATTACCTAACTTCAAGGAACAACCTTTCAGTATAGAATTAGTGCTTACAACCTTACCAGCAACTAACTCCACCTTATAACTAGTTGTCAATCTCACTGGTTCTCTATACAATAGCTGACTGAATCTAACATCTACGAAACTTCTATCGGATCCAGAATCAAATAACCCACTAGCATAACAAGCATCAAGTAAGAACGTACTAGTCACCACATTCGGCCCTTGAGGTTTGTCAGCATCTCCCACGACATAGGTTGGAGCAGCAATCCCAGCAGCAAGAGCAGCAACATTGCCTCCCTGTCGTATGCCAACCCTCGGACAGTTCCCTTGCTTATGTCCATGACCTCCACATCCAGAACAGTTAACTACCTTAACAACATTGGCTCCAGTGGCTACACCCTTGTTTGTACAATCTGCCATCTTATGTTCGACCTTCCCACACTTGTTGCAAGCAGGTGGACAAATCCCAACATAATACAGATTACACCGACCACACTTTGGATTCACCTTGTTACCTTGATTTCTAGTGGCAGCACGAACACCATCATTCCTTCTCAAATTGTATTGCTGATTCCTATTTGGTCCTTGGTTATTGTTATTACGATAACCACCACGATTCTGCCCTTGGTTTGAGTGTGCAGCTTCCCACTTTCTCTTATTCCCCTCAATAATACTATCCTTTCGATCCTACAGCTTTACATCCATTAAAGCATGAGCCATTTGAACAACTTCATCAAATGACTTGTGTTTCGACGATGTATTATCTCCCTTGATATTACTTGATAAACCTCTGATGTACTGCTTCATCTTCTTACGGTCATCAACAAACGCATCAGGACACATCAAACATAAATAAGAAAATCTCCTTGTATAAGTTACAACATCATTATTTCTCAGCACCAAATGCCTCAATCATCCTCCAACTGACCTAACTCTTCCTCAGGACAAAACTTAGCAGTTAACAGTCCCTTGGTCACAGTCTATGTTCTAGAATTAGCTTCAACCAATCCTACAGTAGCTACTTGACTATTCCACCAGCTTAATGCATCATCCTGAAAAGTAGCTGTAGCAAATTTCACCTTACTAGATTCTGAACATCCACTGATTTCAAAAGTACTTTCAATCTTCTCAATCCACCTCCTTAATTCCAAAGCACCACCAGTACCACGAAATTGGGTAGGTCCACATTTCATGAAACTAGCACAAGAACATTCCTTTTGAACCTGCTGAACAGCAGCATTACCTCCAACTTGTCCAGTAGCATTTCCTCCCGCTTGTTCATCAGCATTACCTCCAACCTGACCAGCATCATTCCTATTCTCAGCATCTTGGTTCCTCGCAGCACGTTCAGCTTCCAGTGATCTAGCGATAACTTGCTCAATCATGGTGTTAACAATAGCAGTTGTCAATTTAGGCGGCATGTTTTTAGGAAAACTAACCAAACAACAATTTAGTACAGTCAGAAAAATGCATCCCAACACCTTCCTTCCTTCTTGTGATAACATAGAAGAAAAAGAACAAGTAATTATTCATATCAAGATAAGAAGAAGAATTTCTCTATCAAGATGTAACATGGATACTACATGCACCAACAACACATTTCAGAATGACGCATTAACCAATTCACAAAAGAACTAATAAGCAAATCATAAGTCATGAAGGTAATTTGGATTGCGTTGGAAAATTTCCACAAAAATGTGACAAGTAATGTCACTACAACCCTTCATCACGGCAAACTTAAAAGTCATTAAGTTTCATCACAAACTACAGTACGAGTCTACATAAGTTCTGTTGAGTCTTAGGATCTAGACTCATCTGGGATATATATAACAATGATTGTAATAAGCACAGCGGAACATAAAGAACCCAATCAAAGTTATGAACAAGGCTTTCTTATTCATAAAATACTAATAAGCTAGTACTACTCCTGGTGCCTAATAGGCTTGACACAAGAGAACGCACACACACCTTTAGTTTACATTGTATATCAATCAGTGAATAACCATGTGTGCCTAACCCTCTTTATATAATAGAGGTACTAGGGTTACGTCAAAACCCTAGCTTACTTACTAAGTTAACTATTTATTATTAAGTCCTTCATCTTCTTTTGTTATATCAACTCAAGATATATAAATCCCAACAATCTTTCCCTAGTTGATTTGACAAAACCAGTAAGCAAAAGCTTCCCCTGAAGCTAATATAGATGAAGTCTTAAGCTTCCCCTCGATCTATGCATTCTACCCCTTTTTGTCACATCAACTCAAAAGGGATCGTCTTCCCCTTAAGAAGTGCGTGTCGAATCCATTAGGCTTCCTTGGAGTGATCACTGATGAATAAAATCAAGTATAACAAATTTTATGAAGAAGTGAAATATCCCAAACTTGTGTCTTATATCATCTCAGTTTTTATTACATGGGACTGATAACCCCCACAACTATAAGCCAGCTGTTAGCTATAACAATATATTTAATCCAACGATAAGGTGTATTGCTCACCAATAGTTTTTGGTATATGGGAACTGGTAACCTTCACAAGTATGAGCCAGTTGTAAGCTGTAACAATATATTTAGTCCAAAGAAAAGGTGTATTGCTCACCTAATTGAGATATAAGAAGATAACAAGTTTGTGAAAATCAACTCCAACATCAAATAAGCAATAATCAACTGTCTTCGTCAAGAAACCATAACTCACCAGTATGAACCATAAGCGAACCATCTCTTGCATCTTAAACTCAGTAGTACAGATCATCCACTCATTCAGTGTGAAAAAGACATGCTTATTACAATAACATGTAATAAAATGTCTTTGTATAATTCTTTTAATCAATATATGCATGGCGATCACATGCAATGGCCGATAGTCTCAGTGAGCTCTGACGGATCAACCAGAAACCACTCGATGCTTATGATCATGGTAATTTTGTGATGATCATATCATGAACTATTTGGTATCATATGCCCCCCAAATATTTGTAAAAGAGCGTGTAACTGTTCCAATCAAGAATTATAACATAAACTGAACGTTTGAAATAAACTATATACCTCTTCATTGTTCAAGATCACCAATAGGAACGACCAGGAGGAAACGACTAGGAGTAACTGACCAGTAGAACCCGACCAAGAGGAACCGACCAGTAGCAAGAAATAACCAATCAGGAGCATCTCAAAAACCCTTCTTTTTTTGTTTCTTTTTTTTCATTTTTTTTCTATATATATATATATATATATATATATATATATATATATATATATATATATATATATATATATATATATATATATATATATATATATATATATATATATATATATATATATATATATATATATATATATATATATATATATATATATATATATATATATATATATATATATATATATATATATATATATATATATATATATATATATATATATATATATATATATATATATATATATATATATATATATATATATATATATATATATATATATATATATATATATATATATATATATATATATATATATATATATATATATATTTTACATGCTGTCACCACACTGTCGCTGAAATTGTTGCTAACACTAGTATCAAATAATCTCCCATCAATACTTTACTGATACTTTTCCCTGTCACTAATCTGTTGCTGCCTCTGTCATTGTGTTGGCACTTACAATATATATGGACGGGAAAAAAATGTAAAACCCAATATGTGTCCAGCCCATACATAGTATCCATAGTCCATGTCGTGACATATATTGTTAATATAAAGAATATATGGACACCCCATGCAAATACCACGTCAATATTTAATTAGTGCCCATGAATCAAAAAAATATGGAAAGAAAATGGTATCCCTAACCACACATGATATCCTCCATATTTTTTTGTGTGTATCTATTGATTGACTAACTGTTTCCAAAAGTTCACACGTCTTTGTTGATATCCTTATTTTTAGGATAGACACGTTTACCACTTAGACCATATCAACCAAAAATTTTGCCCATAAAATCTCGTCCAGTATATAACAAAAACTTGTCATGCATATTTTTGGAACAAACAATTACCATATATCACGCCAATATATATGTCCATCCGTATCATTTATTTAAAAACTATTATCCGAGCCAGAGATCCAAATCCATCTCAAGAATCCTTATTTAATAACAATAACTCCATGACCAGACTATGATCATGACTAATGTTCTTTGTATGCACGTAACAGATAGTATAAACAGAAAAAGTACCTCACGTGATTATCTTGGACCACATGTTTCTTGTCTCTTGGTATCAACACAAACGTCACCTCCTGTTTGTGGACCAGACCACATACTCCCAATAGTACTTATTGAGCCAACAGTACGAACCATACCAATAGACTTTTGTAGTCGTTTATGATTCCTTGTTGCTTCTTTCGTGCAAAAGTCATCACACAATAAAACCAAGAAAAAACAAGGACGTGATCTAAAGTTAGGGTTTACATAAAACCCTAATATCAAAAATAGAAAATCACAGCAGCCATAAACATGTCACCTTAGATCATACTAGGGTTCATAGTTGATTCAAGAATCAACTCACCAAGTCTAGTATAATCATATCACGAGCACAACAGCAT
The DNA here is from genome assembly GCA_025667525.1 of Glebionis coronaria. Classification (NCBI taxonomy): domain Eukaryota; kingdom Viridiplantae; phylum Streptophyta; class Magnoliopsida; order Asterales; family Asteraceae; genus Glebionis; species Glebionis coronaria. The sequence continues at coordinate 1,005,815 of JANFOE010000109.1, forward strand.
CAAGAAACATTAGCCTCATCAAAGAACAAGCAGCAACATCACACTAACAACATATGAACAGCAGCAACAATCATCTAGGGTTTATTGGGAAAACCCTAGATCAGCAACTTTATTTATATAAAAACAGAAAATACTAACGAAAACCTTGTAGATCAACCAGATCGAGAGCCAACAAACTCTGATACCACTTGTTGAGTCTTAGGATCTAGACTCATCTGGGATATATAACAATGATTGTAATAAGCACAACGGAATATAAAGAACACAATCAAAGTTATGAACAAGGCTTTCTTATTCATAAAATACTAATAAGCTACTACTACTCCTGGTGCCTAATAGGCTTGACACCAGGAGAACGCACACACACCTTTAGTTTACATTGTATATCAATCAGTGAATAACCATGTGTGCCTAACCCTCTTTATATAATAGAGGTACTAGGGTTACATCATAACCCTAGCTTACTTACTAAGCTAACTATTTATTATTAAGTCCTTCATCTTCTTTTGTTATATCAACTCAAGATATATAAGTCCCAACAAGTTCTATTACAACAAGGATAATAAAAACAACATAAAGAATTAAACATCAAATCCCCACAGCTTCTTGTACATCGGCTCATCATCACTGCTGCTATCGTCTTCCTCAGATTCTTCTTCCACTTTTTCCTTTCCCTTTCGACTACCTCCTTCACTTGGCTTCACCAACACCTGAGCTTCAACCTGACTCGGCACATCACGAATCACTACACCTTGACTAGGAAAAGATCTCATAGGCAAACCCCACGCACTCAACCTTGCATTCCTTTCTTGCTCCTTACGTAATCTTTCAACTTGCCCACTCAAATTCAACACCATAGATCTTAATCTAACAACTTCATCCATTTCCCTTGCCCTAACAAACTCTGATCTCCTCACACTACCAACAAACCTGTCAACTTTTTCTCATTCTGCTCAAACCTCCTAATCACACGGGTCTTAACCAAATACCTTTCAAACAAAGACCTAACAAACTTCTTAAGAAACCAGAAAATATCATCATAAGACCTAGGACCTGGACAATAAACCTTAGATATGCCATCATGAATAGATCAAGCACTAGCAGGACTACTCGACTCAACAGGAACATCACCCTTAGCAAATGCAATTCCAGGCAAACTGCTAATATAGGCATCACAAGTAGGCGTCGAAGAACGAACAACAGGTCCTTGATAATCTAGAATAGTCTGTGGCACAACATTCACCCTTGGAACATAACTACCTTGTATCAATTCAGGCTCTGTCTGACCAACTGCAGTAGGTGAAATCCTATCATGTAAATACTCAAAAGGCTCCTCATCGTCACTAGCACCAAAGTTATCTACTTTCTCACCGTCCAATACATTAGTCATATCAATCCATCCATCCTCACGAGGTAAACCAACCATTTTCTACAATTATAAGGGTTCAAGGATACTTAAGGTCATTGTTAATAAAATAAAAATTAGTATGCAATGCTTATGCAAATGTCATACGTAATCCATGCTATGCAACACAATGCAAATGATGTTTATGCAATGCTCGCAAAAAAAATGATACTGACAAGCACTCAGCGTACTTTCAATAATTCCAATACAATATCGTAGTATTTACTTAATAAATACTTGGGAAATCATTTCAGTTATGAGGGATACATCTAAAATGCAAAACAAAACTAAAAGTGATCTTACCGGAGCGTTGCAGAGGAGTTGTGTGCTTTTGAAGAATAAATACTTTTGACACCAAAGTTATAATTTAGGACAATTTTAAAAATCGACCCAGTTCTCTATAACTTGCAGCTCTGATACCAATCTCTAACACCCCCAATTTACATTGCGCAGCGGAAATACACAATTGGGTGCTAGACACAAGCATCATCACACAAGGTATATTGAACGACTCAAAATAGAGACGTTTACACATAAATATAAACAAGATTTTCATAAAAGGTCTAAAACATAAATTTCATCCCATAATTGTACTAAAACGACACCAGAGTAAAGCGTTTAGTCCCCATGGATCTCGACCAACAACCAACACAAGTTTAGTACAGTACACAAACATAAAATAAATTGTTCAACAGTAAAGGTTAGAAATAGTTTTTAGACCAAGATTCTTCCAAAAGCCAAGCCACAACCTCCACAGCAAAGCTCCATCCTCCATCACTTCATATTACCTGAAACACATGCTAAAACGGGTCAACAATAATGTTGAGCGAGTCTATAGGTTTATCAAATCACATTTGAACACAAGAATAAAATAAATCATAATCATTTATAGAATTGTCGTACACACAATCTATATTCAAGGCAATAACAAACATTATATTTAAGCTCATGACACCGCCCCTTAACCAAATAGTCACCCACGCCAAATGCTGGCATGACTAGAATAAAACCATTGCCCCTCTAGGGTATCAGTTGCTAGAATACCACATTCTTATTCCCGTATATTATCCTTCCCAAAGGTTACTCAGCATAATACCCTGGTCTCAGAGAGGGTGGTCAACCCAATAGTACTATCATTAGAATAAGCGGCTATTCCCGACTCACAACATCAAGTCGGAAGATAGTTAACGGCTCATGAATTTAGGGTCTTTAGCAACAAGGTACTCAATACAATGTAAACAACTTAGGCAACATTCGGGTCCAACAATTACTCATGACTTATGTTCATTTATTTTCAAATAGCATGTATCCCCCTCGCGGGTATAAAACATTTAGTAACTAGCATAAAAAGCGAGGCTACAGACTCACCTTCGTATAATAGATCTAGTGAGATGATCGTCAATGATAATGGATGCCTTTCAAACACGAGAACCGCTACCTATCAAATAAGGCGCGTTCATTAATAATGACTCGAGAAATAAATCATACATAACAACATCAAACTCAAACTCATAAAATCACGAGAGACTCGAGAGAAAACAATATAAATAACTTCATTACACTCTTCTACACGTTTACTTTACCATTTTACACTTTTAACAAAGTCCGCCGGTACAATAACTTCATTATACTCTTCTACACATTTACTTTACCATTTTACACTTTTAACAAAGTCCGCCGGTACATACTACATGTACTAGCTTATTTACCCCTTTTAGACTTATCCATCGTTTATGAAACGACTCGATAAACTAACTTACTATACATAGAAAGTCCTGCTACAATTTTATCAAATGAAATTACTTTTAAAGTCCTTTACTCGACTCATTTTCAAACTACAAAATCCGGACATATTTACGTTAATTTTTCATACAACCGTTTTAACTTCTTTAAACGACTCCGTTTACAAAACCGACACTCGGGTTTTAAAATAAACTCACCCTCTAAGGTTAACACTTCATTATCAATAGGTTAAACATTTCAAAACTTCAGTTTATAATCTCCGAGATTCGATCCAAATATCGACAACAACTATATGTAGTGCTGATACTCGTCTCCCAGTACACGAATAATCAAAACATCATAACTTTGCGCTCGTTTGGAGCTAGAAGCTCTACTTTATATCAAATCGAAGCTAATCAAATTATCTACAACCCTAGGCTATAAGTTAAGCCATTATCAAAACATAAAAATCCCGAATTTACAGTTTACTTACTTTTATAAAATGACCATCAAAAACTTGTATAAAATCACCTTTTTGACCAAAACCAACCACGAAAATGTTCATCCCAACAATCTAACATCATCATACATCAAATATAACATTCAAATCATCATAAAAATTAAAACCTTTAGATCAAAATCAAGTTTTTAACAAAATTCTTGCAAGAATCACCATTGATCATGCTAAAAACACCATACATGATCATGGCTTTCACTACCAACATGAAAAAAATAAAAACCCTTGCATGTATGAAATTCTTACACCAAAATGATCCTTGTTCAATTCTAAGATAGGGACTTTGATTAGTTTTACTCAAATCATTCTCAAAATGAAGCAAAAATTGAAAATGTGTGGGTTTGTGGGTTGGGTGGAAGTCACGGCTAAAGAAAAAAGAGAGAGAGAGAGAGTTGAAATTTTTTTTGAGTGGGATTTGTGAATGTGTGTTTTTATTTTTGGCTTATATATAGTGCTTGAGGGACTATTGTTGTAATTTTACAATAGTTATGGCTCAAAATGAAAATAGTTAGCTAAAAAGCGGAAAATAACTATTAGTCAATTTTGAAAATATTTACGGGGCTCGGGTTTCATAAAGATACTTTTAAAAATTTAAAACGTACCTCAAATATAATAATATCGACTCCCGACTCGACTTAACACGTCATTTAAAATAAAACGTCAAAAATGACAAAAATCGTACAACCGACCATAAAACGTAAAATATTTGGCATCCATCGACATTGAAATTAGGTTTTTGCCTAGTATAAAAATTAAGTTCGTCTCGATTCAATTCGAATTGATTAAGGTTGAAAGTGTGACTCAGTCGTTCTTGGTGAATAAAAAGAAAATGTCGTTGATTATCTATAACTAATTAAAAAGTAAATGCGAAAAGTAAAAAGAATAAACTAAAGACGAATGACAAATAGTAAAGAAACGTAAAACAAGACGAATATTAAATACTAAAAATTAAAACGATATTAAAACGAATATTAAAACAAATATTAAAAGAAACAATTAGCAAAAGTAAAAGCGAAAATAAAAAAAATAAAAATAAACTTTTCGAATTGAAGATAAAACTTGCTTAAATAAAAATGAAAGAAATTGAATTATAAAACTATTTTAAAAAGAAACGAAACAAATAATAAAACGTAAATTAAAATAAAACAATTAATAAAAATAAAACTAAAAGAAGAAATTAACTATCGACTCGAAAATAAAGTTTACTTAATGAAAAAGGAGAAAATAAAACTAAGATGGTACTTTAAAGCTAAACGAGGCAAAACCTAAAGCGGGTACTAAATAAAAGATAAAACTTGAACTTTACGAAAAAATATTAATTTTAAAATTAGACGAAAAATTCAACTAAAAATACGTAACTTTCAGAAATAAAATCGGAACATTCCAGATTAAACTAAACAATTACGAAACAAAATAATAAATAAACAAGCCAACAGGCAGCTAGCTCAAGCTAGCAACCTACTAGCTCAATTAGGCGAAAAGAAAAAGACAAGCAACCAACCAAGCATGACAAATGGTCGCAATATCCTAGCAAGAGTAAACTATCGGAATAATGATGTTAATATATATCGGAATGATGATGTTTAAGAAAAAAGTATCGGAATGTCTTAAAAAAGAAGTATCGGAATATTAGATCAAAATTCTATCGGAATATGTAAGTCAAAATTTGGGCAGCATTTCGTCACAATAAGCCATATACCCGATCGCAAAGTACGATGCCAGGGGCGATCGCAACCTACGATCGGAATAAGTGATCGGAAAAACTATCACAATAAGCTGTCACAATGTCAAAACCCTATTATGATGGAAAAATCACAATATTCGGATGGAGTACAATAAGATAAAAATCAAATAAGCACTTTTCAAAAACTTAACCAAAACAATAATAAGAAGAATAAAGTAGGCTACGAATTTAAAAACTTTCAAGATGCAAAATAAGCAAAATTTAAAAATTGAACTAAAAGAAAAAGATTAAACTTTTGAAAAGATAAAACCTTTAAAGACACTTAAATGAAAATAAGCTAGACACCAATTAAGCAAAAAGCACAATAAGCTAAGACCATGAATCACACGAAAATGATAATAACAAAAAGATAAGAACTTTAATCAAATTAAACATAAAGATGAAAACTTTAAGATTAATCAAACAAGACAGTAGCTTTTTAAAAAAACAAGAAGAGAAGAATGAGATGATTATGAAAAACTTGAAATGAAAGATGAAGATTAAAGATTCAAAAGTGCAAGAGTAATGAAAAAGCTTGAAAAACATTAAGAAAAACTAGAGAGAGAAAGTGAAAACTAGAGAGAGAAAGTAATCTACTCCTACTCCTATACTAATCTAACTAACCACCTCCTAATGACACATTAGGAGGGTATTTATAGGAGGAGTAAAATATTGGTGCTTTCTCCTTCTTTCTTCTTGTCTCGACTCGATTTAAATTCTTTGTCTTTCTGAACGTCGTCTCGGGATTTGTCGATATAATTTGAACTCGTCTTATAATTTTCTTCTTTAGTTAGACTTGGTTCTTCGACTTCATTAAACATCCGTCTTTAGACTTTTTCTTCGATAAATCTTCATAATAGGTCTTGGACTTCCGTTCTTTTTGCACTCTTGATCTTTTGACTTCGTCTTTTCTCGTTTTCTTCGATAAAAGCCCGTGTTTTCTTCCATTTTCATCTTTTGGTCCTAAAACACAATAAAAACACTGTAATAACCCGAAATTTTAAATCAACATTTAGACCAAGTTCTAATACTATTTTTAATATTTGGACCAATATTTATTAATCGAATTTTATTTGTCATGTTCTTTCGACGAATAATATTGAACTCTCGACTAACCGGTAAGGTTAAGGCTTTAACTTGTTGAGTACGTATCATTTATTAATTATTGGCAAAGTCTATGCCCGTCATTGACCGTAAATATTGTCGTTATGACATAGAAATATTTTATATTGTCGTCGTTTTATTTTTTTGTTTTACGAGCATTATTCGTTATTTACGTTAAACCTTTAGGCGACATTCGTTTATATAATGCGTTAATGTATTTTAAATCTTAATCCCTCGATTATATATCAAAATATAAATGTTCTCCGAATGTCAAATATTTTTAAATTTTTATATCGAGCGTTTATTTTTCGTGTCTAACGCATATCTTTCAAATCGCGTAACTTTTAAAATATCGGGCTTCGATAAATACCCGCTTTAACAAATTGTGGGGCAAGATTTATTATAATCCTACCCCACTCAAACAAATTACACGTCTCATACCACACGACATATGTCTTATGGAAGAATTATTGATCCTTTCAAATGGACACATGTTCTACTCATTTTGCATGTTGACATATGCATACTCTTCCTAGATCATTTCTTGAATAACTAGCACACACTTTTATCTACCTTTATCTCTATGTTGGCGTGTACATCAAAGACAAAAAAGCACATCACTTTCATCCTTAATAAATACTATTATTGAGGGTTAAAGCATGTATAATCATAGCAAATCTTCTTGTGCTTAAACAACATTATCAAATCATATCTATTTGGAGGACCAAGGGGTTGATATTGGAGCTTATACAAATAGCTAAAAACATGAATAAAACTTGGTTGGATTGGTGTTAGCCATGGCTATGGAAGTTTGTATAGTAGGATGATGTAATTGGTGTATCCATACTTTTGTTTCTTCACTTGGATTGAAGGTCTACATAATCTTTTTTCATTTGGATCTTTTTATTTGATTTCATATATTACTTGATCTTATATATTCTGAAAATATATTTATATTGGTTGATTAATAGGAATTTGGACATTGTATATGCATATTTATATTGAAATCATGACTGACTAGCACTATGTATATAATATTGAAAGATAATTTATGATCAGTGGGAAAAACGAAATAACTTGTAACATTAATAGGTTTTGGTTATTGGGACCTGACATATTTAGATAGAGGGTTGTTTTGTGATTATTTCTCCGGGTATCTCGTCCCGTGACGATTTTTAGAAAGTGTGATATGACCAAAATACGAAACAAGTTCAAAATATGACCTGCTGTAAAGATGGGTTGTTTTCTCATAAAAATCGTATACTGACCTATGATTATGTAAAACTAAAAGTTGTAGATAATATCATGAAGAACCAGAATCAATTGAATAGTTTACCAGATCCTTACGATTTGGAAATGGCGACCAAAATGGTGGAAACGAGATTGACAGACAAAAACAACCAACTCTCCTATGTGATAAAATGGGTAAATGAGCTATGATAAGTATAAATTAGAGGTAATTGGAATTATAATATGTAAACTACGTAAGTTAAGAATGAATTTGATAAAAATAACTCATCTTTATTATTTACGGTTTAGGAGAAACGACCTAATCTACGATGGATGCCAAGAAATTGCACGAATTAGACTATATTAAATTAACGTTTAACGTGACAATTTTTATGTAAACTTATCGAGAAGTCGAGAACCGTTTATATACTGACATTTACGAAACCCGAGACTCGACCAACGTGAGATATTAAGTCGTCAATGTTTGGAGGCGTTTTAGAACCTGAAAACCATGAAAAGTGGACTTGGGCCACAAAAGCCCAACTCACACTTATAATGGCTATTGGGCCATTGTTAGGCCTGAGATTTATAATATGTTTAGATTTTAATATTGAGATTGACATGGAATAAAGTCACAATAACTTGTAATGGGCCACTAATGGTTTTAATGGGCTTAATGGTCATAATGAGACTTTATATGGTAAATTGTTCTAAAAGTCTTAAGAAAAGTTTTATAAAACTTATACAATGTCCAAACTTACTGAAGTGAACTATTTACATATATGTATGACTTATTTATAGTCTCGGACCTAAGACGCGTCTCGTTATTTTAGGTCTCGTTCGGTCATATGTCGATCATTGGGCATCTCGTTCTCGATCTACGAGTGATTGATATCTCATGAAGTTGTGTATCGACTATTGTTCGTTTCGTCCTTGATAAATGTGTGACTGTTATATCAGGTAAGTCTATAGCCTCGCTTTTATATTATCTTGTAAATGACTTTTAACCCGCCAGGGGGAATACATGTTGTTTTATAAAATGAACACAAGTTGTTTTTGGTATGCTGGACCCGAATATGATGATAAATGCCTAAGTACCATTGTCTTATGAAGTCCCTGAATTTCATGAACTGTTAATTACCTTGCGAGGTAAACTCTAATACATTTGATAGATCTATTTGGTTTGACAGCCTTATCCTAGGGTATGTATCCTTGTGATCACCTGAGAGGGATATAATGTATAAGAGGTCGCTGGTATATGACAATATTACCTTTCAGTAGGGGCACCGTATGTGACTCGGTTTGACGTGTTGGTTAACGTTCAGTTGCATGAGCTTAAGGCATTTATCGATATATATATATGACTTGTCTGTGTGACAAGCTTGATATGATTAAAAATTCTTGTGTTCAAATGATGATTTGCAAAACCTATAGACTTGCTCAACCATTGTGTTGATGTTTTTAAGCATGTATTTCAGGTAATCAAGATGGATAGCAGCGGAGCATGCGAGGAGGAAGTTGGTGCTTACTTGTCTAAAGTTTATACTATTTTCCATCCTTTGAAATGAACTAAATGACTTTTATGTCTTTGATGAATGTGATGTGTTGGTAACGGTTTTTGGGACTAAACGCTACTCTGATTTATATATTGGGATGGAAAACTTTTTAGAAAACATTGTATAATATTTTAACATCTCTTTTGAGGTCGTTGTCTATTATTGTGTGTGATGTGCTATGAGTAGCGCCCCAAAATGGTATTCCGCTGCGTGGTAATTTGGGGGTGTTACAAAATGGTAATCAGAGCCACAAGTTATAGAGAACTAGGTCGATTTTGAAAAACCTAAACTATAACTTTGGTGTGTTCTAAAAAGTTTTAAGCACGCTACTACTCCGCATGGCTCCGGTAAGGCTATTCTTGTATTACTTTATGATTGGTTGTGAATATGTGAACCTATGTGTATGTAAGAATGGTAATATGTATATGTATGAATATACTGTGGCATTTAAAGACATTGCGCGTGAAGCAATGGTCTTTGAATGATTGTCGTACATTTTATAATACGGTTTTGTATCGGATTTGGCCTCATCGCAAATCACCGATCTTGATGATTATGTATTATCTGAATACGAGTATGAAACTCATTTGATTTTTTGAGTATGTATATATTGTTTCGTAGTTTAGCGCATATCGACAAATTTAAGCTCGATTGTTGTTATCGCATCTTGATGTTCCATTTTAGGACATCCCCTTTTGAAACGTAATTTATTGATGTGATATTCATGTTCCAAGAACTTCTTATGATTTTGAAGAATCATTTACCCGAGGCGACATCTTCTATGTAATGCGATTTGTGATTTGATTTTATATGACTACTTTATTTGATGAAAAGGAGGATGCCAATGTTGGACCTAAGATATATATATCCTAATCAACTATATAGTTGGGTACAACAAAGATATGCTCGTAGTAGTCATTCGGTTGAGTGACTTAATATCTTGTATCTAAATGGGACATTTAGATATAGAGATTTTAACTCGCCCAACTATGAGTCGTTTAAGGTTGTCTTATTGAAATGGGTTGGGACATTTGAATAAGAACATTTTAAACCACTAGACCTTAGATTGTTGTGTTTTCCTTATTCAAATGGAATGGGACGTTTAAATACGGAAATCATGATGTAAGTTTATTGACACCTTGTATTTACTATGGTATTTGGATATGATATCATGTTGAGAGATAGTAATACTTGAGTAGGATAACTTATAATCGTCTCGTTGAAATGAATTGGGACGCCTTTTCATTTGAACAAGAAAGTTATAAGTTCCCAAACCGTAAATTTATAAACTCTTGTATACATGAAAGGGGACGCCTTTTGATGTAGACAAGGAGTTATAAATGAGTGGGCTCAAGTATGTCTTGCTCGATTTGTTGATGTTTGGTGTGCGTACGTCTTCCTTTGAATCGTGTTCCGTTGGTGTAAATCGTTCAGTGTCGTCGTCATTATGATGATCGTCGATTATCATCTATGTATGAGTAACCCGTTGGACTTCTCTCGAGTTGCGATTTATTTCGATGGACCATTTATAACGTGTCTCGATGATCACGAGCTTTATAAGCTAATCGTTAATAACCATAGACCGTTCAGAGAATGGGCGACTTGTTTAAGCTTCACCAGGATTTATGCGTGTACTTGTGGATTGACTGAGGATCAAGTTATCAACAACGACTTATCGTGGATGTGAATATTTTGTAATTTTACTTGCTATTACCGAAGGGTTCATTAAAGGTTTTCTCGATGATCAACAGTGGAGATTTATATTTGATGTTTATGTTTGACCTTTGCTTTTTAGGTACTTATATGGTATGTGATCCAGCCGAATGATCGTAAGTTATGCGAACTTGAGACAACATTGTTCAATGACGTCCGATCATGGAGAACGTGTACCATATAATATCTTTTGACCTTCCTTGGAAACCTAGACGAAGACTTTCTTGTTTTTCACTCATCACTTTAGACTGAAGACTACTGAGACGAATTAAGCGCCGGGACGTCGCTTCCTAAAGGGTTAGATGATGTAATAACCCGAAATTTTAAATCAACATTTAGACCAAGTTCTAATACTATTTTTAATATTTGGACCAATATTTATTAATCGAATTTTATTTGTCATGTTCTTTCGACGAAGAATATTGAACTCTCGACTAACCGGTAAGGTTAAGGCTTTAACTTGTTGAGTACGTATCATTTCTTAATTATTGGCAAAGTCTATGCCCGTCATTGACCGTAAATATTGTCGTTATGACATAGAAATATTTTATATTGTCGTCGTTTTATTTCTTTGTTTTACGAGCATTATTCGTTATTTACGTTAAACCTTTAGGCGACATTCGTTTATATAACGCGTTAATGTATTTTAAATCTTAATCCCTCGATTATATATCAAAATATAAATGTTCTCCGAATGTCAAATATTTTTATTTTTATATCGAGCGTTTATTTTTCGTGTCTAACGCATATCTTTCAAATCGCGTAACTTTTAAAATATCGGGCTTCGATAAATACCCGCTTTAACAAATTGTGGGGCAAGATTTATTATAATCCTACCCCACTCAAACAAATTACACGTCTCATACCACAAGACATATGTCTTATGGAAGAATTATTGATCCTTTCAAATGGACAAATGTTCTACTCATTTTGCATGTTGACATATGCATACTCTTCCTAGATCATTTCTTGAATAACTAGCACACACTTTTATCCACCTTTATCTCTATGTTGGCGTGTACATCAAAGACCAAAAATCACATCACTTTCATCCTTAATAAATACTATTATTGAGGGTTAAAGCATGTATAATCATAGCAAATCTTCTTGTGCTTAAACAACATTATCAAATCATATCTATTTGGAGGACCAAGGGGTTGATATTGGAGCTTATACAAATGGCTAAAAACATGAATAAAACTTGGTTGAATTGGTGTTAGCCATGGCTATGGAAGTTTGTATAGTAGGATGATGTAATTGGTGTATCCAGCCTTTTGTTTCTTCACATGGATTGAAGGTCTACATAATCTTTTTCATTTTGATCTTTTTATTTGATTTCATATATTACTTGATCTTATATATTCTGAAAATATATTTATATTGGTTGATTAATAGGAATTTGGACATTGTATATGCATATTTATATTGAAATCATGACTAGACTAGCACTATGTATATAATATTGAAAGATAATTTATGATCAGTGGGAAAAACGAAATAACTTGTAACATTAATAGGTTTTTGTTATTGGGACCTGACATATTTAGATAGAGGGTTGTTTTGTGATTATTTCTCCGGGTATCTCGTCCCGTGACGATTTTTAGAAAGTGTGATATGACCAAAATACGAAACAAGTTTAAAATATGACCTGCTGTAAAGATGGGCTGTTTTCTCATAAAAATCGTATACTGACCTATGATTATGTAAAACTAAAAGTTGTAGATAATATCATGAAGAACTAGAATCAATTGAATAGTTTACCAGATCCTTACGGTTTGGAAATGGCGACCAAAATGGTGGAAACGAGATTGACAGACAAAAACAACCAACTCTCCTATGTGATAAAATGGGTAAATGAGCTATGATAAGTATAAATTAGAGGTAATTGGAATTATAATAATTAAACTACGTAAGTTAAGAATGAATTTGATAAAAATAACTCATCTTTATTATTTACGGTTTAGGAGAAACGACCTAATCTACGATGGATGCCGAGAAATTGCACGAATTAGACTATATTAAATTAACGTTTAACGTGACAATTTTTATGTAAACTTATCGAGAAGTCGAGAACCGTTTATATACTGACATTTACGAAACCCGAGACTCGACCAACGTGAGATATTAAGTCGTCAATGTTTGGAGGCGTTTTAGAACCCGAAAACCATGAAAAGTGGACTTGGGCCACAAAAGCCCAACTCACACTTATAATGGCTATTGGGCATTGTTGGGCCTGAGATTTATAATATGTTTAGATTTTAATATTGAGATTGACATGGAATAAAGTCACAATAACTTGTAATGGGCCACTAATGGCTTTAATGGGCTTAATGGTCATAATGAGACTTTATATGGTAAATTGTTCTAAAAGTCTTAAGAAAAGTTTTATAAAACTTATACAATGTCCAAACTTACTAAAGTGAACTATTTACATATATGTATGACTTATTTATAGTCTCGGACCTAAGACGCGTCTCGTTATTTTAGGTCTCGTTCGGTCATATGTCGATCGTTGGGCATCTCGTTCTCGATCTACGAGTGATTGATATCTCATGAAGTTGTGTATCGACTATTGTTCGTTTCGTCCTTGATAAATGTGTGACTGTTATATCAGGTAAGTCTATAGCCTCGCTTTTATATTATCTTGTAAATGACTTTTAACCCGCCAGGGGGAATACATGTTGTTTTATAAAATGAACACAAGTTGTTTTTGGTATGCTGGACCCGAATATGATGATAAATGACTAAGTACCATTGTCTTATGAAGTCCCTGAATTTCATGAACTGTTAATTACCTTGCGAGGTAAACGCTAATACATTTGATAGATCTATTTGGTTTGACAGCCTTATCCTAGGATATGTATCCTTGTGATCACCTGAGAGGGATATAATGTATAAGAGGTCGATGGTATATGACAATATTACCTTTCAGTAGGGCGCCGTAAGTGACTCGGTTTGACGTGTTGGTTAACATTCAGTTGCATGAGCTTAAGGCATTTATCGATATATATATATATGACTTGTCTGTGTGACAAGCTTGATATGATTAAAAATTCTTGTGTTCAAATGATGATTTGCAAAACCTATAGACTTGCTCAACCATTATGTTGATGTTTTTAAGCATGTATTTCAGGTAATCAAGATGGATAGCAGCGGAGCATGCGAGGAGGAAGTTGGTGCTTACTTGTCTAAAGTTTATATTATTTTCCATCCTTTGAAATGAACTAAATGACTTTTATGTCTTTGATGAATGTGATGTGTTGGTAAAGGTTTTTGGGACTAAACGCTACTTTGATTTATATATTGGGATGGAAAACTTTTTAGACAAGATTGTATAATATTTTAACATCTCTTTTGAGGTCGTTGTCTATGATTGTGTGTGATGTGCTATGAGTAGCGCCCCAAAATGTTATTCCGCTGCGTGGTAATTTGGGGGTGTTACAAACACAAACCACGCATAATTCCGACATTTACGACATAAAATACACGTTTTGGCTTGATTATTATTATAATTAAGTGGTAAAAGGATGGGTGTTTTCACACCTATCAAATCCCCTACACTTGACCATTGCAATGCCCTCATGCAATGCATTAAATACAAAGCACGCTTTACATTTTTCATCATAATTAACCTACCTTAGCCTTTGTTAAACATAATTAAAGGAAGAAAAACAAATAAAGAGATTAAAGACTTAAATTAGGGCTTTGAATTGTCATGAATGTTTATCATCCTCAAGTTTCACATTCCCCAAACCAAGCTTATATGGTTTTCTAGTCAAACCTTAAAGTCAACCACCCAAATGCTCCAGAATGAAAAATAGGTCAAATGATGAGACCCTATTATCAATTTGAAGTTGTTGCAGGTTTAAATAAGCTAGAACAGCTTATTGATAAGCTAAACCAAAAATAACACTAGCAGTGGCTAGCAGCAAGGGAAAGGAGTTTCCACTGCTTTAACTATTTGACCTTTGTTATTGAGAGATTTACTTGGATTCAATGGATAACAAGGGCACCCATACAACCAGTGGGTTGTAAGGAGTCACAAACAAGCAAGAAATCACAAAATCACTCAGCCAAATGATACAGTTTAAGCAAACAATCCCCAAATTGACACAGATATGCAAATAAGCAGATTATAAAGAAATAAGCAGTTTAAGCAAAAATAAGCCAACCAAGTTGAAACATATGCATACACAAGCTATAATAAACTCCAATAAGCACAAATAAACTTGTTTATACAATGATTCAAAGATTTAAGACAGATTCAAGCTTATGCAGATTATTGATGAACAAAATGATACCTAAAACCCTTTTGCTAAACTAAATGACCATAGATCCAATTTCAACACCTCAAATCTACTACCCAAGTTGTACTAACTTAGATTTAGCACTTGTTAACCCTAGTCTACCCTTAGATCTAGGTGTCCCCAAAATTTCAGTCAATAACAACAAGTAAATCAGATTTTATGACCGTTTGTTGGATTTATGTGATTCAACCTTCAAAACTTGCAGATAAACACCTAAAAGCACATATGAAACAATAACAAACACAAAACACCAAATATCAACCAATCAAGATAACTCAAAGCTTAATATAGCAGTAAACCCAAACACCCCTTAAATCACTGATTTAACAATTTTTCAAAGGCAATGTTTGATTCAACCCAAAAATGAAGCTCAAATCAACTCAATAACAACCAACAAACATGATTCAACCATAAAAACATAGATTCACAAACAAAAACTGAGATTCATAAAAAACCATGAAATATTCAGAAAACTTAAAAGTGTTTAGAGATGTGCACCTCCAAATGTTGGTCCCTAGTAATTCGATATTACTTATTATCTTAAGTGATAACTATTACTTTGACTCAAGTGTGTTGTTTTAACATAAGATAAGAACTATGAAAGATTAAAACAACAATACCAATATACTTTTCAATGTATAAACTTTTATTAGAATCAAATAAAGAATCTATAACCCACTTTGTTTGCGGAATAACAAAGTGGTTGAATGACAATGGGGTTTGATCTCCTCTACCTAAATGTTTAACCAAAGTTAAACTCTAAGCTCCAATCTAAACGTTCATATGCATCTTTGGCTATATGGTTTAGTTGGTAACGAGAGAGAAAGGTTTTCTAGAGTTTAAGCTCTTGTATTGGTTACCTTTCTCTCCCAATGTACACTCCTTTATATAGGCAGTGTAAATTAGGGTTTGCACTTTGCATGTACCAATGCATCAGTTTATCCAGTGGGTGGTTGATGCCCATGCTTGATAAACAGTAAAAAGTACTTAATAAACTATTCTAGAAAAGATAAAGGTTGTACTTATATCTAAGTATACAAGCAACCTACTTTGACTTAAAGTTAGTGATGAGACTGGAATTATACATAGTCTCATCGTCCAAATCGGGCTTAAAACGCTTAAAATATCATCAAAATACCCAAATATGTGCTTGTGTTTGTTCTTGTGTATTTTAGGTACGGATATCGTGAAATCAACAAAAGATCACAAGAATCAAGCAAAAACGATCACGGGAAACGAAGCCGCACAAAGAACCGGACCAGAATCGTGAATATCCTTTGAAATCTTTGAAGTTTGAAGAATTGGCAAGATTGGTCCCTCAACTTTGGAAGACTTGTCATTTTAAACCCTTGTAAAAATCCAAAATTACATTTGGGTCCCTAAAATGACAAGACATTACATGATTAGCCCTTGAAGAATGCAAAATGTGCATAAAATGCCCTTGGAACAATTATGATAAAACTTTTGTGGCAAAAGTATAAAAACACAAAGTTTTATTACAAAGGAAATGGAAGATGGACTGTTAAAACTTTATTTGACAAGGAAAATGGACTTGAGGGGTCATTTCTGGAAGACAATCAAACTCCCACCATCCACTTAAAGCACGCCACCTCACCCTACTTATTTCTTCCACCAATCACCACCTCCCTCCCTTACACGTGACCCTCCACCATACATTTAATAAACTGATTAAATCAGTTTATTAATATTTCCCTACTAAACCCGTTTTTAAAATAAACCCTCCCCTAAAACAGATTAAACCCACATCCTAATCCTGATAGAACCCTAATTTTTAAAACCTTAATTACTCCATAATTAAGACCCATAAAGTGCAGAACTATAATTCCCCTTCCCCTAATCAAAACCCCACACCCAAAAACTTTGTCATGTGACCACAATGGCCCCACCAACACCCCCCTGCTCCCTTGTTTGGACAAAAATAGCAAAGAAAGCATCTAGCGGGCATCCAACGCTCACAAAACCATTCCTTGGTCCCAAAGTTTGAATTCAACAGCCAAGATCAATTATGCAAGTTGTTTCATCTCATGGACTCCACTTTGACCAAGACTTCAAGGGCAATATCGGATTTTCAAGCAGATTAGGGTTTAGGGCCTTGCACATTTTTAATTTTTTATTCTAGTATCTAGAATAGTCCATAGTTCAGTATAAAAGGGGTGCCTATACCTCTTTTTCTTTCTTGTTCCAGTTTTTGTAAAGTTTAAATCTATAAATGAAAATGAAACATTTACTCTTTTACAAAATATGAGTTCCTTTCTTTACTGTTTATTTAGTTAAATTTTCATCTTATGCTAGTTAGTTTAAAGTTACCCAAAGTTTTCAGTTTATAAAACGTTTTTAGAAAATTCAGTTTTCTTGAAGTTTTCTTTTACCCAAATATATGAATCACTATACAAGTGGAAGTGAAAGTGGAAACTTGTATAGTGACTTCATGCATTTGTTTTGATTTGCTGTTATTTGGAAGTTCAAGATTTTCAATTGGTTACACAAGTTGGTTTTTCAAAATCAGTTTTATAAGTTTTTTTTTACTCACATCTCACTATATCATAAGCTACAAGCTAACAGCTTGTAGCTTTTGATACTTAAAATTGTTTTCTGTTTGTTGTGATTGTGTAGGAACAAAGAATCAAGCGATCTTATCCCATTTCATTCTCTCTTTATGTTTTCAGAAAACATTGTTTAGTCCTTAGGTCTTTAAAGAGATTCCACCAACAAGACATCTCTACATATTCACATAAGCCTTCATAAGCTTGCATAAAAGCTCACTCACAAGCCTTTGGAAGGCAGTCAGCCAAGGTATAGGGCTTTGAACCCTATTGGTCTTGTTCTTGAGTACTTTATGTGAAAATATGTGAATTTGTGTGAATCTGCTTGTTTTAGTTTGTTGAATGTTTATTCTGTGTAGTTTATAGGTTTGATGCATGTTGCTTATGTTTTCATCCAGTTTGGTATTGATTTGATAGTTTTCCTTTGATAAAATTTGATTTACAGAAATTATAGGTGTTTGGGATTAGGGTTTAAGCTAAAATAGGTGACAACTTTGGGATTAAAATCCACCTAGACACACTTATGTATTGGTATTAGTTGTTTTCAATCATTGGTTTTCAATATTGATTGGTTTTAAAGCATTTTGTATGTTCAAAATAGCATAAAATCAGTAAGCCCATTTTCTGTCTTATTTTAGTGAATTGTGCCTTGAATCTTTGTTGTCTGTTAAGTCTAGGTGCTATCAAGGGTTGTGAGCTAGTCTAGGGTGATTTGGTGTGGATTTGTGTGAGTTGTGGCCTGTTGAATCTCACCCAATAGCCGATTGCATCAACAATCACCCCATAGACCCCTACATAGCATATCAGGAACTTATTTGTGCCATTTGAGTGTGATTTTGGGTTGTTACTTGCTTTTTCTTACATATCTTGACTCCCTACACTCCACTGAGTGTAGGGGTGCCCTATTGTCCAGATAAATCCAAGTATCCAACAAGATACAAGCAAAAAGATCCACATACTCGTTTTTTATAACTGTCAGTGGGAACCAAGTTCCCACTACTAGTGTAAAATTCCCACTGCTTGGGATAAAGACAAAAAGAAACCAAGTGTCACAATCAGATCTTTAATTTTTTGTCTTTAGTGAACTTTTCTAAGTGTTTTTAGTCCATTTATTTCTGATTTTTCCATCTACTTTAATTTTATTTTACTGTTCATTTTCCATTTTTTTGAATTAATTGCATTTTTATTTAGTTTTTATTTAATTGTTTTTGTCTTCTAGTGCAAAAGTTATATATTTTTCAGATTTAAAAATTTTCTTAGATTCAGAATTTTAGTTTAAGATTTTTAGTTTAAAATGATTTTACTGTTCACCTTTTTAAGTAATTTTTTGAATTAATTTAAGTTTAATTAGTTTTAAATTAAAACATTTTTGTCTTTTAGTGTAAAAAAGTTTTGTTTTCATTTTTTAAAATTTTTCTATAGTTTAGTAATATAATTTAGGATTTTTCAAAAAGTCAAATTAGTTTAAGCATTATTTTAGTATTTTTAATCAGTATTTTAGTTTAAAAATAGTTTTTAGTGTTTTAAAAATAAAAAAATAGTATTTAAAATTTAGGAAAAATACTTTTTAGTCTTTAAATAATATAAGTGAGTTTTTAGTTCAATAAAATAATATTTTGGGCTTTTTCTTAATTATATTTAATTTTTGGGCTTTAATTAGCATTTAAAATTAAATATTTAATTAATAAAAGGTTTTAAAATTCATTTATTTTATTTTTATTCTTATTTATATTATTCTAGACTTAGTTTTAATTTTATATTAATTTTTAGGTTTACTTTTTAATTTTGTCACGTTTTACGTATTTACGTTCGCGTTTTACGTCAAATCGTCGTAGTATAATCGTAGTCATAGCTCGTCTTTTTTTCTCTCTTAAACCAAAAACTCATTAATCCAAACTCTTGATTTTATATAATTGGCACTTAATTCACACATCTCCTTCGAGAACGAACTTGCACTTATTCGGTTTTACGTTTTTCCTAAAGCGTAAGACTTAATACTTGCCGCTCATACGCGTTTTTCCTAAAACCTATACGATTTACCTACATCAATTTTTGGCGCCGCTACCGGGGAGGTGTTTTTGAGTAGCCATTATTATTATCGTGTTTTTGTGAGTAGTGCGTTTTTGCTTTTCAATTTTTGGAAAGCGTATATAAGGTAAATACTCATTTTTGTTATTTTTCCTTAATATATTATAGTATCCAAATAAATCGTGTTTAATTTTCCAAAATTAAACACACAACAATCATTTTACTATATTGTAGATATCCCATTATAATTTTCTTTTTTCTTTGTGAATATATTACTATATTGTACTTACGTAGAACAATAAATATACAAGTACTCCAAAAGCGTGAAAACGCAACCTTGATTCGGGATTTCATCACTCGATCATTGTATTCGAATCTAAAGCAAAAGTTTAAAGGCAAAATAGATTAATACTTTCGTGAGGCTTAATTTAAATTAACACAAACTATAAGGTGGGTATAAGGCGGTTGTATTTCACTAACTAAGGGAAAAAGGCTCTTAAGTGCTTAGCGCTGCCTCGTTTCCCCCGCTTGCTTGTGCGTGTTTTGAGAAAGAAGGCTAATCGAGGGTTTCCGCCCAAGTATTATCTACGCATATTATACTTGCTTGTTTTCAAGATTAAACACTCTTGAACGTTTTGGTGTTCCACAAACGTTCTAAAGTCGTCGAGAACGTTCACTCCACGTGATCGTTTTCATTCTTTGAGGCTCCTTTAATCGAGAAATCGATTCGAGGGGAGATTTGTATATTTATGTCTAAGTAATACATTCAAAAATCCAAAAAAAATAAAAAAACAATCAAAAACCAAAAAAATTGAAAAATCGAAAAATCACAAAAAGAATCTTCTTTGCTACCACCCATTCTACGCTTAGTGCATGCGCACTCGATCGAAGGATTATTCTAATTCTAGCGACGCTTCGAATTGACGCAATCGTAATCGAAGGAATCGACGACATATACTAGATTTAGAAATCGACGTTCCTAATATCGTTGTTGAAGAAACCTTAGACGAGATGGCCGACAATCGTTCGATGATGGAATTCCTCCAAGCACCCACCGAGGGTTATGGAGACGCGATCGTAATTACCGCTATTGAAGCGAAGAATTTTGAGATTAAGAGCGAAATGCTTTCGTTGATACAAGCTACGATGTTTCGAGGTCGTGAAGTCAATAATCCTCACGACCACATTCGGAATTTTGATCGTCTTCTAGCCACGAGCAAGTTTAAGAACGTCGACACCGATGTCGTCAAGCTTATGCTTTTTCCGTACTCGCTCGATGGTGACGCCAAGGATTGGTACGAGAAAGAGCCACCTAATTCGATAATTACGTGGAAGGATCTCGTCTCCAAGTTCGTTAATCATTTTTTCCCACCGTCTAAGACGACGTTTTTCAAAAATGAAATTACGAGATTTGAGCAAAAATCGAATGAATCTTTTAGAGACTTGTGGGATCGTTTTAAGGAATTGCTTAGGCAGTGTCCTCACCATGGATTTTCCGAGTTGCACCAAATCGATACGTTTTACAACGCTCTTAGTTTTCAAGAACAAGATTCGATGAATTCCGCCGCCGGTGGCAACTTTTTGTGTAAGACTCCGAAAGATGCATTAATGATTATCGAAAATAGACCCAGGTTTACCAACTCCGCGACGCACCGAGTGTTGCCAATGTCGCCAGTGTTAGTAGTTCTAATCGCGACATTGAGAGAGTTGATGCGAAAGTCGACAAGCTAACGAATGTGTTTATGTCTTTTCTCGTCGAAATGCAAAAGAAAGACGCTCCCGCTACGGTGAAAGCGGTTGAGGCACCGTGTACGTTTTGTGGTGGACCTCATAATTATTATGAGTGTGCGGCTACGGATGGCCAAACGTCAAATGTGAGTGCGTTAAACAATAATTTTTCTAATCAAAATCAAAATAACGCCGGTCCATCACAACAAGGCAATTATAACCAAGGCAACAAATTTAATCAAAACCGAAACAATTTTCAAGGAAATAATCAAGAAGGAAATATTTCGAATCAAAACCAAGGTTATAATCAAGGTCGAAATTTTAATTGGCAAAATTGAGACAATAATCAAAACTCGAATTTTTCAAACAACAACAATCAAGGAAACAATTTTTCTAGTGGGAATCAAAACAATTTTCAAAGAAGTAATCAAAACCAAGGGAACTTTAATTCAAGTCAAAACAGTTCGTCAAACGATTTTCAAAATTACATGAAGACGAATAAGGCTAATATGAGACGATTAGAGGGAGAAATTGGTACTTTGAAAAACGATTTTTCTAATACTTTGAAACTTTAAAACACGAAGATTGAGTAAGGACAAGTTGACATAAAAAAGATGTTTTCGGCTATTATGAACAAAGCCTCAGGTGCTTCATCGAGTTCGTTACCTAGTGACACCGTTGCAAATCCGAAGGAACAATGTAGAGCCGCCTCGTCTCGTGAGAAAGGTCGTGTGATTACCCCTCCCCTTGATGGATTTAGAGTTTTTCCTTCTTCTCAACCCTCGACTTCTAAGATGTCTTATTGTTCTAAAGTCGATGGGGTGAACGTGGCGACCAAGGAAAAGAGTGCACACCCTCGTGTACCTCAAATTCCATCCACGGTTCAAAAAGAGAGCTTTACCGACCTAACCAAAGTAACCCTTGAAGAAACTTGTGCATCGATCCTTCTTAAAAAATCCAAAAGCCATATGCCAAGAAAGGAAGAGGATTCGGGCCAATTTCTACTACCTTGTGATTTTTCCAAGATTGAGGGATTTTTATCCATTGTCGTTTTAGGTGCTAGCATCAATCTCATGCCTCATTCTCTTTGTAAATTGATGAGATTGCCTAGACTTACCCCCACGAACATGAATGTCGAGCTTGCAAATTGTACGCCACTTATACCAATTGGAATAGCCGAGGATGTCTATGTCAAAGTAGGAAAGTTTGTTTTCCCCCCGGATTTTGTTATATCTGATTACGAGTGTGACCCTAAATGTCCCATTATTTTAGGTCGACCATTTTTATTGACGGCTCGAACCGTAATCGACGTTTACGAGGGGAGACTTACTATGAGATATGGGGAGGATAAAATGGACTTTTTCACGAGTAAATCCCAAGTGTTTAATGATAATGAGAAAACCGAGGTTTCAAAACCTAATGTTTCTAAACCTAATGATTTCAAAATGTTCACTTTAGCGGAAAGAATGAGGCTTAATGCATGTTTTGAAAAAATTAAGAAGAACGGTTTTAAAGACGATGATTTTAATAATAAAGAATACGTGTACCTAATTCAAAAGGGTATGTGTAAATCTATGAATGAAAAATCACTTTGGGATGTATTCGATGAAAAAAGTGAAATACCAATTCCTAAGGGCGATGTTAGTGCCATCACGACAATGACCAAAATGGGCTCGTCTTCACCACCTTCGAAGGACCACGTCTTCGAGGCTTCAACTTCTAACTCCATCGAAGTGCCTCCTTTGCATAGCCCAACACCCGTTGAGGCTAAAGGTTTTATCGACATCGATCCTCTCGTCTTGGAAAAGTCACCTAAGCATAGTCATTCGACTTGTAAGACCATGGTTGTGAGTGCTAACATCGACTCTTTCTTTGACGATGACGATGGCGATTTTGCCGAGATTGATCACATACTTCGAAATCCACATGCAATTTTTGAGGATTCTCCTAGAAATACCTCTTATCATGTGAAGTACGATGATTACGAGTTTAATACGAGGTTTTTAGCCAAGTATAAAATAATTTCGTTCCAAGTCTTTTTCGAATTGATTACTAGTCAAAAGTGCGACTCAGTCGTTCTTGGTGGAAAATAAAAATGTTAGATTATCTATTTTAAGCTAAAAATGAAAATGTCGTTGAGTAAATAAGTAAAAATGAAAGCTTGAAAATTTAAACTAATAATAAAGACTTTAAAAATTTTAAAGTAAATGATTAAAACTTGTAAAAATGTAAACTTTAAAGATTAAACTAAAAACAAGCCAAGTTAAAATAATTCTAAATAAAAAGGCGGGAAAAATAAAACTTAAATTTAAGACTGGGAATTACAAAACCTTATCCGGAATGTTATCCGGAATATGAGATACTGGTGCTTATCCAAAATAAGTTGGGAGGCTTATCCGGAATCCTGGACAATACCTTTATCCGGAATCGTGTTATGATGCTTATCCGGAATCTTGGCTTGAGGTACTTATCCGGAATAAAGTCTTCGTGCTTATCCGGAATATGTAACTTCTACAGCTTATCCGGAATAAGGTGTTATGGAGCTTATCCGGAATACAAATAAAGTAGCTTATCCGGGATCCTTGTTTCGTGTGCTTATCCGGAATACTCTTAAGGTGACTATCCGGAATACTTGAAATGTACCCTTATCCGGAATATATGACTATCCGGAATAAAAGAAATTACCACTATTCGTAATGAAGTTCTGATCACTATCCGGAATTCTGAATCATGGTTCTTATCCGGAATGTTTGAAGGAGCAGTTATTCGGAATAATGGAAATGAGGTAACTATCCGGAATAAAAGGGTTTAGTAAACGCGAATATCACTTAAACTTAACAAATAAGCAAATCAAAAAATAAGCACATACCAAAACTTAAACCAAAAAGATTTTTAGGAAAAACTAATAAGCCACAATTTAAACACTATTAAAACACAAATGATCTAAATACTAAAAATCAACTTTTTATTAAAATATTAAACTTATCAAAATCTACTTATTTTTAAGAACTATTAAGCATTAAGATTAAGAAAAATAAGCACTTTAATAAAGACTTTTAAGATCACCAATTCAATAAGCACAATCAAATAAGCTACACAATCAAACCATCAACAAAATTAAAATAAAACTACATGATTATCAAGATTAAGAAAAAGATTAAGAAAGGTAGAATGAGAATTAAGAAAATAAGTTTGATTGATTAAAGATTAATATCAAAAGATTACAAGATTAATGTAAAGATTCAATAAGTTTGAAAGGCAAACTAGAGAGAAATTAAAAACACACTTAAAAACTAAAAATTAACTACAACTACTAAAAACTAACCACTAACTACTCTCCTAATGACATATTAGGAGGGTATTTATTGGAGGTGGGTAGATTAAGTGCTTAAGCTTTCTTCTTTCTTTCTTCTCGTCTCGAATCGATTTAATTTCTTTGTCTTTCTCGACGTCGTCTCGGGATTTGTCGATATAAGTTGCACTTGTCTTATAATTTTCTTCTATAATTAGACTTGAGTTCTTCGACTTTATTAAACTCCCGTCTTTAGACTTTTTCTTCGATAAATCTTCAGAATAGGCCTTGGACTTCCGTTCTTTTTGCATTCTCGATCTTTCGACTTCGTCTTTAGTCTTTTTCTTCGATAAAAGCCCGTGATAGCCCGTGTTTTCTTCCTTTTGCATCTTCTGGTCCTAAAACACAATAAAAACATAAACCACGCATAATTCCGACTTTTACGACATAAAATACACGTTTTGGTCTAATTATTATTGGAAATAAGTGATAAAAGGATAAGTGTTTTCACACTTATTAAATCCCCTACACTTGACCATTGCAATGCCCTCATGCAATGCATTAATTTCAAAGCACAGATTACATTTCTCATCATAAATAACCCACCTTGGCCTTTATTAAATGCTACACACTAAGGAAACTAAAAGAAGAAAACAAGTAAGAAATCAAAGACTTACATTGGGTTTTTGGTTGTCATGAATGTTCATCATTCTCAAGTTTCACGTTCCCCATACCAAGCTTAAAAATGAGATCATTGTTATTATAAGTTAGCAAACTAACACGAACTCATGTGGCCCAATTATTCACTTAGACTCCTTTATTCCTAGGTGTATCTCTTATATTTTAATATTGTCTTAAATGATCACAAGGATGCATTGTTTGACTTATTTCAATAGTTATTTAGGCTGAAAATAAAGTGGGACGATTTAATCAATAGTTAGCTAAAGGACAAAATCTTTTAAAACTGCTTCTCGGGACCTTTCAAAGTTCATATCTTGGCATAACTTGCTTCACGATTTGAGACCTTTCTCGGACCGATATTTGGCAGCGACTTCATACTTCAAATCTTTGAGAGACGTTTTTGAAATTAATGTCTTCTCTTCATAATAGGAATTTCTTCTCTTGAAGTTTTGAGAGATTCTTCATACTTGGACCACGACTTCTTCATTTTTCTCTAATCTTTATTTTGGACTTTGATATACAACGATCCGCCTCCTTTTAGGACTTGGATCTATTTAACCTCATACCTTGTTAGGGCCTTTTTGGATAGACTTCTCAATGATCTTTATGGGAGTTTTTGCTTTTCGTCGTGTGTCTCGATCCTTCATATTGATTTTTGATAAATGATTCTTCACATCACTTTTGGATCTTTAGTAACAATGTAGCCCTCATGTCTTGTTAGGACATTTTTGGACTCGCCAATCTTCGCATCCCGCTTCAAAAAGTTATGCCTTGGCTATGAACTCTAATTAATACCGAGCAACTTTTAAACGATCTTCTGCTAGAAGCTAAGTAACTTTTCAAATCGTACAACCTTATTTATTGCAGATAAATTTATTAGCAAGCGATGGGAGAAAAAGCTTATAATCAACTCACATAAATTCACGAAAGAATACCAAACTTATAATTGACTCTATCATCTCTCGTTCTCCACAATTTAAAATCTCAAGGAATGAGACTCGTGGATGCTTAGCCAATTAAATCAAAGTGTTGGGTTTTCGAGTCATCTATAGGATCTTGCAAACTCTTAGACTTTTTCAAGTTTAGAAATCGCATTTTAAAGTTCCCTTGATAAACAACTCTCTAGGATCAATTATAGGAACTTGCGAAAAGTTCTTGTTCTTAACCTGTGAGAGTTAAGACTTTCGCGTTTTAAAGTTCCCTATATAAAAGCCTAGCAAAACTTGACTTAAACACGTTAAGGATACTAGCTAGAGTAAACTTAGATAAGTAAACTCGGGTTGAGTCAAAATATTCACGACTTTGAAAAATTTAAAACCACTTTATTAAACTTTTATTTTTAGCAAAGAAAGTAAATAACGATAGCAAAGGAAAATTACAAGGCCAAAATAGATTAAAAAGCCCACTTACTTCGATAGAAGTCCCCCCTACACTTAATATAAACATCGTCCTCAATGTTTAAGCATGTGGGAGTAAATTCCCCTACACTTATGACATTGTGCACTTTGTTTAAATCTTGCTAAGGAAAGGACAACTATAGTGATTTCAATGTGAACATATAAGATATGAAATATTGAATCACGACAGTTTAGGATAGAACCGAGAAGACGGGTACACGGGATCACGGTTTGTCAAAAGTCATCGAGAATGGATCTTTGAAGCTTTAATCCCTGCACAAAAGAAGAAACAAGACAACAACACATACGGGGCTCCCCCTACACTTATTATGAAAACGGTAAAGGATAGATCAGCGGGTTGCCTCCCGAGAAGCGGTTGTTTTTGTTAACCGAGTCACGAGCCTGACTCGACCCAGAACTTAATTCAAGGGAAACATGGTGAGGGATGGAATCATCTCATGAGAGATGTCCTCACCAAAGTACAACTTCACGCACTGGCCATTCACCTTAAAATTGGGCCCATTTGGCTGAGAAAGCTCAATGGTGCCATATGGGAAGACTTTGGCGACGGTGAATGGACCAGACCAGCGGCTCTTCAGCTTTCCCGAGAAGATCTTCAACCGAGAGTTAAAAGGTAAAACTTGATCACCAACATGGAACTCTCGGTTCTTAATCCTTGCATCATGGATGATCTTGGTCTTCTCCTTGTAGATCAATGAGTTCTCATAAGCTTGATTCCTTAGTTCATTTAGCTCATTGAGTTGAATCTTCCGAAGATCGCCGGCTTTGTTAATGTCGAAATTGGCCCACTTCAAGGCCCAGTATGCCTTATGTTCTAGCTCGATAGGGAGGTGGCATGCTTTCCCGTACACAAGACGATAAGGTGTACAACCAATCGGGCTCTTATATGCGGTACGGAAAGCCCATAAAGCATCATCTAACTTATCGGCCCACGAGGCACGATGCTCTCCCACAATACGCTCAAGAATTCGCTTCAGTCCACGGTTAGATATCTCGGCTTGACCATTTGTTTGAGGATGATAAGCGGTGTAAAAATGGCGATTGACACCGTACTTAGCCATGACTCGAGCAAATTGATCATTTCAAAAATGAGTCTCGCGGTCACTGATTATAGCATGAGGAACACCGAATCGAGCAAAAAGTTGCTTCAGAAAGTTCACAACCACCCTCGCATCGTTCGTAGGGAGAGCCTTAGCTTCAACCCATTTGGAAACGTAGTCAACGGCTACGAGGATGTACTTATTCCCTTTGGATGATGGAAATGGCCCCATAAAATCGATGCCCCATACATCAATGATTTCACATTCTTGTATGAAATTTTGAGGCATCTCATCTTTATGTGTGATCTTGCCTTGTCGTTGGCAAGCATCACAATGCTTAACCATTTCATGAGCGTCATGATAAATGGTGGGCCAATAAAATCCAGAGTCGAATACTTTCTTCGCGGTGTAATTAGGACCAAAGTGACCACCGGTGGGTCCTTTATGGCAAGCTTCGAGAATGTCTAAAGCTGCGGGTCCATCAACATACCGACAAATGACAAGATCCGCATATTGTTTGAAAAGGTAAGGGTCGTCCCAAAAATAGTGTTCAATGTCTTTAAAGAACTTTTTCTTTTGTTGGGACGTTAACCCTTCCTTGAGAATTCCACCCGCCAAGTAGTTTGCAATGTCCGCAAACCACGGGGTGTCATCGAGATTGGAATTGATAGACATTAAGGTCTCAAGGGGAAAAGAGTCATTGATCTCTTGATTCGGATGATCCCCTTGATAAGGATCCTCAAGTCTACTTAGATGATCCGCGGCTAGGTTTTCCGCTCCCTTTTTATCACGGATTTCAATGTTGAATTCTTGAAGTAGCAAAACCTAACGAAGAAGTCTTGGCTTAGAATCTTGTTTAGTCAACAAGTACTTCAACGCGGAATGATCGGTATACAGGATGGTGGTAGAAAGGACAAGATAGGTGCAGAACTTCTCAAAAGCATACACTTCAGCTAAAAGCTCTTTTTCGGTAGTGGTATAATGCAATTGATCCCCCGTCATTGTCTTGCTAGCGTAATGGATTGGTTGGAAGTGTTTGTTCACTCCTTGGCCCAAAACCGCTCCAATAGCAAAGTCGCTAGCATCACACATCAAATCAAAAGGTAGCTCCCAATTAGGGGTAACCAAGACCGGTGCCTTAGTTAGCTTATCCTTAAGAAGATTGAAGGATTTAAGACACTCTTTGGAAAAGATGAAAGGAGTATCTTTTTCCAAGAGGTGGGTCATCGGGCGAGCGATTTTAAAAAAATCTTGAATGAATCGACGATAGAAGCCCGCATGACCAAGGAAACTTCTCACACCCTTCACGGTTGAAGGTGGAGGTAATTTGGCTATGACATCCACTTTAGCACGGTCCACTTCAAGGCCGGATTTTGAGATTTTATGTCCAAGCACAATGCCTTCTTTTACCATGAAATGGCATTTTTCCCAATTCAGAACAAGACGAGTGTCTTTACACCGTTGGAGCATACCTTCTAAATTGGCAAGGCAATGAGAGAGAATCACCATAGACCGAAAAATCATCGATGAAGACTTCCATAGTTTCTTCAACCATGTCATGGAAGATGGCCATCATATACCTTTGGAAAGTCCTAGGAGCATTGCATAAGCCGAAAGGCATTCGTTTGTAAGCAAATGTTCCATAAGGACAAGTGAATGTGGTTTTCTCTTGGTCTTTGGGATTGATGGGAATTTGAAAATACCCGGAGAAGCCATCTAAAAAGCAGTAATAGTCATTACCCGCTAGACGTTCAAGCATTTGGTCCATAAAAGGAAGGGGAAAATGATCCTTTCTCGTAGCATCATCGAGTTTTCGATAGTCTATACAAACTCTCCACCCTGTAACGAGACGAGTAGGAATCAACTCTTTGTTTTCATTGGGAACAACGGTGATTCCGCCTTTCTTTGGCACACAATGGACGGGACTAACCCATGGTGAATCAGAGATAGGGTAGATCATTCCCGCATCAAGAAGTTTGATAACCTCTTTTTTAATAACGTCATGGATCTTGGGATTCACCCTTCTTTGGCTTTGAATACTGGGTTTAAAATCGTCCTCCATGAGAATTTTATGTGTGAAAAAGTGAGGATCAATTCCACGAATATCGGAGATTTTCCAAGCAATCGCTTTCTTATGATTCTTCAGCACAACGATAAGTCGGGAATTTTCGTCTTCTTTTAAATCCTTTGCGATGATGACGGGTGACTTCTTGTTGTATTCAAGGAAAATGTACTCGAGATGAGACGGTAGGTCCTTAAGCTCTAAATCCGGAGTATTTTTGATGGAAGGCGTAGTCAAATTTGGATCATCGATTGAGATATCCTTAGGAGATGGTGGAGAAATATGGTCCTCATTAAGAAGTTTCTCAATGGTACGAATGTCTTCATCCCAATTGGAGGGATAATCGTCATATTGTAAGTTCACATCTCCTAAATTTGCTTCAAGTTATTTGAAAATGAAATCACTTTCTCCAAATGGAGTTAGTGAGGGAGCAATGGAGGCAACGGTCTCAACAATGGGTAGAGAAGAAGAACCACATTTACAAGCATTTTTGAAATGTTCTTCACAAGCCTCATCAAGAACGTCAATGAAATTAACACTCTCGTTTTCAGAAGGTTGCTTAGAATGTTTTCCCATGTTGAAAACGATTTTATCGTCACCAAGTCTCATGATTAATTCGCCAGCGGCTACATCAATGAGAGTGTGACCGGTCCTAAAGAATGGACGTCCAACGATTAATGTAACACGGGATCCATCTCGTAGTCGACGACAACAAAATCCGCCAGAAAGGTGAATTTGTCGACACCGACAAAGACATCTTCGGCTATCCCTACCGGATAAGCAACCGTACGGTTAGCTAATTCTAATGTCATTCGTGTGGGGACTAGCTCGGGTAGAGACAATTGTTTCCAAACGCTTAAAGTCATTAAGTTTATACTAGCACCTAGATCGGCTAGGGCCATACAATTCTCTACCCCGGGGAAATTGCAAGGAATGAGAAAACGACCCGGATCACCAAGTTTGGTGGGTAATTTCCTTAAGAGCACTGCGGGACAATTCTCGTTAAGTTGGGTCTGAGCGATGTTCAGAAGTTTCTCCTTGTCACTGACAAGATCTTTAAACATTTTAGCATATTTGGGCATGTGAGCGAGAGCCTCAGCAAATGAGATATTGAAATTCAGTTGTTTAAACATTTTAAGAAAGTTAGAAACCTGAATATCATCCTTGTTCTTCAATTTCTCTTTCCTCAACCTTTAAGGATAAGGTATATTGGGTTGAGATGAAGGATTTTGAATGGAAGTCTCACTCACATCCTTGGGTGGTGGAGGGGTGGAAGTAGAAGGTGGTGGAATTGGAGAAGTAAAAGTTGGAAGTGTTGGAGAAATAGAAGGTGGTGGAATTGGAGAAGTAGAAGTTGGAGGAATTGGAGAAGTAGACTCGTTTTCCTTTGTCACAATCACCGGTGTAGGTGTAGGAAGCTCGGGTTCCTTTAAACCTTTTCCACTACGAGTGGTGATTACTTTCATCTCCCTCTTGGATTAGAAACGGTGTTACTCGGAAGAGAACCCGAACCAGAGGCTTGATTACTTGGGAAGAAACTAGCCATCATATTCCTTAAGTCATTCGTTTGACTTGCAAAAGAGTTTCGCATATCGGCTTAAAATCATTCCCTTGTTTCACCATATCTGCTTTCATGTTGGTCATTTCCCGCTGAAGATTTTGCACTATCACATCATTAGTCCTCATGTAAGTGTCAACCTCTTGATTAAATGTGGTGGGTTAGGTTGGAGGAAGAGTATGGTAGGCAGGTGGTTGATAAGCGGGTGGTTGGTGAGATTGATTGTTTCTTTGAGGTGGATATGGGTTTATTTGGGTTTGGTATTGATTTGGAGCTCGAGGTTGATTTTGATTGTTGCGATTGAGGTTGTTTGGGTTTTGTGGTGGGAAACCGGGTGGTGAAAGAAAGTTGTTTGAGCGATAGCTGAGCAAATTTTGGTCACCTTGTGGACGTGCTTGATAGCTTCCCGTAGAATAGTTACCGTTGGCGGCATACACATTTTCCGGATTGTCATGAGTTGAAGGACAATCGGTGTATGAGTGAGATCCCCCGCATATTTCACATGATTGACTCATAGCATTAACTTGAGCATTGATAGCTTTGGTGTTGTTAGCGGTTTGGAGAGCAAGTATTTCAACAAGCGTAGTAAGCTTATCAATTCCCTTTCATTAGTGCTAGCACTAGCCACATTAGTCTGAACACTCTTGGTTTGCACTCTAGACTTGTTCTCAATAATATCCCAAGCGGCATTAGAAGACTTAACCAAAATGTTAACCCCCGAGGCACTATTTAGTGAATCTTGGTCATTCATGCTTAAACCATTGTAAAAAGTATTAATTTGATGTACTTTTGTGAAACCATGTTGTGGACACTTTCTTAAAAGTTCCTTAAAACGGTCCCAAGATTCACTAAATGTCTCACCGTACTTTTGTTCAAAGGTAATAATTTCATTCCGCAAAGCGGTAGTACGTGAGGGTGGGAAAAAGTAGTTGACGAATTTTATCTCTAAATCCGTCCACGTAAGAATACTTTATGGTGGTTCGTTATCAAGCCAATTCCGGGCTTGTCCCTTTAAGGAGAAAGGAAAAAGTTGTAAGCGAATTACCTCTTGTGAAACCCCATTATACTTAACCGTATTTGTGAGTTGAAGAAACCTTTTTATATGGTCATGAGGATCATCAAGCGAACGCCCCAAGAAAGGTTTAGTAGAGACCATTTGAATGAAGCCGGATTTGAGTTCAAAATTGTTGGCTCCAATCTCGGATATGACAATAGCATCGGTGTTGCCCTCTACGTGCGATTGCAAAAGCTCGATCATTGGTTGATTGTCCATGGTGACAATAGGTGGAGTAATGATTTCGGCTTGAGCTACTTTCTTCTTACGAGCAAGAGTACGCATACACACCTACAAAAGGAAGAGAAAAATAGACAAGAAATATTTTTGGTTTTTTTATGTTTTTCTATTTTTTGTATTTTTTAAAATTTTTAATTTTTGTGGATTTATAAAAAAATTTAAGCAAGGAAAATAACGTTCAAAAGTGAACGGATCCCAAAATCCAATGCGTTTCTCACTAAAAACCGTTAATCTTAACGAAAAGAGCCGGCAGCAGCGCCATTTAATACAAGGTTTTTAGCCAAGTATAAAATAATTTCGTTCCAAGTCATTTCGAATTGATTACTAGTCAAAAGTGCGACTCAGTCGTTCTTGGTGGAATATAAAAATGTTTGATTATCTATTTTAAGCTAAAAATGAAAATGTCGTTGAGTAAATAAGTAAAAATGAAAGCTTGAAAATTTATACTAAAAATAAAGACTTTAAAAATTGAAAAGTAAATGATTAAAACTTGTAAAAATGTAAACTTTAAAGATTAAACTAAAAACAAGCCAAGTTAAAATAATTCTAAATAAAAAGGCGGGAAAAATAAAACTTAAATTTAAGACTGGGAATTACAAAACCTTATCCAGAATGTTATCCGGAATATGAGATACTGGTGCTTATCCGGAATAAGTTGGGAGGCTTATCCGGAATCCTGGACAAAACCTTTATCCGGAATCGTGTTATGATGCTTATCCGGAATCTTGGCTTGAGGTACTTATCCGGAATAAAGTCTTCGTGCTTATTCGGAATATGTAACTTCTACAGCTTATCCGGAATAAGGTGTTATGGAGCTTATCTGGAATACAAATAAAGTAGCTTATCCAGGATCCTTGTTTCGTGTACTTATCCGGAATACTCTTAAGGGGACTATCCGGAATACTTGAAATGTACCCTTATCCGGAATGTATGACTATCCGAAATAAAAGAAATTACCACTATTCGGAATGAAGTTCTGATCACTATCCGGAATTCTGAATCATGGTTCTTATCCAGAATGTTTGAAGGA
The DNA here is from genome assembly GCA_025667525.1 of Glebionis coronaria. Lineage (NCBI taxonomy): Eukaryota > Viridiplantae > Streptophyta > Magnoliopsida > Asterales > Asteraceae > Glebionis > Glebionis coronaria. Next base: position 1,039,787 of record JANFOE010000109.1, read on the forward strand.
GCAGTTATTCGGAATAATGGAAATGAGGTAACTATCCGGAATAAAAGGGTTTAGTAAACTCGAATATCACTTAAACTTAACAAATAAGCAAATCCAAAAATAAGCACATACCAAAACTTAAACCAAAAAGATTTTTAGGAAAAACTAATAAGCCACAATTTAAACACTATTAAAACACTAATGATCTAAATATTAAAAATCAACTTTTTATTAAAATATAAAACTTATCAAAATCTACTTATTTTTAAGAACTATTAAGCATTAAGATTAAGAAAAATAAGCACTTTAGTAAAGACTTTTAAGATCACCAATTCAATAAGCACAATCAAATAAGCTACACAATCAAACCATCAACAAAGTTAAAATAAAACTACATGATTATCAAGATTAAGAAAAAGATTAAGAAAGGTAGAATGAGAATTAAGAAAATAAGCTTGATTGATTAAAGATTAACATCAAAAGATTACAAGATTAATGTAAAGATTCAATAAGTTTGAAAGGAAAACTAGAGAGAAATTAAAAACACACTTAAAAACTAAAAATTAACTACAACTACTAAAAACTAACCACTAACTACTCTCCTAATGACATATTAGGAGGGTATTTATAGGAGGTGGGGGAGATTAAGTATTGAAGGTCTACGAGATTAATGGCCTATTCTATATCATGGATTTGATGGATTTGGATGGTTGATTGATTGATTAATAAAGAAGAAGATGAAGGAAAGAGATGAGGGATTAGAGAGAGAAAGTGAAAATGAATAATGATTAAGTGAAATGACAATCAACAACCCCTCCTAACATGCTAGGAGGGGATATATATATATAGCCCACCCTACATGTGGGCTATATGGACTATACACTAATTAAGTAGATCACGAGCCCATTACATAATTATCGTTGGAGCGACCGATCCTTCATAAATACGTAAAAACGTATTTCTAACAATCTCCCCCTAAGGGAGGTCGCTCCAAGAAACAAAGTTCTAAATAGTCTATAACTCGTGATCTATGCTAACTAAGATGTGACCGAGACTTTATTGGGAAAAACGTATTTCCAACAATCTCCCCCTAAGGGAGGTCACATCTTTTTACAAAATCTTAAACCTAGCATCTATGCTTGAGTCTTCGATCTTGTTCTTGTGAATATGCTTGATGTGATCTTTGACTTTAGTCTTGAGCATGTTTCCTTGCCTTGACCTTGTGCATTCTTCACTTGTGATATTTGCCTCTTTGTGACTTCATGTTCCACATACTTATACTTTTAAATTCTTGAAAGCTTCAGAGTTTGATACAGCGGAAGACTTGACCTTCAGGCTTTCTTGAATTTGTTGAAGTACTAATTGTATGTAGTATAAGCATGTGGTGACGACTTCTTCTGGATTGTACACCGCAATGCCACCTTCTTGTTACGCTGCATAAGACAGTTAGCAACAAAACAATATACACGGATGAAATGGCCTTGAACATTTCATTCTAATTCGGTAGCAATTTACCTCCGGTCGGTGAAGACCGTTGGACGATATTAAATATCGTACTTGTGGCAGGTAGTTTCAATAAAGAACCTCCTTGACAAGATTTCGCGGGTAAACCCGTTCTCTTTACTCGACCGTCCAAAGCTGACTGCGAACGTAAAGAGTGAATCATTTGGATAATATTATCCGCATGATTTGAAGCCGTCAATTCATGTTCCTGGAACAAGTGAAGTTCAATTAAGAACCGCACCATCGTTGCTTTCCAGTTGTCACTCGCTTGATTCATAAAGAATCTTGCAAGTTACCTACCAAGTGCTGTTTGATGTTAACACTAGAAGGATTTCCATTCGTCACTGTAAATACTTAATAGTATTACTCTGAATGTTCTGGCAAGATCATTAAGATATTGCGTAGAGGCCTGGAACGTGTTTAAATTCATTTAAGAATTAAACCACTGTTGCTTTCCAGTTATCACAAGTTTGATTCATAAAGAATCGCACAAGTCACCTACCATGAGCTTTTTGATGTTCGCTCAAGAAGGATTTCCATCTTCATTGTAAATACTTTCGTATTACTCGGATGTTCAGGCAAGATCATGTAGATTTTGCGTAGGACTCTTAAGATCTTTCTTACTTTTCACAGTGTGTGAAGAAGCAAGAAAATATGAAAGTGTGTCCTAATGAGATATTTGATGATCTCAAATGGCTCTAGACTCGATCGTGCATTTTGGATTTTTAGTGATCGGAGGCTGGAGAGGAGTGCCACCTTTTCAATACCAATTTATTCGGAGTGAATAAATCAATAGATAACGTGCTGATCTCCGTGTGATTAAAACAAATACCTTTTGAGAGATATTTGAGTTAGCTAGGAAGGGTTGTGCATTGCATCACTGGGTCCATGATGTCTTTCTTCAATATCGAGAATCATTAACAAAAATGATCTCAATAGCATATGTATTGACCCGGTTTCTGCCTAAAGTTGTAAGGAGGGCTTCTTTCTTTACACCCTTTATCTTTACAATTCTTTTTCATTCTTCAACCCCTTCAATGCTTACCAATACGTCATCACTAGCACCTTGTTGTGATTGTTCCAGTGCTAACTTAAGTACTTGGTCGGCATTCAGCTACGTTCACAATCTTTCTCCATCTTTCCTAAGGACTACTATTTCTAGCTATGGAATGTCCTTGGGAAGATTCCTCCGGTTCTAGAGAAATCATTGGACTTTAACCTATCCTACCATCCTTATGTCACCACAATCTTCACCGTCGTGAATAGAGATGTTTTGGGTAAGTTTATGTCACCATGAAATCCATTTTGAAGTGCAAATCCATTTTGCTCCCCCTTAACATATGCCACGATATCCGAAAACATTTTGCACATGTCGGGATGAGCTATCACGTTAAGTCAAACCATTTATGATTGATCATATCCCATATTAAATCACATTTTCTCCCCCATATTAAAAATATTAACCCAATCGATGTTTTTAATATCAATTGATTTAATAGCATTTTAAGAAAATTTGGGAAGAAAAATGCAAATCCAATTATCTTCATAAATTACACAAGCTCCCCCTCAAATTAATGAGGGTGTGCTGAAACGTAAATTAAATACCTTTTAAACACAAGTGTAAGGTATTTATTACATGCAAAGATCATATATGATAATGAATTCACAAGATTAGCAATTTACGAGGTTGGACCTGAATGATGGAGAACATCATATGAAAGATTCACATGGTTCTTGTTCACGAATGTTGGTCTCCTCGTCACGTTCCCGAGAAAATTAATTCCCGTTGTTGAGTCAAAGCTTTCCGGTGAAATGCTTGACTTGATTATGAAAAGCGGGTTACTATCTGAAATAATAGCAAACCATTTTGAGCATGTTTTAAAAGTTTGAACTTCTGCTCGAACTTTATTTACAACCCCGTGTCATTATTGAATGACATTTCTAGGTTCGTAAATATTATCGATTCCAGAAGACATGCTCGTTTTATCAAAACATTTTTGAACACACAATTTTGAAAGATTTAGAAAAACCTTTTGAGAAATTCTCGAAAAATTGTGTTCAAAGTTTTGAAAAACCAATTACTTGAGCTTAAGATGTTGAATATCTTATAAAAACGAGCTCAAGTCCGAGAAGTTGTAAACTTCCCGTTGTCAAGGATAAGTTTATCATCGGCGATAAACTTTCCTTTTATCTGAAGAACGAGTCCTAAGCTGACATTTACTTAGAAGTTGTTTTCATGAGCTTGAAAACTTTGACTGTTTTAACGGAAAGCTCATGACCGAGAAAGGTTAATTTCTCGTTATAAGGAAAAGTTCTCTTATTTAAAAGATAAACTTTCCTTTAAGAGCTTAAAACTTCGAATGTTTTAATACAAGCTCATGACCGAGAAAGGTGAATTTCTCGTTATGAGGATAAGTTATCATAAAAGATAATCTTTCCTTTATTTTAAGTTCGAGTTACAGTCTGACATTTAACTGTAAGTCATTGTGCATGAGCTTAAAAACTTGGAATGTTTTTGATATAAGCTCATGCCCGAGAAAAATTAATTTCTCGTTTTTAGGATAAGTCATCATCGGGATGAACTTTCCTGTCTTTGGAGATCGAGTTACAGTCTGTTATGTGACTGTAAGTCCTTGTGCAGCTTAACCATGAATCCCCTGAGACATTTGTTTTTCTGATATCTGCTTCTTCAGCAACCAAACTCTAAGAGTGTCCTTAGTTGAACAGTATACAACGATTGGACCGCTTCGTTCTTTTGGAACATCAACTTTGGTACCTGCATTCTCATTAGGAGTTTGTATACTTTTGCATGGGTTAGAGATATCTATTTTTGAAGCACGTGGGGGTTCACAGTTGGCTTTTCTAGTGTCAGAGGTGGCCTGAGGAGATGATTCACTTGTCTTAGTGGGCAAACATTTCCTTTTATAGAAAATCTTAAGTTCAGGCTTAAGTGATGTATCATCCTTTGCAATTTCCTCCCTAGTAGTCTTCGTAGAATCAGAGACTATCCTAGTTAAAGGGCACTCGTTTCCTACAAGATTGAAAGATCTACCAGTGGGGCGCCACATTTTACCAACGGGTTTGATTTTAGCGACCCACTGGGATTTAAGTCTAGCACGGGAGTTTACCTCATTAAGTAATTTCTTGATACAGGAGTCATGATTTGCCGTAAAGACACATTTTCTACATGTTTTACAAGTAGCATATTTAATGTCCGAGTAATTCCTAGATGATTGATCGATGCTCCTAGGAGACGTCATGCTACGGTTAGCAGTGTTGGGTAATCTAGAAGGCATCTGACTAGGTTGGACATTGCTATCTCTTACATGTGTCTTTTGAATAGCTTCCCTTTGACCAAAATCATGGCGCACATCAGTTGAACTAGTTCTAGGCGTGTTCATAGAACTATTCTTAGAGAAACTAGGGGCAATCATGTGATGAGGTCTTGCTAAAACTGATTTACTCACATTAGGCCTAGTTGGTGGAGTGACTGTTCTAGAAGTATGTCCCAAATCAACTTGGGAGGCAAACCGCGGTCTCGAGGATTGTGATCGCTCGGATCTAAATGCAGTAGGTTGTCTGACAAACGGTTGTCTGACGAACTGATTTGTAGGCGGTTTCCCTAAGATTGATGGTTTTTCAAGCTTAGTGTCCACACTAGGTCCTTTACTTTTCCTTAACTCGTTTTTCAATGCAGCTATAGCAAAAACCTTTTCCTGTACTTGGGCTTTTAAAGTCTCATTCTCTTTGAGCAAGTTATCTTGGGATGCCAACTTAGATTCAAGCAGTTGAATTTGTTTCAAAAGACTATCCTTTTCAGCTTTAGAATCTAGAACAGTTTGATCCAATTTTCTTTCAAGAACAACGTTTGACTTTTCAAGTTTTTCAAAGTATGTTTCAAATTTGTCCGTTTTCTTAGAAAATTCAAGTTTGGCATCCTCAAGATCTTTTGATTTCCGAGCTACGATCGTTTCGAGCTCTTTAATCTTGGAATCAGAATCAGTTAACGAGGCAGTTATAGGATAATTATCATGATGTTTAGCATTCTGAACAATCTCTCCCCCATTATGACTTACATCGGATGAATCAGAAGTGGTATTGCTATCACTCGTTTCCATCCCATGTTTGTCATAATTAGGTTCAGAATCCTCAATATGCAGCATATCATCAGCATAAACATCATAAACCACATTACATTGTACCATGTTTGCAGGCTCTTCGTCATAAACGGGTACGGTGTCAGCAAGAGAAATCTCGTGAACATTCCCTGACGTGCCACTGGCATCATGTTGTCCTCCTGATTCTGTGCTCGTGCCATCGTGAGGCTCCAAGTTGTCAACCGTATGACCATTATCCTCTTGCATCTGCGTCATTGATTCTTGCGCTCCATTAACATACACTTGCTGAAGTTGAGATCTTTCATAAATCGAAGACGAGACCGATGTCATGAGTTTCAATATTGTATCACGGAAAACTCGAAGCTCGGTATGTGTATCTTGAAGAAATGATTGGCAGATCACTGAACTTTCAGACTTGATGATATTGAATTGTAGGAAAGGCGTGAGTTGTGTCACAAGAGTCTTATATGCAAGTGCCGATGCAGAGTGATTAAAGTTGTCACGGTTGAGTTGCTCGGCGAGTTCGGTCAAAGTGGTGAACATTGAGTCCATGAATATATGACGATCTTGACCAAAGATTGTCACAAATTCGCTCCCTCCTTGAATCCTCGAAAGAGTGACCAGATGAGACTGAAGCATTTGAAATGAAGTGATGCCACTTTCTCTAGCGTTGGCTTGCACTTGATGCAATTCTCCCTTGTTCGATGTCGAATTCAAGAAATCCATTGAAAATCGAGGAAAGAAAAATGATGTGGAAGTTGTTGTTGTCGGGTTTTTACAATACGACTCGGCTCAAAAAGTGTTGTCGGCTCAAACGATTATGAATTAAACCCGATCAAAAATCCGTATTTGCTAAAAATATATCCCGTCACGTTGCCTTGTCCCGATTATAACTTAATAGTACAAAATTTTCAAAATAAAATTTTGAATAAAAATAAAAATATCAATGGATTATTAAAAAATGAAAAGTTAATATCCAAAAAAAAAAAAAAAAAAAAAAAAAATGAAAATTTTCTAAAATAATGATTAATTCAATCTTAAAAAAAAAGAAACTTTCTAAAATTAAAAAAATAAAATAAAATAAAAAATAAAAAAATAAAAATAAAAAATTAAATACCAGTTGATAGACAAACGTGGCCACCTCTACACAACTCCTAGCACTTGAAAGAGACGTGTGAATAAATGAAATGTGAATATCTAGAAAATGAATAAATAATGGCCTAGTGGCTTTTTTAGAAATACCCACTTGTTTGACTAGTGGACTAGTAAAAAAAATGGAACCAAAACGTGGCAATACACAATAGTATGTGCCAAATCAAAGATATATGTGGGGATATAAAAGAATTGCCCTAAAAATTCTCATAGTTGACTCATCTACAATCTAATTTCCTCTGCCCCTATTTAAATCCTCTCATACGCAGCCACATCTTCAAACTAACCTTGCACCAATCTTCAATCTAAATCCAATTAATCTCACCTCAATCTAATTGTTGTCTTGATTACTGTAATCAAATAAGCTAAACAACAAGGAATCCAATCAATCTATAACCTAAACCCACCAACTCGTATTAGTAACCCACGAAGGAGAATCATGAAGGCTTTCAAGATCTGTAAGGATCTCGGGTAGGTTTATTTTAATGTTTTTGTTGAGTCCCTCTTCTTCTGTAGCGTCTTTCTGTGTTGGTTGTTGAGAGGGTTTTCGAGAGAGTCGGATGGGAGATGTGAGTTTGAGAGGGATTTGTGTTAATGGGTTTTGTTGGTGATACGAGAGAGTGTCTGGTCGAGAGAGGGAGTCTAGGGAGTCAGTTTGGTTTGAGAGGTTGGGGGTCTTGTTTTGATGAGATGAGTCGAGGGTGGGGGGTGTCGGTTGAGTGAAAAGAGTTTGTGGGTGTGGGTGGTTGGTTAATGTAACGAGAGTTTAAGTCGAGTCGAGAGGGTGTGGGTTTGTGAGGTTGTTGGGTAAATTGTGTGAGTCTGGATGGTGGATTGAGAGTTTGTTGTTTGTGGGTCTTATCGAGGGTGGGGTAAAGAAGCTGTTTTTGTGTGATGTTGTGTTAGTTGAGTCGAGTGTAGGGTTGGAGTCGAGGGTCGAGGGAGTCGAGTGTGTGAAGAGAGTGTAAGTTTTAGGATTCTGTTGAGTCGAGAGAGGGAGTCTGTTGTTTTGTTTTGATGTCGAGGGAATGAGTCAATTTAAAAGACGATGATTTGCCCGTTGAGTTTGAATAGGATGCTTTGTTCGGAAGAGTTCCGAATCGGAACTTTGTTTCGTTCGGAACTTTGTTTCGTTCGGAACTTTGTTTCGATCGGAACTTTGTTTCGTTCGGAACTTTGTTTCGTTCGGAACTTTGTTTCGTTCGGAACAGTTCCGAATCGGAAGAGTTCCGAATCGAAAGATTTTGATTCGGAAGATTTCGAGTCGGAAGAGTTCCGAATCGGAAGTGTTTGGTTCGGAAGTGGTTGGTGCGGAACTTTTCTGTTTGATTCGGAACTTATTCTTCACCCGGAAGTTTCGTTCACCCGGAACTTTTACCCGGAACTTTTGGGTTTGAATCGGAACTTAGAGATTGATTCGGAACTTTTAGTTTGATTCTGAACTTTAGGATCAGTTTTGATGGGACAAATTTTGGACAGAAATGATAGTTGACCAAAAATTAAGAAAAAATACAAAAATTATAACTGAAAACTGATAACTGATAACTTGACCAAAAATGACGGATAAACGAAAAAGGATAACAGATATCTGATAAACGACGCAACTGATTAAAAAAAAAATTTAAATAAAAAACTGATTAAAAAAAATTAAAAAAAATAAAAAGGATAAAAATTGATAAAAAATTTAGAAAACTAATAATAGAAAAAATTAAAGTGGAAACTGATTAAAAAAATAAAAAAAGGATAAAATTGATAAAAATTTTTAGAAATTGATAAACTTGATAGATTAAAAAAAACAAGAAGAAATACAAACTTTTTATAGAAATTGATGATTAAATTTGTGATTAAAAAAATAAAAAATACAAACTTTTTATAAAAACACAAACTTTTTATGAAAAAATACAAACTTTTTATGATCTAAAACATAAAAACACAAACTTTTTATATGAAAAATACAAACTTTTTAATGTAAAAGCATGATAAAATCAAAACCCACCAAAATCAAAAAGAAAATAAAAGCTAGAATAAGCCAATCAAACCTTGGCTCTTGATACCAATTGAAGGTCTACGAGATTAATGGCCTATTCTATATCATGGATTTGATGGATTTGGATGGTTGATTGATTGATTAATAAAGAAGAAGATGAAGGAAAGAGATGAGGGATTAGAGAGAGAAAGTGAAAATGAATAATGATTAAGTGAAATGACAATCAACAACCCCTCCTAACATGCTAGGAGGGGATATATATATAGCCCACCCTACATGTGGGCTATATGGACTATACACTAATTAAGTAGATCACGAGCCCATTACATAATTATCGTTGGAGCGACCGATCCTTCATAAATACGTAAAAACGTATTTCTAACAAAGTGCTTAAGCTTTCTTCTTTCTTTCTTCTCGTCTCGATTCGATTTAATTTCTTTGTCTTTCTGGACGTCGTCTCGGGATTTGTCGATATAAGTTGAACTTGTCTTATAATTTTCTTCTATAATTAGACTTGAGTTCTTCGACTTCATTAAACTTCCGTCTTTAGACTTTTTCTTTGATAAATCATCAGAATAGGCCTTGGACTTCCGTTCTTTTTGCATTCTCGATCTTTCGACTTCGTCTTTAGTCTTTTTCTTCGATAAAAGCCCGTGATAGCCCATGTTTTCTTCCTTTTGCATCTTTTGGTCCTAAAACACAATAGAAACATAAACCACGCATAATTCCGACTTTTACGACATAAAATACACGTTTTGGTCTTATTATTATTGGAAATAAGTGGTAAAAGGATAAGTGTTTTCACACTTATTAGAGTTTGATCCCGAGATTGAGGAAATCATTGAATGGGAGTTAGCTCTTTTGCCTCCACTTTCACCTACAAGTGAGGTCGATCTTTCCAAAATTGAGGATGAACTTAATGAGTTCGAACGTCTTATTTTCGATGACGAACCAATTCATGTGACCACCAAAAATCCAATTCTCGAGGAGTTACCTAATCAACACTCGTCAAATGAGAATTACGTTTACCACATTCGTGAGGATTTAACTTATCAACAATCACCACAAATGAATGATGGTTTCGTGCTTGATCGTGATCTTTTCGTGAGAGTTTCTAAGATACTCAAGGAGGGGAATGACAAACCTTGGTTTGACAAGCCTATCTTTGATGAGGAAATCGATGAGATCGACGTTCATGAGGATGACGAGTATGTAGACCTCGAGGGGGCGGTGTTCTTTATTGACAAACGTTTTGAGAACTTATACAATCCGCCACCCCCTCCCACCAAAGACTTAGATGTGAGGATTTTTAAAGCAAATAATTTTGACTTTGACATTATCAAATCGGGTTTTCATAAAGAGTTTAAAAACGATGAAAAAGGAAAGGATTTTAAATGTGATTTAAAAGATTTTTCTACAAGTTTAACTCCGTCATCACCGCGTTTTATAAGTGATACCACCTCGTCTACTCCTTTTGACGACGGTTGGTGTGGATCTAGTGTGGGGGAATCCCCTAATGTTCCCTCACATTTCTCCACCGAGGGCGAGATTTATGATCCCAGAATTGCTTGTAAAGGGAAATCTCGATTTTCTATCAATGCAATAAATGGAAAATCTTTTCGTTTGCTTGGTGTGAGTCTACCTCGAGTAGCTCATAAGTTTGACTTACCCATTGTCCCACCATTCTACTTCTCATCTATTTTCTTATACCCCATTGGGGTTCTAGTTGGAGTGGCATTGTTTCGTCTTTCATCCGAAAACGAGGACGCTATCTTTGACCCCGGTATACGTTTATCGGGTTTTTAAAGTACTCCACGTACTTTTGGGCATTGTTTATCATGTAAGCCCCACCAAAAATGACCAAACCATGATTATCCCTAAATTATCGCATTTATGGGGATCCGAGTCGAGCTTTTGACTCGGTTATCAAAAACAAGGTGCCTCGTGGGGGATTCTCTTGCTTATCCTTGTAAATATTATCATTTTCTAATAGTGTAATGAGGGGACTTGTGCACTTCCAACCTTTGTTCCGTGGTTGTTTGTGATTGTAATTTATTAGGTTCATCGTCATCATTGAAGCCTCTCGTGTTCGTTTTACAGATCACTCGAGCTTCGATCGTTGCCTTTGGAGATTCCGATATCCGATGATATCCTTTTATGTTCTAACGTTTATCTTATTATCATAATTCATAAACGGCTTTTAGGTTATTCGTTTTACCCTTTCCATGCTCGAGATTAAGCATTCGACTTCGTCTCTAGTATGGGGGTTTTTCACCCCTAGTCTCGAAACATTGAGGACAATGTTTAGTTTTTGTATGGGGGTAAGTAGATACTTCACCTTGCTTACGTCACCACGCAATCCAAAATTTCATCTTTTTGTTATCGTTTTGTTGCAAATAAGGCTAAAAATGGCCAAATTTTAAAATTTTTCGTATTTTTCGTAAGTGTTTGAGACACGAATGTAGGTTTTCCGATGGTGAGAATAAGAGTAATTTTTGACTCGACCGTGCGTGTTGAGCACTTAGCTTCGATTCCTTAACTTTTTAGGCTAAGTCTCTTAAATGAGGACGAGAAATGATAGAGTTATTTATAAGTCTCGTAATCGTCACGATCTCATGTTTAGTGATTATTAGCTTATTCTCCCCACGCTTTTGATAATAAATTGTTAATAAATATTGATTTAGCGGTTTAGTCACTATTTTTGGTTTCTAATTTTTTTTAGTAGCTTCCATGTAATTAAATTGGGAAAACATTAAGGTATCGCCAGTGTCACGGTTTTGAAGTATTGGCACCCTAATAATCGAAAGCTTCACCTAATAATAAGATTTCAAGTGCTCACCTAAATTAAGCAAAAATTTGAAGCTCACAGGGCCGAAAAATCTATGCCCAAATTGAAAGTGAATCAAGCCTTAATCTTTGAAGCTTTAAAGATCCAAAATTCGCTTTAGTGTGAGGATATACGTCTTTGGCCATAATAAAACCACTGATGATGGCGGATAATAAAAGGCAAGGCAAAACCGAAGTCATAATAAAAGCTTCATGACGAAGTTGAATAAAAGATGGAGGTAAACCTATGATAATAAGGCCCTTCCGTTAGGGGGCGTATAAAAGTCTTGGTAATAAGTCTCATGTTCAAAACCGTTATAAAACCGTGTTTATCGATCCTCCTTGTTGACTTAATTTTTTGACATCGTTGTCTATTAGGATGAATTATTAATTTAATGATTTTGGTTACACCGTTAAGACTCTATTTTTAGACCTAATCTCTATTCACGCATAAGTCAATGATGTATCCTCGTGATCATTAAGACAAAAATAAAATATAAGAGATACCAAGTACGAATAAGGGAGTTTAGGTTCGTAGTTAACACTCATGAGATATGATCGTGTTGCTAACTTATAATAACAATGATCTCGTTACACGCTTAGCATGGAATTGGGTGAAAATCGAGGACGACGAAATTATTTCTAACGAAGCATTCACGTGTTCTTATTCTTTGACCCTAAAAGTCACTTTATTGTGATGAAAACAATACATTGTGTCTAAAACACGTGTAGTAGTTTATTTAAGTTTATGTCTTCAATAAATGTCACATAAAAATGAATTTTTGAAGTGCTACGATACTTAATTCTAGGATTGCGTGGGGACACGGCAATGGTTTAGTATGGGGGAGTGATGAGACTGTAATTATACATAGTCTCATCGTCTAAATCGGGCTTAAAACGCTTAAAATATCATCAAAATACCCAAATATGTGCTTGTGTTTGTTCATTGTGTATTTTAGGTACGGATATCGTGAAATCAACAAAAGATCACAAGAATCAAGCAAAAATGAACACGGGAAACGGAGCCGCACAAAGAACCAGACTCGAATCATGAATTTCCTTTGAAGTCCTTGAAGTTTGAAGAATTGTCAAGATTGGTCCTTCAACTTTGGAAGACTTGTCATTTTAAACCATTGTAAAACTCCAAAATTACCTTTGGGTTCCTAAAATGACAAGACATTACATGATTAGCCCTTGAAGAATACAAAATGTGCATAAAATGCCCTTGGAACAATTATGATAAACTTTTGTGGCAAAAGTATAAAAACACAAAGTTTTATTACAAAGGAAATGGAAGATGGACTGTTAAAACTTTATTTGACAAGGAAAAGGGACTTGAGGGGTCATTTATGGCAGGCACTCAAACTCCCACCATCCACTTAAAACACGCCACCTCACCCCGCTTATTTCTTCCACCAATCACCACCTCCCTCCCTTACACGTCACCCTCCACCACAAATTTAATAAACTGATTAAATCAGTTTATTAATATTTCCCTCCTAAACACGTTTTAAAAATAAACCCTCCTCTAAACTAGATTAAAACCACATCCTAATCCTCTAAGAACCCTAATTTTGAAATCCTTAATTACTCCATAATTAAGACCCATAAAGTGTAGAACTATAATTCCTCTTCCCCTAATCAAAACCCCACACCCAGAAACTTTGTCATGTGACCACAATGGCCCTACAAACACCCCTCTGCTCCCTTCTTTGGACGAAAATAGCAAAGAAAGCATCCAGCAGGCATCCAACGCTCACAAAACCATTCCTTGGTCCCAAAGTTTGAATTCAACAGCCAAGATCAATTGTGCAAGCTGTTTCATCACTTGGACTCCACTTTGACCGAGACTTCAAGGGCAATATCGGACTTTCAAGCAGATTAGGGTTTAGGGCCTTGCACCTTTGTAATTTTTATTCTAGTATCTAGAATAGTCCGTCGTTCAGTATAAAAGGGGTGCCTATACCTCTTTTTCTTTCTTGTTCCAGTTTTTGTATATTTTAAATCTATTAATGAAAATGAAACATTTACTCTTTTACAAAATCTGAGTTCCTTTCTTTACTGTTTATTTAGTTAAATTTTCATCTTATGCAAGTTAGTTTAAAGTTTCCCAAAGTTTTTAGTTTATAAAATGTTTTTAGAAAATTCAGTTTTCTTGAAGTTTTTTTTACCGAAATATTTGAATCACTATACAAGTGGAAGTGAAAGTGGAAACTTGTATAGTGACTTCATGCATTTGTTTTGATTTTTTATTTGGAAGTTCAAGATTTGCAATTGGTTACACAAGTTAGTTTTTCAAAATCAATTTTATAAGTTTTTTTTTTACTCACATCTTACTGTATCATAAGCTACAAGCTAACAACTTGTAGCTTTTGACACTTAAAATTATTTTCTGTTTGTTGTGATTGTGTAGGAACAAAGAAGCAAGCAATCTTATCCTATTTCATTATCTCTTTACGTTTTCAGAAAACATTGTTTAGTCCTTGGGTCTCTAAAGAGATTCCACCAACAGGACATCTCTACATATTCACATAAGCCTTCATAAGCTTGCATAAAAGCTCACTCACAAGCCTTTGGAAGGCAGTCAGCCAAGGTATAGGTCTTTGAACCACATTGGTCTTGTTCTTGAGCACTTTATGTGAAAATATGTAAATTTGTGTGAATCTGCTTGTTTTAGTTTGTTGAATGTTTATTCTGTGTAGTTTATAGGTTTGATGCATGTTGCTTATGTTTTCATCTAGTTTGGTATTGATTTGAAAGTTTTCCTTTGATAAAATTTGATTTACATAAATTATAGGGTGTTTGGGATTAGGGTTTAAGCTAATATAAGTGACAGCTTTTGGTTTAAAATCCACCTAGACACACTTTAGGTATTGGTATTAGTTGTTTTCAGTCATTGGTTTTCAATATTGATATGTTTTAAAGCATTTTGCATGTTTAAAATAGCATAAAATCAGTAAACCCATTTTCTGTCTTATTTTAGTGAATTGTGCCTTGAATCTTTGTTGTCTGTTAGGTCTAGGTGCTATCAAGGGTTGTGAGCTAGTCTAGGGTGATTTGGTGTGGATTTGTGTGAGTTGTGGCCTGTTGAATCTCACCCAATAGCCAATTGCATCAGCAATCACCCCACAGACCCCTACATAGCATATCAGGAACTTATTTGTGCCATTTGATTGTGATTTTGTGTTGTTACTTGCTATTTTTCTTGCATATCTTGACTCCCTACACTCCACTGAGTGTAGGGGTGCCCTATTGTCTAGATAAATCCAAGTATCCAACAAGATACAAGCAAAAAGATCCACAGACCCGTTTTTTATAACTGTCAGTGGAAACCAAGTTCCCACTGCTAGTGTAAAATTCCCACTGCTTGGGATAAAGACAAAAAACCAAGTGTCACTATCAGATCTTTAATTTTTTGTCTTTAGTGAACTTTTCTGAGTGTTTTAGTCCATTTTTATTTTATTATTTTTGTTATTTTATTTCTGATTTTTCCATCTAGTTTAGTTTTATTTTATTGTTCATTTTCCATTTTTTGAATTAATTGCATTTTTATTTAGTTTTTATTTAACTTTGTTTTTGTCTTTTAGTGCAAAAGTTTGATATTTTTCAGATTTAAAATTTTTATTAGATTTAGAAAATTAGTTTAAGATTTTTAATTTAAAAATATTTTACCGTTCACCTTTTTAAGTAATTTTTAGAATTAATTTAAGTTTATGCAGTTTTAAATTAAAACTGTTTTGTCATTTAGTGTAAAAAGTTTTTCTTTCAACTTTTAAAATTTTTCTAATGTTTAGTAATATAATTTAGGATTTTTCAAAAAGTCAAATTAATTTTAGCATTATTTAAATATTTTTAATCATTATTTTAGTTTAAAAATAGTTTTTAGTGTTTTAAAAATAGAAAAATAGTATTTAAAATTTAGGAAAAATACTTTTTAGTCTTTAAATAATATAAGTGAGCTTTTAGTTCAATAAAATAATATTTTGGGCTTTTTCTTAATTATATTTAATTTTAGGGCTTTAATTAGCATTTAAAAGTGACTATTTAATTAATAAAAGGTTTTAAAATTTATTTATTAGATTTTTATTCTTATTTATATTATTTTATACTTAGTTTTAATTTTAAATTAGTTTTTAGGTTTAATATTTAATTTTGTCACGGTTTACGTATTTACGTTCGCGTTTTACGTCAAATCGTCGTAGTGTAATCGTAGTCGTAGCTCGTCTTTTTTTTTCTCTCTTAAACCAAAAATGTAACTAATCCAAACTCTTGATTTTATATAATTGGCACTTAATTGACACACCTCCTTCGAGAACGAACTCGCACTTATTAGGTTTTACGTTTTCCCTAAAGCGCAAGACTTAATACTTGCCGCTCATACGCGTTTTTCCTAAAACGTGTACGATTTACCTACATCAGCTATCTTTTCCCGCCTAATGTAAACCATCAGAATACTGAAGAGTCTTCAGTATCCTAGAGTAGATCGACATCATTCAGTTTGGTATTGTCAAGCCAAACTGAACTGAAAGCCCTTCGTCAGTCCTTGTTCTTCAGCAACTAGACCGCCTAGTATTTGAAGCGAAGACTCCTTTGTCTTCTAAGTTCACTGGAAGGGGAGTGATAAACTTTCTTTAGCTTTAAAGTCTTAAGTAGGAACTTTGTTCCTTTGGTCATCCATCAACATATTGGCCTTACTGCTGAGCATGAAACACTTAGGGGGATTTTATATTCAAATCCTATAGTTGCTTCAGGGTCAGTAAATACTGACCCAACAATCTCCCCCTATTTGGATATACAAATAGCCTAAGTCTAATGTCAGTAGTAAGTGAGTTAAACAACTTATTCTTACTTGCATTGAACAATTAATAACTTCTAAACATCTGATAATCATTTATTCAATAACATTACAAATTACAACAAAATATTACAAATGATTATTCAGTTTTCCTTTGGCCTAAGTTTTTCAATGACATGGGTCTGTATTGATGGATCAGAGTTTTGACGTCCAATATCGATAGTAAGCACATGTTGAAGGTTTTTGCAGCTTCAGTGAGTCCTGGACCACCATGGTGAGCAAAGAAGATTTTCTGAATGTTTTCAAGAGATTCATTATTTAGATCATTCAGATCACTAAAGCCCACAAAATCCTGTCGTTCACGATGGTTGAACATTATCATTCCTAATTTGGGTTCTTCTAACACATGTCCAGGGAGATGATTTCCAAACTGAACAAGATCTTTGTATTTCTTGGTGGTGACAAAGATGTCACCCACACTAGGTTGAACAAGATTAGCTCTCTTGTTTAGTTCCAGAATTGGATCTTGATCCTCCAGTGAGATTTGGTTGCTGATGTTCAGATGCTGGCCAAGCCTTTCATGATTTCTCACAAAGTGTTCAATTCTTGTGCGAACTTCTACCCATCTCCTAAATGTTTTCTTTTCAATGTTCTGCTCATCTCTAGCCATTCAGTGTAGGATATCTCATTCCCTTGGAAGTCATCTATGATCTCATCAGACCCATCATCCTTATAGAACTTCAGATTTATATCTCCCTTGTAAGTCAACATGTCAACATTTGTAATTGCTTAGAGACATCTTCTGTTCAACCTTGTTCTACAAAATTTTTCATATAACATCTTTTTCTTGAAAAAACCTTCAACCTCAGATTTTCTAATTCTTACATATAAGCTCATCTTCAGATCTCTGAGCATTTCTTCATTTTGAAGTTTGTGGATTCTATCAAGTTCTTTTTGAGTGACCAACCCTGACTTGATAATTCTTTCATCTAATGTGGTTTCACCTTTGCTTTTGGGTTTGATGGGAGGTGACATATCTTCAGATGATTCAATGCTGGTGGTAAGGCCATCAATATGAGTGCCCTTTACTGAAGACTCCCCCTTAGTCTTATCTGGACTGCCTTCACTGAACGGAGATACATAAACAAAAGGTTGTTTTTGGGCCTTCTTCTGTGCATGTTTCTTGAAGAGCTGTTGAATAGTTACTTTCTACCCCTCAGCAAAGATTGCCCTGTAACTTCTGATGAACCCCCAGCAGGCAACCATGCACATATAGAGTCTAAGGTTGATGATACCTTGGTCAATATTGCCGAAACATTAGCAAGAGCATTTAGTTTTTGCTGAACTTCATCAGATAAAGTCAGCTTTTGTTGTTCCAGCAGACCCACTCTATCCTTGATCTTTGAAACTGAATCGCATAACTCATTTAGCTGATTAGGAATTGGCTTGTATTCAGCAGGGAGCTCAAACGATGTAGCATTAATGGAGTCCAGGAGGGAGGTGATTTCTATCTTGATAGAAGTGGTAGTGGCCACATCTTTTACCAATGGCTTCAGTGCAGTGAGAATTGCATCTCTGAGCTGTTCAACAGTGGGAGGAACTGGCCTTGCTTTAAGAGTAACGAGTTCAGCATTAGCAAGAGCCATTTCCTCCTTGAGCTTAGCCACCTGTGATTGTAGAACCAGCACCTGATTTGTTAGTTCATTTACCTTGACGGTTCTGAGGGAAGGAGGCTTGGGAGTTTGATCAGCAATGTCATCTTCAGATTCACTATCATCCAAGTTTACTGGAGCTCTTTCACTTAGTCCCAACTCCTTCTCCAAGTTATCAGCATACATGCTGAATATAAATGTAGGCAAGTCTCCCCCTTGGCGCCAAAGTGGAGAGAGGGACTTCCTTCATTGTCTGCTGATCGCTACCTTCAGCGTGATGGTCAGTTTCAAGTCCTTCACCACTAGGGTTGGTTTTACCTGATGGATCTTGAGAAAGAGTCCCTGATGATTTAAGATTAATGATAATGTTTATGGTTCCTTCAGTAGAACCCTGTTGTGGGGGAACTACATCATTAGAAATAGATAGGCCAGGGTTAGCATCAGCTATTATATTTGCTGACACATCATTCCCTGATGCAGACTCAGAGTGACAAATGATAGCGATTGGTAATGAAATTTGAGATGCATTCAGATTTAAATTGCTTACCGATGCTGACTCCACTCTATCGAGCTGAGGGTGCGCTCTATCTTCACCCTTCTCTCCTAAAGAAGTTGAGAGATTGGTTGCCTTCAGGGCCTCTTGATGCATACCACCTTCAGCAGAGACTGATGGTGGCGGCTAGCTTGGGTTCTGGTCCTTAGCCGAGGACTTTTGTTTCTTCAAAGCTTGGCCTTTGGGATCATCAGAATGATGCTTTGATGAAGATTCTGTTGGATGCCTCCTTTTCTTAGACCCACGTCTACACTTAAGAGTTTTCACTGATGTGCTCTTTTGACGTGGTGAAGAAGAAGCTCCAGACTTTTTTCCTGTTAGATCCCCTTCTCCGGTTGGAGAAGTGTCTTTTGGAGCTTTGAACACTACTGGATAATTTGCTGAGCAAATGTCCAGCATTGGCTGTGTGAAAGGAGGTTCAGTTGTGCTGACTGGAATGTTCCAGCGATTGGTATCAAATATTGAGAAACAAGTTTAACTCCTTCATTTTTTGGGTATTCTTCACCAAATTGGTCAGCAAAAATGAGGGATAAAAATCTGGTGTAGACGACATTCTTCTCCCTAGTTTTCTTCTCCATTTTCCCATGGAGATCTTCAAAGATTAGTTTTCCAAAATCAGCTTTTATGCCCTTTACCAGACAATACAAAATAAGGGCATCCTTTTGGTTGACTTGATCTAGCCCACCAGTTTTCCCACCCAGACACTTAATTAAGATGGACATCAAATGTTTCCACTTAGGTGGTATACAGCTTCTCTTCAACCCCCATTTATCACCAATCTCTTCAGTGTATCCAATTTCTCTAAAAAATGTTTTGACAACAGAGAGATCATTAGGAACAGCCTCATATTTGCTAGAATCCTCCCAATAGTTTAACCCTAAGACCCTTCTAAACATCTTTAAATTTATTTTCCCATGAATACCCAAAGTAGTAGACACAAACGCAATAAATTTCTTGTTTGTTGACCCTTGTGTTGTGAACCAAAAATCTTTTAACACATTTTTAAACATAACCCCTAGATTCTTGAACAAGGCATCATGAATCATACATTTGGATAAAACGTTTAGTACTTGTTTTCCTGGTTCAGATGTTAGGGTTTCTGGTTTGATCAAGGCGATGTTGTTGGGTTTAAAGAATATGTCCTCGATGGGATAGTTTACATGGATGGAAGGATTCAGGGTGATCTTAGTATCTTGTGGTTGTGAAGAAGATTCAGCAGCCATTGATGTTTGTTGTGTGTGTTTTTTTTTAAAAGAGAAAGAGTTGTGTGTGTGTGTTTTTTGAAGCTTTTTTGCAAATGATATGAATCATCAGTCTTGAAAAGATATATGTAAACACCTTTTTAAACTGAGTTGTCAAATTTTGTAAAAAAATTGAAAAGAGAATGAAACTTTTAGGGTTCCTTTTGAAAAAATGGCACAAACTCTCTCATTAATGTTCTGAAAAAGGTGATGATTTTCTGTTGCTTTGAACAGTAATACGCCTCATTGTGTTAGAAAGTTGTTGACTGTGATATGGACGCTTGATATTTCTTAAATAAACAATTGACACCTTTTGAAAGAATGTTTTGTATTTATTCTCAAGAAAATTAATGCCATTTACTCCATTGAGTCACATGATTGATTTGTTTTAAAAGCTGTTGCTCAAATATGCTGAAGCTGATGGCTATACTTATGAGCTTCAGTGCGTCAGATGAGGCGACAAAACCCCATATACATGTTCACATAAGTGAACAAGACATATGACATTGCACGCTCCTCTACTCAGTCCTAGCTACTAATTTGTATTAAAATTTTGTTCAGCATTGCTGAAGGAATCTTTTGATAACTGGTGATTTATTTGTTCAGCTTTAGTGAATTAGATAAGGCGACAAAACATCATATACACAATCACATAAAGTGAAATAGACACATGACATTGCACACTCCTTTACTCACACACTGCTACTTAACATTAATCAAAATCTTTTAAGAAATGTTGAACCTTCAAGCTTCTTTAGTGAATGTTGAAGGTTCAGGTTTTGTATCATCAATGTTCAGCATACCAAGCTCCATTATCAATCTTTTGAAAGTTGGTTCATCCAATGGTTTGGTGAAGATATCAACCAATTGGTATTGAGTGGGGATTAAATATAATTCAATGTCCCCTTTCACAATGCGATCTCTGATAAAGTGATATCTGATATCAATGTGTTTTGTTCTTGAGTGGAGGACTGGATTATTGGATATTGCAGTAACACTAGTGTTATCACAAAAGATTGGTACCTTTTCATATTCTATGTCATAATCAGCCAGTTGGCTTTTCATCCAAAGAACATTGGCACAACATCCAGCAGCTGCCACATATTTAACTTCTGTTGAAGACATGGCAAGTGTTTGTTCTTTTTAATACTCCAACACACAAGTTTGCCACCTAGCAATTGGCAGGCACCAGAAGTGCTTTTTTTGTCCAAATTGCAACCAGCATAGTCTGAATCTGAGTACCCCTTTAGATCAAAACCTGAGGATTTGGGGTACCAAAGACCTAGACTTGGTGTACCTTTTAGGTATCTGAAGATTCTCTTAACAGCAGTAAGGTGTGATTCCTTTAGATCTGCTTGGTATCTTGCACAAAGGCATGTAGAAAATTGAATGTCAGGTCTGCTTACAGTTAAGTACATGAGCGACCAATTCATACCTCTATACTGAATCTCATTGACTGATTGTCCAGTGAGATCAGGTCCTAAGTTGTTAGGGGGTACCATTGAAGTATTCACTGAAGCACAATTGATATCATACTTCTTCAGCAGATCCTTGACATATTTTTCTTGATTGATGAAGATGTAATACTTGGTTTTTAGGCCTAGTATCAAAATTCGTAGTCCCAAGTCTTTTCGAATTGAAAACCGGTCTTAAGTGCGACTCAATCGTCTTTTGGTGAATCAAGAGAATGGTTTTGGTTGATTTGTCTAATTTAAAATGATAGCAAGAAACTTAAGTGTCGTTGAGTACTTAGAAGTTAAAAGATCAATACTAAAATGACGAGTAAAAATAAAAGCTTGAAAAACTTAAAGACTAAATTAAGAAAAATACTAGATCACTAGATAAAAACTAAGACTTAGAAATTTAATGAAAACAATACACTAAATAAGCCAAATCGGAATAAGCCCCAAAAAGGTATCCCGATCGGAATGTTGGTAGGACCTGCGATCGGAATATGTAACAAAAATGGGCAATCGGAATACTACTCAAGGTCCCAAATCGGAATACCCAACAATCAGTCAAATCGGAATAGGATGCAAAACCTTCAGATCGGAAAAACTGAAACCCTATTCCGATCAAGTGTGATCGGAATATCAGGGGTGCAAATCGGAATCTACAAACCCTTTTCCGATCGATCAATCGGAAAGGGTGGTGGGAAGCTGCTCGGAATGTGTCAATCGGAAAGGGGTTTATACCCTTTCCGAAAATGATGGGATTCGGGTAAAAAGCCAATGAAATACGCTATTTTGACAAGCTTTTCACCAACTAAAACGAATCAATACTAGACCAAATCAAATAAGCACTTTTATCAACTTATCTAACTCGAAATTAAATAACTTTTTGGATCAAACAATAAAAACATGAACTTTTTAAGGAAAACTTTTATAAGTAAATAAGCTAATCATAAAAATAAGCCAATAAGCACAAAAGTCTTAAAGCTTAATCAAATGAAAACTTATGAAATGATCACAAGATTAACTTTTTAAGCACGAAATCAATTAGAACAACACGGATCATATGATAATCGCAACAAAATCAATCTAAAATCAAAGAAAAGTAGAATGAGATTAAGGATTAAAAGCTTAAAATGAAACTTGATTAATGAAATAAGCAATACAAAACGTTTAATTTTTTAAAGATTTAGAGAAAAAGATGAAACTTAGTGAGAGAAAGTTTAAGACTTTCTCTCTCTAAAACTAGAAAGAAAATGAAAAAGTGAAAACTAGCTAAAACTATCTAACTCTCCTCCTAATGACTATTAGGAGGGTATTTATAGGGAAGGTGGAAGGGATGCATGTGTTGCATCTTCTTTCTTGCTTTCTTCACGTTTTCTCGACTCGACTTTAATTCATTGTCTTTTTCGTCTCGGGATTTGAACTTGTCTTTTAATTTTCTTCTTCTATTAGACTTAAGTTCGTTGACTTCGTTAAACTTCCGCCTTTAGACTTTTTCTTCGATAAATCTTCAGAATAGGCCTTAGACATCCGTTCTTTTTGCACTCTTGATCTTTTGACTTCGTCTTTTCCCGTTTTCTTCGATAAAAGCCCGTGAAAACCCGTGTTTTCTTCCTTTTTCATATTTTGGTCCTAAAACACAATAAAAACATAAACCACGCATAATTCCGACTTTTACGACATAAATCACACGTTTTGGTCTTGTTATTATTGGAAATAAGTGGTAAAAGGATAAGTGTTTTCACACTTATTAAATCCCCTACACTTGACCATTGCAATGCCCTCATGCAATGCATTAATTTTAAAGCACGGTTTACATTTTCAATCATAAATAACCTACCCTGGCCTTTATTAAATACTAAACATAAAAAGATAGACTAAGTAAAGAAATTAAAAACTTACATTGGTTTTGGCAGCCATGAACGTTTATCATCCTCAAGTTTCACATTCCCTATACCAAGATTAAAAACGAGATCATTGTTATTATAAGTTAGCAAACTATCACGAACTCATGTGGGCCAATTATTCACTTAGACTCCCTTATTCTTAGGTGTATCTCTTATATTTTATTTTTGTCTTGAATGATCACGAGGATGCATTGTTTGACTTATTTCGATAGTTATTTAGTCCGAAAATAAGGTGAATGATTTAATCAATAGTTAGCTAAAGGACCAAATCTTTTAAAACTGCTTCTCGGGACCTCATAAAGTTCATATCTTGGCATAACTCGCTTAACGATTTGAGACCTTTCTCGGACCGATATTTGGCAGCGACTTCATACTTCAAATCTTCGAGAGACGTTCTTGAAATTATGGTCTTCTCTTCATAATAGGAATTTCTTCACTTGAAGTTTTGAGAGATTCTTCATCTTTGGACCACGACTTCTTCATTTTTCTCCAATCTTTATTTTGGACTTTGATATACAACGATCCGCCTCCTTTTTGGACTTGGATCTATTTATCCTCATACCTTGTTAGGGTCTTTTCGGATAGACTTCTCCATGACTTTTGGGGAGTTCTTGATTTTCGTCGTGTGTCTCGATCCTTCATATTGATTTTCGATAAATGATTCTTCACATCACTTTTGGATCTTTAGCAACAAAATGTAGCCCTCATGCCTTGTTAGGGCCTTTTCGGACTCGCCAATCTTCGCATCCCGCTTCAATAACTTATGCCTTGGCTATGAACTCTAATCCGTACCGAGCAACTTTTAAACGATCTGGGGCTAGAAGCTAAGTAACCTTTTAAATCGTACAACCTTATTTATTGCAGATAAATTTATTAACAAGCGGAGGGAGATTAGGCTTATAATTAACTCACATAAATTCACGAAAGAATACCGAACTTATAATTGACTCTATCATCTCTCGTTATCCACAGTTTAAAATCTCAAGGAATGAGAGTCGTGGATGCTTAGCCTATTAAATCAAAGTTTTGGGTTTTCGAGTCGCCTATAGGATCTTGCAAATTCTTAGACTTTTTCAAGTTTAGAAATCGCGTTTTAAAGTTCCCTTGATAAATGACTCCCTAGGATCAATTATAGGAACTTGCGAAAAGTTCTTGTTCTTAACCCGTGAGAGTTAAGACTTTCGCGTTTTATAGCTCCCTATATAAAAGCCTAGCAAAACTTGACTTAAACACGTTAAGGATACTAGCTAGAGTAAACTCGGGTTGAGTCAAAATGTTCACGACTAAGAAAATCTAAAACCACTTTATTGAAAATTTATTCTAGCAATGGAAAGAAACTAAACATGGTAAAGGAAAATACAACTATACAACTAGGCCAAAATAGATTAAAAATTTTGAAAAATGTCGAAAAATCAAATTTTCCGGTTAAAATGAGGGCAAATTCATGGAAAAGACCACTTACTTCGATAGAAGTCCCCCCTACACTTGAGATAAACATTGTCCTCAATGTTTAAGCATGTGGGAGTAAACTTCCCTACACTTAGGACATTGTGCACTTTGTATAAATCATGCTAAGGAAAGGACAACTAAAGTGAATTCAATGTGAACATATAGAATATGAAATATTGAATCACAAGAGTTTAGGATAGAACCGGGAAGATGGGAACACGGTATCACGGTTCGTCAAAAGTCATCAAGAGTATCTTTGAAGCTTTAATCCCTGCACAGCACAAGAAACAAGACAACAAACACATACGGGGCTCCCCCTACACTTATGATGAAAGCAGTAAAGGATAGATCACGGGTTGCCTCCCGAGAAGCGCTTGTTTTTGTTCACCGAGTCACGAGCCTGACTCGACCCAAATTTAGTTCATGGGGAACGTGGTGAGGGATGGAATCATCTCTTGAGAGATGCCCTCACCAAAGTACAGCTTCAGACGCTGGCCATTCACCTTGAAATTGGGACCATTCGGCTGAGAAAGCTCAATGGTCCCATAAGGAAAGACTTTGGCGACGGTGAATGGACCAGACCAGCGGCTCTTCAACTTGCCAGAGAAGATCTTCAATCGAGAGTTAAAGAGTAAGACTTGATCACCAACGTGGAACTCTCGGTTCTTGATTTTAGCGTCATGAATGATCTTGGTCTTCTCCTTGTAAATCAGCGAGTTCTCATAAGCTTCATTCCTCAGTTCATGTAGCTCGTTGAGTTGAATCTTACGATGATCACTGGCTTTGTTGATGTCGAAGTTAGCCCACTTCAAGGCCCAGTGTGCCTTATGTTCCAGCTCGATTGGGAGGTGGCAGGCTTTCCCGTACACAAGACGATAAGGTGTACAACCGATCGGGGTCTTGTAAGCAGTACGGAAAACCCACAGAGCATCATCTAACTTATCGGCCCACGTGGCGCGATGCTCTCCCACAGTACGCTCCAAAATTCTTAGCCATGACTCTTGCAAATTGATCGTTGCAAAAATGAGTCCCGCGGTCACTGATAATAGCACGAGGAACGCCAAATCGAGCGAAAAGCTGCTTCAAAAAGTTCACAACCACCCTCGCATCATTCGTAGGAAGAGCCTTAGCTTCAACCCATTTAGAAACGTAGTCGACGGCGACGAGGATGTACTTGTTCCCTTTGAAGGATGGAAATGGCCCCATAAAGTCGATGCCCCATACATCAAAGATTTCACATTCTTGAATGAAACTTTGAGGCATCTCATCCTTATGTGTGATCTTGCCTTGGCGTTGGCAAGTATCACAATGCTTAACCATTTCGTGAGCGTCACGATAAATGGTGGGCCAATAGAATCCAGAATCAAACACTTTTTTAGCGGTGTAGTTGGGACTAAAGTGACCACCGGTGGGTCCTTTGTGGCAAGCTTGGAGAATGTCAAAAGCTGCCGGTCCGTCAACACATCGACGAATGATCAAATCAGCACATTGTTTGAATAGATAAGGGTCATCCCAAAAGTAAGTCTTAACATCGTTCAAGAACTTCTTCTTTTGTTGGGATGTTAACCCTTGGATGAGAACACCACCTGCTAAGTAGTTTGCAATATCCGCAAACCACGAGGTGCCATCAAGATTGAGATTTATAGACATTAAGGTCTCCAGGGGAAAGAGTCATTGATCTCTTTGTTCGGATGATCCCCTTGATATCGATCCTCAAGTCTGCTCAGATGATCCGCGGCCAGGTTTTCGGCTCCCTTCTTGTCACGAATTTCAATGTTGAATTCTTGAAGGAGTAAAACCCAGCGAAGAAGTCTTGACTTAGAATCATGCTTAGTCATCAAGTACTTCAACGCGGAATGGTCCGTGTATACGATGGTGGGGGATAAAACAAGATAGGGGCGAAATTTCTCAAAAGCATAGACAACAACTAAAAGCTCTTTTTCGGTTGTCGTATAATGCAATTGAGCCCCCGTCATTGTTTTGCTAGCATAGTGGATTGGTTGGAAGTGTTTATTCACTCTTTGGCCCAAAACCGCACCAATAGAAAAGTCGCTAGCATTGCACATCAATTCAAAAGGCAGCTCCCAATTAGGGGTAACCAAGACCGATGCCTTAGTTAGCTTATCCTTAAGAAGATTGAAGGCTTCGAGACACTCTTTAGAAAAGATAAAAGGAGTATCTTTTTCCAAGAGGTGGGTCATCGGGCGAGCGATTTTAGAGAAATCCTGAATGAATCGATGATAGAAGCCCGCATGACCCAGAAAACTTCTCACACCCTTCACGGTTGAAGGTGGAGGTAATTTGGCTATGACATCAACTTTAGCACTGTCGACTTCCAGACCAGCTTTAGAGATTTTGTGTCCTAGCACAATGCCTTCTTTTACCATAAAATGGCATTTTTCCCAATTCAGAACAAGGCGAGTGTCTTCACACCGCTTAAGCATACGTTCCAAATTGGCAAGGCAAGAAGAGAAGGAATCCCCAAAGACCGAGAAATCATCCATGAAGACTTCCATGGTTTGCTCAACCACGTCATGGAAGATAGCCAACATGCACCTTTGGAAAGTCCCGGGGGCATTACATAAGCCAAAAGGCATTCTTTTATAAGCAAATGTGCCATAGGGACAAGTGAATGTTGTCTTCTCTTGATCTTGGGGATCGATGGGTATTTGGAAATAACCCGAGAAACCATCAAGAAAGCAGTAATATTCATTACCCGCTAAACGTTCAAGCATTTGGTCCATAAAAGGTAGAGGGAAATGATCCTTTCTCGTGGCATCATCGAGTTTGCGGTAGTCTATACAAACTCTCCACCCAGTAACGAGACGGGTAGGAATCAACTCGTTGTTTGCATTGGGCACAACGGTGATACCGCCTTTCTTAGGCACACAATGGACTGGACTAACCCATGGTGAATCCGAAATAGGGTAAATCATTCCCGCATCAAGAAGTTTGATAACCTCTTTTTTGATGACTTCATGGATTTTAGGATTCACCCTTCGTTGGCTTTGAATTGTGGGCTTAAAGTCGTCCTCCATAAGAATTTTATGTGTGCAAAAGTGAGGATCAATTCCACGGATATCAGAGATTTTCCAAGCGATAGCTCTTTTATGCTTCTTCAACACGGCGACAAGTCGGGATTTGTCTTCTTCTTGCAGGTCCTTCGTGATGATGACCGGTAACTTCTCGTCGTCTTCTAGGAAAACGTACTCAAGATGAGGAGGTAGGTCCTTAAGCTCAAGAGTAGGAGGATCCTCAATAGATGGTGAAACTAACGATGGATCATCATTAGTCACCTCTTTAGGAGAAGGAGGAGACAACGGGTCCTTATTGAGAAGTCTTTCAATAGTACGAATGTCTTCATCCCAATTGGTGGACAAATTATCATACTTAATATCAAGAGGACCCAAGCTATCTTCGAAATCATCCAAGTCACTTTCTCCAAAAGGAGTCAATGCCGGAGCAATTGAGGCAACGGTCTCAACATTGGGTAGAGAAGAAAGAGTACTTTTGCAAGCATCATGAAAATGTTCTTCACAAGCCTCATCGAGAACATCAATAGCATTAACACTCTCATAAGAATAAGGTTGCTTAGAAATCTTACCCATGTTGAAGACAATTTTATCGTCACCAACTCTCATGATTATTTCGCCCGCGGCTACATCAATGAGAGTGCGACCGGTAATCAGGAATGGACGTCCAACGATTAATGGAACACGAGGATCCATCTCGTAGTCAACGACGACAAAATCCGCCGGGAAGGTGAATTTATCAACTCCAACAAAGACATCTTCGGCTATCCCCACTGGATAAGCAACCGTACGGTTGGCTAATTCCAAAGTCATTTTGGTGGGGACTAGCTCGGGGAGAGATAATTGCTTCCAAACACTTAAAGGCATTAAGTTTATACTGGCACCTAGATCGGCTAGGGCCATGCAATTCTCTACCCCCGGGAAGTTGCAAGGAATCAAGAAGCGACCCAGATCACCAAGTTTGGTGGGCAATTTCCTTAAGAGCACTGCGGAGCAGTTCTCATTAAGTTGGGTCTGAGCAATGTCAAGAAGCTTTTCCTTATCACTTAGAAGATCTTTAAACATCTTAGCGTATTTGGGCATGTGAGCGAGAGCCTCGGCAAAGGAGATGTTAAAATTCAATTGTTTAAACATTTTTAGAAAGTTTGAAACCTGAATATCATCCTTGATCTTTTGCTTCTCTTTCCTCAACCTTGAAGGATAAGGTATATTGGATGAAGAAGAAGGCTTTAGGGGAATAGGATCACTCACAACCACGGGTGGTGGGGAAATGGGGATAGAAGGTAAAGGAGGTGAGGAAAGTTGCTCGTTTTCCTTGTTCACAATCACGGGTGGAGGTGTAGGAAGCTCGGGTTCCATATAACCTTTTCCACTACGAGTGGTGATTGCTTTCATCTCCCCTCTTGGATTCGCAACGGTATTACTCAGAAGAGTACCCGAAGAAGAGGGTTGATTACCTTGAATGAGCGAACCAATCATATCACGAAGGTGAACCGCTTGATTATTAAAAGAGTCTCTCATGTTTGCATTAATTTCATTGCTGTGTTTGGCCATGTCATTACTTAGCTCGGCTCGAATATCGTTCCCTTGTTTTGCCATTTCGCCCTTCAAGTTGCGGACTTGACTCTGAAGATTCGTCACCATCTCCCGATTAGTCTTCATAAATGTCTCGACTTCTGGACTCACTACCATCGGTTGATTGAGAGGTGGAGCTTGGTAAGCTTGAGAATTTCCTTGAGGTGGGTATGGGTTTCGTTGAGATTGATATTGATTGTATGCACGAGGTTGGGATTGGTTATAACTTTGTTGTTGGTTTTAGTTTGCAGGAGGGAAACCGGGAGGAGCAAGATAATTGTTGGAACGGTAACTTAGCAAGCCACGGTCTCCTTGCGGGTGGGCTTGATAGCCTCCCATGGGATAAGTACCGTAAGCTGCGTTAATGTTTTCAGAATAATTGTCTTGAGTCGAAGGACAATCATTGTAAGAATGAGGACCACCACATGTGTCACAAGAAATAGCAATGGCTTTAGCTTGTTGAAATTGGTTTGTGGCTATGGACATGAAATCCTTGTGCATACTCGCGATTTGTCGGGTAAGTTTGGATATCTCAGGATTGGAAGTAGTAGAAGAAACATTGACTCTCGAGTTAGATCTTGAGGATGCGGATGAATCCCAATTCTTGTGGTGAATAGTCATGTTTTCGATCAAATCTCGACACTCCTCCGGTCTCCTTTTCATAAAAGTACCACCGGCGGCGGCATTGATCGTGTCACGATCACGAAAAGTGAGACCATTGTAGAAGGTGTCAATGAGAGTGACGGGGAGCATATTGTGATTTGGACAGCGGTCGATCAAATCATTGTATCGTTCCCAAGCATCAAAAAGCGATTCATCATTCTCTTGCATGAATCCACTGATTTGGTTACGAAGGCTAGTGACCATGGATGGGGGAAAGTAGCGCGATAAAAAGCGTTGAGTCATGTCATTCCACGTATGAATAGAATTCTTAGGAAGACGGTCAAACCATTTTTCGGCATGGTGAGAAAGCGAGTGGGGAAAGAGTTGAAGGCGAAGGTCATCCATAGAAACACCGGAGCACTTCATGCTTTGGGTTATGGTAATGAATTTGTCGAGGTGTTTGTTGGCATCATCATCCGGAATTCCACGAAATGGGTTCGTTTGCACTTGTTGGATCATGTGATGCTTCAACGAAAACTCCTGAGCCGTGACGTGCATTCGCGCAATCGGGCCTCCGCGTCCGTTCATGGTGGGTTGGCACAATTCCTCCATTGTCCGTAAATCAGGTAGGTGGACATTATTGTTGATGTTGTCGTTCAAATTGGGTAGAGGTGGGTTATTATTGTTGTTATTAACACCAGCTATATCTAAATCTTCACGAGTCTCGGGCTCAGAATAGTTTGCAGATCTAGTACGCATACACCTGGAGAAGAAAAATATACACAAAGAGAATATCTATATAATCTTTTTGGTGCAAAACCTTGGAAAAGAATTTCTTTTTAATGATTTTTTTTATGTTTTTGTAGAGTTTTATATTTTTTAGGATTTTTGAAAATTTTTAAAGCAAGGAAAATAACGTTCAAAGAACGGATCCCAAAATTCAATGCGTCTCTCACTAGAAACCGTTAATCGTAACTAAAAGAGCCGGCAGCGGCGCCATTTAATACTTGGTTTTTAGGCCTAGTATCAAAATTTGTAGTCCCAAGTCTTTTCGAATTGAAAACCGGTCTTAAGTGCGACTCAATCGTCTTTTGGTGAATCAAGAGAATGGTTTTGGTTGATTTGTCTAATTTAAAATAATAGCAAGAAACTTAAGTGTTGTTGAGTACAGTAGAAGTTAAAAGATTAATACTAAAATGACGAGTAAAAATAAAAGCTTGAAAAACTTAAAGACTAAATTAAGAAAAATACTAGATCACTAGATAAAAACTAAGACTTAGAAATTTAATGAAAACAATACACTAAATAAGCCAAATCAGAATAAGCCCCAAAAAGGTGTCCCGCTCGGAATGTTGGTAGGACATGCGATCGGAATATGTAACAAAAAGGGGCAATCGGAATACTACTCAAGGTCCCAAATCGGAATACCCAACAATCAGTCAAATCGGAAGAGGCTGCAAAACATTCAGATCGGAAAAACTGAAACACTATTCCGATCAAGTGTGATCGGAATATCAGGGGTGTAAATCAGAATCTACAAACCCTTTTCCGATCGATCAATCGGAAAGGGTGGTGGGAAGCTGCTCGGAATGTGTCAATCAGAAAGGGGTTTATACCCTTTCCGAAAATGATGGGATTCGGGTAAAAATCCAATGAAATAAGCTATTTTGACAAGCTTTTCACCAACTAAAACAAATCAATACTAGACCAAATCAAATAAGCACTTTTATCAACTTATCTAACTCGAAATTAAATAACTTTTTGGATCAAACAATAAAAACATGAACTTTTTAAGGAAAACTTTTATAAGTAAATAAGCTAATCATAAAAATAAGCCAATAAGCACAAAAGTCTTAAAGCTTAATCAAATGAAAACTTATGAAATGATCACAAGATTAACTTTTTAAGCACGAAATCAATTAGAACAACACGGATCATATGATAATCGCACCAAAATCAATCTAAAATCAAAGAAAAGTAGAATGAGATTAAGGATTAAAAGCTTAAAATGAAACTTGATTAATGAAATAAGCAATACAAAACGTTTAATTTTTTAAAGATTAAGAGAAAAAGATGAAACCTAGTGAGGGAAAGTTTAAGACTTTCTCTCTCTAAAACTAGAAAGAAAATGAAAAAGTGAAAACTAGCTAAAACTATCTAACTCTCCTCCTAATGACTATTAGGAGGTTATTTATAGGGAAGGTGGAAGGGATGCATGTGTTGCATCTTCTTTCTTGCTTTCTTCACGTTTTCTCGACTCGACTTTAATTCTTTGTCTTTGTCGTCTCGGGATTTGAACTTGTCTTTTAATTTTCTTCTTCTATTAGACTTAAGTTCTTTGACTTCGTTAAACTTCCGCCTTTAGACTTTTTCTTCGAAAAATCTTCAGAATAAGCCTTGGACTTCCGTTCTTTTTGCACTCTTGATCTTTTGACTTCGTCTTTTCCGGTTTTCTTCGATAAAAGCCCGTGAAAACCCGTGTTTTCATCCTTTTTCATATTTTGGTCCTAAAACACAATAAAAACACAAACCACGCATAATTCCGACTTTTACGACATAAATCACACGTTTTGGTCTTGTTATTATTGGAAATAAGTGGTAAAAGGATAAGTGTTTTCACACTTATTAAGATGCCTTGGTCAGATTGTTAATCTAAAGACCAAGGAATTATGTGAGTTCTCCCATCATACTCATCTCAAACTTGCTGGTCATAAGCTTGGCAAATTGTATGCATAGTTTCAAGCTTGTAGAACCAAAGATTATGTCATCCACATAAATTTATACCAGAATGGTGTCGGTTTTAGATTTATAGATGAACAAGGTGCTATCAATTTTTCCTCAGACAAATTTATGTTCAATGAGAAAAGTTGAGAGAGTTTCATACCATGCTCTTGGAGCTTGCTTTAGTCCATACAAAGCTTGGTAAAGCTTTTAGACATGATTTGGGTATTTACTACTCTCAAAGTCAGGAGACTGGGTAACATAAACTGTAAAACCCCACTTGGATAAGTGGACCGTTACGTGTATTTATGGCGTGTCATCAAAGCATAAGGTAAATGTACTAAAACATTAAATGACCATAACGGAAATACCGGAATCAAACATCGGTAATCCAACCCAAGCTCAAAACATGAAAAAATAAAATACTAAAAGAAAGGACTAAACAATGTCCAAATAAGTAGAACAATGTAAGTGCATAAAATAAGAAGTCTAGATAGCTTCCACCCCAAATGCACGTGCTCTTAGAATCCTAAAAGCGTCATGGTGTACCTGCCGTTAGAACATGAAAGGAACTACGGCTGAGCATAACGCTCAGTGAACGGATATAAAGCATGATAAGGAACTACTAAAACGAAACAGATGGTAAAATACTGGAGTTGTAAGGCTGATAAGTAAAGTTGCAGCGGACATCTGTGCATAATCTGTAAAGTCTGATTTGTAAATAATAAAGCTGAACTGTTATCTGATAAATCTGAAAACATGCATTTACTGTATTTTAATTTGCCAGAGCTTATATAGGTCACGTACTGTAACAACCGTGCATGAATAACTGGAGGGGTGACCTCGTCATGCTGTAGAGGGGTGACCTCTAACTAACTGTACTGGGTGGAGGGATCAGCTCCAATGTGAAGGATGTAGAGCACACACCACATTCACCTGCTAAACTGTAAACTGTAGCCTTGGATGCATCCATACGCCCCACTAATAATACTGATAAAATGGCCAAGCTCAGCTGAGTGGGACGATGCAGGATATCACTCTCCTGCATGTGAGTCACGACACCGGTGTCTCTAGTGCCGTGGTTACGGTACCTCCGTAACTAGTACATAAACTAATCATGCTTGTATATAATGCTCGGGCAATTTATTAAATTCTTAACATGATTACTGATAAGTTTAAACATATACTGGGGAAAACATTTGGCTGAAGATGGGGAATCCTAATCATGCATAGAAAAGAAGTCCTTACTGAAAGGACGGGAAATCCGTACCTCTAGTCCAGTAACTGACTGAATGGAAGGCTGAATGAATACTACTCGGGCTTCACACGTGCGTGTAGTGATTACGAAGAAGGCACGAATCAAAGGTGCATAAGCTGACTGAATTCCCCTCTCTTTTTTTTTACCCGGCGGCTACCACCATGTATAACCCTAATTTTTTTTAATGAAAGAGAATGAGGGTTTAAGTCCCGTATGATTTTTTTTTTGTATAACCAAAATGGGCTAAAGCCCACTATCTCTTCTTTCTTTTTTTTTTAAACCGGCCCTTACCTTTTATTTATTTACTTTTATATTTTTTTTTTAAAACTTGTATAATAATAATACTTGTATAATAATAATACTCGTATAGTTTTCTTGCGTTTGTTTCCGTCGATAAATTCTACGTAAATGGTTTATGTAAAAACTCGCGTATTTAAATATTCTGATTTTTAAATACGGGTTTTACAATTCTTCCCCTCTAAAAACAATAATTCGTCCCCGAATTAAAGATACGACTATACTGGGTTTTACAATTCTTCCCCTCTAAAAAGGAGAAATTCGTCCTCGAAATAAGCTGATGAAGTTATAGGAACTGAAAGAACACGTAGACTGAAAAGACAATTAAGCTGAAGGATGAATTGTCTTCTAATTAAGACATAATGCTGCTGATAGGTATAAACCTGACATGACTGAAATTATCATGTAACGTGACATAGCTGAAGAGAACATGGAACGTGACATGACTGAAAGAACTTAACTGGATTTATTGAAGGAAAGGGGATGAGAGGTCCGGATGGACTCCTCTGTTTCGAGTGGCCTCCCGCTCGAAACGATTCCTTCAAAGGTCTAAACATAATAAAAAAAATCTTGGTCCTGATGACCCTTTCCTGATGATGCTGAATACTTTCAGGTTCCATACTTAAGATGGATTTTCTGAACCTGAATGAATAAACTATAGCATGTAGTATACATGAAACGGTACGTACAATTATCCTGAAAAGATAACATTTCTCTCTCTGAGTAAGCTGTTGAGAATATATATATGGACGAACTACGTGAACAATTGTGAACATGCTAAGTGAGCAATTGTGAACGTGGTTCATAATTATATGAGGAGCGCTGGTATGGAATTAGAATATGATAAGCGAATCATACTGTGAACGTGATACTAGAACATATCACGAACGTATGCTGACTGAGGAAAGAATGCCAAGAGATACGGCCTGAGGTGTGTAACGTCTGCCTGGTTATGGAATAGATGTGCTAAACTTGAGTCTGGTTTCTCAAGCTTTCTATAACCGTATTCGGTAATAAACTGTGAAACGTGTATCGCGGAATGGCACACGAACTTGAACGTGAAAAATATTATGAACGCTGACGTGAGCTTAAATCACGAGATAGCATAAAAGATGAACTGAAACAGCATCATGCTGCGAATGAGACGTAAACGTGAAAGTGAAAATAAACATGAACTTAAAGTGAACGTAAACATACACGTGATCGTAAACATGAATTCTGTCTGATATGATGGTCAATGGAATGCCTTAAATTTGTACGATTCACAGCTGAATTTCAAAATTTTCTGCAGATTCGTACTGCGTGATCCTTTCGGATGAAAGAAATGCGCAGGCTGATTTCATGGTTGACGATAACTTATATAGCTTCATACTTTCTCTGGGCATGTGGTAGCTGATAACAATTTCATGGAATTTCGTCTCATATCTGTTCAGAAATTTCTAAGGGTTGTAGTAACTCACTAACTTGACGGCGTTCTATCTTGAACCTGCAGTAGGTCAGGCATCTAGATATGAACATAGCTGCATTAATGTGTGATGCGGATTCTATTAAAGTTTTGTCTCGGATTATGGAACATTCTGGTGGAAATCTGGTTGAATAGTCATAGAACATTTTTAGTGAGATCTATCGGCAATTTCTGCGGTAGTAGTCAATTGAGTTCTAGAAAATTGTACTTCGTTCACAGGCGTCAGTCGGGACCATCAGGTGATGGCCTTCACCTTCGCAGCATTGTTTTAAATTTCTTCCTGCTAAGGTAGAATGGCTCAGAAATGCCGCTTTGTTCAATGGAATCTATATCTGGAAGGTTGTATATAAAATTTTCTCCTATCAAAGATTCTGTACAACTGTGAGAAGATGATTCTCGTGTTCTTATCTAGAATTTAGCAGATCATAATATAATCAATGAACATACTAACGATTTTGTCTGAGAAATCAAGAAAAATTTATTCATAAATTTTCATACTATAGCTGGACCATTAGGAAGCTCAGAAGTACAATTTAAAATTTTTAGAGTGGCTATAATATGTGCAACAACGGTCTGAAGAACATCATGTTCTTCCCTCACCACTGATGCTGGCATGATCTTGAATTTTTTTTTCTGGGAGAATGTTTAAAACACCTCGTAGTAGGTTAATTAAACTTTCTATTCGTGGAATGAATATCGATTAAGAATGGTGATCTGATAAATTTTTCGATGGTGCGCTAGGGCGAATTAAGCCTAGTTTTGGTAACTCTTGCAGCAATTGCTGCAACTCTTTTAACGTAGCTAAAACCCTGCAATTAAGAGTTTTGAAAACAGGTTCTGTTCTTGAGACAAGCTCGATGTTAAATTATGTCTCGTGGTTAGGGAGGAATTTCTGGAACACCTTCTGGAATGACATCTGGAAATTTTTAGGATAATCTGCTGATCATGGATTCGAGGAATTTTAGAAGTGAATTTATAACTGGTAGCTAAAAGTCTTCGTAGCTATGGACTGACAAACCACGTGCTTGTAAGGTAGACGTAATTTGTACTGATTTTTCTGGCAGAAAGTATAATAATATATTTAGAATTTAGTAAGACAGATCTCGTCGTTAATTGAAAGGAAACCTTAATAATATAGGTGATTCTGTGGAGTCCTTTCGGCTGAGAGGTAGGTAAATACTTGATTTACATAAAGCTGACATAGGAATACGTGGAGTAACGAGGCGACTTCCACTGAGTGGTTTCGTCTGTAACCTCAAAGAGTGAATACTGCGTGTTTAACCTGAATCATACTCTGGTGGTGGTGACTCAATTTTTCATATGATCTGATTCCTGCGTGGCATAATATAATGGGTATACCCCTTCCTGAAGGGTGCCCTAAAATACTGAGGGCATGGTTTAGAAAATATACTAGAGTTATGAGTTCTGACTCGTATTTTGAGAAAAGATTCGTATGACGTGTACCATGACTGGTGTCCTGATATGTGTGTTACGAAATGATACATAAGACCTGGGTCTTAACTATTGTCTAGACATGTATATTTTTTTTTGGTGAGTCTGAATAAGGTTAAGAATTTCTGGTAACTGCTAGGATTGGCGGACCGGTTAGACTACTGACCTTTGTATTTCTGGTCACGTCCGTTCCGGAGTTTCGATGGTTACTGACTGATTAATTATAAGTACGATGGTTGTCACTACTACTTTGTCTGTCAGTTTGCTGACGGTCGCTATCATGACCGTGATTCATGTAATCATTTCTGCTGAGTGGCCGGCTGGTTGCCAGTTCCCACTCTTCCGACAGAAAGATTAGCTGAGTGAAGTGTGACATCTAACTGAGAAGGTAAAAGTATGGAGTGGAATGGTAGTGTCTGATGGTTGAAATTTATTCTAGTCAGAAATTTCAAATTTATAGTTTTCGTCCTTGTTCTGCAGAGTCTTCATGGTATGAACAGAAATAGCATCTTGGGAAATCTCCAAAGCATCAGCATCTGTGAGGTCTTCAAAGTGTTAGCAGCATCAGTATCTGATAAAATCTTCAACTCACGAGCAGCATCAGTACCTGGTAGAATATCGACAAGTGGAAACGCCCGCGATGATTAAGGAACAATCAGCAATATCCAAGGAGTAGGGTACCTAGAGTACACCTGGACTACTGTATATGAAGTATAAAATGAATACTGCACATGGTGCATATCTGAGACATTGTACATGGAGTACACATGAAGTACTGTATGTGGAGTATAACTGAGACACTGTACATGGGGTACATATGGAATACTGTACATGGCACTGGTGGAAATTTTATTGGATGATCGATACAGGTGTCGCTTGTCTGACGTGATTTAGGAAATAAATTGATTTAAACGGTAGTAAACTGGTCTGAAATAAGTAACATGATAGCCTGTAATTCCTGCGTCGACTTACTGCTAGTTATATCAAGACTGAAAGTATGATATAATCGAAGTCCCAACAGTGGTCAGGATGAAGCATGATTAATGAAGGCCAATCATGATTTATCATGAAAATGGGTTTTAATGAAATTCTTGTGTATGAGAACATCATTACTTTGCTGAAAACATAATCCTCGTAAGGAGACATGAACTGAATCAAACCTGAAGACGACATCAACGTGAGGATATGAAAATTTTACTGTTACTAGAACATAAAAGAAACTCAACTGGGGTTTAACATCAACTCGTGTGGATGGCTATGGTTCAATCCACATAATTCAAGGAACAAAACATACGACTAAGTATGGGCGATTTTGGTTCGATCCATGCTTGTCAAAAATTTCTGAGAACTGTCATGTATAGAAATTTATAATCTCAGACTAAATATGGATGGCTGTAGTTCAATCCATACTTGTCAAAATTTATGAAATGTCCTGATATGACAAAGGTGAACAACTGTGGATCGGTTCACAAAACATCATTTGACTGAAAAGCATGAAATTTGACTTGAGAAATGGTGAACGTTTATGGCTGGTTCACCAAGTGATATTTGACTGAAAACATGAATCTGTCATGAGTAAGGGTAAACGCCTATGGTCGGTTTACCAATACAAAATCTGAACGGCAAGGGTGAACGCCTATGGTCAGCTCACCAAAACAAAAATTCGCTAAAAAGCACATGCAACTAAATATGGTAGTTATGTACCAACCTTTTACTTAGTCAAAACTTTAAGAAAACTGACTGATAAATGAAGAAAACTGACTGAATAATCCATGAGAAACATGAAAGATAACAACGCCAACATCTGGGAAGTTCCTGGTGACTACCCATTAGTCACAGGTCAAGTTTTAGAGCCTACAGGTCGAACCTATAGCTCTGATACCATAATTGTAACACCCCACTTGGATAAGTGGACCGTTACGTGTATTTATGGCGTGTCATCAAAGCATAAGGTAAATGTACTAAAACATTAAATGACCATAACGGAAATACCGGAATCAAACATCGGTAATCCAACCCAAGCTCAAAACATGAAAAAATAAAATACTAAAAGAAAGGACTAAACAATGTCCAAATAAGCAGAACAATGTAAGTGCATAAAATAAGAAGTCTGGATAGCTTCCATCCCAAATGCACGTGCTCTTAGAATCCTAAAAGCGTCATGGTGTACCTGCCGTTAGAACATGAAAGGAACTACGGCTGAGCATAACGCTCAGTGAACAGATATAAAGCATGATAAGGAACTACTAAAATGAAACAGATGGTAAAATACTGGAGTTGTAAGGCTGATAAGTAAAGTTGCAGCGGACATCTGTGCATAATTTGTAAAGTCTGATTTGTAAATAATAAAGCTGAACTGTTATCTGATAAATCTGAAAACATGCATTTACTGTATTTTAATTTGCCAGAGCTTATATAGGTCACGTACTGTAACAACCGTGCATGAATAACTGGAGGGGTGACCTCGTCATGCTGTAGAGGGGTGACCTCTAAATAACTGTGCTGGGTGGAGGGATCAGCTCCAATGTGAAGGATGTAGAGCACACACCACATTCACCTGCTAAACTGTAAATTGTAGCCTAGGAGGCATCCATACGCCCCACTAATAATACTGATAAAATGGCCAAGCTGAGCTGAGTGGGACGATGCAGGATATCACTCTCCTACATGTGAGTCACGACACCGGTGTCTCTAGTGCCGTGGTTACGGTACCTCCGTAACTAGTACATAAACTAATCATGCTTGTATATAATGCTCAGGCAATTTATTAAATTCTTAACATGATTACTGATAAGTTTAAACATATACTGGGGAAAACATTTGGCTGAAGATGGGGAATCCTAATCATGCATAGAAAAGAAGTCCTTACTGAAAGGACGGGAAATCCGTAACTCTAGTCCTGTAACTGACTGAATGGAAGGCTGAATGAATACTACTCGGGCTTCACGCGTGCGTGTAGTGATTACGAAGAAGGCACGAATCAAAGGTGCAGAAGCTAACTGAATTCCCCTCTCTTTTTTTTTTACCCGGCGGCTACCACCATGTATAACCCTAATTTTTTTTTGAATGAAAGAGAATGAGGGTTTAAGTCCCGTATGATTTTTTTTTGTATAACCAAAATGGGCTAAAGCCCACTATCTCTTCTTTCTTTTTTTTTTAAACCGGCCCTTACCTTTTATTTATTTACTTTTATATTTTTTTTAAAAAACTTGTATAATAATAATACTTGTATAATAATAATACTCGTATAGTTTTCTTGCGTTTGTTTCCGTCGATAAATTCAACGTAAATGGTTTAAGTAAAAACTCGCGTATTTAAATATTCTGATTTATAAATACGGGTTTTACATAAACTTCTTCTTTTAGGTCACCGTTTAGGAATGCACTTTTGACATCCATTTGGTTGATTATGAAGTTCATGTAAGTGGCATATGCAAGGGAGATTCGTATGGCTTCCATGCGTGCAACTGGAGCAAAGGTTTCATCAAAATCAACACCAGGCTCTTGATTGAATCCTTGGGCCACCAGCCTAGCTTTATTTTTGGTCACTGCATTGGTTTCATCTCTTTGAGCTTGTAAACCCATTTAGTTCTAGTGGTTGATTTACCATATGGAAGAGGAACCAATTTCCAGACTTTTTTTCTTTCAAATTGATTGAGTTCCTCTTGCATGGCACCCACCCATCCAGGGTGTGTGAGTGCTTCAGAAACCTTTGTAGGTTCAATTTATGAGAGAAAATTTGCATACAAGCATTCTCTAGATGACGCAACACTCGGTTTCTTTGCCATAGATCTAGTGACTCTGCCTTCACCAGGATTACCTATTATGTTTGAAACACCCCCAAATTTCACAACGCAGCGAAATACCACTTTGGGGTGCTTCTTCATAATCACAAGCACATGCACATAGAGAACGACTCAAAAAGAGACATTTATAAAAGTTTAACCCATTCGATTAATAAAATATCAGAGTTTTTAAATAAACAGGTCCCAACAAACATGTAATTATACACAATTTTAAAAATGTTTATCGAATGGTAATAAATATCATCGCCTTCAAAATATCTCGTGCCACTCCATGCTCCAGCTGCTTATAAACCTGAGATAAAACATGCTATAAATTCAACACAAAGGTTGAGTGAATTCATATAGTTTAAATGAATAATATGTGAACACGAGAATTTTTAATCATCTCAAACTTGCGGATCAGACAAGTTGTATATATGTAAATGCATTAAGCTCACGCCACTGAACGTTAACCACAATCAACCCGGAACCTCCGGCGCCCCTACAAACAGGTAATATTGCCATATACCAACAACGACCCTCTTATACATAATATCCCTTTCAGGTGGTACCACTTATGGATACAGACCCTAGGATAGGGGTGTCAAGCCTGATAGATCTATCAAATGTATTAGCGTTTACCCTTTCGAGGTAATTAACAGTGCATGAAATTCAGGGAGTTCATAAGGCAATAGGTACTTATGCATTTATCATCACATTCGGGTCCAGCATACCGAAAACAACTTGTGTTCAATTTATAAAACTAGCATGTATCCCCCTCGCGGGTTTATAAAATATTTCTAAATAAATTTAAATGCGAGGCTATGAACTCACCTTATGCAAAGCGACATCAACCGATGATAACAATAGAGATGATAATGATGAGAGTAAAACGCCAAAATAGGATAAGACACGAGCCTGCGAACTTCTAATGCCGACCTAAATATAGATGGTGCGTCTTAAAATATGAACGACAACGTATAAAATTAAATGGGTTTTATAAACATAATTAATTTATAAATAAAATAACTAAGTATTAATACTAGGACTAGTTTCAAAAGACATATATGGAATATGGACCAAAAGTGCTACTTTAGAGATCTTTAACAATCATTTGTATATAGCCTTATAAGTGAGGGACCTAAGTGTAATTATCAAATTCAATTGCATGAATTTGACGTGAAGATTATTTCTTCATTGTAAGATTCATTTGAAATTCTCATGCCAAAGTTATTTGTTTCTCGTATTTAATCAAAATTTACAACGTATGGCAAATGATAATATTGAGACGATGTCGAAATATACCTTAGTTCCATGCAAAAAGACAAGTGACTCGGAGTCGTGATGCGCAAGCATATAGATGGACCGAACATTAATGAAGTTGAACATGCCCTCGACTCGAACTCGTCATATTATTCAACCCCGTCGACCAAAGGCTCAAAACATGAATCTCTCCCGATCACCAACCAAATATTATGACCTGAAATCAACATGACTTTGGTACCGGAAAAGTGAGATGAGAATTTATGACCTGAAATCAACATGACTTTGGTACCGGAAAAGTGAGATGAGAAAATATGTATGCTTAGTATTGATATGTATTTAAACTATTAGCTTCTTTCTTAGATCGAATGATGACAAATTTTTACTAGCTAAGATGACAAGCACATGTAGCTTCTTTGTTGCGATATAAGTAAAATAGATTGATATGTTACAACATATCAAACTTAGTTATTAAGTTTCTTCTTTACACCAATGTGGTGTCAAATGCCACGTTTCATTCACTTTCATTTTAAACATATTTATCTTACTATCTACTATGTGATAAGAATGTAAGACCATTAATTTAATTTTTATTGGTGCTGGTTCGGCAAAAAGGGGCCACCAAATCGATGCTTTTATTATTTGATAAAGAGGTATGCTAGAACCACAAAATTTTTACGAAATAAAATCCACAAAATGATGTGGCATGTTAAGATGTGGTAATCTCTCACTTACTTTTTCAATCATCTCATAATTCAAACCAATGATAACAATGACAACTCATTTTGTTGATTTTATTTTGTAAAATTTTTGTGACTTTATCATTTCTCTTTGATAAATTTGCCGTATAATATAATAAAGCGGGTATTATCAAAACCCGATATTTTAAAAGTTACGCTATTTAAATGTCATACGTAAAACATAAAAAATAAACGCTCAGTATAAAAATAAAACGTCGATATTCGGAGAACATTGATATTAATAAATAAATGAGGACTTTTAATTTAATAAACGTTATTACGAAAAATAAACTACCAATTGAAAATGAAAACAATGACATTTGAAGGACATTTACGTCATGAGTAAATATTTAGAGATCGCAGACTAGACGTATACAGAACATGAATAAAAACACTTTTATTAACTTTGATTATTATTTATTCAATAGTTTTGCCCGGTAAAACGAAAAATGAAATATTCTTGTAGAATAAAATTGTCAAATGAACGACGAGAATTAATATAATTTGAACAAATATATGAATTGTCGTATCATAAACAGACATAATTAAATAACGAAATACAAAGGAGAACACGTTTTAAGACGTTTTGAGAATTTATTTTATCGAATAATCATAAATATTAATATTTTTTATATAAGATAACTTTTATAAATAAAAGTTTGAAAATAAAATAATGACGCGAAAAGTAAGGGATGTTATATTCTATCCACCATAAGGGAGCACGGTCCCCGTGCTCAATCTTACTTGTTCTAAGCTCACACATAGATATATAAGCTTGGATCCTTCGACGGACTTGTGAATTCTCACGTGACAGACATGCGACGTTATAGTCACTAAATACGAGGCGGAGAATCAATACAAAAATATATTGAAAAAATCGTCACATCTTCCATACAAAAAATATTCTAAACGAGAGACCAGCCCAACTCATTTGGTGATCATACCAACAAAACAAACAAACTTCGTTAAACAAAACTGAAACATACGTCGTCCTACTATATTCAATTGGCAATACACACTAATGTTCGATCAAGAAGAGTAAACAATACTTTGTTTGAATTCCACTCCAAGTATTATGATAAGGTAAATCCTTGATTGTGAAGATGTAAACGGTGTGGGTTCTGAGTTTTATAGATTTAAGACACTCTTACAAATTTTGTGAATATGATCATGATGATGGATCAAGGGATTTACAATTTAACAAAGACAAGTTTAGAACCATAATTGATGCAAGATCGAGGGAGGATTTGTATATGCGATGTGTCAACATATTTATAAAATACTTACTCAATTTCTTTGTCAGAAAAGGTTCATATGATTATGAAATATGT
The DNA here is from genome assembly GCA_025667525.1 of Glebionis coronaria. NCBI lineage: Eukaryota > Viridiplantae > Streptophyta > Magnoliopsida > Asterales > Asteraceae > Glebionis > Glebionis coronaria. Next base: position 1,083,924 of record JANFOE010000109.1, read on the forward strand.
TCATTATTTTCAAAAGTGGACTTGTTTAATTTGTAGGTCTGTCATAAAGATCGTCTTTAAATTGACTCAAAAGCCTCAAATCATTTACAAATGATTTTTTTATTTTTTTTTAAACTTTAAGACTTAAAGTTTGAGATGGAGGATAAATTTGTTCAAATATTAAAACTATACATGTATGTAATAAAAGAAAATGTTTCTTCACTACCTTTTAGATTCAATATTTTAACTACATACATAATTTAAAAATGGTATTTTGAAAAGATTTCGTCTTAAGTTGGGTATATGTTTCGGTTTTCCAAATATATAAGTTCCATAAAGTATATAATACATGAAATCGTTTTTAAACATTGGTTGTGACTTATGCAAGAGAAAAAAAATAAAATGCTTAGAACTGACCATTTAATATGGGATGGTAATTTGGAAATTTGAATACTTGACAATATTTCAAAAGAATGTATAGTAATACATATTCTCCATAGGTGGACATGAAAAGTACTTGAAAGGTTCAATAAAATGATTAGACAAAGTTCCAATCGAATATGAAAAGAATAATAATAATCGACACATAATATGTCGGTAATGAGTAAAAGAGAGCGGATCGAATGTCTGGAAGGTTCTTAAACAAAAAGGATACAACATGTTCGTCTATGAGAATAGAAGTAGAAACAAATAGTTAAATAATATGTCAATGATTGCCAGTGGGTAGTGATTCTTTAAGGTTTGTTCGATAAGTTCGCGATGTTCTTCGCATTAGAATAATCCACATACGCAAATCATAAAGAAGACGAATAGTCGATCGTACCAAGATGGCAGCAATGATAATTGAAACGAAGACAAAGAATGGTTCATATAACAAAGTACAATTCATGAGACATTGGTTCGTGCAAATGCCCTAAACTTGAGCCCACTTGTTGACAAATCATTATTTACATCCAAAGGCGTCCCAATCAATGTAAATAACATTTGTAAATTTATGGTTTGATAATTTATAATTTTCTTATCCAAATGAAAAGGCGTCTCGATCCATTTCGATAAGATAACTATAAATTATCCTACTTAAGCATTGACAACCCGAGACCAAATCAATATTCTAAGAAGATGGAGTCTTTTTTGCGGCATGATTCATCAAAATCAAGAGAAGTAACGAGTACAATAGTGATACATTAAGCAACTGCGTCTAAAAGTGATAGCCAAAGACGGCACAGTGCTAAGTGACAAGATAAACCGTACTTCCATCAACTGGAAGACGTTAGAGCGAAGAATTATGAAACATAAGATGCGATTCAAAATCAGAAGAAGAGTTTTCATACTCGAAGTTGGATAACAAATTAACCAACGGAATCAAAATCAGCTAATAATGGTGAGTTCACGCTTACATAAAACTAATGTCATAATAATCATTAAAAAATCATAAAGACCATTGCTTCACACGCAATGTCATGAAAAGTTCAGTATCTATATAAACAATCCTTTATATAAATTTATAGTACTAAATAAAATTGTTAACAGCTTTAAAGAGACATGAGCGCACGGTTGAGGATGTAAGGCAATAAAAACATTTTACAAAAGAGCTGTTATAGTCTAGGCTTTGAAAACGGCCTAGTTCTCTATAACAAGTGCTCTAATACCAATCTGAAACACCCCCAAATTACACAACGCAGCGGAATACCACTTTGGGGTGCTTCTTCATAATCACAAGCACATGCACATAGAGAACAGCTCAAAAAGAGACGTTTTTAAAAGTTTAACCCATTCGATTAATAAAATATCAGAGTTTTTAAATAAACAGGTCCCAAAAAAACATGTAATTATACATAGTTTTAAAAATGTTTATCGAATGGTAATAAATATCATTGCCTTCAAAATATCTCGTGCCACTCCATGCTCCAGCTGCTTATAAACCTGAGATAAAACATGCTATAAAGTCAACACAAAGGTTGAGTGAATTCATAGAGTTTAAATGAATAATAGGTGAACACAAGAATTTTTAATCATCTCAAACTTGCGGATCAGACAAGTTGTATATATATAAATGCATTAATCTCACGCCACTGAACGTTAACCACAATCAAACCGGAACCTCCGGCGCCCCTACAAACAGGTAATATTGCCATATACCAACAACGACCCTCTTATACATAATATCCCTTTCAGGTGGTACCACTTATGGATACAGACCCTAGGATAGGGGTGTCAAGCCCGATAGATCTATCAAATGTATTAGCGTTTACCCTTTCGAGGTAATTAACAATGCATGAAATTCAGGGACTTCATAAGGCAATAGGTACTTATGCATTTATCATCACATCCGGGTCCAGCATACCGAAAACAACTTGTGTTCAATTTATAAAACTAGCATGTATCCCCCTCGTGGGTTTATAAAATATTTCTAAATAAATTTAAATGCGAGGCTATGAACTCACCTTATGCAAAGCGACCTCAACCGATGATAACAATAGAGATGATAATGATGAGAGTAAAACGCCAAAATAGGATAATACACGAGCCTGCGAACTTCTATGCCGACCTAAATATAGAGGGTGCGTCTTAAAATATGCACGACAACGTATAAAATTAAATGGGTTTTATAAACATAATTAGTTTATAAATAAAATAACTAAGTATTAATACTAGGACTAGTTTTAAAAGACATATATGGAATATGGACCAAAAGTGCTACTTTAGAGATCTTTAACAATCATTTGTATATAACCTTATAAGTGAGGGACCTAAGTGTAATTATCAAATTCAATTACATGAATTTGACGTGAAGATTATTTCTTCATTGTAAGATTCATTTGAAATTGTCATGCCAAAGTTATTCGTTTCTTGTATTTAATCAAAATTTACAACGTATGGCAAATGATAATATTGAGACGATGTCGAAATATACCTTAGTTCCATGCAAAAAGACAAGTGACTCGGAGTCGTGATGCGCAAGCATATAGATGGACCGAACATTAATGAAGTTGAACATGCCCTCGACTCGAACTCGTCGTATTATTCAACCCCGTCAACCAAAGGCTCAAAACATGAACCTCTCCCGATCACCAACCAAATCTTAACTCGAACACAAAGTACAAACTTGTACGTAATGAAATTTATGACCCGAAATCAACATGACTTTGGTATCGGCAAAGTGTGATGAGAAAATATGTATGCTTAGTATTGATATGTATTTAAACTATTAGCTTCTTTCTTAGATCGAATGATGACAAATTTTTACTAGCTAAGATGACAAGCACATGTAGCTTCTTTGTTGTGATATAAGTAAAATAGATTGATATATTACAACATATCAAACTTAGTTATTAAGTTTATTCTTTACACCAATGTGGTGTCAAATGCCACGTTTCATTCACTTTCATTTTAAACATATTTATCTTACTATCTACTATGTGATAAGAATGTAAGACCATTAATTTAATTTTTATTGGTGCTGGTTCGGCAAAAAGGGGCCACCAAATCGATGCTTTTATTATTTGATAAATTTGGCATATAATATAATAAAGCGGGTATTATCAAAACCCGATATTTTAAAAGTTACGCTATTTAAATGTCATACGTAAAACATGAAAAATAAACGCTCAGTATAAAATAAAAACGTCGATATTCGGAGAACATTGATATTAATATAAATAAATGAGGACTTATAATTTAATAAACGTTATTACGAAAAATAAACTACCAATTGAAAATGAAAACAATGACATTTGAAGGACATTTACGTCATGAGTAAAATATTTAGAGATCGCAGACTAGACGTATACAGAACATGAATAAAATCACTTTTATTAACTTTGATTATTATTTATTCAATAGTTTTGCCCGGTAAAGCGAAAAATGAAATATTCTTGTAGAATAAAATTGTCAAATGAACGACGAGAATTAATATAATTTGAACAAATATATGAATTGTATTATCATAAACAAACATAATTAAATGACGAAATACAAAGGAGAACACGGTTTAAGACGTTTTGAGAATTTATTTTATCGAATAATCAGAAACATTAATATTTTTTATATAAGATAACTTTTATAAATAAAAGTTTGAAAATAAAATAATGACGCGAAAAGTAAGGGATGTTATATTGTTCACCAGCTGTATGTGACTATTTTGAGTCCAAGATTTTTGTGGAGCTGGAGAATAGGTACTGGTATCATGATTAGAGCTAGAACTTGGAAGTCCATGACATGGACTTGGACTTGGAATGTCTCTAGTGTCTACTGAAGGATATTCAGTGGACAAGGGTTCAATGATGTGAGGACTTCCTTCTTGGTCAGAAGAAGCATATCCAAGACCTAATTCCCTAGAGATGATAGGAGAGCTTTGAGCAAGGGGCTCAGATTGTTCTTCAACAGCTACATATGATTGATCATTTTGATCATGTGTGTCAGCATGCTGATTGTTTTGAGACTGACCATTTTGGTCATTTGTGTTTCCTTGTTGATCATTTTGATCATTTTGAGATTGATCATTATATGATTGGCAGCCATCAGTATGTGATACTGAAGTATTTCCTTTTGTAGGACTTGTCATATCTTCAAATGGATCAATATGAGGGACTGAATTGCTTGTTTGATATTTTTGAGAAGGCTCATAATGATTAAATTCATCAGATGGATAATTTTGAGATTCATGTATATGAAGTTCATCATCTGATGGATTTGTAAAAGTGAGAGCTTCAGAACTTTCATTGAATGTGATGTGATAGGTTTCTTCAATACATTGTCTTCTTGTATTGAAGACTCTGTATGCTTTAGATACTAGGGAGTATCCAAGAAAATAACCATCATCGGATTTTTCATCAAACTTTCCAAGGTGATCCTCGTGATTGTGAATGAATACTGGACACCCAAACACATGTAAGAATGAAATGTTTGGAATTATCCCCCTGAAGACTTCATAGGGAGTCTTCATGTGTCTCTTCACAATAATGGATCTATTTTGAGTGTAGCAAGCAGTAGCTACATCATCAGTCCAAAAGTGCTTAGAGAGAGCAGATGCAACAAGCATTGTTCTTGCTGCTTCTATCAAAGTTCTGTTCCTTCTTTCAGCCACACCATTTTGTTCAGGTGTGTAAGGAGATGAGAATTTTTGGGAAATTCCTTTGTCATCACAAAATTTGATCAGTGAGTGATTTCTGAATTTAGTGCCATTGTTAGTTCTGAGTTGTTTGACATGAGGGTCATTTTGATTTTCAACTCTTTTGATGAATGACATAATGGCATCTGATGCATGGCTTTAATTTGTCAGAAAATATACCCAGGTGTACCTTGAGTACTCATCAACAATGACAAGTGTATATTTTTCATGACAAATGGCCCTAGGTGATACTGGGCCAAATAAGTCCATGTGAAGCAAATGAAGACTTTCTTTGATTGAGGAAGTTTGCTTTGTTTTGAAACTGGCCCTATGGTTCTTCCCTTTTTCACATGTTGAGCACGGTTTGTCCTTGGAGTAGACAAGTGAGGGAAGACCAATAACAAGATTTTGTTTTGCCAGTAGAGTTATTGTTTTGAAATTGAGATGTGAGAGCCTCTTATGCCAAAGCCAATTGGTAATATTGGAGGCTTTAGCAGAGAAGCATGTCTCCTAAGTTAAGTTCATGTTCATGACATAAACATCTTTGACTATTGGAGCAATCATCACAATTTGATGATTGGATTTGAAGATTGTACCTTTTTTGTCATCAAACAACACAAGATACTTTGCATCACAAAGTTTACTTATGCTGATGAGGTTGTGCTTCAATCCATTTACATATGCTACCCTTGAGAAAACTATACCATTGCATTTCAATGAACCAAATCCTTTAGTAGTAGCTGATGAGTTATCACCAAAAACAACTTTAGGACCTTGTTCCTCCTTATACTTGTGCAGATAACTTTTCATGCCAGTCATATGCCTTGAGCAACCACTATCTATGTACCAAATAGGCTTCCTGAGATCACACTGCACAAGTTAAGGAAATGGTCATTTTTATTTTGAAACCCACCTTTGTTGGGTGGGGGTTTTAGATCTAGAAGGTGTTCTAGATCTAAAGGGTCCTCTTGTAGAGGGTATGTGTGATTGCTCAGAAGAAGAAGAGGTTTGAACAACTTTAGATTTCTTAGCCTGGAGGGCTTCACCTCTTCTGAACCACTCTATATGGTTGTGATCAGATGTAGTGTGGACATCGGTTCCACAAGTCTCACAACATTTGTTAATATAGTTTGGGTTTCTTGGTTTAATACCTCTTCTGAGTGAGATAATTCGATTATGTCCATGAGTGTCATGGTCATAACTTCCACAAATATTACAAACAGGGTAACATCTAGGTGATGATTTCCCATACCACAATGAATGCATGGCGGGAAAGGTATATTTCGCCTGGAATGAGATGCTTCAGAATTGTGAGCATCAGCACTTGTTTTGGCCAGTATATACTGAGTGTGTTCACAAGTGCGATGATCAGTCCTTTCACATTTAGTACAATAAATCACTCTTAAGCAAGTTTGAGTGAGATGGTTGTTTTGACCACATAACTCACAAGCTCTTTTGAATTGTGTCTTGTACTTTAAATGAGGAGAATCTGAAGGTTCATCTCTGAATCGTGTTGGTGTTTGCTGATGTCTGAGTTGTATTTTAATATCATTCATCTCTTGCATGACAAGAGACATTCTCTTATCTTCGTCAGATTTAACATTGTTCAGTTTATTTTATTAAACTGAAGAGGTAGTTCCCATATGTGAACCTTCAGCAGGAGCTGAAGAGTTCTTTGAAGTGTCAATTTTGACATGTTTGGAAGAACTACCTTTATGTGTGCTGTGTGACTTGATGATAGACTGGATAGATTTGGGTCCAGTAGAGGGTTCAGTACCAGCCAGCTTCTCTAAATGAGAAAGTGGGGTACTTACTTCTATCTCTATATCATCATCTGAGTCATACTCAGTAACTGAGGATTCAGCTTGTGCTGAAGTGTCAACACATGCTTGAAAATTAGGAAGAAGGATTCGTCATGTGTCATGATTGGGTAAATTCTCTTCACCTGACCTTTCAATGTCAGGGATCGAGCTACCAACCTCATTTGAGGCTTTGACAAAGACAATAGGTTTGGTGCTGGGGGATCCTTCAGCACTAAGCATTTTCTTCTTTTGAGCATGTATTTGTTCACTTATGCATTGATTTACCCTATCAGAGTTTCTAAGCCAAGATTTAACAATGTCTTTTGCTTCTTTAAGTTCCACTCTAAGAGAGTTATTTTCCTCCAAAGTTTCTTTGTTCAATTGTTGAAAAGTAAGAATATCAAGTTTAGCTTCTTTTAGCTCTATTTGCTTAATTTCAAAATCTTTAAGTTGTAAAACAAGTTTGTGAAAATTTTCAAGCAAATTATTTCTTTGCTCTTCAACAAATTTAGATCCATGCACAAGTAATCAAAGACAAATTTAATGTCATCTTTATCTTCTAACTCAAGAAGAGTTTGTACCTTTTTGATTGTGACATTGACCCATTCTCCATTTCTGGCACTTTCTCTGGTGACAACATTTGAGCTTGCCCCTTCATCATCAGCAAGTGCCATTAACACTTTTACATTTACCAACTCATCATTATCTGAAGAAACATCTTCTTCATCCCATTCATATGCTTCAGCAACAAGTTCTTTGTTCTTGTCTTGCTTGGGGTTCTTGGATGAGGAGCTTTCAGTACTCATTAAGGCCAATCTTGCCTTGATTTCCCTGTATTTGGCCTCAAAGTCTTTTGTAGGCCTGAGTTCAACCCTGCTTTGCTGAAATGGAGTAGAAGCAATTTGTTTTGGTTGAAATGATGATTGACCAGTTGGTCCTGATTGAGCTGGTGAGGAATATGAAGGGAGAGATGTTTTTGAATAACAATCCCTAGCATAGTGACCAGTCTTCCCACATTTGTAGCATTCAGTGTCAACTGAAGCTTTTGTGGAGCTGGAGAACTTGCCTCCTTTCTTAAAGAACCTTCTAGACTTGGCCAAAAGTGCTCTTTCATGAAATTCCTCAGGTCATTTAGATATTCCTCACTAGATCTAGTATCTTCCTCATCATCAGGACTATCTTGGTAGTCCTGAATGACAGCTTCACTAAAGAAGGATGTGGACAAGGGCGTAGCAATGGTTAATGCTTTACTCTTGCTTGAGCCTTCATAAATCCTATCAACTAGGTTTTCTTCATATTTTAGTTTCCCAAAAAGAGAGGCTAGATCATAATCTTTAATGTGATTAGCATTTCTCAAGCTTTGGCAGAAACTGAGCCACTTCTTTGGCAATGCATTAACAAAAATTTTGTTGATTTCAAGTTTTGAAAGCTCAACTCCATCATTCACAAGTTCATTCATCAGTGCTTTGTATCTAGTGAATGTCTGTGTAAGGGTTTTCCCTTCTTTGTGCTTGAAGGTGTTGTATTGAAGCTTTAAATCCATGATTCTGGTTTCTTTTACATCAGAGGGTCCCTCATGGTAAAGAATAAGGTCCTCCCATGTTGATTTGGCTGTTTTACAATTTACAACAGAATTCATTTGGTCATCTGGGAGTACAGACATGATGAGACTTTTGAGACGCTGATCAAGGTTAGCAGCTTTTCTCTCATCAGTAGTCCATTGTACTTCAGGTTTTTTATTGTTCCTAACCGTGGGAACAAACGGACCATTTTCAATGATTCCAAGGAATTAAGGTTCAATTCCAACCATGTGGACAAGAAACCTCTTCTTCTAATTTATAAAGTAGGCTACCTCTAGTACAGGAGCAACATTGAGTTGGCCACCCCTATATTCTAGGGTTTGTGGTATAACTTGAGCCATTTTGGATCTTGATTTGAAAACTTTTAAATGAGCAGTTTAATAAAATAAGAGTTTAACTAATCAAACTGCTCTGATACCACTTGTTGGTCCCTAGTAATTCGATATTACTTATTATTTTAAGTAATAACTATTACTTTGACTCAAGTGTATTGTTTTAACATAAGATAAGAACTATGAAAGATTAAAACAATAATACCAATATACTTTTCAACGTATAGACTTTTATTAGAATCAAATAAAGAATCTATAACCCACTTTGTTTGCGGAATAACAAAGTGGTTGAATGACAATAGGGTTTGATCTCCTCTAATTAAATGTTTAACCAAAGTTAAACTCTAAGCTCCAATCTAAACGTTCATATGCATCTTTGGCTATATGGTTTAGTTGGTAACGAGAGAGAAAGGTTTTCCAGAGTTTAAGCTCTTGTATTGGTTACCTTTCTCTCCCAATGTACACTCCTTTATATTGGCAGTGTAAATTAGGGTTTGCACTTCGCATGTACCAATGCATCAGTTTATCCAGTGGGTGGTTGATGCCCATACTGGATAAACAATACAAAGTACATAATAAACTATTCTAGAAAAGATAAAGGTTGTACTTATATCTAAGTATACAAGCAACCTACTTTGACTTAAAGTTATCTTTTCCCGCCTAATGCAAACCATCAGAATACTGAAGAGTCTTCAGTATCCTAGAGGAGATCGACATCATTCAGTTTGGTATTGTCAAGCCAAACTGAACTGAAAGCCCTTCTTCAATCCTTGTTCTTTAGCAACTAGACCACCTAGTATTTGAAGTGAAGACTCCTTTATCTTCTAAGTTCACTGGAAGGGGAGTGCTGAACTTTCTTCAGCTTTAAAGTCTTCAGTAGGAACTTTGTTCCTCTGATCATCCATCAGCAGACTGGCCTTACTGTTGAGCATGAAACACTTAGGGGGATTTTATATTTAAATCCTAGAGTTTCTTCAGGGTTAGTAAATACTGACCCAACACAAAAACATACATCCATGCTTTGGGGTGTGTGAGCTTAAGTGGTAGCAGAACAACCACTAGCTTCCTTGTACTTGTTAAGATCAACAAACACAAGGATGAACAAAATACAAATTATGACTGATTTTTGAAAACAAGGATTTTAAACCATAAAATCTTTCCTCAAAATTCAACAAATGGATAAATGGAACTCAGACCTTAGCTTATCAAACACCAAACTTTTATAAAAACATAAAAGGAATTACAATTTTCTTAAAATACCAACTTTATATTTATAAAAAGGAATTACAAAGATTTAAGCTAAAATCTGGAACAAAGGTCTACTCACAAGTTGAGGCTCCTTTTATAGACTACAATGGACGATTCTAGAATGGAAAAATACATGAAACTCTAGCTATGAAATATTAGTTTTTCCCTTGAGGCTTCTACACGCGTTTGAAGTTGTGAGCTGTCCATTTTGATCTTAGACGTTCATATTTTCTTTGGGGCCAAGTAAAGAGTGTGGAACGTAGATCTTGAAACGTGGCTTTGCTTGGAGAGGAGGGTGTCACATGATAGGTGGACGAGGTTGAGTGTGGGGTCCTTTGGGTAGTGGGATTGGTGATGTTAAGGTGTGGAATGATTTGGTTTGAGGTGAATCACACGTGGGTTAGGGTAATTTCATTTTACCCTTTGTTTTAAGTGAAAGAGTTACTGGGTTCTTGATAGTAACTCATTTGATCCTGTTTTGGTGTATTGGAAATGTGTTTGGCGAATTTTTTGTTTTCAAATGTTTCATGTGGGAATAGTAGTCCTCAGACTTTGGGAAAAGGTGTATAACAAGAAATTCAGCCCTTATAAACGAGTTCCTTTCTTAAATAAGTTTCACTTTTCATAGTTTGGCCACAAAATGGTTTCAAATGGGAATTTAGGGCTTTTATAACTTTGGCATATTTACAACATCAGTCCTTTTGCTATTTAATCCATTTTTAAAGGACTGAATGTGTAATATTCTTGAACTTGAAGGTCTTCTTTGGATCTTTGACTTCATGAGGGACCATTGTTGACAATTTTGATTTGTTGACGGATTAATCTTGCCAAATCTTCAAAGTTGAAGGACCTTTTTGTAATTTTGACAAACTTAAGGGACCAAACTTGTAATTATTAATATAAAAGGATACTAAGTGTCATTTCTTCATAAATGAGGGATAAATCTTGTACATCTTCAAGTCTTCAAGGGTTTTTCTTTGATAAATCACAAACTAGAGCCCGGTTCATTGTGCGGCTTTGTTTCTCGTGTTCGTTTTTCCTTGTTTCTTGTGATCTTTTGTATTTTTCACGATATCCGTACCTAAAATACACAAGTAAGCAAATACAAGCATATATATATGGTATTTTGATGACATTTTATGCATTTAAAGCCCGAAAATAACGATAAGATCATGTATAAATGCCATCTCATCACTCCCCAATACTAAACCATTGACGTGCCCTCACGCAATGCTAGAATAAAGTATCTAAGCATCTCCAAAATTCATTTTATTACCTTTTATTGAAAAGTAAAACTTGCTACAATACTACGAAGATGTGTAAAGACATAATATATGATTTTCATCACGTGTGTGACTTTTAGGGTTAATGAATAGAAACAAGTAAATGTCCCATAGAGTAAAGTTTGTCATCCTTGATTGTCATACATTCCATGCTAAGTGCAAAAACGAGATCATTGTTGGTACAAGTCACAATGCTAACACTAGTCATACGTCCAAATTGTGTAATACTTTTTCTCCCCGCAATCCTAGTTATTATGAAAAGAAAAGGTTTCTAGAATTTTTTAACTATTTGTCATGGATCACAAGTGATTCATATTGACTTATATGAGTATTTATTAGTCCGAATATAAAGTAGCACGATTTAATCGATAGTTAGCTAAAGGACAAAATCTTTTAAAACGGTTTCTCGTGTATCTCCTTAAGTTCATATCTTGGCATAACTTGTTTCACGATTTGAGACCTTTCTCGGACCGATATTTGGAATGTACTTCATACTTCGAATCTTTGGAAAACGTTCTTGAAATTATGGTCTTCTCTTCATATTTTGGAATTTCTTCACTTGACGTTTTTGAGAGATTCTTCAAACTTGGACCACGACTTCATCATTTTTCTTCAATCCTTATTTTGGATTTTGATATAGAACGATCCACCTCCTTTTAGGACTTGGATATATTTATCCTCATACCTTGTTTGAGTCTTTTTGGATTGACTTTCTCCATGATCTTTAGGGGAGTAATTGCTTTTCGTCGTGTGTCTCGATCCTTCATATTGATTTTAGGAATAATGATACTTCACATCATCTTGGATCTTTAGCAACAAAATAGAGCTCCTCATGCCTTATTAGGGCCTTTTTGAATCTTCCCCAATCTTCACATCCCGCTTCAATAAGTTATGCCTTGGCTATGAACTCTATTCAACACCGAGCAACTTTTAAATGATCTTGGGCTAGAAGCTAAGTAACCTTTCAAATCGTATGACCTTACTTATTGAAATTATTTTATTCCTAATGCATTGATCTTATGGGAGAAAAAGCCACAACTAAAAACATATGAGTTTTTGAAAGAACACTTTCATGTTCTACGTTTAGCATGATCACTTGTCTACCTCTATCACTTCTCGTTCTTCACTATTTAAAGACCTCTAATTAAAGAGACTCGTGAATACTTAGCCATGCAAGTCAAAATTAAGCCTAATTTTGATTAGCTTTCATTAAGACTATATCAAATCGAAGTTTTGGGATTTCAAGTCACCTATAGGATCTTGCACTTTCTTAGACTTTTTCAAGTTTAGAGAATGCATTTTAAAGTTCCCTTGATAAGTGACTTTCTAGGATCAATTATAGGAACTTGCGAAAAGTTCTTGTTCTTAACCTGAATGAGCTAAGACTTTCGCGTTTTGAAGTTCCCTATATAAAAGTCTAGCAAAACTTGATTCAAGCGGGTTAAGGAATGTAAAGTGCTCCAAATGCCCATCAAGTCAAAAATTAACTCTTATTCTACCCATTGGAAAATATACATTCGTGTCTTAAAAACACTTATGAAAACTAAGAAAATTATTAAAATTTGGCCATTTTTAGCCTTATTAACAACAAAACAAAACAAACCGTTGAAAGTTGGAAAAACGTGAGGGCGTAGAAAACCATGTACCTATTCACCCCCCATACTAGAGACGAAGAGTCGAATGCTTAGGATATAGCATGGAAAGGGTGATCAACAATATATCTAAAGCCGTTTATTAATTATGCTAAAAGATAATTGTTAGAACAATAAAGGATATGTCATGGATCCGTGAAAAACTCTTCAAGCAAACGATCGAGGCTCATGTAAACGAACACGAGAGTCTTCAATCATGGCGATGATGATGATCTAGATAACACATTCACAAACAACCATGAGACAACGAATAGGAAGGGAACAAATCCATCCCATTAACTACATTAGAAAGCATTAATATATACAATGGATAAGCATGGGATCTCCCTCACGAGGCACCTCGTTTTTGATTACCTAGTCATGACCTCGACTCGATCCCCTCTAAATGTTAACATTTAGGTAAAAATCTTGGTATGGTCATTTTTGGTGGGCTTACATGATAAAGAAGGCCCAAAAATCAACCGGTATTAAGGACTAAGTCCTTTGATGATGCAAAATACCGAGATCGAGGATGGCGTCCTCGTTTTCATTGGATAAACAAATCAATGCCACTTCAACACGTGCCAAAAACTCAAAGAGTTTGAAGGAAAGAGGTGAGCAGTAGAAGGGTGGGACAATTGGTAAGACAAACTTTTGAGGTACTCGAGGTAGACTCACACCAAGCAAACGAAAGTATTTTCCATTTATTGCGTCGGTGGAAGACCGAGATTTCCTTTTAAAAGCAATTTCGGGATCGAATATCTCGTCCTCGGTGGAGAAAGGTGAGGAAACATAAGGGGATTCCCCCATATTAAAACCACACAAAGCATCGTCAAAAGGAGTAGACGAGCTTGTAGCACTCAAAAAACATGGTGATGATGGAATTAGATTTGTAGAAAAATCTTTTAAATCAAATTCAAAATCTTTTCCTTTTTTATCTTTTTAACTCTCCTTATGAAAACCCAGTTTGATTATGTCAAAAACATTTGGTGTTTCTAAAACGATGTTAGGAACACTAAAAATTCTCACATTTAAGTTGCGTTTTGGTGGAGGTAATTTCTCTAAACATTTATCGATAAAGAACACCTCCCCATAGGGGTCAATATTACACGTCATTCGAAAGATCTTCTGTAAGAACCGGCAACTTATCAACACTTTTCAAGAATGAATGTTCGAGGTGAGGCGAAAGATTTTCTAATTCAAGTATTGACGGTTCCTTGATTGTACGCTTAACACTTGTTAGCCTCAAAATATTGAGTCAAACAAGAATGTTCGGTCATAGGTTTCTATTGTATTATTTATTAGAACGTTGTAATAAGTAGTTATTCAGTCGTGATTCACGGGCTTGGATTTAAACTAATTAAAGTCCAAAATACAAGCCCGGCCCAATATAAAGCCCGCATGTGGGTGGACTATATATACTACCCTCCTAGCATGTTAGGAGGGTGGATGGTCATTTGTATTTCTCACTTCTCTCTAATCTAATCTCACCAAGTTCACACACTTCTCTCTCTAGTTTCTCTCTCTAAAATTCATCTCATATCTTCCTTTCTTTCATAAATTCGTGTATAACATCACATATATTAGGGACAACAATTGGTATCAATCGCCACGGGGTAGATTTGTTATTGGTTGTTCTTCTTATATTTGATTCGTGTGATTTCTTCCATAAATCAACTCGAATTCAAATTTTTTTGTGGTTTTCGTGTTCTTTATCTTGCTACAAATCATCTATATACTTGCTGTAGAGATTTGGTTGTTTTGGTTTGGTAAAAATCACGAATTTGTTGCCTAAAAGTTGCTAACTTGTTGCCTAAAAGTTGCCAAAAATCGTTGCCTAAAAAGTTGGAAGAAAAAGCACCATTATTGCGACAGCTTGAATATAGGAAAGGTAAGTACGGTTTCGATCGCAATAACCCTAGGGTTTTACTTTGCGATCCGTATTGCGATAGCCCCCTTATTCCGACCAGGACATTCCGATCGTTATTGCGATCTGGATTGCGACGGTTAAGGCAATCTTGAAACGTTACTCTGCCCACTTTGCGACAGCCACATTACGACAGAATATTGCGATAGGATATTGCGATAGTACATTGCGATAGAATATTGCGACAGAAGGATATTGCGATAGGGCATTGCGATCTGGGATTTCGATTGGTACATTGCGATCCAAAGGACATTCCGATCTAAACATTCCGACAACCTTCATTCCGATAGCACTTTCCGATGGATATTCCGATGACATGTTTTCACTAAATTTTGTTTGAGTATTTTTTAGACTTAGCCACCATCAAGTAAAATCAAATTATTTCCATACTAGTTTTAGAACATTTCTAGCTCAATTTCAAAATTTGGTGATTACAAATTTTTTAGGTCTACCGTTTTGTCGGACTGGGGAATTTATTGTCGGGCTGTGAAAAAATCGCAATTTCGGAATTTGAACCACAACAACAATCACAACACATCTACTTAAGATCCATATTCACTTCATCATTTCAGAGAATATTGAGATGGATTCTACTGCAGAATATCGTGTGACGAACAACAACATCATGGTCGCGGGTAATAAAGAGAGACCACCAATGCTTGTGGCTGGTCGATATGCTCAATGGCAATCACGCTTTCTTCGCTATCTTGATACAAGACCTAATGGTGATGCCTTGAGACAATGTATTAACAATGGCCCATATGTCTTTTCTGAAATTGATGTTCCTTATACACCAGCCACAGACACATGTCCAGAAATACCTGCAACAAAGAAAAAGGAAACTTTATCTGACCTTACACCCGAGAAACGTGCTTGGCATGATGCAGAAAAAGAAGCGATCTATATGATCCTAAGTGGAATTGGAGATGATATTTATTCCACAGTCGATGCTTGTCCTACAGCACAAGAAATGTGGACGGCCATTGAACGCTTGCAACAAGGAGAGTCTCTCAACAAGCAAGATGTCAAAACAAACTTGTTTTGGAACTTTGGTAAGTTTACTGCATTGGATGGAGAATCAATTGAGTCCTATTATTCAAGATTTTACAAGATGATGAATGATATGACAAGAAACAACTTGGAAGTATCCACCATGCAAGTCAATGTGCAATTTCTACAACAACTCCAACCAGAGTGGACACGTTTTGTCACTTTGGTGAAACAACAGAAGCAGTTAGACAAGGTAAACTATCACACTCTCTTTGATATCTTGAAACAATTTCAGCATGAAGCAAATGAGATTCGAGCTGAACGAGTTGCAAAGACGGCTAATCCACTTGCTTTATTAACTACCACTCAAAATGTTCAAGATCATCGATCTCGTGCTCCTAAGCCATACTCTAGCCCATCATCCTCACCACGATATTCCACATCATCCAAGTCTTCATCATCCACAAGATCACGCGGCAAAGCACCAAGAGCAACTTCACCACCATCTGAGTCATCATCTGAAGAAGATAGTGATGAAGATCAAGCTCAGAAGAATCGTGAGATGAAACAACAAATTGCTTTCATTATGAAGACTTACCAGAAGATCTATAAACCCACCAACAACAATCTTCGAACATCATCTAACACAAAGAACCGATATGTTGCGAGTCCTCCAAGGTATGACACACGTCGACGTGGTGAAAGTCCTTCTAGGTATGATCGACATAATCCAACGCATGTTGAGGGTTCTGCAAGATATGATCGACAAACTGCAAAGTATGATACTCAGAGGATTGCTGCTGCTACTGGGAATAGGGAAACGGTTGGAAGTCAAGTGGTTCAGCAAAGCGGGATTCAATGTTTTAATTGCCAAGGTTTTGGGCATATGGCAAAGGAATGCAGGAAGTCGAAAAGGGTTAGAGACTCCAGCTATCACAAGGAAAAGATGTTGCTATGCAAAAAGATGGAAGCAGGGGTCAAACTGTCAGCTGAGGAAGGAGCTATGCTTGATGACACTGATGATGAAGCCTCCGACCAGGAATTAGAAGCACATTACTCGTACATGGCACATGTTGAAGAAGTTCTCAAAGTCACTGAAGATGAAAATGGTCCTATCTTTGACACTGAGCCAATCGATAAGGTACACACTACTGATGAATATAATGTATTTGGTGATATTCCTGAGCATAGTGATCTACCCAATGCCATTAATGACACGTGTATGATGGAAACGGTTGATCGTAATACCACACCCGATTCATCAGACATGTGCAATAATGAGTCTGAGGATGATCAACATGCAAATTCATATGATGAAGAGGAATGTATTGCGCTTGCTAATTTAATTGCTACTTTACAAAAAGATGTCACTGAAAATAAAAAGAGTCAAAAGCAATTAAAGAAGGCAAACGCTACGCTCACTCAAAGTTTTGAAGAATGCAAAGCTGCTCTTATCAAATCTACTGAGATGACTGAAAGCTATAGAGATGAGCTCCTTCAGAAAACCAAAGAGCTTGAGGGGTACAAGGGAAGTGCGTTAAAAAGTCAAAAGGACGATTTTGAAAACAAATATAATACCACTCTTGAGTTATTAGCTAAAGAGAAGCGTCAATATAATGTTTTCTTAATGGATGAACGTCAAAAAACGTACCTTGCCAATACCAAAGTTAATGAACTTGAACAAAAGCTCTCTATGACCACTACTGATTCTGCTAAAATTCTAGAGGATAAGAAACAAGAGGTAGATGCGTTAAAACAAGACTTCAAAAGTAGATATGATAAAGAAACCGAAAAAGTTACGAAACTAGAAACAGAAGTCGACTTTTTGAAGAACGTTGTTTATAAAACGCATGATTCTATTCAATCCGTAAGAATGCTAGCACCTCCATCGATGTTTAAGGGTCAAGCTAGCTTTGCAAGTCCTGAGTACCTTGCCAAAGCTCAAGCTGCGA
The DNA here is from genome assembly GCA_025667525.1 of Glebionis coronaria. Classification (NCBI taxonomy): domain Eukaryota; kingdom Viridiplantae; phylum Streptophyta; class Magnoliopsida; order Asterales; family Asteraceae; genus Glebionis; species Glebionis coronaria. The sequence continues at coordinate 1,101,758 of JANFOE010000109.1, forward strand.
ACCCGCATCTTTATCTTGATGAGACTGAAAGGACAGATCTTGATTGCATGCCTCTTAGTGCCAATAGTGAAGAGACTGCCCTTTGGGATGCTGATAGTCAACCATCAGTTAATAAGGAGTTTGTGAAACCATATAATTATGCTTATGAGAATAGTCTTTATGGTCTGTTCCACAAACAAACTCAGAAATCTCGTGAGGAAGTATTTTTAGAATGCAGGGAAAAGAGAATTCAATGGAAGAAAGCGTTTGCCACTAAGAAAACAAACGTTTCTAAGTTCATCAACTACTTGCCCCTAGATGCTTCTAAAAGCAAGAGTAGGCAGATATTTGGGTTTCTTACTCATTACATAGATAATATTAAGTCCATTATTGATAATGATTGGAAACAACGACAAAATGACGAGTGGAAGAAACCAATTCCTCAAGACATAACTGTGCTTGTCAAACAAATCTTAATACCGAACGCAGCCACACTAAAAGAAAATGTTCTTAAATTCGAAAGCTTAATTCGGTCTGAAATGTTTGATGATTTACAATATGTTGAGTCTCTTGAGAAAGCAATTGATGATCTTCAAATGGACAAATCCGTTTTCTCTGATGAATATGATTTACTCTTGCAAGAATGCGTTTCTAAAGATATTATGTGTGCTTATTTTACATCTTGTGCGGATATTGATGAATATTCTGAAGTTGCATGCCAATATCTTGATAAGCTCAAAGAATGTGAACGTCTTGAAATTGAGCTTTCGAAACGGAAAGAAAATGTTGACAAAAAGGCTTTTGAGTTACTTCAACACAAAACTGATTTCCTTCAAAAACATTGTCATTCACTTGAACTTGCTTTGCAAAAAGACGTTGGTCGTTTTCCACATGATAATAAATTGCAAGAAAAACTTTCCCAAACATTTCGAGAAATGAATGAACAGAATTTGGAAATTAAAGAGTTGAAAGCTCAATTACAAGACAGGGACAGAGCGATAGCAGAGTTACAGAAACTCATTGCTAAAATGGGTGGGAAAATTGTGGAACCTAGCATTAAGAAAAATGTTGTTAGACAACCCAATGCCTCTAAAGAGAATAGATCCTCTATCTTGGGAAAACCATCTGCTTTATCTAATTCCTCGTTTGCAAAACCTGTGTTTGCCCCCAAGATGGATGGAAAGTAAAGGTTACCACAAGCTCAAACCATAAGGAATCCTATAGCACCAAGCGTTAGGCACAATAATGTCATTAAACCAGGAATATATAGAATATCCACTAAGCCCACAAACAAAGATTCTCACTCGCCTCAGACTTCTAGAAACACTAATATTCATGTGTCTTCTACTACAGGAATAGTCTCCACTACTAGTGTTAGCCAGCCTCAGCTTAAGAGCACTCAAGAGAATGATATGGTCTGGAAACACAAGAATCAAGGGAAGATGAAGCAAGTAGAAGAAAACCCTAGGATTTTCAATGTTTCTAAGAATAAAACGTCTGTAATCGCGTGTCATGACGATTTGAATGATTCAACTTTGAATGCTATGAATGTGAAATTTGTTTGTGTCAAATGTGGCAAGTGTGCTAATGCGAATCATTCTATGTGTGCTATAAATAAAGTCAAAGGCGTAGATACTAGAACTAAGAAGCAAGTTGCAATGCCTATTAGAGCTAGTAAACCCAAACGCAAAGTGAACCATTATGGTGCAACCCCCACTAAGAAAAGTAATGCATCAGACTCCACCACTAAGAATCCTAGAAGCAAAATTAAGGAATTATATGAGTCTGCCAGTAAGTCTTGGAAATGGTGGTTTGCTAATCAATGTCCTCCCGGATATAAATGGATGCCTAAAGTTAGGACAGAAAATGTGAAAACGAGTGTTAGTTTGCCTTTAAATGTTGATAAGGACACTAATGATTCTACTCTCACAACTACTGTGGTATCCAATTTAGCAAATGCTCCATCGTGTTCTAACTCTTCTGCAGGTGATACAAATAATTCTCTTCATAATGGACTCCGGATGCACGAAGCACATGACGGGGAATCTCAAGCTTCTAATTAACTTCGTGGAGAAGTTCCTGGGCACGGTCCGATTCGGAAATGATCAATTTGCACCGATCCTAGGATATGGAGATTTGGTTCAGGGGAATATCACGATTAAAAGGGTATACTACGTCGAAGGGCTCAATCACAATCTTTTCTCGGTTGGTCAATTCTGTGATGCGGATTTGGAAGTTGCTTTCAGAAAGAAGACATGTTTTGTTCGTGATTATGATGGGAATGACTTACTTACCGGTACACGGGGTACTGATCTTTACACAATTTCACTTCAAGACACAACTTCATCAACTCCAATTTGCTTCATGGCTAAAGCTTCAACGACTCAGGCATGGTTATGGCATCAACGTCTTTCTCATCTCAACTTTGATACCATTAACTTGCTTTCCAAGAAAGATATTGTGAGAGGCCTTCCAAGCTTGAAATTCATCAAAGATCATCTTTGTTCTTCTTGTGAACTTTGTAAAGCTAAACGAAGTAGCTTCAAAACATAGACCACACCAAGCTCTAAAGGACGGTTAGATCTTCTTCACATGGATCTGTGTGGTCCCATGCGTGTTCAGAGTATCAATGGAAAGAAATATATTTTGGTCATCGTTGATGATTACTCAAGGTACACATGGACTCACTTCTTGAGGTCCAAGGATGAAACACCCGATGTTCTCATTAGCTTCCTTAAATTGATACAACGTGGTCTTCAAGCTCAAGTTAAAGTGGTTCGTACTGACAGAGGTACAAAATTTTTGAATTCAAATCTGAGAAAGTATTTTGAAGCCGAAGGGATTGAACATGAAACATCTATTGCTCGAACACCCGAACAAAACGGCGTTGTTGAAAGACGAAACCGTACTTTAGTTGAGGCTGCTCGAACATTACTATCCGCTTCAAAACTTCCACTGTACTTTTGGGCCGAAGTCGTGTCAACCGCCTGCTACACACAAAACCGCTCCTTAATTATCCCAAGACACGAAAAGACTCCATATCACATAATTCATGATCGAAAACCTTCACTCAAACACCTTCATGTTTTTGGATGTACTTGTTACATTATACGAGATGGTGAAAATTTGGATAAGATGAAAGAAAAAGGTGATGCATGTATTCTTGTGGGATATGCTACTCAGTCTAAGGGATATAGAGTGTTCAACAAGAGAACAAAATTGATTGTCGAGACAATTCACATCCGATTTGATGAATCTCAAGAAATGGCACTTGAACAAAACAGTTTAAGTCCCGATCCACAACGACAAACGACTTCCTTTCAAAACCGCACGGAACTCGGAACTCAAGACCACAGCAATGACCCGTCAAGTTCAACGCTGGTTCCAGAAAATGTTCCTAGAGCTGATATGACAGTCGATACGACAATTGAAGAGTTGGAAATGTTATATGGACCAATGTATGATGAATATTTCACGGGGGAGAAACAAGTTGCATCGAAGTCTTCCGCTGTCACTCATGATACGAATGGTGATACCGATCATCATCAACAAAAGGATACAACTTCATCTACTTCAACACGGGTTGTTGCAGATTTACCTCCTCCGAATATCACTTCAACAATCGATCCTACAACATCCACAACTACTGTCATTGCTCCAGAGAACACAAATCAAGCAGACGGTGCATTATCTGACGATGACGATTTTCACAACCCATTCGGTACATCGGTACACGAAACTGGAGAGTCTTCTACTCGCCATGTTGATCCGTCAAATATGCATACGTTCTACCAACGACATCCTTCAACACATCATTGGACTCGAGATCATCCTTTGGTTCACGTAATTGGAAACCCTTCACAGCCAGTTCGTACAAGACGACAGCTTGAAACCGATGGCGATGTTTGTATGTTCACACTCGCCGTGAGTACTGCTGAACCGAAAAACATCAAAGAAGCCATGGCTGATCATGCTTGGATTGAATCGATGACGGATGAACTTCAACAGTTTGAAAGACTTAAAGTCTGGGAACTTGTTGACAGACCATACGATGTAACACCATTAAATCTTCGATGGATCTGGAAAAACAAGATGGATGAAGAGAACACGATCATCAAGAATAAATCTAGGCTAGTGGCTAAAGGGTATGGACAAAAAGAGGGTATTGATTTTGAAGAATCATTTGCACCAGTAGCTCGAATGGAAGCGGTCAGGATTTTCCTTGCTTATGCTGCACATAAGGGATTCATCGTATATCAAATGGACGTAAAGACGGCGTTTCTTAATGGTCCTTTGAAGGAAGAAGTCTATGTCACGCAGCCGGAAGGATTCATCGATCCTCATTATCCTGACAAGGTGTATCGTCTCCACAAAGCACTTTATGGACTCAAGCAAGCTCCAAGGGCGTGGTACGACGAGCTCTCGAAATTTCTGGTCTCCAAAGGTTTCTCAAAAGGTTCCATTGATTTAACTTTGTTCACTTATAAATATGCGGATGACATTCTGCTTGTGCAAATTTATGTTGATGACATTATTTTCGGGTCTACAAACCCAAAACTTTCAAAATGGTTTGAAAAAGTAATGCACAGCAGATTTGAAATGTCTATGATGGGAGAACTAAAATTCTTTCTAGGAATTCAAGTTCACCAATCCCCAAGTGGTATCTTCATTAACCAAGCTAAGTATTGTCAAGAGATAATCAAAAATCATGGTATGACTTCATGTGACCCCGTTAGGACACCATTATCAACCACATCCCTAGATGCTGACTTGGAGGGATTACCCATAGATCAAACGAGATATCGTTCCATGGTCGGGTCCCTCATGTACTTGACAGCAAGCAGACATGATATTCATCATGCTACATGCTATTGTGCACGATATCAAGCACGACCCACTGAAAAGCACCTCAAGGAGGTTAAACGGATCTTTCGGTACCTCAAGAATACCATTCATTTGGGACTCTGGTATCCGAGGGAAACCGGTTTCTTTCTAACGGCCTATTCAGATTCTGATCATGCAGGGTGTCTTGATACACGAAAAAGTACTTCTGGTGGTGCACAATTTCTAGGTCAAGATAAGCTTGTGGGATGGTCTTCCAAGAAGCAGGATTGCACGTCACTTTCATCAGCCGAAGCGGAGTATGTGTCTCTATCTGCGTGTTGTGCTCAAGTTCTTTGGATGAGAACACAACTCACGGATTATGGCTTCCACTTTGATAAAGTACCTATGTACTGTGACTCAAAGTCGGCCATAGCCATCTCCTGCAATCCAGTACAGCATTCCCGCACGAAGCACATCGATGTCCGATACCACTTCATAAAGGAACAAGTTGAAAGAGGTATCGTTGAATTATACTTTGTTGGAACGGATTACCAATTAGCCGACTTGTTTACGAAAGCTCTGTCGAAAGATAGGTTTGAGTACCTCGTTAGGCAAATTGGTATGAGATGTTTGACTCCAGCAGACCTGGATATTCTGGCAAAGGTGCCTGCTTGATTTATCTTTCAAACATCAACTTGTAAATATCTTTGAAAAAGCAAAATACAAAAATATAAAACACATAAAAGCAAAACACAAAATTAAAAAATCTTTGAAAATCCAAAAATATTCTTCTCGACATGTCTTTCAGTATCGATAATATGGACGTGCCTAGAAATGTCGCTCAATAACGACACGGGTTTGTACATAAAGCTCGAATGAAAGTTGTAAATATTTTTCAAAACATGTCATTTCTATTTTTTTTCAAAAGGAAATTGTCTATTTTGGACAATATTTCCAACAACGGGTAGAGCAATCTATCTTGGGTTGAGCTTGTCACAAAACATTCAACGTTTTGAGCTCAACACAATGGCTTGTAATCACTTTCAGATTGCAACCCGGATCAATATTCACGGGGGAGTGTACGATTTCGTGCTCTTACCCTTAGCAAAAGAAGTTAAATCTTCTTACACTTGAGTGGATTCGTCAAGACATTCAAAGTCTGTGAACTCAAGTTTATGCTTTAGAAAAACCTCTTCGACAAAAAGAAATAGGATTTTTCAAAAAGCGTTGAACACAATTTTTTCAAGAATTTATCAATGATTATTCAAAATCTTTCAAAAATTGTGTGTTCAACAAACTCCCATCCTCAAAAAGCGAAATGTGGATCATATCCTCATAATGACAATTCAATTGGATCAATTTTTGAGGGGGAGCATTTTAACTTCATGCAAAAGATTAACACATCTTTCTCCCGGAGATTTCAAGACTATTTTTCAAAATATATTTTAATCAAATTTGGTATCCCTAATATCAAAAGATTTTATATATTAGAGATAGGGGGAGAAAATGTGATTAAAATGTGATCTAATATAAGACTCATGCACTTTAACTCTTACCTACATGTGCAAAACACTTTCGAGTATCGATGCACATGTGAAGGGGGAGCATTTCTAAAACGACAAAACTAGCAAGGTGTTAAATGTTTTTCAAACACTTTGTTAGAATTTAAAGTGGTTTTCATGGTTACGATCAAATACCCACAACATCTTTAATTCACGACGTTATTGGTGTCAAAAGGGTGGATAGGTTTAAGTCCTATGATCCAACCAGAACCGGAGGGATCTTCCCAGGGACAATCCAATAGATTATTAGAAGTCCTTAGGAAAGATGGAGTAGAATGTGAACGTAGCTGAATGCCGACTAAGTACTGATGCTAGCACTGGAACAATCACAACAAGGTGCTAGTAATGATGTCTTGGTAAGCATTGAAGGGGTTGAAGAATGAAAAAGAAATGTAAGGATAAAGGGTCTAAAGAAAGAAGCCCTCCATACAACTTAGGCAGAAACCGGGTCAACTCATCATGAAGACAAACTCATCATGGACCCAGTGATGTGAAGCACAACCCTTTCCTAGCTACTCAGGCTTCTCTCAAAAGAAGTTTGTTTTATTGTCACGGAGATCAACACGACTTCTATTGACTTTCTCACTCCGAGATTGTTGATATTGAATAGGTGGCATCTGCTCCAGCCTCCAACCACTAAAAGTGCACAAATCGAGTCTAGAGCCAAGAGATCAATCAAATCTCGTTAGGACACACGGATGAAGATCAAGAGAGTCCTACGCTATATCCTTGTGATATTGCTAGAACACTCAGAGTGATACTACTTAGTATTCACAATGATGAGTGGAAATCCTTCCAGTGTTAACATCAAACAGCACTGCGGTAGGTCATATGCAAGATTCTTTATGAATTGAACATATGTAAAACTGAAAAGCAACAGTGGTTTGATTCTGAATTGATTCAAACTCGTTTCAGGTTTCTACGCAATATCTTTATGGTCTTGCCAGAACATTCAGAGTGATATTTATTAATATTCACAGTGACGAATGGAAATCCTTCTAGCGTCAACATCAAACAGCGCTACGGTAGGTAACTTGTGAGATTCTTATGAATCAAACTTGTGTCAACTGGAAAGCAACAATGGTAAGATTCTTTATGAATCAAACTTGTTCCAGGAACTTGAATTGACGACTTTAATCAAGCGGATATTTATACAATTGATTCACTCTTTATGTTCGCAGTCTTGCTTTGAGACGGTCGAGTAAAGAGAACGGCTAGTACTGCCGCGAAACCCTGTCAAGGAGATTCTTAATTAAATCTACCTGATCACAGGTACGATATTTAATATCGTATAACGGTCTTCACCGACCGGAGGTAAAACGCTACCGATTTAGGACGAATGTCAAAGCCATTCAGTCCGTGTCTATGTTTTGTCTCGAGAAGGTGGCGTCACGGTGTACTCAGCAAAGTCAGATATACACAACCACATATTCATGCCCAAAGACTTATCCAACAATTGATAGTGTGAGCATGTGGATAAAGACACAAGATCACAAGATGGCAAAGACAAGTCAAGAATGATTTGCAGATCTCAAGACTTAAAGACAAAGTCGAAAGACAACGACAAAGGCTCAAAGATCACAGCATGAAGGAACAAAACTACTGTTACACGTTCAAGACTCATTTATGACGAAATTCATAAATCTCCATTGGAATCCAAATATCAAAGAGGAATGACCTCACATTGGGGGAGATTGTTAGCCTCAAAATATTGAGTCAAACAAGAATGTTCGGTCATAGGTTTCTATTGTATTATTTATTAGAACATTGTAATAAGTAGTTATTCAGTCGTGATTCACGGGCTTGGATTTAAACTAATTAAAGTCCAAAATACAAGCCCGGCCCAATATAAAGCCCGCATGTGGGTGGACTATATATACTACCCTCCTAGCATGTTAGGAGGGTGGATGGTCATTTGTATTTCTCACTTCTCTCTAATCTAATCTCACCAAGTTCACACACTTCTCTCTCTAGTTTCTCTCTCTAAAATTCATCTCATATCTTCCTTTCTTTCATAAATTCGTGTATAACATCACATATATTAGGGACAACAACACTCATAACCTCCACCGGCGGAGGAAATGGTAAATCATTTTTGTTGACAATTCCTAAACCTTTTAGTGAAAATTCCCTGCACACGACATGGGTTGAATCACCATGGTTTAAAGTTGCAATAGAATAGACATGAGAAAGCTTGGAGTTTTGAGTTGCATTAATGACAAGTTCTTCCTTATTGAAACGTAGGGTGATTTTTCTAGCATGAACATTAATAAGTGCTCTCGAAGTATCCAAAAAATGAACGACCCAAAATGAGAGGAACTTTAGGATCCGTAGGGATGTCTACAACGATAAAGTCCACGGGATAGTAAAACTTTCCAACTTTTACGAAAACGTCCTCGGCTACTCCACATGCTAAAATCGTAGAATGATCGGCCATCTCGATAGACATGTTCGAAAGAGTAAGAGCTGGAAGTGATAGAGATTTAAATATCTCAAGAGGCATTAATTTAATACTAGCACCAAGATCGGCCAAGGCGTAGAATTCCTCCATATCTTGAATTGCCCACGGAATCAAAAATTTACCAGGATCACCGACTTTTTGAGGTATGTGGCTAAGAAAAATAGATGAACAACTAGACATTTGGTGCAATTTCTCATTGTTATTCAACATAATTTTGAAGTTTGCGGCAAATCAAGGAATCATGATTAAAGCGTCGGCAAAACTTATATTAAAATGCAAATCACGAAACATTTTCATAAAAATCTCAAATTGATAATTATTCCGTTCTTGTGCCTTTTCCTTGTTTCGTCTCGATGGGTAAGGTAAGGGTGGTGTGGGTTGGGGCATAGGCAACAGCCTTGGAATCTCGGGTTCCACTATTGGTATTGGTTCAACCGTAGGTGTGGTATGAGCGGTACTTCGTGGTCTTGTGATATGCTCCTTTTCGACCATCACCTTGGGCTCTTTCTCTATTTCCTTCTTCGTTGAAGTACTTAGACGAGAGATTGGTTCCTTGAAAGTTTTACCACTACGAGTAGTAGTAACCTTCATTTCTCCCTTCGGGTTTGTAATGGTATCCCTAGGAAGACCACCCGAGGAAGAGGGTTTACACATGATTGCTTCAAACATTTTATCCATTCGATCTTAAAATTTTGATTGCCTTATATCCGCTTTTAACAACTCTTGCTTAATCTCATGTTGACCTTGTTCCATCTTTTGTTGATTTTGTTGAAGACGTTGAACGCTTCCTTCCATTTTATTAGCATGAGTTTTTAATTCATTAGCAAGTTCGTTTTTCAACTCGGATCTTAAGCTAATCATCTCACGTTTCATGTTATCAAACTTAGCATCGTTTGCTTTTTCATAATCCAAAAATTCTCTATTAAGATTTTTAGTGTGAGCATTTTGAAAACCTTGTGTAGTGTTTTGAAAATCACGGTTCTGGTTTTGATTTTGAACTTGCCCATTCCCACTTTGGTAATTACCCTTGTTGTAATTACGTGAATTTCCTTGATAACCACCATTTTGATTGTTGTTTCGATAGTTTTTAGCATTTTGATTTTTGGGAGCTTGATTTGGGCAAGAACCTTGGCCGTTTTGGTTATAAGATCTCGTTGCTACGTAAGCACTCGAAGTGTTACCACCGGCGGTAATGCACTCGGAAAGATAATGAGCTCCACCACAAGATAAACAACTCTTTTCAACCGCTTTAACAGATGCGGAATTTAAAGCATCTTGTGCTTTCCAATGTGTCATAAGTGTCAAAAATCTATCAAAAACCGATTTTCCTCATTTGCTTCATCATGTAAGGCATTCATGTTACGAGACGATGACGATGAACCCATATTGGCAACACTCGGTGTGTTACGAGGGTTATAAACCTTAGATCTATTCTCGATAATCTTTAAAGGCTCATCGGTCGTTTTGCACAAAAAATTACTACCCGCGGCGGTATTCAAATAATCTCAGTTTAGGATCATTTAACCCATTATAAAAAGTATCTATTTGATGCAATTCCGAAAAATCATGGTTTGGACATTCATGTAACATTTCCTTAAATCGTTCCCATGCCATTGAAAAACTTTCATTATTACGTTGTCTAAACCTTGAAATCTCATTTTTCAAATGTGTTGTTTTAGATGGTGGAAAAAATTGGTTCACAAAATTAGAAACGAGATCACCCCATGTCAAAATCGAATTTGGCGGTTCTTTCTCGAGCCAAATTTTTGTGGGTCCATCCAACTAGTATGTAAACAACATCATCTTAATGGCGTCATGTGGAACATCCTTAAACTTGCTTGTTGCGGTGAGACGATTGAAATTCCGTATGTGATAATGCGGGTTGTCTTTTTCATGACCTCGAATCTTTTTTGCTTGTAGCATCGACATTAAACCCGTCTTAATCTCGAAATTCTCCACAAGGATGGCGGGAATCACAATAGCTTCTCCAAAACCCTCGGTGGGTGCTTGAAGCAACTCCATCATAGTACGATTAGCCATGACGACTATTGGTTCTACAACGGGTTCGACAACTGGAGTTTCTTCTTCAATCAAATTTCCTTGGTTTTGACGATGTTTGCGAGCTCGTTTTGCTTGATTACGAGTTTGCATAAACGTGATCTAGAATGTGGAGGTGAGCAAAGAAGATTCTTTTGGGTGTTTTGTGAATTTTCAATTTTTTTATGTTTTTGATTGTTTTTTAATTTTTTTTGGATTTTGTGCGTATTCGTAGACAACAATGTACCAAATCTCTCCTCGAATCAAACTCTTGGTTAAAGAAGCCTCAAAAGAATGAAAACGATCACGTGGAGTGAACGCATTTGATTGACCAAATTGTTCAAGAGGGTTTAATCACAAAGAAACCAAGCAAATATATATGATACGTAATAATACTTTGGGCGGCAAAACCCTCGATTAGCCTTCAATCTCAAATACTCACAAGCAAGCGGAGAAATGAGGCGGCGCGAAGCACTTAAGAGCCTTTTTGTTTAGGGTGTATTTTGTAACACCCGCCTTATACCCACCTTATAGTTCGTATTTTTCAAAATCGAGCTTCAAGAAAGTATTTATCTATTTTTGCCTTTTTCTTTTTGTTTGAGATTCGAATAAAAATAATTAGGAGATCAAATCCAAATTAAGGTTGTGTTTGCACACTTTTGGAGATATCTTGAATTTGTTGTGATACTTATACAATATTGTAATACTATTTCACAAGAAAAACGAAAAAACCGATAATACGTATTAGTAGAGTTCTACTAATACAAATACTATTATGGTTAGATATTAAAAACAAAATGAAAAAAATTAAACACGACACCCTCCTCGGCAGCGGTGCCAAAATTGATTGTGGTAAAATACGTCTCTCGTTTAGGAAAAACAAAAGAGTGTATATGAGCGGTAAATATTAAACAAATTATTTAGGAAAATCAAGTGTTAATAACCCAAATAAATTCATTTCCCAATTAGGTATATGTGTGTGAATATCTCGTAATGATTTTGGATTAATATGAAGAAAGAAAAGATGAGAAAAGAGAATGACGGATACGTTAAAATTATACTACGATGACAAAACGAAAAAAAATGTAAAAAGTGACAAAATAAAAATAAATTCAAAAAATTAAAAAAAAATTACCAAAAATAACTAAAAATAAACTAAGAATTTCCAAATGATCAAAACTTTTTCAAACCTTTTAATTAATTAAATATTAATTTTTAAATGCTAATTAAAGCCCTAAAAATCCAAATAATTAATAAAAATCCCAAATAAAGATTTTTCACTTTGTAAAACTCTAAAATGACTTAATAAGACTAAAAATATTTTATGAAATTTTAAACTAAGGAAAACTATTTTTAAATGATTAAAAACTATTACAATATTAAAATAATTCTAAAAATTAATTAAATGATGAGAAAATTAATCTAACAGTTTTAAAAATCATAACTTAATGTATTTGACCTAAGAAAAATATAAGAGTTGCAAAATATTAAAAATGAAATTTAATAATAAAATAATATTAAAAATACAAAAAATTATAAAGATTTCTAAAAACTTGCAAACTAGTTTATTTTAACCTAAATAAACAGAAAATGAAAGTGAAATTACCAAAATACCCTTAACGGGCTAAAAACAAAAACAGTGCAAATGAAATGGGCTTTTTGGCCCAATAAGTTCAAATTCAACCAAATAAGCTGAAAGTCATCAGTCTAGCTTAAAAATCAATTCTAAACACAAAAGTCTGAAGCCCCAAAAGCTGAATATGAGCTTATCACAGCTTAAATGTACTACAACTTATTCTTAATGGGCTTTTTGGCCCATTAAGCTATAAGCCAATGCCATAAGCTCTAATTTGACACACAACCTTCTTTTTAGATGCCTAAGAGATCTGTGAAAAGAAATTTTGAAAAAGCACAACCAATAAGCCAGAAATAAGCCAAGTACAAATCCACTAAAAGACAAAATAGTCGACTTCGAGTTTTAGACCACCTCAGAACATGATTCAACTTGCAAAAGACTCTAAATGACTTAAATAAGCCAAATCAATCAATAAAAGTTCAATAAGCAAAGCCAAATAAGTTGAATGAATTGATAAGTACTTATGTAAAAGTCAATGGAGTTGGTTTTCTAGTCAAACCTTAAAGTCAACCACCCAAATGCTCCAGAATGAACAAATGGGTCAAATGATGAGCACCTATGACCAATTTGAAGTTTTTGTAGGTTTAAATAAGCTAGAATAGCTTATTGATAAGCTAAATGATGAGACCGCTTTTATACATAGTCTCATCGTCCAAAATGGGCTTAAAATGCATCAAAAATCATGAAATATGCCAAATATATTCTTGTGTTTGTTCCATGTGTATTTTAGGTACGGATATTGAGAAAATGGCAAAAGATCACAAGAAACAAGCAAAAACGAACACGGGAAACGAAGCCGCACAATGAACCAAGCCCTAGAGTTGATTTTCCAAGTATAACCCTTGAAGAATTTAAGATCGTACAAGAAGGGTCCTCCAATATTGAAGAATTGACACTTTAAACCCTTGTATTTTCATAATTACAAGATTGGTCCTTAAAGTTTGTCAAATTTAAAAAAAGGACCCTCCACTTTGAAGAATTGGCAAGAAAGGTCCATTAAATTTGAAGACTTGTCATTATTAGTCCTCCAAGATGTCAACAATACAAGTCAACACCTTGAAGTTTGAAGAAAATGCCAAAACAACCCTTCAAATATCATGAATAAGCAAGAAATACCCTTGAAATATCTTTACAAAAGTTTTTGGGGCAAAAGTATGAAAAATGAAACTTCATTTACAAAGGGATTCGGATTATACTTGTTTAAAAACATGAAGTGAAAGGAGAAAGAAAGATGAGGGTGTATTCTGCCTAGATAAGAAAGATACCTAGACGAGTGGTGGCATGCCACATGCCCCACTAACTCCATCCAACCAATGAGAACTCACCATTCAGCCACATCACACTCCACTCACACCAGATTTTAACTAACCTTAATTAATATTTAATTTTGGGTGGTTAACACATTTTCAAACCTTAATCCGAATCAAAACCTCAACTATTCACTCAAGAACACAAATTAGGGGTTTGATTATTACTTGAAATTAAACCCTAATATTGTCCAGTTTGATGATTAATGGTTCACTAAACATAACCCACACCTTAAACCACATGCCACATCATCACAAAGTTCACATGAGGCATGCCTTGCTCACGTTTTTGAGGAAGATGCCAAATTGTGCCAGCCATCCAACGTCTCACAAACCAGCTTTAATCCTAAGCTCAATATGGACCCCTTGATCAATTGGTAACACTTTTACACCTTCACAAGCAACCAAAGATTCTTCACATGAGCTCAATATTCAAAATTCAGCAAGGGTATTTTGGGACTTCTACCACTTAGGGTTTTGAGTTTTATTAGTCTTATGCACCATGTACACCCTCTATATAAAGGGTATAGGGTCCTTCATCTACATTTGCTCTTGGTTTTTTCCTTGTTCAACTTTCTGTAAATCCTTTTTCAAGTTTAATGAAAACGTGTTTGAATTGTTGAAGAAATCCAAGTTCCATCTTTAATCTTTGCTTATTATTGTTACATGTTTGTGTTTGTTGAATCTCAAAACCTGTTTTTAAACCTTGTGCAAGAAATTGCCAAGTTTTCTCAAAACTGATATTTTGCTAAGGTCTTTGGTACATCCTTGGAGTTTTTAGATTACAAGTGATCATAGCACCATGATAAGAAGATTATCAGGGTGTTGTGAGCTTGTGGTTTTGGGATAATCAAGGAGTGGGTACAAAGGTTGCATTAATCAGCTTTTTGTTTTGCAATTTTCAGTTTTATATATTGCTTGTTCTAACCTTGTTACTCTTAACATCTTTGTGGAAGCTTGTGCCTTATTAAGCTAGGCACATAAGCTCAAAAATTCGTGAGTGTGGATGTACATTCATGAGCTTTGAGCCTTCTTACCCAAAATTTGTTAAAAATACTTGATTTGTGTGATTTTGTGATCTGCTGGTGTATATGTTGTTTTTTATGCTTGAATCTGCATAATACTGCATGAAAATGTTGTTATGATGCTAGATTAGGCTTTGGTAAACCTAAAATACACAATTGCTATGTTAAATCTAGGATTAAAAAGTGAAAGGGGTGTTTGGGTCTACTGATTTAAGGTACTTGTTTAAGTTTGAGTTAGGATTTGTGGTTGTTAAGTGTTGGTATCTGTTTATTAAGTGATATTGTGCTGATATATGCAAGTCTTGAGCTTTTAAACATCAATTTCTTAATTGTGCTATAACTTATTTGATTTTGCCTGTTTTGACCTAAGATTTTGGAAACACCTAGAGTGTATGCATGTTTAGGGCTAACAAGTGTTTAAACAAAGTTTATATAACCTGTTTAAGAGATTTGAGGGTTTGAATTTGGGCTTGTGGTCAAGTACATCAGCAAAGTTCATATTCTGCTTGTTTTTTGTTCATCAATAACTTTGATTTGCTTGAATCTTGTTCTAAACCTTGAATGATTGTATGAAACCAGTTGATTTATGTTCATTTGAAATTATCTAAGCTATTGTGTGCATTTGGTTCAATTTGGTTGGCTTATTCTTGCTAAAACTGCTTATTTTGTTGAAAATTGCTTATGTTCATGTCTGTGTGATATCTGGGCAAAGATTAAATTAACTGTATCAACTGGCTATTAGGATTTGTGTTTATCTGATTGCTATTGACTCCTTATAACCCACTGGTTATAAGGGTGCCTTTTTGTGCCTTAAATCCAAGAAAAATCCACAAAAGACAAAAAGTCAAAGAAGTCAAGCAGTGGAAACTTTTCCCACAGCTGGACACCCAAAACTAGCCACTGCTAGTGTTAATTTTCAATCAGCTTATTCATAAGCTATTCTAGCTTATTCAGACTTGCAACAAGTTAGTTTTTGTGATCAAACTTCATCATTTGACCCATTTGACTAATCTGGAGCATATTAGGGTTTGACTTTTAGGTTTGACTAGAAAACCAATTGACTTGACATTTTCATAAGTGCTTATTTGCTTATTCCAGCTTATTCTTTGTGCTTATTTGAAAACTTTTTGTTGATTTTGCTTAATTAAGTCATTTAAAACCTTTTGCAACAAGAATCAGCCCTTGAAGTGGTCTAGAACTCAAAATCGACTATTTTGTCGTTTTGTGTAGAGAGTTTTTTCTTATTTCATGCTTATTTCTTAGGCTTATTCCAAATTTCTTTTTACAAACATCTTAATTAGGTCAAGAGAAGGTTGTGTGTCAAATTTCAGCTTATGGCACCAGCTTATAGCTTAATGGGCCAAAAAGCCCATTAAGAATAAGCGGCTTTGAAATAAGCTATGATAAGCTCACTTTTAGCTTTTGGGCCTTTGAAATTTTGTGTTTAAAATTGAATTTTGAGCCAGATAGGAGATTTTGGGCTTGTTTGGACAACTTTTTGCTGTTGGGCCAAAAAGCCCAATTTGGTGGACTGTTTTTCATTTCAGCCCATTTGGAGGCCTATTAGGGGTATTTTGGTAATTTCAAGTTCATTTCTACTTTATTTAGGTTAAAATAAACTTGTTTGCAACTTTTTAGAATTTTTTATAAATTTTGGATTTTTAATATTATTTTATTATTAAAAATTAAATTTTGCAATTTTTTCATTTTTCCTAGTTTAAATACATTAAGTTAGGAATTTTAAAACTTTTAGATTAATTTTAGTGTCATTTAATTAATTTTTAGAATTATTTTAAAATATTATAGTTTTTAATCATTTTTAAATAGTTTTAATTAATTTTAAATATTTCAAAAATAGTTTTTAATTTAGTTAAGTTATTTTAGAGGTTTACAAATTGAAAAATCTCATTTTGGGCTTTTTAGTTATTAATTTGATTTTTTTGGCTTTAATTAGCATTAAAAAATTATTATTTAATTAAATAAAAGGTTTGGGTGATTTTTGATTTTTTGTAAACTCTAATTACATTTTTTAGGATTTATTTCAATTTTCTAAGGTTTTTTAGGTAAATTTTTAAATTTCGTCATATCTTACGGTTTTACGTGCACGACTTTCATTTTAGTTTAATTTAGAATCGTAACCGTTATCCTTTTCTACTTTCTTTTCTATTTTCTTTTATGATAATTATAATCACAAAGAATTAATCATTTCTTACACAACACACTAGCCTCCTTGAGAACGAACTCACAACTACTTGGGTCATTTGTGCACGGTTTTCCTAAACCGTCGTACTTACCCTAATTACATCTTGTTTTTCCTAAAACAAGTGTACTTTTACAACTATCTTTTTAGCGTCGCTGCCGGGGAGGCGTGTTGTTTTTTGATTTGAACAATTGTTGTTTTTATATTATCCATAAATATAGTTGTATTAGTAGAACTCTACTCATACGTATTATTGGTTTTCGTTTTTGTGTGAATATTATTACTATATTGTATACGTAGAACAATAAATTCACAAGTACTCTAAAAGTGCGAAAACACAACCTTGATTCGGGATTTCATCACTCGATCATTGTATTCGAATCTTAAACAAACAAAAACGCAAAATAGATAATTACTTTCGTGAAGCTTAATTTTGATAAACACAAACTATAAGGTGGGTATAAGGCGGGTATTATAAAATATACTGATGGTCCACGATACTTGTGCAAACATCGAATCCATGAAGATCTATGAAGAACATTTGCACAATTAAACCAATTGACTAACTAATAACATAAGCTTGTACTTTTCATCGTTTGTATATCTTATTAATAATGAATCAACAAATATACAAGACTTGCATGGTTGTTTGCGGAACAACAACCGGGTGATGAATGACAAACTAAACTCCCATGTTCATAGCTAGCTAAGCTTATGCAACAGTGGGAGGATGAAACCCCTATCCACTAAAGTGTTACATGTGTGTTTTCTGTGGTGGGAATCATTGACTATTCTATTACAAGGACCACATATATATAGTGGGGTGTGAAGCTTCCTTGAGAAGCTTTAACTAAAATATAAGTAACCACCTTGTAGTCTTCCACTAATACTTTAGACAGACACTTCAGACACTTCTTCAGGTCTTCTAACATCTTCAGGTCTTGAAAAGAAGTAATAGTCTCGAGGAGTTAGTAAGCTGTTATGTCATCACTTACTAACTCCATCATCCTTGATTCTTTGCACACTTACTGAGATCCGCCTCAGCTAATGACGAGTCTATCTCATAGACTCTAAAGAACTCTAAAGAGTGACACATTGAACTTATAACATACAAAGTTCAGTGACTAACACTACTTAGGATACTTTACATCCAAATCCTATGCAAGGGACAAATTAGGCACTGAATTGGCCCAACAATCTCGCCCTATTTGGATAGAAAAGTAGCCTAAGTTAAATAGCAGTAAGTGAGCATAAAGGCTTCTTCTTACCTGCTATATTACAACAAAGTATACCAAGAATATCTAGCTTTACTAGTTCAAGTCATCCGCTAACTTGTATCGTCTTGTCCCTGTTGTAGTTGTTACTAAGCTTATACAATCTCTGATCTTGTATAATGAAAACTTGAACAAACTCCCTGATGCTTATATAGTAGAACCCCCAATGACTACTTCACTTCGGTTAAGAGTGGAGTGTATATATGCCTGTTCGTTACAATTCATATTCCCTTCCCTAGCATATATAAAGTGTGGCATATTCTATCAATTAAGATCTGGAGTTCATTTACCTTTAAACAGCGGAGTGGTCAATAGTTGATGCAGCAACCATAATAGATCATAGAGTAAGCTCAGTAACCCATCTTCAGCGACTTGGCTCAATCAGCCATATATGTAAACATGTAAGTCCCTGAAGGTTGTGTGTGATGTATGATAGTATGTGTGTAGCATGAGTAAACTTGATGTTTCTTCACATAAACACAAGTTTACCTCTGTCCTCGTTTCTCTCCCCCTCAAAATTTGCTAGGGAACCAAGCAACTTTTGATCGGCTACATACTAGTACACAATCATAGCGTGATGGTCTTCATCTCGCCTGAAATACAACTCCCCCTGAATTTCATCTCCTACCAAACTCCTGATGTTAACAAACCCTGATGATATCAAACCCCTGAATAATCAATGTTTCACCAATTCCTTGTAACACCAACCTGGTCTCTCAAAAACTCTATGGCTGGGGTTACAGCAGATGGGATCACAATGGTGGGGGGAGGGTGACAGCTGCTGGGGAGGGGGGTGGCTGTAGAAATCAATAGCTGGAGAGTTCAACCAATGGCTGAATGGCTGTGGTTTGAGGTAATAACCTGTGAAAATATCTTCTTTCTTTATCTTGGTGTGAGAAAATTGTTCCTGAGTGACCAAGTCCTTCAGCATTTGAAGGCTCTGAAGATAGCATCTTTATCAGCTGGTCATCTTGCCAGCGGATCCTTTGTTAAGCTGATTTTAATCAGCTTCTTCAACAATCACATTTTAAGTCAGCCCCTTTTTTTGTTCATCAGCTTATCAACTCACTGTGGTGGCTGACGGTTCAGTCTGAGCTGAAGATTGATGTATACTTCGTTGTGGCTGGGGCTGGGGGATGGATCAGATTGGCTGTGGGATCAACAGCTGGAGGGGAGTTGGGGACAGAGAGAGAACTTGGGGACACAAGTTTAGTGTTGCTGGAAAGTTCACAACTGTTGTAGGTTTAGAGGCTGGGGTCCGATGAGGGGACAGGGGTCTAGTGACTGCTGTGACTTGTAACAGGCTGGGGGTTCACAACTACAGAAAGGTTCAGCGACCTTGGTGTTCAGCTGGGGGTTCAGCGACCTAGGGGTTCAGCGACCTCTGTATCAACAGCAGACTGGTTCAGTTCAGTAACTTGGAGCCCAGTTCATCGAACTGTGTTGTGACAGGTTCAGCTTGCTTGGTGTTCGCTGATCTGGAAGGGGTCGCTGGTTTGGGTCAGCTGAAAGAGGGATCATGTCAGGGGGTTCAATTGGTTGTGGGGTTCAGCGACCACTGGGGTTCAACTACCACTGGGGTTCAACTTCCTAGGGGTTCGCTTAGCTACATGGGTCATGCTCAACAATCATTTGATATTTTGTAAACATCAACAACCTATTCATCAGCCATATACCCCCGATAACAATATTTGAGACTACAAGCTGATCAACCAAACTCATATCAGGGAACCAAACAGCTATATATGAATGGCCAGGCCTGAGGAACTTTCTTCATAACAGCCTTTCTTCGAAATCATTATACCCACTACAAAATCAGCTAACTTATCCAGCTGTATTTTTTTTATTAGCTTCAACGGCCACTACATTAGTTTTCGTGCACCTTATCCACTAATTTTTTAATCAATTCTCACACACCCATTTAATCTCATCCTCATTCTCAAAACCATCTCCTACACCTGCTCAAACAAACCAATCTAATCATACGACGAATCCACAGCCCCAACATTCGTCGTAATCCAAACCTAATTCAATCTCAGCTATTTCATTCTCACGAACGAACCATAGACCCCAACTCAGAAAAAAAAGTAATCGATTTTGAACAAAAATGAAATTCCGTCCTGTGGCCACAAGACAACGAATCCATCTTTCTTTTAACTCGTTTTTTTATTTTTGTTTTGATTTTGTTGCTTTTGTGAATCGGTTAAGGATTCGGATCTGATTTTGGATCTTGGAATAATCTGGGTTTTGAGATATGAGAGAGTTTGTGAATCTGATTTTTGTGAGATGAGAGATGTAATAAACAAAGAAAACGTGAATATGAGGATGACGTTGGGGCTAAGAATCTAATTTATGAATATTAAATTTGTTGGTGGGGTGATAGAATTGAAAGGGGACGGTGGGGTTTGGCTGGTAGACTAAGGAGAATAAAGAAATTGACGAAGATGGGATTTTTTGTTTATGGGAATTTGGTGGAGACGATGGATTTAGAGAAAAGGAGAATTGATAGAAAGAAAGTGTTATTAGGAAAAGAAAGTGACGGTGGTGGGTTGGTGTTGAGATATGTTTTTAGTTGACACGTGAATTGGGCGGGGTGTATAGGATAAGATTTTAGGTGGTGGTGGGTAGGTTGATTAAATAGCAGTGTATTATCTCCTCCTGTACAGACTACATTAGCAGTAGTAGTTTTTTTAATCAACACTGAAATTTGACGATCTAAATATGTTATTAGCAGTCATATACTGAACGGATCTGGATAGTAAATTAATCCAACCCGCTCTGATACCAAATGATGGTCCCTAAACTATGCTAGAAACACTAACCTTGACTAATCAACACGCGTAATTACTTTTCAAACGTAATACTTATTATTGTATAATAAAGAATTACAAGTGTTATGGATAACACCGTTTGATGACAATGTGTTGTGCACACTTTGAACAACTAAAAACCCTAACTTATGAATACAGTCACAGCTCTTTGATTCAATAAGTTCTAAGCATTAATGTGTGAATATTCTCAAAGTGTTACATGTGTGTTTTCTGTGGTGGGAATCATTGAGTATTCTATTACAAGGACCACATATATATAGTGGGGTGTGAAGCTTCCTTGAGAAGCTTTAACTAAAATACAAGTAACCACCTTGTAGCCTTCCACTAATACTTTAGACAGACACTTCAGACACTTCTTCAGGTCTTCTAACATCTTCAGGTCTTGTAAAGAAGTAATAGTCTCGAGGAGTTAGTAAGCTGTTATGTCATCACTTACTAACTCCATCATCCTTGATTCTTTGCACACTTACTGAGATCCGCCTCAGCTAATGACGAGTCTATCTCGTAGACTCTAAAGAACTCTAAAGAATGACATACTGAACTTATAACATACGAAGTTCAGTGACTAACACTACTTAGGATACTTTACATCTAAATCCTGTGTAAGGGACAAATCAGGCACTGAATTGGCCCAACATATACCCTAAGGAAAAAGGATCTTAAGTGCTTCACGCCGCCTCGTTTCCCTGCTTGCTTATGCGTATTTAGATAAAAAGGGCTAATCGAGGGTTTTCCAACCAAAGTATTATCTACATATCATATATATTTTCTTGGTTTCAATTGATTAAACCCTCTTGAACGTTTTGGTGTTCCACCAACGTTAAAAAGTCATCGAAGGCATTCACTTCACGTGATCGTTTTCATTCCTTGAGGCTCCTTTAATCGAGAGATTTGATTTGAGGAGGGATTTGTATATTTTTGTCTACGTAATACATCACAAAATCCAAAAAAAGTAAAAACAATCAAGAACAACAAAAAAAATTGAAAACACCAAAAAGAATCTTCTTTGCTCATCCCCACGTTGTACGTGACGTTTATGCTTACTCGTAATCAAGCAAGACGTGCACGTAAACGAAAAACCGAAAGGATACCACACCTAACCTTTCTAGTGAAGAATCTCCTATTGAAGAACCTATCATAGAACAAGAAGTCACCATGGCTAATCGTACTATGATGGAGTTACTTCAAGCACCCTACTAGGGTTATGGAGAAGCAATTGTGATTCCTGCCATCCTTGCGGAGAATTTTGAAGTTAAGACGGGTTTGTTGTCGATGATCCAAAACAACAAATTCCGTAGTGATGAAAAAGACAACCCTCATAACCATATCCGCCAATTCAATCGTCTTACCGCCACTTGCAATTTTAAGGACGTCTCTAACGACTCGATTAAGATGATGCTTTTTCTGTATTCCTTAGCGGGGCCCGCTAAAATTTGGTTAGATAAAGAGCCACCCAAGTCTATACTGACGTGGAAGGATCTCGTTTCAAAATTTGTGAACCAATTTTTCCCGCCTCTAAGACTACGCACTTGAAAAATGAGATTTCTAAATTTTCACAAGAGTTTAATGAGAGTTTTTCTACGGCTTGGAATCGGTTTAAGGAAATGTCATGAGTGTCCTAATCACGGTTTTTCCGACATGCATCAAATTGACACGTTTTACAATGGATTGAACGATCATGAGAGAGATTAACTTAATGCCACCGCGGGTGGTAATTTTTTGTGTAAAACGGTCGAGGAAGCGTGGTTGATTATTGAGAATACGTCTAAGGTCTATAGTCCTCGTAACACATCGAGTATTCGTAAGGCTTTGTCTTTGGCTTCACCTTCATTGTCTCATACCATCAATGCTTTCCAAATTGAGGCAAATTTGGTAAACAAAATCTTTGATAAGCTTAAGGGTCTTTTGATTGAATTCAAAGTTGGTGAACATCTACTCCCGCTACGACTAAAGCGGTTGAGGCTTCTTGCATGTATTGTGGTGGAGGTCATGATTTCTCCGAGTGCATTACCAACGGTGGTAACACTTCGAGTGCCTACGCGGCCACGGGAACTTACAACCAAAACGGTCAAGTTACCCGCTCTAATCAAATGACTCCACCGGGTTTTGCTCCCAATCAAAATGCTAACAACAATCGAAACAATCAAGTTGGTTACAAAAACAATTACAAGGGTAACAACTATGGGAATCAAGGGGCTAATAATAATCAAGTTTCAAACAAAAATCAAAACAATGATTTTAAAAACAACAACAAGAGTTTGCAAAACTTGAAAGATCTTCCAAATGAATTTGTTGAATACGCAAATGGAAGTGATTCTAGGTTTGATAATATTCAAAGAGAGATCATTAGCCTAAGATCCGAGTTTAAGAATGACTTGAAAAAGGAGTTGAAAAACGAGTTAGCAAATGAGCTTAAGATACACACCAACAAAACGGAGGGTAATGTAACTAGGTTACAACAAAACTAACAAAAAATGGAACAAGGGAAACATGAAATAAAATAAGAGATGCTTAAGGCCGATAAGAGGCAATCTATGGTTGAGGATAAAACTTCATCCATGTTTGAGGCTATAATGTGTAAACCGTCTTCGAGTAGTATTCCTAGTAACACCATATCAAACCCTAAGGGAGAGATGAAAGTGATTACCACTCGAAGTGGTAAGACACTTAAGGAACCGACTCCTCAACCAATTACTCCAACGATGGAGAAAATTGAGGAAGAATCCGAGGTGGTGCTCGAAAAGGAGCACGTCCCAATCCCACGAAGTACCGCTCATGCCACACCTATGGTTGGCCCATTACCACAATTGAAACCCGAGATTCCAAAGGCTATGCCTATGCCTCAACCAACACCACCTTTGCCTTATCCATCGATACTTCGTAAGGAGAAATGTCAAGAGCGTGATAATTACCAATTTGAGCTTTTTATGAAAATGTTTCGTGATGTGCATTTCAATATAAGTTTTACCGACGCTTTGTTCATGATGCCTCGATTTGCCGTTAACTTAAGAGTATGTTAAACAACAAGGAGAAATTGCAACAATTGTCTAGTTGTTCATCGGTTCTTAACCGCATACCTCAAAAAGTCAGTGATCTCGGTAAATTCTTAATTCCATGTGCTATCCAAGATATGGAAGAATGCTATGCCTTGGCCGATCTTGGTGCTAGTATTAACTTGATGCCACATGCAATCTTCAAGTCGCTCAATCTTCCTAATCTTACTCCTTCACTAATGTCTATCGAATTGGCTGATCATTCCACTATTCCCGCATGTGGATTGGCCGAAGACGTTATTGTGAAAGTGGGAAAGTTCTATTATTCGGTAGCCTTTATCATTGTCGATATTCCCATGGATCCTCAAGTTCTTCTTATTTTAGGTCGTTCGTTTTTGGATACGTCAATGGTGTTGATTCCGTCGTGACGAGGAACTTGTTATAAACGCAAAACAAAACTCTCCAATTTCTCATGTTTATTCCGTCGTGACCAAAAACCTCGTTGATGTAATCGATGTCTTTTGCGAGGAATTTTCACAAGAAGTTTTAGGTTTTGGTGACGATGAAAATAGTGGCAATCCCACTATACTTGATCCCATTCTTGATAATTCGACACCATCCTTCACCCCACTTGAAGGTGGTGTTTTTAAGTTGGAAGAATTTAATGTTCCCCGTACTTGTAACGAAGACCTCGACAACGATGAGGACTTCTCGATTATCAAGGATTTTCTTAACGATTTCCCATTTACTCCACTCGAGGAGGTTATGAGTATCGAACCAAAATCTTCAATTGGGGAACCACCAATCCTCGAGTTGAAAGATTTACCTCCTCATCTTAAATACGTATTCTTGGAAGGAGACGATAAGTTGCCGGTTATTTGCGAAGGATCTTTCGAATGATGAAAAAACCGCACTTATCGATGTTCTAAAGGACCACAAAGGGGCAATTGCGTGGAAATTATCAGACATTAAGGGGATTGATCCCAAATTTGGTACCCACAAAATCTTAATGGAGGAGGACTACAAACCCGCAATCCAATGTCAAAGGAGGGTTGAACCCCAAAATTCACGACGTCATTAAAAAGGAAGTCCTTAAACTCCTTGACACGGGAATGATTTACCATATTTCCGATAACCCTTGGGTGAGTCCTATTCATTGTGTACCTAAGAAGGGAGGAATGACCGTTGTGACAAACGATGCCAACGAGTTAATTCCAACTAGACTCGTGACCGGTTGGAGGGTGTGCATCGACTATCGTAAGTTGAATGACGCCACTCCTAAAGACCATTTTCCCTTGCCCTTCATGGACCAAATGTTGGAGCGTCTTGCGGGAAACGATTTTTATTGCTTTTTAGATGGTTTTTCCGGTTACTTCCAAATCCCTATCGATCCTCGTGATCAAGAAAAAACTACGTTCACGTGTCCATATGGAACGTTTGCCTATCGTAGAATGCTATTTGGACTTTGCAATGCACCGGGAACCTTTCAAAGGTGCATTATGGCTATTTTTCATGATATGATCGAGAAGACGATGGAAGTATTTATGGATGATTTTTCCGTGTTTGGTTGTTCGTTCACTTCGTGTTTGTCGAATCTTGAGAGACTGTTAAAACTTTGTGAGGAAACCAACCTTGTGCTCAATTGGGAAAAATGTCATTTTATGGTAAAGGAAGGAATCGTCTTAGGGCACAAGGTTTCGAAAGCGGGGATTGAGGTAGACAAAGCTAAGGTAGACGTCATCGCCAAATTACCTCATCCCAAAACCGTTAAGGGAGTTAGGAGTTTCCTAGGCCACGCGGGCTTTTATCGTCGATTAATCAAGGATTTTATAAAGATTTCACGAACTATTACACATCTCCTCAAAAAAGATGCTCCTTTTGTCTTTAACTAAGATTGTGTACGAGACTTTGAAATCCTTAAGAGGAAACTTACCGAAGCTCCCATTCTTGTTGCTCCCAATTGGAACCTCCCCTTTAAGCTCATGTATGGCGCAAGTGATTACGCTATTGAGTCCGTTTTGGGGCAACGTCATGATAAGCACTTCTTGCCTATCCACTATGCTAGCAAGACGATGACCGAGGCTCAACTTATATACACTACAACGGAAAAGGAATTCCTTGCCGTGGTGTATGCATTTGATAAATTCCGACCTTACCTCGTCTTGACCCAATGCATAGTGTATATGGATCACTCGGCAATCAAGTATCTCATGGCTAAACAAGATGCAATGCCGAGATTGCTTCATTGGATTCTCCTCCTACAAGAATTTGATGTCGAAATCCTTGACAAAAAAGGATCCGAGAATCTAGCGGCCGATCATCTTTCTCGTTTGGAAGATCCTCACCAAAGTGTGTACGAGCCAAAGGAAATAACCGAAACATTTCCTCTCGAGACACTTAGTGTAGTGAATTCTAAGCTTGATTCATCCACCCCATGGTTTGCGGACATCGCAAATTACCATGCGGGGAACTTCATCATTAAGGGTATGACGACTCAACAAAAACGAAAATTCTTTCGTGACGTCAAATTCTACTTTTGGAACGACCCTTACCTCTTTCGGACTTGTGCGGATAAAATTATTCGACGTTGTGTATTTGGCACCGAAGCTTCTAATATCCTTAGAGCTTGTCACGAGGGACCCACGGGTGGTCACTACGGTGCTAATCTCACGGCGAAGAAGGTCTTTGATGCCGGTTTCTTTTGGCCTACTATTTACCGAGATGCATATGCACTTGTGAAGTCATGTCACTCATGCCAACGTCAAGGCAAAGCCTCACAAAACGATGAAATGCCACAAAACATCATCCAAGTGTGTGAGATCTTTGACGTTTGGGGAATTGATTTTATGGGGCCGTTCCCATCATCTCGTGGTAATAAGTACATCCTTGTCGCCGTTGAATGCTATCCAAGTGGGTGGAAGCTAAGGCTTTGCCCACGAACGATGCTCATGTGGTAGTCAAGTTTTTGAAAAGCTTGTTTTCTCGGTTTGGAACCCCTCGTGCAATCATAAACGATCGTGGAATCCATTTTTGTAATGACTAATTCGAAAGGGTCTTAAGGAAATATAAGGTTACACATAGGCTTTCTACGGCTTATCACCCACAAACGAGTGGGCAAGTCGAGGTTTTAAACCGAGCGTTGAAGAGGATCTTGGAGAGATCGATTGGATAGAACCGACAATCTTGGTCGGATAAGTTAGACGATGCTTTCGTACAACTCATAAGACGCCCATAGGGTGTACTCCTTATAAGCTTGTGTATGGGAAGAATTGCCACTTACCAATTGAAATCGAACACAAAGCTTATTGGGCCCTTAAGCATTGTAATTATGACATTGAGACCGCGGGAAAACACCGGAAAATGAAATTAAATGAATTGGATGAACTAAGAGATATTGCTTATGAAAGTTCATTGATTTACAAAGAAAAGACAAAAAAGTTTCATGATTCAAAAATTAAAAACCGAGTTTTTAACATTGGAGATCAAGTGTTGCTTTTTTAACTCACGTTTGAAAATCTTTTCCGACAAGTTGAAATCCCGTTGGTCCGGTCCATTCACCGTTACCCAAGTTTTTCCTTATGGGACCATCGAGCTAGCTCAAAATGATGTCCCAATTTCAAGGTGAATGGACATAGGTTGAAGCACTACTTTTGCGGGGAATTTCTCTCTTTGAACTACCTCGACCAAGTCACCTTCCCCAATGATAATTAGTATTGAGGGGATCGAGTCGAGCTCATGACTCGTTAATCAAAAATGAGGTGCCTCGTGGGGGAGTCCCATGCTTATCCATGTACATATTATCGCTTTCTAATGTAGCTTACGTGAGGGGATTTGTGCCCTTCCAACCTTTGTTTCGTGGTTGTTTGTGCATTGTGGTTTTTAGATGATCATGATCTTCACGATTGGAGCCCCTCGTGTTCGTTTTATGGGAGCACTCGATCGTTTGCTTTGAAGAGATTCTTAATATCCATGATATATCCTTTGATGTTCTAACCTTAGGTTTTTAGCACACTTCATAAACGGCTATTAATTTAACGGTTACACCCTTTCCATGCTAGATTATGCATTCGACTACGTCTCCAGGATGGGGGTGTTTGCATCCTTAGACTCGAAACATTGAGGACAATGTTTAACTTTAGTATGGGGGGTGAATAGATACTTGCCTTGCCAAACCTTCACGCTTTCCAAAGTTTATCTTTTTGTTTATCGTTTTGTTGCAAAATAAGGCTAAAAATGGCCAAATTTTAAAATTTTTCTCATGTGTTATAAGTGTTTGAAGACACGAATGTAGATTTTCTGATGGCGAGAATAAGAGTAGTTTTGACTCGACCGTGCGTGTTGAGCACTTAGCTTCGATTCCTTAACTTTATATTAGGCTAAGTCTCTTAAATGAGGACGAGAAATGATAGAGTTAATTATAAGTTACTATGTTAAACGTAGAATACTCGTATTCTTTCAAAAACTCATGTGTTCTCGTTGTTTGCTTATTCTCCCTTCGCTTGTATACAAATTTTGCTTAATAAGTATTGGCTTAGAGATTTAGTCTTGATTGTTGGTTTCTAGTCTTTTCTAGTAGCTTCCATGTAATTAAATTGGGAAGACATTAAGGTATCGCCAGCGTCACGGATTTGAAGTATTGGCAACCCGAATAATCGAAAGCTTCACCTAATAATATGATTTCAAGTGCTCACCTAAATCAAGCAAACAATTTGAAGCTCACAAGGCGGAAAAATCTATGTGAAATTGAAAGTGAATTATTCCTTAATCTTTGAAGCTTTAAAGATCCAAAATTCGCTTTTAGCGTGAGGATATACGTCTTTGGCCATAATAAAACCACCGATGAGGAGGATAATAAAAGGCAAGGCAAGACCGAAGTCATAATAAAAGCTTCATGGCGAAGTTGAATAAAAGATGGAGGTAAACCTATGATAATAAGGCCCATCCGTTAGGGGGCGTATAAAAGTCTTGGTAATAAGTCTCATGTTCAAAACCGTTATAAAACCGTGTTTATCGATCCTTCTTGTTGACTTTATTTTTCGACATCGTTGTCTATTAGGGGGGTTATTAATTCAATGGTCTTGGTTACACCGTTATGACTCTATTTTTAGACCTAAATCTCTATCATCGCATAAGTCAAAAATGTATCCTCGTGAACATTCAAGACAAAATAAAATATAAGAGATACCACTTAGGAAAATGGGAGTATAAGTACATGATTAGGGCATATGAGTAGTGTTAGCATTACTAACTTATAATGACAATGATGTCGTTGCACGCTTGGCATGGAATTGGGTGAAAATCGAGGATGATGAAATTATTTCTAACGAAGCATTCACGTGTTCTTGTTCTATGAACCTAAACGTCCCATTTTGCGATGAAAATCATACATTATGTCTAAAACGCAAGTAGTAGTAATTGTAGTATTGTAGCAAGTTTATCGTTCAATAAAAGTGCATAAAAATGAATTTTGGAGGTGCTGCGATACTTTATTTTAGCATTGCGTGAGGGCACGACAATGGTTTAGTATGGGGGAGTGACGAGACTGCTTTTATACATAGTCTCATCGTCCAAAATGGGCTTAAAATGCATTAAAAATCATGAAATATGCCAAATATATGCTTGTGTTTGTTCCATGTGTATTTTAGGTACGGATATTGATAAAATGGCAAAAGATCACAAGAAACAAGCAAAAACGAACACGGGAAACGAAGCCGCACAATGAGCCAAGCCCTAGAGTTGATTTTCCAAGTATAACCCTTGAAGAATTGAAGATTGTACAAGAAGGTCCTCCAATATTGAAGAATTGACACTTTAAACCCTTGTATATTCATAATTACAAGATTGGTCCTTAAAGTTTGTCAAATTTGCAAAAATGACCCTCCACTTGGAAGAATTGAGAAGAAAGGTCCCTCAAATTTGAAGACTTGTCATTATTAGTCCTCCAAGAAGTCAACAATACAAGTCAACACCTTGAAGAATGAAGAAAATGCCAAAACACCCCTTCAAAGATCATGAATTGGCAAAAAATGCCCTTGAAATACCTTTACAAAACTTTTCGAGGCAAAAGTATGAAAAATGAAACTTCATTTACAAAGGGATTCGGATTATACTTGTTTAAAACATGAAGTGAAAGGAGAAACAAAGATGAGGGTTGTATTCTGCCTAGACAAGAAAGATACCTAGACCAATGGTGGCATGCCACGTGCCCCACTAACTCCATCCAACCAATGAGAACTCACAATTCAGCCACATCACACTCCACTCACACCAGATTTTAACTAACCTTAATTAATATTTAATTTTGGGCGGTTAACACATTTTCAAACCTTAATCCGAATCAAAACCTCAACTATTCACTCAAGAACACAAATTAGGGGTTTGATTATTACTTGAAATTAAACCCTAATATTGTCCAGTTTGATGATTAATGGTTCACTAAACATAACCCACACCTTAAACCTCATGCCACATCATCACAAAGTTCACATGAGACATGCCGTGCTCACGTTTTTGAGGAAGATGCCAAATTGTGCCAGCCATCTAACGTCCCACAAACCTACTTTAATCCTAAGCTTAATATGGACCCCTTGATCAATTGGTAACACTTTTACACCTTCACAAGCAGCCAAAAATTCTTCACATGATCTCAATATTCGAAATTCAGCAAGGGTATTTTGGGACTTCTACCACTTAGGGTTTTGAGTTTTATCAATCTTAACAACCATGTAGACCGTCTATATAAAGGGTATAGGGTCCTTCGTTTACATTTGCTCTTGGTTTTTTCCTTGTTCAACTTTCTGTAAAGCCTTTTTCAAGTTTAATGAAAATATGTTTGAATTGTTGAATAAATCCAAGTGCCATATTTAATCTATGCTTATTATTGTTACATGTTTGTGTTTGTTGAATCTCAAAACCTATTTTTAAACCTTGTGCAAGAAATTGCCAAGTTTTCTCAAAACTGATATTTTGCTAAGTTCTTTGGTACATCCTTGGAATTTTTGGATTACAAGTGATCATTGCACCCTGATAAAAAGGTTATCAATGTGTTGTGAGCTTGTGGTTTGGGGATAATCAAGGAGTGGGTACAAAGGTTGCATTAATCAGCTTTGTTTTTCAATTTTCAGTTTTATATATTGCTTGTTCTAACCTTGTTACTCTTAGCAGCTTTGTGGAAGCTTGTGCCTTGTTAAGCTAGGCACATAAACTCAAAAATTCGTGAGTGTGTATATACATTCATGAGGTTTGAGCCTTCTTACCAAAAATCTGTTAAACATACTTGATTTGTGTGATTTTGTGATCTGCTGGTGTAAGTGTTGTTTTTATGCTTGAATCTACTTAATACTGCATGAAAATGTTGTTACGATGCTAGATTAGGCTTTGGTAAACCTGAAATACACAATTTCTTTGTTAAATCTTCGATTAAAAAGTGAAAGGGGTGTTTGGGTCTACTGATTTAAGGTACTTGTTTGAGTTTGAGTTAATATTTGTGGTAGTTAAGTGTTGGTATCTGTTTATTAAGTGATATTGTGCTGATATATGCAAGTCATGAGCTTTTAAACATCAATTTATTGATTGTGCTATAACTTGTTTGATTTTGCCTGTTTTGACCTAAGATTTTGGAAACACCTAGAGTTTATGCATGTTTACAGATAACAAGTGTTTAAACAAAGTTTATATAACTTGTTTAAGAGATTTGAGGGTTTGAATTTGGGCTTGTGGTCAAGTACATCAGCAAAGTTCATATTCTACTTGTTCTTTGTTCATCAGTAACTTTGATTTGCTTGAATCTTGTTCTAAACCTTGAATCATTGTATGAAACCAGTTGATTTATGTTCATTTGAATTTATCTAAGCTGTTGTGTGCATTTGGTTCAATTTGGTTGGCTTATTCTTGCTAAAACTGCTTATTTTGTTGAAAATTGCTTATGTTCATGTCTGTGTGAAATCTGGGCAAAGATTGAATTAAATGGATCAATTGGCTGTTAGGATTTATGTTTATTTGATTGCTATTGACTCCTTATAACCTACTGGTTATAAGGGTGCCTTTTTGTGGCTTAAATCCAACAAAAATCCACAAAAGACAAAAAGTCAAAGAAGTCAAGCAGTGGAAACTATTCCCACTGCTGGACACCCAAAACTAGCCACTGCTAGTGTTAATTCTCAATCAGCTTATTCATAAGCTATTCTAGTTTATTCAGACTTGCAACAACTTAGTTTTTGTGATCTTCTTCATCATTTTACCCATTTGACTAATCTAGAGCATATTAGGGTTTGACTTTTAGGTTTGACTAGAAAACCAATTGACTTGACTTTTTCATAAGTGCTTATTTTCTTATTCCAGCTTATTCTTTGTGCTTATTTGAAATTTTTTTGTTGATTTTGCTTAATTAAGTCATTTAAAACCTTTTGCAACAAGAATAAGCCCTTGAAGTGGTCTAGAACTCGAAAACGACTATTTGTCGTTTTGTATAGAGAGCTTTTGCTTATTTCAGGCTTATTTCTTGGGTTTATTCCAAATTTCTTTTTACAA
The DNA here is from genome assembly GCA_025667525.1 of Glebionis coronaria. Lineage (NCBI taxonomy): Eukaryota > Viridiplantae > Streptophyta > Magnoliopsida > Asterales > Asteraceae > Glebionis > Glebionis coronaria. The sequence goes on from JANFOE010000109.1 coordinate 1,134,416, forward strand.
ACATCTAATTAGGTCAAATTTCATCTTATGGCATCAGCTTATTATTTAATGGGCCAAAAAGCCTATTAAGAATAAGCTGATTTGAAATAAGCTGTGATAAGCTCACTTTAAGCTTTTGGGCCTTTGAAATTTTGTGTTTGAAATTGAAGTGTCAGATAGGAGATTTTGGGCTTGTTTGGACAACTTTTTGCTTATTGGGCCAAAAAGCCCAATTTGGTGGATTGTTTTTCATTTCATCCCATTTGGAGGCCCATTAGCGGTATTTTGGTAATTTCAAGTTCATTTCTGTTTTATTTAGGTTAAAATAAAATAGTTTGCAACTTTTTAGAAATTTTTACAAATTTTGGATTTTTAATATTATTTTATTATTTAAAATTAAATTTAAGATTTTTGGAACTTTTTCATTTTTCCTAGTTTAAATACATTAAGTTAGGAATTTCAAAACTTTTAGATTAATTTTAGTGTCATTAAATTAATTTTTAGAATTATTCTAAGATTTTATTATTTTTAATCATTTTAAATAGTTGTAATTAATTTTAATTTTTTCAATAATAGTTTTTAATTTAGTTAAGTTATTTTAGAGGTTTACAAAGTGAAAAATCTCATTTTGGGCTTTTTATTAATTAATTTGATTTTTTTGGCTTTAATTAGCATTAAAAAATTATTATTTAATTAAATAAAAGGTTTGAGTGATTTTTGATTTTTTGTAAACTCTAATTACATTTTTTAGGATTTAATGCAATTTTATAGGGATTTTTAGGTAAATTTTTAATTTTCGTCATATTTTACGGTTTTACGTGCACGACTTTCGTCTTAGTTTAATTTAGAATCGTAATCGTCATCTTTTTCTACTTTCTTTTCTATTTTATTTTCTCATAATTATAATCACAAAGAATTAATCATTTCTTACACAACACACTAGCCTCCTTGAGAACGAACTCACAACTACTTGGGTCATTTGTGCACGGTTTTCCTAAACCGTCGTACTTACCCTAATTACATCTTGTTTTTCCTAAAACAAGTGTACTTTTACAACTATCACTAAACCAAAAATAACACTAGCAGTGGCTAGCAGCAGGGGAAAGGAGTTCCCACTGCTTTGACTATTTGACCTTTGATTATCGAGAGATTTACTTGGATTCAATGGATAAGAATGGCACCCTTACGACCAGTGGGTTGTAAGGAGTCACAAACAAGCAAGAAATCACAAAATCACTTAGCCAAAATGATACAGTTTAAGCAAACAGTCCCCAGATATGACGCAGATATGCAAATAAGCAGATTATGAAGAAATAAACAGTTTAAGCAAAAATAAGCCAACCATGAACCATATGCATACACAAGCTATAATAAACTCCAATAAGAACAAATAAACTTGTTTCACATAATGATTCGAAGATTTAAGACAGATTCAAGCTTATGCAGATTACTGATGAACAAAATGATACCCAAAACCCTTTTGCTGAACTAAATTACCATAGATCCAATTTCAACACCTCAAATCTACTACCCAGGTTGTATTAACTTAGATTTAGCACTTGTTAACCCTAGTCTACCATTAGATCTAGGTGTCCCCAAAGTTTCAGTCAATAACAACAAGTAAATCAGATTTTATGGCCTTTTGTTGGATTTATGTGATTCAACCTTCAAAACTTGCAGATAAACACCTAAAAGCACATATGAAACAATAACAAACACAAAACACCAAATATCAACCACTCAAGTTAACTCAAACCTCAATATTGCAGTAAACCCAAACACCCCTTAAATCACTGGTTTAACAATTTTTCAAAGGTAAAGTTTGATTCAACCCACAAATCAAGCTCAAATCAACTCAATGACAACCAACAAACAAGATTAAACCATAAAAACACAGATTCACAAACAAAAACTCAGATTCATCAAAAATCATGAAATATTCAGAAAACTTAAAAGGGTTTAGAGATGTGCACCTCCAAAACATACATCCATGCTTTGGGATGTGTGAGCTTAAGTGGTAGCAGAACAACCACTAGCTTCCTTGTACATGCTAAGATCAACAAACACAAGGATGAACAAAATACAAATTATGACTGATTTTTGAAAACAAGGATTTTAAACCATAAAATCTTTCCTCAAAACTCACAAATGGATAAATAGAACTCAGATCTTAGCTTATCAAACACCAAACTTTTTATAAAAGCATAAAAGGAATTACAATTTTCTTAAAATACCAACTTTATATTTATAAAAAGGAATTACAAAGATTTAAGCTAAAATCTGGAACAAAGGGCTACTCACAAGTTGAGACTCCTTTTATAGACTACAATGGAAGATTCTAGAATGGAAAAATACATGAAACCCTAGCTATGAAATATCAGTTTTGCCCTTTAGTCTTCTAGACGAGTTTGAAGTTGTGAGCTGTCCATTTAGATCTTAGACGTTCATATTTGCTTTGGGGCCAAGTAAAGAGCGTGGAACGTTGATCTTGCCATGTGGTTTTGCTTAGAGAGGAGGGTGTCACATGATAGGTGGACGAGGTTGAGTGTGGGGTCCTTTGGGTAGTGGGATTGGTGATGTTAAGGTGTGGAATGATTTTGTTTGAGGTGAATCACACGTGGGTTAGGGTAATATCATTTTACCCTTTGTTTTAAGTGAAAGAGTTACTGGGTTCTTGGGGTGAATAGTAACTCATTTGATCCGGTTTTGGTGGAATGGAAATGTGCTTGGCGCATTTTTGGTTTTCAAATGTTTCATGTGGCAATAGTAGTCCTCAGACTTTGGGAAAAGGTGTATAACAAGAAATTCAGCCCTTATAAACGAGTTCCTTTGTTAAAAAATTTTCACTTTTCATAGTTTGGCCACAAAATGTTTTCAAAAGGGAATTTAAGGCTTTTATAACTTTGGCATATTTACAACATCAGTCCTTTTGCTATTTAATCCATTTTAAAAGGACTAAATGTGTAATATTCTTTAACTTGAAGGTCTTCTTTGGATCTTTGACTTCATAAGGGACCATTGTTGACAATTTTGATTTGTTGAGGGACTAATCTTGCCAAATCTTCAAAGTTGAAGGACCTTTTTGTAATTTTGACAAACTTAAGGGGCCACATTTGTAATTATTAATTTAAAAGGGTATTAAGTGTCATTTCTTCATAAATGAGTGATCAATCTTGTACATCTTCAAGTCTTCAAGGGTTTTCTTTGATAAATCACACACTAGGGCCCGGTTCATTGTGCGGCTTCGTTTCTATTGTTCCATTTTCCTTGTTTCTTGTGATCTTTTGTCTTTTTCACGATATCCATACCTAAAATACACAAGTAAACAAACACAAGTATATATATGGTATTTTGATGACATTTTATGCATTTAAAGCCCAAAAAGAACGATGAGAGCATGTATAAATGCCATCTCATCAGCCACCCAAGTAGTATTACATATATATTTTATGTATCTTTTTTGAACCTCGAAGGGGATAATCTCTTCCCTTTTAAAGTCGACCGAGAGCTCCTCCGTCATTCCTCGTTATTAGTTGTATTTGAACTCGCGCGTTTGCAAACATACCACTTGGTGTATCGTATTCTTCTTCGAAGAAGAATAATAATATCGTGACTAGTCAAGCCGATCCCGAGTATCGTGCTTTTGACACGGCTATGGATCATCGATCGATTTATGATTTGTTGAAAGTACCTACTGAGGGATGTCTCGATAGTGCGATCGGAGGATGATTATTTTGATCTTAACCCGGCTTTGATTATGTTGATATCCGGTCGCGCTTTTTACGGATTTGAGGACGACGATCCTTACGCTCATATCCGACAATTTCTTTCATATGCCAATACCGTCAAATACACCAATGTAAGACAAGATATTATACATTTACACCTTTTTCCTTTCTCCCTCGATGGAGCAGCCCAGCTTTGGCTAGAAAATGAACCACCACGATCTATTTTTACATGGGCTAATCTTGAGTCAAAATTCTTAAATATATTTTACCCTTATGCTAAAACAAGAAAATTTCGGTTGGAAATTACTAAATTTGTAGAGTCTAATACTTAAATGTTTACTGAGACTTGGGAAAGATTAAGGATTTAGTGTGTAGTTGTCCTCATCATGGATTTTCCGCTTTGCACTTGATTAATACGTTTTATAATGGGTTGACCCAATACGATCGAGATTCTCTTAACACGGCTGCAAGCGGGAATCTATACTCTCGGAGTACTAGTGAGGCTTTAACGATTATTGAGAACAAGTCTCAAGTATGGAGCAACACCGAAGTATCCGGTAACACGGTTATCATTAGGAGCAAGCCTCTTTTCTCATATACTCTTTGAGTTAGTGATGAGCTATTTATTGATTCGGATGACCCTATTTGTGATGATTCTTCTAGTCCCCTTTCTCATGGGACTAGTGACACTTGTCCTCCGGATTTTGAGGAAGAAGTAGTTATTGAGCAACTCTCAGTTAAGTAGACTCCTGATGTACCACAAATTAATGAAGGGTGTTATGGGAATTTTCTAAATCAAGGCCTTACAATTCAAGAAGATTTTCAAAATCATAACAATTTTCAAAGTAATAGTCAAGGAGATTTTCAAATTTAAGCTTCACAAATGGACGAAATAGTTGAAATATTTTAGGAACAAAAGAGGATGACCAATGACCTTCATGAAAAAAACCGAAGTCTTAAATGTAAGCTTTTAGAGGCTTTGAGAGCTCAATTTGAGGCTAACACCACTACTAGTAGTGATGTTCCCACTGTGGATCCTTCCATCTCTCCGCTTATAAAGGAGAGACAAGGACCGGAGGTAATCATGAGTTTTACTCCACCTCCGGTGTTGACACCCACAAATACATTTAACTCTCCTCCTTCCTCACCTTTTGAGGAAATTCCCGAGTTGTACTTGAGCCTATATTACCCATTGATGACCCCATTCCTTTTATTACTCATTCACCTACTCCTCTAAATGATTTTATGCTTTCTTCAAAATCTCTTAGTGAGACATGTTTTGATAAACTAATTTTTTAAGAGGGTGAAGAAATTTATAATTAGTCCATAGAAGAAGAAACCTTAATTGATCCTACACCTAAGGTATTTGTGGAGTGGGTTTTCAATGAGGAGGATCTTATACCCTTCGAGATTGCTACCATCTTACTTAAGGAACCTTTTGGAAAAATATAATTTTGATTATCATTTGGATATGGATGTGTTATCTTATGATTTCGACTAGACTTTTAATTCTTAATCGGGATTGGATGAGGATGACTCTCCTATTCTACATAACCCGACTTTTGAAAATCACGATAAGGATGCTAATGATTTTTCGGCTCCTTCACCCCTTAGTGATGATTTTTATACCCCAAGTCTTGATATATTTCATCACGAGGACACTTTCTATGATCCCGTGTTATTGGTTTTCTTGGATGAGCTTAACTGTGATCATAGTATTGATGAGAAGGCAAATGAAGATTTAAAGCTTGATATTGATTTTGATTTTGTAAACTCGGATTTTGACAATTTCACATTTGCTTCTTCACCAATTACTTTTGATTCTACCACCGATTCACTACTTTTAGTGATGATGATGGTTTTCACATTCCCGAGATCAATGAGTTTTTTGATATTGATACACACGTAGAGTACATATCCGGGTATTTTGATGCGGAGGGAGATATAATTTTTCTAGAGAATTTATTACACGATGATACTATACCTTCTCTCCCTCCCACCCCACCCATTCATAATGCTAAAGAAACCAACGACCCGAGGGTTCCGACTATTAGTGTTTTGCCACCTACTTTTCTACCCCCGTTGTATCTTGTTGATTTCATATTTGAGGGTGATTCTTTTATGGTTGACACCGAGTTGTCTTGCTATTTTCCCATAGAGGGAATGATATTTGATCCGTGTATACACATTTTTTATCTATCTAAGTATCTTACTAATGAAATCAAAGGAAAACTCATTAAATACCCGAGATCATTACCTTGTGACCAAACACCTAATTGTAAGAGACGTTTGCTCACAGGAAACCAATCTTTCTTATACTTGCTTGCTATTGCCACTTTGTGGTTGATTTCTTTTAGGGATGGAAACCACGTATTTGACCTCGGTGGGCCTTGATAGTCGTAGAAATACGTCTTTTAGGAAAAAGAGCGTATAATGGGCAAGTATTAAGTTGCACGTTTTAGGAAAAACGCGAAACCAAACAAATGCAGGTTCGTTCTCGAGGAGGTGTGTGGATTAATGTGCCAATAAGTATAATCAAAAGTTTGGGGTAGTGTCGTTTTTAGATGAGAAAAGAAAGAAAAACTAAGACGAACTACGATTACAATTAAACTACGACGAATGACGTAAAACGCGAACGTAAGTACGTAAAACGTGAAAATTTAAAAATTTTAAGCTAGAAACAAATTAAAAATGAAAAAAGTAGTTCAAAATAATATAAATAAGGATAAAAATCCAACAAATAAATTTTAAAACCTTTTATTAATTAAATATTTAATTTTTAATGCTAATTAAAGCCCAAAAATTAAATATAATTAAGAAAAAGCCCAAAATATTATTTTATTGGACAAATAACTCACTTATATTATTTAAAAAATAAAAAGTACTTTTCCTAAATTTTAAATACTATTTTTCTATTTTTAAAACTCTAAAAACCATTTTTAAACTAAAATAATGATAAAAAATAATTTAATAATGCTAAAAATTATTTGACTATTTTAAAAATCCTAAATTACACTAATGAACAATAGAAAAAATGAAAAAGTTTGAAAAATCAAATATTTTTCACTAAAAGACAAAACAGTATACAATTAAAACCCTAATTAAACTAAATAAAATCTAAAAATTATTTAAAAAGTGAACAGTACAATATTTTTGGACTAAAAACCTTAAAATGTTTTTCTAAATATAAGAAAATTTTTAAAACTGAAAAATCTTACAATTTTACACTAAAAGACAAAATTTAGAAATTAAAAGTTAATTTAAAATGCTATTAAATGTGAAAAATACTAAATGAACAGTAAAATAAAAATTAATTAAATAGAAAAATCACAAATAAAATAAGAAAAATAACAAAATTGGTTTGAAACCCTAAATCCTATTTAAGTCCACAAAAGGCAAAAAGCTCAAAAGCTGATAGTGACATGTTGACCCCTTTTGTCCTTTTGCTTAGCAGGGGAAATATTTACACTAGCAGTGGGAAGTGAGTTCCCACTGCCTTCACAAAAAAAATGGGGTCTGGGCACTTTTATGCCTAGATCTTGAGTATTGTTTGGATTTGTGGGCAAACAAAGGCACCCCCACAACCAGTTGGGTTATGGGGAGTCAACAAAATTATAAAAACTATAAGTCACTAAGCAAAATCAATGAGAAACACCCCTAATGCAGTTACTGATATGAAGGTTTAGGGCTGTTGGGGGTTTGCTGGTGTGTTGTGCACTTGGGTGAGTTTTGGTGGGCCAAAACTCACTCAAGCCACTCACTATCTTCCCCAACTCAAGTCCAAAACCTAACTTGCCCTAAATACTAACAACCTACAAGAATTGATGGCAAAATCTATGAAAAACAAACAGTTATGGTGTTCACTGATTTTTTTGGTAGATTTTACCAAAACTTGTACACAAAGATTACCAAATCTCACCAAGACAAACCAACTAAGCTAATTAAACATAAAGCTGCCAAAATGAGTGGTTAAAAACTGATTTCAAAACATTTGCATATCACTAACTCATTTTAAAACCTGAATCCAAACACTCCTTTTAAAACTGAAAATTGAAATTTAAGAAAGAACTCTACTCAAACTTGCATCAAACCCATCCAAATTAATCCTAACCTGTTCTAAACTGACAAGAGAGCAATACCTAGCATTTGTCCTTCATCCTAACAACTAAACTCTAAAAATCATAAAAAACTCATAGTTATCTAAGCAAGTATAGGAAGAAACAAGTTTTTACCTTGTGACCCTACATCCAGGGATCACAAAGGCTGCTTTGCCTTCTCCATCAAGCCCGGGCTTGAGCTGATCATCTTCAAAGAAAGGTTTTGTTGGTATGCACAGGAAATGATGATGATGGCTTCAAGAACCAACAACATCCAATATGCCAAATTTGTGATTCCTGCTAAGACAGAGAAACAAGAAAAGTGACCTGGATACTCAAGGCTTATGAGAGTATAAGTCTAGCTTATTGATTAAGCTAGCTGATCTCTTTAAGCTTATAAGAAAAAGGGCTTTTTCAGACAAATTTTCTTGAACTGATTTTTGATAAAAATGAAACCTTTTTCATCCAAAGATGTTTTTAATCAAGAAATAAGTATTAAACAAACAAGAGGAAACAATGGGAACTCAGATTATGCAATTCAAACTTTTTCATTTTCATTACTTGAAATTTAAAATTGTACAAAAATCTGGAACCACTAGAAAAGGGGTACATGCCTCCCCTTTTATACTACACTATAGAAGCTGCTAGAAAAATATGAAGTTAAGAAACCCTAGCTATGAATATGTCAAATTTGCCCTTGGATGTCTTGTGAAGAATCTGGTCAAAGTGTGAGCATGTGATTTCCAGTTGTTCTAGACACATCTCCATCGTCCATTATATCTTTGGGAACAAGGATTCATTGTTGGCCATAGATTGGTATGCAAGATTCTTTAATTGCCAAAAGAGGGGAAGCAGGGGAACCATGGTGGGGTCCAAAGAGGTCACGGGAGTATGTTATGAGAGGTGGGTTTTGGTTAGGCTTGGGTTAATTGTTAATCTGAATAAGTGTGGGGAAAACCCCTTTGGTTTATGCTCAATTGATCCTGGGACGTTGTTAAGGTTTATGAGGGATTAGGATTGGTTTAATTCGTTTTGGGATTAAGTGCTTTTTAAAATGGTGTTTAGGGGGGAAATATGTGGTTGACTATTTGACCCAGTTTAACTTAATAAAACTGGGTATGTGGGGTTTGGGCTGGGTAAATGATGGGTATTGGGCTTGGGGGCGGTAAAGTGGTGGGTATGGACAGGGTAGGGTCGGGTTAATGGGTTTTTTTAGTGGGTGTGGGTTATGAAATTGGCAAAACTAGTCCCCTGACTTCCAAAAACATAGCAAATAAAGTATGACCAGATTTTGTGCCCATTTCCTTTGTTACAACTTTGAACCTTTTGTCATATTTGGCACAATTAAGTTCTCAACTTTCATCAAGGACCTCTTTTGTAATAAAGGCATTCTTCAAGGACTGAATATGCAATATCTTGAAACTTTGAGGACCCACTTGTAATATTTGAGATTTACAAGGGTCTAAAGTGACAAGTCTTCAATAGTTGAGGGACCATTCTTGCCAAATCTTCAAACTTCAAGGACAATTTTGTAAATTCCATTTTTGGGCCCGGTTCTCTGTGCGGCTTCATTTCCCGTGTTCGTTATTGCTTCATTCTTGTGATCATTTGTTGATTTCACGATATCCGTACCTAAAATACACAAGACACAAATACAAGCATATATAGAGGTATTTTGATGATATTTTAAGCGTTTTAAGCCCGATTTGGACGATGAGACTATGTATAAAAGCAGTCTCATCACTCCCCTATACTAAACCATTGTCGTGCCCTCACGCAATGCTAGAATAAAGTATCATAGCACCTCCAAAATTCATTTTTATTTACTTTATGATAAACTAGATACACTACTACTATTACTACTACTTGTGTTTTAGACATAATGTATGATTTTCATCGCAAAATGGGACGTTTAGGTTCATAGAATAAGAACACGTGAATGCTTCGTTAGAAATAATTTCGTCCTCGATTTTCACCCTAATTCCATGCCAAGCGTGCAACGAGATCATTGTCATTATAAGTTAGTAATGCTAACACTACTCATATGCCCTAATCACGTACTTATCCTCCCATTATTCCTAAGTTGTATCTCTTATATTTTATTATGTCTTGAATGTTTCACGAGGATACATTGTTGACTTATGCGATAATAGAGATTTAGGTCTAAAAATAGAGTCCTAACGGTGTAATTAAGACCGTTAAATCAATAACCCCTCCTAATAGACAACGATGTTAAAAAATTAAGTTGACAAGAAGAATCGATAAACACGGTTTTATAACGGTTTTGATCATGAGACTTATTACCAAGACTTTTATACGCCCCCTAACGGAAGGGCCTTATTATCTTTGGTTTACCTCCATCTTTTATTCAACTTCGCCATGAAGCTTTTATTATGACTTTGGTCTTGCCTTGCCTTTTATTATCCGCCTCATCGGTGGTTTTATTAGCCAAAGACGTATATCCTCACGCTAAGGCGAATTTTGGATCTTTAAATCTTCGAAGATTAAGGCTTGATTCACTTTCAATTTTGCATAGATTTTTCGGCCTTGTGGGGCTTCAAATTGTTTGCTAGATTTAGGTGAGCACTTGAAATCTTATTATTGGGTGAAGCTTTCGATTATTCGGGTGCCAATACTTCAAAACCGTGACGCTGGCGATACCTTAATGTCTTCCCAATTTAATTACACGGAAGCTACTAGAAAAGACTAGAAACCCAACAATCCTAACTAAACCGCTAAGTCAATATTTATTAAGCAAAAAATATATACATGCGAAGGTAGAATAAGCAAACAACGAGAACACATGAGTTTTTGAAAGAATACGAGTACTCTACGTTTAGCATAGTAACTTATAATTAACTCTATCATTTCTCGTCCTCATTTAAGTGACTTAGCCTAATGTGTAGTTAAGGAATCAAAGCTAAGTGCTCAACACGCACGGTCGAGTCAAAAATTACTCTTATTCTCCCCATCGGAAAATCTACATTCGTGTCTTCAAACACTTATAAAACATGAGAAAAATTTTAAAATTTGGCCATTTTTAGCCTTATTTTGCATAAAAAGATAACAAAACGATGAAATTTTGGATTGAGTGTTGACGTAAGCAAGGTGAAGTATCTACTCACCGCCATTTTGATAGTCGTAGAAATACGTCTTTTAGGAAAAAGAGCGTATAATGGGCAAGTATTAAGTTGCACGTTTTAGGAAAAACGCGAAACCGAACAAATGCAGGTTCGTTCTCGAGGAGGTGTGTGGATTAATGTGCCAATAAGTATAATCAAAAGTTTGGGGTAGTGTCGTTTTAGATGAGAAAAGAAAGAAAAACTAAGACGAACTACGATTACAATTAAACTACGACGAATGACGTAAAACGCAAACGTAAGTACGTAAAACGTGAAAATTTAAAAGTTTTAAGCTAGAAATAAATTAAAAATGAAAAAAGTAGTTCAAAATAATTTAAATAAGGATAAAAATCCAACAAATAAATTTTAAAACCTTTTATTAATTAAATATTTAATTTTTAATGCTAATTAAAGCCCAAAAATTAAATATAATTAAGAAAAAGCCCAAAATATTATTTTATTGGACAAATAACTCACTTATATTATTTAAAAACTAAAAAGTATTTTTCCTAAATTTTAAATACTATTTTTCTATTTTTAAAACTCTAAAAACTATTTTTAAACTAAAATAATGATAAAAAATAATTTAATAATGCTAAAAATTATTTGACTATTTTAAAAATCCTAAATTACACTAATGAACAATAGAAAAATGAAAAAGTTTGAAAAATCAAATATTTTTCACTAAAAGACAAAACAGTATACAATTAAAACCCTAATTAAACTAAATAAAATCTAAAAATTATTTAAAAAGTGAACAGTACAATATTTTTGGACTAAAAACCTTAAAATGTTTTTCTAAATATAAGAAAATTTTTAAAACTGAAAAATCTTATAATTTTACACTAAAAGACAAAATTCAGAAATTAAAAGTTAATTTAAAATGCTATTAAATGTGAAAAATACTAAATGAACAGTAAAATAAAAATTAATTAAACAGAAAAATCACAAATAAAATAAGAAAAATAACAAAATTGGTTTGAAACCTAAATCCTATTTAAGTCCACAAAAGACAAAAAGCTCAAAAGCTGATAGTGACATGTTGACCCCTTTTGTCCTTTTGCTTAGCAGGGGAAATGTTTACACTAGCAGTGGGAAGTGAGTTCCCACTGCCTTCATAAAAAAAATGGGGTCTGGGCACTTTTATGCCTAGATCTTGAGTATTGTTTGGATTTGTGGGCAAACAAAGGCACCCCCACAACCAGTTGGATTGTGGGGAGTCAACAAAATAATAAAAACTATAAGTCACTAAGTAAAATCAATGAGAAACACCCCTAATGCAGTTACTTATATGAAGGTTTAGGGCTGTTGGGGGTTTGCTGGTGTGTTGTGCACTTGGGTGAGTTTTGGTGGGCCAAAACTCACTCAAGCCACTCACTATCTTCCCCAACTCAAGTCCAAAACCTAACTTGCCCTAAATACTAACAACCTACAAGAATTGATGGCAAAATCTATGAAAAACAAACAGTTATGGTGTTCACTGATTTTTTTGGTAGATTTTACCAAAACTTGTACACAAAGATTACCAAATCTCACCAAGACAAACCAACTAAGCTAATTAAACATAAAGCTGCCAAATTGAGTGGTTAAAAACTGATTTCAAAACATTTGCATATCACAAACTCATTTTAAAACCTGAATCCAAACACTCCTTTTAAAAACTGAAAATTGAAATTTAAGAAAGAACTCTACTCAAACTTGCATCAAACCCATCTAAATTAATCCTAACCTGTTCTAAACTGACAAGAGAGCAATATCTAGCATTTGTCCTTTATCCTAACAACTAAACTCTAAAAATCATCAAAACTCATAGCTATCTAAGCAAGTATAGGAAGAAACAAGTTTTTACCTTGTGACCCTACATCTAGGGATCACAAAGGCTGCTTTGCCTTCTCCATCAAGCCCGGGCTTGAGCTGATCATCTTCAAAGAAAGGTTTTGTTGGTATGCACAGGAAATGATGATGATGGCTTCAAGAACCAACAACATCCAATATGCCAAATTTGTGATTCCTGCTAAGACAAAGAAACAAGAAAAGTGACCTGGATACTCAAGGCTTATGAGAGTATAAGTCTAGCTTATTGATTAAGCTAGCTTATCTCTTTAAGCTTATAAGAAAAAGGGATTTTTCAAACAAATTTTCTTGAACTGATTTTTGATAAAAATGAAACCTTTTTCATCCAAAGATGTTTTTAATCAAGAAATAAGTATTAAACAAATAAGAGGAAACAATGGGAACTCAGATTATGCAATTCAAACTTTTTTCATTTTCATTACTTGAAATTTAAAATTGTACAAAAATCTGGAACCACTAGAAAAGGGGTACATGCCTCCCCTTTTATACTACACTATAGAAGCTGCTAGAAAAATATGAAGTTAAGAAACCCTAGCTATGAATTTGTCGAATTTGCCCTTGGATGTCTTGTGAAGAATCTGGTCAAAATGTGAGCATGTGATTTCCAGTTGTTGTAGACACATCTCCATCGTCCATTATATCTTTGGGAACAAGGATTCATTGTTGGCCATAGATTGGTATGAAAGATTCTTTAATTGCCAAAAGAGGGGAAGCAGGGGAACCATGGTGGGGTCCAAATAGGTCACGGGAGTATGTTATGAGAGGTGGGTTTTGGTTAGGCTTGGTTTAATTGTTAATCTGAATTAGTGTGGGGAAAACCCCTTTGGTTTGTGCTCAATTGATCCTGGGACGTTGTTAGGGTTTATGAGGGATTAGGATTGGTTTAATTCGTTTTGGGATTAAGTGCTTTTTAAAATGGTGTTTAGGGGGGAAATATGTGGTTGACTATTTGACCCAGTTTAACTTAATAAAACTGGGTATGTGGGGTTTGGGCTGGGTAAATGATGGGTATTGGGCTTGGGGGTGGTAAAGTGGTGGGTATGGACAGGGTAGGGTCGGGTTAATGGGTTTTTTTAGTGGGTGTGGGTTATGAAATTGGCAAAACTAGTCCCCTGACTTCCAAAAACATAGCAAATAATGTATGACCAGATTTTGTGCCCATTTCCTTTGTTACAACTTTGAACCTCTTGTCATATTTGGCACAATTAAGTTCTCAACTTTCATCAAGGACCTCTTTTGTAATAAAGGCATTCTTCAAGGACTGAATATGCAATATCTTGAAACATTAAGGACCCACTTGTAATATTTGAGATTTATAAGGGTCTAAAGTGATAAGTCTTCAATAGTTGAGGGACCATTCTTGCCAAATCTTCAAACTTCAAGGACAATTTTGTAAATTCCATTTTTGGGCCCGGTTCTCTATGCGGCTTCGTTTCCCGTGTTCGTTATAGCTTCATTCTTGTGATCATTTGTTGATTTCACGATATCCGTACCTAAAATACACAAGACATAAATACAAGCATATATAGAGGTATTTTGATGATATTTTAAGCGTTTTAAGCCCGATTTGGACGATTAGACTATGTATAAAAGCAGTCGCATCACTCCCCCATACTAAACCATTGTCGTGCCCTCACGCAATGCTAGAATAAAGTATCATAGCACCTCCAAAATTCATTTTTATTTACTTTATGATAAACTAGCTACACTACTACTATTACTACTACTTGTGTTTTAGACATAATGTATGATTTTCATCGCAAAATGGGACGTTTAGGTTCATAGAATAAGAACACGTTAATGCTTCGTTAGAAATAATTTCGTCGTCCTCGATTTTCACCCTAATTCCATGCCAAGCGTGCAACGAGATCATTGTCATTATAAGTTAGTAATGCTAACACTACTCATATGCCCTAATCACGTACTTATCCTCCCATTATTCCTAAGTTGTATCTCTTATATTTTATTATGTCTTGAATGTTTCACGAGGATACATTGTTGACTTATGCGATAATAGAGATTTAGGTCTAAAAATAGAGTCCTAACGGTGTAATTAAGACCGTTAAATCAATAACCCCTCCTAATAGACAATGATGTTAAAAAATTAAGTTGACAAGAAGAATCGATAAACACGGTTTTATAACGGTTTTGAACATGAGACTTATTACCAAGACTTTTATACGCCCCCTAACGGAAGGGCCTTATTATCTTTGGTTTACCTCCATCTTTTATTCAACTTCGCCATGAAGCTTTTATTATGACTTTGGTCTTGCCTTGCCTTTTATTATCCGCCTCATCGGTGGTTTTATTAGCCAAAGACGTATATCCTTACGCTAAGGCGAATTTTGGATCTTTAAAGCTTCGAAGATTAAGGCTTGATTCACTTTTAATTTTGCATAGATTTTTCGGCCTTGTGGGGCTTCAAATTGTTTGCTAGATTTAGGTGAGCACTTGAAATCTTATTATTGGGTGAAGCTTTCGATTATTCACGGAAGCTACTAGAAAAGACTAGAAACCCAACAATCCTAACTAAACCGCTAAGTCAATATTTATTAAGCAAAAAATATATACATGCGAAGGGAGAATAAGCAAACAACGAGAACACATGAGTTTTTGAAAGAATACGAGTACTCTACGTTTAGCATAGTAACTTATAATTAACTCTATCATTTCTCGTCCTCATTTAAGAGACTTAGCCTAATGTGTAGTTAAGGAATCAAAGCTAAGTGCTCAACACGCACGGTCGAGTTAAAAATTACTCTTATTCTCGCCATCGGAAAATCTACATTCGTGTCTTCAAACACTTATAAAACATGAGAAAATTTTTAAAATTTGTCCATTTTTAGCCTTATTTTGCATAAAACGATAACAAAACGATGAAATTTTGGATTGCGTGTTGACGTAAGCAAGGTGAAGTATCTACTCACCCCCCATACTAAAACTAAACATTGTCCTCAATGTTTCGAGTCTAGGGGTAAAACACCCCCATACTAGAGACGTAGTCGAATGCTTAATCTCGCGCATGGAAAGGGTAAAACGAATAACCTAAAAGCCGTTTATGAATTATGCTAATAAGATAAACGTTAGAACATAAATGGATATCATCGGATATCGGAATCTCCAAAGGCAACGATCGAAGCTCGAGTGCTACGTAAAACGAACACGAGAGGCTTCAATGATGTCGATGTACCTAATGAATCACAATCACGAACAACCACGGAACAAAGGTCGGAAGGGCACAAATCCCCTCACATTAACTAATTAGAAAGCAATAATATGTACATGGATAAGCATGGGTTTCCCCCACGAGGCACCTTGTTTTTGATAACCGAGTCAAAAGCTCGACTCGAATCCCCATAAATGTGATCATTTAGGGATAATCATGGTTCGGTCATTTTTGGTGGGACTTACATGTAATCAAGGCCCAAAAGCAACCGTGTATAAAGGCAAAACCTCTATACCGGGATCAAAGATCGTGTCTTCGTTTTCGGATGATAAACGAAACAACACGACTTCAAGTAACAACGTCCCAATGGGACACAAGAAAATAGAATGAGAAGAGAAGGGTGGGACATTGGGTGGGCAAACAAATCGAGTTACTCGAGGTAAACTCTCACCGTAAGTGTAGAAAGGATTTCTAGTGACTACTTCGGTAAAAGACCGAGATTTTATCTTAAACGTGATACCGGGGTCAAAAATCTCGTCCTCGGTGGAGAAGTGTGAAGGGAAAAATGGGGCTTCCCCCATACTAGATCCACACAAAACGTCGTCAAAAGAAGTAGATGCGTTTGTAGCAAGCTCAATTAAGCGAGGTGATGACGGAGTTAACTTTGGAAAAAATTTAAAATCAATTTTAAAATCATTCCTTTTTTCATTTTTAAACTCATTGTTACGAAAACCCAAGTTGATTAAATTGAAAATATTTGGTGTTTCCAAAACAATTCTAGGCACACTTAAAATTTTCACATTTATCTTAAAGGCGGGAGGAGGATTTGAATTTTTAAAATGTGAATCGATTAACAAAACATCCCCCTCCGGGCTAACGCAACGGTCCTCATCAAACTCAAAAATTGAAGGCGGATCATCAAGAATACGTTTGATCTCAGAAAAACCGCCCTCGGGATCAAAAACGTCTTCTCTTCCTCGTGGAAGAGGTTGAGTAATAAAGTCGTCGATAATCGAGTCGCTAGCTTCAACCGTCGTGAAACTAGGAAAAGAAGGCTCTTCGATTGAAGATTTTGCCTTTGTCGTTTCGACCTTGATATCAAAAAACGTATCGATGTGAGCAAGGCCAACAGCGGACTTCTCACATGATAAATCCAAAATCTCACTCGGTGTGGGATTAGGAGTAAAAGGCTCGTCTCGTGACGATTTTGCCTTGGCGGTTTCAACTTTGTCCTTCGAAGGGATCGAACGTGGGTTTTCAAACATTTTAGCAAAACTACTAACACGTCCCTTCGGAATTAATTTTCGTTCATCTTGTAAAAACGAGGGTTCAATGCTTTCCTTAAAAACCTTTTCACATTTTTCTTCTTTAAAATCATTTAATGGAATTTCTTCGTCAAAATTAAGTGTATATTGATTTAGAAAATCCTCAATAATTTCATCCTCATTAGAAAAATTAGGTTCACAAGGTATTAGATTTAATACTCCCAAGTATCCTACGAGTTTTTCCTTTGGTTTATTTTCAAAAACATTTTTCAAAACTTCGTTGGATGACTTTTTCGTTTCCTCTACGGTTTTGCAAGACGATGAAGGTTGCACGACTCTAAAATTCGAGAGATATGGATCAATGCGAGACGTACGAGTCTTAGGAGTCGATAAGGCTTTAACCTCTCCCTCGGAATTAGGATTGGTGTTATTAGACAAAGAATTAAATTTTTCCACTAAGCCCTCGAACATTAAAAGAATTTTATCTCTCTCTCTATCATGATTTTTTCTTTCATTAGCATGATTTTCCTTAATGCTATCCACATATCCTTTCCACATCTCTTCATTTTGATCATACACACGTTGTTGCTCTTCAATAAGGGTGTCATAATCGTTTTCCATTTTTTTGAAAGTGTCCCTTTGGGTTGCCATTCGTTTATTACAAGTTTCCTTAAGGCTTGTCAATTGTTCTTCCACCATCGTTAATTTCTCATTATTTCGTCTCACAAAATCATTAAAGGCATTATGAAAAGACTCATTATTGCAATTAAAAGACGGATCATACGACGAATAAAACGAAGACGATGGGTGACCTTGGTCGTAAGATTGAAAATTTTTACCAAGATCACGTGGAGCGGAGTTATAAAGATAACCCCCTCGACCTCCAATAACCTCACAATAAAAACAATTGGCACCATCGGGCGGGCCTCCACAATATGGACACGAATAATATCCACCATGATTTCACATGATGCAACGAGAACGGTGTTACGAGAATTAAACACTAGAGGGTTAGAAGTAGAATTAATGGATATGGGCAAGAAGAATATTTTTGGTTTTTGATTTTTTTAATTTTTTGGATTTTTGTTGTATTACGTAGACTCAAATCTACAAATCTCTCCTCGAATCGACTTTCTCGATTAAAGGAGCCTCAAGGACTGAAAACGATCACGTGGAGTGAACGCTTTCGATGACTTTAGAACGTTGGTGGAACACGAAAACGTTCAAGAGGGTTTAATCTTGAAAACAAGCAAATATATATACGTAGATAATACTTTGGTTGGCAAACCCTCGATTAGCCCTTTTTCTCAAAATACGCACAAGCAAGCGGGGGAAACGAGGCGGCGCTAAGCACTTAAGAGCCTTTTTCCCTTAGGTCGTGAAATACAACCGCCTTATACCCACCTTATAGTTTGTGTTAATTGAAATTAAGCCTCACGAAAGTATTTATCTATTTTGCCTTTTACTTTTGCTTTGGATTCGAATACAATGATCGAGTGATGAAATCCCGAATCAAGGTTGCGTTTTCACTCTTTTGGAGTACTTGTATCTTTATTGTTCTACGTAAGTACAATATATTAATAATATTCACAATAAAAACGAAAACCAATATATCTACAATATAGTAAAATGATTGTTGTGTGTTTAATTTAGGAAAACTAAACACAATTTATTTGGATATTATAATATATTAAGGAAAAATAACAAAAATGAGTATGTACGATATTCACGCTTTTCAAAATGTGAAATGCAAATACGCACCACTCACAAAAACTCAATACTAATAATGGCACACTAAAAACACCTCCCCGGCAGCGGCGCCATTTTGATAGTCGTAGAAATACGTCTTTTAGGAAAAAGAGCGTATAATGGGCAAGTATTAAGTTGCACATTTTAGGAAAAACGCGAAACCTAACAAATGCAGGTTCGTTCTCGAGGAGGTGTGTGGATTAATGTGCCAATAAGTATAATCAAAAGTTTGGGGTAGTGTCGTTTTTAGATGAGAAAAGAAAGAAAAACTAAGACGAACTACGATTACAATTAAACTACGACGAATGACGTAAAACGCGAACGTAAGTACGTAAAACGTGAAAATTTAAAAATTTTAAGCTAGAAACAAATTAAAAATGAAAAAAGTAGTTCAAAATAATATAAATAAGGATAAAAATCCAACAAATAAATTTTAAAACCTTTTATTAATTAAATATTTAATTTTTAATGCTAATTAAAGCCCAAAAATTAAATATAATTAAGAAAAAACCCAAAATATTATTTTATTGGACAAATAACTCACTTATATTATT
Source organism: Glebionis coronaria (assembly GCA_025667525.1). Classification (NCBI taxonomy): domain Eukaryota; kingdom Viridiplantae; phylum Streptophyta; class Magnoliopsida; order Asterales; family Asteraceae; genus Glebionis; species Glebionis coronaria. Next base: position 1,153,930 of record JANFOE010000109.1, read on the forward strand.
TAAAAGCTAAAAAGTATTTTTCCTAAATTTTAAATACTATTTTTCTATTTTTAGAACTCTAAAAACTATTTTTAAACTAAAATAATGATAAAAAATAATTTAATAATGCTAAAAATTATTTGACTATTTTAAAAATCCTAAATTACACTAATGAACAATGAAAAATGAAAAAGTTTGAAAAATCAAATATTTTTCACTAAAAGACAAAATAGTATACAATTAAAACCCTAATTAAACTAAATAAAATCTAATAATTATTTAAAAAGTGAACAGTACAATATTTTTGGACTAAAAACCTTAAAATGTTTCTCTAAATATAAGAAATTTTTAAAACTGAAAAATCTTACAATTTTACACTAAAAGACAAAATTCAGAAATTAAAAGTTAATTTAAAATGCTAGTAAATGTGAAAAATACTAAATGAACAATAAAATAAAAATTAATTAAACAAAAAAATCACAAATAAAATAAGAAAAATAACAAAATTGGTTTGAAACCCTAAATCCTATTTAAGTCCACAAAAGACAAAAAGCTCAAAAGCTGATAGTGACATGTTGACCCCTTTTGTCCTTTTGCTTAGTAGGGGAAATGTTTACACTAGCAGTGGGAAGTGAGTTCCCACTGCCTTCACAAAAAAATGGGGTCTGGGCACTTTTATGCCTAGATCTTGAGTATTGTTTGGATTTGTGGGCAAACAAAGGCACCCCCACAACCAGTTGGGTTGTGGGGAGTCAACAAAATTATAAAAACTATAAGTCACTAAGCAAAATCAATGTGAAACACACCTAACGCAGTTACTGATATGAAGGTTTAGGGCTGTTGGGGGTTTGCTGGTGTGTTGTGCACTTGGGTGAGTTTTGGTGGGCCAAAACTCATTCAAGCCACTCACTATCTTCCCCAACTCAAGTCCAAAACCTAACTTGCCCTAAATACTAACAACCTATAAGAATTGATGGCAAAATCTATGAAAAACAAACAGTTATGGTGTTCACTGATTTTTTTGGTAGATTTTACCAAAACTTGTACACAAAGATTACCAAATCTCACCAAGACAAACCAACTAAGATAATTAAACATAAAGCTGCCAAATTGAGTGGTTAAAAACTGATTTCAAAACATTTGCATATCACAAACTCATTTTAAAACCTGAATCCAAACACTCCTTTTAAAATTGAAAATTGAAATTTAAGAAAGAACTCTACTCAAACTTGCATAAAACCCATCCAAATTAATCCTAACCTGTTCTAAACTGACAAGAGAGCAATATCTAGCATTTGTCCTTCATCCTAACAACTAAACTCTAAAAATCATCAAAACCTCATAGCTATCTAAGCAAGTATAGGAAGAAAAAAGTTTTTACCTTGTGACCCTACATCCAGGGATCACAAAGGCTGCTTTGCCTTCTCCATCAAGCCCGGGCTTGAGCTGATCATCTTCAAAGAAAGGTTTTGTTGGTATGCACAAGAAATGATGATGATGGCTTCAAGAACCAACAACATCCAATATGCCAAATTTGTGATTCCTGCTAAGACAAAGAAACAAGAAAAGTGACCTGGATACTCAAGGCTTATGATAGTATAAGTCTAGCTTATTGATTAAGCTAGCTTATCTCTTTAAGCTTATAAGAAAAAGGGCTTTTTCAAACAAATTTTCTTGAACTGATTTTTGATAAAAATGAAACCTTTTTCATCCAAAGATGTTTTTAATCAAGAAATAAGTATTAAAAAACAAGAGGAAACAATGGGAACTCAGATTATGCAATTCAAACTTTTTTCATTTTCATTACATGAAATTTAAAATTGTACAAAAATCTGGAACCACTAGAAAAGGGGTACATGCCTCCCTTTTATACTACACTATAGAAGCTACTAGAAAATATGAAGTTAAGAAACCCTATCTATGAATTTGTCGAATTTGCCCTTGGATGTCTTGTGAAGAATCTGGTCAAAGTGTGAGCATGTGATTTCCAGTTGTTGTAGACACATCTCCATCGTCTATTATATCTTTGGGAACAAGGATTCATTGTTGGCCATAGATTGGTATGCAAGATTCTTTAATTGCCAAAAGAGGGGAAGCAGGGGAACCATGGTGGGGTCCAAAGAGGTCACGGGAGTATGTTATGAGAGGTGGGTTTTGGTTAGGCTTGGGTTAATTGTTAATCTGAATAAGTGTGGGGAAAACCCCTTTGGTTTGTGCTCAATTGATCCTGGGACGTTGTTAGGGTTTATGAGGGATTAGGATTGGTTTAATTAGTTTTGGGATTAAGTGCTTTTTAAAATGGTGTTTAGGGGGGAAATATGTGGTTGACTATTTGACCCAGTTTAACTTAATAAAACTGGGTATGTGGGGTTTGGGCTGGGTAAATGATGGGTATTGGGCTTGGGGGTGGTAAAGTGGTGGGTATGGACAGGGTAGGGTCAGGTTAATGGGTTTTTTTAGTGGGTGTGGGTTATGAAATTGGCAAAACTAGTCCCCTGACTTCCAAAAACATAGCAAATAAAGTATGACCAGATTTTGTGCCCATTTCCTTTGTTACAACTTTGAACCTCTTGTCATATTTGGCACAATTAAGTTCTCAACTTTCATCAAGGACCTCTTTTGTAATAAAGGCAATCTTAAAGGATTGAATATGCAATATCTTGAAACTTTAAGGACCCACTTGTAATATTTGAGATTTACAAGGGTCTAAAGTGACAAGTCTTCAATAGTTGAGGGACCATTCTTGCCAAATCTTCAAACTTCAAGGACAATTTTGTAAATTCGATTTTTGGGCCCGGTTCTCTGTGCGGCTTCGTTTCCCGTGTTCGTTATTGCTTCATTCTTGTGATCATTTGTTGATTTCACGATATCCGTACCTAAAATACACAAGACACAAATACAAGCATATACAGAGGTATTTTGATGATATTTTAAGCGTTTTAAGCCCGATTTGGACGATGAGGCTATGTATAAAAGCAGTCTCATCAGGCCTTCGTGGGGTTTTTGTTATATGAGTGTGTGATGAGACTGTATTTATACATAGTCTCATCGTCCAAATCGGGCTTAAAACGCTTAAAATATCATCAAAATACCCAAATATATGCTTGTGTTTGTTCATTGTGTATTTTAGGTACGGATATCATGAAATCAACAAAAGATCACAAGAATGAAGCAAAAACGAACACGGGAAATGAAGCTGCACAAAGAACTGGACCCGAGTCATGATTTTCCAAAGAAGTCCTTGAAGTTTGAAGAATTGGCAAGATTGGTCCCTCATCTTTTGAAGACTTGGCAATTTATACCCTTGCAAAACTCATTAATTGCATTTAGGTCCCTAAATTATCAAGACATTACAAGAATGGTCCTTGGTATTTGGTCAAAATACAAGTTATAAAGGGATTGCAAGTTATGGGTTGTTTAAACAAGAGTAGCAAGTTAATGGGAATGCAGGGGTCGTTTTGGGCAGACAAGTAAACTCACTTCCACCAATCATCCTTACACCTCACCCTCACCATCCAATAACACCACTCCACCTCATTAATCCTCCACGTCACTAATCTACCACCACCTTAAATTAATCAGTTATTAACTGATTATACTTTTGGTGGTAAACACATTTTCAAACACAAATCCAAATCAAATCGTCCCTGTTAACCCACCGATAATCCTAAGAACTCTAACCTAATTACCTATCTAAACCAAAGGGTTTTACCCTCATAATCTCCAGAACCATAATTCACCTAAGCCTAAACAAAACCCACACTCAAGATACCTTTCACTCTCACGTGGTCCCCTCCCACGAGATTCCCCTGCAACGTCCCTTTCCCCCAACTTCAAAAAAAAGAGACAACATCAACGTCTAATATGCATTACTTGGTCCCAAAGTTGAGATGAACGTCCCTGATCATCCAACACAGCCTGGCATCTTCACATGACACCACCAAGATCACATGATCCGAATTTGACCAAGACTTGAAGACTTTTCAAAGGGCTTTTAGGGAATTTTCATTGCTAGGGTTTTCAGTTTATTTCATGTTCTAGAATCCTCTACTTTCCCTTATAAAAGGAGACTACAAATTGTGTATGTCCCTTTTGTTCCAGTTTTTGTATTTTGCTTTCAAATTAATGAAAATGAAATGAATTTAATATGCAATACTGAGTTCCTCTTTTATCTGTTTTTATTAGTGTAATCTTTATTTTAAACATGCAAAATTAGTGTAAAAGGTTCAAGAAGTTTCAAATTTCAGAAATTCGTTTTCTTTTAGTTTAAGTGTTTGTGTTGAAAAATTGTTCAAAAACATGATGATTATATGATTATGAAGTGAAAGTGGATTGGTCATATAAAATTCTGTTTTGTGAAAAGGTTTTATAAAATTTCAGTTGGATCCATTGGTTTGAGTAAGAAATCAGTTTTTAAGGAAAGTCATATTTTTTTTATCTTTAAGCTATAATCTATAAGCTAGCTTAATTAATAAGCTAGCTTGATAGCTTAATAGCTCTTGTGAACAGGTAACCTTCTCTTGTTTTCTTTTTGGCAGCACATCAAAGTTCCAAAGTGTTCAAGACTCTCAATTTAGAAGATATTTGGGTGTTTGGGACTGCTGTGGTCCCCACCTATTTTCTCTACATCAACAACTTGACCATAAGCTCACATATAAGCTCAAACAGCCTCATATGGAAGGCATCAGCCCAAGGTACGGCTTGAACCCCATAAATTGAGTTTTTTTTTTAGATTTTTTGTGAATTTATGTGATTTGGTGTTGGATTTATTGATTTGTTAAATTTCTTGCTTGATTCTGCTTTTTATTGATTTATATGCATGTTAGAGTAGATTTGAATAAGTTTAAGCCCATTTGATAAGCATTTAGTTTGTAATTTTCAAGTTTCTGAATTTAAAGGGGTGTTTGGGACTAGGGTTTTTACTGAATTGGTGACAAAATTTTGTGTTCAATCCTGCTTAAACACACTTTGTTGGTATTTTTTAGGTGTTTTCAGTTAAGTATTTTCAGTTTTGATAGGCTTTGAAGCATTTTGTATGTTAAAATTTTGTAGAAAACAGTAAGTCCATTTAACCTTTTGTTTTGATAAATTTAGTCCACCAACTTGAGAAATCTGTTAGGGTTTGGTGTCATCTAGGGTTTAGTGCATGGTGTATGCTAATTGGTTGGATTGTGTGCAAGTTTTGAGAAGTTGAAATTCACTTGTGTGTCAATTGCACCAGCAAAATACTCCACAGCCATCCTAGCTATAATAGTAACCCATTTGTGCTTTTTTGTGTTTGATTTTTGACTGCAACTTGTTGTTTTTATCATTTATTTGACTCCCCACAACCCAACTGGTTGTGGAGGTGCCTTTGGATTTGATTAAAACCAAGAAACAAGAAAGATACAATCAAAAACGTGCTCAGACCTGATTTTTACACTAACAGTGGGAACTAAGTTCCCCCTGCTAGCACAAGTGTTCCCACTGCTAAGCATACAGACAAAAAGTGTCAAGATGTCACTTTCATCTTCTTAGTTTTTTTGTCTTTAGTGACCTTATTTAGGAGTTAGACTTTCAAACTTTCTTCATTATTTTTCTTATTTAAATCTTGATTTTTCTGTTTAGTTAGTTTTTATTTTACTGTTCATTTAGTAATTTTTAGATTATATAGCTATTTTAAATTACTTTTTAATATTTCTATTTTTTGTCTTTTAGTGGTAGAATTCAGTATTTTTCAGTTTTAATATTTTTTATAGATTAAGAAAAAGATTTTAAGATTTTTAGTTTAAAAAGTTTTTACTGTTCACTTTTTAATTATTTTTTTATAATTAATTTAGTTTAATTAGGGTTTTAATTTAAATCAGTTTTGTCTTTTAGTGAAAAATATTACATTTTTCAAACTTTTTCATTTTTCTTCTGTTCTTTAGTATAAATTAGGATTTTCAAAATTGTCAAATTATTTTTGGCATTATTTTATTATTTTTTATGATTATTTTAGTTTAAAAATAGTTTTTAGTGTTTTAAAAATAGAAAAATAGTTTTGAAAATTTAGGAAAAATACTTTTTAGTCTTTAAATAATATAAGTAACTTATTTGTTCAATAAAATAATATTTTGGGGCATTTTGTTAATTATATTTAATTTTAGGGCTTTAATTAGCATTTAAAATTGAATATTTAATTAATAAAAGGTTTTAAAATATATTTGTTGAATTTTTATTCTTATTTATATTATTTAAGACTTAGTTTAATCTTTTAATTAATTTTTAGGTTTTATTTTTAATTTCGTCACGTTTTACGTATTTACGTTCACGTTTTACGTCAACGTCGTAGTGTAATCGTAGTCGTAGCTCGTCTTTACTTTTTTCTCTTCTAAAACCAAAAACGTCACTAATCCAAACTTGATTTTATATAATTGGCACATTAATCCACACACCTCCTTCGAGAACGAACTCGGAATTTATTCGACTTGTCGGTTTTCCTAAATCGTCGAGTTTAATACTTGCTGCACTTATACGTTGTTTTCCTAAACGCGTATTTCTACACCTATCATTTTTGGCGCCGCTGCCGGGGAGGTTTTTAGTGTGCCATTATTAGTATCGTGTTTGTGTGAGTAGTGCGTTTTAGCTTTTCATTTTTTTTGGAAAGCGTAAATATCGTACATACTCATTTTTGTTATTTTTATCTATTATATTATAATATCCAAATAAATCGTGTTTAGTTTTCCTAAATTAAACACAAATCAATCTTTACTATATTGTAGATATATTGGTTTTCGTTTTTCTTGTGAATATATTATTACTATATTGTATCTACGTAAGAACAAAAAATATACAAGTACTCCAAAAGCGTGAAAACGCAACCTTGATTCGGGATTTCATCACTCGATCATTGTATTCGAATCTAAAGCAAAAGTTTAAAGGCAAAATAGATAAATACTTTCGTGAGGCTTAATTTCAATTAACACAAACTATTAGGTGGGTATAAGGCGGTTGTATTTCACGACCTAAGGGAAAAAGTCTCTTAAGTGCTTAGCGCCGCCTCGTTTCCCCCGCTTGCTTGTGCGTGTTTTGAGAAAGAGGGCTAATCGAGGGTTTGCCGCCCAAGTATTATCTACGTATATTATATTTGCTTGTTTTCAAGATTAAACCCTCTTGAACGTTTTGGTGTTCCACCAACGTTCTAAAGTCATCGAAAGCGTTCACTCCACGTGATCTTTTCATTCCTTGAGGCTCCTTTAATCGAGAAGATCGATTCGAGGAGAGATTTGTAGATTTGAGTCTACGTAATACAACAAAAATCCAAAAAAAAAAACAAAAAACAATAAAAAACTAGAAAAATTGAAAAATCGAAAAACCGCAAAAAGAATCTTCTTTGCTACCACCCATTCTACGCTTAGTGCATGCGCACTCGATCGAAGGATTATTCCAATTCTAGCGAAGCTTCGAATCAACGCAATCGTAATCGAAGGAATCGACGACGTAGACGAGAATTAGAAACCGACGTTCCTAATATCGTTGTTGAAGAAACCGTAGAGGAGATGGCCGACAATCGTTCGATGATGGAATTTCTCCAAGCGCCCACCGAGGGTTATGGAGACGCGATCGTAAATCCCGCTATCGAAGCGGAGAATTTTGAGATTAAGAGCGGAATGCTTTCGTTAATCCAAGCTACGAAGTTTCGAGGTCGTGAAGCCGACAATCCTCACGACCATATTCGGAATTTTGATCGTCTTTTGGCCACGAGCAAGTTTAAGAACGTCGACACCGATGTCGTCAAGCTTATGCTTTTTCCGTACTCGCTCGATGGTGCCGCCAAGGATTGGTACGATAAAGAGCCACCTAATTCGATAACTACGTGGAAGGATCTCGTGTCCAAGTTCGTTAATTATTTTTTCCCACCGTCTAAGACGACGTTTTTCAAAAATGAAATTACGAAATTTGAGCAAAAACCGAATGAATCTTTTAGAGACGCGTGGGATCATTTTAAGGAATTGCTTAGGCAATGTCCTCACCATGGTTTTTCCGAGTTGCACAAAATCGATACGTTTTACAACAGTCTTAATTTTCAAGAACAAGATTCGTTGAATTCCGCCGCCGGTGGCAACTTTTTGTGTAAGACTCCGAAAGATGCATTGATAAATATCGAAAACCGATCCAAGGTTTACCAACTCCGCAACGCACCGAGTGTTGCCAATGTCGCCAATGTTAGTAGTTCTAATCGCGACATTGAGAGGGTTGATGCAAAAGTCGACAAGTTGACGAATGTGTTTACGTCTTTTCTCGTTGAAATGCAAAAGAAAGACGCTCCCGCTACGGTGAAAGCGGTTGAGGTTTCGTGTACGTTTTGTGGTGGACCTCATAATTATTACGAGTGTGCGGCTACGGATGGCCAAACTTCGAATGTGAGTGCGTTAAATGGAAACAACAATTTTTCTAATCAAAATAACGCGGGTCCATCACAACAAGGCAATTATAATCAAGGCAACAATTTTAATCAAAACCGAAACAATTTTCAAGGAAATAATCAACAAGGAAATTTTTCGAATCAAAATCAAGGTTATAATCAAGTTCATAATATAACGTGGCAAAATCGAGACAATAACCAAAACTCGAATTTTTCAAACAACAACAATCAAGGAAACAATTTTTCAAGTGGGAATCAAAACAATTTTCAAAGAAGTAATCAAAACCAAGGGAACTTTAATTCTAATCAAAATAGTTCTTCAAACGATTTTCAAAATTACATGAAAACGAATGAGGCTAATATGAGACGATTAGAGGGAGAAATTGGTACTTTGAAAAACGACTTTACAAATACATTGAAATTGCAAAACACGAAGATTGAGCAAGGGCAAATTGATATTAAAAAGATGTTTTCGGCCATAATGAACAAGTCCTCGGGTGCGTCATCGAGTTCGTTACCTAGTGACTCCGTTGCTAATCCGAAGGAACAATGTAAAGCCGCCTCGTCTCGTGAGAAAGGTCGTGTGATTACCCCTAACCTTGATGGATTTAGAGTTGTTTCTTCCTCTCGACCCTCGACTTCTAAGACGCCTTCTTGTTCTAAAGTCGATGGGGTGAACGTGGCGACCAAGGAAAAGAGTGCACACCCTCGTGTACCTCAAATTCCATCCACGGTTCAAAAAGAGAGCTTTGTCGACCTTACCAAAGTAACCCTTGAAGAAACTTGTGCATCGATCCTTCTTAAAAAACCCAAAAGGCGTATGCCGAGAAAGGAAAAGGATCCGGGCCAATTTCTTTTACCTTGTGATTTTTCCGAGATTGAGGGATGTTTAGCCCTTGCCGATTTAGGTGCTAGCATCAATCTCATGCCTCATTCTCTTTGGAAATTGATGAGATTGCCTTCGCTTACCCCCACGAACATGACAATCGAGCTTGCAAATTCTACGCCTTTAATACCAATTGGAATAGCCGAGGATGTCTATGTCAAAGTTGGAAAGTTTGTTTTTCCCGCGGATTTCCTTATATCCGATTACGAGTGTGACCCTAAATGTCCCATTATTTTAGGCCGACCATTCTTATCGACGGCTCGAACCGTAATCGACGTTCACGAGGGGAGACTTACTATGAGATATGGGGATGAGAAAATAGACTTTTTTGCTAGAAAATCCCAAGGGTTTAATGAGAATGAAAAAACCGAGGTTTCAAAACCTAATGATTCAAATCCTAATGATTTCAAAATGTTCACTTTAGCGGAAAGAATGAGGCTTAATGCATGTTTTGAAAGAATTAAGAAAAACGGTTTTAAAGATGATGATTTTAATGATAAAGAGTACGTGTACCTAATTCAAAAGGGTATGAGTAAATTTATGGATGAAAACTCACTTTGGGATGTTTTTAGCGAAACAAGTGAAACACCAATTCTGAAGGCGACGTTAGTGCCATCACGACAAAGACCAATATGGGCTCGTCTTCACCACCTTCGAAGGACCACGTCTTTAAGGCTTCAACTTCTAACTCCATCGAAGTGCCTCCTTTTCCTAGCCCAACACCCGTTGAGGCTAAAGGGTTTATCGACATCGATCCTCTCGTCTTAGGAAAGTCACCTAAGCATAGTCATTCGACTTGTAAGACCATAGTTGTGATTGCTCACGTCGACTCTTTCTTTGACGATGACGATGGCGATTTTGCCGAGATTGATCACATACTTCGAAATCCACATGCCATTTTTGAGGATTCTCCTAAAAAGACCTCTTATCATGTGAAGTACGATGATTACGAGTTTGATCCCGAGATTGAGGAAATCATAGAACGAGAGCTAGCTCTTATGCCTTCACTTCCACCAACGAGTGAGGTCGATCTTTCCAAAATCGATGATGAACTAAATGACTTGGAACGCCTTGTTTTCGATGACGAACCAACTCATGTGACCACTAAAAATCCAATTCTCGAGGAGTTACCTAATCAACACTTCTCAAATGAGAATTACGTTTACAACATTCGTGAGAATTTAACTTATCAACAATCCCCATAAAAGAATGATGGTTTCGTGCTTGATCGTGATCTTTTCGAGAGAGTTTCTAAGATACTCAAGGAGGGGAATGACAAACCGTGGTTTGACAAGCCTATCTTTGATGAAGAAATCGATGAGATTGACGTTCATGAGGATGACGAGTATGTTGACCCCGAGGGGGCGGTGTTCTTTATTGATAAACGTTTTGAGAACTTATATAATCCGCCACCCCCTAACCGCGACTTAAATGTGAGGATTTTTAGCGCGACTAGTTTTGAATTTGACACGCCAAATATTTTCGACATTATAAAATCGGGTTTTCATAAAGAGTTTTTAAACGATGAAAAAGGAAAAGATTTTAAAAATGTTTTAAAAGATTTTTCTACAAGTTTAACAACGTCATCACCGCGTTATATGAGTGCTACCACCGCGTCTACTCCTTTTGACGATGGTGTGTGTGGTTTTAGTGTGGGGGAAGCCCCAAATGTTCCCTCCCATTTCTCCACCGAGGACGAGATTTACGATCCCGGAATTGCTTGTATAGGGAAATCTCGGTCTTCCACCGATGCAATAAATGGAAAATATTTTCGTTTGCTTGGTGTGAGTCTACCTCGAGTAGCTCATTATGTTGACTTACCCATTGCCCCACCTTTCTACTTCTCATCTATTTTCTTCTACCCCATTGGTTTTAATGTTGGAGTAGCGTTGTTTCGTCTTTCATCCGAAAACGAGGACGCTATCTTTGACCCGGGTATTCGTATATCGGGTTTTTAAAGTACTCCACGTACTTTTGGGCCTTGTTTATCATGTAAGCCCCACCAAAAATGACCATAACATGATTATCCCTAAATGATCACATTTATGGGGATTCGAGTCGAGCTTTTGACTCGGTTATCAAAAACAAGGTGCCTCGTGGGGGATTCTCATGCTTATCCTTGTAAATATTATCGCTTCTTAGTTTAACGTAACGAGGGGACTTGTGCTCTTCCAACCTTTGTTTCGTAGTTGTTTGTGATTGTGATTTATTAGGTTCATCGTCATCATTGAAGCCTCTCGTGTTCGTTTTATGGATCACTCGAGCTTAGATCATTGCCCTTGGAGATTCCAATATCCGATGATATCCTTTTATGCTAACGTTTATCTTATTAGCATAATTCATAAACGGCTTTTAGGTTATTCGTTTTACCCTTTCCATGCTCGATATTAAGCTTTCGACTTCGTCTCTAGTATGGGGGTGTTTACACCCCTAGACTCGAAACATTGAGGACAATGTTTAGTTTTAGTATGGGGGGGTGAGTAGATACTTCACCTTGCTTACGTCAACTCGCAATCCAAAATTCATCGTTTTGTTCTAGTTTTGTTGCAAATAAGGCTAAAAATGGCCAAATTTTAAAATTTTTCTACTTTTTCATAAGTGTTTAAGACACGAATGTAGGTTTTCCGATGGTGAGAATAAGAGTAATTTTTGACTCGACCGTGCGTGTTGAGCACTTAGCTTCGATTCGTTAACTTTTTAGGCTAAGTCTCTTAAATGAGGACGAGAAATGATAGAGTTATTTATTAGTCTCGTAATCGTCAGGATCTCATGTGTAGTAATTATTAGCTTATTCTCCCCACGCTTTTGATAAATAAATTGTTAATAAATATTGATTTAGCGGTTTAATCACCATTGTTGGTTTCTAATTTATTTTAGTAGCTTCCATGTAGTTAAATTGGGAAAACATTAAGGTATCGCCAGCGTCACGGTTTTGAAGTATTGGCAACCCGAATAATCAAAAGCTTCACCCAATAATAAAATTTCAAGTGCTCACCTAAATCTAGCAAACAATTTGAAGCCCCACAAGGCCGAAAAATCTATGCAAAATTGAAAGTGAATCAAGCCTTAATCTTCGAAGCTTTAAAGATCCAAAATTCGCTTTAGCGTGAGGATATACGTCTTTGGCTAATAAAACCACCGATGAGGCGGATAATAAAAGGCAAGGCAAGACCGAAGTCATAATAAAAGCTTCATGGCGAAGTTGAATAAAAGATGGAGGTAAACCAAAGATAATAAGGCCCTTCCGTTAGGGGCGTATAAAAGTCTTGGTAATAAGTCACATGTTCAAAACCGTTATAAAACCGTGTTTATCGATCCTTCTTGTTGACTTAATTTTTTTGACATCGTTGTCTATTAGGGCGAATTATTAATTTAATGATTTTGGTTACACCGTTAAAACTCTATTTTTAGACTTAATCTCTATTCACGCATAAGTCAATGATGTATCCTCGTGATCATTATGACAAAATAAAATATAAGAGATACCAAGTAGGAATAAGGGAGTTTAGGTGTGTAATTAACACTCATGAGATGTGATCGTGTTGCTAACTTATAATAACAATGATCTCGTTACACGCTTAGCATGGAATTGGGTGAAAATCGAGGACGACGAAATTATTTCTAACGAAGCATTCACGTGTTCTTGTTCTATGATCCCAAAAGTCACTTAATCGTGATGAAAACAATACATTATGTATAAAACGCGTGTAGTAGTTTATGTCTTCAATAAAAGTCATCATAAAATGAATTTTGGAAGTGCTATGATACTTAATTCTAGCATTGCGTGGGGACACGGCAATGGTTTAGTATGGGGGAGTGATGAGACTGTATTTATACATAGTCTCATCGTCCAAATCGGGCTTAAAACGCTTAAAATATCATCAAAATACCCAAATATATGCTTTTGTTTGTTCATTGTGTATTTTAGGTACGGATATCGTGAAATCAACAAAAGATCACAAGAATGAAGCAAAAACGAACACGGGAAATGAAGCCGCACAAAGAACAGGACCCGAGTCATGATTTTCTAAAGAAGTCCTTGAAGTTTGAAGAATTGGCAAGATTGGTCCCTCATCTTTTGAAGACTTGGCAATTTATACCCTTGCAAAACTCATTAATTGCATTTAGGTCCCTAAATTATCAAGACGTTACAAGAATGGTCCTTGGTATTTGGTCAAAATACAAGTTTAGCCCTTGGAAAGATTTGTCAAAACCTTTTGTGGCCAAATTATAAAGATGAAAACTTTGTTATAAAGGGATTGCAAGTTATGGGTTGTTTAAACAAGAGTAGCAAGTTAATGGGAATGCAGGGGTCGTTTTGGGCAGACAAGTAAACTCACTTCCACCAATCATCCTTACACCTCACCCTCACCATCCAATAACACCACTCCACCTCATTAATCCTCCACGTCACTAATCCACCACCACCTTAAATTAATCAGTTATTAACTGATTATACTTTTGGTGGTAAACACATTTTCAAACACAAATCCAAATCAAATCGTCCCTATTAACCCACCGATAATCCTAAGAACCCTAACCTAATTACCTATCTAAACCAAAGGGTTTTACCCTCATAATCTCCAGAACCATAATTCACCTAAGCCTAAACAAAACCCACACTCAAGATACCTTTCACTCTCACTTGGTCCCCTCCCACGAGATTCCCCTGCAACGCCCCTTTCCCCCAACTTCAAAAAAAAGAGACAACATCAACGTCTAATATGCATTACTTGGTCCCAAAGTTGAGATGAACGTCCCTGATCATCCAACACAGCCTGGCATCTTCACATGACACCACCAAGATCACATGATCCGAATTTGACCAAGACTTGAAGACTTTTCAAAGGGCTTTTAGGGAATTTTCATTGCTAAGGTTTTCAGTTTATTTCATGTTCTAGAATCCTCTACTTTCCCTTATAAAAGGAGACTACAAATTGTGTATGTCCCTTTTGTTCCAGTTTTTGTATTTTGCTTTCAAATTAATGAAAATGAAATGAATTTAATATGCAATACTGAGTTCCTCTTTTATCTGTTTTTATTAGTGTAATATTTTTTTTAAACTTGCAAAATTAGTGTAAAAGGTTCAAGAAGTTTCAAATTTCAGAAATTCGTTTTCTTTTTAGTTTAAGTGTTCTTTGTTGAAAAATTGTTCAAAAACATGATGATTATATGATTATGAAGTGAAAGTGGATTGGTCATATAAAATTCAGTTTTGTGAAAAGGTTTTATAAAATTTCAGTTGGATCCATTGGTTTGAGTAAGAAATCAATTTTTAAGGAAAGTCATATTTTTTTTTATCTTTAAGCTATAATCTATAAGCTAGCTTAATTAATAAGCTAGCTTGATAGCTTAATAGCTCTTGTGAACAGGTAACCTTCTCTTGTTTTCTTTTTGGCAGCACATCAAAGTTCCAAAGTGTTCAAGACTCTCAAGTTAGAAGATATTTGGGTGTTTGGGACTGCTGTGGTCCCCACCTCTTTTCTCTACATCAACAACTTGACCATAAGCTCACATATAAGCTCAAACAGCCTCATATGGAAGGCATCAGCCCAAGGTATGGCTTGAACCCCATAAATTGAGTTTTTTTGAGATTTTTTGTGAATTTATGTGATTTGGTGTTGGATTTATTGATTTGTTAAATTTCTTGCTTGACATCTTGACACAGTTTAAGCCCATTTGATAAGCATTTAGTTTGTAATTTTCAAGTTTCTGAATTTAAAGGGGTGTTTGGGACTAGGGTTTTTACTGAATTGGTGACAAAATTTTGTGTTCAATCCTGCTTAAACACACTTTGTTGGTATTTTTTAGGTGTTTTCAGTTAAGTATTTTCAGTTTTGATAGGCTTTGAAGCATTTTGTATGTTAAAATTTGGTAGAAAACAGTAAGTCCATTTAACCTTTTGTTTTGATAAATTTAGTCCACCAACTTGAGAAATCTGTTAGGGTTTGGTGTCATCTAGGGTTTAGTGCAGGGTGTATGCTAATTGGTTGGATTGTGTGCAAGTTTTGAGAAGTTGAAATTCACTTGTGTGTCAATTGCACCAGCAAAATACTCCACAGCCATCCTAGCTATAACAGTAACCCATTTGTGCTTTTTGTGTTTGATTTTTGACTGCAACTTGTTGTTTTTATCATTTATTTGACTCCCCACAACCCAACTGGTTGTGGGGGTGCCTTTGGATTTGATTAAAACCAAGAAACAAGAAAGATACAATCAAAAACGTGCTCAAACCTGATTTTTACTCTAACAGTGGGAACTAAGTTCCCCCTGCTAGCACAAGTGTTCCCACTGCTAAGCATACAGACAAAAAGTGTCAAGATGTCACTTTCATCTTCTTAGTTTTTTATTTTAGTGACCTTATTTAGGAGTTAGACTTTCAAACTTTCTTCATTATTTTTCTTATTTAAATCTTGATTTTTCTGTTTAGTTAGTTTTTATTTTACTGTTCATTTAGTAATTTTTAGATTATATAGCTATTTTAAATTACTTTTTAATATATCTGTTTTTGTCTTTTAGTGGTAGAATTCAGTATTTTTCAGTTTTAATATTTTTTATAGATTAAGAAAAAGATTTTAAGATTTTTAGTTTAAAAATTTTTTACTTTTCACTTTTTAATTATTTTTTTATAATTAATTTAGTTTAATTAGGGTTTTAATTTAAATCAGTTTTGTCTTTTAGTGAAAAATATTACATTTTTCAACCTCTTTCATTTTTCTTCTGTTCTTTAGTATAAATTAGGATTTTCAAAATTGTCAAATTATTTTTGGCATTATTTTATTATTTTCTATGATTATTTTAGTTTAAAAATAGTTTTTAGTGTTTTAAAAACAGAAAAATAGTTTTGAAAATTTAGGAAAAATACTTTTTAGTCTTTAAATAATATAAGTAACTTATTTGTTCAATAAAATAATATTTTAGGGCATTTTGTTAATTATATTTAATTTTAGGGCTTTAATTAGCATTTAAAATTGAATATTTAATTAATAAAATGTTTTAAAATATATTTGTTGAATTTTTATTCTTATTTTATTTAAGACTTAGTTTAATCTTTTAATTAATTTTTAGGTTTTATTTTTAATTTCGTCACGTTTTACGTATTTACGTTCACGTTTTACGTCAACGTCGTAGTGTAATCGTAGTCGTAGCTCGTCTTTACTTTTTTCTCTTCTAAAACCAAAAACGTCACAAATCCAAACTTGATTTTATATAAGTGGCACATTAATCCACACACCTCCTTCGAGAACGAACTCGGAATTTATTCGACTTGTCGGTTTTCCTAAATCGTCGAGTTTAATACTTGCCGCACTTATACGTTGTTTTCCTAAACGCGTATTTCTACACCTATCAGTGTGCTTCACCCTTTATCATGGAGAGATTTTTATCCCTTGGAAATATCGACTTTTCCATGATTTCCTATTAAAAGATGTATTCGGGAATCGAGTCGAGCTAGAGACTCTTGTGATAAATCAAGCATCGTATAACTAGGTTAGATTTTACCTTTTCCACCCTTTTACCTTTTTCAACCAATAAGTGTAGGGGGAGCCAAGTAGGTTGTTGTTTTGTGGTGTTGTGCAGGGATATGTGTTTTAATGTTCCAATTTTGGTACCTTTTGAGAAGAACCGTGATCCCGTATACCCGTGAACACCGGTTCTATCCAGAACTATTATGATTCAATATTATCTATCAATAAATGTTGAATAATTGAAATCACTTTAGTTGTCTCTTCCTTAGATCGATTTAAACAACGTACTTGATTGTGGTATTATTACACCCTTTAGGAAAAAGGCGTAAAAGCGGTAAGTATTAGACAAATGATTTAGGAAAATCAAGTGTTAATGACCCAAAGGTGAAAGTTCGTTTCCCAAGGAGGTATATGTGTGTGAAAAACTTGTAAAGATTTTGGATTATTATTGAGAAAGAAAAGATGAGAAATTAGAATGACGGATACGTTAAAATTACACTACGACGACAAAACGAAAAACCGTAAAAAGTGACGAAATAAAATTAAATCTAAAAATTCCCAAAAAATTACAAAAAATAGCTAAAAACAAACTAAGAGTTTACAAATGATCAAACTTTTTCAAACCTTTTAATTAATTAAATATTAATTTTTAAATGCTAATTAAAGCCCTAAAAATCTAAATAATTAGTAAAAAGCCCAGATAAAGATTTTTTTCACTTTATAAACCTCTAAAATGACTTAATTAAACTAAAACTATTTTTATGAAATTTAAAACTAATGAACACTATTTTTAAATGATTAAAAACTATTAAATATTAAAATAATTCTAAAAATTAATAAAATGATGAGAAAAATAATTGAAGAGTTTTAAAAATCCTAACTTAATGTATTTGACCTATGAAAAATGTAAAAGTTGCAAAAATATTAAAAACTAACTTTAATAATAAAATAATATTAAAATAATATTAAAAATCCAAAAATTATAAAAATTCTAAAAGCTTGCAAACTAGTTTATTTTAACCTAAATAAACTGAAAATGAAAGTTAAATTATCAAAATACCCCTATTGGGCCCCCAAATGGGCTAAAAACAAAAACAGTCCAATGAAATGGGCTTTTTGGCCCAATAAGATCAAACTTAACCAAAAGATGAAAATCACCAGCCTGACTCAAATTTTAATTCTAAACACAAAACTCTGAAGGCCCAAAAGCTGAATATGAGCTTATCACAGCTTAAATGTACAACAGCTTATTCTTAATGGGCTTTTTGGCCCATTAAGCTATCAACCAATGCCATATGCTATAATTTGACACACAACCTTCTTTTTGGATGCTTAAGAGATCTGTGAAAAGAAATTTTGAAAAAGCACAACCAATAAGCCAGAAATAAGCCAAGTACAAAATCACTAAATGACAAAATAGTCGACTTAGAGTTTTAGACCACCTCAGAACTTGATTCAACTTGCAAAATACTCTAAATGAATTAAATAAGCCAAATCAATCAAGGAAAATCCAATAAGCAAAGCCAAATAAGCTGAATAAGTCAATAAGCACTTATGTAAAAGTCAAACACGTTGGTTTCCTAGTCAAACCTTAAAGTCAACCACCCAAAAGCTCCAGAATGAACAAATGGGTCAAATGATGACCTATTACCAAATTGAAGTTTTTGCACGTTTAAATAAGCTAGAATATCTTATTGATAAGCTGTTTGCAAATTAACACTAGTAGTGGCTAGCAACAGGGGAAAGGAGTTCCCACTGCTTTGACTATTTGACCTTTGATTTTAGAGAGATTTACTTGGATTCAGTGAACAACAAGGGCACCCTTACAACCAGTGGGTTGTAAGGAGTCACAAACAAGCAAGAAATTACAAAATCACTCAGCCAAATGATACAGTTAATTCAAACAAGCACCAGATATGACACAGATTTGAACAATGAACAGTTAGGAAGAAATAAGCAGTTTAAGCTAGAATAAGCCCACCATATTGCACCAAAAGCTTACACAATCTCAATAACACTTAATCAAACACAAAACAACTCAATTCAATCCCCTGGTTCAATTATTAGATCTATTTTAAAGCACAAGCAGGTTACTGATGAACAAATGATACCCAAACCCTTTTTGTTGAACTAGTTGACCACAAATCCAATTTCAACACCACAAATCTACTACACAGGTTGCATAAACTTAGAATTAGCACTTGTTACCCCTAGTCTACCCTTAGATCTAGGTGTCCCTAAAACCTCAGTCCAAAACGACAAGAAATTCATATTTTATGGCCAATTTATGGAATATGCTGATATAGACCTCAAAACTTGTAGATAAGCACCTATATGTGAAACATAAGCATGAACAAACACAATACACAAACCAACACTTACTCAAATCAATTCAACCCTTGAATATTCCGTAAAACCAAACACCCCTTAAATAATTAATTTCACAATTTTTCAAAGGATTAGTTTGATTCAAACCACAAATCAAGATCAAATCAACTCATTAACAACTAGTAACCACCAAATAACAAGATTCAACCCAAAAAAACACAGATTCACAAACCACAAATCAGATTCAATCACATAGCATAAAATTTTAGAAAACTAAAAAGGTTTAGAGATGTGCACCTCCAAAACATACATCCATGCTTTGGATTGTGTGAGCTTAAGTGGTAGCAGAACAACCAGTAGCTTCCACCTTTTGTACCTGCTAAGATCAACAAACATAAAGTTGAACCAAATAATGACTGATTTTTGAAAACAAGGATTTTAAACCATAAAACCTTTCCTCAAAACTCAACAAACAGATAAATGGAACTCAGATCTTAGCTAATCAAACACCAAACTTTTATAAAAACATAAAAGGAATTACAATTTTCATAAAATACCAACTTTATATTTACAAAAAGGAATTACAAAGATTTTAGCTAGAATCTGGAACAAATGGATCACCACAAGTTGGGTCTCCTTATATAGGCCACGAATTGGACACATTACACAAATCCTAATGCTATGAAAATCCCTAAAATGTGCCTATGAAGCTTCCAGAATGCATTTGGGTGTTGACAGGCTGTGAGGAGAAATATTGGACGTTAATTTACTTCTTGGTGCCAAGGAATGAATATATGCCTTTGATTTTCCATGTCAGTGATCCTTGCCAAGTGTCGTAATGTGGTTGGTCCTTGTGGGGTATCTCTCGTAGTGGAGATTGGGGTTTTTGGTGTGGGATGTAACTGAGGTGAGATGAATCACACGTGGGTGTAGCTAATTTAACTTTCCCCTTTGTTTTCATCAAATTTGACCCCGGGTAAAAAGGTTGTTCTTGGCGTGGTAAATTGCTACAGTAATTGTTACACGCGTGTAATTAGGATTTGAACTTTGGGATTGGCAGTTTTGGTCCTTTGCTTTTGGTGAAAGTGGTATAGAAAGTATTTCAGCCTTATAAATCTGAATCCTTTGTTAATAAAGTTTCTGATTTTAGACATTGGACACAAATACTTTTCAAAAAGGGATTTAGGGCTTATACAACTTTGGTATAATTACAATATCAGTCCTTTTGATATTTTATCCATTTTAAAAGGACTAGATGTGTAATATTCTTGATCTTCAAGGGTCTTCTTTGTAGGTTTGACTTTAAGGAGGACCATTGTCGATAATTTAGGATTCTTGAGGGACTAATTTTGCCAAATCTTCAAAGTTAAAGGACCTTTTTGTAATTTTGACAAACTTAAGGGACCAAACTTGTGATTATGAATATACAAGGGTATTAAGTGTCATTTCTTAATAGATGAGGGATCATTGTTGTACATCTTCAAGTCTTCAAGGGTTATTGATGAGACTGCTTTTATACATAGTCTCATCGTCCAATTAGGGCTTAAAATGCATTAAATATCATCAAAATACCCAAATATATGCTTGTGTTTGTTGCTTGTGTATTTTAGGTACGGATATTGAGAAAATGACAAAAGATCACAAGAATCAATCAAAAACGAACACGGGAAACGAAGCCGCACGATGAACCAAGCCCTAATGAAGAATTTTCCAAAGAAAACCCTTGAAGATTTGAAGAATATTGAAGATTGGTCCTCCAAGTTTGAAGAATTGACACTTTATACCCTTGTATCTTCATAATTACAAGTTTGGTCCCTAAAGTTTGTCAAAATTACAAAAAGGACCCTTAACTTTGAAGAATTGGCAAATTTAGTCCCTCATCAAAACTAAATTGTCAATAATGGTCCTTCAAGAAGTCAACAAACAAGTAAAGGCCTTGAAGTATGAAGACATGTCAAAATCAGTCCTTGGAATATGAAGAAATTACACTTGTAGTCCTTGTTTCAAGTTTATAAACATTATGTGCCAAAATTGCCAAAAGCCCAAACTTAAATACAAAGGGAATGGAAGTTTATTGCATTTGATACAAAATGAAAGAGTGAAGAAACGCCCAGACAACCTAAGACAACCCACCACTCACAGCTTGACACCTCACCAACCTTAAACAATCACCCAATCACACACCTCCCCCTCTCTACGTCACAAATCCACTCACACCTTTTTAAATTAACTCAAATCCGGTTTAAGTTTTGGTGGCAAACACAATTTTTAAATACTTAAACCTCTTTTCAGATTAAACACCTCTTAATCCTCCCTTAAACCCTAACTATTTCCAGGATGAACATCAATCAAATCAAAGGGTTTTTTGTTGATTCTTTCCAGACTCTTGATTAAACATCATATAAACCTTAAACCATCCTTAAACCCCCATCACCATCACCTCACATGTCTCTCCAACCCTCCCCTGCCCCACTATTTACTCTCAAACAAAAATGGACAGCAAGATCAACATCCCACAACATTTTCTTGTTCCCAAAGGCAAAATGGACGTCCTAGATTGCTTCTACATCACTGGCATCTCAGCTACATGCCAAGATCATCACATGGCTTTGTTTTGACTCAAAATTCAAAAATCATCTAAGGGCAAGATTGGAAGTTCACTTGTTAGGTTTTCTAGTTTCCATTCAGTTCTAGAATCTCATTGTAGCCTCTATATAAAGGCCTTTAGGACGTAGCTTAGACCTGTTCTTTTTTCTCCTTTTTTCACAACTTTGTAAGTCCTATTTTTATGAATGAAAAAAAGGTTTAAGCTTGTTGATGAGAAGAAAGATCCAATTTAATTTACATTGTTTGCTTGTTGTTTAAAATTCCAAGATTGTTTACTTTTCAAGCTTTTAAAATTCAAGTTTTGTGTTCAAAGGTTCCTGATTTTAAGTTTTCTGTTCAAGTCAAGGTTGTTAAACCACATAAGCTTCTATATTCAAGCTTATATATGACCATACAACCCTGATATCTTGAAGATATCAAGGTGTAGTGGGTATAAAAGTTTGGGTAAAAGGGCTAAGTGAGGTGAAAAACCTTCTTGATTATTTTTCTTACATTACTGTTTCAGCTTTAAAGCTATAAGCTATAAGGAGACTTGTCTATAAGTCATCCTTTTAGCTCATTGCTCATATTCCAGGTCACTCTTGTTGTGTTGGATTGTTTTTAGCAGGTTCTAAGCAAAGGCCTATCTTATTCAAATTTTGTTAAGCAAAATTTCATCAAAATCTTAACCAAGGTTCAGCATAGACCCGGGTCTATTGGAGGTGGTTTTTAAACCACAAAGGGTCCTGGATGTAGGACCCTTAAGGTAGTTATTGCTCCCTTTTTCATTTTTTAAGTTTCTGAAATTTTATGTGCTCTTTGTGATTCTGCTTGTTAAGTGTTTAAATGTATGTTTGAGTGCTTAAAACTGCTCAAATAGGACTTGTATGCATGCTTAGATAGTGTTCAATCACTTTGGTTAAGTCTTGATTGGATTTGCTTTGAAAAAAGTTGATTTTCAGATTTAAAGGGGTGTTTGGATTTGTGTTTTAGTCAAGATTTTGGTTAAAGTTTTGTGTTAAAACCAGTTTACACTTACTCAGAAGGTGTTAAAAAGGTTGTATGCTAGGTTGGTTTTCATTTTGGAAGAGTTTAAAACATTTTGCATGCTTAAAATTTTGAAAACATAGCCTTAATCATAAAACTGCCTTATCTGCCTGATTTTGTTGAAATTGATCCATCAAGTTTGATAATCTGCTAGGATAGAGGTTGTTTAAAGGTTTGTGTTCTCTTGTAAGTCATTTAATATCATTGTGTGCTTTGTTTGAAGTGTTGAATCTCACTTGTGTGTCAATTGCACCAGCAATTTGCTCATTAGCTACATCAGTAACTTTACTTGGCTTTCTTTGTGCTTGATTGTGTGTAAACTTGCTTATAAATAATCATTTCCTGGCTTATTTCTGTTGTCCCATATTTGTGATGATTAAGCAATGAAGAAAGAGAGAAAATAGATGAAGAAGAGATGAATTCCTAGAGAGAGAAAGTAGTGAGAGAAAGTAGAGAGGAGATGATTAACTTGGTGAGATTAGATTAAGAAAAGAAGTTACAAATGACCATCCACCCTCCTAACATGCTAGGAGGGTAGTATATATAGTCCACCCACATGCGGGCTTTAATGGACTATATATTGGGCCGGGCTTGTCTTTATGGACTTTAATTAGTTTAAATCCAAGCCCGTAAACCACGACTAAATAACTACTTATTACAACGTTCTAATAAATATTACAATAGAAACCTATGACCGAACATTCTTGTTTGACTCAACATTTTGAGGCTAACAATCTCCCCCAATGTGAGGTCATTCCTCTTTGATATTTGGATTCCAATGGAGATTTATGAATTTAGTCATAAATGAGTCTTGAACGTGTAACAGTAGTTTTGTTCCTTCATGCTGTGATCTTTGAGCCTTTGTCGTTGTCTTCCGACTTTGTCTTTTAGTCTTGAGATCTTCAAATCATTCTTGACTTGTCTTTGCCATCTTGTGATCTTGTGTCTTTATCCACATGCTCACACTATCAATTGTTGGATAAGTCTTTGGGCATGAATATGTGGTTGTGAATCTTTGACTTTGCTGAGTACACCGTGACGCCACCTTCTCGAGACAAAACATAGACACGGACTGAATGGCTTTGACATTCGTCCTAAATCGGTAGCGTTTTACCTCCGGTCGGTGAAGACCGTTATACGATATTAAATATCGTACCTGTGATCAGGTAGATTCAATTAAGAATCTCCTTGACAGGGTTTCGCGGCTGTACTAGTCGTTCTCTTTACTCGACCGTCTCAAAGCAAGACTGCGAACATAAAGAGTGAATCAATTGGATAAATATCCGCTTGATTAAAGTCATCAATTCAAATTCCTGGAACAAGTTTGATTCATTAAGAATCTTACCATTGTTGCTTTCCAGTTGACACAAGTTTGATTCATAAGAATCTCACAAGTCACCTACCGTAGCGCTGTTTGATGTTGACGCTAGAAGGATTTCCATTCTTCACTGTGAATATTAATAAATATCACTCTGAATGTTCTGGCAAGACCATAAAGATATTGCGTAGAAACCTGAAACGAGTTTGAATCAATTCAGAATCAAACCACTGTTGCTTTTCAGTTTTACATATGTTCAATTCATAAAGAATCTTGCATATGACCTACCGCAGTGCTGTTTGATGTTAACACTGGAAGGATTTCCACTCATCATTGTGAATACTAAGTAGTATCACTCTGAGTGTTCTAGCAATATCACAAGGATATAGCGTAGGACTCTCTTGATCTTCATCCGTGTGTCCTAACGAGATTTGATTGATCTCTTGGCTCTAGACTCGATTTGTGCACTTTTAGTGGTCGGAGGCTGGAGCAGATGCCACCTATTCAATATCAACAATCTCGGAGTGAGAAAGTCAATAGAAGTCGTGTTGATCTCCGTGACAATAAAAAAAACTTCTTTTGAGAGAAGCCTGAGTAGCTAGGAAAGGGTTGTGGTTCACATCACTGGGTCCATGATGAGTTTGTCTTCATGATGGGTTGACCCGGTTTCTGCCTAAGTTGTATGGAGGGCTTCTTTCTTTACACCCTTTATCCTTACATTTCTTTTTCATTCTTCAACCCCTTCAATGCTTACCAAGACATCATTACTAACACCTTGTTGTGATTGTTCCAGTGCTAGCATCAGTACTTAGTCGGCATTCAGCTACGTTCACATTCTACTCCATCTTTCCTAAGGACTTCTAATAATCTATTGGATTGTCCCTGGGAAGATCCCTCCGGTTCTGGTTGGATCATAGGACTTAAACCTAACCACCCTTTTGACACCAATAACGTCGTGAATTAAAGATGTTGTGGGTATTTGATCGTAACCATGAAAACCACTTTAAATTCTAACAAAGTGTTTGAAAAGCATTTAACACCTTGCTAGTTTTGTCGTTTCAGAAAAGCTCCCCCGTCACATGTGCATCGATAATCGAAAGTGTTTCGCACATGTGGGTAAGAGTTAAAGTGCTTGAGTCTTATATATGATCACATTTTAATCACATTTTCTCCCCCTATCTCTAATATATAAAATCTTTTGATATTAGAGATACCAAATTTGATTAAAATATATTTTGAAAAATAGTCTTGAAAATCTTCGGGAGAAAGATGTGTTAATCTTTTGCATGAAGTTGAATTGCTCCCCCTCAAAAATTGATCCAATGGAATTGTCATTGTGAGGATTTGATCCACATTAAACTTTTGAGGATAGGAGTTGTTGAACACACAATTTTTGAAAGATTTTGAATATCATTGAGAAATTCTTGAAAAAATTGTGTTCAACGCTTTTTGAAAAAACAATTCTTTTTGTCGAAAAGGTTTTTCTTAAAGCATAAACTTGAGTTCATAGACTTTGAACGTCTTGACGAATCCACTCAAGTGTAAGAAGATTTAACTTCTTTTGCTAAGGGTAAGAGTACAAAAGCGTACACTCCCCCGTGAATTTAGATTCGGGTTGCAATCTGAAAGTGATTACAAGCCATTGTGTTGAGCTCAAAACGTTGAATGTTTTGTGACAAGCTCAACCCAAGATAGATTGCTCTACCCGTTGTTGGAAATATTGTCCAAAATAGACAATTTCCTTTATAAAAGATAGAAATGACATGTTTTGAAAAATATTTACAACTTTCATTCGAGCTTTATGTACACACCGGTGTCGTTATTGAGCGACATTTCTAGGTACGTCCATATTATCGATACTGAAAGACATGTCGAGAAGAATATTTTTGGATTATCAAAGATTTTTTACTTTTGTATTTTGCTTTTTGATTAATATTTACAGGTAGATGTTTGATAGATGAATCAAGCAGGCTTCTTTGCCAGAACCTCCAGTTCTGCTGGAGTCAGACATCTCATACCAATTTGCCTAACTAGATACGCAAACCTCTCTTTCGAAAGAGCTTTTGTAAACAAGTCAGCTAATTGGTAATCAGTTCCAACAAAGTATAATTCAACAATACCTCTTTCAACTTGTTCCTTAATGAAGTGATATCGGACATCGATGTGCTTCGTGCGGGAATGCTGTACCGGGTTGCAGGAGATGGCTATGGCCGACTTTGAGTCACAGTACATAGGTACTTTATCAAAATGGAAGCCATAATCCGTGAGTTGTGTTCTCATCCAAAGAACTTGAGCACAACACGCAGATAGAGACACATACTCCGCTTCGGCTGATGAAAGTGACGTGCAATCCTGCTTCTTGGAAGACCATCCCACAACCTTGTCTTGACCTAGAAATTGTGCACCACCAGAAGTACTTTTACGTGTATCAAGACACCCTGCATGATCAGAATCTGAATAGGCCGTTAGAAAGAAACCGGTTTCCCTCGGATACCAGAGTCCCATGTGAATGGTATTCTTAAGGTACCGAAAGATCCGTTTAACCTCCTTGAGGTGCTTTTCAGTGGGTCGTGCTTGATATCGTGCACAATAACACGTAGCATGATGAATATCAGGTCTGCTTGCTGTCAAGTACATGAGGGACCCGATCATGGAACGATATCTCGTTTGATCTATGGGTAATCCCTCCAAATCAGCATCTAGGGATGTGGTTGATAACGGTGTCCCAACGGGGTCACATGATGTCATACCATGCTTTGTGATTATCTCTTGACAATACTTAGCTTGGTTAATAAAGATACCACTTGGGGATTGGTGAACTTGAATTCCTAGAAAGAATTTTAGTTCGCCCATCATAGACATTTCAAATCTGCTGTGCATTACTTTTTCAAACCATTTTGAAAGTTTTGGATTTGTAGACCCGAAAATAATGTCATCAACATAAATTTGCACAAGCAGAATGTCATCCCCATATTTATAAGTGAACAAAGTTAGATCAATGGAACCTTTTGAGAAACCTTTGGAGACCAGAAATTTTGAGAGCTCATCGTACCACGCCCTTGGAGCTTGCTTGAGTCCATATAGTGCTTTGTGGAGACGATACACCTTGTCAGGGTAATGAGGATTGACGAATACTTCCGGCTGCGTGACATAGACTTCTTCCTTCAAAGGACCGTTAAGAAACGCCGTCTTTACGTCCATTTGATAGACAATGAATCCCTTATGTGCAGCATAAGCAAGAAAAATCCTGACTGCTTCCATTCGAGCAACTGGTGCAAATGATTCTTCAAAATCAATACCCTCTTTCTGTCCATACCCTTTAGCCACTAGCCTAGATTTATTCTTGATGATCGTGTTTTCTTCATCCATCTTGTTTTTCCAGATCCATCGAAGATTTAATGGTGTTACATCGTATGGTCTGTCAACCAGTTCCCAGACTTTAAGTCTTTCAAACTGTTGAAGTTCATCCGTCATCGATTCAATCCAAGCATGATCAACCATGGCTTCTTTGATGTTTTTCGGTTCAGCAGTACTCACGGCGAGTGCGAACATACAAACATCGCCATCGGTTTCAAGTTGTCGTCTTGTACGAACGGGCTGTGAAGGGTTTCCAATGACATGAACCAAAGGATGATCTCGGGTCCAATAATGTGTTGAAGGATGTCGTTGATAGAAAGTATGCATATTTGACGGATCAACATGGCGAGTAGAAGACTCTCCAGTTTCGTGTACCGGTGTACCGAATGGGTTGATGAATTCGTCTTCGTCAGATAATGCATTGTCTGCTTGATTTGTGTTCTCTGGAGCAATGACAGTAGTTGTGGATGTTGTAGGATCGATTGTTGAAGTAATATTCTGAGGAGGTAAATCTGCAGCAACCCGTGTTGAAGTAGATGAAGTTGTATCCTTTTGTTGACGATGATTGGTATCATCATTCATATCATGAGTGACAGCGGAAGACTTCGATACAACTTGTTTCTCCCCCGTGAAATATTCATCATACATTGGTCCATATAACATTTCCAACTCTTCAATTGTCGTGTCGACTGTCATATCAGCTCTAGGAACATTTTCTGGAACCAACGTTGAACTTGACGGTTCATTGCTGTGGTCTTGAGCTTCGAGTTCCGTGCGGTTGTGAACGGAAGTCGTTTGTCGTTGTGGATCGGGACTTAAACTGTTTTGTTCAAGTGCCATTTCTTGAGATTCATCAAATCGGATGTGAATTGTCTCGACAATCAATTTTGTTCTTTTGTTGAACACTCTATATCCCTTAGACTGAGTTGCATATCCCACAAGAATACATGCATCACCTTTTTCTTTCATCTTATCCAAATTTTCACCATCTCGTATAATGTAACAAGTACATCCAAAAACATGAAGGTGTTTGAGTGAAGGTTTTCGATCATGAATTATGTGATATGGTGTCTTTTCGTGTCTTGGGATAATTAAGGAGCGGTTTTGTGTGTAGCATGCGGTTGACACGGCTTCGGCCCAAAAGTACAGTGGAAGTTTTGAAGCGGATAATAATGTTCGAGCAGCTTCAACCAAAGTACGGTTTCGTCTTTCAACAACGCCGTTTTGTTCGGGTGTTCGAGCAATAGATGTTTCATGTTCAATCCCTTCGGCTTCAAAATACTTTCTCAGATTTGAATTCAAAAATTCTGTACCTCTGTCAGTACGAACCACTTTAACTTGAGCTTGAAGACCACGTTGTATCAATTTAAGAAAGCTGATGAGAACGTCGGGTGTTTCATCCTTGGACCTCAAGAAGTGAGTCCATGTGTACCTTGAGTAATCATCGACAATTACCAGAATATATTTCTTTCCATTGATACTCTGAACACGCATGGGACCACACAGATCCATGTGAAGAAGATCTAACCGTCCTTTAGAGCTTGGTGTGGTCTTTGTTTTGAAGCTACTTCGTTTAGCTTTACAAAGTTCACAAGAAGAACAAAGATGATCTTTGACGAATTTCAAGCTTGGAAGGCCTCTCACAATATCTTTCTTGGAAAGCAAGTTAATGGTATCAAAGTTGAGATGAGAAAGACGTTGATGCCATAACCATGCCTGAGTCGTTGAAGCTTTAGCCATGAAGCAAATTGGAGTTGATGAAGTTGTGTCTTGAAGTGAAATTGTGTAAAGATCAGTACCCCGTGTACCGGTAAGTAAGTCATTCCCATCATAATCACGAACAAAACATGTTTTCTTTCTGAAAGCAACTTCCAAATCCGCATCACAGAATTGACCAACCGAGAAAAGATTGTGATTGAGCCCTTCGACGTAGTATACCCTTTTAATCGTGATATTCCCCTGAACCAAATCTCCATATCCTAGGATCGGTGCAAATTGATCATTTCCGAATCGGACCGTACCTAGGAACTTCTCCACGAAGTTAATTAGAAGCTTGAGATTCCCCGTCATGTGCTTCGTGCATCCGGAGTCCATTATGAAGAGAATTATTTGTATCACCTGCAGAAGAGTTAGAACACGATGGAGCATTTGCTAAATTGGATACCACAGTAGTTGTGATAGTAGAATAATTAGTGTCCTTATCAACATTTAAAGGCAAACTAACACTCGTTTTCACATTTTCTGTCCTAACTTTTGGCATCCATTTATATCCGGGAGGACATTGATTAGCAAACCACCATTTCCAAGACTTACTGGCAGACTCATATAATTCCTTAATTTTGCTTCTAGGATTCTTAGTGGTGGAGTCTGATGCATTACTTTTCTTAGTGGGGGTTGCACCAGAATGGTTCACTTTGCGTTTGGGTTTACTAGCTCTAATAGGCATTGCAACTTGCTTCTTAGTTCTAGTATCTACGCCTTTGACTTTATTTATAGCACACATAGAATGATTATCATTAGCACACTTGCCACATTTGACACAAACAAATTTCACATTCATATCATTCAAATCATTCACAGCATTCAGATCGTCATTACATGCGATAACAGACTTTTTATTCTTAAAAACATTCAAATTCCTAGGGTGTTCTTCTACTTGCTTCATCTTCCCTTGATTCTTGTGTTTCCAAACCTTATCATTCTCTTGAGTGCTCTTTAGCTGAGGCCGGCTAACACTAGTAGTGGAGACTATTCCTGTAGTAGAAGACACACGAATATTAGTGTTTCTAGAAGTCTGAGGCGAGTGAGTATCTTTGTTTGTGGGCTTAGTGGGCATTCTATACATCCCTGGTTTAATCACATTATTGTGCTTAACGCTTGGTGCTACAGGATTCCTTATGGGTTGAGCTTGTGGTAACCTTTCCTTTCCATCCATCTTGGGGGCAAACACAGGTTTTGCAAACGAGGAATTAGATAAAGCAGATGGTTTTCCCAAGATAGAGGATCTATTCTCTTTAGAGGCATTGGGTTGTCTAACAACATTTTTCTTAATGCTAGGTTCCACAATTTTTCCACCCATTTTAGCAATGAGTTTCTGCAACTCTGCTATCGCTCTGTCCCTGTCTTGTAATTGAGCTTTCAACTCTTTAATTTCCAAATTCTGTTCATTCATTTCTCGAAATGTTTGGGAAAGTTTTTCTTGCAATTTATTATCATGTGAAAAACGACCAACGTCTTTTTGCAAAGCAAGTTCAAGTGAATGACAATGTTTTTGAAGGAAATCAGTTTTGTGTTGAAGTAACTCAAAAGCCTTTTTGTCAACATTTTCTTTCCGTTTCGAAAGCTCAATTTCAAGACGTTCACATTCTTTGATCTTATCAAGATATTGGCATGCAACTTCAGAATATTCATCAATATCAGCACAAGATGTAAAATAAGCACACATAATATCTTTAGAAACGCATTCTTTCAAGAGTAAATCATATTCATCAGAAAAAACGGACTTGTCCATTTGAAGATCATCAATTGCTTTCTCAAGAGACTCAACATATTGTAAATCATCAAACATTTCAGACCGAATTAAGCTTTCGAATTTAAGAACATTTTCTTTTAGTGTGGCCGCGTTCGGTATTAAGATTTGTTTGACAAGCACAGTTATGTCTTGAGGAATTGGTTTCTTCCACTCGTCATTTTGTCGTTGTTTCCAATCATTATCAATAATGGACTTAATATTATCTATGTAATGAGTAAGAAACCCAAATATCTGCCTACTCTTGCTTTTAGAAGCATCTAGGGGCAAGTAGTTGATGAACTTAGAAACGTTTGTTTTCTTAGTGGCAAACGCTTTCTACCATTGAATTCTCTTTTGCCTGCATTCTAAAAATACTTCCTCACGAGATTTCTGAGTTTGTTTGTGGAACAGACCATAAAGACTATTCTCATAAGCATAATTATATGGTTTCACAAACTCCTTATTAACTGATGGTTGACTATCAGCATCCCAAAGGGCAGTCTCTTCACTATTGGCACTTAGAGGCATGCAATCAAGATCTGTCCTTTCAGTCTCATCAAGATAAAGATGCGGGTTCGCAGCTTGAGCTTTGGCAAGGTACTCAGGACTTGCAAAGCTAGCTTGACCCTTAAACATCGATGGAGGTGCTAGCATTCTTACGGATTGAATAAAATCATGCGTTTTATAAACAACGTTCTTCAAAAAGTCGACTTGTGCTTCTAGTTTCGTAACTTTTTCGGTTTCTTTATCATATCTACTTTTGAAGTCTTGTTTTAACGCATCTACCTCTTGTTTCTTATCCTCTAGAATTTTAGCAGAATCAGTAGTGGTCATAGAGAGCTTTTGTTCAAGTTCATTAACTTTGGTATTGGCAAGGTACGTTTTTTGACGTTCATCCATTAAGAAAACATTATATTGACGCTTCTCTTTAGCTAATAACTCAAGAGTGGTATTATATTTGTTTTCAAAATCGTCCTTTTGACTTTTTAACGCACTTCCCTTGTACCCCTCAAGCTCTTTGGTTTTCTGAAGGAGCTCATCTCTATAGCTTTCAGTCATCTCAGTAGATTTGATAAGAGCAGCTTTGCATTCTTCAAAACTTTGAGTGAGCGTAGCGTTTGCCTTCTTTAATTGCTTTTGACTCTTTTTATTTTCAGTGACATCTTTTTGTAAAGTAGCAGTTAAATTAGCAAGCGCAATACGTTCCTCTTCATCATATTCATTTGCATGTTGATCATCCTCAGACTCATTATTGCACATGTCTGATGAATCGGGTGTGGTATTACTATCAACCGTTTCCATCATACACGTGTCATTAATGGCATTGGGTAGATCACTATGCTCAGGAATATCACCAAACACATTATATTCATCAGTAGTGTGTACCTTATCGATTGGCTCAGTGTCAAAGATAGGACCATTGTCATCTTCAGTGACTTTGAGAACTTCTTCAACATGTGCCATGTACGAGTAATGTGCTTCTAATTCCTGGTCGGAGGCTTCATCATCAGTGTCATCAAGCATAGCTCCTTCCTCAGCTGACAGTTTGACCCCTGCTTCCATCTTTTTGCATAGTAACATCTTTTCCTTGTGATAGCTGGAGTCTCTAACCCTTTTCGGCTTCCTGCATTCCTTTGCCATATGCCCAAAACCTTGGCAATTAAAACATTGAATCCCGCTTTGCTGAACCACTTGACTTCCAACCGTTTCCCTATTCCCAGTAGCAGCAGCAATCCTCTGAGTATCATACTTTGCAGTTTGTCGATCATATCTTGCAGAACCCTCAACATGCGTTGGATTATGTCGATCATACCTAGAAGGACTTTCACCACGTCGACGTGTGTCATACCTTGGAGGACTCGCAACATATCGGTTCTTTGTGTTAGATGATGTTCGAAGATTGTTGTTGGTGGGTTTGTAGATCTTCTGGTAAGTCTTCATAATGAAAGCAATTTGTTGTTTTATCTCACGATTCTTCTGAGCTTGATCTTCATCACTATCTTCTTCAGATGATGACTCAGATGGTGGTGAAGTTGCTCTTGGTGCTTTGCCGCGTGATCTTGTGGATGATGAAGACTTGGATGATGTGGAATGTCGTGGTGAGGATGATGGGCTAGAGTATGGCTTAGGAGCACGAGATCGATGATCTTGAACATTTTGAGTGGTAGTTAATAAAGCAAGTGGATTAGCCGTCTTTGCAACTCGTTCAGCTCGAATCTCATTTGCTTCATGCTGAAATTGTTTCAAGATATCAAAGAGAGTGTGATAGTTTACCTTGTCTAACTGCTTCTGTTGTTTCACCAAAGTGACAAAACGTGTCCACTCTGGTTGGAGTTGTTGTAGAAATTGCACATTGACTTGCATGGTGGATACTTCCAAGTTGTTTCTTGTCATATCATTCATCATCTTGTAAAATCTTGAATAATAGGACTCAATTGATTCTCCATCCAATGCAGTAAAATTACCAAAGTTCCAAAACAAGTTTGTTTTGACATCTTGCTTGTTGAGAGACTCTCCTTGTTGCAAGCGTTCAATGGCCGTCCACATTTCTTGTGCTGTAGGACATGCATCGACTGTGGAATAAATATCATCTCCAATTCCACTTAGGATCATATAGATCGCTTCTTTTTCTGCATCATGCCAAGCACGTTTCTCGGGTGTAAGATCAGATAAAGTTTCCTTTTTCTTTGTTGCAGGTACTTCTGGACACGTGTCTGTGGCTGGTGTATAAGGAACATCAATTTCAGAAAAAACATATGGGCCATTGTTAATACATTGTCTCAAGGCATCACCATTAGGTCTTGTATCAAGATAGCAAAGAAAGCGTGATTGCCATTGAGCATATCGACCAGCCACAAGCATTGGTGGTCTCTCTTTATTACCCGCGACCATGATGTTGTTGTTCGTCACACGATATTCTGCAGTTGAATCCATCCCAAAATTCTCTGAAATGATGAAGTGAATATGGATCTTAAGTAGATTTGTTGTGATTGTTGTTGTGGTTTAAATTCCAAAAATTGCAATTTTTCTCCAGTCCGACAATAAATTCTCCAGTCCGACTAAAACGGTAGTCCAAAAATTTTGTAATCGCCAAAATTTGAAATCGAGCTAGAAATGTCCTAAAACTAGTATGGAAAAAAATTTGAATTTACTTGACGAAAAAATTTTAACTCCTTTTTTTTTTTTTTTTTTTTTTATTTTTTTTGATATTCGTGGAAACGATATTCTGAAACTAGTCTAGATAGTGGCTAAGTCTAAAAAATACTCAAACAAAATTTAGCAAAACACATCATCGGAATAACCAATCGGAATGTTATCGGAATAACCAATCGGAATGTTATCGGAATAACCAATCGGAATGCCAATCTGAATGCACCAATCAGAATGTTATCGGAATGCACCAATCGGAATGAGCTAATCTGAATACACCAATCGGAATGAGCTAATCGGAAAAGACCAATCGGAATGCCAATCTGAATGCACCAATCGGAATCAGTTAATCGGAAAACACCAATCGGAATGCAAATCTGAATGCCAATCGGAATAATGTTGTCCAGACGGAATGTTGGAAGTCCAATCGGAATGTTGATCTGAATCCCAATCTGAATCAATAAACCCTTTTCAGATTACACCAATCGGAATGTATCCCCCTTTTCTCGGACAAAACTCAACCAATACGTGATTTTAAGCCAAAAAATGATCAAAAAACCCAAAAATTTTGTGTTTTTAGCCAAAGTAAATATACCAAATCACTACTACAACTATGTATAAGATGTAGATGAAGAAGTAAAGCACGGAAACACAAAAAAAAAATTTGAATCCGAGATGATTTATGGATTAAATCATTCGAATCAAATATAATAACACCAACCAATCACAAATCTACCCCGTGGCGATTGATACCAAATGTTGTCCCATATTTGTGATGATTAAGCAATGAAGAAAGAGAGAAAATAGATGAAGAAGAGATGAATTCCTAGTGAGAGAAAGTAGTGAGAGAAAGTAGAGAGGAGATGATTAACTTGGTGAGATTAGATTAAGAAAAGAAGTTACAAATGACCATCCACCCTCCTAACATGCTAGGAGGGTAGTATATATAGTCCACCCACATGCGGGCTTTAATGGACTATATATTGGGTCGGGCTTGTCTTTATGGACTTTAATTAGTTTAAATCCAAGCCCGTAAACCACGACTAAATAACTACTTATTACAACGTTCTAATAAATATTACAATAGAAACCTATGACCGAACATTCTTGTTTGACTCAACATTTTGAGGCTAACAATTTCTTTGAGGATTTAACTGTTTAACATTTTTCTTAGGATTATATTAGTGTTGTTGACTTTTCTGAGCAAAAAGCAAATTTTTCCCTTTATTATTTTATTTATTATGATTATTTTAAGTTTAATTTTTAGAAAGTCTTTTAAAAATAGTAAAAAGTGATTTAAAAATCTGGAAAATAATTTTTAGGTTTCTAATCATATTTTTGAGGTTTACAGCTTATTAGGTTTTCAACTTAGCTTATTTTTAATTTTATAGGATTTTAGGGTTTTTAAGCAACTTTAAAATTTAATATAAAATTATTTAATAGGTTTCAGAAAATTTGGTTTGCATTTTTGTTTAGTTACATTATTTAGGATTTTTGGTAATTTTTTAGAATTTATTTACAAACTTTTTATTTTTTGAATATTTTAATATTATTTTATTATTAAAAATTAAAGTTTTATTTTTTTTAGTTTTTATATTTTTCCTAGGTTAAGGACACTTAATTAGGAGTTTTGTCACTTTCCAAATATTTTCTAGACTTTTCAATTAATTTCTAGAATTAATTTAAGATTTAATAGATTTAAATAGTTTTTAAGTGTTTAAAAATAGTGTAATTTGGTTTTAAAATTTTTAAAAATAGTTTTTAGCTTAATTAGGATATTTTTGAGGTTTACAAACTATAAAATCTTGTTTAGGGCTTTTTAGTAATTAAAAGTGATTTTTAGGGCTTTAATTAGCATTAAAAAGTCATTGTCTAATTAATTAAAAGGTTTTAGCAAGTTTGGATTTTTTGTAAACTCTTAG
Source organism: Glebionis coronaria (assembly GCA_025667525.1). Taxonomy (NCBI): domain Eukaryota; kingdom Viridiplantae; phylum Streptophyta; class Magnoliopsida; order Asterales; family Asteraceae; genus Glebionis; species Glebionis coronaria. The sequence goes on from JANFOE010000109.1 coordinate 1,189,866, forward strand.
AATATTATTTGGGATTTTTAGTAATTTTTAGGAATTTTTAGGTTAAAATTTTAATTTTGGCACTATTTACGGTTTTACGTTTTCGCCTTTTTCGTCGTAGTTTAATTCATTTTCGTAACCATCTTTCTCTTCTAATCCCATTTCTTTCATAAATCTTCATAATCACAAACATCATTAATCAACTCTTAACACAACGCACTTGCCTCCTTGGGAAACGAACTTGGACTTCTTTTGGGTCATTAGTGCTCGGTTTTCCTAAACCGACACTTAATACTACCACTATTTGTCATCCTTTTCCTAAAGGGTACAAAAACACTACATCATTTTTGGCGCCGCTGCCGGGGAGGCGTGTTGTGTTTTGGTTGAACCATTGTTGTTTTTATATATAGCCATAAAAGTAATTGTATTAGTAGCACTCTACTAATACGTATTATCGGTTTTTCATTTTTTGTGAATACTATTACTATATTGTATACGTAGAACAATAAATTTACAAGTACTCCAAATACGTGAGAAATCACAACCTTGACTTGGGAGGTCATTACCCAATCATTGTATTCGAATCTCAAACCAAAGAAAAAGGCAAAAATAGATAAATACTTTCGTGAAGCTCGATTTTGAGAAATACAAACTATAAGGTGGGTATAAGGCGGTTGTATTTCACGACCTAAAGGAAAAAGGCTCTTAAGTGCTTCGCGCCGCCTCGTTTCCTCCGCTTGCTTGTGCGTATTTTGATTTTGAAAGCTAATCGAGGGTTTTGCCGCCCAAAGTATTACTAAGTATCATATATATTTTCTTGGTTTCTATTGATTAAACCCTCTTGAACGATTTGGTGTTCCACCATCGTTCTAAAGTCATCGAAGGCGTTCACTTCACGTGATCGTTTTCATTCCTTGAGGCCTCTTTAATCGAGAGATTTGATTAAGGAGGAGATTTGTAGATTTGTGTCTACTAATACATTCCAAAAATCCAAAAAAGTTAAAAACAATCAAAAACCACAAAAAAATTGAAAAAAATAAAAACACCAAAAAGAATCTTCTTTGCTCGCCTTCTCGTTGTACGTGACGTTTATGCAAACTCGCTCTAAAGCAAGACGTGCTCGTAAACGAAGAAACAAATCCATCACTCCTACTAGTGAGGAGTCTCCTATTGACGAACCCATTATAGTGAAAGAAGCACCCATGGCTAATCGAACTATGATGGAGTTGCTTCAAGCACCCACCGAGGGTTATGGAGAAGCGATTGTGATTCCTGCTATCCTTGCAGAGAATTTTGAGGTTAAGACGGGTTTATTGTCCATGATTCAAAACAACAAGTTTCGAGGTGACGAAAAGGACAACCCTCATAACCACATTCGCCAATTTAATTGTCTCACCGCCACATGCAAGTTTAAGGATGTTTCAAACGACTCGATTAAGATGATGCTTTTTCCGTATTCCTTAGCAGGGCCCGCAAAAATTTGGTTAGAGAAAGAGCCACCCAATTCTATATTGACGTGGAAGGATCTCGTTTCAAAATTCGTGAACCAATTTTTTCCGCCCTCTAAGACTACGCACTTGAAAAACGAGATTTCAAAGTTTTCACAAGAGTATAATGAGAGTTTTTCAACGGCTTGGAATAGGTTTAAGGAAATGTTGCACGAATGTCCTCATCATGGTTTTTCCGACTTGCATCAAATAGACACGTTTTACAATGGCTTGAATGATCATGAGCGTGATTATCTTAATTCCGCCGCGGGTGGTAATTTTTTTGTGTAAGACGGTCGAGGAAGCATTGTTAATCATTAAGAATAGGTCTAAGGTGTATAGTCCTCGTAGCACGTCGAGTGTTCGTAAGACTTCGTCTTCGTCTTCACCTTCGTTGTCACACACCGTTGATGCTTGCCAAGTCGAGGCTAATTTGGAGAACAAAATTTTTGATATAGTGAAAGGATTGTTAGTTGAGTTTAAAGTTGGTGAACAACCCGCTCCCGCTACGATTAAAGCGGTTGAGGTTTCTTGTATGTATTGTGGTGGAGCTCACGATTATTCCGAGTGCATTACCAACGGTGGTAACACTTCGAGTGCCTTCGCGGCCGCGGGAACTTATAACCAAAAAGGTCAAGTTCCTCGCACTAATCAATTGACTCCACCGGGTTTTTCACCAAATCAAAATGCTAACAATTATCGAAACAATCAAGTTGGTTACCAAAGCAATCAAAGGAACAATTTTAAGGGTAATAACAACTATGGGAATCAAGGGAGTAGTAGTAGCCAATTGCAAAACCAAAACCAAAACCGTAATTTTCAAAACACGAGTCAAGGTTTTCAAAATGTTTACACTAAAGAACTTCCAATGGACTTTGTGAATTATGCCACGGCAAATGATAAGATTTTAGAAAACATTCAAGAGCAATTGGCTAATCAAGCTAGGGACACGGCTAAAAACACCAAGGAGTTAGCTAATTTTGTTAAGGAAAATCTAGCCATGAGAAATGAATTGAAAAATGATTTTGCTAACCAAATTCGAGGTCAAAACAACAAGATAGAGCAAAGTCATGCTAGGCTTGAACAAAGAATTGACCAAAAAGCCGCTAGCCAAGATTTGAAGTTTAATTGTCAAGATGCTAAGCTTAACGCCATTTTAGAAGCCGTCATGGGAAACAAAGCCTCTACTTCGAGTGGTCTACCTAGTAACACCGTTTCAAACCCGAAGGGAGAGACGAAAGTGATTACCACACGTAGTGGTAAGACACTTAAAGAACCGACTCCTCAACCAATTACTCCAACGGTGGAGGAAATTGAGGAAGAACCCGAGGTGGTGGTCGAAAAGGAGCATATTTCAATCCCACAAAGTACCGCTCATGCCACACCTACGGTTGACCCATCACCTATATTGGAACCCGAGATTCCAAAGGCTATGCTTATGCCCCAACCCACACCACCCTTGCCTTACCCATCAAGACTTAGGAAGGAGAAACGACAAGAGCGCGACAACTACCAATTTGAGCTTTTTATGAAAATGTTTCGTGATTTGCACTTTAATGTGAGTTTCGCCGATGCTTTGGTCATGATGCCTCGATTTGCCGCTAACTTTAAGAGTATGTTGAACAACAAGGAAAAATTGCACCAAATGTCTAGTTGTTCGTCGGTTTATCTTAATCGCATACCTCAAAAAGTCGGTGATCCCGGTAAATTTTTGATCCCTTGTGCCATTCAACATATGGAAGAATGCTATGCCTTGGACGATCTTGGTGCTAGCATTAATTTGATGCCACTTGCAATCTTCAAGTCGCTCAATCTTCCTAATCTTACTCCTTCACGAATGTCTATTGAGTTGGCCGACCATTCCACGATTCTCGCATGTGGTTTGGCGGAAGACGTTTTTGTGAAAGTGGGGAAGTTCTACTATCCCGTAGACTTTATTGTTGTTGACATCCCCACGGATCCTCAAGTTCCTCTTATTTTAGGTCGTTCGTTTTTAGATACGTCTATGGCTTTAATTGATGTGCATGCTAGAAAGATCACCTTACGTTTCAACGACGAGGAACTTGTTATAAACGCAACTCAAAATTCTCAACTTTCTCATGTTTATTCCGTTGCTACCATAAACCTCGTTGATATGATCGACGTGGTTTGCGAGGAATTTTCACAAGAAGTTTTAGGGTTTGGTGATGAAGAAACTAGTGGCAATCCCACTATGTTAGATCCAATTCTTGATAATTCGACACCAACCTTCACTCCTTTTGAAGGTGGTGGTTTTACGTTGGAAGAATTCGATGTTCCACGTACTTGTGACGAAGACCTCGACAACGATGAGGACTTCTCGATTATCAAGGATTTTCTCAACGATTTCCCATTGCCTCCACCCGAGGAGGTTATGAGTATCGAGCCCAAATCTTCACTTGAGGAACCACCTATTCTCGAGTTGAAAGATTTACCTCCTCACCTCGAATATGTCTATTTGGAGGAGGACGACAAGTTGCCGGTAATTATTGGGAAGGATCTTTTGAATAATGAAAAAACCGCACTTGTCGATGTTCTTAAGGACCACAAAGGGGCGATTGCGTGGAAGTTATCCGACATTAAGGGAATCGATCCAGAATTTTGTACCCACAAAATCTTAATGGAGGAGGATTTCAAGCCAACAATCCAAAGTCAAAGGAGGGTGAACCCCAAAATTCACGACGTCATCAAAAAGGAGGTCCTTAAACTCCTTGACGCGGGAATGATTTACCCTATTTCCGATAGCCCTTGGGTGAGTCCTATTCATTGTGTCCCTAAAAAGGGAGGGATGACCGTTGTGCCAAACGATGCCAACGAGTTGATTCCCACTAGACTCGCGACCGGATGGAGAGTGTGCATTGACTATCGAAAGTTAAATGAAGCCACTCGAAAAGACCATTTTCCCTTGCCCTTCATGGACCAAATGTTGGAGCGTCTTGCGGGAAACGATTTCTATTGCTTTTTAGATGGTTTTTCCGGTTACTTCCAAATTCCAATCGATCCTCGTGATCAAGAAAAAACTACGTTTACGTGTCCATATGGAACGTTTGCCTATCGTAGAATGCCATTCGGACTTTGTAATGCACCGGGAACTTTTCAACGATGCATGATGGCTATTTTTCATGATATGATCGAGAAGACGATGGAAGTCTTCATGGATGACTTTTCCGTGTTTGGTGATTCTTTCACTTCGTGTTTGTCGAACCTAGAGAGAATGTTAAAACGTTGTGAGGAAACCAACCTTGTGCTCAATTGGGAAAAGTGTCATTTTATGGTTAAGAGTGGAATCGTCTTAGGGCACAAGGTCTCGAAAGCGGGGATTGAGGTAGATCAAGCTAAGGTAGACGTCATCGCCAAATTACCTCATCCCAAAACCGTCAAGGGAGTTAGGAGTTTCCTAGGCCACGCGGGCTTTTATCGACGATTCATCAAGGATTTCTCGAATATTTCTCGACCCATTACACATCTTCTTGAAAAAGAAGCACGTTTTGTCTTTGACGAAGATTGTGTACGAGCCTTTGAGATCCTTAAGAGGAAACTTACCGAAGCTCCCATTCTTGTTGCTCCCAATTGGAACCTCCCCTTTGAGCTAATGTGTGATGCTAGTGATTACGCTATTGGGGCCGTTTTGGGGCAACGTCATGATAAGCACTTCTTGCCTATTCACTATGCTAGCAAGACGATGACCGAGGCTCAACTTAAATACACTACAACGGAAAAGGAGTTCCTTGCCGTGGTGTATGCATTTGAGAAATTCCGACCTTACCTCGTCTTGACGAAATGCATAGTGTATACGGACCATTCGGCTATTAAGTATCTTATGGCAAAGCAAGATGCTAAGCTGAGATTACTTTGTTGGATTCTCCTCCTTCAAGAATTTGATCACAAAATCGTTGACAAAAAAGGAGCCGAGAATCTAGCGGCCGATCATCTCTCTCGTTTGGAAGATCCTCACCAAAGTGTTTACGAGCCCAAGGAAATCACCGAAACATTTCCGCTCGAGACACTTGGTGTAGTGAATTCTAAGCTTGATTCTTCCACCCCATGGTTTGCGGACTTTGCAAATTACCATGCGGGTAACTTCATCATTAAGGGTATGACGACTCAAGAAAAACGAAAATTCTTTCGTGACGTCAAGTTCTACTTTTGGAACGACCCTTACTTGTTTCGAACGTGTGCGGATCAAATCATCCGACGTTGTGTATTTGGCACCGAAGCTTCTAACATCCTTAGAGCTTGCCATGAGGGACCCACGGGTGGTCACCACGGTGCTAATCTCACGGCTAAGAAGGTGTTTGATGCCGGCTTCTTTTGGCCTACTATTTACCGAGATGCACAAGATCTTGTGAAGTCTTGTGATTCATGCCAACGACAAGGAAAAGCCTCACAAAAAGATGAAATGCCACAAAATATCATCCAAGTATGTGAGATCTTTGACGTTTGGGGCATAGACTTTATGGGGCCGTTCCGATCATCTCGTGGTAATAAGTACATTCTCGTTGCGGTTGACTACCTTTCTAAGTGGGTGGAGGCAAAGGCCTTGCCCACCAATGATGCTCGTGTGGTAGTCAAGTTTTTGAAGCAATTGTTTTCTCGGTTTGGAACCCCTCGTGCTATCATAAGCGATCGTGGAACCCATTTTTGTAATGACCAATTTGAAAGGGTTCTAAGGAAATATGGGGTTACACATCGGCTTTCTACGGCTTATCAACCACAAATGAGTGGGCAAGTCGAGGTTTCAAACCGAGCGTTGAAGAGGATCTTGGAGAGATCCGTTGGGGAAAACCGACAATCTTGGTCGGATAAGTTGGACGATGCTTTATGGGCCTTTAGGACCGCTCATAAGACACCCATTGGGTGCACTCCCTATAAGCTTGTGTATGGAAAGAATTGTCATTTGCCTATCGAGTTAGAACACAAGGCTTATTGGGCCCTAAAGCATTGTAATGATGACATGGAGACCGCGGGAAAACACTGGAAAATGCAATTGAATGAATTAGATGAATTGAGGGACATTGCTTATGAAAATTCATTGATTAATAAAGAGAAAACTAAAAAGATGCATGATTCTAAAATTAAAAACCGGGTTTTTAACATTGGGGATCAAGTTTTGCTTTTTAATTCTAGATTGAAAATCTTTTCCGGTAAGTTGAAATCCCGTTGGTCCGGTCCATTCACCGTGACTCAAGTGTTTCCATATGGGACCATCGAGCTAGCTCAAGATGATGGACCTAACTTCAAGGTGAATGGACATAGGTTGAAGCACTACTTTGGCGGGGAAGTTCCATCCTTGAACTACCTCGACCAAGTCACCTTCCCCAATGATAATTAGTATTGAGGGGATCGAGTCGAGCTCATGACTCGGTAATCAAAAACAAGGTGCCTCGTGGGGGAGTCCCATGCTTATCCTATGTACATATTATCACTTTCTAATGTAGCTTATGTGTGGGGACTCGTGCCCTTCCGACCTTTGTTTCGTGGTTGTTTGTGAATTATGAACTTTAGATCATGATCTTCACGATTGGAGCCTCTCGTGTTCGTTTTATGGGAGCACTCGATCGTTTGCTTTGGAGACATTTCTCAATATCCATGATATATCCTTTTGACGTTCTAACCTTAGGTTTTTAGCACACTTCATAAACGGCTATTAATTTATTGGTTACACCCTTTCCATGCTAGATTAGGCATTCGACTACGTCTCTAGTATGGGGGTGTTTGCACCCCTAGACTCGAAACACTGAGGACAATGTTTAACTTTAGTATGGGGGGTGAATAGATACTTGCCTTGCCAAACCTTCACGCTTTCCAAAATTTCATCTTTTTGTTATCGTTTTGTTGCAAAATAAGGCTAAAAATGGCCAAATTTTAAAAATTTTCTCATGTTTATAAGTGTTTGAAGACACGAATGTAGGTTTTCCGATGGCGAGAATAAGAGTAATTTTTGACTCGACCGTGCGTGTTGAGCACTTAGCTTCGATTCCTTAACTACACATTAGGCTAAGTCTCTTAAATGAGGACGAGAAATGATAGAGTTAATTATAAGTTACTATGCTAAACGTAGAGTACTCGTATTCTTTCAAAAACTCATGTGTTCTCGTTGTTTGCTTATTCTCCCTTCGCATGTAAATATTTTTTGCTTAATAAATATTGACTTAGCGGATTAGTTAGGATTGTTGGGTTTCTAGTCTTTTCTAGTAGCTTCCGTGTAATTAAATTAGGAAGACATTAAGGTATCGCCAGCGTCACGGTTTTGAAGTATTGGCACCCGAATAATCGAAAGCTTCACCCAATAATAAGATTTCAAGTGCTCACCAAAATCTAGCAAACAATTTGAAGCCCCACAAGGCCTAAAATCTATGCAAAATTGAAAGTGAATCAAGCCTTAATCTTCGAAGCTTTAAAGATCCAAAATTCGCTTTAGCGTGAGGATATACGTCTTTGGCTAATAAAACCACCGATGAGGCGGATAATAAAAGGCAAGGCAAGACCGAAGTCATAATAAAAGCTTCATGGCGAAGTTGAATAAAAGATGGAGGTAAACCAAAGATAATAAGGCCCTTCCGTTAGGGGGCGTATAAAAGTCTTGGTAATAAGTCTCATGTTCAAAAACGTTATAAAACCGTGTTTATCGATTCTTCTTGTCAACTTAATTTTTTAACATCGTTGTCTATTAGGAGGGGTTATTGATTTGATGGTCTTAGTTACACCGTTAGGACTCTATTTTTAGACCTAAATCTCTATTATCGCATAAGTCAAACAATGTATCCTCGTGAAACATTCAAGACAAAATAAAATATAAGAGATATAAATTAGGAATAATGGGAGGATAAGTACATGATTAGGGCATATGAGTAGTTTTAGCATTACTAACTTATAATGACAATGATCTCGTTGTACGCTTGGCATGGAATTGGAGTGAAAATCGAGGACGATGAAATTATTTCTAACGAAGCATTCACGTGTTCTTATTCTATGAACCTAAACGTCCCATTTTGCGATGAAAATCATACATTGTGTCTATAACACAAGTAGTAGTAGTAGTATAGCTAGTTTATCTTTCAATAAAGTGAATAAAATTGAATTTTGGAGATGCTATGATACTTAATTCTAGCATTACGTGAGGGCACGGCAATGGTTTAGTATGGGGGAGTGATGAGACTGCTTTTATACATAGTCTCATCGTCCAATTAGGGCTTAAAATGCATTAAATATCATCAAAATACCCAAATATATGCTTATGTTTGTTGCTTGTGTATTTTAGGTACGGATTTTGAGAAAATGACAAAAGATCACAAGAATCAATCAAAAACGAACACGGGAAACGAATCCGCACGATGAACCAAGCCCTAATGAAGAATTTTCCAAAGAAAACCCTTGAAGATTTGAAGAATATTGAAGATTGGTCCTCCAAGTTTGAAGAATTGACACTTTATACCCTTGTATCTTCATAATTACAAGTTTGGTCCCTAAAGTTTGTCAAAATTACAAAAAGGACCCTTAACTTTGAAGAATTGGCAAATTTAGTCCCTCATCAAAACTAAATTGTCAATAATGGTCCTTCAAGAAGTCAACAAACAAGTCAAGGCCTTGAAGTATGAAGACATGTCAAAATCAGTCCTTGGAATATGAAGAAATTGCACTTGTAGTCCTTGTTTCAATTTTATAAACATTATGTGCCAAAATTGCCAAAAGCCCAAACTTAAATACAAAGGAAATGGAAGTTTATTGCATTTGATACAAAATGAAAGAGTGAAGAAACATGAGGGGTCAAATCTGCCCAGACAACCTAAGACAACCCACCACTCACAGCTTGACACCTCACCAACCTTAAACAATCACCCAATCACACACCTCCCCCTCTCCACGTCACAAATCCACTCACACCTTTTTAAATTTGTTGGGAATAAATTATGGGTCAGTTCACTAGACGCTGATAAGAAGAATTCAAGCGCTGATAAGATGACATTGGACGCTGACAGCCAAGCGTTGACATTTGAAGAAGTCAACGCTGACAGCCTTGAAGACTAGCACTGATGGAATATATCTTCATACGAATCTTTTTGTTTATTTGTTTCTTTATTTGTGTATGGTAAAGATAAGCTCGACATTGTATTTTCCATTATTATCTTTACCTAGAATAGTTGATTCGTAGCTTATTGTACAAGACTTCTTAATCTATAAAAGAAGATCTTTTAGGTTAATGTTAATCATCAGTTATAATAAGTTTTCACAAGTTAAACCTCTTTCATTGTAATCAAGTTCGATTATTCTAATACAAGTGAAAGTTTGTTTAACATCTTTGTGTTCTAGGTTAAGTGTTAATTCCGCATAACACTTAGTTACTTTATTCATAAGCAAAGGTTTCTCTACGTGTATTACATGATCTAATCTCGTATACACAAAGCTTAATCGATCTAAGTTTGGGATCAACAAGTGGTATCAGAGCTTGTTGAGAAACTTTTGATCTTTAAGTAACGCAAGAACCCTAAAACACCAAAAACCCTAAAACAACGAAACCCTAAATTTCTCAAAACCCTAAAAACATCATGTCTGGCTCAGAACAACCTCCTGCTCCTGTTTTGCTACAAAGCAACACCACAAACCCTAGTATCAAAATTCCCATGTTTGATGCCAGGAACTTCGAGCTTTGGAAGTCCAATTTTGAGCAATATGTAGACATCCATGACTACACTCTTTGGGAGATTGTTGAATATGGGAACACATTCAACAAAGCTCAAAAGATTGCTAATGCTATTGCCACAAGGATAGCTGTTCCTAATTGTCCTGAAGCTGATAAGAAGGAAAAGCCTGAAGATGGAAGAGCTGTATCTGCTGAAGATATAGCCAAGAAAAGGGTGGACATGAAAATTTTGAACATCATGAAACACGCCTTGGGTCATGAGAATCAGCACAAGTACAAACGCTTTGAGTCTGCAAAAGAGCTTTGGGAAGCTCTTGAAGTAGCACATGGCGGCAATGCTGACACAAAAGAAGAAAAGAAGAAGCAACTCATGCATGAGTATGCTGTCTTTAAGGCTCAACCCAATGAGAATCTCAGCAGTGTGAGAAGTAGACTGCTTGACATTACAAGTCAACTTTCCTTCATGGGAACACAAATTGATGACCCTGACTTGAATGCTACTTTTCTCAAAAGCCTTGGTGATGTATGGAAGATTGAGGCAAGATCCATTCTTGTCAATAACACCCACAAAACCTCTAGGTTTGATGACATTTTCAACAAACTAAGACTGTTGGAGAATGAATGGCTTTTGGAGAGTGATAATAAACCTTCCAGTAGCAACATGGCCTTCTTCTCACAAAGTGAAGGTCAATTTGATTCCATGAACTCCTATGGACATCCAGTCACTGGATCTGCATGTGTCAACGCTGGATCACATCCTATCAGCGTTGGAACACATCCTGTCAGCGCTGGATCATATCCTATCAACGCCTCATACTCAAGCGTTGACACTCACAACTTTGGCGCTGATGGAATTAAACCTGCTGGTTTAGATCTAGATACTGTGTGTGCATTCATTGCTTCTTTGCCCAGTGATTCAAGGATTACATATGAAGATCTTGAGCAGATAAGTGATGAGCAATTGGAAGAGATGGACATCAAGTGGACTATGGCTCTTGTAAGTTTAAGAGCAAACAGGTTTAATAAAAGGTTCAAGAAGAAGATGACCTTTGATGCTAAGGATGTTGCTGGATTTGAAAAATCCAAAGTTGAGTGCTACAATTGTCATCGTATGGGGCACTTTATGAGGGAATGTATATCTTCAAGAAGATCTGATGCTGGTAAGCCTTCAAGCCAAATGGTTAAGAGCCAAGATTCCAAGGCCATGGTAGCTGTTCAACAAATTGATGGTGTTGGAGGATGGGACTGGAGCTGGAACTTTTTGGCTAAGGATGAGGAAGAGGACAGAGCTTTGGTTGCTGAAGTTAAAGAAGAGCATGTTGAATATGCTCTCATGGCACACTCCTCCTCTTCATCAGATAATGAGGTATATGATGATGCTTTCTTTTCTAAGGGTTGTCGTTTAAATACTGAAAAACTAAATCAAGAGATAGTAAAATTATTAGATGAGGCAAGTGCTGAAAGATGCAAAGTATCTAATTATCAAATTGCTCTCACCCAAACAGAAAAGACAGTAGCTGAGTATAAGAAAATGGAGTTTGATTTAAAGGATAAAATAAATATCTTAAAACATGAGTTACATCAAAGTAAAGATATTCAAGATATCACAAACAGGGTTAATCTTGATTTGATAGCTAAGTTAGATGAGGCTAACAAAAATAAAGATAATGTGAGTCTTAAAATCCAGAGATTTGATAAGGCCACACAAACCCTAGGAGAGTGTGTTAGCAAACAAAGAGACTCTAAGGACATGAGTGGGATTGGGATGAAAGATTATACTGGTGTTCCACCACCAGCTGGGGATTTCTATGGTGTCCAATCAAAGGACTTATCTTGGACTGGCTTGCCAGAACTCCAAGAGAAGGAATTCATTCCTCCACCTAGAGTGACTTCCCCAGTTGAAGAGTATAATCAAAAACTGACTGACCTAGATGAGTGGAAGAAAGCTAACCACACTTTGTTTGTTAAGGGAGGGTTGTTGTGTGAAAGTCCAAATGAGCCCACACCAATCACGAGCCATGATCCTACACCTATCAAAATCACACACCCAACCACTGGCAAAGCTGTTGACCTTGGCCCACAAACTGTTAGAAAACCTAGTGTTAAGTATGTAGAGATGTATAGGAATACTAGGTCACCAAAAAGCCAAGTTAGTAACCATGGAACAGGCTTCTTTGCTTCTAGACCTAAGACTATGTCTAGAAAAGCTTGTTACACTTGTGGTAGCTTTTCACATTTGGCATACAAATGTGTCAACGCTTCAAATGTCAATGCTGATAGGAACCATTTCAGCGTTGACAAAAGTCAACATAGGTCAAACACTGTCAGACCCAAAACCTTTGTGAACAAAAGTTCACAAGTTGTTAGACCAGCCCCATTCTTTTCTAGAGGGTCTAACACACATGGCCTAAGACCTTTCCAAAAGTCAAACACTTGGTCCAATAGGCAATGGGTTCCTGTAGCAAACCCTAGGTTCAACGCTGATAAAGGCAATCGGGGCGCTGACAAGAACAATTTCAGCGCTGACAGACACACTGCCAAACCTAGGTATTTGCAACCACAGGGAAATAGGTCTAAAGCTTCTACTAGCTTAACATGGAGACCAAAACAAGACCAAATCCCTAATTCTACTGGTCTTTCTATGACATGCAACAGGTTTCATTATATTTCAAAGGTCATGTCAAGACCAATTGGGGTTAACTGGACTTTTCATCCTAAAAGGGATGAGAATGGGGTTGTTGTGAGAACTAAGACTGTTCTTATTGAACAACCAGATGAATCCAAGTCTTCTGAGACTTGGGTTCCCAAAGAAAACTAATGTGTTTTCTTTATGTGCAGGGCATTCAAAGGAAGATCAATGATTATGGATATTGGGATAGTGGATGCTCAAGGCGCATGACAGGAAAGGAAGACTATCTGACGAACTTCACTCCTATTCAAGATGGTGATAAGGTATACTTTGGAGGGGGCTACGGCACCATCACAGGAAAAGGAACCCTTATCACCAATAATCTACGTTTTGAGAATGTCTTCCTGGTAAAAGAACTGGATTATAATTTGTTTAGTGTATCACAAGTGTGTGATAACAAAAATAAGGTTCTTTTCACTGATACTGAGTGCTTGGTGTTAAGCAAAGATTACAAGCTTCCTGAGGAGAAATACATAGAATTTAGAACACCAAGGCATAAAGACATATATAATGTGAATCTTAATGGAATTAAGATGAATAATAAAATGATGACATGTTTTTATGCTAAAGCTTCAGTATATGAAAGTAATCTTTGGCACAGGAGATTAGGGCACATAAACTTTAAAAATATCAATAGACTTGTGAGACTTGGTTTAGTTGATGGTTTGCCTGAAAAGGCTTTCCACAATGACCACACTTGTGTTGCATGTCTTAAGGGCAAGCAGCACAAGGTCTCATTCAAATCTAAACAGGTGCACTCTAGTTCTAAACCACTTCACTTATTGCATATGGACCTCTTTGGTCCAACTAATATAGAAAGTTTGAAGGGTAAATCATATTGTTTTGTCATCACTGATGATTTTTCCAGGTTTACATGGACTTTCTTTTTAGCCAAGAAAAGTGAAACTGCCCAAAGTTTGATTAATTTCATTACCCAGATTGAAAAGAAGAATGGTAATGAGGTCAAAATTCTTAGAAGTGACAATGGGGGTGAGTTTAGAAATCAGTTGTTAGATGATTTTTGTCCCAAGAAAGGGATTACTAGGCAGTTTAGCATAGCTAGAACCCCACAGCAAAATGGGGTTGCTGAAAGGAAGAATAGAACCCTAATTGAAGCAGCCAGAACCATGTTGGCTGATGCCCACTTTCCTATAGCCTTTTGGGCTGAAGCTGTTAACACAGCTTGTTATGTTCAAAATAGGGCATTGGTCAACAAAATACATAATAAGACACCTTATGAGTTACTTTGGGGAAGGAAGCCAAATATTGTTTTTCTCAAGCCTTTTGGTTGTCATGTAGTTGTTTTAGAAACTAGTGATGCCCTAGGTAAATTTGATGCAAAAGGTGATGAAGGCTATTTCATGGGTTATTCAGTGCAGAGCAAAGGATATAGGGTTTACATTAAAAAGGAAAAACGTATACTTGAAAAAGTACATGTTAGGTTTTTAGAGAGTAAACCTAGTGATCCTGAAAGTGGTCCAAATTGGTTGTTTGACTTGGAACCTTTATCTAGAGCTTTAAATTATATGCCTGTTACTAATCCAGACATTGTGAAGGTAACTTCAAGTGTTTTGGAGAAGAGAATTGGTAATGTTTCAGGTACACAGGTTGCTAAGAAGGATGGACCACCAGCAGTTGAGTCATCTCCCACACAAGAATATGTTACATATCCTATATGGACAGATGAGTATTATGCTGCTGCTGCTGCTGCTAGAAAGGATAAAGGTGGTTCTTCAATACCACCAGTTGATAACATGCATGGTCATTCAGGCGCTGACATTCACAATTCTAGCGCTGACAAGACCAATTCAGACGCTGATGGCTCAAACGTTGACAACAATGATTCTGGCGCTGACAAAAGTAATTCCAGCGCTGACAAGCAAAATTCCAATGTTGACAACACACATGAGCATTTCTTATCTTCCACTTTTGAACAAGGTGAACCTTCAAGAATAAATGAAGAGGCTCAAGATGGAAGAGAGTCTGAAGAAGATATTAGCAACATGGAGGATGATATTGAAGACAACAGAATTCTTGAAAATGGAATTCCTAGATCTACTTTGAAGAATCATCCTCCCTCTCAAATCATTGGGAATATCATGACTTCTGTTCAAACTAGAAGATCTCACCAGACTCATGATAGCTTCATTGCTAATATCCACAAGAAGGTTGATACCCCTCTTGTACAAACATGTTTGTTTGCCTGTTTTCTGTCACAACAGGAACCCAAGAAGATTTTTGATGCTCTCAAAGAACCTAGTTGGGTGGAAGCAATGCAGGATGAGCTTCACCAATTTGCTATACAGGATGTTTGGGAGCTGGTTGATTGTCCTAGATATGTGAGACCAATTGGGACAAGATGGGTTCTAAGGAACAAGAAAGATGAAAGGGGTATTGTGGTCAGAAACAAGGCACGTTTGGTAGCTCAGGGATATACACAAGAGGAAGGTATAGATTATGAAGAGGTCTTTGCTCCTGTTGCAAGAATTGAAGCTATAAGAATTTTCCTAGCGTATGCCTCCTGTATGAACTTCACTGTTTATCAAATGGATGTGAAGAGTGCTTTCCTCTATGGAACAATTGTTGAGGAGGTATATGTTATGCAACCTCCTGGTTTTGAAGATCCTGAGAATCCAGACAAGGTTTATAGAGTGAAGAAAGCTATGTATGGACTACATCAGGCCCCAAGAGCATGGTATGGTACATTGTCCACCTACTTGGTGGAAAATGGTTTTAAAAGGGGCACCATAGATCAGACATTGTTCACAAAGAAGAAAGGTAAGGATGTCTTACTTGTTCAGGTCTATGTTGATGATATCATTTTTGGATCTACTAATCCAAAGATGAGTGAAGACTTTTCCAAGCTTATGACAGATAAATTCAAGATGAGTGCAATGGGTGAGATGAACTTCTTTCTAGAATTACAAGTTCAGCAGAAAGAGGATGGTATCTTCATCTCCCAAGACAAGTATGTAGCTGAAATCTTGAAGAAATTTGGTTTTTCTCCACATGAAAAGAGTGCTTCCACTCCTATGGATAGGGAACACCCTTGGGGAAAAATTGGAGCTGGAAAGGATGTGGATGTTAGGCACTATAGATCAATGATTGGTTCATTGATGTATCTTACAGCCTCAAGACCTGACATCATGTTTGCTGTGTGTGCTTGTGCACGCCATCAAGTGACTCCCAAAGAATGTCACCTTTTTGCTGTGAAAAGAATTTTTAGGTACCTAAGATGTTATCCAGATCTTGGCTTATGGTACCCAAAATATTCTCCATTGGAGCTTATTGCATATTCGGACAGTGACTATGGTGGTGACAAGTTTGATAGGAAATCCACAACTGGTGGATGTCAATTTCTTGGGAGTAGATTGATATCTTGGCAATGCAAGAAACAAACAGTGGTGGCAAACTCTACAACTGAAGCAGAATATGTAGCTGCAGCTGCTTGTTGTGGACAAGTCTTATGGATTCAGAACCAGCTGTTGGATTATGGGTATAATAACAGTACTTTATGCATTATTAAAAATCCTGTACATCATTCTAAAACCAAACACATAGAAATTAGACATCATTTTATAAGAGATTGCTTTGAGAAAGGTTTAATACAACCAGATAGGGTAGACATAGAAGATAATGTGGCTGATTTATTAACTAAACCTTTTGATGCTGGAAGATTTCAATATTTGGTAACAAATATTGGAATGGTTAATCTCACTTAATATGTGTTTTGGAACCTTTTTGTAAAAGTATGTACAGGATAATGCATTGTTATTGGTCTTTGTGATGATTTAGATTTTTCCACTTTATTTTTCTAACACTGACAAAGGTAAATGTAACGCTGACAAGTGTTATTTTGCCGTTGTTAGAGATATTATTGTCTAACGCTGACAAGAGTTCCTTCAACGCTGATAAGTGTTGTCAGGGCGCTGTCAGCAACAATGTTAGTTTTGTGGTTTTCAATCTAAATGTGTAGGTGGTGTTAGCTTTATGCCATTGGATACAGAGTTGCTTATGGATCTTTGAAGAGCTATTTGGACATGTTTTTGTTTATGGATGATGGTTGGAATATTTATATTCCTATCTTGACATAAATTTTTAATGTTCATATATATTTTGAGAAACTCATGTATTATAGTTTAAGGGGAGGTTTAAGGAACCTTTAGGACTCTTGGGTATTCTTATAATACTCTTATCACAATTCTAGATTGTGTCCACAGGTGAGTATGGGTTAGTTTTACTAAACCATGAGGCACTGTAGCATTCAAAGTTGACAAACTATGCATGCTGCCAAGACATTTTTGGCCTAGAATTGGTTGTGGTCTGTTGGGAGACTTGGGAATATTTTTGTTATGGGTTTACTTGGGAGTTACAAAGGATTTTATGAAATAACTTTGTTGGTATGTATTTTGGTTAGCAAGGGACACTTGAGGACATTTGTGTCTATCTTGCTTAAGCAAGTGTGCATAAGTGGACAGTGCTTGCCGCCCAGTAATTATTATCAACTTGCAAGATATTTCCCTTAGGATAAATTACTTTGTTAAGGTCTTTTTCTTTTTAAATATTTTTATTTTTAGACGCTGACAAGTTTTTCTCCAAACGCTGTTACGACCAATCGTGACGCTGACAAGGCTTTAGGCAAACGCTGACAAGAAAATATAGCCGTTGGGCGTTGATGGCCTATTTTTGACCGTTGACACCTAGTGGGCCCTACCCAGTTGTTATTTTTGACTAATCTTTGGCCGTAATTTTGGGGAGTTGTTACTTTTAATTAATGCATGAGATAAGTTATATTTGATTCAATATTTTCATCATTACTCTTTGAATATAACTGCCTCATTTTTGACCAATCATAATCATGCATCTCTCCTATAAACTTGGCTAAACTTTTCATTCTGGGTATTCATATTTTCTTGTCTAACATTTTTCTCCTAGATTTTTCCCATATCACATAACCTAAACAGCTTTAAACATGGCACCAAAGTTCAACTCCAACAATCTGACATTGGAGTTCAAGAGCCAACATAATATGGTAGCTTACTTGGCCGCTGATAATGATTTGTTCCCATCAGTATTCACGAATGGTGGCATTTTTAAATGCATCCTCAATAAGGTATGCACTTTCTCATGAACCACTAGTCCCTGTCGCGCACATTAGACAGTTTTGGAATAATGTTAGTTCCACAACAGCTAATAGAGTGACTACATTGACATCTACTGTTCATGGTAGAACATGGGTGGTCACTGAAGCTTTGGTTCGCCAAGATTTGCGTCTTAATGACGCTGATGCTGTGACTACCCTTGCCATTGCAACAATAGAACAAGGTCTTAGGGAATTGGGTTATCCTATTCCTGCTGATAAAACTTTAAATAAATATCATAAGCAGGAATTTCCCTCAGATTGGAAATATTTGATACATGTCCTTCTTTAATGCTTAAGTCCACAATGTACTGCTTTTAATGAAATAAACAGGTCCTTTGCAAGTGCTTTGGTTTGTATGTCACGTGGGCTTAAGTATAATTTTTCAAAAATGATTTTTGAAGGGATGTGTAAAAATAAGGGAAGTAAAATAACTTTGGCTTACCCAAGATTTTTGCAAATGGTGTTTGATTTACAAGAATATTGTACTAGGGATCATGACACTTTTTATGAGATCCCTAAGCAAAAGAAAACCATTTTTGACAAAATGATCTCCATAAACAGACCTATACCTCTCACCCAAGCCATGCTTGAAGTAATTCAGGCTGACCAACCACAACCAGAACCTGAACCTCAACTTGATCCTATCCTTGAACCATTACCTTCACCTGAAAACATGGCCGTTGACCAAGCCAATGTCAACGCTGACACTCAAAATGTTGGCGCTGACACAGCCAATCCCTACGCTGATGACATCCCTGAACAATCCCAAACACCCCTTAACCAACCAACACCCACACAATCTACCTCATCTTCCACCCCATTACAATCTAGGTTGAATAAACGCCAAAGGACTACTGGAGTGTTCTCCTCTAGTGGTCCTAGCCTTGTTGCAGAGAGAACCACCTCCACAAGTGTGGCTGGTGACATGGATGAGGCTGGGGCTATTGGCACAAGCTTAGATGCTGGTCAAGACAGTCCCAACATCATTAAGACCTCATCCATGCCCTATGATTCTATTTTGGGAGGTCAAATCCCCATTCTAGCTGAGGGCAGATTGGAACCTATGACATTGAATGAATTGACGGCTGCTGTCATTAGCTTGCAAAAGCAAAATGTCAGCCTTGTACAAATTGTCAATAATCAGGGCCGTGAACTCCAAGTATTGAGGGAGCGGGTAACTGTTTTGGAGAATCCTAGTAGCAGGAGTAGAATGGAGGAATCTTCCAAAGGGGAGGATGAAGAGGATGAGCTGATTCATACAGCCAGTGAGAAGAGTTCACAATTTAGTAAATCTTTAAATGTTGCTGAAGCACTCACCAACTTGAAGAAGCACCCAATTATTGATACATCCAAGGTAACTCCATTGAACTTGGAAGGATCTTTCACAGCAACAATGGGCGCTGATACAGGTTTGAACGCTGACACATCCAGCGCTGACAAAGGTAATCGGGGCGCTGATAAAGGTAACTTGAACACTGACAAAGTTGCAGGTGGTGTTGATGTATTCCAGTCATCAACAATCATCAAAGATGTGTCTACACAGGTATCTTCATCTACTTTACCTATCATTGATCCAAAAGACAAAGGTAAAGGAATTATGGTTGAAGAAGATGTTCCAAAGAAAGATGCAGCACAAATTGCATTTGATAATCAGTTGGCTGCACAACTTTTGGAGCAAGATTTGAAGAGGAGTGGTAGATCACCATTTGTTGCCACTTCTGAGAGTGAGGAAGAGAGTGATGATGAAAGAGAAGGAGCTAGCTCAGATTCAAGTGTTCAAATCATTGAAGATCCAGAAAGACTTGAATATGGGAATGAGTTGGCAAGAGAAAGATTGAGTGATTTGAAGAAGCAGATTGATTTTGACCTTCCAGAAATCACAAGAATGTTCCATGCTTGGGAAGATAAGGTAATGGACAACCCAGGGATGAGTTTGTCATATCAAATTTAGGGGTTGGAAATTCTTCTCAGGGTACAAGATTATATAAAGGTGATTTTGAAGTATAATGCACAAGAGGTCAAGACTTGGCTTAAAAGAGATAGAAGGAAATTGTATTACAAGTTGCTTAGATGCCATCAACCTAGATGGACATACAAGAAGTTGCTGGCTTTATCTTTTGAGGAGCTAGAGTACAGGGCACATCCTATTTGGAGGCATGTGCAAGAAAATAATGTCTTACAGTCTCTTTCAGAAGAAAGGAAACAAGAGCTTGCTGAGGAAATGCAGATTCAAAAGGAGATGAGGATTGCTTAAAGACCAGTAAAGAAAGGAGATCCTCTCCAATTTCCCAAAGATATGGATGTGTATTATCCAAATGAAACTGTCATAAGGAAGCATCTCAAGCTTTCTCCATTGGAAGCTTCAGATTTGGTTAATGTAGTATCTCTAGATGCCAGAAATCCAATCATAAGTTTTGATGAAGATGAGTGTGGATTTTGGAAGATTGGCAGATTTAGGAAGGAGGTACTCACTTTCACTTCAATTATTTCTATTTTTGCAAGCATAGACAGAGAAGACTTGGTGCATCTATGGAGATTGATAGAGGCCAAGTATACAGCTGAAGCACCTACTTCAGCAAATGGAATAAGACTATGGCACACATTTTTGACTTTGTGTGGTCCAAGGGAAGCAGATCCTGCCATATGGAAGGAACTTGAAGATGACCTCAGTGGTCTTCATTGGAGGCTTTATACTACTTGTGGTGTGTTTCATTTGAGCTCTACAAAGTTTTCAGAGTATCTACTTGTGGATGCTGACTATTTCTTTTCCAAAGAAGTATTGGAGAAGATGAAGGAGACACCCTTGGAGATTGATTACACTAGTGATGTGGCCAAAGACTTGATTAGATATGTTTATCACCAACATAAGAAGTTTTTGTAAGATTCCTCCTAAGCCTTAAGTTTTTATTCAGAAACTTGATCATTGGAATAGATATCAAGTTTAGGGGAGGATTGTTGGGAATAAATTATGGGTCAGTTCACTAGACACTGATAAGAAGAATTCAAGCGCTGATAAGTTGACATTGGACGCTGACAGCCAAGCGTTGACATTTGAAGAAGTCAACGTTGACAGCCTTGAAGACTAGCACTGATGGAATATATCTTCATACGAATCTTTTTGTTTATTTGTTTCTTTATTTGTGTATGGTAAAGATAAGCTCGACATTGTATTTTCCATTATTATCTTTACCTAGAATAGTTGATTCGTAGCTTATTGTACAAGACTTCTTAATCTATAAAAGAAGATCTTTTAGGTTAATGTTAATCATCAGTTATAATAAGTTTTCACAAGTTAAACCTCTTTCATTGTAATCAAGTTCGATTATTCTAATACAAGTGAAAGTTTGTTTAACATCTTTGTGTTCTAGGTTAAGTGTTAATTCCGCATAACACTTAGTTACTTTATTCATAAGCAAAGGTTTCTCTACGTGTATTACTTGATCTAATCTCGTATACACAAAGCTTAATCGATCTAAGTTTGGGATCAACAAAATTAACTTAAATCCGGTTTAAGTTTTGGTGGCAAACACAATTTTTAAATACTTAAACCTCTTTTCAGATTAAACACCTCTTAATCCTCCCTTAAACCCTAACTATTTCCAGGATGAACATCAATCAAATCAAAGGGTTTTTTGTTGATTCTTTCCAGACTCTTGATTAAACATCATATAAACCTTAAACCATCCTTAAACCCCCATCACCATCACCTCACATGTCTCTCCAACCCTCCCCTGCCCCACTATTCACTCTCAAACAAAAATGGACAGCAAGATCAACATCCCACAACATTTTCTTGTTCCCAAAGGCAAAATGGACGTCCTAGATTGCTTCTACATCACTGGCATCTCAGCTACATGCCAAGATCATCACATGGCTTTATTTTGACTCAAAATTCAAAAATCATCCAAGGGCAAGATTGGAAGTTCACTTGTTAGGGTTTCTAGTTTCCATTCAGTTCTAGAATCTCATTGTAGCCTCTATATAAAGGCCTTTAGGACGTAGCTTAGACCTGTTCTTTTTTCTCCTTTTTTCACAACTTTGTAAGTCCTATTTTTATGAATGAAAAAAAGGTTTAAGCTTGTTGATGAGAAGAAAGATCCAATTTAATTTACATTGTTTGCTTGTTGTTTAAAATTCCAAGATTGTTTACTTTTCAAGCTTTTAAAATTCAAGTTTTGTGTTCAAAGGTTCCTGATTTTAAGTTTTCTGTTCAAGTCAAGGTTGTTAAACCACATAAGCTTCTATATTCAAGCTTATATATGACCATACAACCCTGATATCTTGAAGATATCAAGGTGTAGTGGGTATAAAAGTTTGGGTAAAAGGGATAAGTGAGGTGAAAAACCTTCTTGATTATTTTTCTTACATTACTGTTTCAGCTTTAAAGCTATAAGCTATAAGGAGACTTGTCTATAAGTCATCCTTGTAGCTCATTGCTCATATTACAGGTCACTCTTGTTGTGTTGGATTGTTTTTAGCAGGTTCTAAGCAAAGGCCTATCTTATTCAAATTTTGTTAAGCAAAATTTCATCAAAATCTTAACCAAGGTTCAGCATAGACCCGAGTCTATTGGAGTTGGTTTTTCAACCACAAAGGGTCCTGGATGTAGGACCCTTAAGGTAGTTATTGTTCCCTTTTTCATTTTTTAAGTTTCTGAAATTTTATGTGCTCTTTGTGATTCTGCTTGTTAAGTGTTTAAATGTATGTTTGAGTGCTTAAAACTGCTCAAATAGGACTTGTATGCATGCTTAGATAGTGTTCAATCACTTTGGTTAAGTCTTGATTGGATTTGCTTTGAAAAAAGTTGATTTTCATATTTAAAGGGGTGTTTGGATTTGTGTTTTAGTCAAGATTTTGGTTAAAGTTTTGTGTTAAAACCAGTTTACACTTACTCAGGAGGTGTTAAAAAGGTTGTATGCTAGGTTGGTTTTCATTTTGGAAGAGTTTAAAACATTTTGCATGCTTAAAATTTTGAAAACATAGCCTTAATCATAAAACTGCCTTATCTGCCTGATTTTTGTTGAAATTGATCCATCAAGTTTGATAATCTGCTAGGATAGAGGTTGTTTAAAGGTTTGTGTTCTCTTGTAAGTCATTTAATATCATTGTGTGCTTTGTTTGAAGTGTTGAATCTCACTTGTGTGTCAATTGCACCAGCAATTTGCTCATTAGCTACATCAGTAACTTTACTTGGCTTTCTTTGTGCTTGATTGTGTGTAAACTTGCTTAATTTGTGTTTATCTTGACTCCTTGTACTCCAAAGAGTACAAGGGTGCCCTTGTTCCATCAAAATCACCACCAAACAAGCCAAAAAACCAAGCCCTCTTGGTCTTTGCACAAGTGAAAAACTCACTTATGTTCATCAAAAACCAAGTGCTCAACTGAGCATGTTTTGCTTTGAATCTTGTTTAATCTTGGTCAAAATTGAATTGTGTTTGTGTTTTTGTGTTTACTAAGGTCACTGGATTGAGTATTTAAAAGTAAAAAAAAAAAAAGTTTTGCAAAAAGTTCACCCTGCCTGGGCTCGAACACGCGACCTTGCGTCTCAAGGAGTAGCGTGCTTACCAGTGATCCAGATGACTTTTTACGTTATTGTTTGATTTCATTACTTATTTAACTAGTTTTTGTTTTGTAGCTTATTTAAGTAACAGCTTATAAATAAGCATTTCCTGGCTTATTTCTTTGAGGATTTAACTGTTTAACATTTTTCTTAGGATTATATTAGTGTTGTTGACTTTTCTGAGCAAAAAGCAAATTTTTCCCTTTATTATTTTATTTATTATGATTATTTTAAGTTTAATTTTTAGAAAGTCTTTTAAAAATAGTAAAAAGTGATTTAAAAATCTAGAAAAATAATTTTTAGGTTTCTAATCATATTTTTGAGGTTTACAGCTTATTAGGTTTTCAACTTAGCTTATTTTTAATTTTATAGGATTTTAGGGTTTTTAATCAACTTTAAAATTTAATATAAAATTATTTAATAGGTTTTACAAAATTTGGTTTGCATTTTTGTTTTAGTTACATTATTTAGGATTTTTGGTAATTTTTTAGAATTTATTTACAACTTTTTATTTTTTTGAATATTTTAATATTATTTTATTATTAAAAATTAAAGTTTTATTTTTTTTAGTTTTTATATTTTTCCTAGGTTAAGGACACTTAATTAGGAGTTTTGTCACTTTCCAAATATTTTCTAGACTTTTCAATTAATTTCTAGAATTAATTTAAGATTTAATAGATTTTAATAGTTTTTAAGTGTTTAAAAATAGTTTAATTTGGATTTAAAATTTTTAAAAATATTTTTTAGCTTAATTAGGATATTTTTGAGGTTTACAAACTATAAAATCTTGTTTAGGGCTTTTTAATAATTAAAAGTGATTTTTAGGGCTTTAATTAGCATTAAAAAGTCATTATCTAATTAATTAAAAGGTTTTAGCAAGTTTGGATTTTTTGTAAACTCTTAGAATATTATTTGGGATTTTTAGTAATTTTTAGGAATTTTTAGGTTAAAATTTTAATTTTGGCACTATTTACGGTTTTACGTTTTCGCCTTTTTCGTCGTAGTTTAATTCATTTTCGTAACCGTCTTTCTCTTCTAATCCCATTTCTTTCATAAATCTCTATAATCACAAACATCATTAATCAACTCTTAACACAACGCACTTGCCTCCTTGGGAAACGAACTTGGACTTCTTTTGGGTCATTAGTGCTCGGTTTTCCTAAACCGACACTTAATACTACCACTATTTGTCATCCTTTTCCTAAAGGGTACAAAAACACTACATCAGTTATTCTTTGAGAAATCCATAACTAGGGCCCGGTTTATTGTGCAGCTTCGTTTCTCGTATTCGTTTTTCCTTGTTTCTTGTGATCTTTTGTCTTTTTTCATGATATCCATACCTAAAATACACAAGTAGACAAATACAAGCATATATATGTGATAGGTGTGTAAACACCCATCCTTTTACCACTTAATTCTGGCTAAAACGAGACCAAAACGCGTATTTAATATCATTTGTTTGGAATTATGCGTGGTTTTTGTGTTTATTATGTTTTCAGAGCCAACCGGATGGATAATGGAGAAAACATGGGATTGCACGGGATTTATCGAAGAAAAAGACTCAAGACGAAGTCTATTGTCCAAGAGATGCAAAAGATTTGAAGTCACTGGGCCTTTTTGAAGATTTATCGAAGAAAAGGACAAAAGATGGAAGATTTACATATGTCGAAGAAACTCAAGTCTATTAAACGAAGAAATTAAAAGACGAGTTGAATTTAATCGTCGACAAATCTCGAATCAGAATCGAAAACGTCAACTTTTCTGAAAAGACGAGAAGACAAGAAGAAAGGGAGAAAGCCCACTCACCAACCAAATGGAACACCTATATAAAGAGATCCCTTCACACATTTTAGCCAGTTTTTAGTTTTCCTCTTTTCTTCTCTTTTGTTCGTAGGTATCACCAACACATTAGGGTGTTTGGTGATTTTGATCCTTGTTTTCACAAATCTTGTAGTTTTAATCTTTTCCTTTGATTGTTTAAACCTTAATCATCAATATAATCTTTCCATTTCATCTTGTTCATCTTGTTCTTTGATTCAAAGTTTTAAAATTCTTATTTAGTTGATCTTGATCTTCAAAAGTAAGTGGGTTTTATGTTTTTATTGATGGGATTTGATGTTTATGGTTAGTAGATGATTCGTGGTTAGTTTTGTTTAAGTTTTGGTTAAAAACTTGGTTGATTGTTGGTAAAATCATGTTCCTCTGTTTTTTTTTTTCTGTTACCTACTGTTCTTTGTTTCCCCAGGTTCCGAACCAGGTTTTTAGTTCCGATCCAGATTAATTTAAAAAGTTCTGAATCAAATTTCTTGCCAAAAAGTTCCGAACCAGATTCAAAAGTTCCGAACCAGTGTTTTTTTTAGAAGTTCCGAACCAACCATTTTTAGAAGTTCCGAACCAGAATTCTTGAAAAAGTCTCGAACCATTTTATTTTAAAAGTTCCGAACCGGTTTATTTTAAAAGTTCCGAACCGAATTTACTCAAAAGTTCCGAACCAGAATTGCAAAAGTTCTGATCCAGATGTTGCTTAAAGTTCCGAACCAGAATTGAAAGTTCCGATCCAGATGTTGCTTAAAATTCCGAACCAAATGTTTCAAACGTTCCGAATCGGATTTTTTTTAAAGTTCCGAACAAAAGTTATAATTTTCTCCAGCCTGCTTGCCAGCTTACCAACCGTTTCCCGCCAATTTCACCAGCTAGCTTGCTAGCTTCCAGCAGTTAGCCTGCTATCTTGTTTATTTAATAGTATTGTTCCGTAATTGTTTAGGTTTATCTGAAAGTTGTTCCGATTTTATTTTTGAAAGTTACGTATTTTTAGTTGAATTTTTCGTCGATTTTTAGTATTAATATTTTTTTCCAAAAGTTTATGTTTTATCTTTTATTTAGTACCCGCTTTAGGTTTTGCCTCGTTTAGCTTTAAAGTACCATTTTAGTTTTATTTTCTCCTTTTTCGTTAAGTAAACTTTATTTTCGAGTCGATATTTAATTTCGTCTTTTAGTTTTATTGTTATTAATTGTTTCGCTTTAAATTCATGTTTTATTATTTATAATGTGTTGTTTTTATTAATTAATCGCTTTTAGTTTATTGTTTTTATTTTGTGCATTTACCTTTTAAGTAGAATAGATAACCAAACCATTTTATTTTCCACCAAGAACAACTATTCCACTTTGAACAGTGATCAATTCGAGAAGATATCGAGATTAAATCTGAACCCCAACCAAATCTCTAGTATCAAATGGCGCCGCTGCCGGCTCTTCTCGTTAAGATTAACAGTTTTTTTGTGAGAACTTGGATTTTGGGATCCGTTCGCCGTGAACGTTACTTTTTCATAAAAAATTTCAAAAACCCTAAAAAATATAAAATTTTCAAAAATCCTAAAAAGTAAAAAACATAAAAAAAGACAAAAATATTTCTTGTTTGCTTTGTTAGTTCTTTTGCAGGTGCATGCGTACACGATCAACGTCTTATCAAGAGCCCGAGCCTCTCGAAGACTTAGACATGGCCGGTGTACACAACAACAATAACCCACCTCAAAACAATAACAACAATAACAATCCACCTCTCAACAACAATAATAACAACAACAATGAACCTTTACCGGACAATCGCCCTATGATTGAACTGTTACAAGCACATGTGGAGGGCAACAATATTCCAATTGTCATACCCGCAATTGCAGCCAACAACTTTGAGCTCAAATCCGGCTTTATTCAGATGGTCTCAGCTCAACCATTCTTGGGGCGTACCATTGATGATCCACATGACCACATCAAAAGGTTCCTGCAACTCACGAATACGGTCAAATTCAATGGTGTTCCACAAGAGGTAATCCGTTTACAACTCTTTCCTTTCTCCCTAGAGGGACAAGCCCGGCATTGGCTTGTAAAGGAACCGCCACAAAGTATTCTGACGTGGACGGATTTGGAGACCAAGTTCATAAACTACTTTTTCCCACCCTCTCGTACTACCGCTTTGCGGAATGAAATCATTAATTTTGAACAAAAGTACGATGAGTATTTTAGTGAATCTTGGGACCGTTTTAAAGATCTTTTAAGAAAGTGCCCACAACATGGTTTTACCAAAGTGCACCAAATTAATACCTTTTATAATGGTTTAAGCATGAATGACCAAGATTCACTAAACAGTGCCTCGGGTGGTAATATTTTGGTTAAGACTTCTAATGCCGCTTGGGATATTATTGAAAATAAGTCTCGTGTGCAAACCAAGAGTGTTCGGACCAATGCCGCTAGTGCTAGTACTAGTGACAACAACAAGCGACTTGACAAAATTACTACGCTTATTGAATCGCTTGTTACCCACACCGCTAACAATACCAACAGCATCAATGCTAAAAACGCTCAAGTCAGTGCTGTCAGCCAACCATGTGAAATATGCGGGGGGCCTCACTCTTACACCACTTGTACCACCACCCAAGACTACCCTTCTGACAATGTGAATGCAGCATACGGTACCTATCCTCCGGCCGCTTATCAAGCTCGTCCTCAAGGAGACCGCAACTTGCTTAGCTATAGCTCAAACAACTTTCTCTCACCGCCCGGTTTTCCTCCTAACAACCCAAACCAACAACAAAACCTCAATCACCCTCCTCAACAACAACCTCGTGCACCATACCAACCACCTCATAAACAACCATATCCACCTCAAAGAAACAACCAAGTTTACCAACAACCTGCTTATCAACCACCCGCCTACCATGCTCCTCCTCCCAACCAACCCATCGCGTTACACCAAGATGTTGAAACCTACATGAGGACCAATGATGTGATCTTGGAAAATCTCCAGCGGGAAGTGCTCAACTTGAAAGCAGACATGGTGAAACAAGGAAACGATCTGAGAGCTGATATGAGAAACACTTTGGCAAGTCAAACGAATGACTTAAGGAACATGATGGCTAGTTTCTTCCAAGGTAATCAACCCTCTTCTTCGGGTACTCTTTCGAGTAACACCGTTGCGAATCCAAGAGGGGAGATGAAAGCAATCACCACTCGCAGTGGCAAAGGTACCAAGGAACCCGAGCTTCCTATACCTGCACCGGTGATTGTGACTAAGGAAAACGAGTCACCTGCTTCTATCCCCCAACCTTCTACTTCCCCAATTTCTCCACCTCTTACTTCTACCCCTCCTCCACCCAAGGATGTGAGTGATCCTACTATTCCAAAGCCTTACTCTTCTTCCGATATACCTTATCCCTCAAGGTTGAGGAAAGAGAAGTTCAAAAGCAAGGACGATATTCAGGTTTCGAACTTTCTCAAAATGTTTAAACAATTGAATTTCAACATCTCCTTCGTTGAGGCTCTCGCTCATATGCCTAAATACGCGAAAATGTTCAAAGATCTTCTTAGCGACAAGGAGAAGCTTCTTGATATTGCTAACACCCAACTTAATGAGAATTGCTCTACAGTGATTTTAAGGAAATTGCCAACCAAGCTTGGTGATCTGGGTCGCTTCTTATTCCCTTGCAACTTCCTGGGAGTAGAGAAATGCATGGCCCTAGCCGATCTAGGTGCCAGTATTAATTTAATGCCTCTAAGCGTTTGGAAGCAATTATCTCTCCCTGAGCTAGTCCCCACCAAAATGACTTTGGAATTAGCTAACCGTATGGCTGCTTATCCAGTAGGGATAGCCGAAGACGTCTTTGTAGGAGTTGACAAATTCACTTTTCCTGCCGATTTCGTCGTCGTCGACTACGATATGGACCCTCGTGTGCCATTAATCGTTGGACGCCCATTCTTGAGCACCGGTCGCACTCTCATCGATGTTGAAGCGGGTGAGCTTATCATGAGAGTGGGTGACGATAAAATCGTCTTCAACATGGGAAAGCTTTCTAAACAGCCTTATTCATATGAGAGTGTTAATTGTATTGACGTTCTTGATGAGGCTTGTGAAGAACACTTCAAAGATGCTTGTAAAAGTATTCCTACCTCTCCTCCCAATGTTGAGACCATTTTCTCTATTGATCATCACTATCTCTATTTGGAGAAAGTGATTTCCTTTGGAAAGATTTGGAAGCTACCATGGGAGATGTGAACTTAGAACATGACGATTCTCCCACCGATTGGGATGAAGACATTCGTCTCATTGAGAACCTTCTCAAAGAGGACCTTATTTCTCCACCATCTCCCACGGCTATTGCTATTGATGAACCGAATTTGAATACGCCTCCCATCGAAAATCCTCCGGATTTAGAACTTAAGGAGTTGTCGCCCCATCTCGAGTACGTGTTCCTTGAAGAAAAGAAGAAGTCGCCCGTCATCATTGCTAAGGACTTGAAAGAAGAAGAGAAATCTCGCCTCATCGCCGTGCTTAAAGATGATAAGAAGGCAATTGCTTGGAAAATTTCCGATATCCGCGGAATTGATCCAAACTTTTGTACTCACAAGATTCTCATGGAAGATGAATTTAAACCCGCAATCCAGAGTCAAAGAAGGGTTAATCCTCGCATTCACGACGTCATCAAACAAGAGGTTATCAAACTTCTTGATGCCAGCTTGATTTACCCTATTTCAGATTCGCCATGGGTAAGTCCCGTCCATTGTGTGCCCAAGAAGGGCGGAATAACCGTTGTTCCCAATGAACACAACGAGTTGATTCCTACTCGTCTCGTTACTGGGTGGAGAGTTTATATCGATTATCGCAAGCTCAATGATGCCACGAGAAAAGATCACTTTCCTCTTCCTTTCATGGATCAAATGCTCGAGCGTCTTGCGGGTAATGACTATTACTGCTTTTTAGACGGTTTCTCCAGGTATTTTCAAATTCCCATCGATCCCAAAGACCAAGAAAAGACCACATTCACTTGCCCCTACGGAACATTTGCTTACAAATGCATGCCTTTTGGTTTATGCAATGCTCCTGGGACGTTCCAAAGGTGTATGATGGCTATCTTCCATGACATGGTTGAAGAAACTATGGAAGTCTTCATGGATGATTTCTCGGTTTATGGCGATTCTTTCTCTGCTTGCCTTGCCAATTTAGAACGTATGCTTAAGCGGTGTGAAGACACTCGCCTTGTTCTTAATTGGGAAAAATGTCATTTCATGGTAAAAGAGGGCATCGTGCTAGGACACAAGATCTCCAAAGCCGGTATTGAAGTGGACCGTGCTAAAGTTGATGTTATTTCTAAGTTGCCTCCACCTTCAACCGTGAAAGGTGTGAGAAGTTTCCTCAGTCATGCGGGCTTCTACCGTCGTTTCATCAAAGATTTTTCTAAAATCGCTCGCCCGATGACCCACCTCTTGGAAAAAGATACTCCTTTTATATTTTCCAAAGAGTGTCTTGAAGCCTTCAACTTGCATAAGGATAAGCTAACTAAGGCACCGGTCTTGGTTACCCCTAATTGGGAGCTTCCCTTTGAGTTGATGTGCGATGCTAGCGATTTTTCTATTGGAGCGGTTTTGGGCCAAAGAGTGAACAAACACTTCCAACCGATCCATTACGCTAGCAAGACAATGACGGGGGCTCAATTGCATTACACGACAACCGAAAAAGAGCTTTTAGCTGTTGTCTATGCTTTTGAAAAATTCCGCCCCTATCTTGTCCTTTCCACCACAATCGTGTATACCGATCATTCCGCATTGAAGTACTTGTTAACTAAACAAGATTCCAAACCAAGACTTCTTCGCTGGGTTTTGATACTTCAAGAATTTAAAATTGAAATTCGTGATAAGAAGGGAGCTGAAAACCTAGCCGCGGATCATCTCAGCAGACTTGAGGATCCTTATCAAGGGGATCATCTGAACAAAGAGATCAATGACTCTTTTCCCCTGGAGACCTTAATGTCTATCAACTCGACTTCTGATGAAACCCCGTGGTTTGCGGACATTGCAAACTACTTGGCGGGTGGAATTCTCGTTGACGGGTTAACATCCCAACAAAAGAAGAAGTTATTCAAAGACATTAAGACTTACTTTTGGGATGACCCGTATCTCTTCAAACAATGCGTTGATTTGATTATTCGTCGATGTGTTGATGGACCGGCCGCTTTATACATTCTCGAAGCTTGCCACAAAGGACCCACCGGTGGTCAGTTTGGTCCCAACTACACCGCCAAAAAATGTTTGACTCGGGATTTTATTGGCCCACCATTTATCGTGATGCTCACGAGATGGTTAAACATTGTGATTCTTGCCAAAAACAAGGCAAGATCACACATAAAGACGAGATGCCTCAGAATTTCATACAAGAATGTGAAATCTTTGATGTTTAGGGTATCGACTTTATGAGGCCATTCCCTTCATCTAAAGGAAACAAATACATCCTTGTAGCCGTTGACTACGTTTCAAAATGGGTTGAAGCCAAAGCTTTACCTACTAATGACGCAAGGGTGGTTTGTAACTTTTTGAAGTCGCTATTCGCTAGACTCGGTGTGCCTCGTGCCATTATTATTGATTGCGGCACTCATTTTTGCAATGACCAATTCGCAAGAGTCATGGCTAAGTATGGTGTAAATCATCGTCTTTCCACCGCCTACCACCCACAAACTAATGGCCAGGCTGAAATCTCTAACCGAGGATTAAAGCGAATTCTTGAAAGAACCATGGGAGAGCATCGTGCCTCATGGGCTGATAAACTTGATGATGCTCTGTAGGCTTTCTGTACCGCATACAAGAGTCCGATTGGTTGTACACCATATCGTCTCGTGTATGGGAAAGCATGCCACCTCCCCATTGAGTTGGAGCACAAGGCTTACTGGGCCTTGAAGTGGGCTAATTTTGATATCAACAAAGCCGGTGACCTACGCAAGATCCAACTCAATGAGCTTAATGAACTCCGTAATGAGGCTTATGAAAATTCTTTTATCTATAAGGAAAAGACTAAGCTCATTCACGACTCTAAGATTAAAAACCGAGAGTTCCAAGTTGGAGACAAAGTTTTACTCTTTAACTCTCGGTTGAAAATCTTTTCGGGCAAGTTGAAATCTCGTTGGTCCGGCCCATTCACCATTGCCCAAATTTTTCCATATGGTGCTCTCGAGCTCGCTCAACCTAATGGACCTAGTTTTAAGGTGAATGGCCAACGAGTGGAGTTGTACTTTGGTGAGGACATCTCTCAAGAGATGATTCCATCCCTCACCACGTTTCCCATGAACTAATTTTGGGTCGAGTCGGGCTCGTGACTCGGTTATCAAAAACAAGTGCTCCTCGGGAGGCAACCCGAGTATCTATCCTTTTTTGTTTTAACCTCCTAAGTGTAGGGGGGGCCTCTTTAGGTTATTTGTGTTTGTGTGGTGATGTGATTACAGGGATAAGTGCACTTTCGGAACCTTTGAAGAACCGTGCTCCCGTGTTATCCGAAATCCGGTTCAATCTCTCAACTATCGTGATTCAATTTTCTTCATACTCACATTTGAAATTAATCACGTTAGTCGTCTCTTCCTTAACTTGATTTAACCAACGTGCACAATGTCATAAGTGTAGGGGAGACTTTTCCCACATGCTTAAACATTGAGGACAATGTTTATCTTAAGTGTAGGGGGGACTTCTATCGAAGTTTTAAGTGGACTTTTCCATGAAAATGCCTTCATTTAACCGGAAAATCATCTTTTTCAACATTTTTCAAATTTTTTATTAACTTTGGCCATTTAGTCGTAATTTTTAAATTTCTATCGTTGCTTTCACATGTATATTTCCCGCAATAAAGTCAAAAATATTAATAAAGTGGTGTAGCTAGTTTTGAAGTCTTTGACATATTAGGCCCGTTGCGATTATTTTTACTCAACCCGAATAGACTTATCCAAGTTTATTCTAGCTAGTATCCTTAACCATGTATACCTTAATTGGTTTATTAGGCTAAGTATCCACGAGTCTCATTACTTGAGATTTTAAATTGTGGAGGACGAGAAATGATAGAGTCAATTATAAGTCGGTATTCTTGCACAAGCTCACTTGGTGTATTTATTTGCCTATTCTCCCATCACTTGCTAATAATTTATCTGCAATAAGTAAGGTCGTACAATTTGAAAAGTTACTTAGCTTCTAGCCCAAGATCGTTTAAAAGTTGTTAGGTAATGATAAGAGTTCATAGCCAAGGCATAACTTATGAAGCGGGGCGCGAAGATTGGCGAGTCCGAAAAGGCCCTAACAAGGCATGAGCATTCAATCTTATTGCTAAAGATCCAAGGTGATGTGAAAAGAATTATTTCCAAAATCAATATGAAGGATCAAGACTCACGACGAAAAGCAATCAACTCCCATAAAGATGATGGTGAAGTCTATCCGAAAAGACCCTAAAAAGGTATAAGGATAAATAGATCCAAGTCCGAAAAGGAGGCGGATCGTTGTATCTCAAAATCCCAATTAGCGATTGAAGAAATAATCATGAAGTCGTGGTCAACAAAGTTGGAGTACCCCTCAAAAGTCTCCAAGTGAAGAAACTCTATTAACGATGAGAAGACCATTATCTCAAGCACGTCTCTCAAGATATGAAGTATGAAGTACATGCCAAATATCGGCCCGAGAAAGGTCTCAAATCGTGAACCGAGTTATGCCAAGATATGAACTTTTTGATATCCCGAGAAGCAGTTTTAAGAGATTTTGTCCTTTAGCTAACTATTGATCAAATCGTCCTACTTTGCTTTCAGCCTAAATAAACTATCGAAATAAGTCCAAAAATGCATCTTCATGATCATTCTAAGACAAAAATAAAATATAAGAGATACACCTAGGAATAAGGGAGTTTAAGCATATTAAGCCATGTGTGTAAGTGTTTGATTTACTAACTTATAATAACAATGATCTCGTTTTTAAGCTTAGTTTGGGGAACGTGAAACTTGAGGGTGATAAATCTTCGCAGCACCAAAGCCCTAATGTAAGTCCTTGATCTCTTTGCAAGTTATTTCCATGTAGCTATTTTCAAGTGAAAATGGTTTTCTATCCTTTTTTTTACTTTAAAGTTTTAATTTCTCATAGTTCTTTAAGTTTTGTTTTAGTAGTATGTTAATAAGGCCAAGGTTGATTGATTATGAGAAAAGTGTAAATTTGCTTTATCACTAAGCATTACATGAGGGCATGGCAATGGTTAAGTGTAGGAGATTTGATAGGTGTGTAAACACCCATCCTTTTACCACTTAATTCTGGCTAAAACGAGACCAAAACGCGTATGGATAATGGAGAAAACATGGGATTGCACGGGATTTATCGTAGAAAAAGACTCAAGACGGAGTCTATTGTCCAAGAGATGCAAAAGATTTGAAGTCACTGGGCCTTTTTGAAGATTTATCGAAGAGAAGGACCAAAGATGGAAGATTTACATATGTCGAAGAAACTCAAGTCTATTAAACGAAGAAATTAAAAGACGAGTTGAATTTAATCGTCGACAAATCCCGAATTAGAATAAAAAACGTCAACTTTCCTGAAAAGACGAGAAGACAAGAAGAAAGGGAGAAAGCCCACTCACCAACCAAATGGAAGACCTATATAAAGAGATCCCTTCACACATTTTAGCCAGTTTTTAGTTTTCCTCTTTTCTTCTCTTTTGTTCGTAGGTATCACCAACACCATTAGGGTGTTTGGTGATTTTGATCCTTGTTTTCACAAATCTTGTAGTTTTAATCTTTTCCTTTGATTGTTTAAACCTTAATCATCAATATAATCTTTCCATTTCATCTTGTTCATCTTGTTCTTTGATTCAAAGTTTTAAAATTCTTATTTAGTTGATTTTGATCTTCAAAAGTAAGTGGGTTTTATGTTTTTATTGATGGGATTTGATGTTTATGGTTAGTAGATGATTCGTGGTTAGTTTTGTTTAAGTTTTGGTTAAAAACTTGGTTGATTGTTGGTAAAATCGTGTTCCTCTGTTTTTTTTCTGTTACCTACTATTCTTTGTTTCCCCAGGTTCCGAACCAGGTTTTTAGTTCCGATCCAGATTAATTTAAAAAGTTTCGAATCTAATTTCTTGCCAAAAAGTTCCGAACCAGATTCAAAAGTTCCGAACCAGTGTTTTTTTTAGAAGTTCCGAACCAACCATTTTTAGAAGTTCCGAACCAGAATTCTTGAAAAAGTTCCGAACCATTTTATTTTAAAAGTTCCGAACCGGTTTATTTTAAAAGTTCCAAACCGAATTTACTCAAAAGTTCCGAACCAGAATTGCAAAAGTTATGATCCAGATGTTGCTTAAAGTTCTGAACCAGAATTGAAAGTTCCGATCCAGATGTTGCTTAAAATTCCGAACCAAATGTTTCAAACGTTCCGAATCGGATTTTTTTTAAAGTTCCGAACAAAAGTTATAATTTTCTCCAGCCTGCTTGCCAGCTTACCAACCATTTCCCGCCAATTTCACCAGCTAGCTTGCTAGCTTCCAGCAGCTAGCCTGCTAGCTTGTTTATTTAATAGTATTGTTCCGTAATTGTTTAGTTTTATCTGAAAGTTGTTCCGATTTTATTTTTGAAAGTTACGTATTTTTAGTTGAATTTTTCGTCGATTTTAATATTAATATTTTTTTCCAAAAGTTTAAGTTTTATCTTTTATTTAGTACCCGCTTTAGGTTTTGCCTCGTTTAGCTTTAAAGTACCATTTTAGTTTTATTTTCTCCTTTTTCGTTAAGTAAACTTTATTTTCGAGTCGATATTTAATTTCGTCTTTTAGTTTTATTGTTATTAATTGTTTCGCTTTAAATTCACGTTTTATTATTTATAATGTGTTGTTTTTATTAAATAATCGCTTTTAGTTTATTGTTTTTATTTTGTACATTTACCTTTTAAGTAGAATAGATAACCAAACCATTTTATTTTCCACCAAGAACAACTATTCCACTTTGAACAGTGATCAATTCGAGAAGATACCGAGATTAAATCTGAACCCCAACCAAATCTCTAGTATCAATATGGTATTTTTATGACATTTTATGCATTTAAAGCCCGAAAAGAACGATGAGATCATGTATAAATGTCATCTCATCACTCCCCCATACTAAACCATTTCCTTGCCCTCACGCAATGCTAGAATAAAGTATCTAAGCATCTCCAAAGTTCAATTTTATTAATCTTTATTGAAAGGTAAAACTTGCTACAATACTATGAAGATATGTTAAAGACATTATGTATGATTTTCATCAAAAAAGTGACTTTTAGGGTCAATGAATAGAAACAAGTGAATGTCTCATAGAGTAAAGTTCGTCATCCTTGATTGTCAAACATGACATGCTAAGTGAAAAAACGATATCATTTTTGGTACAAGTCACAATGCTAACACTACTCATACGTCCAAATTGTGTAATACTTTTTCTCCCCGCAATCCTAGCTATTAAGAAAGAAAAAGGTCTCTATAATTTTTTAACTATTTTTCATGGATCACAAGTGATTCATATTGACTTATTTGAGTATTTATTAGTCAGAAAATAAAGTAGCACGATTTAATCGATAGTTAGCTAAAGGACAAAATCTTTTAAAACGGCTTCTCGTGTGTCTCCTTAAGTTCATATCTTGGCATAACTTGTTTCACAATTTGAGACCTTTCTCGGACCGATATTTGGCATGTACTTCATACTTCAAATCTTCGGAAGACGTTCTTGAAATTATTGTCTTCTCTTCATTTTTTGAAATTTCTTCACTTGACGTTTTTGAGAGATTTTTCATACTTGGACCACGACTTCATCATTTTTCTTCAATCTTTTTTGGATTTTGATATACAACGATCCGCCTCCTATTAAGACTTGGATATATTTATCCTCATACATTGTAAGGGTCTTTTTTTATAGACATTCTCCATGATCTTTAGGGGAGTAATTGATTTTCGTCGTGTGTCTCGATCCTTCATATTGATTTTGGAATAATGATACTTCATATCATCTTGAATATAGCTCCTCGTGCCTTGTTAGGTCCTTTTTGGATCTTCACCAATCTTTGCGTCCTGCTTCAATATGTTATGCCTTGGCTATGAACTCTATTCAACCCCGAGCAACTTTAAAACGATCTTGGGCTAGAAGCTAAGTAACCTTTCAAATCGTACGACCTTACTTATTGCAATTTATTTTATTCCTAGTGTATTGATCTTATGGAAGAAAAAGCCACAGTTAAAAACATATGAGTTTTTGAAAGAACATTTTCATATTCTACGTTTAGCATGATCACTTGTCTAACTCTATCACTTCTAGTTCTTTACTATTTAAAGACCTCTAATTAAAGAGACTCGTGAATACTTTGCTATGCAAGTCAAAACTAAGCCAAATTTGGATTAGCTTCATTAAGACTATATCATATCGATGTTTTGGGTTTTCAAGTCACCTATAGGATCTTGCACTTTCTTAGACTTTTTCAAGTTTATAGAATGCATTTTAAAGTTCCCTTGATAAGTGACTTTCTAGGATCAATTATAGGAACTTGCGAAAAGTTCTTTTTCTAAACCCGTATGAGCTAAGACTTTCGCGTTTTAAAGTTCCCTATATAAAAGTCTAGCAAAACTTGATTCAAGTGGGTTAAGGAATGCAAAGGGCTCCAAATGCCCATCAAGTCAAAAATTAACTCTTATTCTACCCATCAGAAAATATACATTCGTGTCTTAAAACACTTATGAAAACGAAGAAAATTTTTAAAATTTGGCCATTTTTAGCCTTATTAGTAACAAAACAAAACAAAACGTTGAAAGTTGGAAAATGTGAGGGCGTAGAAAGGCAAGTCCCTATTCACCCTCCATACTAAAATCAAACATTGTCCTCAATGTTTCGAGTCTAAAGATGGAGCACCCCCATACTAGAGACGAAGAGTCGAATGCTTAGGATCTAGCATGGAAAGGGTGATCAATAATATATCTAAAGCCATTTATGAATTATGCTAAAAGATAATTGTTAGAACAATAAAGGATATGTCATGGATTCGTGAAAAGCTCTTCAAGCAAACGATCAAGGCTCACGTAAACGAACAAGAGATTCTTCAATCGTGGCGATGATGATGATCTAGATAACACATTCACAAACAACCACGAGACACGAGTTGGAAGGGCACAAATCCTCTCTCATTAACTACATTAGAAAGCAATAAAATGTACAATGGATAAGCATGGGATCTCCCTCACGAGGCACCTCGTTTTTTATTACTGAATCATGAGCTTGACTCGATCCCCTCAATGCTAATTATCATTGGGGAAGGTGACTTGGTCGAGGTCGTCTAATGAAGGGACTTCCCCACCGAAGTAGTGCTTAAGCCTATGTCCATTCACTTTGAAGTTAGGACCATCATTTTGAGCTAGCTCAATGGTCCCATAAGGAAACACTTGTGTTATGGTGAACAGACCCGACCAACGAGATTTCAATTTCCCGGAAAATATCTTCAAATGAGAGTTAAAAAGTAACACTTGATCACCAACGTTAAAAACCCGGTTTTTAATCTTTGAATCATGAAACTTTTTAGTCTTTTCCTTAAAAATCAATGAATTTTCATAAATATTATCTCTTAGTTCATCCAATTCATTAAGTTGTATTTTCTGGTGATCTCCCGCGGTCTTCAAGTCATAATTGGCATGCTTTAGGGCCCAATATGCCTTATGCTCTAATTCAATTGGCAAATGACAATTCTTTCCATAAACCAACTTGTAAGGAGTACAACCGCTATGTGTCTTATAAACGGTCCGAAAGGCCCATAAAGCGTCATCGAGTTTGTCGGACCATGAAGCACAGTTTTCTCCAATCGACCTTTCCAAAATCCTCTTCAAAGCTCGGTTTGAAACCTCGACTTGCCCACTCGTTTGCGGGTGATAAGCCGTAGAAAGACGATGTGTAACTCCATATTTCTTTAGAACCTTTTCAAATTGGTCATTACAAAAATAGGTTCCACGGTCGCTTATAATAGCACGAGGGGTTCCAAACTGAGAGAATAGTTGCTTCAAAAACTTCACTACCACACGAGCATCATTTGTAGGTAAAGCCTTAGCTTCCACCCACTTTGATAGGTAGTTGACGGCGACGAGGATATATTTGTTTCCATGAGACGATGGGAACGGCCCCATAAAGTCAATGCCCCAAATGTCGAAAATCTCACACACTTGAATTATGTTTTGCGGCATTTCATCCTTTTGCGACGATTTTCCTTGGCGTTCGCAAGAATCACACGACTTCAAAAGTGCGTGTGCATCACGATAGATCGTAGGCCAAAATAAGCCGCCATCGAACACTTTCTTAGCTGTAATATTAGCACCGTGGTGACCACCCGTGGGTCCCTTGTGACAAGCTCTAAGGATGTTAAAAGCTTCGGTACCAAAGACACAACGTCAAACGAGTTGATCCGCACAAACCCGAAAGAGATAAGGGTCGTCCCAAAAATAGAACTTGACGTCACGAAAGAATTTTCTCTTTTGTTGTGTTGTCATACCCTTGATTATGAAGTTCCCCGCATGGTAATTTGCAATGTCGGAAAACCATGGGGTATTGTCTTTAGAATTCACTACACCGAGAGTCTCGAGAGGAAATGTTTCGGTAATTTCCTTGTTCTCGAAAACATCTTTGTGAGGATCTTCTAGAAGAGAGAGATTATCGGCCGCTAGATTCTCGGCTCCTTTTTTGTCAAGCACGGTGACATCAAATTCTTGGGCGAGGAGCATCCAACGAAGCAATCTCGGCTTAACATCTTCCTTAGCTAAGAGGTACTTGATAGCCGAATGGTCCGTATACACGATGATTTTAGTCAAGACGAGATAAGGTCGGAATTTCTCAAAAGCATAAACCACGGCAAGGAATTCCTTTTTCGTTGTGGTGTACTTAAGTTGAGCCTCGGTCATCGTCTTGCTAGCATAATGGACAGGACAGAAGTGCTTTTCATAACGTTGCCCTAAGACGGCCCCTATTGCATAATCACTTGCATCGCACATGATTTCAAAGGGTAATTCCCAATTAGAAGCAACAAGAATGGGAGCTTCGGTAAGTTTCATCTTAAGAGTTTCGAAAGCTCTAACACAATCCTCATTGAAGTTAAAAGGAGCATCCTTCTCGAGAAGGTGTGTCATTGGTCTAGAGATTTTCGAAGAGTCTTTGATGAAACGACGATAAAAGTCCGTCTGGCCTAGGAAACTCCTAACTCCTTTGACATTTTTGGGGTGAGGTAACTTGGCGATGACATCTATCTTAGCTTTATTGACCTCAATCCCCGCTTTTGAGACCTTGTGCCCTAAGACGATTCCTTATTTACACATAAAATGACATTTTTCCCAATTAAGCACAAGGTTGGTTTCTTCACAACGTTTTAAGATTTTCTCGAGATTAGATAAACACGACGTGAACGAATCACCAAACGCCAAAAAGTCATCCATGAATACTTCCATCGACTTCTAGATCATATCATGAAAAATAGCCATCATACACCGTTGAAACGTACCCGGTGCATTGCAAAGTCTGAAAGGCATTCTACGATAAGCAAACGTTCCATAAGGACACGTAAACGTAGTTTTCTCTTGATCACGAGGGTCGATAGGGATTTGAATGTAACCAGAAAAACCACCTAAAAAGCAATAGAATTCATTTCCCGCGAGTCGCTCCAACATTTGATCCATGAAGGGCAAGGGAAACTGGTATTTACGAGTGGCGTCATTTAACTTTCGGTAGTCAATACACACCCTCCAACCGGTCACAACACGAGTGGGAATTAACTCGTTGTTTTCATTGGGCACAATGGTCATTCCTCCCTTCTTAGGGACACAATGGATTGGGCTCACCCATGGGCTATCAGAGATAGGATAAATCATTCCCGCGTCAAGAAGTTTTAAGACTTCCTTTTTGATGACATCGTAAATTTTGGGGTTTACCCTTCTTTGACTTTGAATTGCGGGTTTGTGGTCCTCCTCCATTAATATCTTGTGAGTACAAAATTTTGGGTCAATACCCTTAATGTCGGAAATTTTCCACGCAATTGCCCCTTTATGAGCTTTAAGAAATTTCAATAGTGCGGTTTTTTCATCATTAGCAAGATCTTTTGCAATAATAACCGGCACCTTG
Source organism: Glebionis coronaria (assembly GCA_025667525.1). Lineage (NCBI taxonomy): Eukaryota > Viridiplantae > Streptophyta > Magnoliopsida > Asterales > Asteraceae > Glebionis > Glebionis coronaria. Next base: position 1,231,315 of record JANFOE010000109.1, read on the forward strand.
TCATCACCTTCCAAGAATGCGTATTCAAGGTGAGATGGAAGATCTTTCAATTTAAGGATTGGCGGTTCCTCGATTGAAGATTTTTGTTCAACACTCATAACTTCCATCGGCGAAAGAAATGGTGTAATAAGAGTATCATTACCAATAATCACCTCATCTTCATTGTTGATGTCATTTGAAGTAAAATCGCCTCCTTGGAATGGAGTGATATTTGGTGTAGAATTAGCAAGAAACGGATCCAAAATAGTGGGATTGCCACTTGACGAACTATCGGAAAAACCTAACACTTCCTGTGAAAACTCATCGCAAACCACATCGACTAAGTCAATGTGATTGATGGTAGCGATTGCATAAACATGAGAAGGTGTCGAGTTTTGAGTAGCGTTTATAACAAGTTCCTATTGGTTGAATCTCAAAGTAATAGTTCTTGCATGAACGTCGATAAGCGATCTCGAGGTGTCTAAAAATGGACGACCTAAAATTAGAGGAACTTGAGGATCCGCGGGGATGTCAACTACTATAAAATCAACGGGATAGTATAATTTCCCCACATTCACAAAAACATCCTCGGCTACTCCACATGCTAAAATCGTAGAATGATCGGCCATCTCGATAGACATGTTCGCAGGAGTAAGAGCCGGAAGCGAAAGCGATTTCCAAATGGAAAATGGCATCAAATTAATGCTCGCACCAAGATCGGCCAAGGCGAGGCATTCTTTCATATCTTGTATATCACAAGGAATTAGAAACTTCCCGGGGTCACCAAATTTTTCCGGTATTCGATTAAGATAAACCGAATAACAATCAGATAGCTTTGAAAGCTTCTCCTTATCGTTCATCATACCTTTAAAAGTGGAAGCGAAACGAGTCATGCATAACAACACGTCGGCTAAACTCACATTAAAATGAACTTGTTGAAACATTTTTATAAAAAGCTCGATTTGTTGTTTGTTACGTTCTTGCATTTTCTCTTTGTTTCGTCTCGATGGGTAAGGTAAGGGTGGTGTGGGTTGGGGCATAAGCAACGGCCTTGGAATCTCGGGTTCCACAATTGGTATTGGTTCAACCGTAGGTGTGATATGAGCGGTACTTAGTGGGCTTGTAATATGCTCCTTTTCGACCATCACCTCGGGCTCTTTCTTGATTTCCTTCTACGTAGAAGTACTAGGACGAGAGATTGGTTCCTTGAAAGTTTTACTACTATGAGTAGTAATAACCTTCATTTCTCCCTTCGGGTTTGTAATGGTATCACTAGGAAGACCACCCGAGGAAGAGGGTTCACACATGATTGCTTCAAACATTTTAGCCATTCGATCTTCAAATTTTGATTGCCTTATATCCACTTTTAACAACTCTTGCTTAATCTCATGTTGACCTTGTTCCATCTTTTGTTGATTTTGTTTAAGACGTTGAACGTTTCCTTCCATTTTATTAGCATGATTTTTTAATTCATTAGCAAGTTCGTTTTTAAGCTCGTTTTTCAACTCGGATCTTAAGCTAATCATCTCACGTTGCATGTTGTCAAACTTAGCATCGTTTGCTTTTGCATAAACCAAAAATTCTCCATTAAGATTTTTACTGTGATCATTTTGAAAACCTTGTGTAGTGCTTAGAAAATCTTGGTTTTGGTTTTGATTTTGAACTTGCCCATTCCCACTTTGGTAATTACCCTTGTTGTAGTTACGTGAATTGCCTTGATAACCACCATTTTGATTGTTGTTTCGATAGTTGTTAGCATTTTGATTTTGGGGAGCTTGATTTGGGCGGGAACCTTGGCCGTTTTGGTTGTAAGTTCCCGTTGCTATGTAAGCACTCGAAGTGTTACCACCGACGGTAACGCACTCGGAAAAATCATGAGCTCCACCAAAAGATAAATAACTCTTTTCAACAGCTTTAACCGATGCGGAATTCAAAGCATCTTGTGCTTTCCAATGGGTCATAAGCGTCAAAAATCCATTGAAAAACCGATTTTCCTCATTTGATTCATCATGTAAGGCATTCATGTTACGAGACGATGATGATGACGATGAACCCATATTGGCAACAGTCGGTGTGTTACGAGGGTTATAAACCTTAGATCTATTCTCGATAATATTTAAAGCCTCATCGGTCGTTTTGCACAAAAAATTACCACTCGGGGCGGCATTCAAATAATCTCGTTCATGATCGTTAAGCCCATTATAAAAAGTATTAATTTGATGCAATTCCGAAAAGTCATGGTGTGGACTAATGTATGTTTTTTATTAATTCGTTTTGTCTCGATATCGTGTCGAATTGATTTCTAATTTTATCGTTTCGAATTTATTTGTTTTTGGTTAATAAGCGGATATTTGGTATCTATTCTAATTTGCAGTAAAAAAATTAAAATCCTATTCTACTATTATACTAGTACATAATACGTAAAATGCATTGGGCCTAATTAAAACTAAATGAGCTAAACTCAAACAAGTAATACAAATTTAATTAAAAGCTAAAAAACAGATGGCAAGCCAACAACGGAAGTATAAATGATCTACAATCCAAAAGCTCAAAAGAAATTAACAGATCCAACCACTTTGTAACTACTAAAAGGAAAATTGTTTAAAAAAACAACAAGTTAACAAGGATCTGGAAAAATGAGTACTATTATTCGATTGTTGAAAGCTCCCTTTTCTACTAGTACTGTTTTTTAACAAAGTGCAATGTAGACACAAATGTAACTGCTTATTAAAACAATAACGAGACTCTATACTTGTAAGAAAACACAAATGTAACTGCTTATTACTCAACGAGTACAAATTCCAAACAGACCCAACAAGAAGCTGGTCTATTAATAGGCTAATCTTTAGACGAGATTTATGACAATCTGATTAATCGAAATATTATCGCCCAACAAGCAAAAACTGAACATTTAACAAGTAATAACAACAGCTTTCACTAACAATTAATCAAATCAAACTGTTCACTTAAAAATTGCAGAAAATGAAACTGAGATGTCTCTCAAGGCCTCCGCTGAATGTGAAAAGCTGCTAGCTGAACGAAACTGAGCTGATTACCGAAACTATGATATGACCGAGTTGAACCGAGACTATAATTGTACCGAGCTCGATGATTAACTTGTACCGAAATCACCTCAACACTAACTTTTAATAAACCAAAACTTAAATCTATCTGCTACTCAAATCTAACCAAAAACTACATCTGCCCAAATCACATTAACCTGCTGCGATCTGAACCACCGAATCCCACAGCATACCGAATCACAAAACATCAACCGAAAGCTATAAAATCTTCTATCCAAAACTAAAGCCGAATCAAAACTACACCATTACTGATTTTGAACTATAGCAAACTAAACTCAACCAAACGAGACTAAGGTATTGAACTTTATTCTAAACTAACTGAAACTAATATCGAATATAAACCAAACAATTCTCGAACCGAACCACTTGCCAATACCTCTCGAACAGAAAATGGACCGTATGAATAAATCGAAACCAAATCATCTAACTAACTCAACCAAACGAAACTAATGCTGAATTTAAACCGAACTTGCGACTAATGAAATCAAACCTTGAACACTCGTAGCTTTAACTAAAATCTATCTGATTTAAACGGATACTCCAAAATTAATAAGCTATAATCAGCTTATGAATTAGCTACAAAACCATATGCTGAACTGACTGAGACTAAGCTACACCGAACTAAAAACTGACCATCGTCAACCTCTCGAAAACTAATGTATCAACCAAAACATAAAAGTCTACCTGCTCTGAATTATACCGAAATCTGACAAACATAAGAATGAATCGAAATCGAAATCCTCAATGGTACTGATTAACGAATCACGAATACATTAAATCTGAATCGAAACCATCTTTTCTGAAATAACAAATCTGCGAAGCGAATCTATGTTGAACCGAAACTACTGGAATGAAAGACACTAATTTGTTGTTTTATGTAAACCTAAATCTACCTGAAAGAAATAAAAGGATCGAAAAAATCAAACCTACTCTACTAAAAAGAAAGAGAAAAAAAAATGAAGATGCGTATATTTTAAGCTGCCTCCCAGATCCGATCTTCACCTTTTTCTCTTGGGCTTGTGGGGCTCGCGCTGAATTTAAGCCTTGTTGGGCTGGGCTTTAGTTGTTCTTTCTTAAAAATCAGATTCGGGCTGTGGCTTTTAATAACAGGCCCATCAGCTTTTAAATGGCTAAGTGACTTATTATTGGGTCGGTCCAACCCATTTAAGTAATGTCGGGTCGGCCCAATAAAAGATAAAGGCACCGTCAAACTCGAACTTTGTCATCTTTTTATAATTCGGCTCAGGTTTTGACTTTGACTTGTTGAAAATCTTCAAACTTTGTCGATTTGATTCCATTCGATTTTGATAGATATAATTCCGGCTTCGGTCTTGTGCATTTCTTCATTTCTCGTGTCCGTTTTGGCTCTTTGGCTTCATTTCTTGTGATTTTCTTGATACCCGTACCTGCACACGCACAAACGATAAAACAAGCATATATATGGCATTTATGATGATTATTTGACCATTTTTAGCACGATTTACGAGGAAATATGATGTGTAATTAGAGTCACATCACACCCCCTACTAAACGATTACCTTGTCCTCACGCAATGCTAGAATAAGGTATAAAGCAACTCCGTTTTTCATTTATTAAAAGCATTTATTCATTTTATTAATATTTAATTGTGTAAATGACATAATATATCTCTTTCATTATTCAAAAATAACTTTTAGGATCATAAAACTTGAATAGGTTCATCGTTCTCGACTTTTCACTCTGTCCATGCCAAGCTCAAAAACAAGATCATTGTTAACAACAAGTTCTCATGTTAAGACCACTTCTATAAGACATTTGTGTAGAACTCCTTCTCCATTATTCCTAAGTTGTATCTCTAGATTTTAAGGATTGTCATTTGACTTATTTTATAATTATTAGTCCAAAAATGAAGGCAAAACGGTGTAAACTCGACACTTAGAACCTAACCTCGTCCCCAAAAACCGTTGTCACTAAAGAAAGCCCACATCAATGATAACTTAACACGATTTAGGGAATAAATTCCCGGATTTGAAATTTGGCCAATAGTACTACATATTATTTATTCCTCCAAAGTCATTTTGACTTTATATGGAGTTAGCAAATTTACTTCATACACCCTAAGGCTCTTTAAGATGTAAAGGTGCTCCTTATCTATGATCCACACCCGAAGGATCCTTGAACCATAAACAAGGGAATTGACATTCATCATCACTCCACACCCTAAGGCTCCTTCAAATAATGATGAAGTAATTTTTATTAAACACTTACCATGCCATACACCCTAAGGCTCTAATGACAAGGCTCGTGCTACATGTCCCACACCCGAAGGCTCCTTAAGATCATGTTTTAATATTATTCTTCTTTATTTATGATATATATAGTAGGCCAAATTCCGTAATCCCATGGTCTGAATACCTCCTACTTAGTGGTTATGAGCCACCTTAGTCGGAAGTCCACGATGCTGTCACCCCCAATGTGTTCTCGCTTTAATTACAAGGGAATAAAAGAGTTGGTTAAGAACTAAAATATCGAACCTAAACCGCAAAAATCCTCATTTATTAAGCAATTAAATATACAAGCGGGGAGAAAGAGCCACAAAAACTCATATAAGGAAGAATTAACCTTTAAACTTATTATCAACTCTATCATCTCTCGTTCTCCACAATTTTAAAATCTCAAATAATGAGACTCGTGGATGCTTAGCCTAATAAACCAATTAAGGTCTACATGGTCAAGGAATGAGCTAAGGTAAACCGGTCGAGTCAAAAACTATTCTTATTTTCACCAACGGAACGCTTACATTCGTGTCAAAAACATTTATTAAAATATGAAAAAAAATAATTAAAATTTATGCAATTTTAAGCACATTTTTGAAAAACGGAGTACGTGAAGACAACAAAAAAAAGGAAAAGCACATCGATAGATACCCCCCATACTAAAACCAAACATTGTCCTCAATGTTTCAAGTTGAAGGGTATAAGACCCCCTACTAGAGACGAAGAGTCGAATGCAAAATTCTAGGATGAAAAGGGTATGAGGAAAATAATTAAAAGCCGTTTATTAATTATGCCAATAAAAATAAGCGTTAGTAAAGGATATAATCATCGGATATCAGTTGTCTCAAATGAAGGATCAAAACTCGAGTGATATGTGATGAAAAATGAACACGAGAGTCTTTGATATATGAGAAACCTAAAATCACATCACAAAGGAAACACGAGAAACAAACGAAGAAGCACAAGCCCTTCACATTAGAAATTAGAAAGAAGATAGAATGATAAGCATGGGAAACTCCCCCACGAGGCACCTCGGTTTTGGTAACCGAGTCATGAGCTCGACTCGATCCCCGAATTAAGTTGTCCTTAGGGAAACGATCATGGAGAGAAAAAGATTTACCTGTAAAAGAAAAACTCTCCATGATAAAGTGAAATAACCTCCCAAATAAGGAAAAACCCATAAAATTTCACCCGGGTCAAATACATGGTTTCCATCTCTAAAGGAAATAGACCCAAAGGTGGCAATAGAAAATAAGTGTAAGAAAGATGGGTTTCCTTTAAGCAAAAGTTTCTTACAATTAAGGGTATAGTAAGAAGGTAATGATCCCAAATTTTCAAAATATTTCCTTTTAATTTCATCATTAAGATACTGAGATTGCTCAAAAATGTGTATAACCGGATCAAATACCGTCCCCTCAAGGGGAAAATAGCAAGACAACTCGGTGTCAAGATCTTTGGTCTCATTAGGAATGGGTGGGGCGGGAGGGAGAGAAGGTATAGTATCATCGTGTAATAAATCATCTAGAAAAAGTATATCTCCCTCCACATCAAAATATCCAGATATGTACTCCACGAGTGTATCAATATCAAGAAACTCATCAATCTCGGGAATGAGAAAACCATCATCATCACTAAAAGTGATATGTGGAAGAGAATCGATGGTAGAGTCAAAAGTATTTGGTGAAGAGGCAAATGTGAATTTGTCAAAATCCGAGGTTTCAAAATTAATTTCAAAATCAAGTTTTAAATCTCCATTTTCCCTCTCATCAATACCATGATCACAATGAAGCTCATCCGAGAAAACCAATAACACGGGATCATAGAAAGCATCCTCGTGATGGAATCTCTCAACACTTGGGGTATAAAAATCATCACTAAGGAGTGAAGGATCGGAGAAATCATTAGCATCATTATCATGTTTTTCAAAAGTTGGGTTTTACAAAATAGGAGTGTCATCCTCATCTGAGCCCGATGAAGAATTAAAAGTATAGTCAGAATCATAAGATAACACATCCATATCCAGATAACTACTATGAGGAGTAGTATCATTTGGAGAAGTAGGTGAAGGAGTCATAAAAGGAATGGGGTCAAATGTAGGCTCAAGTACAATCTCGGGAATTTCCTTACAAGATGAGGAAGGAGAGCTAAATGTATTTGTGGGTGTCAACACCGGGGGGAGTAAAACTCATGATAATCTTCGGGCCTTGTCTATCCTTTATTGGCAGAGAGATGGAAGGATCCACAGTGGGAACATCACTACTAGTAGTGGTGTTAGCCTCAAATTGAGCTCTTAAAGCTTCTAAAAGTTGATATTTAAGACTTTAGTTTTGTTCATGAAGGTCATTTATCATCCTCTTTTGTTCCTCAAATATTTCAACTATTTCGTCCATTTGTGAAGGTAGAATTTTAAAATCCCCTTGATTATTACTTTGAAAATTGTTATGATTTTTAAAATCTTCTTGATTTGAAAAGCCTTGATTTTGAAAATCCCCATAACACCCTTTATTAATTTGTGGTGGGTCGGGAGTCAACTCAACCGTGAGTTGCTCAATAACTACTTCTTCCTCAAAATCCGGAGGAGAAGAGTCACTAGTCACATGAGAAAGGGGACTAGAAGAATCATCAAAAATAGGGTCATCCGAATCAACACATGTCTCATCACTAACTCTTAGAGTATATGAGAAAAGAGGACCACTCCTATGGATAACCGTGTTACCGAATATTTCGGCCTTACTCCATACCTGAGACTTGTTCTCAATAATCATGAAAGCCTCACTAGTACTCCGAGAGTATAGATTACCGCTTGCAGTCGTGTTAATAGAATCTTGATCGTATTGTGTCAACCCATTATAAAACGAATCAATTAAGTGCAAAGCGGAAAATCCATGATGAGGACAACTACGCACTAAATCCTTAATCTTTCCCAAGCTTCAGTAAACATTTCATTATTAGACTCTTGAAAATTAGTAATTTCCAACGAATTTTTCTCGTTTTAGCATAAGGGTAAAACTGATTTAAGAATTTTGACTCAAGATCATCCCATGTAAAAATAGATCGTGGTGGTTCGTTTTCAAGCCAAGTCCGGGCTTGACCATCAAGGGAAAAAGGAAAAAGGTGTAAATAGATAATGTCTTGTGTCACATTGGTGTATTTGATGGTTTTGGCGTATGAACGAAAATGGCGGATATGAGCATAAGGATCGTCGTCCTCAAATACGTAAAAAGGATGACCGGATATCAACTTAATCAAATCCGGATTAAGCTCAAAAGAATCACCCTCGATATCCGGTATCACGATCGCACTCTCGAGACATCCCTCAGTAGGTACTTGCAACAACTCATAAATCGATCGATTATCCATAGCCATGTCAAAAGCATGATACTCGGGATCGGCTTGACTCGTCACAATATTATTATTTTTTTTAAAAGAGAATATAATATGTACGTAAAAACGAAGAAGAAACCAAGATAGAAAATATATATATATATGTAGATTTTTTTGGTGTAATGCTTTAGGAAAAGTATTACTTTTTAAAAAAAAATAAATTTTTTTTGGTATTTATTATTTTTTTATTATTTTATTATTATTATTATTATTATTTTAATTAAAATATTATAATGTAATATACTATATAATATATAGATAAAGAAAAATAAAATCTAAAAGAAAAAAAATATTTTTTTTATTTTTTTAAAGGGTATATATAGTAATAAAGAAAAAATATAAAATAAGAAAACATTTTTGGTTTTTATTGATTTTTTTTGGACAATAAAAATAACGTTCAAAATCGAACGGATCCCAAAATCCAAATCGTCTCACGAAAAATCGTCAATCGTAACGAGCACGAACCGGCAGCGGCGCCATTTTAATGTATGTTTTTTAATAAGTCGTTTTGTCTCGATATCGTGTCGAATTGATTTCCAATTTTATCGTTTCGAATTTATTTGTTTTTGGTTAATAAGCGGATATTTGGTATCTATTCTAATTTGCACTAAAAAAAATTAAAATCCTATTCTACTATTATACTAGTACATAATACGTATAATGCATCGGGCCTAATTAAAACTAAATGAGCTAAACTCAAACAAGTAATACAAATTTAGTTAAAAGCTAAAAACAGATGGCAAGCCAACAACAGAAGTATAAACGATCTACAATCCAAAAGCTCAAAAAAAAATTAACAGACCCAACCACTTTGTAACTACTAAAAGGAAAATTGTTTAAAAAACAACAAGTTAACAAGGAACTAGAGAAATCAGTACTATTAATCGATTGTTGAAAGCTCCCTTTTCTACTAATACTATTTTTTTAACAAAGTGCAATGTAGACACAAATGTAACTGCTTATTAAAACAATAACGAGACTCTATACTTGTAAGAAAACACAAATGTAACTGCTTATTACTCAACGAGTACAAATTCCAAACAGACCCAACAAGAAGATGATCTATTAATAGGCTAATCTTTAAACGAGATTTATGACAATCTGATTAATCGAAATATTATTGTCCAACAAGCAAAAACTGAACATTTAACAAGTAATAACAACAGCTTTCACTAACAATTAATCAAATCAAACTGTTCACTTAAAAATTGCAGAAAATGAAACTGAGATAACCTGTCTCTCAAGGCCTCCGCTGAATGTGAAAAGCTGCTAGCTGAACGAAACTGAGCTGATTATCGAAACTATGATATGACCGAGTTGAACCGAGACTGTAATTGTACCGAGCTCGATGATTAACTTGTACCGAAATCACCTCAACACTAACTTTTAATAAACCGAAACTTAAATCTATCTGCTACTCAAATCTAACCAAAAACTACATCTGCCCAAATCACATTAACCTGCTGCGATCTGAACCACCGAATCCCACAGCATACCGAATCACAAAACATCAACCGAAAGCTATAAAATCTTCTATCCAAAACTAAAGCCGAATCGAAACTACACCATTACTGATTTTGAACTGCAGCAAACTAAACTCAACCAAACGAGACTAAGGTATTGAACTTTATTCTAAACTAACTGAAACTAATATCGAATCTAAACCGAACTATTCTCTAACCGAACCCCTTGCCAATACCACTCGAACAGAAAATGGACCGTATGAATAAATCGAAACCAAATCATCTAACTAACTCAACCAAACGAAACTAATGCTGAATTTAAACCGAACTTGCGACTAATGAAATCAAACCTTGAACACTCGCAGCTTTAACTAAAACCTATCTGATTTAAACGGCTACTCCAAAATCAATAACCATAATCAGCTTATGAATTAGCTACAAAACCATATGTTAAAGTGACTGAGACTAAGCTACAACGAACTAAAAACTGACCATCGTCAACCTCTCGAAAACTAATGTATCAACCAAAACATAAAAGTCTACCTGCTCTGAATTATACCGGAATCTGACAAACATAAGAATGAATCGAAATCGAAATCCTCAATAGCACTGATTAACGAATCACGAATACATTAAATCTGAATCAAAACCATCTTTTCTGAAATAAAAAATCTGTGAAGCGAATCTATATTGAACCGAAACTACTGGAATGAAAGACACTAATTTGTTGTTTTATGTAAACCTAAATCTACCTGAAAGAAATAAAATGATCAAAAAAATTAAACCTACGCTACTAAAAAGACAGAGAAAAAAAATAATGAAGATGCGTATATTTTAAGCTGCCTCCCAGATCCGATCTTCACCTTTTTCTCTTGGGCTTGTAGGGCTCGGGCTGAATTCAAGCCTTGTTGGGCTGGGCTTCAGTTGTTCTTTCTTAAAAATCAGATTCGGGCTGTGGCTTTTAATAACAGGCCCATCAGCTTTTAAATGGCTAAGTGACTTATTATTGGGTCGGTCCGACCCATTTAAGTAATGTCGGGTCGGCCCAATAAAAGATAAAGGCACCGTCAAACTCGATCTTTGTCATCTTTTTATAATTCGGCTCGGGTTTTGACTTTGACTTCTTGAAAATCTTCAAACTTTGTCGAGTTGATTCCATTTGATTTTGATAGATATAATTCTGGCTTCGGTCTTGTGCATTTCTTCATTTCTCGTGTCCGTTTTGGCTCTTTGGCTTCATTTCTTGTGATTTTCTTGATACCCGTACCTGCACACGCACAAACGACAAAACAAGCATATATATGGCATTTATGATGATTATTTGACCATTTTGAGCATGATTTACGAGGAAATATGATGTGTAATTAGAGTCACATCATGGACATTCATGTAACATTTCTTTAAATCGTTCCCATGCCATTGAAAAACTTTCAATATTACGTTGTGTAAACCTTGAAATCTCATTTTTCAAATGTGTTGTCTTAGATGACGGAAAAAATTGGTTCACAAACTTAGAAACGAGATCACCCCATGTCAAAATCGAATTTGGCGGTTCTTTCTCGAGCCAAATTTTTGTGGGTCCATCCAACGAGTATGGAAGCAACATCATCTTAATGGCGTCATGCGGAACATCCTTAAACTTGCTTGTTGCGGTGAGACGATTGAAATTCCTTATGTGATAATGCGGGTTGTCTTTTTTATGACCTCGAAACTTGTTTGCTTGTAACATCGACATTAAACCCGTCTTAATCTCGAAATTCTCCCTAGGATGGCGGGAATCACAATAGCTTCTCCAAAACCCTAGGTGGGTGCTTGAAGCAACTCCATCATAGTACGATTGGCCATGGTGACTATTAGTTCTAAAACGGGTTCGACAATTGGAGTTTTTTCCTCAATCAAATTTCCTTGGTTTTGATGACGTTTGCGACCTCGTTTTGCTTGATTACGAGTTTGCATGAACGTGACGTAGAATGTAGAATGTGGCGTAGTATGAGGGGTGAATAAAGAAGATTCTTTTGGGTGTTTTGTGACATTCCAATTTTTTTGTGTTTTTGATTGTTTTTAATTTTTTTTTTTTTGGATTTTGTGTGTATTCGTAGACAACAATCTACCAAATCTCTCTTCAAATCAAACTCTTGATTAAAGAAGCCTCAAAAGAATGAAAACGATCACGTGGAGTAAACTCCTTCGATTGACTTTAGAACTTTGGTGAACACCAAATTGTTCAAGAGGGTTTAATCACAAAGAAACCAAGCAAATATATATGATACGTAATCATACTTTGGGCGACAAAACCCTCGATTAGCCTTCAATCTCAAATACTCACAAGTGAACGGGGGGAATGAGGTGGCGCGAAGCACTTAAATACCTAGCTTCCCTTTAACGGCCTTTTATAGCACGTTGCCTATCTATTCACCTTATAGTTCGTATTTTTCAAAATCGAGCTTCACAAAAGTATTTATCTATTTTTTCCTTTTTCTTTTTGTTTGAGATTCTAATACAATAATTAGGAGATCAAATCCCAGTTAAGGTTATTTTTTCACACTTTTGGAGATATTTTGAATTTGTTGTGATACTTATACAATATAGGAATAATAATTTCACAAGAAAAACGAAAAAAACCGATAATACGTATTAATAGAGTTCTACTAATACAAATACTATTTATGGTTAGATATTAAAAAAAATGAACGAATTAATCACGACACACCTCCCCGACAGCGGCGCCAAAATGATTGTGGTATTATTACACCATTTAGGAAAAAGGCGTAAAAGCGGTAAGTATTAAACAAATGATTTAGGAAAATCAAGTGTTAATGACCCAAAGGTGAAAGTTCGTTTCCCGAGGAGGTATATGTGTGTGAAAAACTTGTAAAGATTTTGGATTAATATTGAGAAAGAAAAGATGAGAAATTAGAATGACGGATACGTTAAAATTACACTACGACGACAAAACAAAAAACCGTAAAAAGTGACAAAATAAAAATTAATTCTAAAAATTCCCAAGAAATTACCATAAAATTACCAAAAATAGCTAAAAATAAACTAAGAGTTTACACATGATCAAAACCTTTTCAAAACTTTTAATTAATTAAATATTGATTTTTAAATGCTGATTAAAGCCCTAAAGATCCAAATAATTAATAAAAAGCCCAAATAAAGATTTTTTCACTTAGTAAACCTCTAAAATTACTTAATTAAACTAAAACTATTTTTATGAAATTTAAAGCTAATGAAAACTATGTTTTAATGATTAAAAACTATTAAAATATTAAAATTGTTCTAAAAATTAATAAAATGATGAGAAAATTAATCTAAGAGTTTTAAAAACCCTAACTTAATGTATTTGACCTAACAAAAATGTAAGAGTTGCACTAATATTAAAAATTAAATTTAATAATAAAATAATATTAAAATAATATTAAAAATCCAAAAATTCTAGAAAATTCTAAAAACATGCACACTAGTTTATTTTAACCTAAATAAACAGAAAATGAAAGTGAAATTACCAAAATACCCCTATTAGGCCCCCAAATGGGCTAAAAACAAAAACAGTCCAATGAAATGGGCTTTTTGGCCCAATAAGATCAAACTTAACTAAAAGCTGAAAGTCACCAGTCTGACTCCAAATTTAATTCTAAACAGAAAACTCTGAAGGCCCAAAAGCTGAATATGAGCTTATCATAGCTTAAATGTATAACAGCTTATTCTTAACAGGATTTTGGCCCATTAAGCTATAAGCCAATGCCATAAGCTCTAATTTGACACACAACCTTCTTTTGGGATGCTTAAGAGATCTATGAAAAGAAATTTTAAAAAATGACAACCAATAAGCTAGAAATAAGCAAAGTACAAAATCACTAAATGACAAAATAGTCGACTTAGAGTTTTAGACCACCTCAGAACTTGATTCAACTTGCAAAAGACTCTAAATGACTTAAATAAGCCAAATCAATCAAGAAAAATCCTATAAGCAAAGCCAAATAAGCTGAATAAGTCAATAAGCACTTATGTAAAAGTCAAACAAGTTGGTTTCCTAGTCAAACCTTAAAGTCAACCACCCAAAAGCTCTAGAATGAACAAATGGGTCAAATGATGACGACTTATTACCAAATTAAAGTTGTTGCAAGTTTAAATAAGCTAGAATATCTTATTGATAAGTTGTTTGCAAATTAACACTAGCACTGGCTAGCAGCAGGGGAAAGGAGTTCCCACTGCTTTGACTATTTGATCTTTGATTTTAGAGAGATTAACTTAGATTCAGTGAACAACAAGGGCACCCTTACAACTAGTAGGTTGTAAGGAGTCACAAACAAGAAAGAAATCACAAAATCACTCAGCCAAATGATACAGTTAATTCAAACAAGCATCAGACATGACACAGATATGAACAATGAACAGTTATGAAGAAATAAGCAGTTTAAGCTAGAATAAGCCCACCAGATTGCACCAAAAGCATACGCAATCTCAATAACACTTAATCAAACACAAAACAAATCAATTCAATCCCTGGTTCAATGATTAGATCTGTTTTAAAGCACAAGCAGGTTACTGATGAACAAATGATACCCAAACCCTTTTTGCTGAACTAGTTGACCACAAATCCAAATTCAACACCACAAATCTACTACACAGGTTGCATAAACTTAGATTTAGCACTTGTTAACCCTATTCTCCCCTTAGATCTATGTGTCCCCAAAACCTCTGTCCAAAACAACAAGAAATTCAGATTTTATGGCCAATTTATAGATTATGGTAATATAGACCTCAAAACTTACAGATAAGCACCTAAAAGTGAAACATAAGTATGAAAAAACACAATACACAAACCAACACTTACTCAAATCAACTCAACCCTTGAATATGCAGTAAACCCAAAGACCCCTTAAATAACTGATTTCACAATTTTTCAAAGGATTAGTTTGATTCAAACCACTAATCAAGATCAAATCAACTGAATAACAACTAATAACCACCAAATAACAAGATTCAACCACAAAAACACAGATTCACAAACCACAAATCAGATTCAATCATATAGCATAAAATATTTAGAAAACTAAAAAGGTTTAGAGATGTGCACCTCTAAAACATACATCCATGCTTTGGATTGTGTGAGCTTAAGTGGTAGCAGAACAACCACTAGCTTCCACCTTTTGTACCTGCTAAGATCAACAAACACAAAGGTGAACCAAATAATTACTGATTTTTGAAAACAAGGATTTTAAACCATAAAATCTTTCCTCAAAACTCAACAGACAGATAAATGGAACTCAGATCTTAGCTAATCAAACACCAAACTTTTATAAAACATAAAAGGAATTACGATTTTCATAAAGTACCAACTTTATATTTATAAAAAGGAATTACTAAGATTTTAGCTAAAATCTGGAACAAAGGGATCACCACAAGTTGGGTCTCCTTATATAGGCTACGAATTGGGCACATTACACAAACTCTAATGCTATGAAAATCCCTAAAATGACCCTATGAAGCTTCTTGAATGCATTTGGGTGTTGGCAAGCTGTGAGGAGAAATCTTAGACTTTAATTTACTTCTTGGTGACCAAGGAATGAATATATGCCTTTGATTTGTCCATGTCAGTGATCCTTTCCAAGTGTCGTCATGTGGTTGGTCCTTGTGGGGTCTCTCTGGTAGTGGAGATTGTGGTTTTGGTGTGGGATGTGACTGGGGTGAGGTGAATCACACGTGGGTGTAGCTAATTTAACTTTCCCCTTTGTTTTCATCAAATTTGATCCTGGGTAAAAAGGTTGTTCTTAGCGTGGTAAATTGCTACAGTAATTGTTACCCGCGTGTAATTAGGATTTGAACTTTGGGATTGGCAGTTGGTCCTTTGTTTTTGGTGAAAGTGGTATAGAAAGTATTTCAGCCTTATAAATCTAAATCCTTTGTTAATAAAGTTTCTGATTTTAGACATTGGCCACAAATACTTTTCAAAAAGGGATTTAGGGCTCATACAACTTTGGTATAATTACAATATCAGTCCTTTTGATATTTTATCCATTTTAAAAGGACTAGATGTGTAATATTCTTGATCTTCAAGGGGCTTATTTGTAAGTTTGACTTTGAGGAGGACCATTGTTGACAATTTAGGATTCTTGAGGGACTAATTTTCCAAATCTTCAAAGTTGAAGGACCTTTTTGTAATTTTGAAAAACTTAAGGGACCAAACTTGTAATTATGAATATACAAGGGTATTAAGTGTCATTTCTTCATAGATGAGGGATCATTCTTGTACATCTTCAAGTCTTCAAGGGTTATTCTTTGAGAAACCCATAACTAGGGCCCGGTTCATTATACGGCTTCGTTTTGCGTGTTCGTTTTCCTTGTTTCTTGTGATCTTTTGTCTTTTTCAAAATATCCATACCTAAAATACACATAAACAAATACAAACATATATATGGTATTTTTATGACATTTTATGCATTTAAAGCCCGAAAAGAACGATGAGATCATGTATAAATGCCATCTCATTAGTACTCAATGTCCTAAGTGTAGGGGAGTTTATTCTCACACATGCTTAAACATTGAGGTCAATGTTTATATTAGGTGTAGGGGAGACTTCTATCGAAGTATAATGGGATTTTCCATGAATATGTCCTCATTAATCTTGCATATTAATATTTTTTGACATTTTTCATATTTTTTATCTATTTTGGGCTAGTAGTAATTTCCATATATTTTCTTTTATCTCTTTTCCTTTGGTCATCACCATCATATGTATATATTCCATTTCAAGAATAAAGTCAATAAGGAAAAACAATTAATAAATAAAATGGCTTTAACAAGATTAGACGTCTTTGATATATTAGGCCCGTCGTGAATATTTTGACTCAACCCGAATTTATTTATTAAAGTTTATTCTAGCTAGTATCCTTAAACATGTAGACCTTAATTGGTTTATTAGGCTAAGCATCCACGAGTCTAATTACTTGAGATTTTAAATTGTGGAGAACTAGAAATGATAGAGTCGATTATAAGTTACGTATTCTTTCATGAACTTATGTGAATTAGTTATAAGATTTTTCTCCCAGCACTTGTAAATAAATAAATGCAATAAATAAGTTCGTACGATTTGAAAAATTACTTAGCTTCTAGCCCAAAATCGTTTAAAAGTTTCTCGGGATTAATTAGAGTTCATAGCCAAGGCATAACTTAATAAAACGGGACGCGAAGATTGGTGTGTCCAAATAGGCCCTTACAAGGCATGAGGATACCCGAGTCCAAAAAGGCCCTCGTAAGGCATGAGGATTCACTTTTTTTGCTAAAGATCCTAAGATGATGTGAAGATCATTAATCCAAATCAATATGAAGGATCAAGACACACGACGAGAAGCAGTTTACTCCCATAAAGATTGTGGAATAGTCTATCCAAAAAGACCCTAACAAGGTATGAGGATAAATAGATCCAAGTTTGAAAAGGAGGCGGATCGTTGTATATCAAAATCCTAAATAATGAAGAGGATAAATGAAGAAGTCGTGGTCAAATTTTGAAGCATCTCTCACTCGAAATGAAGATGTATACCGTATATGAAGAGAAGACCATAATATCAAGATCGTCTCTCAAGATTTGAAGTTTGAAGTACATGCCAAATATCGGTCCAAGAAAGGTCTCAAATCATGAAATGAGTTTTGCCAAGATATGAACTTTATGAGATTTCGGGAAGCCGTTTTAAAAGATTTTTTCCTTTAGCTAACTATTGATTAAATCGTCCTACTTTATTTTCGGCCTTAATAAATTATCGAAATAAGTAAAAAATGCATCCTTCTGATCATTCAAGAAAAAAATAAAATACAAGAGATACACCATAGGAATAAGGGGGTTTAAGTGAGTAATTAAACCACATGAGTAAGTGTTAGCTTTACTAACTTATAATAACAATGATCTCGTTTTTACGTTTGATAAGGGGAACGTGAAACTTGAGGGTGATAAATATTCATTACACCAAAAGCCCTAATTTAATTCTTCGATTTCTTTACGAGTTTCTTCCATCAAACAGTTTCAAATTAAATAAATAAAGTGAAATTGTATATCTTTTGATTCTTTTGAAAATCTTTTTGGTTTTATAAGTTTCTATAAGTGTAGTATCATGTCGTAGTAAGTATATAATATAATAAAGGCCAAGATGGGTTAATTATGATGAAAAGTGTAAATTTGTGCTTTAAAATTGTGTATTGCATGAGGTCATTGCAATGGTCAAGTGTAGGGGCATTTGATAAGTGTGTAAACACTTACCCTTTTACCACTAAAAACAAGGAAAAACCAAACGAAAACGTAAGTTTAATAATGTAAATGTCAGAATTACATGTGGTTTTGTTTGTTTGTGTAAAATAGGTACAAAAGATCATAGATGAAGAAAACACGGGATTTCACGAGCTTTAATTGAAGAAAAATACAAAAGACATGCTCATGGGACCAAAAGTATTAAGAGTCACGGATATCAAGAAATCACCAAGTAAAAAGGTCAAGAAAAAAGCAAAACGAGCACGAGAGTGGAAAGAGCACAATATTACAAAGCCAACGGTTCCGGCCTTGCCGCATAACTCATCTCGGTTTGCATTTTTCATATTCTAATATTTTATTTCTAATTTTAACATTTTATTAATTTTAGTAAAAATTAAATAAATAGAAGTTTTTTATTTTATAATAGTTAGTTTAGTATAGAAATAATTAATTTTGATTTTTAAATATTTTTAGTTTAGTAGTTTTATTTTTATATATTTTTATTTATTGTTAAACTAACATAAAAATATTTAAAAGAAAGAAAAAAAGCACTTAGGTTTCTTTTGTGAGTAATTAGGTGCATGCTTCTAGAAAAATAAAGATGATGGATTTGATTAAAAGAAAGCTTAATTAAGGGCCATTTGATTAAATATAATCAAAGGTGAAATTAGGTGATCCATGTGAGATGCTCTCATTGGTCTATCTAAAAACAATCTTCACTCCTATTGATGAAAACACACCATCACCTATCAAATGACCAAGATGCCCTCAAGTTAAAGAAGAGAAGGTGGTTAGAAGCCTAAAAAGACAAATGTACCCCAAGCACCTTGACTTCAACTATAAATAGCACCTCATTTTTTTCATTTTGTATGTAAATTTTAGGTAGCTAAATAATGTCAATTTTATTTCTTATTTTTAATGTATTTTTCTTTCAAGCTTTTGAATTAGCTTATTTTTAAGCACTCTTTATTATCAATGAAAGTTCAAGTTTTACCTTATTATTAATCTCTTTTAGCTTATTCTCATTCTACCTTTCTTAATTTTTCAATAATCTAGCTTATATTTGGATTAGTTTTTATAACTTTTATAAAATAAGTTAGATTTGTATAAAAGTTTGAAATAAGTATTATTTTATTTCAATCTTATTGTGGGCTTATATTTCGAGATCTAGCTTATTGTGGGTGAATTTTTCCAATTAGCTTTTTAAGCTTTTTGAATCATATAAGTTTTAAGCTTAGGCTTACAACTTATTAATAAGCTAGCTTTTTAATTAATTGTGTTAATTATTACTAAGTGGAATAAATAGCTTATTATGGGTGCCTTTTTCAATAGCTTTTTAAGCTTTTTGAAACATATAAGTTATAAGCTTAGGCTTACAACTTATTTATAAGCTTTACTCTAAATAGTATTTTTAGCCTTTTAATTAATTACTTTTATGCAATTTTATTTACGTCTTTAATTTATTGCAAGTAGTTAATTAATTTTGTTTAAACTTATTTTATCTTTGATTCACCTTTTATTATTGTAGGTTTTTGATAAATTAGTGTAGATCTATTAGTTATTATCTTCAAAATTAAATATTTTATAAAACTAAAAAAATAGAATAGATCTATTAGTTTTTAGCTTAAAAAAATATTTTTATAAAACCAAAAAAATAGTCTTGATTTATTAGTTTTAATAGCTTAATCAAATATAATTGTTGCTTATCATCCTAACCTCTTGTGTTCTTTTGATCTCGGCGTATCGATTCATCACTTTTGGTGAGGAGCTTACAGATTTAATAGATTTAGTTGATAGCTGGAACTACTTAGAGTGATTGGTTGGCAAAAGTTTTGAACTTCAGTTTCAATCGGTTTAATAATTGTGCGGTTTGAGTTTGATTTAATAGGTTGTGTACTTTATGGGCCATATTCGGGTTTCGCTTTTGATTAGTTTGATTTGAGAGGTCGTGTACTTTATGGGCCATATTTTGTTGGTTATGTTGATTGTTTTTAGAGCGTTTTCTTCGGACCATGGGTACTAAAGTTCTTTTCTTTTTCAATATCTAGCTTAAAGTTTATTTTCCTCTAGGTCGTTTTAGTTTAATTAATTAGATTAATATAGTTTAAATTGTTTTCAAAAAAATATCTCTTTTATAAAATATCGTTTTAATTAGTTATAAAACTTGTTATTGTTTTAAAAATAGATTTAAAATTGTAGAAATTAGTTTTCTTTTAGATAAGCTTATTTTGAGTATAAAGTTTACACCTTTTTGTTACTATTAAGCTTATTTGTATATAAACCTTCAAGCTTTATCATTTAAAAAGATTAATAAGCTATAAATGATAAAGCTTTATGCTTTAATCTTAAGTTTATCTTTATAATTTATTTTTTATCATTTTACTTGTTATTACGTGCTTGCGTTTAGTTTAATTTTGCATTTAGAATAATTAATCTTTTTTAATTATAGTATAGTTTTGTTGCATCTTATATTAAATAAGTTTCATCTAGATTTTAAATTGTAGTATAATTGTATTGCATTTTAGAGTAATTTTATGTGAACTATTTGCGTTTTTAGTTCTATATTCCCTAACCATAAAATAGTATCCCCATTCAAGTTTAATTAGACATAGAATACAAATCAAGTATTATAAACCAAAAACGATAAATCTTGTGATTATATGGAAATCAATTCGAGTCGAGTCGAGGGAAACGAAAAATAATCTCTTACACATATTTCCAATATTATATTCTAATATTAATAACAAATAATAATTGAAAGCAGTAAATATCTAGAGACGATGCACGTGTTTAATACGCTTCCCTTAAAACAGATTCACCGTTTGTTTTCCATGGTACAACGTCCAAAGCTATTGTATAGATGGACTAGACATACTTGTCTGAAAGATCACGAAAGCCTTCTACGTTTCTGATCGAAAACTGCTGGAAAAACTTTATGGTAATAGAGCTGGAAAAAGGCTGCGTTTTTCTATCTAAACTGAATAAGGAGAGGTTATATTTATATTGAAAACTTGACTTGTTCTCAAAGAAAAATATATACCATAGTAAGCAAAATCTGTTATTACTAAAACAGATTTCCCGGTCTTTTAAACACAAAAAATTTTATGTAGATAACTTATATTAAGTTAATATCTATTCCTAAAATAGATGTACAAAATTTTCCAGAAAAATCCGAATTCGCAGCAAAAAAGATACCGAAATCTGCCCGCACCGAGGCGAATCTCGGAGCTACATTAGTGTCCACAGGTTGCGCGCTCATGCACAATTTCAGTAGCTTCGAACCAGTTTTTGGCCTAGAAATCTCACTTTCTGCACCCCCACACCCGCGCGCGCGCAATTTGTTGTAGTAAAATTAGTCACTTGCTTTAGGAAAAACAAGCACTAATGATGTCGTGGTAAGTATAAGTATTAACGTTTAGGAAAACGTGAATACCGACAATTGAGTTCGTTCTCGAGGAGGCATGGTGTTTATAATGCCAAGTTTAGAAACGTTTTGGAGTTAATACGCTTTTGAAAAGAGAAAAGAAAATAAAACGGAAGACGGAATAAGCTAAAAACGACGAACGACATATAACGCGACGTAATTTTCGAATTAACCTAAAATTTTTTAAAAATTACTAATATATCCTAAAAAGTCTAACTAAGAAAAAGATATAAGCCAAAATTTATGAAAATGATTTTTCTAATTATTATTTAATTTTAAACTTTAATTAAAACCATAAAAATAAAAATAATTAAATAACAATGAAAATCCAAATTTTATCTTCTATAAACCTAAACTATATTATTCTAAGCCTAAAAATCATTTTTCTTAAAATTAAAATTACTTTTTGATATTTTTAATCTATTTTCTAAGATCTAACAATAAAATAATCATAATAATTAAAATACGAAAGTGAAAAATCTAAAAACTATCCAGAAAAATCTTATAAGTAACAAACTTCAAGGGGAAAATGGAAAAG
The DNA here is from genome assembly GCA_025667525.1 of Glebionis coronaria. Classification (NCBI taxonomy): domain Eukaryota; kingdom Viridiplantae; phylum Streptophyta; class Magnoliopsida; order Asterales; family Asteraceae; genus Glebionis; species Glebionis coronaria. The sequence continues at coordinate 1,253,686 of JANFOE010000109.1, forward strand.
AGCAAAAAAAACGTGAGCCAATAAGCTAGAATCCGGCTTATAATTCTTGGCTTAATTTTCATAAGCATGTTCAAAATCCCCTTATATATCCAGTGTAACCACACCTTGAAAAGAAACAAGGCATGACACACTAGATATCATGTACACTCCCCCTTCGAGGCGTCCCGTCGAAACCATGCCCTGGCCTTTTTGGGTTTTATTTTTTTCCGATTTTCTTTTGCTTTATTTTGGATACCAAGGGCACAATAAGCACTTGGGGAGTCACAATAAGCACACACAAATGAAAATAAAAGCCACCAAAAGCACATAAAGTATAGAAGAAACTTAAAGCAATGCTCGATGAACAGTAACAGTGGGCTTAAACTAGCCTTTTGGTGACCTTCTTCTTGCAAAATAAGTCGGATAAGCTCTTAAATCAACAAATTATCAGTAAACAGACTTAAACACTATCTAAATCTAGCAAAATTCAAAGAATTAACTCCTAATGACAAACCTAGCTATGGATAGGGACTTTGATACTTTTTAATTGTCTTGGTGATCAAAAGAAACTACACACTGGTTTAACACATGTCGTATTTATCAGACCACATCAAGACTAATCTAAAAGCAATAACATCACCAGTAAATACATATTAATAACAACAAAATATCCAATAACAGTGGGTCAGTCACAACAGCTAAGTCAGGAAAACAAAACAGCAAGCTTGCTAAACTAAATGGTTTTTTAGGTGACTTTTGCAATAAGCCAGAAACCATTAAAAGCACTAAAACCTAAGAGTTACTAATAACAAACCTAGAATACCCTAAGATCTATTAGACTTGGAAAAATAAAAACCTAAAACATATGCTAGCCATCTAAACGACTATTTGATGGTTTCTGGTGGTATTGGCAGCAAGACAAAGCAAAACAAACTTAAAGTGGTGCACACAAGCGACTAAGCAATGAATCAATCATACTTACTACAACACACATCCACAGATGATACCATCACAGACCATCAAACACACTTAAATAGGCATACTCACACAATACATCACCTTATGAAAATGGAATTTGCAAAAATCTATTTTTTTAACTAAACTCACAAACTATTATGCAAAAGTTGACAACCCTAAACTTAGTAAGACTCAGGTGTCATAAAAACCAGCAACAAGAAAAGCTAACAACACTCACTTAGACAAATATCAACCTTGGACTACCATTGTTTCATAACTAGCAGAATAAACAACAATCTAGCAAAATCAAATTCTTTCACTAAACTACAACTTTTTATGTTCAAAATCAACTTACCCAAACCTAAAGAGTGCGTGCAGGTAATTAATTGGTTGTGGTGGTCACTCCTTACCCAAACCATTCACAATCGCAAACACCCCTTTAAAATTAGACTAACCAAAATTTTCAAACAAAGAGTGGACATTTTGCATAGTAAGGCTATTGATATAACATGCATATGAATGATAACACAAGATAACATCAAATGATCCCAATGCTAAGCACATTCCATCAAACACAAAGAACACACATCAACAACTTTTCTAGCAGAAACTAGAGAGTGTAAACTTACCTCAAGGGTATACAATCCATACCCTTGAGAAAAGTGAGCTTATGTGCTAGCTGAAAAAAGCACAAGCTTCCTTGTACCTGTGATGACACACAATCAACAAACCAAGAATCAAGATTAAACAATCTTGATCTTGTTAGTACATAAATAAAGCAACAATTTGATTTTCTTCAACTTTCTTTTCTTAAAAAAACATCTCTCACAAACTTTTTGAAAAAGTAAAAACCCTTTTGATTTATCTTAAGTCAATCACTTGATTCTTGGAACAAATTCACACAAACAGTCTCATATAAAAAAGAAAAAGGTTTTTGGATCAAAATTTACAAATTATCAACTTTTTCAAAAAGAATGAAAAAGGAATTACACTTGAATAAATTTGAACTAAAAAGCTTAAAGTAACCATGGAACACAGAATCTTGTAGACTCAATTACCACCTTTTATAAATTTTACTAAAAAGGAATTACATTAATTTCTTGCAAAAAACTAGAATAGAGAAAAAAATGAAAGCCTACTCCCTTATATTTTCGGGTACAGATCATTCTAGAAAAAGAGGAAAACTAAAACCCTAATGCAACTGTGATTCCAAGATTGACCTTTCTTTGAATATGCATCTTTGGTCAAAATACCAATCCGTGACTTGCCAGGGACACATGTGTGGATGCCAGTTGTAATCTCTCATCTTGGTCGTTGGTGATACATTGGAGGACAAGTCACTGTTTCTGAGCCATCCATCTTGTTATATAATCCCAAAAACGTCACCTTCATGCGCATAGGAGGTCCACATGGACCATGTGGGTTGGTTGGGTGAAAAGTTTAGGGTGGGGTTACGATTATAATGCGTTAAATCATAAAACTGGAAAGGGAATTAAGCTAATTTATAGTAATTAGCGAACTAGGGTTTTAGGGTTGGGTGTTCTTGGTGAAAAAGGAAAAAGGGGGTCAGATCTTAGTTTGGGGTTTTGTGGGTGTTTACCGCCCATAATATTAGTATTAAAATCAGTTTAAAACTGATTTAGTATTAATATTATGGGTTAAGTGGGTGATGACGTGGACTAGGTTAGGGTGTGGGCCGGTTGGGTTATGGGGCCTGGTTTGGTTGGGTTGTTTGGTGGATATGGGTTTGGTAAGTGGCAGTTTTTCCCCTTAGAGTTCCAAAAAGAGTACAAAACAAGTTTGGCAGCATATCTTGCTTATTTCCCTTTGTAGAAACTATAGTGTAATTACAATTCTAGTCTTTTTCTTTTATCAACTTAGGAATGAGGACTTGTTTTGTAATTTTGGAGATCTTCAGGGGCTTCTTTTGACAATTCTTTAATCTTTGAGGACTAGTCTTGTATATAGTGATTCTTCAAGGACCAATAATGATAAATCTTCAAAGTTGGAGGACCAAACTTGTACAATCTTCAAATTTGAGGGACTTTCTTGGAATTTCAACATTCGGGTCTAGTTCATTGTGTGGCTTCGTTTCCCGTGTTTATTTTTTACTTGATTCTTGTGATATTTTTGTCTTTTTCATGATATCCGTACTTAAAATACACATTGAAAAAACACAAGCATATTTTATTGTATTTTATGACATTTTGTGCATTTTAAGTCCGTTTTGGACGATAAGACTATGTATAATTGTAGTCTCATCAGTAGGCATAGGAGTAAAAACCCACAAATGAATATTGAAGGTAGAAACCAAGATTTCTTTATAAACATGATTTCACTTCATGTTTCCAGCGATGTGGGACAAATATTTTTCCAAAGTTTCAGTTTCACGTGACTCGCATTAAGACACGATATCTCATTCATATTAACTCCATATTGGACATACTTTAGCTCGTTGTGAAGCTCTCTTATAGGAGAATATAAAGCTACTAAGTACTGATACACTGGTTTTGCTATGGTTCAGATAAAGTCTCTCGATATCCTCTCGAATTGATCTAGGCCTTAAGTGGAATGATTGTTCTTGGTAACTAAATAAAGGGGGGTGGTTTTCTATTCTAATAATAAATGAAAATGAAAATTTAAATCAAAGGCAATTACTCTAATTAAGATTAACAAAAACTTGGTTGCAAATTTAAAGTTCAAATTAAAATTAAAGTTAACATGTAAATTGTTAAATCAACAGTAAAACAGTAACATTAAAATACTCAAAATTTAACTGATTCGGAACTTTAGACCTTGATTCGAAACTAACTGATTCGGAACATGCTCATTCGGAAGTTACTATTCACTGGTTCGGAACTTAGCTTGGTTCGGAAGTCACTGGTTCGGAAGTCACTATTCACTCATTCGGAACTCACTGATTCGGAAGTTCAGCTTTGTTCGGAAGTTGTGCTTGGTTCGGAAGTCACTGTCACTGATTCGGAACTTAGCTTGGTTCGGAAGTCCTTGGTTCGGAAGTCCTTGGTTCGGAACTTATGGACTTCCGAATGAAGGTGTTGATTCTGAACTTTAGTGCTTGATTCGGAACTTTAGTGCTTGATTCGGAACTTTCCGAATGAAGGTTTCATTCGGAACTTTTTTGTTTGGCTCGGAACTTCTGGGAACAGATACAGTAGCAGTAAAGGCGAAGAACACGGGACACAAAATTAATCAAAATCAAATCAAACACTTAAAAAGATTTTACCAATTTAAACACAAATCATTTAGACAATATAAGCAACAAATCCCACTAACAAAAACACAAATCCAAACAACTTTTGAAGATCAAATCAAGAAAAATAAAACTTAAGAACTTGAAGATAAAAATGGAGATGAACAAGATGTAATGAAAGATTAAACAAGAACTTGGTATTAAAATGATTGATGTTTTGACAAGATGAAACAAGGATTAGAATTACAAGATCAAAGAACTAATAAAAATCACCAATCACCCTAGTGGTGATGGTGTTCTACGAACCAGGAGAAAGAAAAAGAAGAAGAAAGAAAAACTAGCTCCCTAAAATGTGTATGGGATGGCCTATTTATAGGTGTTTCCTTTGGTTGGTGAGTGGGCTCTCTCCCGTTCTTTGTGTCTTTTCGTCTTTTCAGAAAAGTTTCCGTTTTCGATTCTGATTCGGGATTTGTCGTCGATTAAATTCAACTCGTCTTTTAATTTCTTCCTTTGATAGACTTGAGTTTCTTCGACTTATATAAATCTTCCATCTTTGGTCCTTTTCTTCGATAAATCTTCGAATAGGCCCAGTGACTTCAAATCTTTTGCATCTCTTGGACAATAGACTTTATCTTGAGTCTTTTTCTTCAGTAAAACCCGTGCAATCCCATGTTTTCTTCAATATTTATCCGGTTGGCTCTGAAAACACAATAAACACAAAAACCACGCATAATTCCAAACAAATGATATTAAATACGTGTTTTGGTCTCGTTTTAGCCCGAATTAAGTGGTAAAGGGATGGGTGTTTACACACCTATCAAATCCCCTACACTTAACCATTGCCATGCCCTCATGCAATGCTTGGTGATAAAGCAAGTTTACACTTTTCTCATAATTAATCAACCTTGGCCTTATTTAAAATTCTACTAAACAAAAATTAAAGAAATAAAACTTCAAAGATAACAAAGGGATAGAAAACCATTTTCACGTGAAAATAGCTACATGGAAATAACTTGTAGAGAAATCGATGACTTACATTAGGGCTTTGGTGCTGCGAAGATTTATCACCCTCAAGTTTCACGTTCCCCAAACTAAGCTTAAAAACGAGATCATTGTTATTATGAGTTAGCAATTCAAACACTTACACACATGGCTTAATTAAATGCTTGAACTCCCTTATTCCTAGGTGTATCTCTTATATTTTATTTTTGTCTTAGAATGATCATGAAGATGCATTTTTGGACTTATTTCGATAGTTTATTAGGGTTGAAAGCAAAGTAGGACGATTTGATCAATAGTTAGCTAAAGGACAAAATCTCTTAAAACTGCTTCTCGGGATATCAAAAAGTTCATATCTTGGCATAACTTGGTTCACGATTTGAGACCTTTCTCGGGCCGATATTTGGCATGTACTTCATACTTCATATCTTCGAGAGACGTTCTTGAGATAATGGTCTTCTCATCATAATAGAATTTCTTCACTTGGAGACTTTTGAGGGGTACTCCAACTTTGTTGACCACGACTTCATGATTATTTCTTCAATCTCTAATTGGGATTTTGAGATACAACGATCCGCCTCCTTTTCGGACTTGGATCTATTTATCCTCATACCTTGTTAGGGTCTTTTCGGATAGACTTCTCCATGATCTTTATGGGAGTTGATTGCTTTTCGTCGTGAGTCTTGATCCTTCATATTGACTTTAGGAATAATGCTTTTCACATCACTTTGGATCTTCAGCAATAAAATTGAATCCTCATGCCTTGTTAGGGCCTTTTCGGACTCGCCAATCTTCGCGCCCCGCTTCATAAGTTATGCCTTGGCTATGAACTCTTATCATTACCGAGCAACTTTTAAACGATCTTGGGCTAGAAGCTAAGTAACTTTTCAAATCGTAAGACCTTACTTATTGCAGATAATTTATTAGCAAGTGATGGGAGAATAGGCAAATAATTACACCAAGTGAGCTTGCGCAAGAATACCGACTTATAATTGACTCTATCATTTCTCGTCCTCCACAATTTAAAATCTCAAGTAATGAGACTCGTGGACACTTAGCCTAATAAACCAATTAAGGTCTACATGGTTAAGGATACTAGCTAGAATAAACTTGGATAAGTCTATTCGGGTTGAGTCAAAATAAACGCAACGGGCCTAATATATCAAAGGCTTCTAAACTAGCTACACCACTTTATTAATATTTTTGACTTTATTGTGGGATATATACATATGAAAGCAACGATAAAAATTTAAAAATTACGACTAAATGGCCAAAGTTAATAAAAAATTTGAAAAATGCTGAAAAATAGGATTTTCCGGTTAATTGAAGGCATTTTCATGGAAAAGTCCACTTAAAACTTCGATAGAAGTCCCCCCTACACTTAAGATAAACATTGTCCTCAATGTTTAAGCATGTGGGAAAAGGTTCCCCTACACTTAGTACATTGTGCACGTTGGTTAACTCAAGTTAAGGAAGAGACGACTAAAGTGATCAATTTCAAATGTGAGTATGAAGAAAATTGAATCACGATAGTTGAGAGGTAGAACCGGATTTCGGATAAACACGGGAGCACGGTTCTTCAAAGATTCCAAGAGTGCACTTATCCCTGTAATCACATCACCACAAAAGGCAAACACATATAGAAGTCCCCCCCTACACTTAGGGGATTAAAACATGCAAGGATAGATACTCGGGCTGCCTCCCGAGGAGCGCTTGTTTTTTATAACCGAGTCACGAGCCTGACTCGACCCAAAATTAGTTCATGGGGAACGTGGTGAGGGATGGAATCACCTCCTGAGAGGTGTCCTCACCAAAGTACAACTTCACTCGTTGGCCATTCACCTTAAAATTTGGTCCATTAGGTTGAGCGAGCTCGAGAGTACCATATGGAAAAATTTTGGCGATGGTGAATGGGCCGGACCAACGAGATTTGAGCTTGCCCGAAAAGATTTTCAACCGAGAGTTAAAAAGTAAGACTTTGTCTCCAACATGGAACTCTCGGTTTTTGATCTTGGAGTCGTGAATGAGCTTAGTTCTTTCCTTATAGATCAAAGAATTTTCATAAGCCTCATTCCGAAGTTCATTGAGCTCATTGAGTTGGATCTTGCGTAGGTCACCGGCTTTGTTAATATCAAAATTAGCCCACTTCAAGGCCCAATAAGCCTTGTGCTCCAACTCGATGGGGAGGTGGCACGCTTTCCCGTACACAAGACGATAAGGCGTACAGCCGATCGGGGTCTTGTAAGCAGTACGGAAAGCCCACAAAGCATCATCCAATTTATCAGCCCATGAGGCACGATGCTCTCCCACGGTCCTTTCAAGAATTCGCTTCAGCCCTCGGTTGGATATTTCAGCCTGGCCATTAGTTTGTGGGTGGTAGGCTGTGGAAAGACGATGGTTTACACCGTACTTAGCCATGACTCGAGCAAATTGATCATTGCAGAAATGAGTCCCACGATCACTAATAATGGCGCGAGGCACACCGAATCTAGCGAATAGAGCTTTCAAAAAGTTACAAACCACCCTTGCGTCATTAGTAGGCAAAGCTTTGGCTTCAACCCATTTTGAAACGTAGTCGACGGCGACAAGGATGTATTTGTTTCCTTTAGACGAAGGGAATGGCCCCATAAAGTCGATACCCCAAACATCAAAAATTTCACACTCTTGAATGAAATTCTGAGGCATCTCGTCTTTATGTGTGATTTTGCCTTGCTTTTGGCAAACATCACATCTCTTAACCATATCGTGAGCGTCACGGTATATGGAGGGCCAATAAAATCCCGAATCAAACACTTTCTTTGCGGTGTAGTTGGGACCAAAGTGACCACCGGTTGGTCCTTTGTGGCAAGCATGAAGGATTTCTGACGCTGCCGGTCCATCAACACATCGGCGAATTATCAAATCAGCACATTGTTTGAATAGGTAAGGGTCGTCCCAAAAGTAAGTCTTGATGTCGGTGAAGAACTTCTTCTTTTGCTGGGACGTCAACCCTTCCTTGAGAATTCCACCCGCCAAGTAGTTTGCAAAGTCCGCAAACCACGGGGTTTCATTCGGCTTCGAGTTTATAGACATTAAGGTCTCCAAGGGAAAAGAATCATTGATTTCTTTGGTCGGATGATCCCCTTGGTATGGATCCTCAAGTCTACTAAGATGGTCCGCGGCTAAGTTTTCTGCTCCTTTTTTATCGCGGATGTCGATTTTAAATTCCTAGAGCAGCAAAACCCAGCGAAGAAGTCTTGGTTTGGAATCTTGCTTTGTCAACAAGTACTTCAACGCGGAATGATCGGTGTACACGATGGTGGTGGAAAGGACAAGATAGGGGCGGAATTTCTCAAATGCATAGACAACAGCTAAAAGCTCTTTTTCGGTTGTCGTATAATGCAATTGTGCCCCAGTCATTGTCTTGCTAGCGTAATGGATTGGTTGGAAGTGTTTATTCACTCTTTGTCCAAGAACCGCTCCAATGGCAAAATCGCTAGCATCGCACATCAACTCAAAAGGCAGCTCCCAATTAGGGGTAACCAAGACGGGTGCCTTAGTTAGCTTATCCTTAAGCGAGTTGAAGGCATCAAGGCACTCTTTGGAAAAGATAAAAGGAGTATCTTTTTCCAAGAGGTGGGTCATCGGGCGAGCGATTTGAGAAAAGTCTTTGATAAATCGACGGTAGAAACCCGCATGACCCAAGAAACTTCTCACACCCTTCACAGTGGAAGGTGGAGGCAACTTTGCTATAACATCAACTTTAGCACGGTCTACTTCAAGACCGGCTTTCGAAATCTTATGTCCAAGCACGACGCCTTCTTTTACCATAAAATGGCATTTTTCCCAATTTAGAACAAGGCGAGTGTCTTCGCACCGCTTTAGCATACGTTCTAAATTGGCAAGGCAAGCAGAGAAGGAATCCCCGAAGACCGAGAAATCATCCATGAAGACTTCCATGGTTTGTTCAACCATGTCATGGAAGATAGCTAACATACACCTTTGGAACGTCCCAGGCGCATTACATAAGCCAAAAGGCATTCTTTTGTAAGCGAAAGTGCCGTAGGGACAAGTGAATGTAGTCTTCTCTTGATCTTGGGGATCGATGGGTATTTGAAAATAACCCGAGAAACCATCCAGAAAGCAGTAATATTCATTACCGGCTAATCGTTCAAGCATTTGGTCCATGAAAGGTAGAGGGAAATGATCCTTTCTCGTGGCATCATTGAGTTTGCGGTAGTCTATACAAACTCTCCACCCAGTAACGAGACGAGTGGGAATCAACTCGTTGTGTTCATTGGGAACAACGGTTATTCCGCCCTTCTTGGGCACACAATGGATTGGACTAACCCACGGGGAATCCGAAATAGGGTAAATCATACCCGCATCAAGAAGTTTGATAACCTCTGTTTTGATGACTTCATGGATTTTTGGATTCACCCTTCGTTGGCTTTGAATAGTGGGTTTATAGTCGTCCTCCATGAGAATTTTGTGTGTGCAGAAGTGAGGATCAATTCCACGAATATCCGAGATTTTCCACGCAATAGCCTTCTTGTGAGCTTTCAACACAGCAACGAGGCGAGTCTTCTCTGCATCTTTCAAATCCTTTGCAATAATGACGGGCGACTTCTTGTTGTCGTCAAGGAACACGTACTCGAGATGTGGCGGCAACTCCTTAAGTTCCAAATCCGGAGGATTTTCGACGGGAGGCGTTTTCAAAGTCTTGGCATCAATAGCAATAACCGTGGGAGATGGAGGCGAAGGATTGTCTTCGGTGAGAAGATTGTCAAAGAAACTCATATCTTCATCCCCCTCGGTGGGAGAATCATTAGTAGCTAAATTCGCATCTCCCATGGTATCTTCAAGATTGTTCCAGAATAAATCACCATCTCCAAATAGAGACAACGATGAATCAATAGAGGACACGGTCTCAACATTGGGAAGAGAGGTAGGAATACTTTTGCAAGCATCATTAAAGTGTTCTTCACAAGCCTCATCAAGAACGTCAATACAATTAACGCTCTCATATGAATAAGGCTGTTTAGACAACTTTCCCATGTTGAAGACTACTTTGTCGTCACCTACTCTCATGATAAGCTCTCCGGCTTCAACATCAATAAGAGTGCGACCGGTCCTCAAGAATGGACGACCAACAATAAATGGCACACGGGGGTCCATCTCGTAGTCGACGACAACAAAATCAGCAGGGAAGGTGAATTTGTCGACTCCTACAATGACATCTTCGGCTATCCCCACTGGATAAGCAACCGTACGGTTGGCCAATTCCAAAGTCATTTTAGTGGGGACTAGCTCTGGGAGAGATAATTGCTTCCAAACACTTAGAGGCATGAGATTTATACTGGCACCTAAATCGGCTAGGGCCATGCAATTCTCTACTCCCGGGAAATTGCAAGGGATAAGAAAACGACCTGGATCACCAAGCTTGGTTGGTAATTTCCTTAAGAGCACTGCAGAGCAGTTCTCGTTAAGTTGGGTGTTGGCAATGTCGAGGAGCTTTTCCTTGTCGCTCAAAAGATCTTTAAACATTTTAGCATACTTGGGCATGTGAGCGAGAGCCTCAGCGAAGGAGATATTAAAATTCAGTTGTTTAAACATTTTCAGAAAGTTAGAAACCTGAATATCATCCTTGCTCTTTTGCTTCTCTTTCCTCAACCTTGAAGGATAAGGTATATTGGAAGAAGAGGAAGGCTTTAAGGGAATAGGATCACTCACAACCTCGGGTGGAGGAGGGGTAGAAAGAAGAGGTGGAGAAATGGGAGCAAGCGACTCGTTTTCCTTGGTCACAACCACCGGTGGAGGTATAGGAAGCTCGGGTTCCTTGGTACCTTTACCACTTCGAGTGGTGATTGCTTTCATCTCCCCTCTTGGGTTCGCAACGGTGTTACTCGGAAGAGTACCCGAAGAAGAGGGTTGACTACTTTGGAAGAAACTAGCCATCATGTTCCTCAGATCATTAGTCTGGCTATCCAACGTGTTTCTCATGTCAGCTCTCAAATCATTTCCTTGCTTGACCAAATCTGCCTTCAAGTTGCGCACTTCTTCTTGGAGATTTCCCACTATCACATCATTGGTCCTCATATAGGTGGCGACCTCTTGGTGTAGTGCAGTGTTGGTTTGGTTGGAAGGAGCATTGTATGCAGGTGGTTGGTAAGCAGGTTGTTGGTAGATTTGATTGTTACGTTGAGGCGGTTGTTGCTGTTTGTGAGGTGGGATGTATGGTTGTCGAGGTTGTTGTTGTTGTTGAGAAGGGCGGTTAAGGTTTTGTTGTTGGTTTGGGTTGGTTGGAGGAAAGCCAGGTGGTGAAAGATAGTTGTTGCTGCGGTAGCTAAGCAAGTTACGGTCACCTTGAGGTCTAGCTTGATAAGCAGGTTGTTGGTAGGTGCCATATGCCGCATTCACATTCTCAGCAGGGTAATCTTGGGTGGCGGTACAAGTTGTATAGGAATGGGGGCCACCGCATATCTCACAAGGTTGGCTGACAGCGTTCACTTGTGCGTTTTTGGCGTTGTTGCTGTTGTTGTTGCTGACGGTATGTGTGACAAGCGATTCAAGAAGCGTGGTGATTTTGTCTAATCGCTTGTCGCTGTCATTAGTGCTAGCACTAGCAACATTGGTCCTAACACTCTTGGTTTGCACACGAGATTTGTTCTCAATGATGTCCCAAGCAGCATTGGAAGTCTTAGCCAATAAATTACCCCCTGAGGCACTATTTAGTGAATCTTGGTCACTCATGCTTAAACCATTGTAAAAAGTATTAATTTGATGTACTTTGGTAAAACCATGTTGTGGGCATTTTCGTAAAAGATCTTTAAAACGATCCCAAGATTCACTGAATGACTCATCGTACTTTTGTTCAAAGTTTATAATCTCATTCCGCAAAGCGGTAGTACGAGAGGGTGGAAAAAAATAGTTGATAAACTTTGTTTCCAAATCCGTCCACGAGAGAATACTCTGTGGCGGTTCCTTAGCAAGCCAATGCCGGGCTTGTCCCTCTAAAGAAAAGGGAAAAAGTTGTAACCTTATCACTTCTTGCGAAACTCCATTGAACTTGACCGTGTTAGTGAGTTGTAGAAACCTCTTGATATGGTCGTGTGGGTCATCAATGGTGCGTCCCAAGAACGGTTGAGCTGAGACCATCTGGATAAAGCCTGACTTGAGCTCGAAATTGTTGGCGGCAATTGGTGGGATGACAATTGGATCCGTGTTGCCATCAACATGAGCTTGCAGCAATTCAATCATTGGGCGATTATCCGGAAGGTGCTCATTGTTGTTGTTATTATTGTTGTTCGGAGGTGGTATGTTATTGTTGTTTTGTACACCAGCCATGTCTAAGTTATCGAGAGGCTCGGGCTCTTGATAAGACGTGGATCGAGTGCGCATACACCTGCAAAAGAACGAACAAACAAAACAAAAATATTTTTGGTTTTATTGTTTTTTAATGTTTAGGATTTTTGAAAATTTTATATTTTTTAGTTGTTTTTGAAAATTTTCTTGAAAAAGTAACGTTCACGGGGAACGGATCCCAAAATCCAATTTCTCACAAAAAACTTTTGATCTTAACGAGAGGAGCCGGCAGCGGCGCCATTTGATACACTGGTTTTGCTATGGTTCAGATAAAGTCTCTCGATATCCTCTCGAATTGATCTAGGCCTTAAGTGGAATGATTGTTCTTGGTAACTAAATAAAGGGGGGTGGTTTTCTATTCTAATAATAAATGAAAATGAAAATTTAAATCAAAGGCAATTACTCTAATTAAGATTAACAAAAACTTGGTTGCAAATTTAAAGTTCAAATTAAAATTAAAGTTAACATGTAAATTGTTAAATCAACAGTAAAACAGTAACATTAAAATACTCAAAATTTAACTGATTCGGAACTTTAGACCTTGATTCGAAACTAACTGATTCGGAACATGCTCATTCGGAAGTTACTATTCACTGGTTCGGAACTTAGCTTGGTTCGGAAGTCACTGGTTCGGAAGTCACTATTCACTCATTCGGAACTCACTGATTCGGAAGTTCAGCTTTGTTCGGAAGTTGTGCTTGGTTCGGAAGTCACTGTCACTGATTCGGAACTTAGCTTGGTTCGGAAGTCCTTGGTTCGGAAGTCCTTGGTTCGGAACTTATGGACTTCCGAATGAAGGTGTTGATTCGGAACTTTAGTGCTTGATTCGGAACTTTAGTGCTTGATTCGGAACTTTCCGAATGAAGGTTTCATTCGGAACTTTTTTGTTTGGCTCGGAACTTCTGGGAACAGATACAGTAGCAGTAAAGGCGAAGAACACGGGACACAAAATTAATCAAAATCAAATCAAACACTTAAAAAGATTTTACCAATTTAAACACAAATCATTTAGACAATATAAGCAACAAATCCCACTAACAAAAACACAAATCCAAACAACTTTTGAAGATCAAATCAAGAAAAATAAAACTTAAGAACTTGAAGATAAAAATGGAGATGAACAAGATGTAATGAAAGATTAAACAAGAACTTGGTATTAAAATGATTGATGTTTTGACAAGATGAAACAAGGATTAGAATTACAAGATCAAAGAACTAATAAAAATCACCAATCACCCTAGTGGTGATGGTGTTCTACGAACCAGGAGAAAGAAAAAGAAGAAGAAAGAAAAACTAGCTCCCTAAAATGTGTATGGGATGGCCTATTTATAGGTGTTTCCTTTGGTTGGTGAGTGGGCTCTCTCCCGTTCTTTGTGTCTTTTCGTCTTTTCAGAAAAGTTTCCGTTTTCGATTCTGATTCGGGATTTGTCGTCGATTAAATTCAACTCGTCTTTTAATTTCTTCCTTTGATAGACTTGAGTTTCTTCGACTTATATAAATCTTCCATCTTTGGTCCTTTTCTTCGATAAATCTTCGAATAGGCCCAGTGACTTCAAATCTTTTGCATCTCTTGGACAATAGACTTTATCTTGAGTCTTTTTCTTCAGTAAAACCCGTGCAATCCCATGTTTTCTTCAATATTTATCCGGTTGGCTCTGAAAACACAATAAACACAAAAACCACGCATAATTCCAAACAAATGATATTAAATACGTGTTTTGGTCTCGTTTTAGCCCGAATTAAGTGGTAAAGGGATGGGTGTTTACACACCTATCAAGTACTACGAATATATATGACATATACATATATTAAAATATGTCCAAAGTATTACAAAAACCCATATTATAAAACATTTTTCCAACAAATAATTGATTTTGTTCATATTGCTAACAAAATATTGCTAAATTTATTGTAGTGTTTTTGTTTCCAATAATTTTTTTTAGCTATTGTTTAAATAAAGTCATAAGTTACTATTTAACTTTTTAAGTACATCTTGATTATAGCCATTTAATGTAAAGCTTCAAGAGAGTTTTATTGTGGTTAAAGACTTAAAGCATTATGCGTAATGACATTTTACTAGTGCTTATATCATGTGGCATGGATTTGGTTTGAGCAAAATCCAAGCCACTAACACTAACGTATAAACTATTATTTGGTACGGTATTTATATATGATTAAAAAAACCGTATCAATAAAACACATCTAACACGGTTTTAAAAGAAACCGTATCAAAGAAAATACCCATTTGGTACGATTATGCATTTTTATGTTTTTTTGGTACGGGTTTTATGTAAACTGTCGTTTTTGTTACGGTTTCTTTATTAACTGTACTAAACTCTTGTTCCCCGTACCAAATAACATTTTCAAAGCGCATCATTATCCTCCCCAATGAAAACCTGGTTCTCATTTCCCCATACCCATTCATCGGACATACACTTCACATCTCATTCTTAACTAAAAAAAATCAAAAACCATTACATTAAAAACTCAATCACAATAAAATAGAATTAAAACCCCATAATAAATAATAGTTATAACTTTATTTATTTCTACTCATTTTTAATCTATGTACTTAACTAATAAATTTTCTATATTTATATAGGTATAATCCTTCTTCATCATGTATTAACACTAAAGATCTTCAACTCATTTTAAAAAAGATCTGATCGTAAGATGAGTTTATAATTCTTTTTGTTATTTATAACAAAAATTATATTATTATTATTAGCTCTAAATACTTATATGTGAATATAGTTGCAACACTTATGTGTATGTATCTAGCATTGTGCATTTAAAAGTTCTAAGCAGAGTCGTATGTGGAATTAGCTAGTACCCTTCTGAAACTAATCTAATAGAGATTACTTTTGGGCAGTCCCTTTTGGGACTACCTATTGATTACTTTATCTCATTTAGGATGCGTATACATTCTAGCGGGATAACTATTTATGAAAAAATCGGTATACATTTCTATTTACTCTTTCGAGTTTGCATTTTTTACGCATTTTTTGGGAGTTACAGGGAAATTTTGTCAATTTGTTTATTAAATAGTCAACCGCTAGAATGTATATGCATATGTGATAAATATTCAAAAGGCGGGTTAGGATATGCCACATGTGACCACATATGTTTTATTCATAAATGCATATGATTTATTATGTTGTTTTAAATTTTCAGATGGAACAAAAATGGATGTACATCATGAACATTAATGACCCATAATTTGTGAATGGAATGCAAAATTTCCTTATTGTTGTTGAGTCTGACCGAGTGGCTAAGGGAAATATTTAGATTTTTTGTCCGTGTTCGTGAAGTAAATTTTTTGTACCATATGATGATATAACAATGATTGAGTATCATTTGCTCAAATATGGCTTTGTTTGAAACTATACTTGTTAGTAGGGGTGGAAATTACCGACACGACACGATATATGACATGAACCGACACGAAGTTAAACAGGTTTGAGTTGAGGATAAACAGGTTTGGGTTAAAAACAGGTCAATCTCTATAACCCGTTTAATAAATGGGCGGTGTTTGGATTGAGTAAATATTAAACAAGTCGACATGTGTACCCGTTTAATTATTTATAGGCCTTTAAAAATGAAATACATAACATTAATTTTATGTTGTAATCGGATAAAATGTATTTTGTTTTTTATAGAAATGAATTACGATAAAGCATACATCATTGAAATGTTGCAAAATTATATGTATATTATATTTATCATTTTTTACATCCTTATATCATTTTTCATATAAATTAGTTTAGTTGACAAACCACCAACCTTACTCATCGCTTAACTTATTTACTTAAACATGTTAAACAGGTCACAAATGGGTTGCATGTGTTATATAGATCTGGGTTAGGGTTGAGTTTCTTGACATGATTATTAAATGGGCCGTGTTTGAGTAAATGTTATAATAACCAGTCAACCAAAGATGCCAAACAGGTCAACACGAACACGACTCGACTGCCACTCCTACTTGTCACTCGAAGCATGAAGAAACGCTAGTTGATAATAACACATCGAGTCATGTATCAAATGCTAATGAGAACAATGAATCTTACATTAACGACAAATACGCAAATTTAAATGAGATGTTGCATGATATGGAGGCTCATGAGGGTGATATTGATCAAGAAGATTTACAACAATCATTTGAAGACAGTGAGAAACTAATGTATGATGGTTGTATGAATTTTTCTGTACTTTCAGTTGTTCTGGAGTTGTTAAAGTTAAAAGCAAAGTAGTAGTTGGAGTGATACAAGCTTCATAAACCCCGACTGCTTCCCAAAAATAACGTGATACCTATTTTTACATACGAAACTAAAAATATAATGTGTCTAATAGGACTAGAGATTGAAAGAATACACACATGTCTGAATGATTGTATGTTGTATAGAGATGGGTATGAAAACTTACACGCATATTTTACTTACGAAACATCAAGGTATAAAAAAGAACTAGAACCAATGATATTGTTGATGATGTGACAAAAAATGGACCGCCAACCAATATGGTATTTTCCCATCATACCGAGACTAAAACGGTTATTTAAAAACAAGGAGGCCAAAGTTTTGCGTTGGCATTTCGATCAGCAGAAAGACGACGGGAAATTTACATGTGGTGACTCCCCTCGGTGGAGAATGATTAATAACAAGTTTCTAGAATTCGCTAAAGATACTAGAAATAATCGATTTGGACTAAGCTCGGATGGAGTGAACTCATTCGGAAGCATGAGTAGTCGTTACAGTACTTGGCTGGTTCTTTTATGTATGTACAATCTTCCATCATGTTTATGCATGAAATGTAAATACATCATGATGTCATTGTTAATTTCCGGGCTAAAACAACCTGGCAATGACATTGATGTGTATTTGTCTCTTTTGATTAACGATATGAGAACTTTGTGGAACCCGGGCGGGTGTAGAGATGTATGATTCCTATATGAAGGAGAAATTTAATTTGAAAGCTATGATTTTATTCACCATTAATGATTTTCCAGCATACGGTAATTTGTTAGGATACAACACGGAAGGTAAACTAGCATGCCTTGTTTGTGACGATGAGGCATCCACAAGGTCGTTAGATAATTGCAAAAAAACATGTTCATGGGCCGTCGAATACCACTTCCCAGTTTTCACCCGTATGGTAATATAAGTTCGGAGTTAGACGGACATACAAAGTATGAATGACTTAGAGCACGATTTTGTGGATATACTACACTTTCTCGAGTTTCTAATCTTAACACTATGTTTGAAAAAAGAAAAGGTCGTCAAATTGAAAAAGGAACGTGGAAGAAAAGGTCATTTTTTGGGATTTAAAATATTGGAAGGATTTAGAAGTGTGACATCGTATCTATATATAGCCTCTTAAAATACATTTTTAGATATTTTTAGGTTCACACTCATAAATACATTCAAAGATCCTGAGATTCCATACTGTTAAACTATTCTATATCTTAACTAACTAGTAGTGATATGGAGAAAGAGAGAACTCACACCTAACTCATGTCAGAAATGCCAAAAAATCATGAACTGCTCTCCAAATTTCTCCATCACTATCTGACACCAACTTGTTTAGAAGTGTTTGGTTTTAGTATAAAGTTGTTTATAAGTATTTAGTTTATAATTATAGCTTATCGTTATCTTTGCTAATATCATGCTTATATATGAGATAAGTTATGAGCTTATCAACTGCTTTTTTTCTTTCTGATTTAAAAATGATATGTATCTTCAAGTGTGCTTAATTTAGTAATAGGCGGTTACAAACATGACTAATATATATCTATATTGTTTTAATAGCTTTGGGATGATACATGATGATTAACACCGTTGGAGATCGACGATGTTGCTTATTTGTTTCTTACCTTTCTTAGAGCAGTTGACCACCAAGTACCGCAAAAGCATGCAGTTGACCAAGTCAAGCATAAGGGCGGGGGTTTAAATCTGACCCTGGCTTGGTTAGCCAGTGTTGCCTATGTAATTTATCGGGATTTTCCCTTGTTGGGTGGAGGGCTCGGTACCAAAAAGGTACACGGACTTAAGATGGTTCCGCCAAATACCGTTTTTTTTATGTTGCTTATTTGACGCTGAATGAGTTTTGTAGGACTATAGTTACTCCTTTATATTCAACTGCTAGCTAGGTTTAATGTTTTCGTGATGATGCAATTTGAAACAATTGTAATGGATAACACTTTTGTTTAGCTAAGATTGTTGATTTTGTTAATGTTTATGTTGAATGTTGTTTTTGTATGTTGTAATTTTTGAGCCTTATGTGAATATATAAATTGTTGTAGTGTTTGGTTACAGGTTTTAGAAAATAATATTGTATTTTTTAATTTGTTTTCAAACAGATTTTGGTACAATTTAAAAAAAATGGTAGCAGAAAGGGAATCGAAAATTGATACGGTTAGAAGGAAAACCGTACCAAATAATCGTTTTTAAGTACGGTTCACAATCGTACCAAAAGACCATTTCATTTTTAGGTTCGTTCTTATCTAGTACGGTTGCAAAATCGTACTAAAAAACCTTCAAAACCGTATCAAATGAGGTTTTTTAGTAGTGTAACCCTCTTTCTCATAGACAGAATCAAAATCAAATGTGACCATGTGTAATATTTTTGAATCGTAGCACTAGAAACACATTTTTATATAAAGTGGATAAAAAGATCTATGTTTATCTAAGAAAACACAATGAAAAAATTCATAAGAGTTTCGGAACCTCTGGTGTCATTTCATCCACCAAGGAATTGGCTTGACCCAAAATGACGTTTTTTTTTCTTTCTAAATTGAGTTTTTGTGTTTTAAAAAAAAAAGTATTTTGACTTGAGTTATAAGAGAGAGGTCATTGAATATGTGATCGATACTAAATATTTTGAATACGGCGTTTAGAATTGACTCAATCAAGTCACCAAGCTATCAGATATGAACTCGGTTTTCCATCTGAATATATTGCAATATGTCGGCTCATCAAACACGTAAAAAGTTGAATTTAAGTTGTGGGAAAGACTCTTGATTGAAAATGTAGCCACTTCAGGAGCCTTTTTAACATACTTAGAATGTGAGCGTGAAAGCTGCATTTTAGGTGTATGGAAGACTCTCGTGTGAAAATGTAGCGACTATAGTCTTTTTGTACATACTTAGAGGCTGGGGTACGGTGCCCTTTGGCTCAAGCCATAGGTAAAACGCGAGAACGATGGCGCCAGGTACCACACCCCACGTCGCGCCATAGGGTCTGGCGCCATACCCACCAGCCGAAAATGATAGCATAACGCGAGGCTATGGCGCGATATTATATCCTGTCTCGCGTTATAGCTCGCGTTATAGGCTTTTTTTTTAATTTGAATGTGTAACGGCTACCTTTGGGTTTTTTTAAAAAAAAATGACCGTTGGGACTATTTTTTGACCTTTTTCTTTAAGAAAACCCTAAAAACTTATTTTTTTTCCTATATAACCCAATCAAAAAACACATTTTTATATATCTTTAACAATCTTCTTTCACAACAACAAAATGAGTCAAGATCTTTTTAATGATTTACCCGACATCGGTGATTATTATGATCAACTCGATATTGAAGACTACAATCAATACTTAGAATATTACGATCAATACGAAAGTTTTAGTGAAACGTCGTCTAACTCAGTGAAAAGAACACGACGTTACATAGCACGTGATCAAGAGGAGGCGGAAGAAAAGTTGATAAAAGATTATTTTGGGGATGAAAATAATCCACCAAGGTATCCAGAAGAATATTTTCGCCAAAGGTATCGTATGAGTTCTCGACTTTTTAAACAAATTGTTGATGATATTACATATTATTGTGTTGATCCTCTTCCCGAATACTTTGAATTTTTTCACCAAAGTCCCGAGTCGGGATTTAGTGCAATCATGAAATGCACATCCGCTATACGCCAACTGGCGTACGACACAACACCAGA
Organism: Glebionis coronaria; assembly: GCA_025667525.1. NCBI lineage: Eukaryota > Viridiplantae > Streptophyta > Magnoliopsida > Asterales > Asteraceae > Glebionis > Glebionis coronaria. Next base: position 1,274,115 of record JANFOE010000109.1, read on the forward strand.
TGCATTTGATGAATATTTGCAAGTTGTGGATCGTTGTTCGCGAGAGTGTTTATGGAATTTTACTAAATGCATTTATGTGTTATATGTTGAATAGTATTTAAGAAAACCTAGTGATAAGGATGTAGAACGTTTGTATGCTTTGCACGAGAGAAAACATGGTCTACCGGGAATGCTTGGTAGTATCGATTGTATTCATTGGGAATGGAAAAATTGTCCTAAGGCATTACATGGTCAATTCAAACGGAAGGATAAAAAATACCCGACTATAATGCTAAAGCCTGTTGCGGATAAAAAATTATGGTTTTGGCATGCATACTTTAGGGTACCCGGGGCAAACAACGACCTTAATGTTTTATATGGGTCGCCGTTATTTGATTCCCTTTTAGCAGATGAAGCTCCATAAATTCTGTTTGTGTCAAACGGAACAACGTACGAGAATGGTTATTATTTAGCAGATGGCATATATCCTGAATGGGCTTCGTTCGTTAAATCATTTACGATAGCAAGGAAAAACAATGAAGTTTAAAAGGGTTCAAGAAAGTGAAAGAAAAGATATTGAACGTGCATTTGGAGTTCTACAATGTCATTTTGGAATTATTCAACAACCCGCACGTCCGTATCAGGTAAACACGATAAAATGGATCATGTATTGTTGCATAATACTACACAATATGATTTTATAGGATCAAAATTTTGACATTAGTAAATATTGAGACATGTATGTTCTGCCAACACTAAATATTCAAGGAACATGAATTGAACGTTGTGGGACTCACCAAAGGAAACATAAAGAACTTCGCGATAAAAGGGTTCATGAAGACCTTCAACATGATCTTGTGGAACATTTGTGGAGTATCAATCATTAATTTGTGTTTTTAGGTTTTTTAAGTCATTTGTAATGTTTTTAATTTTATTAATGAAAATTTAGTTAAATTTAAATAGTTTGTTTATTTAAATGAAAAAAATAGGTGGGACCTCTATAACACCAGAAATCTGCTTTTAAGCACACCACCAGAATTCCGGTGTTATACAGTTCTGGTGTTATGGAGGGGAATGCTGACGTGACAGTCATTTTTTTCATAACACCAGAAATGTGGTGTGGACTGTACCCTGGGCTCTTAGAATGCCCAAAAGTATCAATGTACTAGTAGACTATTCAAATATACACACAAAATCAGTTCGAACTATTACAAACATAAAACTAAGCAAACTATCACAGAATGCAAGACATTCACCAATGCTAAACTGGATATCCCAAGTTTCTAAATACATTTCCATCATTGTGAATTGCAAACAAAACTACCATGATACAGAATTCCATCCTCGCAATCACAGTAAAAGTGCAACAAAACCAAGGACGGCCTCATCAAAAACTCAGGATCACATGAAGCTAGTTCTCTCCCATACGTGGTGGCATTTCCACACTGTTATATTTAGTCTTTAAATTTCTGAAGTCGAGTCTAGGGATTGAGAGTCACATTTCCTAATAGCTAAATTGAATAAAGGTCGGTTGGCTGTTTCCTAGCCCAACCTGACCCGTAGGACTTGTAATAGCCGGTTCCCCCTCATCTCTATAAAAGGAGGTGAGGGGGAACGAACCAATTCACGTCATTCTTTCAATAACTAATCGTTTGGATAAGGGATTTACCTTGTGTTTTTTATTTATTGTCGATTCTGCTTGTGGGCGTGTGACTTCGAGATCGTGTATTCTGCATCTAGTAATCAGAGTTATAGGTATTAAACCCTACAAGTGGTATCAGAGCATGGTTTCTAAGATCTTCTGGTTTCTAGGATCGATCTTGAAAAGGGTTCTTGGTGTTGAGGGTATGATAAAGCTCAAATCTAACATATTTATATGATGGTATTCATGGTGTTTATGCATATATTTGTATGATTATTATGAACATGTGATACTTAATGAAGCATATTTGCTATTGTAGGTTCATCAATGGTTACATCACGAGAAATGAAGAAAATACGTGAATTAGAGGTGAAAAGATGAACGATACATGAAAGTGTAGCTCTCGTATGATAAATAATACAATGATAAGGAGTCTTGGAAAGTTTGGAAGAAAGAAAAGAAAGAAGATGGAGTACAAGGAAAAGTATGGTAAATGGCTAAGTTGCCACCAGCAACACTTAGCTTGCCTCCATCAAACCAACCTTCATTTTCTACCAACATCAAAGTAGCCTTCAGTTGCCACCAGCAAGCAAGTCCGTGCCACCGGCAAATCCACCATCAGTTGCCACCACCATGTTGTTAGTCAAGTCTAGAAAAATCACATTAAACATATCTTCCACTTCTCGAAGCAAACTTAATCACTCCATAACATCCAAGTACCTATCATCTTCTCTTCATTACTTCATTCCCTGGAAAAATTACTCACCTTTGGCTCCAAGAAAACTACTTGGTGGCCAAGCATAATTCAAGTATAAATAAAACCCATGAGGTAGTGTTTTTCATACCAACCAATCAATCTAATCATTCCTTCAATCATCATCTATCCCATATTTCTGTGATTTTGATATCACCCCTCACCCAAGTGGTGAAGGATGGATTTGGTAGCCATGTAAATGTAATAAACCATTGGTGATGTAGAGAAGAAAACCACACACCATAAACAATTCAATCTCCAACAATCCTTATTCCCAAACACCCCAAAAGGCTCTATACAACACCAAGAGGTTAATGTCCAAGAAGGCTATGGGTAGGACCAATTGTATATTGGTTGTTCATTTGGGTAGAATCATTTGGATACTTTGTAGCTAGGATTCTAATGTTTGGTAACTTCTTCTTTATTCTTTAATGTAGTTTATGTTCATGATTCATGGTGTTTCTTGTGTTTAGTGATATTGTGAATGTATTGATGCTTGTATTGTTCATATGTAACTTGTGATATATGGATGTTTGGATATTATTAGTGCTTGTCATTAGATTATGGTGATAACATTATATTTGGTTGAATTGGAACTTGTTCTTTTTTGTCAATTTGGTTAATCATTGTTGCGTCTATAATGTCGGAATTTATTCTCAATATGGTTGATTTCAATTCGTTAACCGACAAATGATTTGGTCTTGTACTCGTGAAGATTGTGCAAGAGACTTAATAAACATAACAAGTAATGGTTTAATCTAGATAATAGGTCAAAAGGAGTCTTTTGAATATATTGTTCTAATCATCTTTCAAATAAATGGAACTTATCAAATAGATTACCAAGTCTATGGGCCGAAAGTATTTTTGTTGTTATTGGTTTAGGCATAAGGCTCATGAGTGACCACTTGATTGAGGCTTATGTATATTTGATTTATAAATCACTAGTGTCTTATTATTGGTTCTATAGGTCGAAAGGATTACCTTTAATATGTTTTTCCAAACTAATCATCCATATGTCCATGTGATCATTTAACCATACATGTATGTCATTTGTGTATGCCTTTAACGATTCTCATGGTGGTGTGATCGTGACAATCATATCTACCATTATTACAAACAACTACACTTGAGTATAACCAAGTCCCATGGGAAGACCTTGACTTACCAACCTAATTGCAACATGACTAGAGTATACTTGCTCGAATTTGTGTTCCTAATTAATATCGGTAATTCTTGTTTATAAATTTAAAACCCAATGTGTGGAAAGATTGCCACCATTAAGTTTTTGGCTTTATGTCGGGGATTTGTAATTGCATTCTTTTAATATACCCGTACGAGCACATCAAGTTTTTGGCACCGCTGTCAGGGACTTGCTAGTTCATACTCTTGTGTCTATTTGTTTGTATCTTTGTTAGTTAGAATCTTTATCTTGTTGATTTCTTGCTTGCTTGTGTCCTTGTTTCTTGAATCGTTTGTGTTACCAATTTCTACATATCCCGAAAGAGTTGTTATACCCCATTTACCCGCATAGAGGGGACGAATTTCGCATAGGAGGAATTCGGTTGGTGGTTGATTACTCAATTGGAGGCTTTGAATTGCTCTAAATTCCATTCTTAGTTTGTTGCTCTTGAATGATTGCTCTAGCCCTTGACAAAGGTTAGAGCACCCTTTGCTTAAAATCTCTTATTTCTCAAATAGTTGCTTAATGATCTTGACGCCAAAATGAAATATTTGGTGTTGGGATTTCCTCTCTTGTGTGCTTAAATTGCTTGTTTCAATGATTGATTGCTAAATGTGTCCCAAAGTGCTTGTTTCAAAAACCCAAAAACATTGTCCCGAATCACTCTAGTTTAATAGATTTGGTACAAAACCTCTATTATATGTTTTTGTTTCATTTAGTTAAAAATATATATATATATATATATATATATATATATATATATATATATATATATATATTTAGTTTTTCTAATTTAGTTTTTGTTGAGTCGTGTTATGTTTTTAAATGTTTAGATTGTTTTTAATTCTCATATGTGTGATGTATATATATGCATAATGTTTGTTCTTGTTTGTGTTAGTTGTCTTGTGTGTGTTTCATTTTGTTTGCATGTGTGCTTGTTTGTTTGTTTAAGTTCATGTGGTTAATGTATGAACTTTGTGGGTGTGTTCGCTAGAAACCCTCACGAGACTATAACTCGTCCACTCAGGATACCGAGGGGTTTAAAGGCTTGTTGCATACGCTAAATGCAGTCGTGTTTCCTACGAAAGTGTGCTTAATAAATTTAAGTGTTTTGTAGTTTAGTTTATTTTGCAGGTTCAATAAAGCTTATGGAAGATGGAATGATCGTGTTGATGGATTGTATGTGTATACGCTCATTGGAGATGAAATCGCTTGATCTTCCTTATTTGTCATCTTATCGTATGGAGATCAATAGCAATTTCATAGCCCGGGAAGTTTCGTTTCTCTTGGACTATTTATTTATTTTCCTCACTTTTCACGCTTTAAAGTTTATTTTTAGCATTGACTCTAATCCAAAACTTAAGTGTGAGGGGAAATAAATGGGATAATGAAACTAAATTTTAGTATCTAAAATTTTTGGGCTATTATAAAAAAAAGAGAAAAAAAGAGAAAAAAAGAAAAAAAGAGGGAGAGTTTGTACACTTGTTTGCCCTTAGTATTTAAATGTTTTCACACGTTTATTTGTAAATATGTTTCAATAAGCATTCACATGGTGTAAAAAAATTAGTGAGATCACACTTGTGTGATGTAAGTGTATATGCGTGACAAAGAGGCAACCTTAGGAAAAGTATGGAAAATGGCTAAGTTGCTACCAGCAACACTTAGCTTGCCTCCATCAAACCAACCTTCATTTGCCACCAACATCAAAGTAGCATTCAGTTTCCACCAACAAGCAAGTCCGTGCCATCCGCAAATCCACCATCAGTTGCCACCAGCATGTTGTTAGTCAAGTCTAGCAAAAATCACATTAAACATATCTTCCACTTCTCTAAGCAAACTTAATCACTCCATAACATCCAATTACCTATCATCTTCTCTTCATTACTTCATTCCCTGGAACAATTACTCACCTTTGGCTCCAAGAAAACTACTTGGTGGCCAAGCATAATTCAAGTATAAATAAAACCCATGGGGTAGTGTTTTTCATACCAACCAATCAATCTCATCATTCCTTCAATCATCATCTATCCGATATTTCTGTGATTTTTATATCACCCCTCACCCAAGTGGTGAGGGGTGGATTAGGTAGCCATGTAAATGTAATAAACCATTGGTGATGTAGAGAAGAAAACCACACACCATAAACAATTCAATCTCAAACAATCCTTATTCCCAAACACCCCAAAAGGCTCTATACTCGCACCAAGAGGTTGATGTCCCAGAAGTCTATGGGTAGGACGAATTGTATATTGGTTGTTCATTTGGGTAGAATCATTTGGATACTTTGTAGCTATGGATTCTAATGTTTGGTAACTTCTTCTTTATTATTCAATGTAGTTTATGTTCATGATTCATGGTGATTCTTGTGTTTAGTGATATTGTGAATGTGTTGATGCTTGTATTGCTCATATGTAACTTTTGATATATGGATGTTTGGATATTATTAGTGCTTGTCATTGGATTATGGTGATAACATTGTATTTGGTTGAATTGGAACTTGTTCTTGTTTGTCAATTTAGTTAATCATTGTTGAGTCTATAATGTCAGAATTTATTCTCAATATGGTTGATTTCAATTCGTTAACTGACAAATGATTTGGTCGTGTGCTTGTGAAGATTGTGCAAGAGACTTAATAAACATAACAAGTAATGGTTTAATCTAGATTAGAGGTCGAAAGGAGTATTTTGAATATATTGTTCTAATCATCTTTCAAGTAAATGGAACTTATCAAATCGATAACCAAGCCTATGGGCCGAAAGGATTCTTGTTGTTATTGGTTTAGGCATAAGGCTCATGAGTGACCACTTGATTGAGGATTATGTATATTTGATTTATAAAGCACTAGTGTCTTATTATTGGTTCTATAGGTCGAAAGGATTACCTTTAATATGTTTTTCCAAACTAATCATCCATATGTCCATGTGATCATTTAACCATACATGTATGTCTTTTGTGTGTGCCTTTAACGATTCTCATGGTGGTGTGATCGTGACAATCATATCTACCATTGTTACAAACAACTACACTTGAGTATAACCAAGTCCCATGGGACGACCTTGACTTACCAACCTAATTGCAACATGACTAGAGTATTCTTGCTCGAATTTGTGTTCCTAATTAATATCGGTAATTCTTGTTTATAAATTTAAAACCCAATGAGTGGAAAGATTACCACCGTCAAGTTTTTGGCTTTATGTCGGGGATTTGTAATTGCATTCTTTTAATATACCCGTAAGAGCACATCAGGGTAATCGACATCAAGAAGGTGATCGATTGAATAAAGGGTTCTTTCGTTTTTTTGAAGATCGAAGATCTTGTGTACTTGTTTTTCTCGCTGGAGTAACATATGAGACAGGGAAGAAGAAGAACAGTAGTTGTGTTGATTTTTTGTATAAAAGTCAACTACGCAAAGATACTACGAGGGTTTAAAAATTTGGTTCATGGGCTTTGTTATTATTAGGCCAAGAATTAAATTGGATCATAAGTTGATAAAACTCTTTTATCAACTTGTTAAAAACAATTGTGCCAAGGTTATTACTTCGAAAGGATTTTACACAAAGGGACTTCGTAATTTGTGATTGTGAGGTTTAACGTATCACAAGGTTTAGCGAGTTACCTAAGGGACTTTATTCGTTTGTGATTGTGAGGTTTTTCACAAGGTTTAGCAAACTAATAAAGGGATAAAGAATGACGGGAGCCAAGTTTGACATAGAGAAATTCGATGAAACTGGTGATTTCAGGTTATGGAGAATCAAGATGCGTGCTTTGTTAATCCAGAACGGGTGTGAAGCAGCTCTAGAGGTTTTACCCGCGAATATGGAAGTTGAAGAGAAATCTAAGCTTGACAAGAAAGCTCACGGTGCTATGATTTTGTGTTTAGATAACAAGGTCCCGAGAGAGGTTTCAGGAGAGACGACTGCAGCGGGGGTTTGGTCAAACCTCGAGTCTTTGTACATGACAAAGTCATTGGCCAACAAGTTGTAACTGAAGAGGAAGTTGTATACATTCTACGTGCCGACTGGATGAAATATTTCCGAGCATATAGATGAGTTCAACAAAATCGTTCTTGATTTAGTAAATATTGAGGTAAAATTCGAGGATGAAGATCTTGCTTTGTTGTTACTCACTTCTTTACCAGCATCATACGAACACTTTGTGGATACCTTTCTTTATGGACGGGAAGCTTTGAATTTGGAGGACGTGATGGCCACACTAAATTCAAAGGAAATCAAAGAGAAATCCAAGGCGAAGGGGGATGATGGTGAAGGGTTATACGTGAGGGGAATAACTGATCGCAGGAATTCGCATCAGTCAAAGGGAAAGTCAAGATCGAAGTCTCGAGGTGGAAGACTCAAATGCTTTATTTGCCAATCTAAGGAGCACTTGAGAAGAGACCATCTGAAGAATAATCGCAAGAAGTCAAAAGGTTACGTCAAGAAAGATGATCAACCAAGCTACAGTGGTTCGATTTACGATGATTCTGAGGTGATGATGGTGATGAGTGTAGAAATACTGCAAGATTGGATCATGGATTTAGGAGGTTCACATCACATGTCACCTAGGTTAGATGTATTTTTTGATTTTCTGGAATGCGATGGGGGTAGCGTACTGTTGGGCGACAACAGGGAGTGCAAGATCAGGGGTATTGGAAAGGTAATGGTACAACTGAAAGATGGGTCGAGTTTTGTATTACACAATGTCAGGTACATTCTTGAATTGAAAAGAAACTTGATATCTGATGAGACTGCTTTTATACATAGTCTCATCGTCCAAATCGGGCTTACAATGCATTAAATATCATCAAAATACCCAAATATATGCTTGTGTTTGTTGCTTGTGTATCTTAGGTACGGATATTGAGAAAATGACAAAAGATCACAAGAATCAATCAAAAACGAACACGGGAAACGAAGCCGCACGATGAACCAAGCCCTAATGAAGAATTTTCCAAAGAAAACCCTTGAAGATTTGAAGAATATTGAAGATTGGTCCTCCAAGTTTGAAGAATTGACACTTTATACCCTTGTATCTTCATAATTACAAGTTTGGTCCCTAAAGTTTGTCAAAATTACAAAAGGACCCTTAACTTTGAAGAATTGGCAAATTTAGTCCCTCAACAAATCTAAATTGTCAATAATGGTCCTCCAAGAAGTCAACAAACAAGTCAAAGACCTTGAAGTTTGAAGACATTACAAGAATGGCCCTTGAAGAATACAATTTGTGCATAAAAAGCCCTTTAAACAAGTTTACCAAGTCATTGTGCCAAAATTGACAAATGCTTGAAAGTTATAACAAAGGAAAAAGGAGTATAAATCTGTTAAGCTTGGAATGAAAACATTATGGGAGTTCAGGGACCAAACTAGGCAGACATGGAAAGATCACCCACCACACACCAGCCGACACCTCATCACCCCACCCAATCACACTCTTCCATCTCACCCTCCTTCTCCACGTCATCTTCCACTAACCCCATGTTTTTAAATCTGTTTTATTAAACTCTAAATGGAGGCAAACTCGTTTTTAAAAAGTTAATTACCAGCAAACAAGATCAAAACTTCCCCTGCAAACAAACCTATCCCATAAACCCTAAAAAATTTCCAGGATTAATTAAGCTAAATTTTTCACCATTTTCTAATTAATGATGGGGGTTTTAATCTTTACCCCACTCCCAACATAACCCCCAACCCAGAAAACGACTACACATCCCCTTGTCCCCTCACAAGCCTTCCCCTGACCCACTCACATGACGAATTGGCATCTATACAGTCATCCAATGGCTCCACGAGTTTTCCTTGGTCCCTAAGGACTCCAATATACGTCCAAGATCATCTTACAATCTGGAACATCAACATCACATCACATGGGGCTCAAACAAGACCAAATTCAAATTCAGTCAAAGGGCAATATTGGGAATCAGCTTGCTAGGGTTTTAGTTTTTTCAGCTTTGTATTATTTTATTCCAAGTATTCTAGTATGTTCCTAGCACTAGTATAAATACAAGTCGTCTTGTGACTTGTATTTTTTTGGTTCCAGTTTTTCTTATGAATTGTAATAGACGAATTTTAAGATTAATTGAGTTCCATTTTACTTTTCATTGCAATCTTTTAAATTTCAGTCATTTACTTACAAGAAATTTACTTTTCTAGCAAAGTTTTTCATCAAGTTCTAATTTCCATAGAAGCAAGTTCTGCTTTTTGGTCACTGTAGCTAAAGCTTTCTCATAAGAAGGTGTCACAAGTTCTTTGGTTAAGTAATAGTGGATGGTGATGTGATTCCAGTTTGTGGTCAAAAATTTTATCAAGTTTTTTTTTAGTTTCAAAGATAGAAAAAAAAAGTAGTTTAAAAAAGGTTTTCTTGACCTGGTGTGGTTTCTGTTTTATCTATATTGCATAAGCTCTTTGGGCTAGCTTAAGCAATAAGCTTAGCTCAAAGGTTTGTGGGTTACACATTTCCTTCACTCTTTTTTGTCTTGGCTTATTTCTTTTGGCAGGAAATCCCTAAGAAGACATATTGGGTGTTGGATTTTGATCCAACACCATCATTCTCTACAACAGCCTCTTCTATAAGCTCATAAGTTCCATTTGTGCTAAAAGGAGGTGGCATCAGCTTGCCATAGAGGGGCCTGGAAGTAGGTCCTTCAAGGTAAAACGGCTTGACCCTTGCCTTTATTTAAAATTTGAAAGCTTATGTGAGCTGTATGAGAATTTGTGTGTGGACTTACTTTGTGCTTGCTCATTGTGTTTTTTTATGCTTCTTGGTTAAAATTGAGTAGGATTTTACTTATAAAGATTCTGTTTCAAGTAGTTTTGGTAGCTATTGGTTTGTTAATGTTTGGTTAGCAGTTATTAAGGGGTGTTTGGATTAAGGCTTAATCAGGGTAATTTACATTAATCATGTGTTAAAACTTGTTTCAATCACTCATCAGGTTAGTTATAGGATACATGTTAGTTTGGTGTTCAGTTTGCGTAAAGTTTAATTCAGTTTGCATGATAAAATTTAACATTATAGCCTAAAAACATAATATGTCTTGTTTTGACTGTTTTGTTGAAATTTTTACCACCAATCTTGAAAGACTGTTAGGAGATAGGTCATTTTAGGGATTGAAATTGCTTATTTGCCATTTGGTGAGTTTATATGCTAGTTATGAGCCATAGAAATTCGGATTTGTGCATATAGTTTTGTTACTGTTCATCAGAAAGATTCTTAGCTTAATCAGAAACTTAATTGGCTTATTTTTGTTTGATCTTGGCTTGTGACTTGCTGTTTTTTGTGTATTATCTGACTCCTTATACTCCAAAGAGTATAAGGGTGCCTTTTTGTCCCAAATAAGCTATCAAAATAAGCTTTCCTAAGCTTATTGAAAAACATATCAAAATTTAACACTATCAGTGGGAACTCCTTTCCCACTGCTAGTATCATTTTTACCACTGCTGCACTAGCAGACACACTCCAAGCACTTGTCACTATCAAAAAGTTTATATTTTTGTCTTTAGTGCCCAAAAAGTTGAATTAAGACTTGAAACCAGTTCCATTATTTTTCTTATTTAATTTAGGATTTTTCTGTTCAATTAAATTTTTATTTACTGTTCATTTGGTAATTTTTAGGTTTTATTGCATTTTAAATTAACTTTAATATTTCTGTTTTTTGTCTTTTAGTGCCAAAAAGTAATATTTTTTAGTTTAATCAATTTTCTTGGACTTAGATTATTATTTTAAGATTTTTGGTAAAAAAGATTTTACTGTTCATCCTTTTATTAATTTTTTAGAATTAATTTAAGTTAATTAGGGTTTTAATTAAGCTATTTTTGTCTTTTAGTGGTAAAATTAATATTTTTCCAACTTTTCCATTTTTCTTCTGTTCATTAGAGTAAAATAGGATTTTAAAAATTGGTAGATTATTTTTAGCATTATTTTATTATTTTTTATAATTATTTTGGTTTTAAAATAGTTTTTAGTAATTTAAAAATAGAAAAATAGTATTTAAAAATTATAAAAAAATACTTTTTAGTTTTTAGATAATATAAGTAAGTTATTTGTTCAATAAAATCATATTTTGGACATTTTGATTAATTATATTTAATTTTAGGGCTTTAATTAGCATTTAAAATTGAATATTTAATTAATAAAAGGGTTTAAAATATTTTTATTGGATTTTATTTCTTATTTATATTATTTTGGACTTGTTTTAGCTTATAATTAATTTTTAGGTTTTAAATTTTTAATTTTGTAGCTTTTTGCGACTTTACGTGTACGCCTTTTTTTTCGTCGTAGTTTTAATTCGTAATCGTAACCGTCTTTTCTTTCCTTTCTCATTTCTTTTTCAATCAATATAATCTCAAAGAAAAAATCAACTCTTAACACAACGCACTAGCCTCCTCGAGAACGAACTCACTTACTTGGGGTCATTCACACACGGTTTTCCTAAATCGTCGTGCACTTGCCCTACTTTGTGCATCCTTTTCCTAAAGGTGTACAAAACTACCAACATAATTTTGGCGCCGTTGCCGGGGAGGCGTGTTGTGTTTTGATTGAACCATTGTTGTTTTTATATATAGCCATAAAAGTAATTGTATTAATAGCACTCTATTAATACGTATTATCGGTTTTTCGTTTTTTGTGAATATTATTACTATATTGTATACGTAGAACAATAAATTTACAAGTACTCCAAATACGTGAGAAATCACAACCTTGACTTGGGAGGTCATTACCCAACCATTGTATTCGAATCTCAAACCAAAGAAAAAGGCAAAAATAGATAAATACTTTCGTGAAGCTCGATTTTGAAAATACAAACTATAAGGTGGGTATAAGGCGGATATTATAAAATATATCCTAAGGAAAAAGGCTCTTAAGTGCTTCGCGCCGCCTCGTTTCCCCGCTTGCTTGTGCGTATTTGATTTTGAGAGTGAATCGAGGGTTTTGCCGCCCAAAGTATTACTTACGTATCATATATATTTTCTTGGTTTCTATTGATTAAACCCTCTTGAACGATTTGGTGTTCCACCATCGTTCTAAAGTCATCGAAGGCGTTCACTTCACGTGATCGTTTTCATTCCTTAAGGCTTCTTTAATCGAGAGATTTGATTAAGGAGGAGATTTGTAGATTTGTGTCTACTAATACATTCCAAAAATCCAAAAAAGTTAAAAACAATCAAAAACCACAAAAAATTGAAAAAGTAAAAACACCAAAAAGAATATTCTTTGCTCTCCTTCTCGTTGTACGTGACGTTTATGCAAACTCGCTCTAAAGCAAGACGTGCTCGTAAACGAAGAAACAAATCACTCACTCCTACTAGTGAGGAGTCTCCTATTGACGAACCCATTGTAGTGAAAGAAGCACCCATGGCTAATCGAACTATGATGGAGTTGCTTCAAGCACCCACCGAGGGTTATGGAGAAGCGATTGTGATTCCCGCTATCCTTGCGGAGAATTTTGAGGTTAAGACGGGTTTGTTGTCCATGATTCAAAACAACAAGTTTCGAGGGGACGAAAAGGACAACCCTCATAACCACATTCGCCAATTTAATCGTCTCACCGCCACATGCAAGTTTAAGGATGTTTCAAACGACTCGATTAAGATGATGCTTTTTCCGTATTCCTTAGCGGGGCCCGCAAAAATTTGGTTAGAGAAAGAGCCACCCAATTCTATATTGACGTGGAAGGATCTTGTTTCAAAATTCGTGAACCAATTTTTTCCGCCCTCTAAGACTACGCACTTGAAAAACGAGATTTCAAAGTTTTCGCAAGAGTATAATGAGAGTTTTTCAACGGCTTGGAATAGGTTTAAGGAAATGTTGCACGAATGTCCTCATCATGGTTTTTCCGACTTGCATCAAATAGACACGTTTTACAATGGCTTGAACGATCATGAGCGTGATTATCTTAATACCGCCGCGGGTGGTAATTTCTTGTGTAAAACGGTCGAGGAAGCATTGTTAATCATTGAGAATAGGTCTAAGGTGTATAGTCCTTGTAGCACATCGAGTGTTCGTAAGACTTCGTCTTCGTCTTCGCCTTCATTGTCACACACCGTTGATGCTTGCCAAGTCGAGGCTAATTTGGAGAACAAAATTTTTGATATAGTGAAAGGCTTGTTAGTTGAGTTTAAAGTTGGTGAACAACCCGCTCCCGCTACGATTAAAGCGGTTGAGGTTTCTTGTATGTATTGTGGTGGAGCTCACGATTATTCCGAGTGCATTACCAACGGTGGTAACACTTCGAGTGCCTTCGCGGCCGCGGGAACTTATAACCAAAACGGTCAAGTTCCTCGCACTAATCAATTGACTCCACCGGGTTTTTCACCAAATCAAAATGCTAACAATTATCGAAACAATCAAGTTGGTTACCAAAGCAATCAAAGGAACAATTACAAGGGTAATAACAACTATGGGAATCAAGGGAGTAGTAGTAGCCAATTGCAAAACCAAAACCAAAACCAAAACCGTAATTTTCAAAACACAAGTCAAGGTCTTCAAAATGCTTACACTAAAGAACTTCCAATGGATTTTGTGAATTACGCTACGGCAAATGATAAGATTTTGGAAAACATTCAAGAGCAAATGGCTAATCAAGCTAGGGACACGGCTAAAAACGCAAAGGAGTTAGCTAATTTTGTTAAGGAAAATCTAGCCATGAGAAATGAATTGAAAAATGATTTTGCTAACCAAATTCGAGGTCAAAACAACAAGATAGAGCAAAGTCATGCTAGGCTTGAACAAAGAATTGACCAAAAAGCCGCTAGTCAAGATTTGAAGTTTAATAGTTTTGATGTTAAGCTTAATGCCATTTTAGAAGCCGTCATGGGGAACAAAGCCTCTACTTCGGGCAGTTTGCCTAGTAACACCGTTTCAAACCCGAAGGGAGAGATGAAAGTGATTACCACACGAAGTGGTAAGACACTTAAAGAACCAACTCCTCAACCAATTACTCCAACGGTGGAGGAAATTGAGGAAGAACCCGAGGTGGTGGTCGAAAAGGAGCATATTTCAATCCCACAAAGTACCGCTCATGCCACACCTACGGTTGACCCATCACCCATTTTGGAACCCGAGATTCCAAAGGCTATGCCTATGCCCCAACCCACACCACCCTTGCCTTACCCATCAAGACTTAGGAAGGAGAAACGACAAGAGCGCGACAACTACCAATTTGAGCTTTTTATGAAAATGTTTCGTGATTTGCATTTTAATGTGAGTTTCGCCGATGCTTTGGTCATGATGCCTCGATTTGCCGCTAACTTTAAGAGTATGTTGAACAACAAGGAGAAATTGCACCAAATGTCTAGTTGTTCGTCGGTTTATCTTAATTGCATACCTCAAAAAGTCGGTGATCCCGGTAAATTTTTGATCCCTTGTGCAATTCAAGATATGGAAGAATTCTATGCCTTGGCCGATCTTGGTGCTAGCATTAACTTGATGCCACTTGCAATCTACAAGTCGCTCAATCTTCCTAATCTTACTCCTTCACGAATGTCTATTGAGTTGGCCGATCATTCCACGATTCTTGCATGTGGTTTGGCGGAAGACATTTTTGTGAAAGTGGGAAAGTTCTACTATCCCGTAGACTTTATCGTTGTTGATATCCCCACGGATCCTCAAGTTCCTCTTATTTTAGGTCGTTCGTTTTTAGATACGTCTATGGCTTTAATTGATGTTCATGCTAGAAAGATCACCTTACGTTTCAACGACGAGGAACTTGTTATAAACGCAACTCAAAATTCTCAACTTTCTCATGTTTATTCCGTTGCTACCATAAACCTCGTTGATATGATCGACGTGGTTTGCGAGGAATTTTCACAAGAAGTTTTAGGGTTTGGTGATGAAGAAACTAGTGGCAATCCCACTATGTTAGATTCAATTCTTGATAATTCGACACCAACCTTCACTCCTTTCGAAGGTGGTGGTTTTACGTTGGAAGAATTCGATGTTCCACGTACTTGTGACGAAGACCTCGACAACGATGAGGACTTCTCGATTATCAAGGATTTTCTCAACGATTTCCCATTTCCTCCACTCGAGGAGGTTATGAGTATCGAGCCCAAATCTTCACTTGAGGAACCACCTATTCTCGAGTTGAAAGATTTACCTCCTCACCTCGAATATGTCTATTTGGAGGAGGACGACAAGTTGCCGCTTATTATTGCGAAGGAACTTTCGGATGATGAAAAAACCGCACTTGTCGATGTTCTTAAGGACCACAAAGGGGCGATTGCGTGGAAGTTATCCGACATTAAGGGAATCGATCCCAAGTTTTGTACACACAAAATCTTAATGGAGGAGGATTTCAAGCCAACAATCCAAAGTCAAAGGAGGGTGAACCCCAAAATTCACGACGTCATCAAAAAGGAGGTCCTTAAACTCCTTGACGCGGGAATGATTTACCCTATTTCTGATAGCCCTTGGGTGAGTCCTATTCATTGTGTCCCTAAAAAGGGAGGGATGACCGTTGTGCCAAACGATGCCAACGAGTTGATTCCCACTAGACTCGTGACCGGATGGAGAGTGTGCATTGACTATCGTAAGTTGAATGAAGCCACTCGAAAAGACCATTTTCCCTTGCCCTTCATGGACCAAATGTTGGAACGTCTTGCGGGAAACGATTTCTATTGCTTTTTAGATGGTTTTTCCGGTTACTTCCAAATTCCCATCGATCCTCGTGATCAAGAAAAAACTACGTTTACGTGTCCATATGGAACGTTTGCCTATCGTAGAATGCCATTCGGACTTTGCAATGCACCGGGAACTTTTCAACGATGCATGATGGCTATTTTTCATGATATGATCGAGAAGACGATGGAAGTCTTCATGGATAACTTTTCCGTGTTTGGTGATTCTTTCACTTCGTGTTTGTCGAACCTAGAGAGAATGTTAAAACGTTGTGAGGAAACCAACCTAGTGCTCAATTGGGAAAAGTGTCATTTTATGGTTATGAGTGGAATCGTCTTAGGGCACAAGGTCTCGAAAGCGGGGATTGAGGTAGATCAAGCTAAGGTAGACGTCATCGCCAAATTACCTCATCCCAAAACCGTCAAGGGGGTTAGGAGTTTCCTAGGCCACGCGGGCTTTTATCGACGATTCATCAAGGATTTCTCGAAGATTTCTCGACCCATTACACATCTTCTTGAAAAAGAAGCACGTTTTGTCTTTGACGAAGATTGTGTACGAGCCTTTGAGATCCTTAAGAGGAAACTTACCGAAGCTCCCATTCTTGTTGCTCCCAATTGGAACCTCCCCTTTGAACTTATGTGTGATGCAAGTGATTACGCTATTGGGGCCTTTTTGGGGCAACGTCATGATAAGCACTTCTTGCCTATTCACTATGCTAGCAAGACGATGATCGAGGCTCAACTTAAATACACTACAACGGAAAAGGAGTTCCTTGCCGTGGTGTATGCATTTGAGAAATTCCGACCTTATCTCGTCTTGACGAAATGCATAGTGTATACGGACCATTCGGCTATTAAGTATCTCATGGCAAAGCAAGATGCTAAGCCGAGATTACTTCGTTGGATTCTCCTCCTTCAAGAATTTGATCACACCATCGTTGACAAAAAAAGGAGCCGAGAATCTAGCGGCCGATCATCTCTCTCGTTTGGAAGATCCTCACCGAAACATTTCCGCTCGAGACACTTGGTGTAGTGAATTCCAAACTTGATTCTTCTACCCCATGGTTTGCGGATTTTGCAAATTAACATGCGGGTAACTTCATCATTAAGGGTATGACAACTCAAGAAAAACAAAAATTCTTTCGTGATGTCAAGTTCTACTTTTGGAACGACCCTTACTTGTTTCGAACTTGTGCGGATCAAATCATCCGACGTTGTGTATTTGGCACCGAAGCTTCTAACATCCTTAGAGCTTGCCATGAGGGACCCACGGGTGGTCACCACGGTGCTAATCTCACGGCTAAAAAGGTGTTTGATGCCGGCTTCTTTTGGCCTACTATTTACCGAGATGCACAAGATCTTGTGAAGTCTTGTGATTCATGCCAACGACAAGGAAAAACCTCACAAAAAGATGAAATGCCACAAAATATCATTCAAGTATGTGAGATCTTTGACGTTTGGGGCATAGACTTTATGGGGCCGTTCCCATCATCTCGTGGTAATAAGTACATTCTCGTTGCGGTTGACTACCTATCTAAGTGGGTGGAGGTGAAGGCCTTGCCCACTAATGATGCTCGTGTGGTAGTTAAGTTCTTGAAAAGCTTGTTTGCTCGGTTTGGAACCCCTCGTGCGATCATAAGCGATCGTGGAACCCATTTTTGTAACGACCAATTCGAAAGAGTCTTAAGGAAATATGGGGTTACACATCGTCTTTCTACGGCTTATCACCCACAAACGAGTGGGCAAGTCGAGGTTTCAAACCGAGCTTTGAAGAGGATCTTGGAGAGATCTGTGGGGGAAAACCGACAATCTTGGTCGGATAAGTTGGACGATGCTTTATGGGCCTTTAGGACCGCTCATAAGACACCCATTGGGTGCACTCCCTATAAGCTTGTGTATGGAAAGAATTGTCATTTGCCTATCGAGTTAGAACACAAGGCTTATTGGGCCCTAAAGCATTGTAATGATGATATGGAGACCGCGGGAAAACACAAGAAAATGCAATTGAATGAATTGGATGAATTAAGGGACATTGCCTATGAAAATTCATTAATTTACAAAGAGAAAACTAAAAAGTTGCATGATTCTAAAATTAAAAACCGGGTTTTTAACATTGGGGATCAAGTTTTACTTTTTAATTCAAGATTGAAAATATTTTCCGGTAAATTGAAATCCCGTTGGTCCGGTCCATTCACCGTGACTCAAGTGTTTCCGTATGGGACCATCGAGCTAGCTCAAGATGATGGTCCTAACTTCAAGGTGAATGGACATAGGTTGAAGCACTACTTTGGCGGGGAAGTTCCATCCTTGAACAACCTCGACCAAATCACTTTCCCCAATGATAAATTGTATTGAGGGGATCGAGTCGAGCTCATGACTCGGTAATCAAAAACAAGGTGCCTCGTGGGGGAGTCCCATGCTTATCCTATGTACATATTATCGCTTTCTAATGTAGCTTACGTGTGGGGATTCATGCCCTTCCAACCTTTGTTCCGTGGTTGTTTGTGATATGTGGTTTTTAGATCATGATCTTCACGATTGGAGCCTCTCGTGTTCGTTTTATGGGAGCACTCGATCGTTTGCTTTGGAGACATTTCTCAATATCCATGATATATCCTTTTGATGTTCTAACCTTAGGTTTATAGCACACTTCATAAACGGCTTTAAATTTAATGGTTACACCCTTTCCATGCTAGATTAGGCATTCGACTACGTCTCTAGTATGGGGGTGTTTGCACCCCTAGACTCGAAACATTGAGGACAATGTTTAACTTTAGCATGGGGGGGTGAATAGATACTTGCCTTGCCAAACCTTCACGCTTTCCAAAGTTTATCGTTTTATTTATCGTTTTGTTGCAAAATAAGGCTAAAAATGGCCAAATTTTAAAAATTTTCTCATGTTTTATAAGTGTTTGAAGACACGAATGTAGATTTTACGATGGCGAGAATAAGAGTAATTTTTGACTCGACCGTGCGTGTTGAGCACTTAGCTTTGATTCCTTAACTACACATTAGGCTAAGTCTCTTAAATGAGGACGAGAAATGATAGAGTTAATTATAAGTTACTATGCTAAACGTAGAGTACTCGTATTCTTTCAAAAACTCATGTGTTCTCGTTGTTTGCTTATTCTCCCTTCGCTTGTAAATATTTTTTTGCTTAATAAATATTGACTTAGCGGTTTAGTTAGGATTGTTGGGTTTCTAGTCTTTTCTAGTAGCTTCCGTGTAATTAAAATGGGAAGACATTAAGGTATCGCCAGCGTCACGGTTTTGAAGTATTGGCACCCGAATAATCGAAAGCTTCAACTAATAATAAGATTTCAAGTGCTCACCTAAATCTAGCAAACAATTTGAAGCCTCACAAGGCCTAAAATCTATGCAAAATTGAAAGTGAATCAAGCCTTAATCTTCGAAGCTTTAAAGATCCAAAATTCGCTTTAGCGTGAGGATATACGTCTTTGGCTAATAAAACCACCGATGAGGCGGATAATAAAAGGCAAGGCAAGACCGAAGTCATAATAAAAGCTTCATGGCGAAGTTGAATAAAAGATGGAGGTAAACCAAAGATAATAAGGCCCTTCCGTTAGGGGGCGTATAAAAGTCTTGGTAATAAGTCTCATGTTCAAAACCGTTATAAAACCGTGTTTATCGATTCTTCTTGTCAACTTAATTTTTTGACATCGTTGTCTATTAGGAGGGGTTATTGATTTGATGGTTTTAGTTACACCGTTAGGACTCTATTTTTAGACCTAAATCTCTATTATCACATAAGTCAAACAATGTATCCTCGTGAAACATTCAAGACAAAATAAAATATAAGAGATACAACTTAGGAATAATGGGAGAATAAGTACGTGATTAGGGCATATGAGTAGTGTTAGCATTACTAACTTATAATGAAAATGATCTCGTTGCACGCTTGGCTTGGAATTGAAGTGAAAATCGAGGACGATGAAATTATTTCTAACGAAGCATTCACGTGTTCTTGTTCTATGAACCTAACGTCCCATTTTGCGATAAAAATCATACATTATGTCTATAACACTAGTAGTAGTAATAGTAGTAGTGTAGCTAGTTTATCACTCCAATAAAGTGAATTAAAATGAATTTTGGAGATGCTACGATACTTTATTCTAGCATTGCGTGAGCGCACGGCAATGGTTTAGTATGGGGGAGTGATGAGACTGCTTTTATACATAGTCTCATCGTCCAAATCGGGCTTACAATGCATTAAATATCATCAAAATACCCAAATATATGCTTGTGTTTGTTGCTTGTGTATCTTAGGTACGGATATTGAGAAAATGACAAAAGATCACAAGAATCAATCAAAAACGAACACGGGAAACGAAGCCGCACGATGAACCAAGCCCTAATGAAGAATTTTCCAAAGAAAACCCTTGAAGATTTGAAGAATATTGAAGATTGGTCCTCCAAGTTTGAAGAATTGACACTTTATACCCTTGTATCTTCATAATTACAAGTTTGGTCCCTAAAGTTTGTCAAAATTACAAAAGGACCCTCAACTTTGAAGAATTAGCAAATTTAGTCCCTCAACAAATCTAGATTGTAGATAATGGTCCTCCAAGAAGTCAACAAACAAGTCAAAGACCTTGAAGTTTGAAGACATTACAAGAATGGCCCTTGAAGAATACAATTTGTGCATAAAAATCCCTTTAAACAAGTTTACCAAGTCATTGTGCCAAAATTGACAAATGCTTGAAAGTTATAACAAAGGAAAAAGGAGTATAAATCTGTTAAGCTTGGAATGAAAACATTATGGGAGTTCAGGGACCAAACTGGGCAGACATGGAAAGATCACCCACCACTCACCAGCCGACACCTCATCACCCCACCCAATCACACTCTTCCATCTCACCCTCCTTCTCCACGTCATCTTCCACTAACCCCATGTTTTTAAATCTGTTTTATTAAACTCTAAATGGAGGCAAACTCGTTTTTAAAAAGTTAATTACCAGCAAACAAGATCAAAACTTCCCCTGCAAACAAACCTATCCCATAAACCCTAAAAAATTTCCATGATTAATTAAGCTAAATTTTTCACCATTTTCTAATTAATGATGGGGGTTTTAATCTTTACCCCACTCCCAACATAACCCCCAACCCAGAAAACGACTACACATCCCCTTGTCCCCTCACAAGCCTTCCCCTGACCCACTCACATGACGAATTGGCATCTATACAGTCATCCAACGGCTCCACGAGTTTTCCTTGGTCCCTAAGGATTCCAATATACGTCCAAGATCATCTTACAAGCTGGAACATCAACATCACATCACATGGGGCTCAAACAAGACCAAATTCAAATTCAGTCAAAGGGCAATATTGGGAATCATCTTGCTAGGGTTTTAGTTTTTTCAGCTTTGTATTATTTTATTCCAAGTATTCTAGTATGTTCCTAGCACTAGTATAAATACAAGTCGTCTTGTGACTTGTATTTTTTTGGTTCCAGTTTTTCTTATGAATTGTAATAGAAGAATTTTAAGATTAATTGAGTTCCATTTTACTTTTCATTGCAATCTTTTAAATTTCAGTCATTTACTTACAAGAAATTTACTTTTCTAGCAAAGTTTTTCATCAAGTTCTAATTTCCATAGAAGCAAGTTCTGCTTTTTGGTCACTGTAGCTAAAGCTTTCTCATAAGAAGGTGTCACAAGTTCTTTGGTTAAGTAATAGTGGATGGTGATGTGATTCCAGTTTGTGTTCAAAAATTTTATCAAGTTTTTTTTTAGTTTCAAAGATAGAAAAAAAAGTAGTTTAAAAAAGGTTTTCTTGACCTGGTGTGGTTTCTGTTTTATCTATATTGCATAAGCTCTTTGGGCTAGCTTAAGCAATAAGCTTAGCTCAAAGGTTTGTGGGTTACACATTTCCTTCACTCTTTTTTGTCTTGGCTTATTTCTTTTGGCAGGAAATCCCTAAGAAGACGTATTGGGTGTTGGATTTTGATCCAACACCATCATTCTCTACAACAGCCTCTTCTATAAGCTCATAAGTTCCATTTGTGCTAAAAGGAGGTGGCATCAGCTTGCCATAGAGGGGCCTGGAAGTAGGTCCTTCAAGGTAAAACGGCTTGACCCTTGCCTTTAGTTAAAATTTGAAAGCTTATGTGAGCTGTATGAGAATTTGTGTGTGGACTTACTTTGTGCTTGCTCATTGTGTTTTTTTTATGCTTCTTGGTTAAAATTGAGTAGGATTTTACGTATAAAGATTCTGTTTCAAGTAGTTTTGGTAGCTATTGGTTTGTTAATGTTTGGTTAGCAGTTATTAAGGGGTGTTTGGATTAAGGCTTAATCAGGGTAATTTACATTAATCTTGTGTTAAAACTTGTTTCAATCACTCATCAGGTTAGTTATAGGATACATGTTAGTTTGGTGTTCAGTTCTGGTAAAGTTTAATTCAGTTTGCATGATAAAATTTAACATTATATCCTAAAAACATAATCTGTCTTGTTTTGACTGTTTTGTTGAAATTTTTACCACCAATCTTGAAAGACTGTTAGGAGATAGGTCATTTTAGGGATTGAAATTGCTTATTTGCCATTTGGTGAGTTTGTATGCTAGTTATGAGCCATAGAAATTCGGATTTGTGCATATAGTTTTGTTACTGTTCATCAGAAATATTCTTAGCTTAATCAGAAACTTAATTGGCTTATTTTTGTTTGATCTTGGCTTGTGACTTGCTGTTTTTTGTGTATTATCTGACTCCTTATACTCCAAAGAGTATAAGGGTGCCTTTTTGTCCCAAATAAGCTATCAAATTAAGCTTTCCTAAGCTTATTGAAAAACAGACCAAAATTTAACACTATCAGTGGGAACTCCTTTCCCACTGCTAGTATCATTTTTACCACTGTTGCACTAGCAGACAAACTCCAAGCACTTGTCACTATTAGAAAGTTTATATTTTTGTCTTTAGTGCCCAAAAAGTTGAATTAAGACTTGAAACCAGTTCCATTATTTTTCTTATTTAATTTAGGATTTTTCTGTTCAATTAAATTTTTATTTACTGTTCATTTGGTAATTTTTAGGTTTTATTGCATTTTAAATTAACTTTAATATTTCTGTTTTTTGTCTTTTAGTGTCAAAAAGTAATATTTTTCAGTTTAATCAATTTTCTTGGACTTAGATTATTATTTTAAGATTTTTGGTAAAAAAATATTTTACTGCTCATCCTTTTATTAATTTTTTAGAATTAATTTAAGTTAATTAGGGTTTTAATTAAGCTATTTTTGTCTTTTAGTGGTAAAATTAATATTTTTCCAACTTTTCCATTTTTCTTCTGTTCATTAGAGTAAAATAGGATTTTAAAAATTGGTAGATTATTTTTAGCATTATTTTATTATTTTTTATAATTATTTTGGTTTTAAAATAGTTTTTAGTAATTTAAAAATAGAAAAATAGTATTTAAAAAATATAAAAAAATACTTTTTAGTTTTTAGATAATATAAGTAAGTTATTTGTTCAATAAAATCATATTTTGGACATTTTGATTAATTATATTTAATTTTAGGGCTTTAATTAGCATTTAAAATTGAATATTTAATTAATAAAAGGGTTTAAAATATTTTTATTGGATTTTATTTCTTATTTATATTATTTTGGACTTGTTTTAGCTTATAATTAATTTTTAGGTTTTAAATTTTTAATTTTGTAGCTTTTTGCGACTTTACGTGTACGCCTTTTTTTCGTCGTAGTTTTAATTCGTAATCGTAACCGTCTTTTCTTTCCTTTCTCATTTCTTTTTCAATCAATATAATCTCAAACAAAAAATCAACTCTTAACACAACGCACTTGCCTCCTCGAGAACGAACTCACTTACTTGGGGTCATTCACACACGGTTTTCCTAAATCGTCGTGCACTTGCCCTACTTTGTGCATCCTTTTCCTAAAGGTGTACAAAACTACCAACATCAATATCGTTGGGAACTCTTGAAAAAGAGGGATATACCGTAAAATTACAGTCAGGCAAAGTCAAGGTGATTAATGGTTCTAGTGTTATTATATCTGGAACACGAAGGGAGAACTGCGTGTACTCTTTGGATGGCCATGCATTGCTAGGTGAGCTTAATGCTAGTGTTGAAGAAAAAGACAGTCTTGTGCGGGTTTGGCATAAAATACTGGGACATATCAGTGAGGCGGGACTACACGTGTTGGAAAATTAGGGTTTGTTTGGCAAGAAGAGTCTAGGTACGCTCGCTTTTTGTGAGAATTATGTTCTAGGAAAGTCACATCAATTTCGTTTCGGTGTAGGAAGGCACACTACTCAGGGATTGATAGGCTATGTTCATTCAGACTTATGAGGTCCGTCTCAGGTGGAATCATTGGGAGGTAAGAGGTATTTCTTATATATAGTTGATGATTATTCCAAGAGGGTATGGGTTTATGTTCTCAGGTTCAAACACGAAGCATTTTGGACGTTTAAAGAATGGAAGCAGTTAGTAGAAAATCAGACTGCGAGGACGGTTAAGAAGCTTAGGACGGATAATGGTCTTGAATTATGTAACCGGGAGTTAAACAAGCTATGCACTGAGAGTGGGATTACTAGACATTTGACAGTTGTCGGGACGCCGCAGCAGAATGGGTTAGTAGAATGGATGAATAGAACTCTCATGGACAAGGTACGCTGTTTATTAATATAGTACAGATTTCCCAAGACCTTCTGGGTGGAAGCGACATGTACGGTCGTATTTCTTATAAATAGGTCACCATCGACAGTGATTGAGAAGAAGACACCTATGGAGATGTGGTCGGGACATCCTAGTGATTATAGGATGTTGAGGGTTTTCGGCTGTGTCGCATATTCACACGTTAAACAAGATAAGCTCGATCCGAGAACGATAAAATGCGTTCTTTTAGGGTATCCTGAAGGTGTGAAGGGATACAGACTATATAGGATTGATAATGAATCATCTAAAATAGTCACAAGCAGGAACGTGGTCTTCAATGAAAGTGTCATGTACAAAGACACGTTGAAGGATACTGGTGTAGGAAAAGATAAGTCTGTTGAGGAATTATAGGTTGAGGTGGAACTGAAGAGGTTAAATAATATTATGCCTGAGGAAGATCAGACACGTCAGGACGATCAGATCAGGAAGAACAGACATATCAGGAAGATCAGTCAGATTAGGAAGAAGGCTATGATGAAGATGCAGGGGTTCAAGAAATTTATCATCCACCTGATCTCACAGATTATCAATTGGTTTGGGATAGAGAGCCAAGGACAAGAACAAAACCGACGAGGTTTAGGGATGAGAGTAATATGGTTGCTTACGCGTTTGCTGCAGCAGAGGAAGAAGATAATCATGAACCATTGACATACCAGAAAGCAGTTGCTTGTGAAGACAATTCTAAGTGGAAAGCTACTATGAAAGAAGAGATGGATTTTCTGAGGAAGAACAAGACCTGGGTGTTAGTAGATCATCCAGCTGGGCAAAATCTAGTGAGTTGCAAATGGTTGTTTAAAATAAAGGAAGGGATTGAAGGCAAGGTTGGTGGCTTGTGGTTCACACAAAGGGCAGGTATTGATTACAATGAAGTATTTTCGCCGGTAGTTTGACACACATCTATTCGGGTTATAATTGCATTGACTGCGTGTAAAGATTATGAGCTAGAGCAGCTTGATGTAAAGACGGTGTTTTTACATGGAAATCTTGAAGAAGTAATCTACATGAGGCAGCCACCGGGATTTGAACAAGGTAACAAGGTATGTTTGTTAAAGAAATCTCTTTATGGTTTGAAGCAGTCACCTAGGCAATGGTACAAAAGGTTCGATGAGTATATGTTGAGCAATGGGTTTAAGCGTAGCAATTACGACAGCTGCGTATATTACAGGAGTTATGCACCAGGGGAGTATATCTATCTATTATTTCATATAGACGATATGCTGATTGCTTGTAAAAGCAAGGCTGAGATCGCGGCTACCAAGACTTTGCTTAAAAGGGAGTTCGACATGAAAGAGCTCGGGGAAGCAAAGAAGATTCTTGGTATGAAGATCGTCAGGGATCGGAGTCGCAAGATTCTGAGGGTGTCATAATCCGGGTACATTTCTAAAGTTTTAAACAGGTTTAGAATAAACAATGGGGAATCAGTAGAGATGCCATTGGGTGGGCACTTCAAGCTGTCGTTGAAGGATTGCCCGGTTAGGGATTGTGATGTTGAAAGAATGTGTAGGGTGTCGTATGCAAATGCGGTTGGGAGCTTAATTTACTTGATGGTGTGCACAAGGCCAGACATAGCGTATGTAGTAAGTGTAGCTAGCAGATATGTTATTTCCACTTAATCCAAAACACAAGATTATAGAGAGAGAAATAGAAGAAAAGTAGTGAGAGAAACTAGAGAGATTTGGAAGGTGAAAACATTACTAGAGAGAGAAAGTAAATGTCACCAACACCCTTTTCCACACATGGAAGAGGGTATATATACCCACGAACCACATGGGCTTTCCATGGGCCGTAGGTTTGTTTCCATGGACCAGGCTTGGCTTGTCTTCGGCTTAGAGCCCCTAACTTATACAATATTAGCTTAAAGTCCAAGCCTAGTTTTCCCGACTAACCTATTACAATACAAGACCTTTAACGACTAAGATGACCTATTACATTCTTGGTTGACTATATAAGATATAGGGCTAACAATCTCCCCCAATGTATCGGTCATCTTTAAACACATAAGATGATTGAGTGAATACATTCTTGTGGAGGTGATCTTCCTTATTTGGTCTTGTGTCTTGGTCTTGGTCTTGATCTTGTTTGTAACAGCTTTGTTCCTTCATGCTTTTGTGATCTTTATCTTGAACCTTTGTCATTTGACTTTGAATGCTTGAGATCTTCATCTTGTACTCCTTGTGACTAAGATGACCTATTACATTCTTACGTTCTTAGGTATCTTGATTATCACAATCTTGTGCTCTTGTGACTTCTTAATCGTCATCGGTTAGTACACAGCTACGCCACCTTCTTGATATGCAGCAACATATATAGACACGGATAAAATAGCTTTGAACATTTCATCCTAACTCGGTAGCGTTTTACCTCCGTTCGGTGAAGACCGTTAGACAGTATTAGATATCGTACCTATGATCGGGTAGATTCGATTAAGAACCTCCTTGACAGGGTTTCCCGGCGGTAGTAGACAGTTCTCTTTACTCGAACGTCTCAAAGCAGACTGCGAACGTAAAGAGTGAATCATAAGGATATATTATCTGTCTGATTAGAGTCGTCAATTCAGAATTCCTGGAACAAGTTTGATTCAATAAGAATCGCACCATTGTTGCTTTCTAATTTGTCACAAGCTTGATTCATAGAGAATCTTGCGAGTTACCTACCGCAGTGCTGCTTGATGTTGACACTGGAAGGATTTCATTCGTCACTGTGAACACTAATGAGTGTCACTCTGAATGTTCTGTCAAGATCACACGGATTTTGCGAAGAAACCTGGAATCAAGTTTGAATCAATAAAGAATCCAAACTTAGTTGCTTTCCAGTTCTCACAAGTTTGATTCATGTATAATCGCACAAGTTACCTACCATGAGGTTGTTTAAGATTGACTCAAGCAGGATTTTCATCTTCATTGTGAACCTATCTTTTGGCTCTAGACTCAATAAGTGCATTTTAGTAATCGGAGGCTGGAGCAGACTGCCACCTTTTCAATATTAACTAACTCGGAGTGACAATGAGACAAGTTTCTTTTGAGAGAAACTTGAATGGCAGAAGGGTTGTGCATCGCATCACTGGGTCCATGACACTTGTCTTTGATAGATGTGTTAACCCGGTTTCTGCCTAAGTTGCATAGAATATTCAACTCCTTTAATGCTTATCAATACGTCATCACTAGCACCTTGTTGTGATTGTTCCAGTGCTACCTTAAGTAATTGGTCCGCATTCAGCTTCATTCAACTCCATCTTTCCTAAGGACAACTATTTCTAGCTATGGAATATCCTTGGGTAGATCCCTCCAGTTCTGGTTGGGTCATAGGACTTAGTTTCCTATCCTAAACCACCTTTTGACTCCATCGTTCTGTCTTAGATAGTAGGTTGTTTTGGGTATAGATCGTAACCATAAAACCATTGAAAATCATTCAAAGTGCTTGATAAAAATCAAAACTTTTAACACTCTGAAAGTTTTACATTTTCGAAAAGCTCCCCTTACACACATACATCGATATACGAAATGGTTTAGCCTGTGAAGGAAAGAGTTGCACTTGAGTCTTGAAGATCACATGTTGCAATATATTACATTTTAATCATATTTTCTCCCCCTATCTCTAATATAAAAATATCATATTAGAGATACTAATTGATTAAAATATGACAATTTCTAAAAACCAATTGGGAGAGAAACATGTGTGCACGCATAAATCATGGAACTTTTTTAGTCGGGATGCTCCCCCTCAACAAAGTATGTGTGTCTTGAAACAAAAGTTTGACAAAATATTGCAAAAATCACACCATAAAATATGTTGAGGTACGGAGTTGAGATGCCTTGTCCGATATAGTATATTACATATGACAGTTTTAAACCATTTTCGGAATGTGTTGGATACATAAAATATGACAATTTCATAGATGTACCCAACAACATTAAAGGCTTGATTTTAAAATGCTCCCCCTCAAAAATTGATCAAAATAACATATGACATTTTAGAAAAATCTTTTGAGAAATTCTTGAAAAATTGTGTTCAACGGTTTTAAAATAATTCCGATTTACATGAGCTCAAAACTTTGAATGTTTTGTGACTAGCTCATGACCGAGAAAAATTAATTTCCCGTAGAGAAGGATATGTTATCGTCCGAGATAAACTTTCCTTAGTTGAGGTCCGAGTCCTAAGCTGTGATGCGCTTAGAAGTCATTATGAGAGAATATCAAGCAGATTCATTTGCCAAAACCAAGTCTTCCGGAGTCATATAATTCATACCAAGACGGCCAACGAGATACTGAAACATATTTTGAGATAGGGATTTTGTAAACAAGTTTGCTATCTCGTACTTAGTTCTGACAAAGTATAATTCCACGATACCACGTTCCACTTGTTCCTTGATGAAGTGATATCTGACTGCGATGTGCTTGGTACGGGAGTGTTGAACCGGATTGCAAGATATGGCTATGGCCGACTTTGAGTCAGAATACATAGGTATTTTATCAAAGTGGAAGCCATAATCCGTGAGTTGAGTTCTCATCCAGAGGACTTTAGCACAACACGCGGATAGAGCCACATATTCTAATTCAGCTGATGAGAGCGAAGTGCAATCCTGCTTCTTTGACGACCAGCTCACAAGCTTGTCTTCCCCTAGAAATTGTATGCTACCAGAAGTGCTTTTTAGACTATCAAGGCAACCTGCGTGATCAGAATCTGAAAAAGCGGTTAGATGAAAATCGGTTTCCTTCGGATACCAGAGTCCCATGATGGTATTCGTAAGGTACCGAAATATCCATTTAACCTCTTTGAGGTGCTTTTGAGTAGGTCTGGCTTGATATCGTGCACAATAGCATGTGTCATGATGAATAGCAGGCTTGTTGGCTGTAAGGTACATAAGTGACCTGATCATACTACGATAGCGTGTTTGATCTACGGGATATGAGTACAAGTCAGCGCTTACGGATTTGGTCGACAATGGTGTACCAACGCGAGCACATGATGTCATACCATGCTTTTTAAGTATTTCTTAAGCATACTTAGCTTGGTTAATGAAGATACCACGTGGGGATTGATGAATCTGGAGGCCTAAAAAGAATTTTAGCTCCCCCATCATTGACATTTCAAATCTGTTGTGCATTAATTTTTCAAAACGTTTTAAAAGTTTTGGGTTCGTAGAACCAAAAATAATGTCATCAACATAAACTTGCACCATCAATATGTCATCCCCATATTTATTACAGTAATAAAGAGAGTAGGATCAATAGAACCTTTGGAGAATCCTTTGAAACCAAGAAGTTTGATAGTTCTTCGTACCATGCCCTTGGAGCTTGTTTAAGTCCATATACAGCCTTCTTGAGACGATAGACTTTGTCAGGATGCTGAGGATCGATGAATCCTTTCGGTTGATTCACATACACTTCTTCCTTCAAATGACCGTTGAGAAAAGCAGTTTTAACGTCCATCTGAAAAACCGTGAAGCCCTTATGTACAGCATAAGCAAGGAATATCATGACTGCTTCCAAACGAGCGGCGGGAGCGAATGATTCAGCGTAGTCTATGCCTTCTTGTTGACAATATCCCTTAACCACAAGACAAGATTTGTTTTTTATGATGGTTTGTTCTTCATCCAGTTTGTTTTTCCAGATCCATTTGAAATATAAAATTGACATTCCATAAGGTCTGTCAACAAGTTCCCAAACATTTAGGCGTTCAAACTGATGAATTTCGTCTTGCATTGATTCAATCCACACATGATCAGTCATGGCTTGTTTGATATTTGTAGGTACAGTTGAACTCACGGTGAGTGCATACATACACACATCGCCATCGATTTCGAGTTGTCCGCGTGTTCGAACTGGTTGTGAAGGATTTCCAATGACTTGTTCCAATGGATGATCACGTTTCCAATGGTGAGTGGATGGATATCGTTGGTAGAATGTATGCATGTTGGACGGATCAACATGTTGAGTAGAAGACTCTCCGACTTCGCGTACCGGTGTACCGAACGGATTGAAAATTCTTCTTCGTCAGGTTGTGCATCGACTGCTTGATTGTTGTTTCCTCCTTCAGCATTGACGGTTGGTGAGGTTGGTTGTATGACAATTTCTTGAGTTTGTTGAGTATCTAATGGAATTGTCACTTGAGCAACGATTGCTGAAGTAGAGGCAGTTGTGTCTTGTTGACTTTTTTCGGGTGCATCAGCAGTATTGATAGCGGGAGGCTTTGACACAACTTGATTGTTTCCATAGTAATATTCATCAAACATTAGATCATATAAATCAACCAACTCATTCATTTGTACCGTATCCATCGAGTCTGCTGTAGGAGTAATTTCTTGACGTTCTTGCACGGGGCGTACACTGTTTTGTGTAGGTGCCATTGCTGGACATTGAGGTGCGGGACTTAAGCTGTTGTGATCAAGTACCATTTGTGGCAATTCGTCAAAGTTCACATGAATTGTTTCAAAAATAATCTTTGTTCTCTTGTTATAAACTCGATATCCTTTCGACAATGTAGCATACCCCATAAAATTACATGCATGACCTTTTTCTCTCATCTTGTCAAGATTCTCACCGTCTTTAAGGATGTAGCATAAAGATCCAAATACGTGAAAGAATTTAACAGTAGGTTTCCTGCCATTGATGATGTGGTAAGGTGTATTTTCATGTCTAGGAATTACGAGAGAACGATTCTGAGTATAACAGGCAGTTGCAATTGCTTCAGCCCAGAAGAATAGTGGTAATTTTGAAGCAGAAAGCATTGTTCGAGCTGCCTCAACCAAAGTACGGTTCCGTCTTTCGACAACGCCGTTTTATACAGGAGTTCAAGCAATAGACGTTTGATGTTCGATGCCTTCTTCTTGAAAGTAAGATTGCAAAGTCTTGTTCAAAAATTCAGTACCCCTATCCGTTCTTACTGTTAAGACTTGAGCTTGAAGATTGCGTTGTATCATCTTGAGAAAGTTTTTGTGAACCTCTGGTGTTTCATCTTTGGACCTTAAGAAGAATGTCCATGTGTATCTAAAGTAATCATCAACAATCATGAGAATATACTTTTCCCGTTAATACTCTCTACACGCATGGGACCACATAAATCCATGTGTAGAAGTTCCAATCGTCCTTTTGAGCTTGGGGTAGTCTTTGTTTTGAAAGACTTCCGTTTTGCTTTCCCTAACTCACAAGAAGAACAAAGATGGTCTTTGACGAATTTTAAATTAGGAAGACTGGTCACAATATCATTCTTCGAAAGCATGTTGATGGTGTCAAAGTTGAGATGAGATAAACGTTGATGCCATAACCATGCTTGAGAGGAAGAAGCTTTAGCCATTAAGCAAATTGGATTTGTTGAAGAAGTGTCTTGTAGAGTTACTGTGTAGAGATCAGAACCACGAGAACCTGTGAGAAGATCATTCCCATCGTAGTCTCTAACATAGCAAGTAGTTTTCAGAAAAGCTACTTCTAAATCCGCATCGTAAAATTGACCAACAGAGAATAAATTTGTTATTCAGTCCTTCGACGTAATAAACCCGTGTAATAGTGATATCCCTTAAGCCAAATCTCCATATCCGAGTATCGGTGCAAACTAATCATTTCCAAACTGTACCGTACCAAAAAACTTCTCCACGAAGTTAATTAGAAGCTTGAGATTTCCTGTCATGTGCTTTGTGCACCCAGAGTCCATTATGAAGAGAATGATCTCGATGAGCTGCATAAGAATTAGGAGACAATGTAGATTTTGACAAATGGGAGCCCTTGATAGAAGTGGGTTCCAAAATATTGGTAGACCTAGATTTAGATTCTAGAGGCAAGCTAACATTCATAGATCCAATTACAATCGTGGTTATCTTAGGTACCCAATTGTATCCGGGTGGTGTATATCTCGAGTACCCCCGTTTACAAGTCCTAATTATGTTCTCATTAAGCTTCTTTAACCTGTTTTGTTTACGTAGTGTAGTGGATTCTAACGCACTTAGTTTCTTAAGTGGTTGGACAGTAGATTGGTTCACGGTTCTTGTGGGTTTTCTAGTACTAGTGGGCATAAGAGTAGGCTTCCTAGTTCTAGCATTCACGCCATTTTGATTAAAAGCACAAGCATCATGATTGAAAGTACGAACACTTTTTCCACATTTAACATAAACAAATTCAACATTTGAAGTCTTAACATTCAAACTGTCATTACATGCAGTTACAGACGTTTTATTCTTAGAAAACTTAAAATTCCTACGGTGGTCTTCTACTTCCATCTTCTTCCATTGACTATTGTTAGGCATGACTCTATCTTGAATTCTAGTGCTCGTAAGCTTTGGTCCGCTAACGCTAGTAGTGGAAGTTACTCCTGTAGAAGAAGACACACGTTGATTAGTTTTCCTAGTATTCTGAGGTAACCGCGATGTTCCATTTTGAGTGGACTTAGTGTTCATCTTATACATTCCAGGTGCTATCACATTTGTGCTCTTATCATTTCCTATCTTAGGTAAAGTCTGTGGGGGTTTGCGCAAAGTAGATGTTTTAGGAAATTTAACCGTATTCAGTTGACGAACGGCGGATGGTTTACCCAAGTCAGACTTTCCTTTCATTTTCTCAATGAGATTTTGTAACTCACTGATGGCTATGTCCCTTTCTTGTAGCTGAGCTTTCGAATCATTTATTTCGAAATCTTTTTCATTCAATTGACGAGCCAAAGAAGCTGCCAATTCTTGACATTTTTTGATTATTAGCTTGATCATTACTTTGTAGGGAAAGTTCAAGAGTGTGAAAATTTTTCTCAAGATTAAAAAATATTTTCTCAAGTTCTTTGTATGACTCAATCCTTTTTGAAAGCTCAACCTCAAGATTTTGACATTTATCAACAACTATAACATTCAGATGGTCTATACGATAATATTCTCGCGAAAGTCGATCAATTTCGTTAGAAATATGGGTTTCTTGTGTCTTTAACTTAGTTTGAAGAAAATCAACTTCATCTTCAAGAAATTTGACATATCTTAAATCAGTTGTCATTTCCTCAGTGAGAGCATTATAAAACATTTCCACATTGTTTGAAAGATCATCGATGGTTGGGACAATAACATTGTTGAATGACGATTTCTACTTGTGGGTGAGGTTTAATATTCCAAACGGTATCTCTAGAAACTTTTTCATAATCGAAAACACCTTTGTATAAATTTAGAACCCCTTGTTTTATAAATGCAAATTGCTGAACACTTTTACATTTTTCATCCCATTTACGTTTTTCATCTAAAATTCGCTTTTCTAACAAAATTGACTGCTTTTTAAGACCCCATTTTATAGAACCTTTCGTTTCCGTGTGATTATACGTTGGTGGAATATTTGGAAAATACTCTTGTTCAATTGAAAGATCTCTTTGAGGGACAAAGTTAATGACATGTTTCTCATTCCATGCGGCATAATCATAGGGTGTGATAAAGTCATTTAGGTTGGATTGACGTTCTGCGTCACGGCGAAGGATTTCTTCGGTCTCATGAGAAATCATAAGGGCAAGATTATCATTATAGCAACCGATATCATAAAGACCAGGCTTGATAGTTTGAACATTCTTGAGATATTTAGGCTTAACAAAACTCGTTTTCATATTTCTATTGAGCATATTCATAGTTTGAATAGACTGACCCGTTTTGTAAACAATGTTGTTTAACGTGTCGACTCTCTTTTCCAAAGAAAGAATTTTTTCAATATCCTTATCTTCACGAGTTTTAAAAGGCTCAGTTTGTTCTTTGTTAAGCGACTCTATGATAGGTGTGTAAACACCCATCCTTTTTACCACTTAATTACAATAATAACCGAGCCAAAACGTGTATTTTATGTCAATTATGTCGGAATTATGCGTGGTTTGTGTTTTTGTTGTGATTTAGGACGAAATTGTGAAAAGGGGAGAAAACACGGGCATTCACGGGCTTTTATCGAAGAAAAAGACAAAAGACGAAGTCAAGAAATCAAGAATGCAAAAAGAACGGAAGTCCAAGACCAATTCTGAAGATTTATCGAAGAAAAAGTCAAAAGACGGAAGTTTACCAAAAGCCGAAGAACTCAAGTCTAATTTATTGAAGAATTCAAGACGAGTTCAAAGAAATCCCGAGACAAAGTCATTAAAGTCCAAGATTTAAGAATATTAAGAAGATTAAGGACTTAATCTTGCAATTAAGGAAAAGAAGAAAGAGGGGAGGAAGCTTCCTAAGCACCTCATAATCCTCCCCTATAAATAGATTAGATAGGATTTACATTTCTCTTGTTGGCTAATAGTGACAATTAGTTCTTCCAATTTTAATTACCTTGTCATTTACTTTTCATGTCAAATTTAAATACTTGTCTTGCACCTTAAATACCTTTAATTTCAAGTAAGTTTCCTTTTAATTCTTGTCAATCTTTATTTTTATTGCTCATCTCCTATCTACCTTTCTTTAATCTTTGATTTTTATGTTTATGTTCATGTTTATGTTTTTGTGTTTTTATTGATCAAAGTGGGTTTTGATTGTTTTGATTAGTTTTGTTAGTTTGATTGATTTGGATTGTTTGTTTATGATTAGTAGATGTTATTTGTTTAGTTTGATTTAATCTTTTGTTTGATTTGATTAAGTTTTGGTTAGATTCGTGTAGCTTTGTGTATCACGTGTTCTTCGCTGTTCATCTTTTTCCCAGGAAACATTCAGGATCAAGCCCAGACATTCCGAGTGAAGGTGTTTGTTGAAGAAGTTCCGGATCAAGGGCGTTCATCCGGAATAAGTGACATATTCCGGATCAGCCTCTCACTCCGAATCAACCAAACATTCCGGATCAAGGGTTTAGCAAAAGTGTTCATCCGGAATATTTAACATTCCGGATCAATCTTGTTTATTCGGAATAATTTAACATTCCGAATCAAACCTTTCATTCGGAATACCAAATATTCCGGATCAAAGAGTTCTATTCGGAATAAGTAATTATTCCGGATCAAGGTTTTCATCTGGAATATTTTACATTCCGGATCAAGGAAGATATTCGGGATCAACTTGTTCATTCGGAATATTTTAATATTCCGGATCAAGGTTTATTCGGAATATATTCCGAACGAAGGGCCAAGGAATTATTCTGAATCAAGAGTTCTGAATCAAACATTCCGGATCAAGGCTGTATTCCGAATCAAGACTTTATTCCAGATAAGTGACATATTCCGGATAAAGGATTTATTCTGGATCAAGGTTTTGGTAAATATTCCGAGTGAAAAAGAATCATTCCAAACGAAGGTGACATTCCGGATGAGTGATTATTCCGAACGAAGGTTTATTCCAGATAAGCTGTGTTCAGGTTATTTTTAATTTCTGTTTTTAATTCTTTAATTTTCAAGCTTTACTTTTCCCGCCTTTTTACTTAGTTGCACTTTAAGTTTAATTGCCTTAGATTTATTTTAGCCTTGCCTTAGTTTAAGTTTTAGTTGCGTTTTAAGTTTGCCTCAGATAGATTTAAGTTTGCGTTATTTACATTAAGTGCCCATTTACTTTTTGTCACGCTTTTAAATTCTCGCCATTTATTTTAAATTAGACTTAGATTTTTAATTAACGCCATTTACATTTACGTCTTGCACATTTATTTTAAAACAACCAAAAATATTCTTTTTTACCAAAAACAATTGAGTCGCATTTTGAACCGGAAATCAATTCGATTAGACTGGAACAACGACCTTTAACTTTGAACCTAGCAAAATCTCTAACATTAAAATGGCGCCGCTGCCGAGGACAAACGACAAACGAAGTTAAACCAGATCAATTCGATAAGACATACGACAAACGAATCTTTTTAACTAGCCAAAAGCCAGTTATAAAATGGCGGCGCTGCCGGCTCTTTTCGTAAAGATTAACGGTTTTCTGTGAGAGACGTGTTGCTTTTTGGGATCCGTTCATTCGTGAGCGTTATTTTTCTTGCTTTAAAATTTCATAAAATCCAAAAAAATTAAAAATTGTTAAAAATCCATAAAAATTAAAAAATTTCAAAAAAATCCAAAAAGATTTTATTTTTATCTTTATAGTGTATATATATTGTCTTTGTGTTTGGTATTGTTTTCTTTTGCCTTTGTAGGTGTATGCGTACTAGATCTTCTAATTATCAAGAGCCTGAGACTCGAGAAGATTTAGTTATGGCAGGTGTGAACAACAACAATAATCCACCGCACCTCAACAATAATAACAACAATGTTCTCCCACAGCCCGATCTTCGGACAATGGAAGAGCTTTGTCAACCTACCATGTTTGGACGAGGAGGACCGATTGCGCCGATGCAAATCACGGCTCCGGAGTTTTCGTTGAAGCACCACATGATTCAGCAAGTGCAAACTAATCCATTCGCCGGAATGCCTGATGATGATGCCAACAAACACCTCGACAAATTCATTACAATCACTCAAAGCATGAAGTTGCCCGGTGCCACAATGGATGTTCTACGCCTTCAACTCTTCCCACATACTTTATCACACCACGCCGAGAAATGGTTTGATCGTCTTCCAAAGAATTCAATTCATACTTGGGATGACATGACTCAACGCTTTTTATCGCGCTACTTTCCACCATCCATGGTCACGAGCCTTCGCAATCAAATCAGCGGTTTCATGCAAGAACCCGATGAATCTCTCTTTGATGCTTGGGAAAGATATAATGTTTTGATCGATCGTTGTCCAAACCACAACATGCTCCCTATGACCTTAATTGATACTTTCTACAACAGTTTGACTTTTCGAGATCGTGATACGATTAATGCAGCCGTCGGTGGCACACTTATGAAAAGAAGACCCGAGGAGTGTAGAAAGCTTATTGAAAACATGACTACTCATCACAAGAACTGGGATTCCTCCGCTTCTTCAAGGAACAACCCGAGAGTCAATGTTTCTTCTACTTCAGCAAACCCCGATATGACCGAATTCACCCGCATGATGACTGAAATGAACAAAAATATCTTGCTTCTCGCTACAAACCAACAACATCAAGTTAAAGCGGTTGCCAATCCTTGTGAGACATGCGGCGGTCCACACCCATACACTAATTGTCCTTCTACTCAAGGAAATCCGGAAAACGTGTATGCAGCTTATGGTAATTATTCACCGGAAAATTACCAAGCTCGACCTCAAAGGGATAGAAATTTGCTAAGTTACCGGTCAAACAACTACCTTTTACCCGGTTTTTCTCCTCAAAACAAAAACCCCGCCAACAATTACAATAGAAGCAACCAAATCCCACCTAGAGCTTCTAATCCTTATCACCCACCCGCTCAACAAGCCCCACCCATGAATCAAGATGTTGAAGCCATAATTAGAACCCAAGGTGAGCAAATCAAGAATCTGGAAAGCCAAATTATCAACTTGAAATGGGATATCACCAAGCAAGGGAATGACATTAGATCCGAGCTTTAAGATAATATTCAATCCTCCTTCAGCAATCAAACGAACGATTTAAAGAATATGCTGGCTAGTTTCTTTCCCACAACTCAACCTTCTACATCGAGTTCTCTACCTTCAAACACCATCACCAATCCGCGAGCGAATGTGAGTGCTATTACTATTCGTAGTGGAGTTACCATAGTAGGACCACCTATCCCACCCCCATCATCTACACCTCCTCCACCACCATTTATCCCTACTCCTCCCACACCTAGTATTAGTACACCATTACCGCCTCCGCCTTGTCATGACGATGTACCCAAGAAGAACCCTTCAACATCTCAACCTTTACTTGCTACACCTACACCTTCACCACCTAAACCCAATATCCCATACCCTTCTCGCTTAGGCAAGACCAAAATGCTAACCAAGGATGACTGTCAAATGTCAAATTTTTTGAAGATGATCTCTCAAATGACTTTCAACATTAGCCTTGTCGAAGCACTTGTCCACATGCCGAAATTTGTCAAAGCATTCAAGGAATTACTTAACAAGAAGGAGAAGCTGATTGAGCTCGCCAACACACGCTTAAATTGATCACTGTTTTGCAGTTATTCTTAAAGAACTTCCAGAAAAACTTGGAGATCCCGGTCGTTTTGTGTTGCCTTGCATTTTTAACAAAACCGAAGAATTTACTGCCCTAGCTGATCTCGGGGCCAGTATAAATTTTATGCCATTAAGTGTTTGGAAAACACTATCATTACCCGACCGTACTCCAACATAGATGACCCTTGAGCTTGCAAATCGCACTCTCGCTTACCCTATTGGTATTGCCGAAGATGTGTTCATTAAAGTTGTCACCTTCACTTTTCCGGTCGACTTTGTTGTTGTTGATTATGAAATGGACCCTCGTATTCCTTTAATACTTGGTCGGCCATTCTTGAGAACCGGACGAGCTTTAGTCGATGTTGCCGAAGGTGAGTTAATCTTAAGAGTCGGGGATGATGCACAAGTTTTCAAAATGGGGAAGCTTACAAGCAAATCCTATGGACGAGAATCTGCGAATATGATTAATGTGCTCGATGATTTTATCATCTACAACAATCCTCTATTCGAGTCTTGCATTGATAATCCACTTTTTCAAGATGATGTGGATGATTCTCTCTCCAGTTTGGAACCTTCTCCCATATATGATTCTCCACCGATCTTCGATGCTTATGATGATGATTCTAGCTCAGATTCGGATGATTATGATGACTTTACCTCCGAGTATCCCGACATGCCCATTTATGATGATTTTGATGAGGCCGATACTCTTTCGAGTGATTCTTCACATGATGAAGATCCTCCGCCATCACTTGATCCTACTTTTGATGATTACTCATTTGAGGAAGACTTCTCTACATTTCTCAATACATACTTCCCTCATGAGAGTGATGCACCTCCTTTAGACTTTGATGATTATCATCTTGATCCTACTTTGGATTTGAAGAAAATTCTTTCAAAGGAGAAGCAACCGGTCGACACCAACATCCGCAGCACGTATGATTTAACACCTCTTTGTCCACCTTCTGAGGACAAGGTTGTGCATTTTCTTCGCGGATCATCTTCAACTTCTGTTGAGCCTGAGTGCTATTTTCCCCTAAAGGAAAAGGTGTTCGACCCCGGTATCGATATTCTTCAGCCATCTCAGTATCCATCTGATGAAATAAAAGGAAAGATTTTTGGACCTACTGAAGATATGCTTGCACCTCACCATACTTGCTTCCACCATGTTCCGTCTTTGCTTAAGGGAAACTTGCCTACTCTTCTTTGGCTTGCCTTGTTCGCCTTAAGCTTGTGCTACTTGATGGACGAAAACAATGTCTTTGATCCCGGTGGATATGTTTCATGCTTCTTCCAATGATAATCAAGGTCGAGTCAGGCTCACGACTCGGTTAACAAAAATCAAGCGCTTCTTGGGAGGCAACCCATGTATCTATCTTTTAGCTTTCTTTATCCTAGGTGTAGGGGAGACCCGTTGGTGTTTGCTATTTCCTCTCTTCTACTATTCAGGGATTCGAGCGCTCAATGATCCACTCTTGATGATTTTTGACGACCCGTGATTCCGTGTTTTCGTCTTCCCGGTTCTATCCTAAACTCTTTTCGATTCACTATTTTATATTTTCCAATATTAAAATAGGAATCTCGTTAGTTGTCTTTTCCTTAGCAAGATTTAAACAAAGTGCACAATGTCCTAAGTGTAGGGGAGTTTACTCCCACATGCTTAAACATTGAGGACAATGTTTATATTAAGTGTAGGGGGACTTCTATCGAAGTTAAGTGATCTTTTCCTTGTATTTGTCCTCATTTTAACTGGAAAATCAATTTTTCGACATTTTTATAAATTTTTGATCTATTTTGGCCTATTAGTTTTTCCCTTTGTATAGTTATTTTATTTCCTTGTTAGAATAAATCTTTAATAAGGTGGTTTTAATTTTCAAACGTTGTGAATCTTTTGACTCAACCCGAGTTTACTTATCTAAGTTTACTCTAGTTAGTATCCTTAACGTGTTTAAGTCAAGTTTTTCTAGGCTTTTATATAGGGAGCTATAAAACGCGAAAGTCTTAACCTTCACGGGTTAAGAACAAGAACTTTTCGCAAGTTCCTATAATTGATCCTAGAGAGTTGTTTATCAAGGGAACTTTAAAATGCGATTTATAAACTTGAAAAAAGTCTAAGAATTTACAAGATCCTATAGGCGACTCGAAAACCCAAAACTTTGATTTAATAGGCTAAGCATCCACGAGTTTCATTCCTTGAGATTTTAAATTGTGGAGAACGAGAGATGATAGAGTAAATTATAAGTTTGGTATTCTTTCGTGAATTTATGTGAGTTAATTATAAGCATATTCTCCCATCGCTTGCTAATAAATTTATCTGTAATAAATAAAGTTGTGTAGAAACTAGAAGGGGGGTTGAATAGTTTCTTAAAATTTACTTGTTAAAATATGGTTTCAAAAAAAATCCTTTTTCAAAAAACTTAGGCTTGAGGAAATATGTGAAATCTTCTTATACACAAATATGAACAATGATAGTGTAGCTAAACTAATACTAACAAAAATATATCCACAAAGAATAAAGAATGATAGTGTAGCTAATCTAATATTAACACAACTATATCCACAAAGAATAAAGAATAATAGTGTAGCTAATCTAATATTAACACATGTATATGCAAAAAGTAATAAGGAATGTAAAGAGTTAAGGGTAAAGAAAGATCAAACCGAACACCAAGGATTTATAGTGGTTCGGCAACGAAGCTCACTCCTGGTTCCTACTCCACTCCTCGAGTACTCCTTACTCGAGAGTTCACTACACAACAAGCTCCTTATGGTGGAGAAAACCGTACACGTCGCTTAACCAATTTCCGACTCTAAGCTAAAAGTCGAGCCCTAATCGTAGCTAGGACCAATCTACACAACTATACTTAGTACATACACAACTTCCAAATAGACACAACTATTTGGATCTTCACAACTATGACACAACTACAAGAATATAAAAGTTGATCTTCAATGGATCTTTGGTGGTTGACTCAACACTTCACTAGGATAGTGTTCTTCTCTTTGCACTTGGAGAGGAAGAGATGGAAGAACAAGATTCACTTCTTAAACAAGTAATAATCAAACAAATGATCAAAGATTTGAGTGATTAAAGAAGGGGTTTGAATCTGGAAATGAATGTGCAAAAGAGGTGAGGTGAAAAGCTGAGAATGGCCAACTATTTAAAGGACAAAGGAGCCAACGGCTAGTTCTGCCCGCGGTACCTTATCACAGCCCGCGGTACCTTATCGATAAGGTACCACCTAGGCGCTAAGGTACCGCTGGACTAGACTCCGCTCCTTTTTGTCCTTTAGTGGTGGAGGTCTTATCTGGGTATAAAAATATCCTGAAAGGATATTCTTAACAAAATAAGAATATGCCATTTTCAAATTTCAAATAATTAATTTAATAAAACATTTTCTTAAAAATAAAGTTTAATAAAAACTTGTCACATTTAATAAAAAGTGAGTTTTAAGAAAAGATTAAATCACTTGATCACTTGATTAAGGTTAGTACTTGTTTATCCATACCTTAAGTGAAAATGGGTAAAATGAAAAATACTTGAACTCAAGAATTCGTTTTTCGTTGTTTTCGTAAATGCTTGTTTTTACATATTGTCGTAATCAAAACTAAGCGAGACCGAAAAATGCAAGTAACATTTTTAGTCATTATTGCATTAACAATCTCCCCCTTTTTGATTCCAACAATACATAAACTCAATCACACAAAAACAAGATTTTCGAAGACGAGTTTATTCATTTCTCCCCCTTTGTCGAAGCAAAAAGGTTGCGTAATCCGGTGTTGAAGAAACGGACTTTGCAAAGACTCCCCCTTGGTGCTTACTCCCCCTAGCTTGGGGCACCGAGGAATCGAGATATGGTGACAAGCTACATAGAAGGGTTGGTTGAACAAAAGAAACAACCAACAATATATAGCAATAGGTCACATAAAAAAATAAAAGAAAAGAAACCACAAAGACAAAGATCCAAGATAGGTTACTAAAGAAACATCATACAAAGAAGTATGGAAAAAGAAACAAGCCAAAAGAATAAATCTAATCCTAGTTATTCTAGAATTCTAAGATTTGCTTGAATTTGGTGTCTTGAGGATAAGCATTCAATGCTTATATGAAAGACAAGGTAATAGCGGAGGGTGGTGGTGGTGGCTTGTTGGAGATCTCATAATCAAAGTGAAGAGGTCGCTTGATTAAGAGACTCTTGATTTAGCTCAAATCCTCATAGATGTGTGCCATAGCAAGATGTTGATATTGACAACAATGACAATATGTTCCATGGTGCATGACATTATCATGAGAAGGAGGAAGAACACTAAAGGGTGGTGGTGGAAGAAAGGAAGTTCCACAATCAACATTCTTGGTAGGAGAAATGTGATTAAGAGTGTTCTTGGGTGGGTTTAGATTGAAAGCAATTGGAGAAAATGGAGGAGATTCAAGGCTTTCATTGGGAGAATAAGACATTTTGGATGTGAAGTAATGAAAAATGCTTA
This sequence comes from Glebionis coronaria, assembly GCA_025667525.1. Taxonomy (NCBI): domain Eukaryota; kingdom Viridiplantae; phylum Streptophyta; class Magnoliopsida; order Asterales; family Asteraceae; genus Glebionis; species Glebionis coronaria. The sequence goes on from JANFOE010000109.1 coordinate 1,317,378, forward strand.
TGGTTTAAATAGGGAAGGCTTAGGGTATTTTTGGGGTGGTCAAAGGGTTTGAAACAAAGATTCTCAAAAAGGTTGGAGCAAATCTGGAGTTTCAGACAAAAACCAGAAAAGGAAGGCCACTGTAGGCGGTTCCTTATCTATGCTGGCGGTACCTTATCAATAAGGTATCGCGGCTCACTTATAGAACCGCCTACAGAAGCAGGGTTTGGTGTTTGGAGAAAGATTTTTCAGCAAATCTTATTTTTCTAGTCTAACTTATCATAGGGATGTGCTTAAAAGCAAAGATAGACAAAGAAAATATATGCAAACTTACCAAATAGAGATTTGACCAAAATACATGGATAAAAAAAAATCAATGTAGGAGGTGTGTAAGACAAAACCTTAAGTCATGACACAATGATCCTCCATGATTCAATCTTGTTCTTGCTATGTTTGAGAGAATCATACATATGAATTATGTAAGCTCTATATTAATAGCGAGAATCTATGAAAAAATCGTTTTTAGATTGAATTAACAATGTCAAACGAATTTCTCAACCATTTTCGAAAGAGACTTTGAGAGTTTTGAAAAGGAGATGAGAAGATTTTTCAAAATAATTTTAGAAGACTCAAGAACTCAAAGTGGTAATAGAAAACACACAATAAGAAAAGAATTTAAGGAAGATGTTCCATTAATCCTAGACCTAGACGCAAGTAATAAAAAGGTTCCCTCTTAAGTGGCTTAGTAAAGATATCGGCTAAGTTGTCCTCGGAGGGCACCTTTTCGATAGTAATGTTTTCCTTTTGAACATTATCCCTAAGGAAATGGTGTCTAATTTCTATGTGTTTGGTTCGCGAATGTTGCACAAGATTCTTGCTTAGGTCTATAGCGCCTTTATTATCGCACATGATGGGAACATCATCAAGAGAAATCCCATAATCAACAAGCACTTGCTTCATCCATAGAGCTTGTTGGCATGCTTTGCCGGCACTCACATACTCGGCTTCCGTGGTGGATATCGGAAGAGCGGTTTGTTTCTTGGAGAACCAAGAAGCTAAACAACAACCCATGAAGGTACAAACTCCACTAGTGCTTTTCCGGTCCACATAGTCTCCCGCATGATCCGAGTCCGCGTAGATAATGGTTTCTACGCCGGTCCCTTTAGGATACCATAATCCTAAATGTATAGTGCCTTTAATGTATCGGAAGATACGCTTAACCGCTTCAAGGTGAGAGGTTTTGGGAGCCTCTTGGAAGCGAGCACAAAGGCAAACACTAAACATGATATCCGGTCGACTTGCCGTTAGGTACAACAAACTACCAATCATACCTCTATATTTGGTGTTGTCTACCGACTCACAATCATCATCTACGGTGAGTTTAGTATCCGAGGCCATAGGGGTCTTCATTGGTCTAGATTCTTCTAATCCAAATTTCTTTAGCATTTCTTTAGCGTACTTAGATTGACTAAAGAAAATACCATCGTCCATTTGTTTAATTTGGAGTCCTAAAAAGAAGTTAAGTTCTCCCATCATACTCATTTCAAACTCATCATGCATGATTTTGGCAAAGTCATCACACAATTCTTGACAAGTTGAGCCAAATATAATGTAATCAACATATATTTGTACGATTATGAGGTGAGGACCTTTCTTCTTTGTAAAGATTGTATTGTCTACCATACCCATGGTATACTCATGTTTAACAAGAAACGCTTTAAGTCTATCATACCAAGCTTTGGGTGCTTGTTTGAGTCCATAAAGTGCTTTCTTAAGCTTGTAAACATGGTCCGGTTTCTCAAAATCAATGAAGCCGGGAGGTTGAGCCACATATACCTCCTCATTGATCAAACCGTTAAGAAATGCACTCCTTACATCCATTTGTTGAAGCTTAATATCTAAGGCACAAGCGTAGGCTAAAAGGATTCTAATTGATTCTAATCTAGCTACCAGTGCATATGTCTCGTCATAATCAATTCCTTCTTGTTGATTATAGCCTTGAGCTACAAGTCTAGACTTGTTACGAGACACAACACCATTCTCATCTAGCTTATTCCTAAATACCCATTTGGTTCCTATAATGGTAGAATTTCTAGGTGGAGGAATAAGTTCCCAAACATCATTGGCAACGAATTGATTCAATTCTTCTTGCATCGCAATGACCCAACTCTCATCCGTCAAGGCTTCTTTAACATTCTTAGGTTCAATCAAGGAGACAAAACAAAAGAAGTTGCTTTGATTTTGGATTTGATATCTTAGGGTCCTTTGATTTAAGTCACCAATGACATTATTGAGAGTATGATCCCTAGACTCCTTAATGTTTACTTCCTTTTCAACACTAAGGTCTTCAACTCCTATTTTCTAACCTCTTTGGCTTTAACTACTTCTAATTCATCCAAGTCATCATCAACCAATGGTGGTGTCTTGGGTGAAGGAGGGGTTTCATCAAAGGTTACGTTTAGTGATTCTTCAATAACCCCTGAGGTTCTATTTAGGACTATGTAGGCCTTACTAGTTTGGGAATAACCTAAAAGGATACCTTCGTAAGACTTTGGGTCAAACTTGGTAAGGTAGTCTTTGGTGTTGAGGATAAAGCACTTGCTTCCAAACACCCTAAAGTATTCTAATGAGGGTTTCTTACCTTTAAGAATCTCATAGGGGGTCTTTCCTAGGAAAGGTCGAATAAGAATTCGGTTGAGAATATAAGTCGGTGTATCTACGGCATTGCACCAAAACTTTTGAGGCAAAGATTTCTCGTTTAACATCGTCCTACTCATCTCTTGGAGAGTTCTATTCTTCCTTTCAACTACCCCATTTGATTGTGGAGTGCGAGGAGCCAAGAAGTTATGGGTAATACCATGAGCTTCACAAAAGGCACCAAATTGCACTTCATTATCAAATTCCCTACCATGATCCGTCCTAATAGAAACAATTGAACATCCTAGTTGATTTTGAATTCTCCGACTAAAGATTTCGATGTGATCGAAAGCTTCATTCTTAGATGCCAAAAATCTAGTCTAAGTGAATCTAGAATAGTCGTCAACTATAACTAGGGTATAAAGGTTACCTCCATAACTCCGTATGGCGGAAGGTCCAAAGAGATCCATATGTAGGAGCTCTAAGCACCGAGAGGTCGAAACCAAATTCTTGGCTTTGTGACTTGAGTGAACTTGCTTTCCAACTTTGCAAGCATCACAAAAGTGACTATCAAGCTTAATCTTGGGGAGGTGTCTTACCAACTCCTTAGAGACTAAAGATTGAATTAAACGCATATTAGCGTGACCTAATCTCCTATGCCAAAGAGTAGAACTATCATCTATAGTCGCAAGACATATGTTGTCTTTTGACTTCTTATTAACCTTCATGACATAAAGCCCATGCTTTCTAGCACCTTTTCCAATGACCTTTCCATCTTTTACGATTTCACTGTCATGTTCTGAAAAGATGACCTTACACTTATTATCACAAATTTGAACTATACTTAAAAGGTTAAAACCTAAGTTATCTACGTTCTCAACATTTTCAATGGTCATGGAGTCAAGAGAAACCGTACCTTTGCCAATGATATTACCACGTAGACTACTAGCAAATGTGACGTTACCTCCATCATATGCTTTGTAATGCGAGAACAAACTTCGATTACCCGTCATGTGTTTAGAACATCCACTATCCTTAATCCACTCATCGGGCTCCAAATCAATTCCCAAGCATATCTAGGTAACAATACACAAGATCAAACATTTGGTCCCCAATATCTCATGGGTACAAAATTGTTAGTTCCAAACATCCCTTGCATTTGGTTGGGATGAATGAATGAGGTGGGGATTCCCCATGGAGAACAAAATGGAGGAGGGTAGTAATTCATGTAACCATTTTGTTGTTTATTACTTCTCCTAGGTGTGTTTGATCTAGGTTTAGAGTTATTATTATTCTTTCTAGGTGTTGGAGTTTTACTTCTAGTTCGTGAGTTGTTTTGATTATCTCTTGTAGGCATTGTCGTTCTAGTTCTAGGCTTAGATTCATTCCGTACTCTAGGTGGAGTAGAAGATAATCTAGATAAACTTCTATTTCCTATGAGAGGTTTACTTAACGGCTTATAGAACTTACTAATAGCATTGTCGTCAAGTATGGGTAATTGAACCTTATTAACAGTAAGATGCTTTGGTTTTTCATTTAACTTAGATTTTTCAGAAAGTTCAGAGTTTTCACAAAAATCAACTTCTGGCCGCGGTACCTTATCTATGACCGCGGTTCCATAGTGATAAGGAACCGCGCCATAAGATGTGGAACCGCGTCCAGAGGGTGTTTTCTGTGAAAACCTGACTTGTTTTGGTTCACTAGTTGAGGCTTCATTTGAGTTAAAACCTAGACCAAGTTTTTCCTTAGAATGAACTTGTTTGTTTAACATATCATCAAGAGCACTAGTACCTTTCATGAACTTTTCCAATTTAATGGAGGTGCTTTTGAGATCATCATTCTCTAATCTAAGTTTCTCACAACTTAAGCAACCTAAATCAACCTCTTTGTTTTTCTCAAGTTTAGCCAATTTCTCCCTAAGTTCATTGATCTCATTTTCAAGCTTAGTTTTGGTTGATTTTAAGGTTTTATTCTTTTCTATGAATTTAAGACTAAGTTTGTGTAAGCTATCATATTTGCCTTCAAATTCAATATCATCTAAAGTGGAACTATCATTGCTATAATATTTGTTGATCCCAAACTTAGATCGATTTAGCTTTGTGTTAACGAGATTAAATCAAGTTTAACACGTAGAGAAACTTTGTTGTATTGAACAAACTAAGTGTTATGCGGAATTTAACACTTAGAACAAAGAACAAAACAAAGTAAACCAAACTTTCACTTTGATTAATAATATCAATGAATGATTACAATGAAAGTGTTATGAGATATGTGGAAGAGGTGTATGTGAGATGTGTCTTATGTCTAACCCTAAGGCCTCCTTTTATAGGTTTAAGGAGCCTTGTACAAAAAGCTAAGATCAACTATTTTAGGAAGAGACACAAGATCAACATACATAAATAACATATTGACTAAATCTTTTTAAACATTAAGAATATATTATGAATTCTTATCTTCATACTTTGTCCACCAGCTTGAAGAATTCATCATTGGCATATTTAGTCTTTGTCTTTATCTTTAAGATTCTTCTTGTCAACGCCTTGATAATTCGTATCAGCGTCTCATCTGTCAGCGTCTCGTTTACTCTTGTCAGCGTCCAATTTCCTCTTGTCAGCGTTCAAGTGACTTAGCTAATTTTATTCCCAACAATCCTCCCCTAAACTTGATATCTACTCTAGTAATCAAGTTTCTGAATAAAATAAAACATACAGAGAGGATTCTTATAAATATACTTATCCCTGAATTTGAGTAATAATAAATCTCGAAAAGTCAATCACTCAAATCACTTGTATAGTCAGCCTTCACTTGGTCTTAATTATCTTCAACACCTGTAGAGTCTTTGGAGCTTTCTTTATTACTTTTGTCACTCAAATTCGATTGCTCCTCCCCTTTTTAAGACTCCTCTCCAAGATCAATATACAAGGACAGAACCAAGAACATCCTCCTTGCATCAGCTTCTAAAATAACAATCCTTGACAATTTGTACCATTTATGTATTATGCTTTTACAAGCTAATACATATTTTCGTCAATTCCATTAATGTCAAAGGTTTCATACTGTCCTCATCCACATTCGGGAAATGAATCCTCAATGTTGATTCATAGGACATGTGGATGGACTTACTGATGATAAGACTGACTTGACATGCATTAAAGCTAGTGCCAATAGTCTTAGCCATCTCCATAACACTATACACCATTGTGAAAGTGATCTCTGCTGCTACTAGATGTCAATCACTAGGAAAAACATCTCAATGATCATTAGGCTTCCAGATATCCAAAAATTTGAAAACTGTAAGGGTGATGAAACGTTTTGGGAATATAAAGAAGTTTATAAATCACACCAGCTAAGATGTCATAGCATAAAATGGACTTGAGAAAGTAGAAAACTTTAGTTAGAATATAAACAAAGGTAATAATCCTAAGGAAATTAACTAGACTCTAATAAGCAAGAGTGACAAACACTGTTCATGCATACACACATGCAAAAGTATGATAGACACACATGAACTCTAGACTCCTTTGTTCACAAATGCCCCAAAGAGAAAGTTAACTCATATAAAACCTTTGCAACTCCACAAGTAAGCCCAAAAATATATCTAACCCAAGTCACCCATACGACCACACCCAATTCTAGGTCAAAAGTCTTGGTAGCACGCATGTTTAAATAAAAACGTGAATGCTACAGTGCCTCGAGGTTTAGAAATTCCAACAATTCCATAAGGAAAAGTCTTCACTATTTCTAACCCCCACTCACCAGTGGACACAATCTAGAATTGTGATAAGAGCATTCTAAGAATACCCAAAAACCTAGAGGTTTACCTCCCCTTAACAGAAGCATACAAATCATTATATGTGAAGAAGCAAAATTTTATTTCAAGATAGGAATGTAAACATTCCAACCATCATAAATAAAATTTTGCAACTTTGTATCCATCCTAATGTAGCTCCACTTTCCTGTGTAGTTAGACAAAAACCACAAAAACACACACCAACAGAGGCTACCCTTTCCCACAATAATGGGTAGAGATAACATGTCAGTGGATAAAAATAATATCAGTGGAAAGACCAACAATGCATGTTCCTTGAGCATCCACTATCCCAATATCCTTGATCATTAACTTGCTTTTGGATAGGCTGCTCAAAAAGAAAACAAATTAGTTTTCTTTGGAGATCCAAGCCTTATCAGACTTGGATCTGACTAGTTGTTCAACTAGAGTGGTCTTATTCTTTACCACAAATCCCTGTTCATCCCTTTGGGACCTAATCACCCAATTTGTTCCAATGAGTCTAGTAATGACCTTCTCAAGATACTTAAGTCTATTGCAACTCATTGAAATACCATTAAAATTGGAGTTTTGTTCTTGTTTAGGTTTCGATGTTAAGTGGGATGATGCTTTAGACCCTTGACACTTATTAACCAAGTATCTTTGTTTATATGGTCTAAAATAAGGTCTCATACCAAACTTGGAGCTGTCAGCGCTGTATTTGTGCCTGTCAGCGTTGAATTTGTTCCTGTCAGCGCTGAATTTGTTCCTGTCAGCGCTGAATTTGTTCTTGTCAGCGCCCAAATTAGGGTTTGCTACAGGAACATACTGTCTGTTTGACCAAGTGTTGGTCTTTTGAAAGGGCCTTTGTCCATGGGTGTTAGCTGCCTTAGAGAAGAAAGGAGCTGGTCTAGTAGCATGTGGTCTAGTGTGGACAAAAGGTCTATGGTTGACATTGGATGACCTATTGTCAGCGAATGAATTGTATCCACTTACACAATTATAGGCCAGATGAGAAAAGCTCCCACATGTATAACAAGCCTTTTTAGACACAAACTTAGGCTTAGACTAGTAAAACCCTGTCCCATTAATACTTTCTTGGCTTTTGAGTGACCTAGGTTTCCTATACATTTCAGCATATTTAACACTAGGTTGTTTCTTAATTGGGGAGCCAAGATTAACAGCTTTTCCAGTGATGGGATTGGTCACAGTGATAGGTTTAGATACTACTGGACTCTCAATGGGTGTAGGCACGAATGGACTCTCACTAAGCATCCCACCCTTAACAAATAAAGTGGGGTTAGCCTTCTTCCATTCTTCTAGGTCAGTAACCTTTTGTTGATATTCCTCAACTGGGGAAAGAACTCTAGGTGGAGGAATAAATTCCTCTTCTTGGAGTTCTGGAATACCAGTCCAAGAGAGATCCTTTCTATGGACACCATAGAAGTCCCCAGCAGGTGGTGGAACGGCAACATATTCTTTCAACCCAATCCCAGACATATCCTTAGAATCCCTTTGTTTATTAACACATTCTCCTAGGGTTTGTGTAGCCTTATCAAATCTCTGAATTTTAAGACTCACATTGTCTTTATTCTTATTAGCCTCATCTAACTTAGCTATTAAATCAACATTAACCCTATTCACGATATCGTTAATATCATTACTTTGATTTAACTCATGTTTTAAGATATTTATTTTATCTTTTAAATCAAACTCCATTTTCTTATACTCAGAAACAGTCTTTTCAGTTTGAACAAGTGCCACTTGATAATTAGATAACGTGCATCTTACGTCTGAAAGATCTGATTTTAATTTTAAAATCTCTTTATTAAGTTTTTCAGTATTTATCTTACAAGAAGAGTCATCACATACCTCATTATCAGATGACGAAGATGAGTTGGAACTTGAAGTAGACTTCGCCTTGACTGAAAACATCATCAGATTCTTTTTCACCTTCTTCCTTAGCCTGGTTCACCTCACGATATTGGATCTCGTTCTTCAAATCAAAGTTTCTCAACAAGCTCTGATACCACTTGTTGATCCCAAACTTAGATCGATTTAGCTTTGTGTTAACGAGATTAAATCAAGTTTAACACGTAGAGAAACTTTGTTGTATTGAACAAACTAAGTGTTATGCGGAATTTAACACTTAGAACAAAGAACAAAACAAAGTAAACCAAACTTTCACTTTGATTAATAATATCAATGAATGATTACAATGAAAGTGTTATGAGATATGTGGAAGAGGTGTATGTGAGATGTGTCTTATGTCTAACCCTAAGGCCTCCTTTTATAGGTTTAAGGAGCCTTGTACAAAAAGCTAAGATCAACTATTTTAGGAAGAGACACAAGATCAACATACATAAATAACATATTGACTAAATCTTTTTAAACATTAAGAATATATTCTGAATTCTTATCTTCATACTTTGTCCACCAGCTTGAAGAATTCATCATTGGCATATTTAGTCCTTGTCTTTGTCTTTAAGATTCTTCTTGTCAACGCCTTGATAATTCGTATCAGCGTCTCATTTGTCAGCGTCTCGTTTACTCTTGTTAGCGTCCAATTTCCTCTTGTCAGCGTTCAAGTGACTTAGCTAATTTTATTCCCAACAATATTCGGTTTCGGAATGTACCTCTTTAGAAGTGTGAGCCATAAGACATTTCTCCTCTTTTGGGTTGTCATCATCATCTTCACCGCTATCGCTCCAAGCGCCACTAACGAATGTTGTGTGGTTCTTATCACGAGCGGGCTTTGGACAATCACCAATTAAGTGATTTGGATCACCACATCTAAAGCAACTCCTATCACCTTTTTCGTTCTTGACAAACCGATTCTTTGACAATGGTTTCTTGTCATAGTTTGGTTGCCTAACGTGTTGACCTCGTCTCTTAAAGAACTTCTTGAAATCTCTCACCGCCAATGCATACTCCTCGTCATCACTTTCCGAGGAACTATCATGGTCACTTTGTGCCTTCTTGGCCTTAAGTGCAAGAGATTTCCTTTCACTCTTGGTTTTTACTAATTCCGAGTCCTTCAAAATTATCATCTCATGAACCTTCAAGTTTCCTATGAGTTCATCGAGTGATAAAGTTGAGAGATCTTTCGACTCTTCAATAGCCGTGACTTTTGCTCTCCACTTTGGATGTAAGGCCCTTAGAAACTTCCTAACATTGTTCTTGCTAGAAAAACCTTCATCAAGTGCTTTTAGACTAGTAATAATGGTGTTAAACCTAGCAAATGCACTATCAATAGTTTCATCTTCTAAGATGACAAATTGTTCATATTGTTGGACAAGAAGATCGATTTTACTTTCTTTGACTTGGCTATTACCTTGGTGGGTTACTAAAAGAGTGTTCCAAATATCTTTAGCGGTTTCACACATAAAAATTCTTTCATACTCTTTCTTAGGCAAAGCATTATAAATCACCATTTTAGCCTCATTAATTTTTGAAAGTTTCTTTTTAGTATCATCATTAGCTTTGTCAAAAGTGACTAATTCTTTTGTTTTAGAAACTTCATTAAAATGAAAGGGTAAAAAATCACCATTGGTAATAACATGCCAAAGATCTAAATCTTTTGATTTCACATAAGTTTCAAATCTATTTTTCCAATAAATAAAACTATCGGTTTCAAAAAGTGGTGGTCTTTGCATATATTGCCCTTCTAGGTACTTGTTGGAATCCATAGATCGATTCAAGTTTTAAAATACAATATACTTTAAAAATTCTTGAGCAACCCGCTCTGATACCAATTGTAGAAACTAGAAGGGGGGTTGAATAGTTTCTTAAAATTTACTTGTTAAAATATGATTTCCAAAAAAAATCCTTTTTCAAAAAACTTAGGCTTGAGGAAATATGTGAAATCTTCTTATACACAAATATGAACAATGATAGTGTAGCTAAACTAATACTAATAAAAATATATCCACAAAGAATAAAGAATGACAGTGTAGCTAATCTAATATTAACACAACTATATCCACAAAGAATAAAGAATAATAGTGTAGCTAATCTAATATTAACACATGTATATGCAAAAAGTAATAAGGAATGTAAAGAGTTAAGGGTAAAGAAAGATCAAACCGAACACCAAGGATTTATAGTGGTTCGGCAACGAAGCTCACTCCTCGTTCCTACTCCACTCCTCGAGTACTCCTTACTCGAGAGTTCACTACACAACAAGCTCCTTATGGTGGAGAAAACCGTACACGTCGCTTAACCAATTTCCGACTCTAAGCTAAAAGTCGAGCCCTAATCGTAGCTAGGACCAATCTACACAACTATACTTAGTACATACACAACTTCCAAATAGACACAACTACTTGGATCTTCACAACTATGACACAACTACAAGAATATAAAAGTTGATCTTCAATGGATCTTTGGTGGTGGACTCAACACTTCACTAGGATAGTGTTCTTCTCTTTGCACTTGGAGAGGAAGAGATGGAAGAACAAGATTCACTTCTTAAACAAGTAATAATCAAACAAATGATCAAAGATTTGAGTGATTAAAGAAGGGGTTTGAATCTGGAAATGAATGTGCAAAAGAGGTGAGGTGAAAAGCTGAGAATGGCCAACTATTTAAAGGACAAAGGAGCCAACGGCTAGTTCTGCCCGCGGTACCTTATCACAGCCCGCGGTACCTTATCGATAAGGTACCGCCTAGGCGCTAAGGTACCGCCGGACTAGACTCCGCTCCTTTTTGTCCTTTAGTGGTGGAGGTCTTATCTGGGTATAAAAATATCCTGAAAGGATATTCTTAACAGAATAAGAATATGCCATTTTCAAATTTCAAATAATTAATTTAATAAAACATTTTCTTAAAAATAAAGTTTAATAAAAACTTGTCACATTTAATAAAAAGTGAGTTTTAAGAAAAGATTAAATCACTTGATCACTTGATTAAGGTTAGTACTTGTTTATCCATACCTTAAGTGAAAATGGGTAAAATGAAAAATACTTGAACTCAAGAATTCGTTTTTCGTTGTTTTCGTAAATGCTTGTTTTTACATATTGTCGTAATCAAAACTAAGCGAGACCGAAAAATGCAAGTAACGTGTTTAGTCATTATTGCATTAACAGGTTGTACGATTTGAAAAGTTACTTAGCTTCTAGCCCAAGATCGTTTAAAAGTTGCTCGGTATGGATTAGAGTTGATAGCTAAGGAATAACTTATTGAAGCGGGATGTGAAGATTGGAGAGTCCTAAAATGCCCTAACAAGGCATGAGGGCTATATTTTGTTGCTAAAGATCCAAAAGTGATGTGAAGAATCATTTATCGAAAATCAATATGAAGGATCGAGACACACGACGAAAAGCAAAAACTCCCCAAAAGTCATGGAGAAGTCTATCCGAAAAGGCCCTAACAAGGTATGAGGATAAATAGATCCAAGTCCAAAAAGGAGGCGGATCGTTGTATATCAAAGTCCAAAATAAAGATTGGAGAAAAATGAAGAAGTCGTGGTCCAAGTATAAAGAATCTCTCAAAACTTCAAGTGAAGAAATTCATATTATGAAGAGAAGACCATTATTTCATGAACGTCTTTCAAGGTTTGAAGTATGAAGTCGCTGCCAAATATCGGTCCGAGAAAGGTCTCAAATCGCGAAGCGAGTTATGCCAAGATATGAACTATATGAGGTCCCGAGAAGCAGTTTTAAAAGATTTTGTCCTTTAGCTAACTATTGATTAAATCGTCCCACTTTATTTTCAGCCTAAATAACTATCGAAATAAGTCAACAATGCATCCTCGTGATCATTCAAGACAATAATAAAATATAAGAGATACACCTAGGAATAAGGGAGTCTAAGTGAATAATTGGCCCACATGAGTTCGTGTTAGTTTGCTAACTTATAATAACAATGATCTCGTTTTTAAGCTTGGTTTGGAGAAAGTGAAAACTTGAGGATGATGATCATTCACAACATTTCCAAAACCCGAAGGTATGTTTTTTATTTCTTTACTTTGAATGTTTATAATTTTCTATCTCTTTAATAAAGGCCAACGTGGATTGATTATGATGAAAAGTGTAATCGTGCTTTGTAACTAATGCATTGCATGAGGACATTGCAATGGTCAAGTGTAGGGGATTTGATAGGTGTGTAAACACCCATCCTTTTTACCACTTAATTACAATAATAACCGAGCCAAAACGTGTATTTTATGTCAATTATGTCGGAATTATGCGTGGTTTGTGTTTTTGTTGTGATTTAGGACGAAATTGTGAAAAGGGGAGAAAACACGGGCATTCACGGGCTTTTATCGAAGAAAAAGACAAAAGACGAAGTCAAGAAATCAAGAGTGCAAAAAGAACGGAAGTCCAAGACCAATTCTGAAGATTTATCGAAGAAAAAGTCAAAAGACGGAAGTTTACCAAAAGCCGAAGAACTCAAGTCTAACTTATTGAAGAATTACAAGACGAGTTCAAAGAAATCCCGAGACAAAGTCATTAAAGTCCAAGATTTAAGAAGATTAAGAAGATTAAGGACTTAATCTTGCAATTAAGGAAAAGAAGAAAGAGTGGAGGAAGCTTCCTAAGCACCTCCTAATCCTCCCCTATAAATAGATTAGATAGGATTTACATTTCTCTTGTTGGCTAATAGTGACAATTAGTTCTTCCAATTTTAATTACCTTTTCATTTACTTTTCATGTCAAATTTAAATACTTGTCTTGCACCTTAAATACCTTTAATTTCAAGTAAGTTTCCTTTTTAATTCTTGTCAATCTTTATTTTTATTGCTCATCTCCTATCTACCTTTCTTTAATCTTTGATTTTTATGTTTATGTTCATGTTTATGTTTTTGAGTTTTTATTGATCAAAGTGGGTTTTGATTATTTTGATTAGTTTTGTTAGTTTGATTGATTTGGATTGTTTGTTTATGATTAGTAGGTGTTATTTGTTTAGTTTGATTTAATCTTTTGTTTGATTTGGTTAAGTTTTGGTTAGATTCGTGTAGCTTTGTGTATCCCGTGTTCTTCGATGTTCATCTTTTCCCAGGAAACATTCCGGATCAAGCCCAGATATTCCGAGTGAAGGTGTTTGTTGAAGAAGTTCCGGATCAAGGGCGTTCATCCGGAATAAGTGACATATTCCGGATCAGCCTCTCATTCCGAATCAACCAAACATTCCGGATCAAGGGTTTAGCCAAAGTGTTCATCCAGAATATTTAACATTCCGGATCAGTCTTGTTTATTCGGAATAATTTAACATTCCGGATCAAACCTTTCATTCGGAATACCAAAATTCCGGATCAAAGAGTTCTATTCGGAATAAGTAATTATTCCGGATCAAGGTTTTCATCCGGAATATTTTACATTCCGGATCAAGGAAGATATTCCGGATCAACTTGTTCATTCGGAATATTTTAATATTCCGGATCAAGGTTCATTCGGAATATATTCCGAACGAAGGGCTAAGGAATTATTCCGAATCAAGAGTTCCGAATCAAACATTCCGGATCAAGGCTGTATTCCGAATCAAGACTTTATTCCGGATAAGTGACATATTCCGGATAAAGGATTTATTCCGGATCAAGGTTTTGGTAAATATTCCGAGTGAAGAAGAATCATTCCGAACGAAGGTGACATTCCGGATGAGTGATTATTCCGAACGAAGGTTTATTCCGGATAAGCTGTGTTCAGGTTATTTTTAGTTTCTGTTTTTAATTCTTTAATTTTCAAGCTTTACTTTTCCCGTCTTTTTACTTAGTTGCACTTTAAGTTTAATTGCCTTAGATTTATTTTAGCCTTGCCTTAGTTTAAGTTTTAGTTGCGTTTTAAGTTTGCCTCAGATAGATTTAAGTTTGCGTTATTTACATTAAGTTCCCATTTACTTTTTGTCACGCTTTTAAATTCTCGCCATTTATTTTAAATTAGACTTAGATTTTTAATTAATGTCATTTACATTTACGTCTTGCACATTTATTTTAAAACAACCAAAAATATTCTTTTTTACCAAAAACAATTGAGTCGCATTTTGAACCGGAAATCAATTCGATTAGACTGGAACAACGAACTTTTACTTTGAACCTAGCAAAATCTCTAACATTACTCTAACTCAGTAATCTGGAGTTTATGTAGCAGCATTTGTTCTTCAAGTTCCAATATCTTTTGTTTTGACATATGAATTTCGTGTGTTACTTCAGAACAATATTGTTCACTGAGCATCTTACGTTCATATACCAAACCATTAGCTATTGCAACTCATCGATCAACTTCTTTTACATAATCACACTCTTTAAGCCCGTCTATCTCCTCGGCTAAGGATGTGTTTGCTTGCTTCAAACGTTTATTAGCCTGTTTGTTTTCATCAATTTCATGTTTTAAAGAATCAATAATAGACGCATGCAAATCACGGTCCTCATCCGAGTCAGTATCCTGAACAGCTTTTCCTTCATCATTACACATATGGTGTGAATCCGTAGAGATATTGCTATCCTCCGTGTCCATTACATATGTGTCATTGATGCTTTCGGGTTGCTCAGGATGACGTCGTTCATTGGCAAACACATTATAGTTATCGTATGATGGTACCTTTTCAAGTGGCTCAGTATCAAAGATAGGTCCAGAAGTATCAACAGTCTCTGGAATCACTTCTTGAATCTTTGCCATGTACACATAATGTGCCTCCAACTCTTGATCATCGGCTTCATCATCAGTGTCATCACGCCAATCAAATTCATCTGCTGTGAGTGGAATCCCTGCTTCTTCTTTCTTACACAGCAATATCTTTTCCTTGTGATATCCTGAATCCATAACCCGTTTTGTCTTCTTGCATTCTCTAGCCATGTGCCCAAATCCCTTGCAATTAAAGCATTGAATCCCAGTCTTCTGCACAACAAGAGTTCCTACAGTATCTCTAGCCAACTTGATTCGGCATCCTCTGAATATCATACCTAGCATCACGATCATACCTAGGTGCATGATCAACTTCTTTATATCTAGTGTTAGATGATGATTTGAGGTTGTTCTTGGTAGGTTTGTAGATCTTCTTATAAGTTGTGGTGAGTAAAGACATGAGTTCTTCAATCTTCTTGTCCCTTGAAGTTTGTTCATCATCACTGTCTCCATCTAACTCGGTGTCATACTTTGGAGGTGGAGTGGGGACAATTGCTTTTTCTTTGTTTCTAGCAGTTGCTAGAGGTTTGGTGGATGAGCTTGATGACCTTGAGGAATGTGTAGGTTGTTCTTGACGGGGAACGAGTTTTTTTGAAGTAGCAGCCACAAAAGCAATAGAGTTCGCAGATCGTTCTGCCTTTTCAGCCCTAAGTTCATTCACTTCATTCTGATGTTGTTTCAAGATGTCATATAGTTTGTGATAAGATATAGTCTTGATATCTTCCCTTTGTTTGACCAAAGTCACAAGCCTTTGCCATTCTGGTTTGAGTTAAAGTAGAAACTGAACATTGGCATGATGATTAGAAATGGTGCACTGATTTCTGACAAGCTCATTCATCATTTTGTAGAATCTCGAGTAATATGAATCAATGGATTCACCATCTTCGGGTGTAAATTTTCCAAACTCCCAAAGTAGATTAGTCTCGAGATCTTGAACATTTATCGACTCACCTTGCTTCAATCGATGAATTGCATTCCACATTTCCATAGCATTAGGACATGCATCAACCGTGGAATATATATCGTTATCAATCCTAGTGAGTATGTAATTAACAACATCGGCTTTAGCTTGGAGGAGTTTCTTTTTCTCAGCAGGACATGTGTCGAAATCCTCCATAGCTCGTGTAGTTGATTAAGTAACATCCTCTACTTGTGTGGTAATTGGTCTGAATTCAATAACTGGAGGTGGATTCTCAAGGCAATGACGAAGAGCGGTTCGGTTCTCTTTCCCATCTAGAAATCTCAGGAAACGAGATCTCCACTGAACGTAGCAACCGGCTATCAACACAGGTGGATTACCGTTGCCACCTTGTTCCAAACGAATTTGATTAGCAGTCGCAATGTTGATGTTGTTGTTAGACATGGTGAATGTGTGTGAATGGATTAGGATCTTAGTGGATGTGTTGTGATTAGATTGTAGTTGACGATTCAGAAAAGATTGATGAAATCCCTTAAAAATGTTCTCGAAAAACTAAAAAATTCTTCAAGACTAAAAAACACAAAAATTTTAAGTGTATTTTCGGAATATTCAAAAATCCTCTATGTTGTGCAAGTTGTATCTCAATTACCCAAAAAGTTCAACCTATCGCAATACCCTGATCGGAATGTGATCGCAATGTGTGATCGGAATGTGTGATCGCAATGTGATCGCAAAATGTGATCGCAATGTGATCGCAATATGTGATTGCAATGTTATCGCAATATGTGATCGCAATGCTTGATCGCAATGTGATCGCAATATGTGATCACAATGCTTGATCGCAATGTGATCGCAATATGTGATCGTAATGCTTGATCGCAATATAAGATCGCAATGCTTGATCGTAATGTGATCGCAATATGTGATCGCAATGCTTGATCGAAATGTGTGATCGCAACGTAGAAACCCTTAGGTTTTTGCGATCAGAATACGTGAGCACAAGTACCACTTTTCTCGGACAAAACACAACCAAGTCGAGATTTTAAGCCAAAAATGAATTGAACACCCAAAAATTTTGTGTTTTTAACTAAAGTAACAATACCAAATCACTACCACAAGTGTATAGATGATTGGTATTAAGATTGAACCATAAAAACACAAAAAAAAAAATTGGTTCGTATGTATTAGATCATTAGGCACGAAAATCAAGAAATACAAACACGAATCTTCAATCACCTATCCACTATAGGCTCTGATACCAAATGTTATTTGCACTTAATCCATAACACAAGATTATAGAGAGATAAATATAAGAAAAATAGTGAGAGAAACTAGAGAGATTTGGAAGGTTAAAATATTACTAGAGAGAGAAAGTAAATGTCACCAACACCCTCTTCCACACATGGAAGAGGGTATATATACCCACGAACCACATGGGCTTTCCATGGGCCGTGGGTTTGTTTCCATGGACCGAGCTTGGCTTGTCTTGGGCTTAGAGCCCCTAACTTATACAATATTAGCTTAAAGTCCAAGCCAAGTTTTCCCGACTAACCTATTACAATACAAGACCTTTAACGACTAAGATGACCTATTTCATTCTTGTTCGACTATATAAAATATAGGGCTAACAAGATATTTGGCGAATCCGGGTAAACTCCATTGGAAAGCAGTGAAGTGGATTATGAAATATTTGCAGGGCACTGTGAACGTAGGTTTGGTGTATGGGACAAATCATGGCAACCATGTGGACGTAACAGGTTTTGTTGATTCAGACTATGCTAAGGATCCGGAATAAGGTAGTTCTCTCACTGGTTACGCATTTTTATTACAAGGATGTGTTGTAAGATGGAAAGCAACACTACAATATGTGGTGGCTCTTTCAACTACAGAGGCAGAGTATATGACCCTTACGGAGGCTGTGAAGGAAGCTATTTGGCTAAGGGGACTCATATAAGAGTTGGGCGTGAAGCTCAACACTGTTGGAGTTAATTGTGATAACCAGGGCGCGATTCACTTATCGCGGAATCATGTTTTTCATGAAAGGACAAAGCACATCAATGTGCGTTATCACTTTATCAGAGAAGTCTTAGAAGCAAAGACGGTTGAAGTTCTGAAGGTGGGTATTTAACACAATGTTATGGATGCCTTGACGAAGATGGTACATGGACGCAAGTTACAACACTGCTTGGAGTTGCTGAGTGTTAGGATATGCTAATATAAAGTCTAAGGTGGAAATCCAACTAATTCTCAAAATAAATATTTTTATCAAATTTGAACTAATATCTAAAGTCTCTGCGACACCTAAAATGCACATTTCATCCTCTCACATGTCCAGATTAGTCATTTGAGCGTAGGGTGTGGTTTGGTGTTGTAGCGTGATGTTATAAAAACGTAAGCATATCACTCTATAACACAAGAATCCCCATAACGCCACAAAAGTGGCTCCTTGGTTAACACCAGATTTATGGTTTATAGTGGTCCTAATTTTAATTAAATAATAATAAAAAAATTAAAAAAAATAAAAATTAAAAATCCATGCCGCGAGCCCATAACGCGAGCCACCGTACAGTTCTCGCGTATGCCCACCATTTTAGGCTGACAACTACGACTTGAGGGGCTATAGCACGAAAAAAGGTGTGGTGTTTGGCTTTGTCATGCTCGCGTTATACCCACGGCTTGAGCCATGGGTTACCAGGGTGGCCTCTTATTGGCAGTGTACGTTTTGATATGGAATATATTTCACCATTACCAAAATAAACACTAGTATATCATGATAATACTTATACTACCTATATATATATATGGTCATCAAAATGAAACAAAAATTGAACACCTTTTTTTTTCCTTTTACTTTCTATTTCTTGTTAACACGTTATTTTAATTCAATTCTTGTTACAACTATAAACCCCCCCAAAAGCCCCTCATCATAAACAAAACCAACTGTTTACAACTAATCTCATATCTAAAAATTCTGGTAAGTTTAATCTTCAACATTTTGATCATCACCTTTCTCAATGTACCCATATGAAATTTGTTTTAGTATTTGGAAATGCATGCATGTAAAATTGTAAATACATAGTGTATTTTTATGAAACTTGTTAGTATTACACAAAATTACAATCTTTTTTTGTTTAAAGAATTGAAGAATGCAATGCATGTGTCTTGTTACCCAAGAAATTGTATGGATGTGATGATCTTACGATCTTTTACGCGTTGAGTACAACGTTTACATACTATTTTTGTTTATCACTATGGGTTTCTAAGTATATAGGATTTTTGTTTATCACTATACAGATTGATACTATCATGTTGGATTTGTATGAAGTTGTATATTTTTTATTCTAGAAAGTGAATAATTCGATCTTGATTAGTTATTTGTGTAATATGTGAATTTAGCAGATAAAATGAACTGGGTGACTGTTGATGACATTTCTGGTACATTACTTGAACTTGCTGCTAACGATGATATTGACGGTTTTACGAAACTACTTAACCACAACACGACTAGTGTTGACCGAGTGGGACAATGGTATGTGCGTCAAAAGGGATCGAAGAAAATCGTTCTTGAAAACAGAACACCATTGATGGTGGCTTCCATGTATGGTAGTCTTGAGGTTATGAAAAAGATTCTTTCTTTATCAGACAGCGATGTAAATCGATACGCTGGTTCAGATCAAACCACTGCCCTTCATTGTGCTGCTTCTTGTGGATCACTGAATGCTGTTGAGGCTGTTAAATTGCTGTTATCAAACGGGGCTAACCCGAGTGTTATGGATGCTGACTCGTCAAGACCCATGGATATGATTTGTGCATCCCCAGAGTTTCCAGATTTGAAGGAAACCCTCCAAAATCTTCTTAGAACGAATGATGGCGTTTCACGTGTAAACCAATATGCAGCTGATATTCAAGAGAGTCTTTACTCAACAGATGAATTTAGGATTTTCTGCTATAAGGTTATACCATGTTCTCGGCTTTATTATCATGATATGACTGATTGTCCGTTTGCTCATCCTGGTGAAGATGCACATAGGCGGGACCCACAAAGATTTGATTATAGTTGTGTGGCGTGTCCTGATTATAAAAAGGGAAATTGTATAAGAGGTGATATGTGTATGTATGCTCATGGGATGTTGGAGTCTTGGCTGCATCCGGATCAATATAGGACCCAATATTGTAGATTGGGGATGAATTGTAATAGACCTGTGTGTTTCTTTGCTCACAACAAAGAAGAACTTCGACAAAAAGATGTGGTGTCACCTTTGCCATCAGGTAAGCGGACGTTTAATTGGCAGTATTTGCCTGTAAGAAGTTCTCGTTCCAGTCATTTTTCTGATCAATCTATGTTTCTGCCTGGAAACAATATGTCGGTTTTCAACCAAAATCAATCAATGTCTCCTCGAAGCTTGGGAGCAATTTCTTCTATGAGGGCTAGAGGATTATATTTGGCTCCTGATTATCAACATCGACAGCCATATATAAGAAGTTTTAGTTCACATGGACTTGGGTCAACCTCAGATGACCAGTTGTCAAAATGGGGTTCATCGAGCAGGGTTCAGTCTAGTCATTTTTCTGATCAATCAACATTTAGAAACAATTGGTCAACTTTTAATCAGTTGCAGCAACAACAGAATATAATATCTCCATTTGACGTGAATTTCTTACCCAAAAGCGCACCTTTTGGAGTTCAGTCGATGTTTCCTAGAAACGTTGAAGCCATTTCACCTATGGGTGGCACAAGTGGTTTAAAAGTTTCCCACCAGAATCAGAATCTACAAGAACTAAGGAGTTTAAGCTCAAGTGAACGTGGGTCAAATTTAGTTAACCCGTGGTCAGAAAGGGGTTCTTCAAGTAGGAAACCAGACTGGGCGGTTGACAAGGCAGAACCAAATTTGCGATGGCATCAGTCACTTGTGAATGAAACACGTGGTGAAGTGAAGGAGGGTGCGGTGTGTGATGGTGATGGGTCGAATTTGGAGAATGATCATGAGCAGATGGATGAAGCTATATATAGTATTGAGCAAATGCAGCTTGATGGTCTTGTGGATCAACCAAATAGTATCGGAAGACAGTATGTAAGTGACATGGTAACAAATATGGAAATAGAAAAGAAATCCAATAGCTGATAGACTTTGTATAGATTAGGATTACCATCTGCAGGTTACTCGAGTTTAGGGAATTTCGCAAAAGTACTAATATTCTTTTGAAGCTGTAAAACACGTTGTTCATGTTAGTGTTAACTCACGAGTTTCTTGTAATTGTTTTATAGAAGTAGTGGTTTACTAGACCCTTTAGTTTCTTTCTAATCTGTTTTTAGTTTTAACGATTTTAAAGCTGATCCAATCACCAATTAGTTGTGGATCTAAATTTTGACCCATTGACTGGATTTAGTTACTTCAAATATCAACTAGTTATTACTTATTACACACAGTACTTTGTGTGAGACGTGACGGAGCTGATGACAAGGTGTCGTTGATGTATGGGTTCAGAAGCTTTAACGCAAAAGTTCTTATATAAAATTTATTACGTAGTAATATATGAGTTTTCTTTGTTACAGATCTCTTGATTCCATTATAACCTGGGCATCATTATCCATGTGAAGCTAGTTCTCAAGTTCTTTTTCTTTTCCTTAGACATCCCAAGATGTTCACCCAACGAGGTTTGAAGAACCCCGGCCTGATCCGAGACTTTGGGAGTACATTACCACTAGGCCACATTGGATATTAATAATGAATGATCTAGCAATGATTAGTACTGTATTTTACATCCAAGCTGCATTTTGGTATACATTGTGTCTTGAAGGATAACGCTTTTCGTTCAATAACCTGTTAGCATAACAAGCTAGAGTTATAAAATTGGAGGGATTATTTATGTTTTAAGTTTATATCTGGGTATAGATAGTTGTAATAGTATAATTGAAGCCTTGAAGAACTAGAGACATACACATCTATACTCTCTGCGTGCAAATATCCGCATACAAGGCATCCGTTATATAGTTTGACTTATTTAGGCCTTCACATTCGTTTTTCATTGCGAATTCTGAGTTTCATTAAGTGCATTAATGGAAACAGCTATGCCACTAAAAGGTTAATGACTTTTACATGAGCAAAGTTTAAGAGCATGATAGACATCATGCTAAAGTTGATCAGGACCTACAGTTTAGCAGTTTACAATATTATTTTTCAGCCACAGCTTGTAAGAATCCCGAATCCGGAAAAGTGTTGTGACATGTTTTGCTTGTCTCTTACTTGAGCCTTAGGGTCAGTTTGGCATTGAGATTTTTTAGCTTTATGAGCATTTAGCTTTGAGATAAAACGCTTGTTTGGTAACAAGCGATGAAAGGATTATAATTCTAATGCCACCTTTTCTAAGGCTATTTAAACAAGCATTTCTAATGCCACTTGTACTTCTTTATAGCAAATTATTACTGTAGTTAATTACAACTACCTTACCAAACAAACCGCTACCGTTAATCGCTACATAACACTTACTGGTATTATTATTGTTTACAGATACTAGTTGTTTTCCCAAACATACCGTCTACTTACCAGAGCTATCAGACTCAAATAAAGTTTTTAGCTTCTAGCCTTCTATTAGTTTTAAAGACAATAACAGCAATAGAAGTTAGTAGTTCTTTCTAATACTAATACTGTACTTTGTAATAGACAAGGTTGCGGTAATTGTGAATCGGTATAGCTTGTATTCACTCGAATGAATCGGTGATTAATCGGATTGGCATTTCGGGAAGTTTTGCCTTTTAGGAATTTACCATAATATTTGTCTTTTACCAACAGCTTGTAATAGTAAGCAACGACTATAAGTTCAAACAATTTTCAGACGTGTTTATAGTACTTTCAGCAAGATTTGCACATTTTCAATAAGTTTGACCATCGTTGATACCATTGAAGATTTCCACAAACCGAAAAGGTTGGTGACTGATTAGCGCGATTAGAAAGTGATTAAGCGGCCTTGCAGACTTTTTTTGCAACAGGACAATACTTAAAAAATCATCATGTCCATCTCTCTTCACCCATTCTTCCCTTCTTGTTAAGAAGACAAGGCATTTTTTTAATGGTTTTTGTTCCACATCTTATCTGATCAAATCAAACTTTATGTTTTGTACTTCGCAGTTTTAGTTCCGTAACTTTATATTAAAAACAAAAAATAAAACTAAAAAAATAAAAAGTACAACAACAACGATACCCAATCCCGTCATAGCAGGGTATGGGGCAGGTAAAATATAGACAGATCATACACAATCCCGTCATAGCGGGTAGGGAGACTGGTAGAGAGAGGAGGGGAAGAGATAGTGAGTGTTCCTCTTTTTCTAGGGTCGACTAAGTCGTCCGTAGATTAAGGGGGGACCCACCACTTTTACATAAAAAACTTGGTTAAAAGGGCTGTGGGTACAAAGTGGGGACCACAAATCCTAGGGACGACTAAGTCGTCCTTAGGTTAAATAAATTTATTTTCTTCGTTTTTAAATCTTTTTTATATATTTAAAATTAATATAAATATTTTTTATTTAAAAAGTTTAAAATGAAAGTGGACCCACTTAACTTAGGGACGACTAAGTCGTCCTTAGGTTAAGTAAAATATATTTTACCAGTTTTTTTTATCTTTTTTATTTATTTAAAATTATTTAAAATTAATATAAATATTTTTTAAAAAAACGTTTAAAACAAAAGGGGGGCCCTTGTAATCTAGGGACGACTAAGTCGTCCCTAGGTGAAAGAAAATTTATTTTTTCCTTTTTTGTCACTTGTATTTATTTAAAATTATTTAAAATTAATTTAATTATTTTATTTTAAAAAAAAACTTTATTATAGTTAAAAATAACTTTATACATATTTAGAAAAAAATTATACATATTTAAAAATAACTTTATACATATTTAAAAAAAACTTTATACATATTTAAAAAAAACTTTATACATATTTAAAAAAAATATATATTTATTTAAAAAAAACTTATACGTATTTAAAAAAAACTTTAGATATATATTTAACATTTAAACACGCGCTTAATTAAATATATATATTACAGCGATAATAGATTCATAAATAAGAAAAACAACACATCACAAACTAATTAAAACTAAACGTACAGATTAACATATAATAATAAAATACAAACTAACACATTAAAATAACAATTAGATTACTACTCAAAGCTAAGATTTTCCATTTCATTTAAAAGCTCATTAAGTATTGCAGCCGATTGACATGCGTGGTCTTCAGGATGCTTTTTCCATTTCTAGTCTTGTCTCTAGCATCTTTATCTTTAGATCTTTGATCTTGCGATTAGAGCACTCAGTGGGTGCAGATTGAGAATGACCTGTAGAAGAACTTGGATGTGAACCTTGAGGTGTTGAAGATCCAGGGGAAGATCTTATACGGAGTTCGAGATCAAAATCATCCTTCCATTTAAAATATTTACATCCATAATCATCTGTTTTTGGCTGTTACAAAGTAAACAAATAACATGACATGTCATTTTAATAATCACACGTATTACATAACTAAAATATTTGATTGTTTACCTTCGAAAGAGGACATGCATAGTAAAGTTTACCAAAGCTATGAGGTTGATGTGAATGTCTCAACACAATATATCCCTTTCTACATGTACACTTATAAGCTTCAAGCGGATCCATCTTATGCAAAATAGGGAGGTGGTGGTGGTGAGTTTGGTATGAGAGGATAAGAGTTTGTGAGGATAAGAGCTACCATAAATAAAGATAAAAATTTAGGGTCGACACATTTAGGGACGACTTAGTCGACCCTAGCTTTCCCGCCAACATTTTCCCGCCAGCATTTACCGCCAACATTTCCCGCCAATATTTGATCACTTAAACATGCTTAAGCTCAGTATTTTTAGCTTAATGGTCACCTCAGAGCAATAATAACATATTGTCTTACACTCTTACTATATAATGTATAACCGTAACATATGGACTCATCGGTTGAACCTATAACGTATAACCCTAACATATGGACTCATCGGTTGAACCTATAACGTATAACCCTAACATATGGAATCATCGGTTGAACCTATAACGTATAACCGTAACATATGGACTCATCGGTTGAACCTATAACGTATAACCGTAACATATGGACTCATCGGTTGAACCTATAACGTATAACCGTAACATATGGACTCATCAGTTGAACCTATAACGTATAACCCTAACATATGGACTCATCGGTTGAACCTATAACGTATAACCCTAACATATGGAATCATCGGTTGAACCTATAACGTATAACCGTAACATATGGACTCATCGGTTGAACCTATAACGTATAACCGTAACATATGGACTCATCGGTTGAACCTATAACGTATAACCGTAACATATGGACTCATCGGTTGAACCTATAACGTATAACCGTAACATATGGAATCATCTGTTGAACCTATAACGTATAACCGTAACATATGGATTCATCGGTTGAACCTATAAAGTATAACCCTAGCATATGGACTCATCGGTTGAACCTATAAGGTATAACCGTAACATATGGACTCATCGGTTGAACCTATAACGTATAACCCTACCATATGGAATCATCGGTTGAACCTATAACGTATAACCGTAACATATGGACTCATCGGTTGAACCTATAACGTATAACCGTAACATATGGACTCATCGGTTGAACCTATAACGTATAACCCTAACATATGGACTCATCGGTTGAACCTATAACGTATAACCCTAACATATGGAATCATCGGTTGAACCTATAACGTATAACCGTAACATATGGACTCATCGGTTGAACCTATAACGTATAACCGTAACATATGGACTCATCGGTTGAACCTATAACGTATAACCGTAACATATGGACTCATCAGTTGAACCTATAACGTATAACCCTAACATATGGACTCATCGGTTGAACCTATAACGTATAACCCTAACATATGGAATCATCGGTTGAACCTATAACGTATAACCGTAACATATGGACTCATCGGTTGAACCTATAACGTATAACCGTAACATATGGACTCATCGGTTGAACCTATAACGTATAACCGTAACATATGGACTCATCGGTTGAACCTATAACGTATAACCGTAACATATGGAATCATCGGTTGAACCTATAACGTATAACCGTAACATATGGATTCATCGGTTGAACCTATAAAGTATAACCCTAGCATATGGACTCATCGGTTGAACCTATAAGGTATAACCGTAACATATGGACTCATCGGTTGAACCTATAACGTATAACCCTACCATATGGAATCATCGGTTGAACCTATAACGTATAACCGTAACATATGGACTCATCGGTTGAACCTATAACGTATAACCGTAACATATGGACTCATCGGTTGAACCTATAACGTATAACCCTAACATATGGACTCATCGGTTGAACCTATAACGTATAACCCTAACATATGGAATCATCGGTTGAACCTATAACGTATAACCGTAACATATGGACTCATCGGTTGAACCTATAACGTATAACCGTAACATATGGACTCATCGGTTGAACCTATAACGTATAACCCTAACATATGGACTCATCGGTTGAACCTATTACGTATAACCGTAACATATGGAATCATCGGTTGAACCTATTACGTATAACCGTAACATATGGATTCATCGGTTGAACCTATAACGTATAACCCTAGCATATGGACTCATCGGTTGAACCTATAAGGTATAACCGTAACATATGGAATCATCGATTGAACCTATAACGTATAACCGTAACATATGGATTCATCGGTTGAACCTATAACGTATAACCCTAACATATCGACTCATCGGTTGAACCTATAACGTATAACCGTAACATATGGACTCATCGGTTGAACCTATAACGTATAACCGTAACATATGGATTCATCGGTTGAACCTATAATGTATAACCCTAGCATATGGACTCATCGGTTGAACCTATAAGGTATAACCGTAACATATGGAATCATCGGTTGAACCTATAACGTATAACCGTAACATATGGATTCATCGGTTGAACCTATAACGTATAACCCTAGCATATGGACTCATCGGTTGAACCTATAAGGTATAACCGTAACATATGGACTCATCGGTTGAACCTATAACGTATAACCCTAACATATCGACTCATCGGTTGAACCTATAACGTATAACCGTAACATATGGACTCATCGGTTGAACCTATAACGTATAACCCTAGCATATGGACTCATCGGTTGAACCTATAAGGTATAACCGTAACATATGGAATCATCGGTTGAACCTATAACGTATAATCGTAACATATGGATTCATCGGTTGAACCTATAAGGTACAACCGTAACATATGGAATCATCGGTTGAACCTATAACGTATAACCGTAACATAAGGACTCATCGGTTGAACGTATAACCGTAACATATGGACTCATCGGTTGAACCCATAACGTATAACTCTAACATATGGACTCATCGGTTGAACCTATAACGTATAACTCTAACATATGGACTCATCGGTTGAACCTATAACGTATAACCCTAACATATGGACTCATCGGTTGAACCTATAACGTATAACCGTAACATATGGAATCATCGGTTGAACCTATAACGTATAACCGTAACATATGGATTCATCCGTTGAACCTATAACGTATAACCCTAGCATATGGACTCATCGGTTGAACCTATAAGGTATAACTGTAACATATAGAATCATCGGTTGAACCTATAACGTATAACCGTAACATATGGATTCATCGGTTGAACCTATAACGTATAACCTTAGCATATGGACTCATCGGTTGAACCTATAAGGCATAACCGTAACATATGGACTCATCGGTTAAACCTATAACGTATAACCCTAACATATCGACTCATCGGTTGAACCTATAACGTATAACCGTAACATATGGACTTATCGGTTGAACCTATAACGTATAACCCTAGCATATGGACTCATCGGTTGAACCTATAACGTATAACCGTAACATATCGACTCATCGGTTGAACCTATAACGTATAACTGTAACATATGGACTCATCGGTTGAACCTATAACGTATAACCGTAACATATCGACTCATCGGTTGAACCTATAACGTATAACCGTAACATATGGACTCATCGGTTGAACCTATAACGTATAACCGTAACATATGGACTCATCGGTTATTAATTATTACAAACTAAGTATAACGTATATTTTAATATTAATTATAATAATTTATTTTGATTTTTATTATTAATTTATATTATCAATTTTATTACATATAGAGAAGCTATAATGCAAAAATCCCTGAAAAACACTTAGGGACGACTTTGTCGTCCCTAAATATCAAAGGAATTCGTCTCTAAAAAAACCCTCCAAAACACTTAGCGAAATTTTGTAAAACTTGAAAAATTTGGCCAAAATTTAAATAACCCGCTTGGGTTTGAGATTTCCCGGTTTACACCTTGGGACGACTTAGTCGTCCCTAGGTTTCCGGAGTCGTCCCTAAGTATTAATAATAGACGAAAAAAAAAACTTTTTATTATTAACCTAGGGACGACTTAGTCGTCCCTAGGTTACAAAGTGGAAGTCGTCCCTAGGGTTCATTTACAGATATCTTATCTTCACATCTCTCATTCATCACCACTGTATTAAAAAAAAAACCCGGGACGAACTCATCAAGCACCATCACCAGATCGAACCACCATAACCCATCACCATAACCACCATCACCATCACCATAACCGCCATCCAACCCACCACCATCAACCATCAATCGAACCACCATCTCATCTCCACCACCAATCAAACCTCCGTCACACCCAACAATCTATATAAAGGTAATTTGTCTAATTATGTTTAAATTTGTTATATTTTTATATTTTTTTGTTTAATTTTAGTATAATTTTTAATTTTTGTATAATGTTTAATTTTTGTATAATTTTTAATTTGTTATAGTAGCAACACCACCACCACCACGATGATGGTGATATAGTCGGAACCACCAGCAGCCATCCACCACCACATTATATTTTGGTATAATGTTTAATTTTGGTGTATTTGATTTTTCTATGTGTATTTGGTATAATGTTAATGTTTATTGTTTATTGACTAGCGACCACCCACCACCACCGCCGCTGTGGCAACAGTAGCAATCACCATCGTCAGCAACCACCACTACCGGCAGCAGTAGTAACCACCACCACACATTCCCACCAATTTTCATAAAGGTAATTGATTTTTCTATGTTTAATTTGCTAATTGTGATTGTTTATGTTTAAATATTGTTAATGTTTATTGTTTATTGACTAGCAACCACCCACCACCGCCGCTGTTGCGGCAGCAGTAGCAATCACCACCGTCAGCAGCCACCACTGCCGGCAGCAGTAGTAGCCACCACCACACATTCCCACCAATCTTCATAAAGGTAATTGATTTTTCTATGTTTAATTTTGGTATAATGTTTAATTTGGGTGTTTGTTTGTGAGCTTATTTGATTTCGGAAATTATGAGTTTATTTGATTTTAACTTACACATAAAAAAGGTGTGTTTGAAAAGTGTGTTTGTTTCGATAAGCTTATCACGATATGCGCTTATTAGTTGATTTCGGATTATATTTAAGCTTATGATATCGGATTATATTTAGGGCTTAAATGATTTACG
Organism: Glebionis coronaria; assembly: GCA_025667525.1. Lineage (NCBI taxonomy): Eukaryota > Viridiplantae > Streptophyta > Magnoliopsida > Asterales > Asteraceae > Glebionis > Glebionis coronaria. The sequence goes on from JANFOE010000109.1 coordinate 1,346,936, forward strand.
CTTAATAGATTTCAGCTTATATAGGCATAAGTTTATTTTTTTTGAAATGTTTGTCGTAGCGGAGACCCGAGTCACAGCCGAGTTAGCGGGGAACCGAGCCGAGAACCGAGACCCGAGTCACAGTCGTATAAAAGGTAATGTTTTTTTCTAAATTGTTTTGGTGTTTGTTTCAAATTAGAAATTTTTTTGGAAACCAACTAATTTAGGTTTTCTTTATTTTATGTTTGTGTTTGGTTAGCACCAGGACAGTCGGGACAACTTCCTCATCCGGATCTCTTTTTCTATCTTTCTATCTTTGCTTATTCTAGTCGTGACCGAGGTGTGTAATTAATATTATACATATGTTTATTATATTATATATATATATGATATACGATTGTTAGTCTTTTGTAGTAAATAATTTTAGGAATATTTTAGGATTTTATCGATTAATTTCGGAAAATTCCCGTCCGAAGTTAATCAACCTATAGAAAACCCGTCCGAAATTAATTTATTAGGAATTAATTTCGGAAAGTCCCCTGTTTGGGACTGCTTTTTGATGTTTCGTCTCTTTTAGGATATGAATGCGTATAACTGGTTTATTATTTGAGATGATTTCGACAGTGTTTCTCCTTTACTCCTACGAATATGTCTTTAAACACATATTTGGGGAGTAGAGGGGAAATGCTGCCAAAATTTTCTCAAATAGTAAACCGGTTATACGCATTCATATATGGGACGAAACATTCAAAAGGTGGGTTAGGATTGCCTTCCATAGTTGCACTAGGAAGAAAAAAAAAGAGTTCATATTCATTTTGTTAGTATGACATTTTACGTATAAAAAAATAATTTATCTGAGTATGTTTATTTGCAACGCAGTTATGACAATTGATAAGAGTTGGACCACTGTAAACAATCCTAATTCCAATGAGTTTTTTGATGGTCTTTTTGGATTCATCGAGGATTATGAGAAATTTTTGCACCCCATCTCACAAAAGCTCCGTTGCCCATGTAGTCATTGTTGTAACCGTGAAACGTTGGTTACCCTCGGCCAACTTGAGGCACACATATCCAAATTCGGGTTTGACAAACATTACACCACTTGGATATATCACGGTGAACCATTTCTTCCGTTACCTCCACTATTACCACATTCACCTGATCGAATTCACATGGATGCGTTCTTCGAAGATATTTCTGCAAATAATATTCCAAATCCACCATCTGAAACTCCACACTCTCAAACTCCACCAACTCAAACAACCGGTCCTCAACCAACCCAAACATCGGGTCCTAGTAACAAGTTTGAAGAGTTACTCGCTAGGTCTGCCCAAAAGTTGTACCCAGGTTGTGATATGACCACATTGGAATTTACATCAGAGATTTCGCACATCAAGGTTTTACACAAAATAACTGATGCGGGGTTTAACAAAATTCTAGCTCTTCTCCAAAAGGCATGTTCCCCTAGTAAAGGATACAATTTCCCGTCTTCATACTATGAAATAAAAAAGACATACAAAAAGATCGGGTTAGGATACGAATCGATCCATGCTTGTATAAATGATTGTTTTTTATATTGGGGATCACCGGAAAACAAGGCGAGGCACACTTGTCCAATCTGTAACGCGAGCAGATGGAAAAACCCAAAGAAGAAAAAGGGGACGCAATTAGTTGCCAACAAAGTGGTGCGTTACTTTCCGATAACACCTAGACTACAACGTATGTTCAACACAAAAGACATAGCAAAGTGGATGACTTGGCATGCGACCGAACAGTCTAAGGAAGACGGTAAAATGAATCACCCCTGTGACGGTAAAGCATGGAAATATTTTGACATGATGAAACCTGAGTTCTCTTGTGACCCTAGAAACGTTCGATTAGGGTTGGCTGCTGATGGTTTTAATCCTTATGGCATGATGAGCCAAACTTACAGCATGTGGCCGGTTATATTGACAACATACAACACACCACCGTGGATATGTTTGAAAGAAACTTCTTTAATGTTGACGATGTTAATTCCCGGCCCTAAATCATCTGCAAAGGACATTGATGTTTACTTGCAGCCTCTAATTAAAGAACTCAAAGATTTATGGGAGGGAGTCTGGACGAAAGACGCTGCTACGGGTACTCATTTCAAAATGAAAGCGGCGGTTTTATGGACCATCAATGATTTTCCAGCTCGAGGTAGTTTGTCTGGGTGGACTGGGCAAGGGTACCTCGCATGCCCTACTTGTAATGTTGACACTCCATCGATGCGTATCAACAGCAAAATCGTTTATGTTGGTTACAGAAGATGGTTAAGAACAAATCATCCAGATCAGAAAAAATCTAAGGAATTCTACGGTTTTCCCGAAAATAAGCCTAAACCAAGAAAGTTTTCAGAACTTGATATCCAATTGCAGAATAGTAAAGTCTTTAAACGTAAACCGGGGAAACATAAACCAATACTCAAAGACAACCGCCCCCATAATCGAGATGTTGAATTGAACTGGAGTAAGCGTTCTATCTTTTGGGATCTTGAGTATTGGCCCTTTCTTCTACTAAAACACTGTTACGATGTCATGCACATCGAAAAGAATTTCCTTGAGGCTTTACTGAATACCCTGTTACAGAACGACAAGTCCAAAGACACGCCAAAGGCAAGGCTAGACTTAGAAAAAATGGGAGTTCGAAAGGAGTTGTGGTTAGTTAAAGAAGATAACGGGAAGTTCGATAAGCCTCATCCAAAGTTCTCTTTCACTCCAGAAAAAAGAAAACTTTTTTGTAAATTCATTAAAGGAGTCAGACTACCTGATGGCTTTGGATCCAACTTCAAGAAAAAAGTGACCGATGATGATGACAATATAACGAACTTGAAATCTCATGACTGTCATATAATGATGCATCGGTTACTTCCTTATGGAGTGCAACAATACTTGCCCAAAGACGTTGCAAAACCTATAATCGACATTTGCTTATTCTTTAAGCAGCTTTGTGCTCGAAGTTTGACTGTGCAGGACATGAAAGAAGCTAAAAACAAATTGATCATTCTGATGGTTAATTTAGAGCAAATCTTTCCTCCTGCTTTTTTCGACATAATGACTCATTTGGTTATACATCTACCCGATGAGGCTATTCTAGGTTTCGTTACTCGCGGCAGGTGGATGTATCGATTTGAAAGATACATGAAAAAGCTAAAGAATTATGTACGAAATAAAGCAAAGCCTGAAGGTTCCATTGCTGAGGGTTATGTTGCAGAAGAGGCATTAACTTTTTGTTCGCGTTACCTTAAGGATGTCGAGACGAGATTTAACCGCCTTGGCAGAAATGAAGACGATTTGCCTGGACAACCAGAAAAATTTGAGGTGTTCCGGACCGTATGCACACCGACGGGTGGAATCAAACCAACTCGTATGACTAATGACGACATGCAGGCAGTTACGTGGTTTATACTTAACAACAGTCCTGAAGTCGAAGCCGACATCTCAGCTTACAGCGAGTATGTTTCTTCCTTTTTTTTATAATTTTGAAAATTCTTCTTTCTCGATGACTTCTGCTAATATCATGAACCTTTGCAGAGAGGCGCCTGATAATGTGGAAACGAGTTTTCTTGCGTGGTTTAATAACATGGTAAATACATTAGATATATTACCTTGGAGTTATTCCTCATCTAATAAACCTTTTTGTATCTCATTTTTGTAGACTCGTGAAAAAAAAGTGAGTGTGGGCTGTAGTGACGAGTTATTCTCTTTGGCATGTGGACCTATTAGTTCATGTACATACCCCTCTTGCATAGTGAACGGTGTGAAGTTTGTGGTACGTGAACGCGATATACTTCGTACCACTCAATGCAGCGGAGTTTCAACACCCGGGGTTGATGGAGAGATGTATTATGGTCAACTCGAAGAAATTCTGGAGCTCACTTATATCGGCAACCGCAAGGTTTTGTTGTTTCGATGTAAATGGTTTGACACAATTAACCCTACCAATTGCACCAAACGCAACAGGCGTTCTTACACTGAGCAAGGCATACATCATATTTTGACCGATAGGCTATTTCACCAAAATAACCCATACATTTTCACGACACAAGCAACACAAGTATTCTACCTTGAAGACCTTGCTAGACGACCGCTTCATTGGAAGGTCGTCGAACAGGTTTATCATCGAGATGTGGCAGAGTCCGATGAAGATGTTATACATGGTAGCAGTTCATCAGATGTTACACTGTCTGTTGCTTTGCCTAATTTGGGTATTACGGATTTGAGTGTAAATACTCAACCAACGGAAGTGGACGCCCCACCGGTTGATGATGATATTATTAATATTGAAGATGAGGTAGTTGCACACGTCATTGGTGATGTTGATGATGATGATTTAGTGTCGGATGATGATGAAGTGAACCCTAATAATGATGTTCAAGAAGTTTTATCTAGCGATGATTCTGAAGATGATGACAATTGATATTAAGTTGTATTTTGAATGAAACAGTTGTTATATGCTTTAATGTGTAATTTTTTATTTGTAAACGATTGTTATATGCTTAAGTTGTAGTTTGAATGAAACAATTGTTATACGCTTAAATGATGATGAGTTGTTTTTATTTGTTTAAATGTGTAATTTTGTATTTTAATGAAAATGTTTTTATATGTTAAAATGTGTATATTGATATGAATTTGTGTATTAGTATTAATTGGTTAATTAAATTGTGTAATTTTGTTTTTTAATGAAAATGTTTTTATATGTTAAAATGTGTATATTGATAAAATGTGTATATTGATAAAATGTGTATACTGATATGAACTTGTTATTTTACAGATGGCATGTGTAGCTCCTAGGTCACACGGTGGGGATGCTGGTGGTAGTCCACCCAGACCGCCCACACGTCCTGTACCGGCCGAGTGTCAGCGTAAGAAATCATTATATTTTTCTATAACACTGATATTTATAATTTATGTCACTTGAATTTTTACGAGTAAATAACATATCTTTTGTAGGTTCAAATCAACGCTTTGTGACCAACCTAGGAAAATTAAGGACGGCGTACAGAAATAATAACGAAAAACCTTTGACAATTGGCTTTGAATTTAAAGATCTGCAAACCTTCCATTTTCTGGGCAATTATGCATCATTGTTGTCTCATCTTATGGGGGAATTAGTCCGGCCACTTCCCCTGAACTGCGAATGGGACGAAATTCCAGACTGTGATAAAGCTCATATTTATCCTACAATTGAGGTCAAAATTGTTTATTTTACTTATATTGTTATTGTTATCGACATTTAGATATGTGTGTTATGTTTAATTTGTTTGTTTATTTAAATTCATATGTTTTTATGTAGACATATTTCGACCTCGAGCCATGGTACAAATGATCGTACTGAGGTGGTGTGTGACAAAGGTGTGTATGAGGTGTCGACTCGTGTTAGGCTTGCGTTGGAACTCCAACTGAGGTTGCTGTATAGAAAATACAAGAACAGGATCAAGAAAGATTTTTATTCGAAATATGAGACGCCCGCACTGGCACAAGAACATGTACCGCCGACGAGTGTGTGGGACAATAGAACCGAAGGTGATTGGGCTAAATTGGTTCAGTGGTGGTCAGAGCCAAAGAGGGTGGCAAGAAGTCAGGTTAATACTGCTAATCGTCCCAAAAACACGGTACCGACCACTCAAGGAAAAAAACCATTCGCCCGAGGAAGGAATGAATACGTAAGACTCTTTATAATTTTTGTGATTTATTTTAAAAGCGTTTATATTGTTTATTTGTTATAGCTCGTTATTAATTTATTTGAGATTTTACAGAAAGTCAAGGAAGGGGTTTACGAGGACCTGGTTGAAACATGGAGGAAGGGGCACTCAAGTAATGGCACGTTTAAAAGTAAAGAAAACGAGGAAAGATATGTAAGTAATATATAACTCTTTACATGCCTTAGTAACTAATTTCATTTGTTTTAAATCGTTTTTTTTCTTTCCCAGCAAAAGATGAAAGCCCTCAGTGACCAAGTGAGAGCCAAGGTCATCCCGCCCATGTCTGATAAAGAAATAGTGGCTCAAATCATGCCAAGTCAAAATAAGCAAAATGTGTCGGGACAAGGCAGAAAGTTATCGGGTGGTGCCAATAACACAACTCGCAGGTTATATATCCTCAATAAAACAAAATGTAAATCAATTGTTCATATTTATGTCTTGTTGTATATAATGAAAAATTGTTGTTGTAACTTATCGCAGGTGGGGTGCTCCACGTCGACCAGATGTTCCCTCTCGTAGTGAATTTCAGGAATTGATAGAACGAAATGAGCGACAGATGGAGCTGCTGAGGAAAGAGAATCAGGAGGCGCAGCAACGGGCTTACTTGGCAGCGTTAAAGGCAGATGCGGCGCAACAATATACTCAGACGTCGTACCAGCATATGGCGCAATATCAGAGTCAATTGGGTGAGTTTTTCCAGAACTACAACTCAAATACTGATCACCCAATTAGCCCTCCTACTTTTGTACCCCCGCCCCGACCCTTTGTTATGCCCACCCTAGCTCCTGATTGGGCTCATTTAGTCCAACCCCCTATCCTTGGGCACAACCAGTGCAACCTCCTTCTATCGACCCATACCGACCATCTTTGCCCGACAATCTCCAACCACTCCAACCTCCCTATACCGGCACTTATCCTATTGCTCCCGTCACCAACAATAACACATTTAACCATTGTTATCGTCCCACCACACACTCGACTCATGAGATCGGCTCTACTTCACAATCCATACCCGGAGGTTCTCGTGTAATCATAAATCCCCATCAGCACGATTACCGGTCCGTTGACGAGTTGGGTCGAGATAGGAATGTACAAAACAGTGGTGACGACTTATCAGGCGATGACGAGGGGAATGACGAGGGGAATGACGAGGGGAGTGACGAGGGAGGTGACGAGGAGGGTGACGAGGGGGAAGGTGACTTTTCACCTAACGAGGATGCGGAGTAGAGGTTGTGGTAGTATTTTTCTTATTATGCATGTTTAATAAAGTTTGAGACTTGTAGCGTTTGAAACATTTGATTTAGGATTGAATAAGTGTATTTGATAAATATTGTATCGTGACGTTGGATAATTTATCGTAATATGGTATTGTAACGTTTATTGATTTGTTATTATTTTGTATTTGTCGAATTCTGCCATTTTGAATTGTAGATTTTGTCCGGAAAAAGTTCCGGAAAAAATCTAGAAACTGCAAAACAGCCCAATTTTTTTTAGCCCCCAGGTACACCTAGGGACGACTTAGTCGTCCCTAGGATATTAATTTTTCTCCAGGTTTTAATCCTAGGGACAACTTAGTCGTCCCTAGGTTTCAATAATGCCCAGGTGTCAAAACCTGGGCAATATTGAAACTTAGGGACGACTAAGTCGTCCCTAGGATAATAAATAATATTTTTTTTTATTTTCTGAAAATGTTTTTATTAATATTTATAAATAAGATTTTATTAAAAATAATAAAAAAAAGAATTTTTAAGAAAAAATTTAAAAAGATTATTTTTATTAATAACCTAGGGACGACTTTGTCGACCATAGGTTTCAAAGACAAGTCGTCCCTAGGTTTGTCAATTTTTTCAACGTAGTGGGTAGTGGGACCCACAAAGTCGTCCCTAAGTTACAAAGGGGTGTTCGTCCCTAGGATTCTAGAGACGAGTTTTTAGGCACTAACTCCTAGGGTCAACTTAATCGTCCCTAGAAGTTTAGGGTCGAAACAGGCCCTACCTAGGGGACGAATAAGTCGTCCCTAGGCTTAAGAATTGTTGTAGTGTATATGTTGAAGTAAAATATTCAAGTTGAATTCTCAACAGCTTTCTTATATTGTTTCAAATTCTTGTTACATCTATAAACCCCTCAAACCCCATTTTTTTATAAACTAAACCTGCAACTGCTCATATCAATTATCATATCCCATATTTCTTACAATTCTGGTAAGTTTATGATACTTCATCCTTCTGACTACCCATTTGAAACCAGTTTTTACTATTTGTGTATGGATGCATGAATCTTTATACGTTAACGTTAGATCATTAGTTCAAGAATCCAATGCATTGAAACTTGTTAGATTATTAGATTATACTTCATCTTTCTGAGTACAATATGTTAGTTATGACGATAGAAATCGAGAAACCCATGCGTGAAACATTGCTGCATAAGTCTCTATGGAGTTTTTTTAAAGATTAGTTTTATACAAATTTTCATTAAAACTGTTTCGAGAAACCCATGCGTGAAACATTGCTGATAGTGTATAAAACTGTTTTTTAGGATTGATATCATGTTGAATTTGTATAAAGATTCATATTCAATTATTCATGAATCTTAGTAGCGAAAAATTCGATCTTGATTCGTTATTTGTGTAATATGTGATCTTTAGCAGATAAGATGAACCGACTGACTATTGAAACTGATAACCACTCTGAGACATTACTTCGACTTGCTGCTAATAATGATATTAATGGTTTTACGGAACTTCTCAACCGTGACCCGTATACTGTTGACCAAGTTGGAATATGGTACATGCCTCTAAAGGGGTCGAAACAAAATGTTAGTGTTAAAAGAACACCATTAATGGTGGCTTCAATGTATGGAAGTCTTGATGTTTTGAAAAAGATTCTTTCTTTATCACAAGCTGATGTCAATCGCTCGATTGGTGATGATCAAACCACTGCCCTTCACTGTGCTGTTTCGAGTCTTTCATTACATGCTGTTGATGCTGTCAAATTTCTGCTAGTAAAAGGGGCTGACCCGACATTGATGGATGCTAAAAGGGTACGACCCATGGATATGATGGTTGATTCTCCAAGATTTTATGAACTTCTTGAAACGAAAGATGGAGTTTCACGTGTAAACCTGAACTTTGAAAGTAATAGAAAGTACCATGTTGATCCGTCTTTGCCTGATATTACTAAAAGTATTTACTCAACTGACGAATTTATGATGTACTCGTTTAAACTTAGGTCATGTCCTCGGCCTTATTGGCATAATTGGATTGAGTGTCCGTTCGCTCATCTCGGTGAAAAAGTATGGAGACGGGATCCACACAAATTTAAGTATAGTTGTGTCAGCTGTCCTTATTTCAAAAAAGGAACTTGTAAAAAGGGTGATGTTTGTAAATATGCTCATGGATCTTTCGAGCGTTATTTGCATCCGGATCAATATAGGACTGAGTTTTGTAAAATGGGGAGACAAAAGTGTTTTTTTGCTCATAATCAAGAAGAACTTCGATCGGTAGATGTGGGGTCAACTTCGTTATATGAACCACCTATGTCACCATCAGGAAATGGGACTTTAAATTTGCAGCAACCGAATGTCCCGATGTTGCTTTCGCCTAGAAGATACTTCCAGCCCAGTCCTTTTTCTGATCAATCAATGTTTTCACCCAGAAGCGATTTTTCAGATTTCAACCAATTTCAATCAATGTCTGCTCGAAGAACTGAAGCAATTTCACCAATGGGGACTAGATTTCTGCACTTGGCTAGCGAGAATCAACCCCAACAACTACCGCCAAGGAGTTCAAGCTCAAGTGAAATTAGGTCAAACTCAGTTGACCCGTTGTCAAATTATAGTTCATCAAGTGGAAAACCAGACTGGGCTGTTTACATGGAGGAACCAAATTTTGCATCAGGTAATGAGATGTTGAATTGGCGTAACCCGAATGTTCCGACATTGCTTTTTCCTGGAAGAAATTTTCTGTCTAGTCATTTTTCAGATCAACAGATGTTTTCGCCTAGAAACAATATGTCAGGTATCACCCAGTATCAGCAACAACAGAGTTTGTTATCTCCATTTAACACAAATTTCTCACCAAAAAATGCACCTTTTGAAGTTCAACCAGTCTCTCCTCGAAGACTAGTCGCCATGTCCTCCATGAGTACTAGACATCCAAACTCGGAGCGCTCAAGAGATATTAGTTCAAACCAATTTCCGATTATGGGCTCTTCAGTTGACCCATGGTCACAGTGGGGTTCATCGAGCAGGGAAGCAGACTGGGCAGTTCAAAGTGAGGAGCCGGACTTGTCATGGGATCATTCACTTGTGGAAGAAACACCTCATGAAAGGGCTTTAAGGATCGAGTTTGAGCAAGAAAGGAGAAAACTGGAAATCAAAAGGAAGTAAATATGTATCATGGCCAAAACATAAACCATCTGGAGGTTAGTCCAGTGTGGGAAATATTCTCAAAACGTACAGATATGTCTTATTAGTTGATACAGTATGTTCTCCCTTATCTTTGTTCTTGAGTCAAATATAGAGTTCATATACACCTTGTGCCACATTGTTTCTGATTTGTTAGCTTCCGATTTAACAGTTGGTATAGTTTCATAAAATAGTTACTGTGCCACATTCGTTCTGAAATGCAATTTTTCTGCAGATCACCCTATGAACCAAACAAAACAAGGTCATAGAACTACTATACTCAATGTTTTCTTTCTACGAAGTAGACTCGACGCTATAATTTCCTTAAAGAGGGAGGCATGTTTGCCCGATCACCCTCTATAGCAATCCGTGAGTTATACTTGTCCAAAAATATGGCAAGTTTTTAGGCTTTACAACACTACGGCTATCAACAACAGATTTTTGTACAGACATATCTCACAAGAGATTTTCAAAAAACGTTTTTTACTTATAGACAGACAAAAAGAAACAACCAAGAAAGATTTACCAACCTAAGTCATCCATGAAAACAAGAAGGCTTGACAAAATTTAATGAAGGCAGATGAAGAAAAGAAAGCAAGAGAAGTGGAGTGAAGCGTGCCAGTTGAGTGTCTTAGGTGAGCATGATGCGGTTTGATGTGGGTTTTGATTAAAACCGAATCATCATTTTAAACCCCGGAACTAATACTTACATGAGTGTTACCCGACTCTAGATTGTCGATCTTAAAACATATGGTTATCCTTATCTAATCTCATATTATATACCTAAATCCTTGATTTACGTAGTATACATAAACAAATAACGACTCATATTATTCCTCTTTATAAGTTTAACCCACACACGTGTTTACAAGTCGGGTTAAATTTTTATTAACAGGAATATGAATATCGATGAACATATAACACTTTTCAAGGTCTTGGCATAAATAGTTAAATTTAAACAAGCAACCTAACCACCATGCTCGATTGGGGCGGTGCCCTCCATGACTAGCCGAAAAAGATGAAATTTTAGTGTAATTTTTTTTAGTTTTAAACATTTTTCGAAAGTGCCCCGATCAAAACTCAAATTTCCACCCACTCACATACTAAAACCCAACATTCAACACTTTAGACCCATATAAATCCTGGTGCAGAATCTAGGAATACAATTGATTCATCATCTCAATCAAGTAGTGACACAATTAGATGCTGTGCACGCTATAACTTTTGGCAAAACAACATATATTGACCATGTGCATATCTATTGTTACAAAAATGATCAAAGACAAAGAATTGATAAATATTCCAGGTTACAGTTTAACATATGTGCTTCTACTGAACTCATCCATTATAACTGACTCAGTATTTATTGATCAGATGAGTATAATTTTTAGTCACCAATAATCACTGCAAGAGCATTTCCCATCCTCAAACCGATGAAACCTGTTGTTATCCCTCACGATAATCACTCTTCCGGAACACTTGGACATATACTTTATTGCAGTATGACAATCACCACAAATACGTAAGTTCTTCATAATTCTAATTGGTCGATTATCTAAAAATGTAATTAAAGCAAACGCAATCGCTAATCTCTCACTATGATATCTAATCGCCATATTTTTCTCTTCACCCCCCACTTCTCTTAATACATAACTTGTATCCGCAACATAACCAGCTTTCACCATCTGATCTTCCAAATCCACCAGTTTTTCATAAATCTCTGTCGATTTAAAATGGCGTCTGTCGCCTGCAGCAAAAGTATGGACTTTATTACCGTCTTCAACCCAGCTTAAACCTGTTTCCTTTCTCACCCCTGTGTCCCTTAACATCTTTCGGGTTCTAGCTGCATCTTCATATCTCCCAGCAGCAGCATACGCATTAGATAATAGAACATGCATACCCGATCCCACCGGACCTAATTCAAATATTTTATCAGCGGCATAAGCTGCTAATTCTGTATTTCCATGAAGTCTACATCCGGTAAGTAGTGCTCCCCATACACATTCTGTAGGTTGCACTGGCATTTCCTTTATAATCGCGAGTGCTTCTTGTAGTTTATTAGCTCGTCCATATATGTCAACCATAGAAGCATAATGTTGATCACCAGGTTCAATCCCGTATTCCTTCATAAGATCGAAATAATACTTACCCTTTTCGACTAATCCAGCATGGCTACAGGCATAAAGGGTGCATAAAAAAGTTATGAAATTCGGTTTCATGCCAGTACGTATCATTTCATTAAACAAATCAAACGCTTTATTAGTATGCGCATGCTGAGCACACGCTATAAGCATTGCGTTCCACATACCTAAATTCCTAACAGATATCTCATAAAAAACCTGATAAGCCGCTTCAATAATCCCACATTTTGAATACATAGAAATCAAAGAGCTCCCCACAAAGCTTGACGAATCAAAGCTCAGCTTCAAACAAAGCCCATGTAACTGCTTCCCAAGTCCTAACAACGTCGTATTCCCACAAACTCTAATAACACTCGTAAACGTAAAATCATTAACCTCAAACCTCTCAAACAACGCCCGCTTAAACAACCACAACGCCTCTTCATTCTCACCCATTTGACAATACCCGTAAATCATCCCACTCCACGAGACCACATTTCTAACCGGCATTTCATCAAACACTTTCCTCGCATCCTCAATCTTTCCACATTTAGCATACATATCCACAACAGAACTCGCAACAAACACATCGCACCCATACCCAGTTTTCAGCCCAAAACAATGCACACATCGCCCGCCATCAAAACTCGAAAGAATCCCGCATGATTTAGTAGCACTAGGGAATATATGATCATCAGGTCTAACACCATTCCACACCATTTTCTTAAAATACACCAAAGCAAGTACAGGAAGTTCATTTTGAGCAAAAGAAGAAATAACCGAGCTCCAAGTAGTCGAGGATTTGACGTCGGTTTCTTCGAAAACGAGCTTCGACTCGAATGGGAGTTGGGTTTTGGAGTAGAAATTGATTAAGTAATGGGAGATTATTGGGGTTGCTTGAAACCCTAATTTGATGATGTGTGCATGGAGCTGTAGGCCTTTAGGAAGGGTTCTTGATCTAGTTAGTGAAAGGAGGAGATTTGATATGTTACTAAGGTTTTGTTCTTGAAGATGGATAGATTGTGGGGCGATTTCAAACATGTTTCAGGAGATGTTTTTGCGCCAATACAAAGTTGAATGGCTTGTTTCGTAACTCTCTAATGGGCATTAAAAACGTTTTTAGCAATTAGCATAGCCTCATCTACAAATTATTTTAGCATATATTATGTATATTTTTTCTAAACGAACGTGCGAGATTGATTGTTATGACTCGTTTCTTCTTTAAAACATCACACGCTTGTTCTACGTTTTTTTAAGATTTTTGTTTTTGCTTATACAATATTTGCTTGTCGTTATCGTCAGCCGATCTGGAACCATCTTAATGAGTGGCACCAATTCCGGATATATCCAGTCAACAAGATAATATCCCTAGCGGCAACTTACGTCGTTAGTCACAAAAGCAACCTCTAGTGCTCGCCCGGTTTTGAGATCGTTTAACAAAGAGGATTGATATAAAACATTGATGTTGTTGTTCGATGCAGAAACACCGCAAAAAGCATGCCATATCGACAAGTCTTACGACATAACGGAAAAATGAATGAATTCGGACCATGATCACGTATAATATTGTTGCCCTTTAAAGGCGTAGGACAATGAAAGCACTCCCAATCCGTACCACAAGGATTCCTAATATACCCAAAACCCATGCTTTTCTTCGTGACACTGATAAACTAATTCAACATCCATCACCGTGGATTTTCTCAGTTACTCTGGTCCATAAAGTTCAATAACAGAAATACAAAAATAATCAAGAGTTTCCCGTGAAGTTCTCTCAGTTATTTGCAGATACTCATCTAGAAAACCAAGAATAATGGCGTATGCCATTGATGAATTGCAAAAGTGCACTTTATCAACGGGGAAATAGAAAACCAAAAACAATGGCGTATGCCCATTGACGAATTGCAAAGGTTCACTTTATCAATAGGGAAATAGAAAACCAAGAACAATGTCGTATGTCAATTGAGCCAGTAGTATAAAATAATTATTAATCATGGGCATATACCTCTACAACTATCTTGTAGAAACTAGATGGGAGGATTGAATAGTTTCACCAGTTTAAAATCATGTTTAAGACTTAGTTTACAAAATTGTATATTCGTGATTATGTGATATCACTTAATCTTGCATTGAAATAGAATCTAAACTAAAGGGAGTAATTTTAAACTAAAAAATATTTAAGTACAGAAAAAGATGGAAAGATCAAACCAAGACAACGAGATTTATAGTGGTTCGGCCATGAATTTATTTCTTTACCATACTCTACTCCCAGATTATCCTACTTGAGATTTTACTATGTCAACAAGCTCCCTTCAAGATAGATAAAATCATACATGTCGCTTATATATTTACCGACACTGAGCTAGATATAGAGTTCTAATCCTATCTAAAACCAATCTAATACACACTATACTTTGAGTAACTGAGTATCAACCTTATTACACTTACAATGCTTCCAAGAAACCACAACACTTGGATCAACACAATTATACAAGAATAAATTAACAGATGAAATTGATCTCCACATAGATCACTTCATAGCTAGAACTTCTAATACTACACAAGGATATGAGTGTTCTCATCTTTGGACTTGAGGTGGAAAGAAATTTAGGAGGGTATCACTTGTTAAAACATGCTTAAACAAGATGATGATCAAGAATATAAAGAGGATTAAAGTGCTTTTAGAAACTAAAAAGGAGAGTCTAAAAAATATTAATTGATATTTGAGATGATCTAGTATTTATATGCATATTTGGAGGAGTGTTAGTCTAGGAGACTGTTCCTCAAATAGGTAGACGGATCTCTATCATTAAAGAACCGTCCCCCTTATATAGAAATATCCCTAAAGGGACGCTTCTCTTTTTGTCCGTTTGTGGGAAAAGTTTATATGGTTAAAGTTAGAGCTGTTATAGAGGAAAAACTTATAATTTTTATAAAACATATTCTTAAAACAAAAATAATTTTGTAGAATAGTTTTTGTGAAATGATTTGTCACATTTAATAAATGTGGAGTTTATGACAAAAAGGTAATCATTGATCGCTTAACAAGTTTAATCATCTGATTATGCATACCTTATGTGATTTATGGCGAAAAAGAAATTACGATTAATAATTCGTTTACGTTTAGTTTTAACGATAGAACGTTTCTATATTTTTTCGCTATCAAAACATAAAGAGATCAAAAAGTGTAAATAACGTTTTAGGCATTATTTGCAGTAACAATCTCCCCGGTTATTTATGATAACCAAATATAAACTCATTTTACATAAAAAACAAAGTTTAGAATTATTAGTGAGTATGTATTCCTTTCTCCCCTTTTGTCAAAACAAAAAGACAGCAACCATTTTCTAGAAGAGATGAATCGATGATGCTAAAAGCTGTCATTGATGCTGACTCTCCATTCTTTTTATTTATTCTCACTCCCTTCTCTCTTTTTCAACTTGATACTCCAAGTATTCATCAATTGTCATCTAATTGAAATCTGTAGCCATTTTGCTTAAAAATAGAATTAAACTAAAAATAAATATTAGCTCTTCGGCAACGGCGCCAAAAGCTTGATGCGTATTTTCATTAAAAAAACTTTTATGTCAAGTTTTAAATTTATAGAACTTGTGTTTACCGACAATGCACTAAGGGGCATAGAAGTCGACCTCGTGAATTATTTAAACTAGTAACTCTGAGGTCGTCTAAGGAGTTATGTTTAAATTCATTTTTAATTTGAAATGTCACGAAAGTAAGAAGAATATTAATAATAAAATCTAGAAAGAAATAAATACTTAAAGTAAAAGTTGAAACTAAACTAACAAGTTGAATCAATAGGAAAAAATATACTGGCCTAGCTACTCTTGTATTTATCCAGTTGTGATAGTGACCTAGGTATTAATGATTTAAGAGATATGATATGCACACGTACAAAATGGTTCAAATCCTACCAAAGGAGCATATTGTATAAAATACTAATAACCTAGTTTTTATGTCAACTATTTAGTGTTCATGGAATCATCATGTCTATTTGGTCAATAAATCTTGCCCCATGTCATATAAATCCCTACTATCGCTTTTGCGACTAGCAGCGTATATAAAGTTGACAGTGATAGAACCTCGACTACCCATATGACCAAGTTATTCTAACCCTCCCACAAGGATAGTTGCATTTTTTAAGTATTAAATAATAGAAAATGTGATTACTGATAAGCCTCACACACTCGAGATATCTACTAACCTATCTGTTGTAAATCCCTTCCCGAAATTTCCAACGGCCAATTCCTATACATGTCGTATAGGCCAAAGGAATCTTGTAAAAAGTCAATATTATCAAAACACAGGGTTGCATAACAGGCATATGGATATCCTAAATAATTAAGTATAAACTAAACAAGAATTACAACATGGATAATAATATCATAACTAGACCAACCAAGGTGCTTAGCCTCTCATAGTAGAAACATAGTAGATAAACATAATCATAACTGAATTATAAATCATGGAAATCTTACAACGTGTATGATGATGAATGATTAAGACACTCGATGCTAAATACAAATTCCTTCCCTATTATAATGGAACCTAGTCATAACCAGACCTTGGGAACCCATAAAAATCAACCCTTAACCTATCATGAAATATGTTTTTGAATTGTGTGTCGAATGAGACTATGATGGCCCCTATTTATACTATTCAGGTTCCTTACGACGTAGGCAATAGCCATACGTCGTAGGAAATATGCTATTTATTTCTATATAAACGAGATACCTAAGGCGTGGAGGGAACAAAATACTAAGCTTACCCTTATAGAAAGACAAGGACTCAAAACGGAAGACGACCAGAAGAAAAAGACATTACGGTTCAAAAAATAGAGTTGCGGTTCAATAAAGGTTCACGATTCCGTAAAGATAAGGAATCGTGGACAATTGACTTATTTTTGGATGAAAAATAGAGTGAAAAAGTTTTGAACCCAAGACATTTTGACTCAAAAATAAAAGACTCAAAAGGGAAAGACTCTATCAAGCATGCACACTCAAGGAATATGTCCTACTAAACCTAGACCTAAGCGCAAGTAATTAAAGGTTCCCTCTTACGAGGCATAATGAGGATGCCGACTAAGTTATCTACCGAGGGTACCTTTTCAATAGTAATGTTCCCCTTTTGAACATTATCCCTAAGGAAATTGTGGTGAATCTCTATGTGCTTAGTTTGCGAATGTTGCACGAGATTCTTACTATGGTGGATATAGAAAGAACGGCTTGTTTCTTGTAGAAATAAGAAGTTAAGAAACAACCCATGAAGGTACAAATACCACTAGTGCTTTTTCGGTCCACATAGTCTCCTGCATGATCCGAGTTGGCATATACTATAGTTTCTACGGCAGTCCCTTTGGGATACCATAATCCCAAATGTATAGTACCTTTAATGTATTGGAAGATACGCTTAACCGCTTCAAGGTAGGAGATTTTGTGAGCCTCTTGGAAACGGGAACAAAGAAAAACACTAAACATTATATCAGGTCGACTTTTCGTTAGCTACAACAAACTACCAATCATAACCCTATATTCGGTATTGTCGACCGACTCACAATCATCATCTACGAGATGAGTTTAGTATCTAAGGCCACGGGAGTCTTCATAGGCTTAGAGTCCTCTAATCCAAATTTCTTTAGCATTTATTTAATGTACTTAGAATGATTAAAGAAAATACAATCGTCCATTTGTTTAATTTGGAGTCCTAAAAAGAAGTTAAGTTCACCACCATGCTCATTTCGAACTCATCATGCATGATTTTGGCAAAGTCATCACACATTGCTTGACAAGTTGAACCAAATATAATGTCGTCAACATATATTTGAACAATGATGAGGTAAGATCCTTTCTTCTTTGTAAAGAGTGTATTGTCTACCGTTCCTATGGTATACTCATGTTTTACAAAAATGCTTTAAGTCTATCATACCAAGCTTTAGGTGCTTGTTTAAGACCATAAGGTGCTTTCTTAATATTGTAAACATGATCTGGTTTCTCAAAATCAATGAAGCCCGAAGGTTGAGCCACATATACCTCCTCATTGATCAATCCAATAAGAAATACACTCTTTACATACATTATTTAAAGCTTAAAGTCGAACACACAAGCTGTTGGAAATAGGTTTTTTCAAAGAAAGTCTCGTTCACATCATTGTTAGCATAGATCACGAGCTATAGACTATTTAGGACATTATAACTTGGAGTGACCTCCCACGGGGGGAGATTGTTGGAAATACGTTTTTACGTATTTAGAAAGGATCGATCGCTCCAACTATTTATACGTAGATTGGGCTCGTGATCCAATATGTAAACAATATAGCCTATCAAGCCCACATGTAGTGTGGGCTATATATACCTTCTCCTAGCATGTTAGGAGGTGTGGGTTGGTTAGTTGTTCATTTCACATTTTCACTTAAACATCTTTCTTTCTCTCATCCTCTCCTTTCTCTCTCTAACTTTCCCTCTCTAGTTCTTCATCTCACTTCCTCTATATAGATAATAACAACACTTGTACAATCCTAAGAAACTAAGGACCTACAATACGTATTGTTGGAAATACGTTTTTACGTATTTAGAAAGGATCGGTCACTCCAACTATTTATACGTAGATTGGGCTCGTGATCCAATATGTAAACAATATAGCCCATCAAGCCCACATGTAGGGTGGGCTATATATACCCCCTCCTAGCATGTTAGGAGGGGTTGGTTGGTTAGTTGTTCATTTCACATTTTCACTTAAACATCTTTCTTTCTCTCATCCTCTCCTTTCTCTCTCTAACTTTCCCTCTCTAGTTCTTCATCTCCCTCCCTCTATATAGATAATAACAACACTTGTACAATCCTAAGAAACTAAGGACCTACAATTGGTATCAAGAGCTTTGGTTGTATATTTGGATTTGCGTGTTTTTATCTCTTGATTTGGTGGTCAAAATTCTTTCTTTTGGTTCCGAATTACAAAATTTTCTCTATTGTCTCTTAACTAAAATTTTTTCTTATCAAAAATTTTTCCTAAAATTTTAGTATTGTCAACTAAAATTTTCTATTGTCTCCATGAAAGAATATTAACTAAAATTGTCTCGTCTGTTTTATTACTTTGACATCAAGAAATCGTATAACTTTGGCATCTGTTATAAAAAACTTTTGTCTTTATCAGTTTTATAACTTTTGTCTCGCATCTGGTATAACTTTGTCTTGATCTATGTCTCTTACTTTGGTACAAATTTTCTCTTTATCAACTTTTGGATTTGTCTCTGGGTATAATTTCTTTGTTATTGCGACAAGTATTCCGATCGCAAAACCTAAGGGTTTCTACATTGCGATCACTTATTCCGATGACTTTATTCCGATGACTGTTATTCCGATGACTGTTACTTGATGACTGTTATTGTGATGATTGTTATTGCGATGACTGTTATTGCGATGACTGTTATTGTGATCCCTGTTATTGCGATGACTGTTATTGCGATATAACAAAACAATAAAAACTCAATATTGCGATGACTGTTATTGTTATTGCGATGGCTTTTGTAACTGTTTAGTTTGACTCAATATTGCGATATAATCAAGACTCAAGAACTCGACCTTGACTAGACACATAAACAAGACTCGACAAAAAATACTCGACAGACACCAGACTCGACCTAAACCGAGACCTGACACATACACAAACCAACAGACTCGAACACCCAAGCCTCGACTAGACTCCAAAACAACTTGTATCAAACTATAGTCTTGACTCGACTCAACCAACAGACTAAACCAACATATCACACAAGACTTGAATCACACAACGACTTCACCAAAACCCACAAATCCCCACACCCACCGACTCACCCTCGATACAAACATACCAAAAGCTCAAACACTCTCAGACTGTCTCAAAACCTTTAACAAAGATACAACAACAAAGATCTCAGATTTATTCATTTCATGTTTGCACATGCAAGCCAAGATCAATTAAGATCTAAACACATGAAAACTATATCATCATAGATCTGTTTTTTATTGAACGAAACCAAACTCTCATCATTAATCTTTTGTACGGTTTTAACTTTGTTTAAATTAAAAAAAAAACATTTCTTTGATATGTTATAATCAATCTCTGACTCGATTTAAACTCGTAAAACAAACGAAGCAAACCAACATGCAATAAAAATACCTACCCGAGACCTATACCAAGATCTTTAATTCGTATTACTCGTATCTTATAGCTGGGTTCACTTTGGTCTCATTCATATCATACATGTTGGATGTATTTGTTTGATCTGGTGTTGTATTTTTCTTGTGAGAGATTAAGAAGAAGCATGTTTTTGGGAGGATAGGAAAAAGAGGCGGAGTATTTTTGTGTGAGTGGTGGCTGGTAGATAAGTGACATTAGGGTTGCTAAACTTTAGGGTAAGATTAGTTTATATAAATCCCAAGTGGGATACCACGTCTTTTCCTTCTATTATAACTACCACGTGTGGGAGACACGAAGGGTGTAAAAAAGGGGGGGGGTGTAAATTATGTTAAGTGTTGGTATACCTAATTTTATGGGATAAGTCTCTTTTATGTGAAGTAATTAAACTATGTTAAGTGTTGGTATACCTAATTTTATGGGATAAGTCTCTTTAATGTGAAGTAATTAATTCAATCGGGTATATGGACTCATGTTGGGCCAAGTTTATTCACAACATCTTGGATCAGTTTTTTAGCTGGGGCCTAACTATTTAACATTGGATGTGGCATTAGGTTATAAGGATATTAATTGATTTTTTGGTTCATTTGCATTCGGGTTTCAAAACAGACAAAGTTTCGGGTCAAAGAAACGCGTCAAGGTGACGAGAAAGAGTTACATCTTACCAAAAACGAATTAAAGTTTTACGGTTTATTCGTTGGTGTGTAAAATCTCGCAAATTCGACTTCACGGTTTCTCCATGAATTGTCAAATTTTGTATTGGTCTTTCTACGATTAACACAATTACCTTTATCGTACTTCAATGGAATCATTGAATTAGACTTTTCAAGAGGGAGAACTACAACACATGCAACTCAAAGAGATCAAATTGCGTCAAAAAACATTGGAAATCTTTCACGAGCTCAAGAAACACCTTGCACTTCTCTATCCGCACAACATGACCGAATTTCCAACCTTAGTTCAAATGTTCTTTGGAAAAGTGGATAATTTCAAAGAGAAGATTTTCAATAATTTGGATGAGTTATGGTTGCAATCTGAAAGGGAGAATCTTCATGAGGTTAAAGCGAAGATGTGTCTAGAAATCCTTCGCACACAATTTAAGGAATTCTTTGCCTCAACAATGGAACCTCCTTTTGATTATTCGACTCCAATCCTTTACCAGATTTTCAACTTGCATACCGGTTGCCAGACTGAAACCTTTAGAAGTGGTTTAATCAATCACATCAATATACTTGAAAAGTGTATTGAGGTCAGGTTAGTTAATTAAAACGAGATACGGTTGAAAAAGGGTCAGATTCAAAGAATCAAGGAGTCATCTAAATCATTGCATGCAGCAATACCTCATGAACATGAGAGAGAGACATGCTTCAAGATGTCATCAAAAGATGATCAGATCTGCCCGGTGCAAGAAATGGGTTCCAATTTGGTCGTCACAGTACGCAATGGCAAGGAATCAGGAGGAAAGCATGAACCGAGCAGCAAGTCACAAGCACCAACTGTTCAGGTGCCAAGTTTCAACAATATACAGCATGTTGAGCATTCCGAACCTAATTATGCCAAACATGGGATGGAAAAGAGTGATATCGATACCACTTCTGATTCATCCGATGTGAGTCATAATGGGGGAGAAAGTGTTCAAAATGCTAAACATCATGATAAGTGCCTTATGATGGCTTCTTTAAATAATTCTGATTCTAGGATTAAAGAGCTCGAAACGATCTTAGCTCAGCAATTAAAAGATCTTGAGGATGCCAAACTTGAATTTTCTAAGAAAACAAACAAATTTGAAACATATTTTGAAAAACTTGAAAAATCAAACGTTGTTCTTGAACGAAAATTGGATCAAACAGTTCTAGATTCTAAAGCTGAAAAGGATAATCTTTTGAAACAAATTAAGTTGCTTGAATCTAAGTTGGCATCCCAAGATGAATTGCTCAAAGAAAATGAGACTCTAAAAGCTCAAGTTCAGGAAAAGGTTTTTGCAATAGCAACTCTAAAAATCGAGTTGAGGAAGACTAAAGGAACTAGTGTGGACACTAAGCTTGAAAAACCATCAATCTTGGGAAAACCGCCTACAAATCAGTCCGTTAGACAACCGACTGCATTTAGATCCGAGCGACCACAATCCTCGAGACCGCGGTTTGCCTCCCAAATTGATATGGTTCATCTTTCTAGATCAGTCACTCCATCAATTAGGGCCAATGTGACTAAAATAGTGTTTGCAAGACCTAATCACATGATTGCATCTATTCTCCCTAGGCATAGTCCAAAGAAGACGTCTCGAACTAGTTCAAATGACGTTCGCCATAAATTTGGTCTAAGGGAAGCTATTCAAAAGACACAAGTAAGAGATAGGAATTTCGAACCTAGTCAGATGCCTTCTAGATTACTCAACACTGCTAACCGTAGCATGTCATATCCTAGGAGCATCAATCAATCATCTAGGAATTCTAGATCTTACTCGGACATTAAATATGCTACTTGTAAAACATGTAAGAAATGTGTCTTTAAGGCAAATCATGACTCTTGTGTCAAGAAACTCCTTAATGAGGTGAACTCCTGCTAGAGTTAAATCCCAGTGGGTAGCTAAAATCAAACCCATTGGTAAAATATGGCGCCCCACTAGTATAACTTTCACTCTTGTAGGAAACGAGTGCCCTTTAACTAGGATAGTCTCCGATTCTACTAAGACTACTAGGGAGGAAATTGAAAAGGATGATACATCACTTAATCCTGAACATAAGGTTTTCTATAAAAGGAAACGTTTTCCAGCTAAGACAAGTGGATCATCTCCCCAGGTCACTTCTGGCACAAGAAAAGAAAACTGTGAATCCCCGCATGGTTCTAAGATAGATATCGCTAATCCACATAAAAGCATACAAACTCCTAATGAGAATATTGTAACACCTGGTAATTTTCCTACTTTGTAAAATGACTATTTTACCCTTTGACTTTTTATTTAGTCAACTATGTGATTTAAGAGTGTTGGAACCAGGAGGTTATCCCGCGTTTTCTGAAAAACTGTTTGCTGACAAGTAATGACCTGACACTGTGCTCAGTCATCATTCTGAATATTTTTTGTGAATCTGACCAAAGTGCTGAGACGGTCAATGAATTGACAATAATCCATGAGATTATTCGTTATCTGTGAATTATGTGCTTAACTGTTTAGTTTTTAACAACGTGATCGTATTTTCATGAGCAGCGTATTTAAATATTACTGTATATGTTTATATATGCCTGTATTTTAGTATTTTTTCTATTTATAGTAATAAATCGTATTTTCTGTGAATATTTAATTAACGTATCGCGTTTTCGTATTTTACGTCGTTTTTACGTTTAACCGTCGTTAGCATGCATAGAATACTTTACAAATTATAAAATATCAGTTTTCGTCGAGAAATCATAAATTTAATATATTTCGTCAAATTTTTAAGTTTTATGTAATTTTAAACTTAACTATATACTTTTTAATATTTACCTAAAACTAACTAACCTTTTTACCTTAAACCTTCTAACTAGTTATCATGGTAAAAAATATTTGAATTATTTACCCCAAGTGGGACCCCCATAACTGGCCAAACAACCACCCACATGCAAGATACACCAAATTTCTACTCTTTACCATTTTGAGCTTAACTTACATATCCTTACACCATTTAACTTATTAGCCATTTAACCTTAACATCACCTCACATTATTTACACTTACACTTCACAAAAAAACACACACACACTC
Organism: Glebionis coronaria; assembly: GCA_025667525.1. NCBI lineage: Eukaryota > Viridiplantae > Streptophyta > Magnoliopsida > Asterales > Asteraceae > Glebionis > Glebionis coronaria. The sequence continues at coordinate 1,371,091 of JANFOE010000109.1, forward strand.
TCTTTCTCTCTAAAAAACACACGGCACAAACACACACCATTTGCCACCATTGTTGATTTTCTTGAAGCTCCATTTTAAGAAGATTTGACACAAAACAAATACATCCTAGGGTTTATACAAGTATAAAGAAGAATGGGTTTTCTTGGTTTGTAGATTTGAGAAGTTTTGGTGGTAGTTTATAGAAGTTGAGTTCTTGTTGATTATTTGTTGGTTAGAGCGTAGATCGGGTTGTCGTGGTTACGTAGAGTCGTTACTCAAGGTTATTTCTTAAACCTTTTTCATCTTTTTCATTTTTCATGCATAATCTTTGTAGATCTATGCATGCATGTTACTCATCAACTATTTTCTTGAAATAAAATGATAAAAACTATTTTTGGTCATGAAATATTTTAGATCTATGAAAATTATGTGCGGATCTATTAGATCCATGCATAAAAATGGTTTAATTGAAAGACTTGTAAATATATAAAAATGTATATTTTTAGATTTGTGAACTTGAAGTTAAATATTTGATTTTGATGGTGTTTATGAATAATTAGAGGGAACAAGTAGTGTTACTACTAGTGGTTACGCTTGAAAATGGTCGAAAACGAGTTTTTACGAAAAACATACAATCTGTCCGATTTTTATAAGAGGCATAGAGGGTCGTAAAAATTGTTTTGACACTAGTTTACTACGATATTATGAAAGTATAAGTTAATACCTTCGTTTCGCTATATTATGGGCTAAAAACGGAGCTAAAATGAGTAAGATATGGTCGTTTAAATTTCGTTGTCGGAAAACTTAATTTTTGTGAAAAACAGTATAATGTACTTGCTGTCTAGATTTTCAAAGTGGTCGAAACGACATTTTCGAGTCAAACGGAGTTGTTTTAAGTGTCGAAATGGTTACTAAATGTTGTATATGAATGTTTGGATCGTTTTGTAAAAGGGTATTAGCGCGAAATGTGAATACTTGGTGTATCGTTAAAAGTTTGAGCGTTGAAAGTGGAAATTGTTACTATTGCGAAAAAATGACTTGTTGAAACATTGGCGATTGAGAAAGTGTTGAAATTAGGGGTTATAGGACGAGATTTGGGTACTTACTAAAAATGGCAAATTTTTATGTGACGCCGAAAGGCTGCCGACTTTTCGTTAGAAATCGTGTTGGAAAATTTATTAAGATAAATTCGGGTAATTTAAAATTTACGCCGAAAGGCTGTCGAAATTTCGTCGAGTCAAAAATAAATATTTTTGCCTAAGTATATATATACTATAATGTTTATAACGATATGATATTTACAAGTCATGATTTTGACAACAAAATAATATATATGATTGATGAGTAACGTACGTGACGAACTATTGTGACTTATGTGCTAGCGCCTAAACTATAGTATTATATTTAGGTTGTTGCTAGAGTTGCTCGCTACTATTTGATCATACTTGTGCGGTTTGAATCGTTGCTTGAGGTGAGTTTATAGATCCCTATTAAACTGTTTTATATGTTTAATGTTTTGGGATGTGATAAATGCTTTGATGCTTGCTTCTGGACGCAAGTAAAACTTGATTTCTGTGAACGCCTTGTGAACAATATTTATGAGATAGCTTAAGTTGCTTTAGCCATAGTCCCCACTATCGTGAATCGTTAGTTACTCTGCTGGAGTAAGCTCTTATGTTACGGATAGATCTATTGAGGGTTGACAACCTCCACTCGGGCATTCTGACACCGGACGAGTGTGTACCATTTGTATGAACGGAGTTATCTTGGCTAGGTACTCCATTGGGGAAAAATTTATGTATGCAATCTATTGTATGCACTAGTTTCGATGTCACGAGCTTAGCTATCATAAATATTGTGAACACCCAATTTATCCTACACTTGGCACTATACCTCCTATAGTTGCATGTGTACATGAAATGAAATCTGAAGTTGAATTACTATGAATTTTTACTTGAAACCTATATTCTCACCAACATTATGTTGACCCAATTTAGCATTTATCTCAGGTAATTGATGATGAGTTGTATATGCTATGTGAAGTACTTGGAGTCCGCATGCATTTCTTGGCTATCTTCGGACATTTATTTGCTTATGCTTTTGAACTATTATCTCGTTGATGTTTAAAACTTTTATATTCTGCTACGCTATCTTTTGAAACTGAGACCTTTTGTACTTTGATGCTTTTATTTAAATTCAACGAGGTAATTTTATAAAACGTCTCATTTAGAGTCGTTCTCTTGTACCTTGAACTATGATACAATGACGTAACAGCCCCCGAGCTTCACCGCTTCCGCATATCACATTTTGGGGTGTTACAGATTTGGTATCAGAGACTTGGTTATAGAGAACTAGGTTTGCATCTTAGGCCTAGACTATAACCGATGTGGCTACTTGTTACTCTGTATACATATGTGTACTTCGTGATGTATTACGTAAGATAACACTATAAGTAATATGTAATATATATTATGTAATACGTAATATGTATTATATACATATGCATTTCGCTGATTTGCATCGTTTAATTTCTATACATGATTATTTCATGCATACCCTACAACTGCTTTAATACGTATTTTGGTTGGTGTAGGATATGTCATCGCATACTATCACGTATCATTTCGATTACATCTATAGTCTGATTCTAATCCAATCACCATTTTCGGTGTTATTTTTGGTTTTGTTTCGATCTTTGGTATTTAATCGAAACTCTTATTTTATGACTATGTACTCGATACTTTGATTATGAATGGGAATTTAACTTTATGACTTTGACCAGTGACTATCGTTTCTATGTTTGTTGTACTGTTAAATTCTGCATTCTATTTTAGCATAAGAAATATATAACGTGTGTATTCGTGCTTGAACCTTATTTGCATTGTTGTCTTAACGCAGAGAAACAATGGTGAACGCACGTAACGGAATGACTGACGCACAATTGGAAGAACTAATTACACAACGAGTGACCGCTGCATTGGCAAACATTCAAGCTAACAACAACGTGAACCAAGCACCGCCGAACGATGTTGACAATCGACCGCCTAAGCCGTGTACTTACAAGGACTTTAGGAGTTGTGACCCTTTGAATTTTAATGGTACTGAAGGAGCTGTTGGATTAGCTCGTTGGGTTGAAAAGATGGAATCTGTGTTCCGTGTCAGTGGATGTACTGTTGAAAACCAAGTGACTTATTCTACTTGTACTTTAGCTGCTGGAGCGTTGACATGGTGGAACACCCATGTGCAGACGGTTGGAGCCGAGGAGGCGTATGGAATGAGTTGGGAGGAACTTAAGAAGTTGTTGAATAAGGAGTACTGTCCTCGTAATGAGATTCAGAAAATGGAAATTAAACTGTGGAACCTGACTGTGAAGAACAATGACATTGGTACGTACACTAGGAGGTTCCAAGAGTTGTGTTTGCTATGTCCTGGAATGGTTCCAGATGAAGAAAAGAAGGTTGAGCGCTACATTTGGGGTTTACCTGGTAGAGCTCAAGGGAATGTGACATCGTCTGGACCGACAAAAGTTAGTGATGCTATAAGGATGGCTCACAGTCCGATGGACCAAGTTGTTCGAGCAAATGCTGGGAATGCTGCGGACAACAAGAGAAAATGGGGGAATAACCAAAGGAACAACCATGGGAACTATCCGAAAAAGAGGCAAGAAACCGTGAAGGCGTACACTGCTGGTACTGGGGAAAAGGGAGTATACAATGGGACGTTACCTTTGTGCAACCGATGTAAGCGTCACCATAATGGACAATGCAATGTACAATGTCACAACTGCAAGAAAACTGGACACATTGCTAGAGACTGTAAGTCACCACCCAACCCGAAAGCCAACGTTACTTGCTTTGAATGTCAGCAAAAGGGACACTACAACAATGAGTGCCCAAGGAAAAAGAATAAGGACCCAGGAAAGATTGCTAAAGCTGGGGAAGCTCGTGGAAGGGTCTATGTGATAGGAGGAGGAGAAGCGCAACAAAACCCCGACGTCGTGAGGGGTACGTTTCTTCTCAATGGTCGTTAATGCTTCTATTTTATTTGATAATGGATCCGATAGGATTTTTGTGTCGACTGTTTTTAGTGTTTTACTTGATGTGACCCCCTCGCCCTTAGACACTAAGTACGCTATTGAGTTAGCTAATGGAAAGTTGATAGAATCCGACACTATACTTCGTGGATGCACTTTAAATCTTCTAGGTCATCCTTTCGTAATAGACCTTATGCCTGTTGAGTTAGGGAGTTTTGACGTGATTGTCGGAATGGATTGGTTGTCGAGATATCATGCTACGATTGTATGCGACGAGAAGATCGTTCGCTTACCATTTGGTGATGAAGTTTTGGAGGTACAAGGGGATACAAGTAACGGAAAAGGGAAGTCACGACTGAACATTATTTCGCGTGTCAAGGCTCAGAAGTTGTTATTGGAAGTTGCCACGTATTTTTAGCCTGTGTTACTGAAAAGCAGACGGAAGAAAAACGGTTGGAAGATGTACCTATCGTACGGGATTTTCCGGAAGTCTTTCCTGAAGATTTGCCTGGATTACCGCCGGCTAGACAAGTTGAATTCCAGATCGATTTAATACCGGGAGCTGCACCTGTTGCTCGAGCACCTTACCGTTTAGCACCGTCAGAAATGCAAGAACTAGCGACGCAACTACAAGAGTTGACTGATAAAGGATTCATAAGACCAAGTTCTTCACCCTGGGGAGCTCCAGTCTTATTTGTAAAGAAGAAGGATGGAAGTTTTTGGATGTGTATCGACTATCGTGAGTTGAACAAACTTACCATCAAGAACCGTTACCCGCTACCTAGGATCGATGATCTGTTTGATCAGTTGCAAGGATCGAGCGTTTACTCGAAGATTGACCTTAGGTCTGGTTATCACCAATTAAGAGTCCGTGAGGAAGATGTTGCAAAGACTGCTTTTAGGACTAGGTATGGACACTATGAGTTTCAAGTGATGCCATTCGGTATGACAAACGCACCTGCTGTGTTTATGGACCTCATGAACCGGGTGTGTAAACCGTATTTGGACAAGTTTGTCATTGTGTTCATCGATGACATACTGATTTACTCAAGGAATGAGAAAGAACATGAGGAACATCTTAAGATAATATTGGAATTGCTTAAGAAGGAGGAATTGTACGCTAAGTTCTCGAAGTGCGATTTTTGGTTGCCAAGAGTACAATTTCTAGGTCGTTATTGATAGCAAGGGGATTCATGTTGATCCTGCCAAGATTGAATCAATTAGGGAGTGGACTGCTCCTACGACACCGACTGAAATTCACCAATTCTTAGGACTCGTCGGATACTACCGAAGGTTCATCGAGGGATTCTCGAAGATCGCGAAACCATTGACGAAGTTGACTCAAAAGAAGGTGAAATACGAATGGGGAGATAAGGAGGAATTAGCATTCCAGAACTTGAAACAAATGTTGTGTAGTGCGCCTATTCTATCTTTACCAGAAGGATCGGAAGACTTTGTGGTCTACTGTGATGCATCAGCAAAAGGATTGGGAGCTGTGTTGATGCAGAGGAAGAAAGTTATCGCCTACGTGTCACGACAATTGAAAACGCATGAGAAAAATTACACTACGCACGACTTAGAGCTAGGAGCAGTAGTATTTGCCTTGAAGTTGTGGAGACACTACTTGTATGGAACCAAGTGTGTCGTCTATACCGATCACAAGAGTTTACAACATATTCTTGATCAGAAGGAACTGAACATGAGACAACGTCGATGGATCGAGTTGCTCAGCGATTATGACTCTGAAATCCGCTACCATCCTAGGAAGGCCAATGTAGTGGCGGATGCGCTAAGTAGAAAGGAACAATTAATGACACGTAGAGTTAGATCGTTAGCTATGGTTATCAATCCGAACTTACCTGTGCAAATTCGTGAAGCACAAACCGAAGCACTTAAGCCTGAACATGTTGAAGCTGAGAAATTAGGAGGAATGGTCACTAAGAAATTGGAGACTAGCACTAATGGAACGCTATGTCTGAATGGTAGAAGTTGGTTACCACGGTTTGGAGGACTATGGGACGTGATTATACACGAGTCGCATAAATCTAACTATTCGATTCACCAAGGATCTGACAGAATGTATCAGGATATGAAGAAGCTATATTGGTGGACAAATTTGAAAGCAGAAATCGCTACGTACGTAGGGAAGTGTCTGACTTGTGCTAGGGTGAAAACAGAACACCAAAAACCATCTGGATTGTTGGTTTAACCTATAATTCCTATGTGGAAGTGGGAAAACATAACCATTGATTTCATAACTAAGCTACCTAAAACGACAAACGGATATGACACAATTTGGGTAATTGTGGATCGACTTACGAAATCTGCACACTTTTTGGCTATGAAGGAAGATGATTCAATGGATAAGCTTACGAGACTTTATCTGAAGGAAGTAGTCGCAAAACATGGAATATCGATCTCGATAATTTCCGATAGAGACGGTAGATTTACTTCAGAGTTCTGGAAATCACTTCAGAAAGCGTTGGGTACGCAATTGGACATGAGTACTGCTTATCACCCGCAGACTGACGGACAGAGTGAGAGAACTATTCAAACGCTGGAGGACATGTTGCGTGCTTGTGTGCTTGACTTTGGGAAGCAATGGGACATACATTTGCCTCTAGTGGAATTCTCTTACAACAACAGTTATCATACCAGTATTAAGGCTGCACCGTTTGAAGCGTTGTATGGTCGTAAATGTCGCTCGCCTGTGTGTTGGAGTGAGGTTGGGGATAGTCAACTCACTGGCCCTGAACTCATTCGTGAAACAACTGAGAAGATTGTTCAAATCAAGAGCCGAATTTAAGCAGCCCGTGATCGTCAAAAGAGTTACGCCGACGTTCGATGTAAGCCTCTCGAATTTCAAGTGGGAGACAAAGTGATGCTAAAAGTATCGCCTTAGAAAGGTGTGGTACGTTTTGGCAAGCGAGGAAAGCTGAACCCCCGTTATATTGGACCTTTCAAAATTATGGCAAAGGTTGGAACCGTAGCCTATCGTCTTGATTTACCGCAAGCGTTGAGCCGCGTGCACAACACTTTTCATGTGTCGAACTTGAAGAAGTGCCTTTCTGATGAGACACTCGTTATACCATTGGAGGAACTCCGAATCGATGAAAAGATGCAATTTGTCGAAGAACCTGTTGAAATCATGGACCGTGAGGTCAAACGATTGAAACAGAGTCGTATTCTGATCATCAAGGTGAGGTGGAATTCTAAACGTGGACCTGAGTTCACTTGGGAGCGTGAGGATCAATTTCGCAAGAAATATCCGCAACTTTTTGACAACTCTAGAAACCGTGACACTCCTAAGCTTTGAGGACAAAGCTTCTCTATCAAGGGGATGATGTAACACCTGGTAATTTTCCTACTTTGTAAAATGACTATTTTACCCTTTGACTTTTTATTTAGTCAACTATGTGATTTAACAGTGTTGGAACCAGGAGGTTATCTCGCGTTTTCTGAAAAACTGTTTGCTGACAAGTAATGACCTGACACTATGCTCAGTCATCATTCTGAACATTTTTTTGTGAATCTGACCAAAGTGCTGAGACGGTGAATGAATTGACAATAATCCATGAGATTATTCGTTATCTGTGAATTATGTGCTTAACTGTTTAGTTTTTAACAGCGTGATCGTATTTTCATGAGCAGCGTATTTAAATATTTCTGTATATTTTTATATATGCATGTATTTTAGTATTTTTGCTATTTATAGTAATAAATCGTATTTTCTGTGAATATTTAATTAACGTATCGCGTTTTCGTATTTTACGTCGTTTTTACGTTTAACCGTCGTTAGCATGCATAAAATACTTTACAAATTATAAAATATCAGTTTTCGTCGAGAAATCATAAATTTAATATATTTCGTCAAATTTTTAAGTTTTACGTAATTTTAAACTTAACTATATACTTTTTGATATTTACCTAAAATTAACTAACCTTTTTACCTTAAACCTTCTAAATAGTTATCATGGTAAAAAAATTGAATTATTTACCCCAAGTGGGACCCCCATAACCGGCCAAACAACCACCCACATGCAAGATACACCAAATTTCTACTCTTTACCATTTTGAGCTTAACTTACATATCCTTACACCATTTAACTTATAAGCCATTTAACCTTAACATCACCTCACATTATTTACACTTACACTTCACAAAAAAACACACACACTCTCTTTCTCTCTCAAAAACACAAGGCACAAACACACACCATTTTCCATCATTGTTGATTTTCTTGAAGCTCCATTTTAAGAAGATTTGACACAAAACAAATACATCCTAGGGTTTATACAAGTATAAAGAAGAATGGGTTTTCTTGGTTTGTAGATTTGAGAAGTTTTGGTGGTAGTTTATAGAAGTTGAGTTCTTGTTGATTATTTGTTGGTTAGAGCGTAGATCGGGTTGTCATGGTTACGTGGAGTCGTTACTCAAGGTTATTTCTTAAACCTTTTTCATCTTTTTCATTTTTCATGCATAATCTTTGTAGATCTATGCATGCATGTTACTCATCAACTATTTTCTTGAAATAAAATGATAAAAACTATTTTTGGTCATGAAATATTTTAGATCTATGAAAATTATGTGCGGATCTATGAGATCCATGCATAAAAATGGTTTAATTGAAAGACTTGTAAAAATATAAAAATGTATATTTTTATATTTGTGAACTTGAAGTTAAATCTTTGATTTTGATGGTGTTTATGAATAATTGGAGGGAACTAGTAGTGTTACTACTAGTGGTTACGCTTGAAAATGGTCGAAAACGAGTTTTTACGAAAAACATACAATCTGTCCGATTTTTATAAGAGGCATAGAGGGTCGTAAAAATTGTTTTGACACTAGTTTACTACGATATTATGAAAATATAAGTTAATACCTTCGTTTCGATATATTATAGGCTAAAAACGGAGCTAAAATGAGTAAGATATGGTCGTTTAAATTTCGTTGTCGGAAAACTTAATTTTTGTGAAAAACAGTATAGTGTACTTGCTGTCTAGATTTTCAAAGTGGTTGAAACGACATTTTCGAGTCAAACGGAGTTGTTTTAAGTGTCGAACTGGTTACTAAATGTTGTATATGAATGTTTGGATCGTTTTGTAAAAGGGTATTAGCGCGAAATGTGAATACTTGGTGTATCGTTAAAAGTTTGAGCGTTGAAAGTGGAAATTGATACTATTGCGAAAAAATGACTTGTTGAAACATTGGCGATTGAGAAAGTGTTGAAATTAGGGGTTTTAGGACGAGATTTGGGTACTTACTAAAAATGGCAAATTTTTATGTGACGCCGAAAGGCTGCCGACTTTTCGTTAGAAATCGTGTTGGAAAATTTATTAAGATAAATTTGGGTAAATTAAAATTTACGTCGAAAGGCTGTCGAAATTTCGTCGAGTCAAAAATAAATATTTTTGCCTAAGTATATATATACTATAATGTTTATAACGATATGATATTTACAAGTCACGATTTTGACAACAAAATAATATATATGATTGATGAGTAACGTACGTGACGAACTATTGTGACTTATGTGCTAGCGCCTAAACTATAGTATTATATTTAGATTGTTGCTAGAGTTGCTCGCTACTATTTGATCATACTTGTGCGGTTTGAATCGTTGCTTGAGGTGAGTTTATAGATCCCTATTAAACTGTTTTATATGTTTAATGTTTTGGGATGTGATAAATGCTTTGATGCTTGCTTCTGGACGCAAGTAAAACTTGATTTCTGTGAACGCCTTGTGAACACTATTTATGAGATAGCTTTAGTTGCTTTAGCCATAGTCCCCACTATCATGAATCGTTAGTTACTCTGCTGGAGTAAGCTCTTATGTTACAGATAGATCTATTGAGGGTTGACAACCTCCACTCGGGCATTCTGATGCTGGACGAGTGTGTACCATTTGTATGAACGGAGTTATCTTGGCTAGGTACTCCATTGGGGCAAAATTTATGTATGCAATCTATTGTATGCACTAGTTTCGATGTCACGAGCTTAGCTATCATAAATATTGTGAACACCCAATTTATCCTACACTTGGCACTATACCTCCTATAGTTGCATGTGTACATGAAATAAAATCTGAAGTTGAATTACTATGAATTTTTACTTGAAACCTATATTCTCACCAACATTATGTTGACCCAATTTAGCATTTATCTCAGGTAATTGATGATGAGTTGTATCTGCTATGTGAAGTACTTGGAGTCCGCATGCATTTCTTGGCTATCTTCGGACATTTATTTGCTTATGCTTTTGAACTATTATCTCGTTGATGTTTAAAACTTTTATATTCTGCTACGCTATCTTTTGAAACTGAGACCTTTAGTACTTTGATGCTTTTATTTAAATTCAACGAGGTAATTTAATAAAACGTCTCATTTAGAGTCGTTCTCTTGTACCTTGAACTATGATACAATGACGTAACAGCCCCCGAGCTTCACCGCTTCCGCATATCACATTTCGGGGTGTTACAAATGCAAGTACCAAAGTCCACGTTCAACAAGAAAACGTCGATCCAATCTTTGTATACCGTACAACTAAGGACACTCTCAGAGTTTGGTTGCTGAAAAAGATGATATCTAAGAAACAAGTGTCTCAGGGGACTCGCAGTTAAGCTCGTGTACAAGGCTTATAGACAAATCACAGTATGTGACCCGCTCATCAAAGAAAGGAAAGTTTATCGCCGATGATAAACTTATCCTCACAAACGAGAAATTATTTTTTCTCGGACACGAGCTAAATTTAAAACTATTCAAAGGTTTTAAGCTCGTGTATATGGTTCATCGTTAAATGACAGACGATGACCCGGACTTTAAATAAAGGGAAGTTTATCTTGTCAATGATAACTTACCCTCACAACGAGAAATTAGTTTTTCTCGGGTATGAGCTTATATTAAAAACATTCAAAATTTTTAAGCTCCTGCACAATGGCTTGCAGTCACATGTCAAATTGTAACCCACGATTCTAAGAAAGGAAAGTTTATCGCCGATGATAAACTTATCCTTACAACGAGAGATTAATTTTTCTCGGGCATGAGCTAATATTAAAAACATTCGAAGTTTTTAAGCTCATGCACAATGACTTACAGTTAAATATCAGACTGTAACTCGGATTTTAATTTTAGAAAGCTTATCTTTAATGATAACTTATCCTCGCAACGAGAAATTAATTTTTCTCGGTCATGAGCTTGTATTAAAACATTCCAAGTTTTAAGCTCAGAAAGGAAAGTGTTAATTTTAAATAAGAAAACTTTTTCTCATAACGGAAATTCATCTTTCTCGGTCATGAGCTTTACGATAAAACATTCAAAAGTTTTTCAAGATCATGAAAACAACTTCTAAGTAAATATCAACTTAGGACCCGCTCTTCAGTTAAAAGGAAAGTTTATCGCCGATGGTAACTTATCCTTAACAATGGGAAGTTTACAACTTCTCAGACTCGAGCTCGTTTTGTAAGGTATTCAACATCTTAAGCTCAAGTAATTGGTTTTCAAAACATTGAACACTATTTTTCAAGAATTTTTCTCAAGGTTTTTTCTAAATCTTTCAAAATTGTGTGTTCAAAAATGTTTTAATAAAAAAAGCATGTCTTCTGGAATCAATAATATTTACGATCCTAGAAATGTCATTCAATAATGACACGGGGTTATAAATAAAGTTCGAGAAGAAGTTTAAATGATTTAAAACATGCTCAAAATGGTTTGCTGTTATTTCAGACAGTAACCCGCTTTTCATATTCAAGTCAAGCATTTCACTAGAAAGCTTTGACTCAACAACGGGAATTATGGGCATGGTTTATTTTTATAACCATGTAAGGGATTGTGTTTACGTAATAACACAATCTAACACGAATATATGTACGTTTCAGTGTATTTATTTGTTAAAACAAGAGAAATCTTGTTTTTATGAAGTTATCAGCTCCACAATCCGCAACAATTTACAATTGATATCTACATACTCGATAATGCGACTACTCAAACGACGACTACAACTCTTTCAATAGAACACGGGTCAAAAATTGAGGGGGAGCAATTGTCAAGCGTTCAAACTCTTCGATGCCGAAAGTGCCAAGTTCACAAATTGGTGTCAAGACAACGATATCAATCGTACACATGGTGTCAAGAGATAACTTCAGACGTGACGAGGCGACCAACATTCGTGAACAAGAACCATGTGATTCTATCATATGATGTTCTCCATCATTCAGGTCCAACGTCGTAAATTGCTAATCTTGTGAATACATTATCTTATATGATCTTTGCACGTGATAAATACCTTACACTTGTGTTCTAAAGTTATTTAATTTACGTATCAAGTATACCCTAATTAATTTGAGGGGGAGCTTGTGTAAATCATGAAGATAATTGGATTTGCATTTTTCTTCCCAAATTTTCTTAAAATGCTATTAAATCAATTGATATTAAAAACATCGATTGGGTTAATATTATTAATATGGGGGAGAAAATGTGATTTAGTATGGGAAATGATTAATCACTAATGGTTTGACTTAACGTGATAGCTCATCCCGACATGTGCGAAATATTTTCGGATATCGTAGCATATGTTAAGGGGGAGCAAAATGAATTTAGATATCAAAATGGATTTCATGGTGATATACACTTACCCAAAACATCTTTATTCACGACAGTGAAGATTGTGGTGACATAAGGATGGTAGGATAGGTTAAAGTCCAATGATTCCTATAGAACCAGAGGAATCTTCCCAAGGATATTCCATAGCTAGAAATAGTAGTCCTTAGGAAAGATGGAGAAAGTTTGTGAACGTAGCTGAATGTTGACCAAGTACTTAAGTTAGCACTGGAACAATCACAACAAGGTGCCAGTTATGACTTATTAGGAAGCATTGAAGGGGTTGAAGAATGAAAAAGAATTGTAAAGATAAAGGGTCTAAAGAAAGAAGCCCTCCTTACAACCTTAGGCAGAAACCGGGTCAACACATATGCTATTGAGATCATTTTTAATGATGCTCGATATTAAAGATAGACATCATGGACCTAGTGATGCAATACACAACCCATCCCAGCTAACTCAGATATCCTCAAAAAATATTTGTTTTAATCACACGGAGAGAATGCATTATCTATTGATTTATTCACTCCGAATAAATTGGTATTGAAATGGTAGCACTCCTCTCCAGCCTTCGATCACTAAAATCCAAAATGTACGATCGAGTCTAGAGCCATTTGAGATCATAAAATATCTCATTAGGACACACTTTCACAATTCCTTGCTTCATCACATACTGTGAAAAGTAAGAAAGATTTTAAGAGTCCTACGCAAAATCTTTATGATCTTGCCTGAACATCTAAGTAATATGAAAGTATTTACAACAAAGATGGAAATCCTTCTTGAGCGAATATCAAAAAGCTCATGGTAGGTGACTTGTGCGATTCTTTATGAACCAAGCTTGTGATAACTAGAAAGCAACATTGGTTTAATTCTTAACTGAAATTAAACACATTCCAGGCTTCTACACAATTTCTTAGTGATCTTGCCAGAACACTCAGAGTGACACTTTATAGTGTTCACATTGATGAGTGGAAATCCTTCTAGTGTTAACATCAAACAACACTTGGTAGGTAACTTGCAAGATTATATATGAATCAAGCTCGTGACAACTGGAAAACAACGATGGTGCGATTCTTTAATAAATCAAACTTGTTCCAGGAATCAGATTTGACGTCTTCAAATCATACGGATAATATTATCCAAATGATTGACTCTTTATGTTCGCAGTCATCTTTGGATGGTCGAATAAAGAGAACGAGTTTACCCGCGAAATCTTGTCAAGGAGGTTCTTAATTGAAACTACCTGTCACAAGTACAATATTAAATATCGTCCAACGGTCTTCACCGACTGGAGGTAAAATGCTATGAAATTAGAATGAAATGTTCAAGGCCATTTCATCCGTGTATAGTTTTTGTTGCTAACTATTTATGCAGCGTAACAAAAAGGTGGCATTGCGGTGTACAATCCAGAAGAAGTCGTCAATACATGCTTATACTGTATTCACTTAATACTTCAACAAATTCAAGAAAGCCTAAAAGTCAAGTCTTCCGTTGTATCAAACTCTGAAGCTTTCAAGAATTTATAAAGGTATAAGTATGTGGATCATGAAGTCACGAGGAGGCGAATATCACAAGTGAGGAATGCACATGGTCAAGGCAAGGAAACATGCTCAAGACTAAAGTCAAAGATCTCATCTGCATATTCACAAGAACAAGATCTAAGACTTAAGCATAGTATGCTAGGTTTAAGATTTTGTAAAATGGTGTGACCTCTCTTAGGGGGAGATTGTTGGAAATACGTTTTTCCCAAGAAAGTCTCGGTCACATCATTATTAGCATAGATCACGAGCTATAGACTATTTAGGACATTGTAACTTGGAGTGACCTCCCTTAGGGGGAGATTGTTAGAAATACGTTTTTACGTATTTAGAAAGGATCGGTCACTCCAACAATTTATACGTAGATTAGGCTCGTGATCCAGTACGTAAACAATATAGCCCATCAAGCCCACATGTAGGGTGGGCTATATATACCCCCTAGCATGTTAGGAGGGGTTGGTTGGTTAGTTTTTCATTTCACATTTTCACTTAAACATCTTTTTTTCTCTCATCCTCTCCTTTCCCTCTCTAACTTCCCCTCTCTAGTTCTTCATCTCCCTCCTTCTATATAGATAATAACAACACTTGTACAATCCTAAGAAACAAAGGACCTACACAAGTGATTGTGGTAAATTACGTCTTTTAGGAAAAAGAGCGTAAATATGGTAAGTATTAAGTGATGATTTAGGAAAATCAAGCACTAATGACCCAATGAAGTTCGTTTCCCAAGGAGATATATGTGTGTGAGTAATTCGTAATTGGTTTGAGATTAATATTGGTTAGAAGGGGATGAGAAAAGAGGATGACGAAGACGTGAAATTAATTACTACAACGACTACACGTAAAACCGTAAAATGAGCAAAAATAAAAATTAATTATAAAAATCACCAAAAACTCACCAAAAATCAAAATAAATAAACTAAGAGTTTACCAATGATCAAAACTTTTTCAAACCTTTTAATTAATTAAATATTCAATATTTAAATGCTAATTAAAGCCCTAAAAATCAAAAAGCCCAAATAAAGATTTTTCAATTGGTAAACCTCTAAAATGACCTAAAAATATTAAAAACTATTTTTATAAATTTTTAAACTATTAAAAACTATTTAAAATGATTTAAAAACTATTAAAACTTTAAATAATTATAAAAACTAATATAGAGATGATAAAATTATTCTAAAAGTTACAAAATTCCTATTTTAATGTATTTAAGCTAAGAAAAATGTAAAAAGTAGAAAAATGTGAAATTTGAAAAATAATATTAAAATAATATTAAAAATCCAAAAATTATAAAAAATTCTAAAAAATTCTAAAAACTTGCAAACTAGTTTATTTTAACCTAAATAAACAGAAAATGAAAGTGAAATGACCAGAATACCCCTATTGGGCCCTCAAATGGGCCAAAACCAAAAACAGTTAACACTAATGGGCTTTTTAGCCCAAAAAGTCAAACTTGGCCCAATTGACTTGGAAAAGCCCAATCTGACTCAAAATTTGATTCTAAACACAAAACTCTGAAGGCCCAAAAGCTGAAAGTAAGCTTATCACAGCTTATTAAGCAAACAGCTTATACTTATTGGGCCATTAAGCCCATTAAGCCCATTAAGCAATAAGCTAATGCCATAAGCTATAATTTGACACACAACCTTCTTTTGGGATGCTTAAGAGATATGTAAAAAGAAATTTTGAAAAAGAACATTTAATAAGCCAGAAATAAGCAAAGTACAATTTCACTAAAAGACAAAATAGTCGGGTTTGAGATTTAGGGCACCTCAGAACTTGATTCAACTTGCAAAATGTCACAAATGAACTCAATAAGCCAAATCAATCAATAAAAATCCAATAAGCAACACCAATAAGCCAGAATGAACCAATAAGCACTTATGAAAAAGTCAAATAAGTTGGTTTTCTAGTCAAACCTAAAAGTCAACACACCAAATGCTCCTGTATGAACAAATGGGTCAAATGATGAGCACCTATTACAAAATCCAAGTTGTTGCTGGTTAAAGTAAGCTATTATAGCTTATTGATAAGCTGAAACCCAATTAACACTAGCAAAAGGGGAAAGGAGTTCCCACTGCCTTGACTATTTGACCAAGCTTTTTAGAGAGATTTAGTTGGATTCAATTGGAAACAAGGGCACCCTTGTGATCAGTGAATCACAAGGAGTCAATATCAACAAGAAAATCACAATTTGGTTCACACAATAAGCCCAGATTAAGCAAACAGTCACCAGATATAGCACAAATATGGGAAATAAGCAGTTATGCACAAATAAGCAGATATAGCATGAATAAGCCAACCAAATTCAACCAGATGCATACACAAGCTATATAAACTATGAATAAGCACAAACAAACTTGAATCAACCACTGAAACAAGATAAGGAACAAGATCTAAGCAGATTATAGTTACTGATATGAACAAGTAGAATATGCAGAAACTTTGCTGATCTAATTGACACTAAATCCAATTTCAGGCACTCAAATCTCTTTCCCTGGTGTTATTATCCTAGTTTAATCACTTGTTAACCCTAGTCTATGATTAGATCTAGGTGTCCCTTAAACCATAGCCAAAAATATAAAGTAAACAAGATTTTATAGCCCTATTAAGAATCTAGGTGTTTCAAACCACAAAACCTGCATACAAATGACCAAGTATATCAGATAAACAAGTACCAACATCCACAAGCACAATATACCCAATCAACAAGCCTTAAAACCTGCTTATGCAGTTAACCCAAACACCCCTTAATAATCTGTTTTGACAAATTTCCAAAGGATAATCTAGTTTTAACCCACAAATCAAGTTAATAACCACTCAATAACATCAAACAAGAATAGATGAACAATAATCAACCATAAAAACACAGATTCAAGAACAATCATGCAAAATCACCAAATATTCAGAAATTAAAAGAGAAAATGAAAAAGGAGAAGGTGCAAACCTCCAAGACCTACATCCAGGCCCTGGATTGTTTGAGCTGAGGTACTAGCAGAACAAGTACCAGCTTCCAATGTACCTGCTAAGAAGAACAAACTAAGTGATGAGCAATATCAAGCACTTTTCTAATTTTTGAAACACAAGCCTTATCAATTAAAACCTTGCCTCAAAAACCTTCAAACATGAAAGTGGAACTCAGAATTAGGCTATTCTAACACCAACTTTTAATAAACAAGAACAAGATTTCACAAATTTCTGAAAATCAAATTTTATTAACTTAAAAAGGGATTACAAAGATTGATAGCCTAAAACTAGAACAAAGGGAGTCTCACAGGTTGAGGTCTCCTTTTATAGACATATGCTAAGCCTACACTGTTCACAAACCCTAGAAGTGAAATTCCCAAAATGTCCTTAAGCACTTGATGCCGTTTGTTGTTGATGAGCTGTCCAAAATGATCCAGGACGTTCATTTTAGCTTTGGGGTTAAGCTAAGAGTGTGGGCTGTTGATCTTGACACGTCAGCTTACTTGGAGAGAAAGTTGTTCTATGATTGGTTGAAAGGGAATTGGGGGTGGGGTCCATGGTGAGTGGGAGTGAGGGTTTTTGATGTGGGATGAGTTTCTGCATGTGTGAATCACACATGTGCCAGTGTAATTTAAATTAATCCTTTGTTTTAAGTGAGTAAATTCTAGGTGGTGAAAAGGCGAACAGTGGTAAGTTTGATCCGATTTTGTGGGAAAGTTGTCTGTTTGGCGCAATTTTGTTTCAAATGTTTCACTTAGACACCTTTGGTCCTTGTTCTTTGGGAAAAGGTTTAAAACAAGTATTTCAGCCAATAAAAACGCATTCCTTTGTTAATAAAGTTATGGTTTTCATACTTTTGGCACAAAACTTTGGAAAAAGGGTTACAAGGGTTGTTTTTGCCACTTTTGCATAATTCAAGGGCTGATCTTGGACATTGTTGATCTTCAAAGGTCTTCAATGTATCTTTGGCTTCATGAGGGACCATAATTGACAAATTAGCATAGTTGAGGGACTAATTTTGCCATTTCTTCAAAGTTGAAAGACCATTTGTGTAATTTTGACAAACTTAAGGGACCAAACTTATAATTATGAATTCACAAGGTTTTTAAGTGTCATTTCTTCATTCATTGAGGATCAATATTTCATATCTTCAAGTCTTCAAGGGTAATTGTTGGATAAAACATGATCTAGGGCCCGATTCTTTGTACGGCTTCGTTTCTCGTGTCCGTTTTTCCTTGTTTCTTGTGATCTTATTTTCTTTTTCACGATATCCATACCTAAAATACACAAGTAAACAAACACAAGCATATATATGGTATTTTATGACATTTTTATGCATTTTAAAGCCCGAAAAGACCGATGAGATCATGTATAAATGCAATCTCATCACTTCCCTATACTAAGCCATTGCCGTGCCCTCACGCAATGCTAGAATAAAGTATCTAAGCATCACCAAAGTTCAATTTTATTAACCTTTATTGAAGAGTAAAAGACTTGCAACAATACTACGAAGATGTTAAAGACATAATGTATGATTTTCATCACGAATGTGACTTTTAGGGTTAAAGAATAGAAACAAGTAAATGTCCCTTAGAGTAAACTTTGTCATCCTTGATTGCCATACATTCCATGCTAAGTGCAAAAACGAGATCATTGTTGGTACAAGTCACAATGCTAACACTACTCATACGTCCAAATTGTGTAATACTTTTTCTCCCCGCAATCCTAGTTATTATAAAAGGAAATGGGTTACTAGCATTTTTTAACTATTTGTCATGGATCACAAGTGATTCATATTGAATTATTTGAGTAGTTATTAGTCTGAAAGCAAAGTAGCACGATTTAATCGATAGTTAGCCGAAGGATAAAATCTTTTAAAACGGCTTCTCGTGTATCTCCTTAAGTTCATATCTTGGCATAACTCGTTTCATGATTTGAGACCTTTCTCGGACCGATATTTAGCATTTACTTCATACTTTAAATCGTGGGAAGACGTTATTGAAATTATGGTCTTCTCTTCATATATTTGGAATTTCTTCACTTGACGTTTTTGAGAGATTATTCATATTTGGACCACGACTTCATCATTTTTCTTCAATCTTAATTTTGGACTTTGATATACAACGATCCGCCTCCTTTTCGGACTTGGATATATTTATCCTCATACCTTGTAAGGGTCTTTTTGGATAGACTTTCTCCATGATCTTTAGGGGAGTAATTGCTTTTCGTCGTGTGTCTCGATCCTTCATATTGATTTAGGAATAATGATACTTCACATCATCTTGGATCTTTAGCAAAAATATATAGCTCCTCATGCCCTGTAAGGGCCTTTTTGGATCTTCACCAATCTTCGCGTCCCGCTTCGATAAGTTATGCCTTGGCTATGAACTCTATTCAACCCCGAGCAACTTTTAAACGATCTTGCGCTAGAGCTAAGTAACCTTTCAAATCGTACGACCTTACTTATTGCAATTATTTTTATTCCTAATGCATTGATCTTATAGGAAGAAAAAACCACAATTAAAAACATATGAGTTTTTGAAAGAACATTTTCATGTTCTACGTTTAGCATGATCACTTGTCTAACTCTACATCTCTCGTTCTTCACTATATAAAGACCTCTAATTAAAGAGACTCGTGAATACTTAGCCATGCAAGTCAAAATTAAGCCAAATTTGGATTAGCTTTCATTAAGACTATAACAAAGTTTTGGGTTTTCAAGGCACCTATAGGATCTTGCACTTTCTTGGACTTTTTCAAGTTTAGAGAATGCATTTTATAGTTCCCTTGATAAGTGACTTTCTAGGATCAATTATAGGAACTTGCGAAAAGTTCTTGTTCTTAACCCGAATGAGCTATCGCATTTTAAAGCTCCCTATATAAAAGTCTAGCAAAACTTGAATTGAGCGGGTTAAGGAATGTAAATGGCTCCAAATGCCCATCAAGTCAAAAATTAGCTTTTATTCTACCCATCGGAAAATATACATTCATGTCTTAAAAACACTTATGAAAACTAAGAAAATTTTTAAAATTTGGCCATTTTTAGCCTTATTAGCAACAAAACAACACATTGAAAGTTGGAAGCGTGAGGGCGTAGCAAAGCAAGTACCTATTCACCCCCATACTAAAAGTAAACATTGTCCTCAATGTTTCGAGTCTAAAGGTGGAGCACCCCCATACTAGAGACGAAGAATCGAATGCTTAGGATCTAGCATGGAAAGGGTGATCAACAATATATCTAAAGCCGTTTATTAAGTATGCTAAAAGATAATTGTTAGAACAATAAAGGATATGTCATGGATTCGTGAAAAACTTCTTCAAGCAAACGATGGAGGCTCACATAAACGAACACGAGAGTCTTCAATCGTAGATGATGATGATGATCTAGACAACACAATCACAAACAACCACGAGACAACGAGTTGGAAGGGCACAAATCCCCTTAAATTAGTTATTAGAAAGCATAAAAGGATAAACATGGGATCTCCCCCACGAGGCACCTCGTTTTTGATTACCGAGTCATGAGCTCGACTCGATCCCCTCAATGCTAATTATCATTGGGGAAGGTGACTTGGTCGAGGTCAACCATTGAAGGAATTTCCCCACCAAAGTAGTGCTTAAGCCTATGTCCATTCACCTTGAAGTTAGGACCATCATCTTGAGCTAGCTCGATGGTCCCATAAGGAAACACTTGTGTAACGGTGAAAGGACCCGACCAACGAGATTTCAATTTCCCGGAAAATATCTTAAGTCGAGAGTTAAAAAGTAACACTTGATCACCAACGTTAAAAACCCGGTTTTTAATCTTTGCATCATGAAACTTTTTAGTCTTTTCTTTGAAAATCAATGAATTTTCATAAGCATTGTCTCTTAATTCATCCAATTCATTTAATTGTATTTTCCGGTGATCTCCCGCGGTCTTCAAGTCAAAGTTTACATGCTTAAGGGCCCAATATGCCTTGTGCTCCAATTCAATGGGAAAATGACAATTCTTCCCATAGACTAACTTATAAGGAGTGCAACCGATAGGTGTCTTATAAGCGTTCCTAAAGGCCCATAAAGCGTCATCGAGTTTGTCGGACCATGAAGCACGGTTTTCTCCAATTGACCTCTTTAAAATCCTCTTCAAAGCTCGGTTCAAAACCTCGACTTTCCCACTCGTTTGCGGGTGATAAGCCGTAGAAAGACGATGAGTAACTCCATATTTCTTTAAGACCTTCTCAAATTGGTCATTACAAAAATGGGTTCCACAATCGCTTATAATAGCACGAGGGGTTCCAAACCGAGAGAATAGTTGCTTCAAAAACTTCACTACCACACGAGCATCATTAGTAGGTAAAGCCTTAGCTTCCACCCACTTAGAAAGGTAGTCCACCGCGACGAGGATATACTTGTTACCATGAGATGATGGGAACGGCCCCATAAAGTCTATTCCCCATATGTCGAAAATCTCACACACTTGAATTATGTTTTGTGGCCTTTCATCACGTTGACGATTTTCCTTGACGTTGGCACGAATCACACGACTTCACAAGTGCGTGTGCATCATGATAGATAGAAGGCCAAAAGAAGCCGGCATCGAACACTTTCTTAGCCGTGAGATTAGCACCGTGGTGACCACCCGTGGGTCCCTCGTGACAAGCTCTAAGGATGTTAGAAGCTTCGGCACCAAAAACACAACGTCGAACGAGTTGATCCGCACAAACCCGAAAGAGATAAGGGTCGTCCCAAAAATAGAACTTGACGTCACGAAAGAATTTTCGCTTTTGTTGTGTCGTCATACCCTTGATTATGAAATTCCCCGCATGGTAATTTGCAATGTCGGCAAACCATAGGGTGGTGTCTTTAGAATTCACTACACCGAGAGTCTCGAGAGGAAATGTTTCGGTGATTTCCTTGTTCTCGAAAACATCTTTGTGAGGATCTTCTAGACGAGAGAGATGATCGGCCGCTAGATTCTTGGCTCCTTTTTTTGTCAAGCACGGTGACATCAAATTATTGGAGGAGGAGCATCCAACGAAGAAATCTCGGCTTAGCATCTTGCTTAGCTAAGAGATACTTGATAGCCGAATGGTCGGTATACACAATGCTTTTAGTTAAGACGAGATAAAGTCGGAATTTCTCAAAAGCATAGACCACGGCAAGGAATACCTTTTCCGTTGTGGTGTACTTTAATTGAGCCTCGGTCATCGTCTTACTAGCATAGTGGATAGGACGGAAATGCTTGTCATAACGTTGCCCTAAGACGGCCCCTATAGCATAATCACTTGCATCGCACATGATTTCAAAGGGTAATTCCCAGTTAGGAGCAACAAGAATGGGAGCTTCGGTAAGTTTCCTTTTGAGAGTTTCGAATGCTCTAACACAATACTCATTGAAATTAAAAGGAGCATCCTTCTCGAGAAGGTGTGTCATAGGTCGAGAGATTTTCAGAAAGTATTTGATGAAACGACGATAAAAGCCCACGTGGCCTAGGAAAATCCTAACTCCCTTAACGGTTTTGGGATGAGGTAACTTGGCGATGACGTCTACATTAGCTTTATCGACCTCAATCCCCGCTTTCGAGACCTTATGTCCTAAGACGATTCCTTGTTTACACATAAAATGACATTTTTCCCAATTAAGCACAAGATTGGTTTCTTCACAACGTTTTAACATTTGCTCGAGATTAGATAAACACGACGTGAACGAATTGCCAAACACCGAAAAGTCATCCATAAACACTTCCATCGACTTCTCGATCGTATCGTGAAAAATTGCCATCATACACCGTTGAAACGTACCCGGTGCATTACAAAGTCCGAAAGGCATCCTACGATAAGCAAACATTCCATAAGAACACGTAAACGTAGTCTTCTCTTGATCACGAGGGTCGATAGGGATTTGAAAGTAACCGGAAAAACCATCTAAAAAGCAATAGAATTCATTTCCCGCAAGTCGCTCCAACATTTGATCCATGAAGAGCAAAGGAAAGTGGTCTTTACGAGTGGCGTCATTTAACTTTCGGTAGTCAATACACACCCTCCAACAGGTCACAACACGAGTGGGAATTAACTCGTTGTTTTCATTAGGCACAACAGTCATTCCTCCCTTTTTAGGGACACAATGGATTGGGCTAACACATGAGCTATCGGAGATAGGATAAATCATTCCCGCGTCAAGGAGTTTCAACACTTCCTTTTTAATGACATCGTGAATTTTGGGATTCACCCTTCTTTGACTTTGAATTGCGGGTTTGTAGTCCTCCTCCATTAAAATCTTGTGAGTATAAAATTTTGGGTCAATACCCTTAATGTTAGAAATTTTCCACGCAATTGCCCCTTTATGAGCTTTAAGAACTTTCAAGAGCTCGGTTTTTTCATCATTAGCAAGACCTCTTGCAATAATAACCGACAACTTGTCATCACCTTCCAAGAATGCGTATTCAAGGTGAGAAGGAAGATCTTTCAATTCAAGGATAGGTGGTTCCTCGATTGAAGATTTTGGTTCAACACTCATAACTTCCATCGGTGGAAGAAATGGTGGAATAGAAGTATCATCACTAATCAACACCTCATCTTGATTATCGATTTCATTTGAAGTGAGATCGCCTCCTTGGAATGGAGTGAGATTTGGTGTAGAATTAGCAAGAATCAGATCTAAAATAGTGGGATTGCCACTTGACGAGCTATCGAAGAAACCTAACACTTCTTGTGAAAACTCATCGCAAACCACATCAACTATGTCAATGTGATTGATGGTAGCGATTGCATAAACATGAGAAGGTTTCGAGTTTTGAGTAGCGTTTATAAGAAGTTCCTCTTCGTTGAATCTCAAAGTGATAGTTCTTGCATGAACGTCGATAAGCGATCTCGAGGTGTCTAAAAATGAACGACCTAAAAATAGAGGAACTTGAGGATCCGCGGGGATGTCAACTACTATAAAATCAAAGGGATAGTAGAACTTCCCCACTTTCACGAAAACATCTTCGGCTACTCCACATGATAAAATCGTAGAATGATCGGCCATCTCGATAGACATGTTCGAAGGAATAAGAGCCGGAAGCGAAAGCGATTTCCAAATGGAAAATGGCATCAAATTAATGCTCGCACCAAGATCGGCCAAGGCGAGGCATTCTTTCATATCTTGTATGTTACAAGGAATGAGAAACTTTCTGGGGTCACCAGCTTTTTCCGGTATGCGGTTAAGATAAACCGAAGAACAATTAGCAAGCTTTGAAAGCTTTTCCTTATCGCTCATCATACTTTTAAAAGTGGAAGCGAAACAAGGCATATACAACAACGCGTCGGCTAAACTCACATCAAAATGCACTTGTTGAAACATTTTTATAAAAAGCTCGATTTGTTGTTTGTTACGTTCTTGCAATTTCTCTTTGTTTCGTCTCGAAGGGTAAGGTAAGGGTGGTGTAGGTTGGACATTAGGCAACGGCCTTGGAATCTCGGGTTCCATGATTGGTATTGGTTCAACCGTAGGTGTGGTTTGAGCGGTACTTCGTGGGATTGTAATGTGCTCCTTTTCGACTACCACCTCGGGTTCTTTCTCGATTTCCTTCTCCGTAGAAGTACTTGGACGAGAGATTGGTTCCTTGAAAGTTTTACCACTTCATGTAGTAATAACCTTCATTTCTCCCTTCGGGTTTGCAATGGTATCACTAGGAAGACCACCCGAGGAAGAGGGTTTACACATGATTGCTTCAAACATTTTAGCCATTCGGTCCTCAAATTTTGATTGCCTAGCATCCGCTTTTAACAATTCTTGCTTAATCTCATGTTGTCCTTGTTCCATCTTTTGTTGATTTTGTTGAAGACGTTGAACATTTCCTTCCATTTTATTTGCATGAGTTTTAAGTTCATTAGCAAGTTCGTTTTTAAGCTCGTTTTTCAACTCGGATCTTAAGCTAATCATCTCACGTTGCATGTTATCAAATTTAGCATCATTTGTTTTAGCATAATCCAAAAATTCTCCTTGAAGATTTTTAGTGTGAGCATTTTGAAAACCTTGTGTAGTGTTTTGAAAATCACGGTTTTGGTTTTGATTAGTGACTTGTCCATTCCCACTTTGATAATTCCCCTTGTTGTAGTTACGTGAATTGCCTTGGTAATTACCACCTTTGTTGTTGTTTCGATAGTTATTAGCATTTTGATTTGGTGGAGCTTGATTTGGGCGGGAACCTTGGCCGTTTTTGTTGTAAGTTACCGTTGCTACATAAGCACTCGAAGTGTTACCATCCGCGGTAATGCACTCGGAAAGATCATGAGCTCCACCACAAGACAAACAACTCTTAGCAACCGCTTTAACCGAAGCGGAATTTGAAGCTTCTTGAGCTTTCCAATGAGACATAAGATTAGCAAATCTATCGAAAAACCGATTTTCCTCATTAGCTAATGCTACGAGACGATGACGACGATGACGAACCCAGATTGGCAACACTCGGTGTGTTACGAGGGCTATAAACCTTAGATCTATTCTCGATAATCTTTAAAGCCTCATCGGTCGTTTTGCACAAAAAATTACCACCCGCGACAGCATTCAAGTAATCTCGTTCATGATATTAAGCCCATTATAAAAAGTATCAATTTGATGCAATTCCGCAAAATCATGGTGTGGACATTCATGTAACATTTCTTTAAAGCGTTCCCATGCCATTGAAAAACTTTCATTATTTCTTTGCACAAATCTTGAAATCTCATTTTTCAAATGTGTTGTTTTAGATGGTGGAAAAAATTTGTTCACAAACTTAGAAACGAGATCACCCCATGTTAAAATTGAATTTGGCGGTTCTTTCTCAAGCCAAATTTTAGCGGGTCCATCTAACGAGTATGGAAACAACATCATCTTAATGGCGTCATGTAAAACATCCTTAAACTTGCTAGTAGCGGTGAGACGATTAAAATTCCTAATGTGGTAATGCGGGTTGTCTTTCTCATGACCTCTAAACTTATTAGCTTGCAACATTGACATTAAAACCGTCTTAATCTCGAAATTCTCCGCAAGGATAGCGGGAATCACAATGGCCTCTCCAAAACCCTCGGTGGGTGCTTGTAGCAACTCCATCATAGTACGATTAGCCATGACGACTTCTTGTTCTACAACAGGTTCAAAAATTGGAGGTTGTTCTTCAATCAACGTCTCTTGATTGACTTGCTTTTGAAGACGTTTACGAGCTCGTTTTGCTTGATTACGAGTGATCATAAACTTCACGAAGAATGGGAGGTGAGCAAAGAAGATTCTTTTTGGATGTTTTGTGAATTTTCTATTTTTTTGTGTTTTTGATTGTTTTTAATTTTTTTGAATTTTGGTGTATCTTCGTAGACAACAATCTACCAAATCTCTCCTCGAATCAAACTCTTGATTAAAGAAGCCTCAAAAGAATGAAAACGATCACGTGGAGTGAACGCCTTCGAATGACTTTAGAACTTTGGTGAAAACCAAATTGTTCAAGAGGGTTTAATCACAAAGAAACCAAGCAAATATACTATACGTAATAATACTTTGGGCGACAAAACCCTCGATTAGCCTTCAATCTTAAAATACTCACAAGCAAGCGGGGAAACGAGGCGGCGCGAAGCACTTAAGAGGCTTTTTCCTTAGGGTATATTTTATAATACCCGCCTTATACCCACCTTATAGTTCGTATTTTTCAAAATCGAGCTTCACGAAAGTATTTATCTATTTTTGCCTTTTTCTTTTTGTTTGAGATTCGAATACAATAATTAGGAGATCAAATCCCAATTAAGGTTGTGTTTTCACACTTTTGGAGATATTTTGTATTTATTGTGATACTTAATACAATATAGTAATAATAATTTCACAAGAAAAACAAAAAAAAAACCGATAATACGTATTAGTAGAGTTCTACTAATGCAAATACTATTTATGGTTAATATTAAAAACAACAAGACAAATTAATCACGACACACCTCCCCGGCAGCGGCGCCAAAATGATTGTGGTAAATTACGTCTTTTAGGAAAAAGAGCGTAAATGTGGTAAGTATTAAGTGACGATTTAGGAAAATCAAGCACTAATGACCCAATGAAGTTCGTTTCCCAAGGAGGTATATGTGTGTGAGTAATTCGTAATTGGTTTGAGATTAATATTGGTTAGAAGGGGATGAGAAAAGAGGATGACGAAGACTTGAAATTAATTACTACAACGACTACACGTAAAACCGTAAAATGAGCAAAAATAAAAATTAATTCAAAAAATCACCAAAAATTCACCAAAAATCAAAATAAATAAACTAAGAGTTTACCAATGATCAAAACTTTTTCAAACCTTTTAATTAATTAAATATTCTATTTTTAAATGCTAATTAAAGCCCTAAAAATCAAATTAATTATCAAAAAGCCCAAATAAAGATTTTTCAATTGGTAAACCTCTAAAATGACCTAAAAAGATTAAAAACTATTTTTAGAAAATTTTAAACTAATAAAAACTATTTAAAATGATTTAAAAACTATTAAAACTTAAAATAATTATAAAAATTAATCTAAAGATGATAAAATTATTCTAAAAGTTGCAAAATTCCTATTTTAATGTATTTAAGCTAAGAAAAATGTAAAAAGTTGAAAAATGTGAAATTTGAAAAATAATATTAAAATAATATTAAAAATCATAAAAAATTCTAAAAACTTGAAAACTAGTTTATTTTAACCTAAATAAACAGAAAATGAAAGTGAAATGACCAGAATACCCCTATTGGGCCCTCAAATGGGCCAAAACCAAAAACAGTCAACACTAATGGGCTTTTTAGCCCAAAAAGTCAAACTTGGCCCAATTGACTTGGAAAAGCCCTATCTGACTCAAAATTTAATTCTAAACACCAAACTCTGAAGGCCCAAAAGCTGAAAGTGAGCTTATCACAGCTTATTAAGCAAACAGCTTATCCTTATTGGGCCATTAAGCCCATTAAGCAATAAGCTAATGCCATAAGCTCTAATTTGACACACAACCTTCTTTTGGGATGCTTAAGAGATCTGTAAAAATAAATTTTGAAAAAGCACACTCAATAAGCCAGAAATAAGCAAAGTACAATTACACTAAAAGACAAAATAGCCGGGTTTGAGATTTAGGGCACCTCAGAACTTTATTCAACTTGCAAAATGTCACAAATGAACTCAATAAGCCAAATCAATCAATAAAAGTCCAATAAGAAACACCAATAAGCCAGAATGAACCAGTAAGCACTTATGAAAAAGTCAAATAAGTTGGTTTTCTAGTCAAACCTAAAAGTCAACACACCAAATGCTCCAATATGAACAAATGGGTCAAATGATGAGCACCTATTACAAACTCCAAGTTGTTACTGGTTAAAATAAGCTATTATAGCTTATTGATAAGATGAAACCCAATTAACACTAGCAGTGGCTAGCAGCAGGGGAAAGGAGTTCCCACTGCTTTGACTATTTGACCAAGCTTTTTAGAGAGATTTAGTTGGATTCAATTGGAAACAAGGGCACCCTTGTGATCAGTGAATCCCAAGGAGTCAATATCAACAAGAAAATCACAATTTGGTTCACACAATAAGCCCAAATTAAGCAAACAGTCACCAGATATAGCACAGATATGGGAAATAAGCAGTTATGCACAAATAAGCAGATATAGCATGAATAAGCCAACCAAATTCAACCAGATGCATACACAAGCTATATAAACTATGAATAAGCACAAACAAACTTAAATCAACCACTGAAACAAGATAAGGAACAAGATCTAAGCATATTATAGTTACTGATATGAACAAGTAAAATATGCAGAAACTTTGCTGATCTAATTGACACCAAATCCAATTTTAGGCACTCAAATCTCTTTCCCTAGTGTTATTAGCCTAGTTTAATCACTTGTTAACCATAGTCTATGATTAGATCTAGGTGTCCCTTAAACCAGAGCCAAAAATATCAAGTAAACAAGATTTTATAGCCCTATTAAGAATCTAGGTGTTTCAAACCACAAAACCTGCATACAAATGACCAAGTATATCAGATAAACAAGTACCAACAACCACAAGCACAATATACCCAATCAACAAGCCTTAAAACCTGCTTATTCAGTTAACCCAAACACCCCTTAATAATCTGTTTTGACAAATTTCCAAAGGATAATCCAGTTTTAACCCACAAATCAAGTTAATAACCACTCAATAACATCAAACAAGAACAGATGAACAATAATCAACCATAAAAACACAGATTCAAGAACACTCATGCAAAATCACCAAATATTCAGAAATTAAAAGAGAAAATGAAAAAGGAGAAGGTGCAAACCTCCAAGACCTACATCCATGCCCTGGATTGTTTGAGCTGAGGTACTAGCAGAAAAAGTACCAGCTTCTAATGTACCTGCTAAGAAGAACAAACTGAGTGATGAGCAATATCAAGCACTTTTCTGATTTTTGAAACACAAGCCTTATCAATTAAAACCTTGCCTCAAAAACCTTCAAACATAGTGGATAGGACGGAAATGCTTGTCATAACGTTGCCCTAAGACGACCCCTATAGCATAATCACTTGCATCGCACATGATTTCAAAGGGTAATTCCCAGTTAGGAGCAACAAGAATGGGAGCTTCAGTAAGTTTCCTTTTGAGAGTTTCGAATGCTCTAACACAATCCTCATTGAAATTAAAAGGAGCATCCTTCTCGAGAAGGTGTGTCATAGGTCGAGAGATTTTCAGAAAGTATTTGATGAAACGACGATAAAAGCCCACGTGGCCTAGGAAAATCCTAACTCCCTTAACGGTTTTGGGATGAGGTAACTTGGCGATGACGTCTACCTTAGCTTTATCGACCTCAATCCCCGCTTTCGAGACCTTATGTCCTAAGACGATTCCTTGTTTACACATAAAATGACATTTTTCCCAATTAAGCACAAGATTGGTTTCTTCACAACGTTTTAACATTTGCTCGAGATTAGATAAACACGACGTGAACGAATTGCCAAACACCGAAAAGTCATCCATAAACACTTCCATCGACTTCTCGATCGTATCGTGAAAAATTGCCATCATACACCGTTGAAACGTACCCGGTGCATTACAAAGTCCGAAAGGCATCCTACGATAAGCAAACGTTCCATAAGAACACGTAAACGTAGTCTTCTCTTGATCACGAGGGTCGATAGGGATTTGAAAGTAACCGGAAAAACCATCTAAAAAGCAATAGAATTCATTTCCCGCAAGTCGCTCCAACATTTGATCCATGAAGAGCAAAGGAAAGTGGTCTTTACGAGTGGCGTCATTTAACTTTCGGTAGTCAATACACACCCTCCAACAGGTCACAACACGAGTGGGAATTAACTCGTTGTTTTCATTAGGCACAACAGTCATTCCTCCCTTTTTAGGGACACAATGGATTGGGCTATCACATGAGCTATCGGAGATAGGATAAATCATTCCCGCGTCAAGGAGTTTCAACACTTCCTTTTTAATGACATCGTGAATTTTGGGATTCACCCTTCTTTGACTTTGAATTGCGGGTTTGTAGTCCTCCTCCATTAAAATCTTGTGAGTACAAAATTTTGGGTCAATACCCTTAATGTTAGAAATTTTCCACGCAATTGCCCCTTTATGAGCTTTAAGAACTTTCAAGAGCTCGGTTTTTTCATCATTAGCAAGACCTCTTGCAATAATAACCGACAACTTGTCATCACCTTCCAAGAATGCGTATTCAAGGTGAGAAGGAAGATCTTTCAATTCAAGGATAGGTGGTTCCTCGATTGAAGATTTTGGTTCAACACTCATAACTTCCATCGGTGGAAGAAATGGTGGAATAGAAGTATCATCACTAATCAACACCTCATCTTGATTATCGATTTCATTTGAAGTGAGATCGCCTCCTTGGAATGGAGTGAGATTTGGTGTAGAATTAGCAAGAATCAGATCTAAAATAGTGGGATTGCCACTTGACGAGCTATCGAAGAAACCTAACACTTCTTGTGAAAACTCATCGCAAACCACATCAACTATGTCAATGTGATTGATGGTAGCGATTGCATAAACATGAGAAGGTTTCGAGTTTTGAGTAGCGTTTATAAGAAGTTCCTCTTCGTTGAATCTCAAAGTGATAGTTCTTGCATGAACGTCGATAAGCGATCTCGAGGTGTCTAAAAATGAACGACCTAAAAATAGAGGAACTTGAGGATCCGCGGGGATGTCAACTACTATAAAATTAACGGGATAGTAGAACTTCCCCACTTTCACGAAAACATCTTCGGCTACTCCACATGATAAAATCGTAGAATGATCGGCCATCTCGATAGACATGTTCGAAGGAATAAGAGCCGGAAGCGAAAGCGATTTCCAAATGGAAAATGGCATCAAATTAATGCTCGCACCAAGATCGGCCAAGGCGAGGCATTCTTTCATATCTTGTATGTTACAAGGAATGAGAAACTTTCTGGGGTCACCAGCTTTTTCCGGTATGCGGTTAAGATAAACCGAAGAACAATTAGCAAGCTTTGAAAGCTTTTCCTTATCGCTCATCATACTTTTAAAAGTGGAAGCGAAACAAGGCATATACAACAACGCGTCAGCTAAACTCACATCAAAATGCAATTGTTGAAACATTTTTATAAAAAGCTCGATTTGTTGTTTGTTACGTTCTTGCAATTTCTCTTTGTTTCGTCTCGAAGGGTAAGGTAAGGGTGGTGTAGGTTGGACATTAGGCAACGGCCTTGGAATCTCGGGTTCCATGATTGGTATTGGTTCAACCGTAGGTGTGGTTTGAGCGGTACTTCGTGGGATTGTAATGTGCTCCTTTTCGACTACCACCTCGGGTTCTTTCTCGATTTCCTTATCCGTAGAAGTACTTGGACGAGAGATTGGTTCCTTGAAAGTTTTACCACTTCATGTAGTAATAACCTTCATTTCTCCCTTCGGGTTTGCAATGGTATCACTAGGAAGACCACCCGAGGAAGAGGGTTTACACATGATTGCTTCAAACATTTTAGCCATTCGGTCCTCAAATTTTGATTGCCTAGCATCCGCTTTTAACAATTCTTGCTTAATCTCATGTTGTCCTTGTTCCATCTTTTGTTGATTTTGTTGAAGACGTTGAACATTTCCTTCCATTTTATTTGCATGAGTTTTAAGTTCATTAGCAAGTTCGTTTTTAAGCTCGTTTTTCAACTCGGATCTTAAGCTAATCATCTCACGTTGCATGTTATCAAATTTAGCATCATTTGTTTTAGCATAATCCAAAAATTCTCCTTGAAGATTTTTAGTGTGAGCATTTTGAAAACCTTGTGTAGTGTTTTGAAAATCACGGTTTTGGTTTTGATTAGTGACTTGTCCATTCCCACTTTGATAATTCCCCTTGTTGTAGTTACGTGAATTGCCTTGGTAATTACCACCTTTGTTGTTGTTTCGATAGTTATTAGCATTTTGATTTGGTGGAGCTTGATTTGGGCGGGAACCTTGGCCGTTTTTGTTGTAAGTTCCCGTTGCTACATAAGCACTCGAAGTGTTACCATCCGTGGTAATGCACTCGGAAAGATCATGAGCTCCACCACAAGACAAACAACTCTTAGCAACCGCTTTAACCGAAGCGGAATTTGAAGCTTCTTGAGCTTTCCAATGAGACATAAGATTAGCAAATCTATCGAAAAACCGATTTTCCTCATTAGCTAATGCTACGAGACGATGACGACGATGACGAACCCAAATTGGCAACACTCGGTGTGTTACGAGGGCTATAAACCTTAGATCTATTCTCGATAATCTTTAAAGCCTCATCGGTCGTTTTGCACAAAAAATTACCACCCGCGACAGCATTCAAGTAATCTCGTTCATGATCATTAAGCCCATTATAAAAAGTATCAATTTGATGCAATTCCGCAAAATCATGGTGTGGACATTCATGTAACATTTCTTTAAAGCGTTCCCATGCCATTGAAAAACTTTCATTATTTCTTTGCACAAATCTTGAAATCTCATTTTTCAAATGTGTTGTTTTAGATGGTGGAAAAAATTTGTTCACAAACTTAGAAACGAGATCACCCCATGTTAAAATTGAATTTGGCGGTTCTTTCTCAAGCCAAATTTTAGCGGGTCCATCTAACGAGTATGGAAACAACATCATCTTAATGGCGTCATGTAAAACATCCTTAAACTTGCTAGTAGCGGTGAGACGATTAAAATTCCTAATGTGGTAATGCGGGTTGTCTTTCTCATGACCTCTAAACTTATTAGCTTGCAACATTGACATTAAAACCGTCTTAATCTCGAAATTCTCCGCAAGGATAGCGGGAATCACAATGGCCTCTCCAAAACCCTCGGTGGGTGCTTGTAGCAACTCCATCATAGTACGATTAGCCATGACGACTTCTTGTTCTACAACATGTTCAAAAATTGGAGGTTGTTCTTCAATCAACGTCTCTTGATTGACTTGCTTTTGAAGACGTTTACGAGCTCGTTTTGCTTGATTACGAGTGATCATAAACTTCACGAAGAATGGGAGGTGAGCAAAGAAGATTCTTTTTGGATGTTTTGTGAATTTTCTATTTTTTTGTGTTTTTGATTGTTTTTAATTTTTTTGAATTTTGGTGTATCTTCGTAGACAACAATCTACCAAATCTCTCCTCGAATCAAACTCTTGATTAAAGAAGCCTCAAAAGAATGAAAACGATCACGTGGAGTGAACGCCTTCGAATGACTTTAGAACTTTGGTGAAAACCAAATTGTTCAAGAGGGTTTAATCACAAAGAAACCAAGCAAATATACTATACGTAATAATACTTTGGGCGACAAAACCCTCGATTAGCCTTCAATCTTAAAATACTCACAAGCAAGCGGGGAAACGAGGCGGCGCGAAGCACTTAAGAGGCTTTTTCCTTAGGGTATATTTTATAATACCCGCCTTATACCCACCTTATAGTTTGTATTTTTCAAAATCGAGCTTCACGAAAGTATTTATCTATTTTTGCCTTTTTCTTTTTGTTTGAGATTCGAATACAATAATTAGGAGATCAAATCCCAATTAAGGTTGTGTTTTCACACTTTTGGAGATATTTTGTATTTATTGTGATACTTAATACAATATAGTAATAATAATTTCACAAGAAAAACAAAAAAAACCGATAATACGTATTAGTAGAGTTCTACTAATGCAAATACTATTTATGGTTAATATTAAAAACAACAAGACAAATTAATCACGACACACCTCCCCGGCAGCGGCGCCAAAATGATTGTGGTAAATTACGTCTTTTAGGAAAAAGAGCGTAAATGTGGTAAGTATTAAGTGACGATTTAGGAAAATCAAGCACTAATGACCCAATGAAGTTCGTTTCCCAAGGAGGTATATGTGTGTGAGTAATTCGTAATTGGTTTGAGATTAATATTGGTTAGAAGGGGATGAGAAAAGAGGATGACGAAGACTTGAAATTAATTACTACAACGACTACACGTAAAACCGTAAAATGAGCAAAAATAAAAATTAATTCAAAAAATCACCAAAAATTCACCAAAAATCAAAATAAATAAACTAAGAGTTTACCAATGATCAAAACTTTTTCAAACCTTTTAATTAATTAAATATTCTATTTTTAAATGTTAATTAAAGCCCTAAAAATCAAATTAATTATCAAAAAGCCCAAATAAAGATTTTTCAATTGGTAAACCTCTAAAATGACCTAAAAAGATTAAAAACTATTTTTAGAAAATTTTAAACTAATAAAAACTATTTAAAATGATTTAAAAACTATTAAAACTTAAAATAATTATAAAAATTAATCTAAAGATGATAAAATTATTCTAAAAGTTGCAAAATTCCTATTTTAATGTATTTAAGCTAAGAAAAATGTAAAAAGTTGAAAAATGTGAAATTTGAAAAATAATATTAAAATAATATTAAAAATCATAAAAAATTCTAAAAACTTGAAAACTAGTTTATTTTAACCTAAATAAACAGAAAATGAAAGTGAAATGACCAGAATACCCCTATTGGGCCCTCAAATGGGCCAAAACCAAAAACAGTCAACACTAATGGGCTTTTTAGCCCAAAAAGTCAAACTTGGCCCAATTGACTTGGAAAAGCCCTATCTGACTCAAAATTTAATTCTAAACACCAAACTCTGAAGGCCCAAAAGCTGAAAGTGAGCTTATCACAGCTTATTAAGCAAACACCCTATCCTTATTGGGCCATTAAGCCCATTAAGCAATAAGCTAATGCCATAAGCTCTAATTTGACACACAACCTTCTTTTGGGATGCTTAAGAGATCTGTAAAAATAAATTTTGAAAAAGCACACTCAATAAGCCAGAAATAAGCAAAGTACAATTACACTAAAAGACAAAATAGCCGGGTTTGAGGTTTAGGGCACCTCAGAACTTTATTCAACTTGCAAAATGTCACAAATGAACTCAATAAGCCAAATCAATCAATAAAAGTCCAATAAGAAACACCAATAAGCCAGAATGAACCAGTAAGCACTTATGAAAAAGTCAAATAAGTTGGTTTTCTAGTCAAACCTAAAAGTCAACACACCAAATGCTCCAATATGAACAAATGGGTCAAATGATGAGCACCTATTACAAACTCCAAGTTGTTACTGGTTAAACTAAGCTATTATAGTTTATTGATAAGATGAAACCCAATTAACACTAGCAGTGGCTAGCGGCAGGGGAAAGGAGTTCCCACTGCTTTGACTATTTGACCAAGCTTTTTAGAGAGATTTAGTTGGATTCAATTGGAAACAAGGGCACCCTTGTGATCAGTGAATCCCAAGGAGTCAATATCAACAAGAAAATCACAATTTGGTTCACACAATAAGCCCAGATTAAGCAAACAGTCACCAGATATAGCACAGATATGGGAAATAAGCAGTTATGCACAAATAAGCAGATATAGCATGAATAAGCCAACCAAATTCAACCAGATGCATACACAAGCTATATAAACTATGAATAAGCACAAACAAACTTAAATCAACCACTGAAACAAGATAAGGAACAAGATCTAAGCATATTATAGTTACTGATATGAACAAGTAAAATATGCAGAAACTTTGCTGATCTAATTGACACCAAATCCAATTTTAGGCACTCAAATCTCTTTCCCTAGTGTTATTAGCCTAGTTTAATCACTTGTTAACCATAGTCTATGATTAGATCTAGGTGTCCCTTAAACCAGAGCCAAAAATATCAAGTAAACAAGATTTTATAACCCTATTAAGAATCTAGGTGTTTCAAACCACAAAACCTGCATACAAATGACCAAGTATATCAGATAAACAAGTACCAACAACCACAAGCACAATATACCCAATCAACAAGCCTTAAAACCTGCTTATGCAGTTAACCCAAACACCCCTTAATAATCTGTTTTGACAAATTTCCAAAGGATAATCCAATTTTAACCCACAAATCAAGTTAATAACCACTCAATAACATCAAACAAGAACAGATGAACAATAATCAACCATAAAAACACAGATTCAAGAACACTCATGCAAAATCACCAAATATTCAGAAATTAAAAGAGAAAATGAAAAAGGAGAAGGTGCAAACCTCCAAGACCTACATCCATGCCCTGGATTGTTTGAGCTGAGGTACTAGCAGAAAAAGTACCAGCTTCTAATGTACCTGCTAAGAAGAACAAACTGAGTGATGAGCAATATCAAGCACTTTTCTGATTTTTGAAACACAAGCCTTATCAATTAAAACCTTGCCTCAAAAACCTTCAAACATGAAAGTGGAACTCAGAATTAGGCTATTCTAACACCAACTTTTAATAAACAATAACAAGATTTCACAAATTTCTGAAAATCAAATTTTATTAACTTAAAAAGGGATTACAAAGATTGATAGCCTAAAACTGGAACAAAGGGACTCTCACAGGTTGAGGTCTCCTTTTATAGACATATGCTAAGCCTACACTATTGACAAACCCTAGAAGTGAAATTCCCAAAATGTCCTTAAGCACTTGATGTCGTTTGTTGTTGATGAGCTGTCCAAAATGATCCAGGACGTTCATTTTATCTTTGGGGTTAAGCTAAGAGTGTGGGCTGTTGATCTTGACCCGTCAGCTTACTTGGAGAGAAAGTTGTTCTCTGATTGGTTGAAAGGGAATTGGGGGTGGGGTCCATGGTGAGTGGGAGTGAGGGTTTTTGATGTGGGATGAGTTTCTGCATGTGTGAATCACACATGTGCCAGGGGGTAATTTAAATTAACCCTTTGTTTTAAGTGAGTAAATTCTGGGTGGTGAAAAGGTGAACAGTGGTAAGTTTGATCCGATTTTGGGGGAAAGTTGTCTGTTTGGCGCAATTTTGTTTCAAATGTTTCACTTAGACACCTTTGGTCCTTGTTCTTTGGCAAAAGGTTTAAAACAAGTATTTCAGCCAATAAAAACGCATTCCTTTGTTAATAAAGTTATGGTTTTCATACTTTTGGCACAAAACTTTGGAGAAAGGGTTACAAGGGTTGTTTTTGCCACTTTTGCATAATTCAAGGGCTGATCTTGGATATTGTTGATCTTCAAAGGTCTTCAATGTATCTTTGGCTTCATGAGGGACCATAATTGACAAATTAGCATAGTTGAGGGACTAATTTTGCCATTTCTTCAAAGTTGAAGGACCATTTGTGTAATTTTGACAAACTTAAGGGACCAAACTTGTAATTATGAATTCACAAGGGTTTTAAGTGTCATTTCTTCATTCATTGAGGATCAATCTTTCATATCTTCAAGTCTTCAAGGGTAATTGTTGGATAAAACATGATCTAGGGCCCGGTTCTTTGTACAGCATTGTTTCTCGTGTCCGTTTTTCCTTGTTTCTTGTGATCTTTTGTCTCTTTCATGATATCCATACCTAAAATACACATGTAAAAAAACACAAGCATATATTTGGTATTTTATGACATTTTTATGCATTTTAAAGCCCGAAAAGACCGATGAGATCATGTATAAATGCCATCTCATCAACAAGCGTATCCTAAAAGGATCTTAAAGGACTCTAACCTTGCTACTAGTGCATATGTTTGGTCATAATTAATTCCTTCTTGTTGTTATAACTTTGAGCTATAAGTAAAGCCTTATTAGAGACACAACACTATTCTCATCTAGTTTATTTCTAAAGACCCATTTGGTTCCTATGATGTTGGTGTTTCTAGGTGAAGGAAAAAGTTCCCACACGTCATTTCCAACAAATTGATTTAATTCTTCTTGCATGGCGATGATCCAACTCTCGTCCATCAAAGCTTCGTATCATTCTTAGGTTCAATCAAAGAGACAAAACAAAATAAGTTACTTTGATTTTGGACTTTAGATCTAAGGATCCTTTGATTGAGGTCGCATATGACGTTATCTAGGGCATGATCCTTAGCTTCCTTAATGTTTACTATCTTTTCAACACTAAGGTCTTCAACTCCTATTTTTCTGATCTCGTTGGCTATAACTATATCAATTTATTCTAACTCACCATTTACCAAAGGTGATGTCTTAGAGGGAGGAGGAGTTTCAACAAATGTTACGTTGAGTGATTCTTCGATTACACCTGAGGTTCTATTGAGGACTATATAGGCTTCACTAGATTGAGAATAACCTAAAAAGATACCTTCGTACGACTTTGGTTCGAACTTTGTAAGGTTGTATTTGTGTGGAAACCTTGGTTTCCGGATCTTTTAAGCTACTAGGAATGCATCACGTTCATATGATTATACAATCAAAGCGGAATTAGAACATGATACATTAACAAGGTGTTTAGGCACGAATAACATGAATTAAAACAAATGGGTTTCTCATTATATTAATAATAAACAACCACTAGACGTGTATACATTGAATCCCACGTCTAGTGCACACACGCTTTTAGGTTTACATTGTGAATGAAAGTATGAATAAAACCTAAGACCCTTGTTCCTTTTATAGTGGAAGGAACAGAATCTACAAGAGATAAAATCAAATAAACATCTAAATATTCTATTTAGATAAACTATATATTGTGTATATCATAAATAATATACTCAATATATTCCCTAAATAGAACTCTCCATCAAATCTATCAGCGTTGACTTTTGTTGACTGTGTTTGACTTTTGTTGACTTCTGTCAACGCCTAATTTGCTCTTGTTAACTCTTGTATAACTCTTGTCAACGCTTGAGTAAATGTCCTTCGATTTTGAGTATCTGCCACATCAACTTTTTGACCCAACAATCTTCCCCTAGTTGATAGTGGCAAAACTCTATGTGTATCTCTTGTAAGTTGTACATGATCTTCAAATTGCTTCCCCTCAAGTGTAGCATGTATTTCTTCCCCTTTTTGTCACATCAACAGGAAAGTAAACAATGTATGCAATGTTGAAGATTCTCCAAATGTAGGCTCTGTGTAATGATCTTGAAGAACAATTCTTATAATATTTTTGATGTAGAAGTAGAGTAACCCAAACCTATGTTCCATATCTTGTACGATGATGTGATGAAGTATGTTGCTGATACAAAAATCCTCATCCTTTGTGAGACACTGAGCACGATAATGTAACTCCTTCAAGTGATAGCAAATATGTGCATAGAGAACCATAAGAAAAATCACATATTCCTAGATCTTGTATCACTTCATCAGTAACCATGTAAGCATAAACAAGTTACCTTTAAAGTCTATGACTAGGAGTGCACGACTTTAAGATATGATAGAACACAAACTCGCGAAAATCTTCTTCAATCATCAAACTTACCATAAGAATTCTTCCCCTTAAGCTAACACCTCTTCATGATGATTTTAATGGAATAACATCTTCATACCATATGTAAAAGCCACTTCTCAAGACTATTACATAGTTTAAAATATCCATCGAATTCTCATGAATAGTTGCTAACTCGCTTTAAGATCATTAATTCCTTTTAAAAATATCCGAGCCATAAATACCAACATGATATTCTATATTAAAACGGAGATTCCATGTACCTTCGTGTGTATAATCCTCCTTTTTGTGTGCTCAAAACTTACCAATTTTCTCAGACAGCAGCAATCCTTGTCTTATCCGAGATCCTTCTCTATCCAATATATCTGAAATATGTATTGTCACATATCGGACAATACCTAACAACGTTTGAAAAACCATATCTCGGACAACACTGTCAACCTGTCAGCGTTGACTTATTCTGTCAGCGTCAAGTTCCAACATGTCAGCGTCGAAATTAATACCTCATTCTTATCAGCGTCTATTCAGACAGTGACACCTTCTAGGGCTTCATCATACTTTAACAGTGGCAAAATAATATATCATGAAGGAAAATATTCTTCTAGGTGACATAAGATAATTATTATCCCTAAAAATAGCCAGTGAATATTATACCCTCGTATAGCCACGTCTCTATGACCAAAATATTCACTTTCCTTCTTTATCATCACGTGTATTAAGGAGTACCAATCTTCAATCTGAATCACGTATAACTTGTGGAGGAATATGTGCATATCCCTATTAAATAGGAATTACCACAATAACAACAACTTCTTTGCAGGATATGCAGTTATCTCACAAATCACATCAAAAATATCCTCCTTAAATCACGTAGCAACATATGGAGACCACAAAGAATATCAAACTTCCAAAAATATTTCAGAAGAATATTTGAACGAATCAAATATAATTCTTAAATACCTATAAACAGTAGGTGTGATCCTTTTGGTCGTGTGAACACAGGATGCAGCCTTTCTTGATCGTGTGAACACAAGAATTTCCTCATGTGAACATAACCTAAGATAGATCGTGTGAACACAAAGTGAATACCAATCAAAAGCATCCTTTTTGGTCGTGTGAATGCA
Source organism: Glebionis coronaria (assembly GCA_025667525.1). Taxonomy (NCBI): domain Eukaryota; kingdom Viridiplantae; phylum Streptophyta; class Magnoliopsida; order Asterales; family Asteraceae; genus Glebionis; species Glebionis coronaria. The sequence goes on from JANFOE010000109.1 coordinate 1,411,955, forward strand.
AGCTTCTCAACCAATCATAGAGTTATCATCACGTGAACACAATACATGACCATGTGAATGATACAAATCAATCGTGTGAAAAACAAACCAATTCTTCTTTGAGAAAACGTCCACTCTTCACGTGATATTAATATATAAATCTGTTGCTGCTGCTTACACATCACATCCATTTGTTGCCATAACAAACCCTAAATTCTGATGAACTTGAACCGAAACCCTAATTAGGGTTTTGAGAACAAACAGATTCGAATTATATCCCAGAATACATTATAACAGCCTCCAAATCTCAAATGTTTCAGCCTTGAGTCGATCTAGGGTTCATAGAAACCTTAATCATGATTTTATATAAAAACTTAAAAAACTGAAAATCACCTCTGCTGCCTACTTTGACGCCTAATAACTTTTGCCTGGGGATAAAACTCGACAATCCCTCCGGTGGATGTTTAGATATATGTATGTAGAACACACATATAAAATTTCGTGACGATCCAACAGTTCAATCAAAAGTTATGACCTTCTGAATACTACTGCGCACACAAAAACGTCCAGAAAAACCCTAGACGGATTTTTCTTCTTTTCACCATACACGAACACCTTGTTGGTCCTAGCATCACGAGCCACGAGGCTCTGATACCAATTGTGGAAACCTTGGTTTCCGGATCTTTTAAGCTACTAGGAATGCATCACGTTTATATGATTATACAATCAAAGCGGAATTAGAACATGATACATTAACAAGGTGTTTAGGCACGAATAACATGAATTAAAACAAATGGGCTGCTCATTATATTAATAATAAACAACCACTAGACGTGTATACATTGAATCCCACGTCTAGTGCACACACGCTTTTAGGTTTACATTGTGAATGAAAGTATGAATAAAACCTAAGACCCTTGTTCCTTTTATAGTGGAAGGAACAAAATCTACAAGAGATAAAATCAAATAAACATCTAAATATTCTATTTAGATAAACTATATATTGTGTATATCATAAATAATATACTCAATATATTCCCTAAATAGAATTCTTCATCAAATCTATCAGCGTTGACTTTTGTTGACTGCGTTTGACTTTTGTTGACTTCTGTCAACGCCTAATTTGCTCTTGTCAACTCTTGTATAACTCTTGTCAACGCCTGAGTAAATGTCCTTCGATTTTGAGTTTCTACCACATCAACTTTTTGACCCAACAATTTGGTGTTGAGAATGAAGCACTTGCTTCCAAACACCTTAAAGTATTCTAATGAGGGTTTCTTACCTTTAAGAATCTCATAGGAGGTTGATGAGACTGTAATTATTCATAGTCTTATCGTCCAAATCGTGCTTAAAATGCTTAAAATATCATTAAAATACCCTAAAATATGCTTGTGTTTGTTCATTGTGTATTTTAGGTACGGATATCGTGAAATCAACAAAAGATCAAAAGAATCAAGCAAAAACGAACATAGGAAACGAAGCCACACAAAGAACCGGACCCGAGAAATGAATCTCCAAAAATACCCTTAAAGTTTGAAGGTTTGGCAAGATTGGTCCTCCAAGTTTGAAGACTTGTCACTTAATACCCTTGTAAATCTCTATTGTTATAATTGGGTCCCTTAAGTTTCAAGATTATATCAATAAAGTCCTTGGAATATGAAGTAAATACAAGTTAAGCCCTTGGAATAGTTTTATAAAAGTTTTTGTGGCCAATTTATGAAAACAAAAACTTACATATAAAGGGAAATCTGATTTTGCCTTATTAAACACGGAATGAACAACAAAAGGAAGTCAAAGGGCCATTTGCGAGAGACACGCAAACTCCATATCACCTATCCCAGCCTGCCACGTAGCCCACTTAACAACCTTAACCAATCACACTCCACCTCCATGCCACATCACCTCTCCACTCACCTAAAACCTGATTAATATATATAACTCGTTTAAACGAGTTATTATATAATTAATCTTCCCTCCAAACACTTACTGTACATCCTCCAGCCCTAAACTCACCCCTAATCATATACATAAACCCTAATCCCAATTGCCTCCAAAACAAAGGGTTTTCACCCATAACTTTCCAGATTGCTAACTAACAATCTCTTAACCAAAACCCACACCCCAAATCACTCAAAGACACACCCATGTGTCCTGTGGGGACCTCCCCTGCCCATCACTTTCGTCCCATAAACCAATGCCCCGATGTAAAACCCGCATGCTTTTACCATGAATAGTACCCTTAAGATCGTACGTACTAGATTAAAACTTTCCTATTATAGCATGATTACGATTACGTGTTAGGATTTTACGTATTACGTACGTGTTAGAACACGATAAGTATTTACTACGCACGAACACTGATAGGTGTGTAAACACCCATCCTTTTTACTACTTAATTACAATAATAATCGAGCCAAAACGTGTGTTTTATGTCTTTTATGTCGGAATTATGCGTGGTTTGTGTTTTTGTTGTGATTTAGGACGAAAAGGTGAAAAGTGGAGAAAACACGGGCATTCACGGGCTTTTACTGAAGAAAAGGATGAAAGATGAAGTCGAGAAGTCAAGAGTGCAAAAAGAACGGAAGTCCAAGACCAATTCTGAAGATTTATCAAAGAAAAAGTCAAAAGACGGAAGTTTATCAAAAGCCGAAGAACTCAAGTCTACTTTATTGAAGAATTAAAAGACGAGTTCAAAGAAATCCCAAGCCAAAAGTCCTTAAAGTCCAAGTTTAAAGAAGATTAGAAGAATAAAGGACTAATGGTGCAATTAAAAGAAGATTAAAGAAGGAAGGACTTAATCTTGCAATTAAGAGAAAATGAAGAAGGGGAGGAAGCTTCCTAATCCTCCCCTATATATAGTTTAGACTAGTTAATTATTTTCTTTGTTGGCTAAGTGTGACAATTAGTCTTCCATTTTATTTACCTTGCACCTTTAATTCATGTCAATTTAAATACTTGTCAAATTTAAATACCTTGTCTTGCACCTTAAATTCCTTTAATTTCAAGTAAGTTTCCATTTAATTCTTGTCAATCTTTACTTTATCTAGTTGATCTCTTATCTACCTTTCTTGATCTTTGATTTTTATGTTTATGTTTGTGTTCATGTTCATGTTCTTATTTTGATCAAGTGGGTTTTTGATTATTTTGGTTAAATTTGTTAGTTTTGTTGATTTAGATTGTTTGTTTATGATTATTAAATGTTTTGTTATTAGTTTAGTTTAATCGTTTGTTTGATTTAGGTTAATTTGTGTTTAGATTCTTGTTACTGTGTTACCTTGTTCTTCGGGGGTGTTTGTTTCTGTTACTGAATTCCCAGGTAAGTTCTGAGCCAAGAGAAGGAGTTCCTTCATCCGGAACATTCAAAGTTCCGACTCAAGGGGGCTTCATCCGGAACATTCAAAGTTCCGACTCAAGGGGGCTTCATCCGAAACATTCAAAGTTCCGGACGAAAACTTCCGGATCAATACTTCCGAAGGAAAAAGTTCCGGATCAACACCAAAACTTCCGAGTCAAGCAACTTATTCGGAACTTCAAAAAGTTCCGAACCAAGTAGTTCATTCGGAAGTCTTCCGAATCAAGGAAGCTTCACTCGGAACTCAAGATCTTCCGAACCAAGTTCCGGGTCAAGAAGTTCCGGATCAAGAAGGCTTCATCCGGAAGTCTTCCGAATCAAGGATTTCCGACTCAAGATCATTTCATTCGGAACTCAAAAAGTTCCGAGTCAAGCCAGTTCATTCGGAACTCAAGAACTTCCGAATCAAGGTTTCTTTCAGTTTTTTTTAGTATCTGTTTTTAAATTTCTGTCTTTTATTTTTAAGCTTTAAATTTCCCGCCTTTTTCCTTACTTGCACTTTAAGATTATTTGCCTTAGCTTTATTTTAGCCTTGCTTTAGTTTAAGTTTTAGTTGCGTTTTAAGATTGCCTTAGTTAGATTTAAGTTTGCGTCATTTACGTTTAGTGCCTTTTTAATTTCTCGTCTCGCTTTTAAATACTTGCCCATTATTTTAATTAGACTTAGATTTACTTTAATTGCACTTTTACTTTAAAGTTTCGCACTTTTATTTTAAAAACAACCAAAAATATTATTTTTCACCAAAAACAATAGAGTCACATAGAGAACCTAGATCAATTCGTTAAGATACCGAGAACAAAAATTGAACCTAGCAAAAATCAATTCATTAAAATGGCGCCGCTGCCGGCTCTTTTCGTAAAGATTAACGGTTTTTTGTGAGAGACGCGTTGCTTTTTGGGATCCGTTCACTCGTGAGCGTTATTTTCTTGCATAAAAATTCAACAAAAAAAAACCATAAAAAGTTAAAAATTTCAAAAATCCAAAAAGATTTTCTCTTTATTGTGTATATATATTGTCTTTGTGTTTGGTTTCTTTTTCTTTTGCATTTTCAGGTGTATGCGTACTAGATCTTCTATTTATCAAGAGCCCGAGACTCAAGAAGATTTAAGTATGGCAGGTGTTAACAACAACAATAATCCACCGCACCTCAACAATAACAACAATGTTCTTCCACAGCCCGATCTTCGGACAATGGAGGAGCTTTGTCAACCGACAATGTTTGGACGAGGAGGACCGATTGCGCCGATGCAAATCAACGCTCCAGAGTTTTCGTTGAAGCACCACATGATTCAGCAAGTGCAAACAAATCCTTTTAGAGGAATGCCTGATGATGATGCCAACAAACACCTCGACAAGTTCATTACAATCACCCAAAGCATGAAGTTGCCTGGTGCCACAATGGATGTTCTTCGCCTACAACTCTTCCCACATACTTTATCGCATCATGCCGAGAAATGGTTTGATCGTCTCTCGAAGAATTCTATTCACACTTGGGATGACATGACTCAACGCTTTTTGTCGCGCTACTTTCCACCATCCATGGTCACGAGCCTTCGCAATCAAATCAGCGGTTTTATGCAAGATCCTGATGAATCTCTTTTTGATGCTTGGGAGAGATATAATGTCTTGATCGATAGATGTTCAAACCACAACATGCTCCCTGTGACCTTAATAGATACTTTCTACAACGGTTTGACTTTTCGAGATCGTGATACGATTAATGCAGCCGCCGGTGGCACATTCATGAAAAGGAGACCCGAGGAGTGTAGAGAGCTAATTGAGAACATGAATACTCATCATAAAAACTGGGATTCCTCTGCTTCTTCAAGGAACAACCCGAGAGTCAATGTTTCTTCCACCTCAGCAAACCCTGATATGACCGAACTCACCCGCATGATGACTGAAATGAGCAAAAGTATCACGCTTCTCGCTTCCAACCAACGACAACAACAAGTAAAAGCGGTTGCTAATCCTTGTGAAACATGCGGCGGTCCACACTCATACACCGATTGTCCTTCTACACAAGGAAATCTGGAAAATGTGTATGCAGCTTATGGTAATTATTCACCGGAAAATTACCAAGCTCGACCTCAAGGGGATAGAAATTTGCTGAGTTACCGGTCCAACAATTACCTTTCACCCGGTTTTTCTCCTCAAAACCAAAACCCCGCCAACAACTACACTAGAAGCAACCAAATCCCACCAAGAGCTTCTAATCCTTATCACCCACCCGCTCAACAAACCCCACCCATTAACCACGATGTTGAATCCATCATGAGAACCCAAGGTGAGCAAATCAAGAATCTGCAAAGCCAAATTATCAATCTTAAAGGAGATATCACAAAGCAAGGAAATGAGATTAGATCCGAGGTTCGCGATAATATTCAATCCTCCTTCAGCACTCAAATGAATGAAATAAAGAATCTGTTGGCTAGTTTCTTGCCCGCAGCTCAACCTTCTTCTTTAAGTTCTCTACCTTCAAACACCGTCACCAATCCGCGAGCCAATGTGAGTGCTATTACTACTCGTAGTGGAGTCACCATCGTAGGGCCACCAATCCCACCCCCATCATCTACACCTCCTCCACCACCATGTATCCCTACTCCTCCTACACCTAGTATTAGTGCACCATTACTGTCTCCACCTCGTCATGACGATGTATCTCGGAAGGATCCTTCAACATCTCAACCTTTACCGACTACACCTTCACCTTCCACCTATAAACCCAACATCCCATACCCTTCTCGCTTGGACAAGCCTAACTTGCTAACCAAGAATGACTGTCAAGTATCGAAATATGTGAAGATGCTATCTCAAATGAACATCAACATTAGCCTTGTTGAAGCACTTGTCCATATGCCGAAATTTGTTAAAGCATTCAAGGAATTGCTTAGCAAGAAGGAGAAGTTGATTGAACTCGCCAACACACGCTTAAATGAAAACTGCTCTGCAGTTATTCTTAAAGAACTTCCGGAAAAGCTTGGAGATCCCGGTCGTTTTGTGTTGCCTTGCGTGTTCAACAAAACTGAAGAATTTACTGCCCTTGCTGATCTCGGGGCCAGTATTAATTTGATGCCATTTAGTGATTGGAAAACACTATCATTACCCGACCTCACTCCAACAAAGATGACTCTTGAACTTGCAAATCGCACTCTCGCTTACCCCGTTGGTATAGCCGAAGACGTGTTCATTAAAGTTGGCACATTTACCTTCCCGGTCGATTTTGTCGTTGTTGATTATGAAATGGACCCTCGTATTCCTTTAATATTTGGTCGGCCATTCTTGAGAACCGGACGAGCTTTAGTGGATGTTGCCGAAGGTGAGTTAATCTTAAGAGTCGGGGATGATTCACACATTTTTAAAATGGGGAAGCTTACAGGCAAATACTATGCACGAGAATCAGTGAATATGATTAATGTGCTCGATGACTTTACCGTCTATGACAATCCTCTATTCGATTCTTCCATCGATAATCCACTTTTTCATGATGATGTGGATGATTCTCGCTCCACATTGGAACCTTCTCCCATTTATGATTCTCCACCGGTCTTTGATGCTTATGATGATGATTCTAGCTCAGATTCGGATGCTTATGATGACCTTACTTCTGAGTATCCCGAGCTGCCCACGTATGATGATTTCGATGAGGCCGATACTCTTTCGAGCGATTCTTCACATGATGAAGATCCTCCGCCATCACTCGATCCTACTTTGGACGATTACTCATTTGAGGAAGACTTTTCAACGTTTCTCAATACTTACTTCCCTCATGAGAGTGATGCTCCTCCTTTTGACTTTGAAGATTATCGTCTTGATCCTACTTTGAATTTGAAGCACATTCTTTCTAAGGAGAAGAAACCGGTCGACACCAATATCCGCAGCACGTATGAGTTAACACCTCTTTGTCCCCCTTCTGAGGACGAGGTTGTGCTTCTTCGCGGATCTTCTTCATGCTCTGCTGAGCCTGAGTGCTATTTACCCCTAAAGGAAAAGGTGTTCGACCCCGGTATTGCAATCTTTAAGCCATCTCAGTACCCACCTGATGAAATAAAAGGAAAAATCTTTGGAAATTTTGAAGACATGCTTGCACCTCACCATACTTGCTTCCACCGTGCTCCATCTTTGCTTAAGGGAACCTTGCCACTTCTTCTTTGGCTTGCCTTGTTCGCCTTAAGCTTGTGCTATTTGATGGACGAAAACTATGTCTTTGATCCTGGTGGATATGTTTCATGCTTCTTCCGTTGATGATCAAGGTCGAGTCAGGCTAACGACTCGGTTAACAAAAACCAAGCGCTTCTTGGGAGGCAACCCATGCATCTATCTTTTAGCTTTCTTTATCATAAGTGTAGGGGAGACCCTTTGGTTTGCTATTTCCTCTCCTCACTTCTTAATCAGGGATTCAAGCGCTCAATTATCCACTCTTGATGATTCTTGACGACCCGTGATTCTGTGTCCACTTCTTCCCGGTTCTATCCTAAACTCTTTTCGATTCACTATTTTATATTTTCTCAATATTAAAATAGGAATCTCTTTAGTTGTCCTTTCCTTAGAGATATTTAAACAACGTGCACAATGTCTTAAGTGTAGGGGAGTTTACTCCCACATGCTTAAACATTGAGGACAATGTTTATCTTAAGTGTAGGGGGGACTTCTATCGAAGTTAAATGGTCTTTTCCTTGTATTTTTCCTCATTTTAACCGGAAAATCAATTTTTCGACATTTTTCAAAATTTTTGATCTATTTTGGCCTATTAGTTTTTCCCTTTGTATAGTTATTTTATTTCCTTATTAGAATAAATGTTTGAATAAAGTGGTTTTTATTTTCAAACGTTGTGAATCTTTTGACTCAACCCGAGTTTACTTATCTAAGTTACTCTAGCTAGTATCCTTAACATGTTTAAGTCAAGTTTTGCTAGGCTTTTATATAGGGAGCTATAAAACGCGAAAGTCTTAATTCTCACGGGTTAAGAACAAGAAGTTTTCGCAAGTTCCTATAATTGATCCTAGAGAGTCGTTTATCAAGGGAACTTTAAAATGCGATTTCTAAAACTTGAAAAAGTCTAAGAGGTTGCAAGATCCTATAGGCGACTCGAAAACCCAAAACTTTGATTTAATAAGCTAAGTATCCACGAGTCTCATTACTTGAGATTTTAAACTGTGGAGAACGAGAGATGATAGCGCCAATTATAAGTTTGGTATTCTTTTGTGAATTTATGTGAGTTAATTATGAGCCTATTCTCCCATCGCTTGCTAATAAATTTATCTGCAATAAATAAGGTTGTACGATTTGAAAAGTTACCTAGCTTCTAGCCCAAGATCGTTTAAAAGTTGCTCGGTATGGATTAGAGTTCATAGCCAAGGCATAACTTATTGAAGCGGGATGCGAAGATTGGCGAGTCCAAAAAGGTCCTAACAAGGCATGAGGGCTATATTTTGTTGCTAAAGATCCAAAGTGATGTGAAGAATCATTTATCAAAAATCAATATGAAGGATCGAGACACACGACGAAAAGCAAAAACTCCCCAAAAGTCATGGAGAAGTGCATCCGAAAAGACCCTAACAAGGTATGAGGATAAATAGATCCAAGTCATAAAAGGAGGCGGATCGTTGTACATCAAAGTCCAAAATAAAGATTGGAGAAAAATGAAGAAGTCGTGGTCCAAGTATGAATCTCTCAAAACTTCAAGTGAAGAAATTCCATTATGAAGAGAAGACCATAATTTCATGAACGTCTCTCAAGGTTTGAAGTATGAAGTCGCTGCCAAATATCGGTCCGAGAAAGGTCTCAAATCGCGAAGCGAGTTATGCCAAGATATGAACTTTATGAGGTCCCGAGAAGCAGTTTTAAAAGATTTTGTCCTTTGGCTAACTATTGATTAAATCGTTCACTTTATTTTTGGAATAAATAACTATCGAAATAAGTCAAAAATGCATCCTCGTGATCATTCAAGACAACAATAAAATATAAGAGATACACCTAGGAATAAGGGAGTCTAAGTGAGTAATTGGCCCACATGAGTTCCTGTTAGTTTACTAACTTATAATAACAATGATCTCGTTTTTAAGCTTGGTTTGGAGAAAGTGAAAACTTGAGGATGATGATTATTCATGACATTTCCCAAACCCAAGGTATGTTTTTTATTTCTTTACTTTGAGTGTTTGTAATTTTCTATCTCTTTAATAAAGGCCACTATGGATTGATTATGATGAAAAGTGTAAACTTGCTTTGTAACTAATGCATTGCATGAGGACATTGCAATGGTCAAGTGTAGGGGATTTGATAGGTGTGTAAACACCCATCCTTTTTACCACTTAATTACAATAATAACCGAGCCAAAACGTGTATTTTATGTCTTTTATGTCAGAATTATGCGTGGTTTGTGTTTTTGTTGTGATTTAGGACGAAAAGGTAAAAAGTGGAGAAAACACCGGCATTCACGGGTTTTTATTGAAGAAAAAGATGAAAGATGAAGTCGAGAAGTCAAGAGTGCAAAAAGAACGGAAGTCCAAGACCAATTCTGAAGATTTATCGAAGAAAAAGCCAAAAGACGGAAGTTTATCAAAAGCCGAGAAACTCAAGTCTAATTTATTGAAGAATTTAAAGACGAGTTCAAAGAAATCCCGAGCCAAAAGTCCTTAAAGTTCAAGTTTAAAGAAGATTAGAAGAATAAAGGACTAATGGTGCAATTAATGAAGATTAAAGAAGGAAGGACTTGATCTTGTAATTAAGAGAAAAGGAAGGAGGGGAGGAAGCTTCCTAATCCTCCCCTATATATAGTTTAGGCTAGTTAATTATTTTCTTTGTTGGCTAAGTGTGATAATTAGTCTTCCATTTTATTTACCTTGCACCTTTAATTCATGTCAATTTAAATACTTGTCAAATTTAAATACCTTGTCTTGCACCTTAAATTCCTTTAATTTCAAGTAAGTTTTCATTTAATTCTTGTCAATCTTTATTTTATCTTGTTAATCTCCTACCTATCTTTCTTAATCTTTGATTTTTATGTTTATGTTTGTGTTCATGTTCATGTTCTTATTTTGATCAAGTGGGTTTTTGATTATTTTGGTTAAATTTGTTAGTTTTGTTGATTTAGATTGTTTGTTTATGATTATTGAATGTTTTGTTATTAGTTTAGTTTAATTGTTTGTTTGATTTTGGTTAAGATGTGTTTAGATTCTTGTTACTATGTTCCCTTGTTCTTCGGGGGTGTTTGTTTCTGTTACTGTATTCCCAGGTAAGTTCTGAGCCAAGAGAAGGAGTTCTTTCATTCGGAACATTCAAAGTTCCGAACCAGTGGGCTTCATCCGGAACATTAAAAGTTCCGACTCAAGGGGGCTTCATCCGGAACATTAAAAGTTCCGGATCAAGAACTTCCGGACGAAAACTTCCAGATCAAGAAGTTCCGGATCAGCAATCTCATTCGGAACTTTAAAAGTTCCGGATGAATACTTCCGAAGGAAAAAGTTCCGGATCAACACCAAAACTTCTGAGTCAAGCAACTTATTCGGAACTTCAAAAAGTTCCGAACCAAGTAGTTCATTCGGAAGTCTTCCGAATCAAGGTTTCTTTTAGTTTTCTTTTAGTATCTGTTTTTTAAGTTTTGTGTTTTATTTTTAAGCTTTAATTTTCCCGCCTTTTTCCTTACTTGCACTTTAAGTTAATTTTGTCTTAGCCTTATTTTAGCCTTGCTTTAGTTTAAATTTTAGTTGCGTTTTAAGATTGCCTTAGATAGATTTAAGTTTGCGTTATTTACTTTTAGTGCCTTTTTAATTTCTCGTCTCGCTTTTAAATACTTGCCCATTATTTTAATTAGACTTAGATTTAAATTACCTGCCTTTTACTTTAATTGTTTTGCACCTTTATTTAAAAACAACCAAAAATATTTGTTTCACCAAGAACAATAGAGTCACATAGAGAACCTAGATTAATTCGTTAAGATAACGAGAACAACAATCGAACCTAGCAAAATCTAAGTAACAGGCAATAATTATTAAACAATAATTAATCACGAACATGCGATCATAAAATCATGAACGTAATTAAATCACGAGCTAATATCAATTACGTATATATATTTATTACGAACACGAATAAATATATTAAGTCACGATCGATAACTAATTAAAACACGTAAATTACGAACACGAGAACACACGAGAACACACTATAATATTTAGACTCGGTAAATGTATGGGTTACCCTATGTGGGCCCCATACCACGAAATTAGGGAGGAAATATGGGCTTAGCCCATCAATTTTTACTAAAACAAGGAATTAGGAAAGATTTTGGTCATTTTTCACTTTACAGGAAAACATCAAAAACCCTAAAAAGTTTTTCTCCTTCTCTTTGTCCTCTTCTTTTAGCCGCCACCTACAATCACCATGGAGGGGTGATTCGGTTTGATTTTAACCTTGGAATTATTACAAGGATCGTTGTGTGTTCGTTCTTGATTGATCCACGCATTCGGTATAACCTTTTTAACCTTTTCTTTTATGTTTTGATTTAATAAATCACATAAAATCATGATGTTTTTCAAAACTAATTAAAAACATTTATTAAAACATGTCTATGATTATGGGATAAATCAAAACAAGGGTTTTTAGGGGTTTTGTTCTAGCCGACGCCTAAACCGAGCCCTAAGGGGTCTCGGCTTGATTTAATCCACACCACTGAGACCACAAGGTCTCGGTATGGTGATGGTGGTCCCACGGCAGCAGCCAAAACAAGGGAACCCCGACTTGGTTCGGGGTATGGTGTTGATTACGGGTCCGGTTCATGGTTTCTAGTCAAGATCCGGTTCACGGTTTATGTTAAGATTATATATTTTTTATAATCATATATTATAATTAAATTAATAAATATGACATGATTAATTTAATAAACATGACTTAGGTTATATTTAATTATTAGATCATGAAATTATTAACCTAAGTATTTTATATTTTCTAGACTTATAATTAATTAATTATTTAAAAACCATGATTATAATTAATTAATTAACATGACTTAGGTTATATTATTAATAAATAATAATACATGTTTTAACCTAAGTATTTAACGTTATTTAATTAAAAACATGATATACTTTAATTAAATATTTTAGCCTATAGTTTATTTAAATTACATGAAATAATTAATAAACTATACATTATATCATTATGACTTAGAAAATAATCATGAAAACACTTAGGCTTATATACTTAGCTTATTTAACCAGCTTATATCTAATTATGGAAACTTTCTATTTTTAGAAACTTATTTAAATAAGGCAGCTAATCTTTTTATGGAAACTTTCTATTTTTAGAAACTTATTCAATTCAGGCAGCTAATCTATTTATGGAAACTTATTTAATTAAGGCAACTGATCTATTTATGTAAACTTTCTATTTTTAGAAACTTATCTATTTTAAGCAGTAATTCTATTTTTGGAAACTTTCTATTTTTGGAAAAATTTCTATTTTTGGAAACTTTCTATTTTTGGAACTTTCTATTTTTGGTAACTTTCTTTTTTTTGGAAAATTTCTATTTTTGGCAACTTTCCATTTTTGGTAACTTTCTATTTTTGGAAACTTTCTATTTTTGGAAACTTTCTATTTCAGGAAACCTGCTATTTTTGGAAAGTTACTTATTATTACACTGTAAGTATAATAATACATGAAATACCAGAAATACTTAATCAGAATAGACAGAATATAAGATAAACCCAGTTTAAGGCTTAAAACAGTGAAGCATGATAAGAACATATAAAATAAGCTAAGACTTGACATAAAACCAGCTACGTATTTAGTAGTTAGATACTTATTCATGTATGTATTCATGTAGCATTAGTGATACGGAAGTAGGATTCCTCTCAGTTCGCCTTCTTCGTTAACTGGACATAAGGTACGGATTCCCGTCCTTTCAGTATGGACATTCTTTCCTTATTAGGATTCCCCGTATGCAGCCAACTGTTTTCCCAGTATTTGTTTTATATGTTTTTGAATTGCTTATGTTTAATTTAGAATACCTATAGCCATATACATGCATGACCAGTTTCACCTAGTGAGGTACCATAACCATAACATTAGAGGCACTGATGTTATGACTTCACCACGGCGGAGTGATTGCTCATGGCGTCCCTTCAGTTTTGGTTATTTATTTATATTTATCATGTGGGGCGTATGGGTGCATCCTAGTTACATGTTTCAGTCAGGATTCCATGGTGAATGTGGTGTGTGCCTTGCATCCTTCACAAGGAGCTGATCCCTCCTACCCAAAACCAGTATATTAAATTAGAGGCAGCCCCTCTAATTTCCATGATGAGGTCACCCCTCCAAGTATTCATGCACGGTGGATTTTCATGACCTATATTGGCTAATGGTAAAACATGTTAAACAGTTTTCATAAGATAAACATAAGGCTTTTCAAACTATAAAACCAGTTTTATGAACATGTCCCAGGTTTTCCAGGACTTATACATTTCCGCTGCTATTAAGTCTTTATTATGTTTTAGTCATTTATACTATGTCTATATCCGTGCACTGAGCGTTATGCTCAGCCGTTACTTTCCTTTCCATGTCCCAAAACGGCAGGTACTCAAGGACTGACTCGAGCATTTGGAGGACCTGCATAGGATGAAAGCTGCCATAGACTTCTTTTCCTTTTTGCCTTCATATACTTGTGCTTGTTTAGTCTTTCATTCATTTCTTTTGCTTTATTATGTTTTGGGCTTATGTTTGGGAACCGACGTTTGATTCCGGTTATCCCTATGGTCATGTAATGTTTTAGACATTTATCCTTGTATACTTTGATGACACGCCATAATTACGCGTGACATTCCATTATCAAAATGGGGCGTTACACCCGACATCATCAACGTCCCACAAGTATTCGTTGGTCCCAAAGATTGAAATAAACGGTTAAAGATCACTCTTACAGCTGTGCATCACATGTATACATAATTGACCAAGATTCCAAGTCAAGACCAAGGGTTTATTTGAGAGTTCAGTGATTAGGGTTTACACTATTGTATTTTTTATTCAAGTTTCCAGTAGATTCTATCTCGTGGTATAAATACTATGTGGCTTGTCACAAGTATTTTTAGTTCCAGTTTTTGTACATTTTTAAATTATTAATGAAAACGAAATTTTAAACATTGTGCAAAATACTGAGTTCCTTTACTTGTTTTTGTAGTGTAAATGATTTTTAAATTCTTGCAAACTTAGTGTAATTTTTCCAAACCCAAAGATTGGATTCAAGGACACTTGGTCCTATTTTTGGTGTTTTCTGACTTAGCTTATAGGTACTTATGTGCTTATTTGGTTGACACCCAAATAAGCACCATATGTTCTTTATAATCTGGTTACTTCTGGTGTTTCACAAAAGTTGTTTTTCAAAAAGTTGGTGTTTCAAAATCAGTTTTCAAAGATTTTTCCCAAAATCTTTTGTTCCCTTTTTTTTATTAACAGCTTATAACCATAAGCTAGCCAATAAGCTCATTGACACTGAGCTTATTGTTGTGCCTATTGGTTAGTTTATCTTCTTGGTTTGTTGTGTTTGTGCAGGTACAAAAAGCATAAAACAAGACCCCATTTTATCTTCACTTTTATTTTTGAAGATATTTTACCCTTGGTCTATTGTAGACCACAACAGGGCTCTCTACACACCTCTACATCCACATAGGCTAACTAAAAAGGTTCAAGGAAAAGGCATCAGCCAGGTATAGGCTTGAACCTTCTTTGGATTTTTGAGTTTTTATGTGTATATGTGATTTGTGGATAAACTGCTTGATTTCAGTGTTTTCCTATTTATTTTGTGTTGATGCATGATTACTTGATGATTTAGATAGATTAGGATTGCTTTGAAATTGTTTAAGTTAGATTTGTTTGCAAAAAATTGTTCATCAGAGATATAAAGGGGTTTTTGGGTTTGTGGTTTAAGCTTCGCTAGGTGACACAAAGTTAGGTTAAATCAGTCTCAACTCACTCTAATAGCTAGTGGTAGTTGTTTTCACTAGTTTTCTTTGAGTTTGTTTGAGTAAAATAGAATTTGCATGTTCAAATTGGTAAAACAGTCATGTCCATTCAGCAGGTCTAAATAGGGTTTGTTTTAGTAATTTTGATCTTGAAATCTTGTTCACTATTAGAATATATGTTCATCTAGGGTTGTTGATAGTTTGGTTGTGGTTTGGTAACATATTGAACCAAGCCTTGGTCATTTGAATCTCACCAAATAACCAATTGCATCAGCAGACTTGCCCTAAACCCCATATCTTTATATCAGTGACTACAATGTGCTTTATGTTTGTGTGAATTTGTGTTTGAGTTTTTTTTTGTTATTCTTGACTCCCTACACTCAACTGAGTGTAGGGGTGACATATTGCTCCAAGAAAACTCACAAAACAAGCAGACTTCGAGCTCCAAAATCATTCAGGGACTTTCTTCATTGTCAGAGAACGATCCTTTTATTTGTTTTTTTTAGTATCGACCGTTATTAGACAACACGTGTCTGGTAAACTTTCAAAAGTTCATACCTGTTTGATTTTTGATTCTTAACTTGGTTTATAAACGTTTGTGTTTGATTTGTTAGTATCTTTGTAGTGTTGGGAGTTTGTTTAACAAGTTTTTATAAAAAGAACAATAAAAAAATAAAAGTTTTAAAAATATTGGCGTGGCCAGGACTCGAACCTGCGCCACCACTGCCAACACACACACACACACACACACACACTACTGTCTTGCCCTAGGGTCTTTACTGGTTATAGTTTCCCTAGGGTATTTGATAAGGTGTGTTTGTTTTTAGCTTATGGATTACATTTGAACACTGATAAGCCAGTTTAGGGCTTATTGGTATTTCTTTTTTGCTTTTTTCATTTTTCCTGTTAATATTAATCCGTTTAAGATTTTTTGCAACAAAAACTTTACTTTTCACGTTATTATTTAATTTTTTATCATTATTTTTGTTTTAATTTTTATAAAGTGATTTAGAAATAGAAAAAAGTAGTTTAAAATTTTAGAAAATTTATTTTTAGGTTTTAATTAATATATTTGAGGTTTACATGTAAAAATGTTTTCAATTTCACTCATGTGGAAAAGTTTTCAATTTCACTCTTTTATAATTTTATTTAATTTTGAGTTTTTTCATTAAATTTAAAAATTAATATAAACTTATTAAAAAGTTTTTGGAAATTATTGTTTTCATTTTTGTCTTATTCATATTTTTCTTAGTCTAAATTAAATTTTTGATGATTTTTAGAGTACTTTGGTTTTTCGTCGAGTTTTTTGATTTCGCGTGTTTTACGTCATAGCATAGTTTTTAGCGTACATCGTCTTTATTTTTCTCTCTTTCTCATCCCAAAACGACACTAATCCAAACACTTTGATTTTATATAATTGGCATACACAACATACACCTCCGTTGAGAACGAACTCATTTGTCGATCTTTACGGTTTTCCTAAATCGTATCGATTAATACTTGTCGCTCATACGCGTTCTTCCTGAAACATGTACGATTTTACTACATTAATTTTTAGCACCACTGCCGGGGAGGTGTTTATAGTGCCATTATTATTATCGTGTTTGTGTGAGGAGTGCATTTTTTCTTTTCACTTTTTGGAAAGCGTAAATAACGTACATACTCATTTTTGTTATTTTTCTCTATTATATTATAGTATCCAAATAAATCGTGTTTAGTTTTCCTAAACTAAACACAAAACAATCTTTTACTATATTGTAGATATATTGGTTTTCTTTTTCTTGTGAATATTATTAATATATTTTATTTACGTATCACAATAAATATACAATATCTCCAAAAGCGTGAAAACGCAACCTTAATTGGGATTTAATCACTCAATTATTATATTCGAATCCACGAGAAAGGAAGAGGATCTGAGCCAATTTCTATTACCTTGTGATTTTTCCGAGATTGAGGGATGTTTAGCCCTTGCCGATTTCGGTGCTAGCATCAATCTCATGCCTCATTTTCTTTGGAAATTGATGAGATTGCCTAGACTTAACCCTACGAACATGACAATCGAGCTAGCAAATTGTACGTATTTAGAACCAATTGGAATAGCCGAGGATGTCTAAGTTAGGATTGGAAAGTTTGTTTTTCCCATGGATTTCGTCATTTCCGATTATGAGTGTGATCCTAAATGTCCCATTATTTTAGGTCGAGCATTTTTATCGACGGCTCGAGCCGTAATCGACGCCCACGAGAGGAGATTAACTATGAGATATGGGGAGGAACGAATGGACTTTTTCGCAAATAAATCCCAAGTTTCAAATGATCATGATAAAACCGAGGTTGCAAAACCCGATGTTTCAAATTCTAATGATTTCAAAATGTTAACTTTAGCGGAAAATATGAGGCTTGACGTATGTTTTGAAAGAATTAAAATGAACGGTTTTAAAGATGACGATTTTAATGATAAAGAATACGTATACGTAATTCAAAAGGGTATTCGTAGATTTATGGATGGAAAAATCACTTTGGGATGTATTTGGCGAAACAAGTGAACAACCAGTTCCAAAGAGTGACGTTAGTGCCATCACGACAATGACCAAAATGGACTCGTCTTCCCCACCTTCGAAGGACCACGTCTTTGAGGCTTCAACTTCTAACTCCATTGAAGTGCCTCATTTTCCTAGCCCAACACCCGTTGAGGCTAAAGGCTTCATCGACATCGATCCTCTCGTCATAGAAAAGTCACCTAAGCATAGTTATTCGACTTGTAAGACCATGGTTGTGAGTGCTCACATCGACTCTTTCTTTGATGATGACGATGACGATTTTGCCAAGATTAATTACGTGCTTAATGATCCACATGTCAATTTTGATTCTCCTAAAAAGAATTATAAGTGTGGTAAGTACGATGATTACGAGTTTGATCCCGAGATTGAGGAAATTATTGAACGAGAGCTAGCTCTTTTGCCTCCACTTCCACCTACAAGTGAGGTTGATCTTTCCAAAATCGAGGATAAACTTAATGAGTTGAAACGTCTTACTTTTGATGACGAACCAACTCACGTGACCCAAAATCCCATTCTCGAGGAGTTACCTAATCAATAATCTTCATTTGAGAATGACGTTTAGCACATTCATGAGGAGTTACCTAATCAATACTCCTCCCTTAGGAATGATGATTTTGTGCTTGATCGTGTTCTCTTCGAGAGAATTTCAAATATCATTAATGAGGATTATGAAGAACTTTGGTTCGATAAGCCTATTTACGATGAAGAAATCGATGAGATTCATGATCATGAGGATGACGAATATGTTGACCCCGAGGGGGCGGTGTTCTTTGTTGATCGACGTTTTGAGAAGTTATACAATCCACGACCCCCTAACCGCGACTTAAATGTGAGGATTTTTAGCGAGACTAATGTTGAGTTTGAAACGCCAAATATTTTCGACATCATAAAATCGGGTTTTCATAAAGAGTTTTTAAAAGATGAAAATGGAAAAGATTTTAAAATTGATTTAAAAGATTTTTCTAAAAGTTTACCTCCGTCATCACCACGTTGTTTGAGTGCTACCACCTCGTCTACTCCTTTTGACGACAGTTAGTGTGGTTTTAGTGTGGGGGAAGCCCCTTATGTTCCCTCACATTTCTCCACCGAGGACGAGATATTCGATCCGAAATCACTTGTAAAGAGAAATCTCGTTCTTCCACCGATGCAATAAATGGAAATCTTATTCATTTTCTTGGTGTGAGTCTACCTCGAGTAGCTCATGGTTTTAGTGCCCCACCCATTGTCCCACCCTTCTATTTCTTCTCATCTATTTTCTTTGACCCTCTCTGGTTTTTGGTTGGAGTAGCGTTGTTTCGTCTTTCATCCAAAAACGAGGACGCTATCTTTGACCCCGGTATACGTTTATCGGGTTTTTAAAAGTACTCCACGTACTTTTGGGCATTGTTTATCATGTAAGCCCCGCCAAAAATGACCAAACCATGATTATCCCTAAATAATCACATTTATGGGGATTCAAGTCGAGATTTTGACTCGGTTACGAAAAACAAGGTGCCTCGTGGGGGATTCTCATGCTTATCCTTGTAAATATTATCGTTTTCTAATAGTGTAATGCAGGGACTTGTGCTCTTCCAACCTTTGTTCCGTGGTTGTTTGTGACTGTGATTCATTAGGTTCATCGTCATCATTGAAGCCTCTCGTGTTCGTTTTACGTATCACTCGAGCTTCGATCGTTGCCTTTGGAGATTCCGATATCCGATGATATCCTTTTATGTTCTAACGTTTATCTTATTAGCATAATTCATAAACGGCTTTTAGGTTATTCGTTTTACCCTTTCCATGCTCGAGATTAAGCATTCGACTTCGTCTCTAGTATGGGGGTGTTTCACCCCTAGACTCGAAACATTGAGGACAATGTTTAGTTTTAGTATGGGGGGTGAGTAGATACTCCACCTTGCTTACGTCACCATGCAATCCAATTTTCATCTTTTTGTTATCGTTTTGTTGCAAAATAAGGCTAAAAATGGCCAAATTTTAAATTTTTTCTTATTTTTCATAAGTGTCAAAGACACGAATGTAGGTTTTCCGATGGTGAGAATAAGAGTAATTTTTGACTCGTCCGTGCTTGTTGAGAACTTAGCTTCGATTCCTTAACTTTTTAGGCCAAGTCTCTTAAATGAGGACGAGAAATGACAGAGTTAGTTATAAGTTACGTAATCTTTCACGATCTCATGTGTAGTAATTATTATCTTATTCTCCCATCGCTTTTGTTTAGATAAATGCAATAAGTAAGGTCGTACGATTTAAAAGGTTACTTAGCTTCTAGCCCAAGATCGTTTAAACGTTGCTCGTGTTCGAATAGAGTTCATAGCCAAGGCATAACTTATTGAAGAGGGATGCGAAGATTGGAAAAGTTCCAAAAAGGCCCTAACAAGGCATGAAGAACTCCATTTTGTTGCTAAAGATCCAAGATGATGTGAAGTATCATTATTCCAAAATCAATATGAAGGATCAAGACACACGACGAGAAGCAATATACTCCCCTAAAGATCATGGAGAAGTCTATCCAAAAAGACCCTAACAAGGTATGAGGATAAATATATCCAAGTCCGAAAAGGAGGAGGATCGTTGTATATCAAAATCCCAAATAAAGATTGAAGAAAAATGATGAAGTCGTGGTCCAAGTTTGAAGAAAATTCCATATATGAAGAGAAGTCCATTAATTCAAGAACGTCTTCCAAGATTTGAAGGTCAAAACACATGCCAAATATCAGTCCGAGAAAGATCTCAAATCGTGAAACGAGTTATGCCAAGATATGAACTTAAGAAGATTATGAGAAGCCGTTTTAAAAGTTCGTGTCCTTTAGCTAACTATCAATTAAATCGTGCTACTTTATTTTCGGTCTTAATAAATTATCAAAATAAGTCAATGATGTATCCCCGTGATCATTAAGACAAAAATAAAATATAAGAGATACCAATTAGGAATAAGGGAGTCTAAGTATGTAATTATCACTCATGAGGAATGACTGTGTTGCTAACTTATAATAACAATGATCTCGTTACACGCGGAATCGAGTGAAAATCGAGGATGACAAAGTTATCTCTATGAGGCATTCACATGTTCTTATTCTTTGAACCTAAAAGTCACTTAATCGTGATGAAAACAATACATTATGTCTAAAACGCGTGTAGTAGTTTATTTAAGTTTATGTCTTCAATAAATGTCACATAAAAATGAATTTTGGAACTGCTAGGATACTTAATTCTAGCATTTCGTGGGGACACGACAATGGTTTAGTATGGGGGAGTGATGTGACTGCAATTATACATAGTCTCATCGTCCAAATCGTGCTTAAAATGCTTAAAATATCATTAAAATACCCCAAAATATGCTTGTGTTTGTTCACAAGAATCAAGCAAAAACGAACACTATAAACGCAGCCACACAAAGAACTGGACCCGAGAAATGAATTTCCTAAAATACCCTTGAAGTTTGAAGATTTGGCAAGATTGGTCCTCCAAGTTTGAAGACTTGTCACTTAATACCCTTGTAAATATCTGTTATTACAATCAGGTCCCTTAAGTTTCAAGATTATATCATTAAAGTCCTTGGAATATGAAGAAAATACAAGTTAAGCCCTTGGAATAGTTTTACAAAAGTTTTTGTGGCCAATTTATGAAAACAAAAACTTACATATAAAGGGAAATCTGATTTTGCCTTATTGAACATGGAATGAATATCAAAAGGAAGTCAAGGGGCCATTTGTGAGAGACAAGCAAACTCCATATCACCTATCCCAGCCTGCCACGTAGCCCACTTAACAACCTCAACCATTCACACTCCACCTCCATGCCACATCACCTCTCCACTCACCTAAAACCTGATTAATATATATAACTCGTTTAAACAAGTTATTATATAATTAATCTTCCCTCCAAACACTTACTGTACATCCTTCATCCCTAAGCTCACCCCTAATCCTATACATAAACCCTAATCCCAATTGCCCCCAAAACAAAGGGTTTTCACCCATAACTTTCCAGATTGCTAATTAACAGTCTCTTAACCAAAACCCACACCCTAAATCACTCACAGACACACCCATGTGTCCTGTGGGGACCTCCCCTGCCCATCATTTTCTTCCCAAAACCAATGCCCCGACATCATCAATGTCCCACAAGTATTCCTTGGTCCCTAAGATTGAAATAAACGATTCATGATCACTTTTACAGTTGTGTATCACATGTATACATAATTGACCAAGATTCCAAGTCAAGACCAAGTGCTTATTTGAGATTTCAGTTATTAGGGTTTACACTATTGTATTTTTATTCAAGTTTCTAGTAGATTCTATCTCGTAGTATAAATACTATGTGGCTTGTCACAAGTATTTTTTGTTCCTGTTTTTGTACATTTTTAAATTATTAATGAAAATGAAATTTTAAACATTGTGAAAAATATTGAGTTCCTTTACTTGTTTTTGTAGTGTAAACGATTTTTATATTCTTGCAAACTTAGTGTAATTTTTCCAAACCCAAATATTGGATTCAAGGACACTTGGTCCTATTTTTTGTGTTTTCTGTCTTAGCTTATAGGTGCTTATGTGCTTATTTGGTTGACACCCATATAAGCACCATAAGTTCTTTATAATCTGGTTACTTCTAGTGTTTCACAAAATTTGTTTTTCAAAAAGTTGGTGTTTGAAAATCTGTTTTCAAAGATTTTTCCCAAAATCTTTTGTTCCACCACAAGCTAGCCAATAAGCTCATTGACACTGAGCTTATTGGTGCCTATTGGTTAGTTTCTCTTCTTGGTTTGTTGTGTTTGTGCAGGTACAAAAAGCATCAAACAAGACCCCATTTTATCTTCACTTTTCTTTTTGATGACATTTTACCCTTGGTCTGTTGTAGACCACATCAGGGCTCTCTAGACACCTCTAAATCCAGATAGGCTCACTAAAAAGGTTCAAGGAAAAGGCATCAGCCAGGTATAGGCTTGAACGTTCTTTGGATTTTTCAGTTTTTATGTGTATATGTGATTTGTGGATAAACTGCTTGATTTTAGTGTTTTCCTGTTTATTTTGTGTTGATGCATGATTACTTGATGAGTTAGATAGATTAGGATTGCTTTGATATTTTTTGAGTTAGATTTGTTTGCAAAATTTGTTCATCAGAGATATAAAGGGGTGTTTGGGTTTGTGGTTTAAGCTTCTCTGGGTGACACAAAGTTAGGTTAAATCAGTCTCAACTCACTCTAATAGCTAGTGGTAGTTGTTTTCACTAGTTTTCTTTGAGTTTGTTTGAGTAAAATAGAATTTGCATGTTCAAATTGGTAAAAATAGTCATGTCCATTCAGCAGGTCTAAATAGGGTTTGTTTTAGTAATTTTGATCTTGAAATCTTGTTCACTATTAGAATATATGTTCATCTAGGGTTGTTGATAGTTTGGTTGTGGTTTGGTAACATTTTGAACAAGCCTTGGTCATTTGAATCTCACGAAATAACCAATTGCATCAGCAGACTTGCCCTAAACCCCATATCTTTATATCAGTGACTGTTGTGCTTTATGTTTGTGTGAATTTGTGTTTGAGTTGTTTTTTTTTTTGGTTTTGACTCCCTACACTCAACTGAGTGTAGGGGTGCCATATTGATCCAAGAAAACTCACAAAACAAGAAGAATTCGAGCTCCAAAATCATTCAGGGACTTTCTTCATTGTTAGAGAACGATCCTTTTATTTGTTTTTTTAGTATTGACTGTTATCGGACAACACGTGTCTGGTAAACATTCAAAAGTTCATACCTCTTGGATTTTTGATTGTTAACTTGGTTTAAAAATGTTTGTGCTTGATTTTGTTAGTATTTTTGTAGTGTTGGGAGTTTGTTTAACAAGTTTTTATAAAAAGAAAAATAAAAAAGAGTTTTAAAATTTTTGGCGTGGCCAGGACTCGAACCTACACCACCACTACCAACACACACACACTCTACCGTCATGCCCTAGGGTCTTTACTAGTTATAGTTTCCCTAGTGTATTTGATAAGGTGTGTTTGTTTTTAGCTTATATATTACATTTGAACACTGATAAGCCAGTTTAGGGCTAATTGGTATTGCTTTTTTGCTTTTTTCATTTTTCCTATTAATATTAATCAGTTTAAGATTTTTTGCAACAAAAAGTTTATTTTTCATGTTATTATTTAATTTTTTATCATTATTTTTGTTTTAATTTTTATAAAGTGATTTAAAAATAGAAAAAAGTAGTTTAAATTTTTAGAAAAATTATTTTTAGGTTTTAATTAATATATTTGAGGTTTACATGTAGAAAAGTTTTCACTTTCACTCTTTTTCAATTTTATTTAATTTTGAGTTTTCTATTAAATTTTAAAATTTAATATAAAATTATTAAAAAGGTTTTTGAAATTTAGTTTTCATTTTTGTCTTATTCATATTTTTCTTAGTCTAAATTAAATTTTTGGTGATTTTTAGAGTACTTTGGTTTTTCGTCGAGTTTTACGATTTCACGTGTTTTACGTCGTAGCATAGTTTTTAGCGTACATCGTCTTTATTTTTCTCTCTTTCTCATCCAAAAACGACACTAACCCAAACACTTTGATTTTATATAATTGGCACACACAACATACACCTCCGCCGAGAACGAACTCATTTGTCGATCTTTACGGTTTTCCTAAATCGTATCGATTAATACTTGCCGCTCATACAGTTTTTTCCTAAAACGTGTATGATTTTACTACATCTGAGGTTTTCCTAAGAAAGTTCGAATAAGGATTCAGTTGAGAATATAGGTCGATGTGTCCACGGAATTGCACCAAAACTTTTGACGCATTGATTTTTCGTTTAACATAGTCCTACTTATCTCTTGGAGAATCCTATTGTTCCTTTCAGCTACCCTATTTGATTGCGGAGTGTAGGGAGCCAAGAAGTTATGAGTGATACCATGAGCTTCACAAAAGGCACCGAATTGCACTTCATTATCGAATTCCCGACCGTGATTCGTCCTAATAGATACAATCGGACATCCTATTTGATTTTGAAACTGCAGACTAAAAACTTCGAAATGCTCGAAAGCTTCGTTTTTATTGGCCAAAAATCTAGTCCAAGTCTATCTAGAATAGTCGTCAAGTATCACTAGCGTATTAATATTACCTTCATAACACCGTATCGCAGATGGTCCAAAGAGTTCCATATGTAGGAGCTCTAGGCATCGAGATGTGGACACTAAGTTCTTAGTTTTGCAACTTGCGTGAACTTGCTTCCCAACTTTGTAAGCATCACAAAAGTGGCTATCGAACTTAATCTTAATGAGATGTCTAACTAATTCCTAAGAAGCTCAGGATTGAATTTAATGCATATTAGCGTGACCTAATACCCTAGCCAAAGAGTAGAACTTTCATCTAAAGTTGCAAGACATATGTTGTCTTTAGACTTCCTACTAACCTTCATGACGTAAAGCCTATGCTTTCTAACACCTTTTTCCAATGACCTTTCCATCTTTTACGATTTCGCTATCATGTTTAGAAAAGATTACCTTACACTTATTTTCACAAATTTGACCTACGCTAAGTAAATTAAAACATAAGTTATCTACATGTTCAACATTTTTAATGGTGATGGAGTTAAGAGAAATCGTACCTTTGCCAATGATGTTACTACATAGTTTACTAGCGAAAGTGACGTTACCTCTATTATATGCTTTGTAATTAAATAAGAGACTTTGATTTCTCGTCATGTGTTTAGTACAACCACTATCCTTAATCCACTCGTCGGGATCTGAATCAATCGCCAAGCATATCTAGGTAACAACACAAGAAATCAAACATTTGGCCCCAATATTTCATGGGTCCAAAATTGTTAGTTCCAAGCATCCCTTGAATTTGGTTGGGATGCATGAATGGAGGAAACATACCCCATGGAGAAAATCATTATTTTCGAAATTATTCCAATTCACCAGAGTATTTTGGTGTCCATTATTTCTTAGAGTTGTTTTAGACCTTGATCTAGAACGGTAATGTTTCTAGGTGTGCGTGTTTTAATTTTAGGTCTTGAATTAGAATGATCATTGTTTTGAGGTGTGGGTGTTCTACTTCTAGTCCTTGAATCATTTCTCACTCTAGGAGTAGGAGTAATAGATTTCCTCATAACGTCTTTCTTCCTATTAAGGGTTTACTCAAAGGTGTGTAGAACTTACTAAAATCCTTTTCATCGATTATGGGTAATTTAACTTTGTTGATGACTAGGTGTTTTGGCCATTTCCCTAAAATGGATTTTTAAGAAAAAAATTGTTTCTCTAATTTTGACCCTTCTGCCCGTGATTCATTATCTCTTCCTACGGTTCCATAAATATAATATGAACCGCGAAAAACTTTCTTGAATCGTGGATAGTGGACCCTTTGTCAGAAAAATTTACTTGTTTAGTTTCACTGGTAGATACTACATCATGATTAAAATCTAAACCAAGTTTTTCATTAGAGTGAATTAGTCTACTTAACATATCATCAAGAGCATTAGTACCTTTCACAAATTTATCCAATTTAATGGATGTGCTCTTGAGCTTCTCATTTTCTTGTGTAAGGTTTTCACAATTTAGACATCTTAAATCAACTTCTTTATTTTTCTCAGTCTTAGCTAATTTACCTTTTGGCTCACTAATTTTATTTTCAAGCTTAGTTCTGGTTGATTTTAGAAATCTATTATTTTCTATGAACTTTAGACTTAGTTTGCATAGATTATCATATTGACTCTCTAATTCTAAGTCGTCCAAGGAAGAACTATCATTGCTATAGTATTTGGTTTCAGAATGTACCTCTTTAGAAGAAGGGTTAATATACACAAAAGTTACTAAAGTTTGGCAAAAAAATTCGATTTGGTTACTATAGTTTAAAACCTAACAGATAGGTTACTCAAGTTCGGTTTACCGGTTACATAAGTTACTTCCTAAGTTTTTATCTGTTTATACCGGTTAACAGCCTACGCGTTAAACTATGTTATGGATATTTCCAAAAGCTTGAGTTTGAGGAATCCAACTTACTGTAACTATATGTTCTTAGAAACTTTGTTGGCTAACTAAAGGGTATTGAAGGATCGTGTTTTTCTAAGGATTAGGCATTGTTGGATTATACTATTGATATGGATGATAAATGGAAGAACCTAGAGAGAGAAAGAAGAGAGAGAGAGAGGAGAGAATGAAAAGAAAGATGGAATGTGTAATGTGTGAAAAATGTTCAACCCCTCCTAACATGCTAGGAGGGGGTTTATATAGCCCACCCTACATGTGGGCTACATGGGCTATATTGGATCACGAGCCCAATATCATTGGAGTGACCGATCCTTTCTAAATACGTAAAAATGTATTTCCAACAATCTCCCCCAAAGGGAGGTCACTCCAAGTTACAATGTCCTAACTAGTCTATAGCTCGTGATCTATGCTAATAATGATGTGACCGAGACTTCCCTTAGAAAAACGTATTTCCAACAATCTCCCCCAAAGGGAGGTCACACCATTTTACAAAATCTTAAACCTAGCATACTATGCTTGAGTCTTCGATCTTGTTCTTGTGAATATGCTGATGAGATCTTTGACTTTAGTCTTGAGCATGTTCTCTTGCCTTGACCTTGTACATTCATCACTTGTGATATTCGCCTCTTCGTGACTTCATGTTCCACATACTTATACCTTTATAATTCTTGAAAGCTTTAGAGTTTGATACAACGGAAGACTTGACCTTCAGACTTTCTTGAATTCGTTGAAGTACTGAGTGTATGCAGTATCAGCATGTGGGGACGACTTCTTCTTGGATTCCGCAACGCCACCGTCTTCAAATGCCGCAACATAAGTAGACACGAAAGAAATGGCTTTGAACATTTCATTCTAAATCGATAGCATTTTACCTCCGGTCGGTGAAGACCGTTGGACGATATTAGATATCTTACCCGTGACGGATAGTTTCAATTAAGTAACTTCCTGACAGGATTTCGCGGGTAAACCCGTTCTCTTTATTCGACCGTCCAAAGCTGACTGCGAACATAAAGAGTGAATCATTTGGATAATAATATCCGCATGATTTGAAGCCGTCAATTCATGTTCCTGGAACAAGTGAAATTCAATTAAGAACCGCACCATCGTTGCTTTCCAGTTGTCACAAGCTTGATTCGTATAGAATCTTGCAAGTTACCTACCAAGTGCTGTTTGAGGTTAACACTAGAAGGATTTCCACTCATCACCGTGAACACAAAGGTATCACTCTGAGTGTTCTGGCAAGATCACTGAGATATTGCGTAGAGGCCTGGAACGTGTTTAAATTCAGTTAAGAATTAAACAACTGTTGCTTTCCAGTTATCACAAGTTTGATTCATAAAGAATCGCACAAGTCACCTACCATGAGCTTTTTGATATTCGCTCAAGAAGGATTTCCATCTTCATTGTAAATACTTTCGTATTACTCGGATGTTCAGGCAAGATCATGAAGATTTTGCGTAGGACTCTTAAGATCTTTCTTACTTTTCACAGTGTATGAAGAAGCAAGGAATTATGAAAGTGTGTCCTAATGAGATATTTAATGATCTCAAATGGCTCTAGACTCGATCGTGCACTTTGGATTTTAGTGATCGGAGGCTGGAGAGGAGTGCCACCTTTTCAATACCAATTTATTCAGAGTGAATAAATCAATAGATAACGTGTTGTCTCCGTGTGATTAAAACAAATATCTTTTACGAGATATCTGAGTTAGCTGGGATGGGTTGTGCTTTGCATCACTGGGTCCATGATGTCTGTCTTCAATATCAAGAATCATTAAGCGATGATCTTAATAGCATATGTATTGACCCGGTTTCTGCCTAAAGTTGTAAGGAGGGCTTCTTTCTTTACACCCTTTATCTTTACAATTCTTTTTCATTTTTCAACCCCTTCAATGCTTACCAATACGTCATAACTAGCACCTTGTTGTGATTGTTCCAGTGCTAACTTAAGTACTTGGTCGGCATTCAGCTACGTTCACAATCTTTCTCCATCTTTCCTAAGGACTACTATTTCTAGCTATGGAATGTCCTTGGGAAGATTCCTCCGGTTCTAGAGGAATCATTGGACTTTAACCTATCCTACCATCCTTATGTCACCACAATCTTCACCGTCGTGAATAGAGATGTTTTGGGTAAGTGTATGTCACCATGAAATCCATTTTGAAGTGCAAATCCATTTTGCTCCCCCTTAACATATGCCACGATATCCGAAAACATTTCGCACATGTCGGGATGAGCTAGCACGTTAAGTCAAACCATTTGTGATTAATCGTTATCCCACATTAAATCACATTTTCTCCCCTATATTAAAAATATTAACCCAATCGATGTTTTTAATATCAATTGATTTATTAGCATTTTAAGAAAATTTGGGAAGAAAAATGCAAATCCAATTATCTTCATGAATTACACAAGCTCCCCCTCAAATTAATGAGGGTGTGCTAAAACGTAAAATAAATACCTTTTAAACACAAGTGTAAGGTATTTATCACGTGCAAAGATCATATATGATAATGAATTCACAAGATTAGCAATTTACGAGGTAGGTCCTGAATGATGGAGAACACCATATAAAAGAAGCACATGGTTCTTGTTCACGAATGTTGGTCACCTCGTCACGTCTGAAGTTATATCTTGACTCCATGTGTATGATTGATATCGTTGTCTTGACACCAATATGTGAACTTGGCACTCTCGGCATCAAGGATTCTGAATGCTGGACAATTGCTCCCCCTCAATTGTTGACCCGTGTTCTATTGAAAGAGCTGTAGTCACCGTTTGAGTAGTCACATCGTCGAGTATGTAGATATCAATTGTAAGTTGCTACGGTTGGTGGAGATGATAACTTCATAAAAATAAGATTTCTCTTGTTTTAACAAATAAATGCACTGACACGTACATATATTCGTGTTAGATTGTGTTATTACGTAAACCCAATGTGACAATCCGTCAATTTATGGTTGATATTTTATTCTCGAATATTATTTAAAAACAATATTTTAATGTTACAATATGAACTCACTTATTTTTGGGAAGAAATTTGGATTTACGTCTTGGAGTAGCATCGACTACGTCTAAACCGGAGGATTCAACGTTACGTGCTTACGTTTACATACACCGTCTTTGGTGGCAGTCTGATATTTCAGAAAATAAATTTGTCCATGAATATTATTTTGGAGTTTTAAATTTGTGTTGGTTCATAAACTCACAAATTTACGAGAAAATACTAGGACTTACGATTTTATTTTAACGTCCTTTACGACTAAACCGGAAACCTTAGGATTTCGTATTTACGATTTCGAACTCCGTTTTTTATTAGACAATTTTTATTGGATTCGTTTTGTGTCGTTGATTCATAATTTATAAAAACGTTTTTCGTGAAACGACCCGAGGGCACGCAAATCGAGGAAACTAGAATCTAGGAATACCCGTAAATTAGTGAGGTGGGACAAAATACATTATCCCACCCCACTAATACACATGGGATGGCACAACATGACACCACATCAAAGATGTGGCATCATGTTAACTTGTAGCTTACAAGTGTAAGCACTAGCTTAACACTTAAGCTAGTTTCTTCCACTCATCCCACAAAAACAACTAGCTACTCATAACCACCATTTTCACTCATGCAAACCACTCTCATCCTCCCATTTCTCTCTCAAAAATTCGTCCTACTCTCACCCTAAATAACCCATTTGATCTTGATTTAACCATGAAATCATATGTTATTCACACATATGATGAAAACCCATTGAAGTTATGAAGATTGGAGGTGATCTTAACATGTAAAAAGGAGTTTTCAAGGGAGTTTGGGGCTGATTTCTCAAGGAGTTTTCATGAAGAACAAGGGCTGATTTTTGGAGGAATCTACAAATACTTGGTGATCCTAGAAGTGGTGTTGATATCTCATAAGATTGGTTACCCAAAACCATGTCTTGTTCATCCAAAAGCTCATCATTTCATCATCATGGTGGTATAAAGATTGTCCTCCTCATCCTCTTGTTATTTTGATTATGTAATCATGTATTTTCTTTCCTATTGTATATGTATATGATGATTATATGATGATAAAAGTGTTATGTGGGGATTTGGTGTTGATAAACATGATTAAAAAGGTGAAAAACCATAAGAAACAAGGCTAAAATCTTGCTTAAAAGTGATGGCTGTATAAAACAGTAAAGAAACAGGTCATGGACTGATAAAATGATAAAGTAGAATCCATTTACAGTAAGCTATATGTCTTATACACATGTGAGAGTTGGCCATGCAATGGAATCAAAATAATGAGTGAGATATGATCAAAACAAGTTAGGTGGTCTAATCTGAATAAGCAGTTTTGTAGGGACTGTTAAGGCATGATAAACTTAAAATGGGCTGTAGCTATAACTAAGTTAAATGTATCACATAATATGAAGAACATTTCACCCAAAAATGAGCTTCTAATTCATTATAGAACTCTAGATATGGTAAAAATGGTGAACATGAATATAAAAATCAGATTTTTGGAAATAATGTTTATTATTATTATATAAGCACTCACATTTTAATGTATAAAATGTAAAAATAAAAACCCACTAACTTATAAAACTTATTTATATAAATATATAAAAGGTTAATTAAATGGATAAATTATATAAATGGTGGTGAAATAATATTTATAAGTAATAAAAACTATAAACTTGATTTTTACGACTTTTTCGGCTATCGCCGTAAAATTAACGTTTTTCGCCAAATAAAACTTAGACGACCGAACCCGTCTAATGTAAAGTTTATAAAAGTCATATACTGATATATAAGTATCTAATACAAGTAAAAACCGATAAAACCCGAACTATAAGAAATACGGACATTTACGAGCTAATTAAGCATATTGGACTAATCATTGGACTAAATAAGATAAAAACTTGTAAAAAGAACTTATTGGGCTTAACCCATTTAGGCCCAACTTGTAAAGTGTATATACTGATAATATAAGTATAACATGGATTAATACAAGTTGATAAACTTATAATAGGCTTATTGGACCTAAAACACGAAAATAGGTGAAACTAGTAAACTAGTATAAAAGTTATCGACATATAACACTAAAATGAGTAAACGAGAATATGTAAACCCACTTGATCATCATATATATATAATCATCATATGTATACATAAATGTTATTTTTATAAAGTCATTGGACATGAGTCTAAGACGAGTATTATTTGTCTAGGTCTTCGTGATTGAAGCACGTACCGTACATCCGAATTGCCGATAACCCGCCTTCCCACATCAACGTGAGTTCATAGCCTCACACTCTTTTAAATGTTTTATAAATGTTTTATAAACCCGCGAGGGAGATAACATGTTAGTTTTTATAAAATTAGGACACCATTTGTCCCGATTGTTTGTTTATTGATTTTGGACCCGAATGAATGAATGACCCGATTGTATGACCCGATAAATGATTAAAGGACCCGATAGATGAAATTAAATGGATTATTAAAGTTAGGTTATGTCACTAAAAGTCCCATTAGCATGAATTGTGAACTACCGGGATTTGGTAGACGCTTATGCATTTAATAGTACTATTTGGGGACGATCACCCCAGTTCGCGCCTTGACGGTTGATCCCCGTCGTGCCACATTGATTGGTAAGCGAATTTATGTATGAGAATATTTCCATAGCGTGACCTTTGTGACGACACGCTACTTTAGATGGGAAAAATTTGGTATCGGGTTAGCTACCCGTTGTTGGTTTAGTAAGGTAACAATGTCATGCGGCTTATAATAATCCAAAATTAACGAAATACTGCTATACGCTCCGAATTACGATGTATTGCCTGACTAGCAATACGGGGTCATACTATTGATATTATGTTCGTGTTTTGGTTTTATATAACCATACTCGTATAACGGTTTTTATTTAATCTATGCAACGTTATAAAACATATTGTATGATGTTTTTACGACATTGGCTCGTATAATGATTTTTAAGGCAAACGCCTATATTATGATTTTGATAAAGATTTGTATAAAATGATTTTGGCTATTTCATGGCCTATCAAAATGATTTGTACAAAATGATTTTCAGTAATACTTTTATACTGATATTATATTGATGGAATTTATTAAACTCTATGAATTCACTCGGCGTTATCGCTGACCTTTTCTTTTAACATGTTTTATCTCAGGTACTTGAAGGTAATTCTCGGGAAGACGACAAGAATTCATGGCCGCACTTAAACAATATTTTCCATTCAAATACTTTGTAAAACTTTGTATGAAATATAATGACTTGGGACCGATGTAACTTTGATATTTATGAATGGAAATGATTTATTATTAAACGACGTGATTTTTATGCGTTGTCTATGATGTGAGTAATGTGCTATCCCGTAACACCAACGAGTCTTCCGCTGTATTGAGTTGTATAAATTTGGGGGTGTTACAGTTTGGTACCAGAGCTCTCGTTATAGAGAACGAAAGATTTTTAAAACCAAGGTTTTGAATAAAACATTTCTAAATCTTTTAACTATAAACATTTTTCTAAAAATGTCTAAAAATCTTTTGACTATAACGGTGCCGAAGAATTCCCGAGTTACCGACATGACCAGACTGAGAAGTGTTATTTTAATATATATATATATATATATATATATATATATATATATATATATATATATATATATATATATATATATATATATATATATATATATATATATAACTTGGATTATATATATATGATGTAATTTTATTACATGATTGTTTGATGAATATTTTGATATTTATACGAGGTATTTATACGACGTAGATTGTCACAAGAAACCCTAACTCCCCTAGTAAATTAATCGAAGCTATTCTCGTAGAAATTCTAGCTATCTTAGATCTAAACCGAGTTGTAGATATTTATGATCCCAACAAATGGTTGATATTCGTAGAAATGTAGATATTAGTTGATTGTGAAATTGAAGAAGAATTGGCTTGATTAAATCTGATATCGATGTCATGACGATCTTTCCTTATAGAGTGGAGTTTGACAAAACGTTACCACCTAGAAAGATGTCATCTGATTCGTTTTCATCCAATTCTTAAATTGAAATCGAAAGGGTGAATGTTGCACTTGAGGCTGTCAATGGAACCATTACCCAAAAGCCTCATGCCACTAGTACCTTTCCGAGAAGTCTAATTGAATGATCGAGTCATTTCATACTAGTGACTCATTTGATAATTGTTGTTGTAAGAGCTATAGGATTGGAAATTAAGTGTTGTTCATATCGAGCTTATATTGCCCTATTAAGGCCGAAGAATAAGGTTGTAAGTATTAGAGAATGAGGTAGGATATCGAATTGAGTATAAAATTGGTTGAAATTTGAATAAAGTAAAACTTAACCCGTATGGAATATGAGATTATTAATAGAAGTCGTTAAGTTTTGTGATTGAATTGTAAGGTTTTAATCGATTGTTGATTTGTGTTAAGGGCTGTTCCTAGGCCATTGTCCACTGACGAGGATGCCCAGTGTCCAACAAATAAAGTGAAGAAATCTTCTTCTAAATTGGGACCGATGGATCTTCCGGGACAGGCAGGACACCTAATGACTCTTGTAGATTAGTATTCATTGTGGTATCTTTTAAAAAAAAATCCCTAACTTAACTGAGATATCAGTTGGTAGGATGAGTTCTGAGAATTGTATGACATAGTGACACGTAATGTGTTACGGTACAATTTGACTTGTTTATGATTAATGAAAAGACTACCTTTGATTGCTAAATCCTACATGTATCGATGTTATCTATCTTTTATTGCTTCATCCTAATGTTCCCATTAGTGATGCAACCATTGAACAAGTACTCATCTTGAATTGAGTTACGTTGTGGATTATTCTTTTTGAGTGCCATCGAAGTCATGAACCTCATGATTATTTGGCTAAGCTCATTTCCTATCATATTGTAGTTAGTTCTTGCTGAACAACTCTTCATCACTCTTTTGCAGATCACACATTGTTTTTATAAAGTTAAAACGGTATCCTTTGAGAAAATTAAATTTTCATCACAATAAGGATTATTTAAAGTGAGATTTATAAGTGACTGATATCAAAATAAAGTTGTTTATGAGACGCTTTGGAAACTTAATTATTTCCATAACAAAGAAAATCTTTGTAAACTTATTTTTGATTCTTATTTAAGAATTAAACATGTAAATGTTATTATTATAAACATGATGATAAAATTTTGATGAACTGAGTATTGCATCGTTAATCTTGAAATTGTATATAGTTGCGCGCCTATATACAATTTGGAATGGACCATGCAAGGCTGATTAGTAGTCACCATAAAACTAATGAATAAACACTACATTTTCTTTGAAGATTGTGAAAGATTAAATTATATGAGATCTGCAAGAAGTGAAAAATAGGGACATAATGTTAGGGACACCTACATATGTGCCTATAGCATCTATTCTTCTGAGTTGAATTTACTCATCTGTGGAAATTGTCTTATTTAACAATTGACAATTCTTTCTTGTCCAATTCTCCCGTAGTGAGATTCTTAGGAAAAGTATATGATTACCGAGTGTTGATACCCGACTGGATGTATTGACGTTCTTATCATTTCTTTTGATTTGATTTCATTTGAATGACCTGGGTAACGATCCGAGGAGCTTTCGAATGCGTACTCAAATTATGAAAACATGGAATATATTCATATTCGTTAAGTGTTTTCGTCTGTATCTGATTTGAAATTCTCTCGCATAGATTTTGCATTGACCTTACTCTTTTAAGGTTAGTTATGTCTCCTGATATCCTTGAATTTGTGAAGGATTATGAGTTATTATTAGTCTTTTGAGAAGTTCACATCTTATCAACGGCAATGAAACCGGAAAGTTGGAAATGCCAGTAGAATGGATTGATTGATTATGACATGACGACATTGTCTTAATTGATGGGAACTCGAGTAGAATTCCCTAAATGATAAGATGTTGATTATCAAAAGTGATCTAAATAATTCTTGATGGATTACCATATCCTGTATATAGACTTGAAATTATATTGTGAATGATTGTGAATTAGTCATAGATATTATAATCTAGAAGAACCTAATATGAATTTATTAAAAGATGTTTATCTTATTTGAAACTTTAGGAGGTATTTGTTGGTAAATTACCTAGACTTTCGCCATTAAGGCAAGTTGAAATTGGTATTGATTATACTCCCGGTGCTGCATCTGTGGCGTGTGCACTGTACGTCAGCACCATCTAAATTAAAGGAATTACCGTACAACTGAGAGAGTTGTCGGAGAAAGATATTTTTATACCAAGCCTGTCATTATGAAGATCTATGGTGTTATCATTCCTTATATTTATAGATTACTATAAACTGAGTAAATTGACAATCGAAAACAATATCCATAACTCGAAATGGAAGATTTGTTCGATCATTTACAAGGTTTTTGATCCTCAGCATGGTTATCATCAACTTCGCATCTGCGAAAAAGATTATGTATTCCAATCACTACATCCGGTACTTGTAATGAACATTACGAGTTTCACGTGGTGACGTTTGGATTGACTAATACACATGTAGCAATCATAAATTTGGTGAATCACGTGTGTAGGCTGTAATTTGATAAATTCATGCTTGTGATCATTAAAGACCATTTATTTGTTTATAAGAATAAGAATGAGTTAATAATTATTTATAGATTGCCCTGAATTGGCCGAACGATAAAAACCTGTATCTTAAATATTTAAACATGTGATTAAAGACTAAATCCTTTATATTAATTGACCGTGTGAGTAATAGATAATGGAATCTATATTGACTCTTCAAAAAAAATTAAGAGCCCTTTTAAGACTTTGAGTTATAGTAAAAAGAAAATGAATATGTTTTGACGAATGTTTTAACAAAGGATTTTAAAGGGATTATTCCCTTATACGCAAATCATTTAACTAAACCTCTGTTTAGGGGTAAATGTTTGTGTATACTTCTAGACAACCTAAGAAGAATTAAGGAAACTATATAACTTATTACTTGAAATTCGAAACGACAATTTTTGCTTTTCAATCTAAGAAAACTTTGACCAAAGTATAAACAAAGGTTTTTCGAACATTTACGAATCTTATTAAATATTTTCGATAAATCAACAAAAATCTTGTTAATTAAATCCAAATTTATTTTGAACATTTTATATAATTGGTCGAACTAAGAAATTTAAACTTTTAACGTTTACGTTTCATAAAAATTAAATAATTATTGTTAATTTACATATAATAATTATCGACGCTTTAAAACGTCGGATTAAGGAAAAACTGATAAAAATGATAGATGAGACGAAACTAAAACAGAGAAAATGTGAAGAAATGATTTTTGAATAATTACGGACATGATAACAATTTCATCAGGAAGGTGAACATAATTACTGACGTATAATATAGAAAGAATATCTGAGTGAATTGTGGACATGACAATTATATCATCATGAGGAGTGAATATAAATACCGGCGCATTATGAATAAAAGATAAAGAACCAGTGAGGACATGTTCCTTAATAATGAAGGTGCAAGATAAAGTGCTGAACAATATAAAATAAACAATGATTGTAAAAAAAAAAGGGGGGGGGGGGTTCGCGGCTAATGTGAACCATTAGAATTGAGAAGCCGATAGCGTTAAATGTTTTAAAGGGCCGTTTATGGTTGCCTAAATATGGAAAATTGTGAGATATAGTTATGTTGGAATTTGTAAGTATAAGTATTATATGTATGTCATTTTTGACTAAAAGTATCTTTGTCTGAAGAAGTTGTACTGATGACGAATTATGAAGGCAGATATCGCCTCATACATTAGTAAACGTCTAGCTATTGCAAAGGTCATCATCTGAATTTGATTCGATTTGGGTCATCGTCGACAGACTGACCAAATCTGCTAATATCATTCCCGTTAATGGTAAATGCAAAAGAATTATGTAAACATAGTGTGCCTGTATCGAACATCTTTATCAAGATCCTCGCTTCGCATCGAATTCTAGAGATTTGCTCAGAAATCATTGAGAACGAACCTTGATGAGAGTACTATATACCACCCCAAATCGAAGGGACGAGGTAAAGTAACGATACAAAGTAATTTAAGTGCTGTTTTATGTTTGAATGATTGACCTTTGGTAATAGAGCATATAATCGTTTTCCTTTGGAGAGATTATCATTGATAATCATCGTATTAGGATCGAGATCGAATCTTGTTAAGATTTAGAAATTAGAGCATCTGTAAGCAGGAGTTGAGATGAAGACACCCGAGATACACCCCTTGTGAGTTGGACGTGTCTTTTAGGTTTAAGGTTTCCTATGATGGCGAACCTATCCTTGCAAAATACCCGACCCGCGAGATCTGAAATGATTGTTGAAATTAGGATCTGATTATTGACTGCCGGTAGTGGGCAAGAGTTTATGTGAATGTGAAATGTAGATCTTGAAGTGCCAAATGGGTAGCGAAGTTATGCCACAATTTTTAACCTTGGAAAAAAAAATGAATTCATGATCTGACAAATCATGGTATATAAGTCCCCGTTATATGGGACCATTGAGATGATATAAAAGATTGGTTTGAAAGGCATATAAGCTGGATCTACCCTAGGACTTCAAAGACTGCGTGAATTATGTTTCATATATCGAACTTGATGGAATATCTATCAAGTGAGAATCTGATATTCTTAGTAGAGCTTAGATCGGCGAAAAGTTGCATTCATCAGAAACCGTGAACATCATGGATAGAGAAAGTAAGTCAACATTTAGCCTGATCTTATTCCCGTAGTTATGTTTGATGAAACTCGCGTATTATGATGGATTACACTTGTGAGAAAAGATCGGATGTAGAGGAAATACCCACATGGCTTTAACTCTATAAGAAGCGAGTAGTAAGGTAAGATGATCTTTGAGGACAAAGATCCTGTTTAGGGGTAAATGCTGTGACAATCCGTCAATTTATGGTTGATATTTTATTCTCGAATATTATTTAAAAACGATATTTTAATGTTACAATATGAACTCACTTATTTTTGGGAAGAAATTTGGATTTACGTCTTGGAGTAGCATCGACTACGTCTAAACCGGAGGATTCAACGTTACGTGCTTACGTTTACATACACCGTCTTTGGTGGCAGTCCGACATTTCAGAAAATAAATTTGTCCATGAATATTATTTTGGAGTTTTAAATTTGTGTTGGTTCATAAACTCACAAATTTACGAGAAAATACTAGGACTTACGATTTTATTTTAACGTCATTTACGACTAAACCGGAAACCTTAGGATTTCGTATTTACGATTTCGAACTCCGTTTTTTATTAGACAATTTTTATTGGATTCGTTTTGTGTCGTTGATTCATAATTTATAAAAACGTTTTTCGTGAAACGACCCGAGGGCACGCAAATCGAGGAAACTAGAATCTAGGAATACCCGTAAATTAGTGAGGTGGGACAAAATACATTATACCACCCCACTAATACACATGGGATGGCACAACATGACACCACATCAAAGATGTGGCATCATGTTAACTTGTAGCTTACAAGTGTAAGCACTAGCTTAACACTTAAGCTAGTTTCTTCCACTCATCCCACAAAAACAACTAGCTACTCATAACCACCATTTTCACTCATGCAAACCACTCTCATCCTCCCATTTCTCTCTCAAAAATTCGTCCTACTCTCACCCTAAATAACCCATTTGATCTTGATTTAACCATGAAATCATATGTTATTCACACATATGATGAAAACCCATTGAAGTTATGAAGATTGGAGGTGATCTTAACATGTAAAAAGGAGTTTTCAAGGGAGTTTGGGGCTGATTTCTCAAGGAGTTTTCATGAAGAACAAGGGCTGATTTTTGGAGGAATCTACAAATACTTGGTGATCCTAGAAGTGGTGTTGATATCTCATAAGATTGGTTACCCAAAACCATGTCTTGTTCATCCAAAAGCTCATCATTTCATCATCATGGTGGTATAAAGATTGTCCTCCTCATCCTCTTGTTATTTTGATTATGTAATCATGTATTTTCTTTCCTATTGTATATGTATATGATGATTATATGATGATAAAAGTGTTATGTGGGGATTTGGTGTTGATAAACATGATTAAAAAGGTGAAAAACCATAAGAAACAAGGCTAAAATCTTGCTTAAAAGTGATGGCTGTATAAAACAGTAAAGAAACAGGTCATAGACTGATAAAATGATAAAGTAGAATCCATTTACAGTAAGCTATATGTCTTATACACATGTGAGAGTTGGCCATGCAATGGAATCAAAATAATGAGTGAGATATGATCAAAACAAGTTAGGTGGTCTAATCTGAATAAGCAGTTTTGTAGGGACTGTTAAGGCATGATAAACTTAAAATGGGCTGTAGCTATAACTAAGTTAAATGTAGCACATAATATGAAGAACATTTCACCCAAAAATGAGCTTCTAATTCATTATAGAACTCTAGATATGGTAAAAATGGTGAACATGAATATAAAAATCAGATTTTTGGAAATAATGTTTATTATTATTATATAAGCACTCACATTTTAATGTATAAAATGTAAAAATAAAAACCCACTAACTTATAAAACTTATTTATATAAATATATAAAAGGTTAATTAAATGGATAAATTATATAAATGGTGGTGAAATAATATTTATAAGTAATAAAAACTATAAACTTGATTTTTACGACTTTTTCGGCTATCGCCGTAAAATTAACGTTTTTCGCCAAATAAAACTTAGACGACCGAACCCGTCTAATGTAAAGTTTATAAAAGTCATATACTGATATATAAGTATCTAATACAAGTAAAAACCGATAAAACCCGAACTATAAGAAATACGGACATTTACGAGCTAATTAAGCATATTGGACTAATCATTGGACTAAATAAGATAAAAACTTGTAAAAAGAACTTATTGGGCTTAACCCATTTAGGCCCAACTTGTAAAGTGTATATACTGATAATATAAGTATAACATGGATTAATACAAGTTGATAAACTTATAATAGGCTTATTGGACCTAAAACACGAAAATAGGTGAAACTAGTAAACTAGTATAAAAGTTATCGACATATAACACTAAAATGAGTAAACGAGAATATGTAAACCCACTTGATCATCATATATATATAATCATCATATGTATACATAAATGTTATTTTTATAAAGTCATTGGACATGAGTCTAAGACGAGTATTATTTGTCTAGGTCTTCGTGATTGAAGCACGTACTGTACATCCGAATTGCCGATAACCCGCCTTCCCACATCAACGTGAGTTCATAGCCTCGCACTCTTTTAAATGTTTTATAAATGCTTTATAAACCCGCGAGGGAGATAACATGTTAGTTTTTATAAAATTAGGACACCATTTGTCCTGATTGTTTGTTTATTGATTTTGGACCCGAATGAATGAATGACCCGATTGTATGACCCGATAAATGATTAAAGGACCCGATAGATGAAATTAAATGGATTATTAAAGTTAGGTTATGTCACTAAAAGTCCCATTAGCATGAATTGTGAACTACCGGGATTTGGTAGACGCTTATGCATTTAATAGTACTATTTGGGGACGATCACCCCAGTTCGCGCCTTGACGGTTGATCCCCGTCGTGCCACATTGATTGGTAAGCGAATTTATGTATGAGAAGATTTCCATAGCGTGACCTTTGTGACGACACGCTACTTTAGATGGGCAAAATTTGGTATCGGGTTAGCTACCCGTTGTTGGTTTAGTAAGGTAACAATGTCATGCGGCTTATAATAATTCAAAATTAACGAAATACTGCTATACGCTCCGAATTACGATGTATTGCCTGACTAGCAATATGGGGTCATACTATTGATATTATGTTCGTGTTTTGGTTTTATATAACCATACTCGTATAACGGTTTTTATTTCATCTATGCAACGTTATAAAACATATTGTATGATGTTTTTACGACATTGGCTCGTATAATGATTTTTAAGGCAAACGCCTATATTATGATTTTGATAAAGATTTGTATAAAATGATTTTGGCTATTTCATGGCCTATCAAAATGATTTGTACAAAATGATTTTCAGTAATACTTTTATACTGATATTATATTGATGGAATTTATTAAACTCTATGAATTCACTCGGCGTTATCGCTGACCTTTTCTTTTAACATGTTTTATCTCAGGTACTTGAAGGTAATTCTCGGGAAGACGACAAGAATTCATGGCCCGCACTTAAACAATATTTTCCATTCAAATACTTTGTAAAACTTTGTATGAAATATAATGACTTGGGACCGATGTAACTTTGATATTTATGAATGGAAATGATTTATTATTAAACGACGCGATTTTTATGCGTTGTCTATGATGTGAGTAATGTGCTATCCCGTAACACCAACGAGTCTTCCGCTGTATTGAGTTGTATAAATTTGGGGGTGTTACACCCAATCCCTTACATGGTTATAAAGTAAACCATGCCTGAGAAAATTAATTCCCATTGTTGAGTCAAAGCTTTTCCGGTGAAATGCTTGACTTTAATATCAAAAGCGGGTTACTATCTGAAATAATAGCAAACCATTTTGAGCATGTTTTAAAACATTTGAACTTCTGCTCGAACTTTATTTACAACCCCGTGTCATTATTGAATGACATTTCTAGGTTCGTAAATATTATCGATTCCAGAAGACATGCTCTTTTTATCAAAACATTTTTGAACACATAATTTTGAAAGATTTAGAAAAAACCTTTTGAGAAATTCTCGAAAAATTGTGTTCAAAGTTTTGAAAACCAATTACTTGAGCTTAAGATGTTGAATATCTTACGAAACGAGCTCAAGTTCGAGAAGTTGTAAACTTCCCGTTGTTAAGGATAAGTTTATCATCGGCGATAAACTTTCCTTTTAACTGAGGAACGAGTCCTAAGTTGACATTTACTTAGAAGTCGTTTTCATGATCTTGAAAAACTTTGAATGTTTTAACGAAAAGCTCATGACC
The DNA here is from genome assembly GCA_025667525.1 of Glebionis coronaria. Lineage (NCBI taxonomy): Eukaryota > Viridiplantae > Streptophyta > Magnoliopsida > Asterales > Asteraceae > Glebionis > Glebionis coronaria. Next base: position 1,454,761 of record JANFOE010000109.1, read on the forward strand.
GAGAAAGGTGAATTTCTCGTTATGAGGAAAAGTTCTCTTATTTAAAAGGTTCACTTTCCTTTCTGAGCTTAAAACCTGGAATGTTTTAATACAGGCTCATGACCGAGAAAATTTAATTTCCCGTTACGAGGATAAGCTATCTTTAAAGATAAGCTTCCTAAAATTGAAGTCCGAGTTACAGTCTGATATTTAACTGTAAGTCATTGTGCATGAGCTTAAAAACTTCGAATGTTTTTAATATTAGCTCATGCCCGAGAAAACTTAATTTCTCGTTGTTAGGATAAGTTTATCATCGGCGATAAACTTTCCTTTCTTTGAAGTCCGGGGTCTGTCATTTAACGAGGAGCCATTTACACGAGCTTAAAACTTATGAATTGTTTTAAATTTAGCTCGTGTTCGAGAAAAATTAATTTCTCGTTTTGGGGGTAAGTTATCGTTGCGAAGATAAACTTCCCTGTCTCTGAAGTCCGGGTCATCGTCTGTAATTTAACTGTGAGCCATTGTGCACGAGCTTAAAATCTTTGAATAATTTTAATAATAGCTCGTGCCCGAGAAAACTTAATTTCTCGTTTTTTTTGAGGATAAGTTTATCATCGGCGATAAACTTTCCTTTCTTTGAGGAGCGAGTTACAGTCTGTTATGTGACTATAAGTCCTTTATGCACTGTAAATTTAACTGGAAATCCCCTGAGACACTTGTTTCTTAGATATCAGCTTCTTTAGCAACCAAACTCTGAGAGTGTCCTTAATTGAATGGTATACAATGATTGGACGGCTTCGTTCTTTTGGAACATCCTCTTTGGTACCTGCATTTTCATTAGGAATTTGCATGCTTGGATAAGGGTTAGCGATATCTATCTTAGAAGCAAGTGGGGGTTCACAGTTGGCCTTACTTGTGCCAGAGATGTTCTGAGGAGATGATTCACTTGTCTTAGCTGGTAAACGTTTTCTTTTATAGAAAACCTTAAGTTCAGGCTTAGGTGATGCATCCTCCTTTTCAATTTCCTCCCTAGTAGTCTTAATAGAATCGGAGACTATCCTAGTTAAAGGGCACTCGTTTTCTACAAGGTTGAAAGTTCTACCAGTGGGGCGCCACATTTTACCAATGGGTTTGATTTTGGCAACCCACTGGGATTTAAGTCTAGCACGGGATTTCACCTCATTAAGTAGTTTCTTGATACAAGAATCATGATTTGCCGTAAAGACACATTTTCTACATGTTTTACAAGTAGCATATTTAATGTCCGAGTAAGATCTAGAATTCCTAGATGATTGATTGATGCTCCTAGGATGTGACATGCTACGGTTAGCAATGTTGGGTAAACTAGAAGGCATCTGACTAGGTTTGAAATTCCTATCTCTTACTTGTGTCTTTTGCTTAGCTTCCCTTAGACTAAAAGTATGGCGAACGTCATTTGAACTAGTTCCAGACGTATTCTTTGGACTATGTCTAGGGAAATTAGAGGCAATCATGTGATTAGGTCTTGCAAAAGCTGTTTTAGTCACATTGGGCCTAGATAGTGGAGTGACTGTTCTAGAAAGATGAACCATATCAACTTGGGAGACAAACCGCGGTCTCGAGGATTGTGATCGCTCGGACCTAAATGCAGTAGGTTGTCTGACAGTCGGTTGTCTGACGAACTGATTTGTAGGCGGTTTCCCCAGGATTGATGGTTTTTCAAGCTTAGTGTCCACACTAGGTCCTTTAGTTTTTCGCAAATCATTTTTCAACGCAGCTATAGCAAAGACCTTTTCCTGTACTTGAGCCTTTAAGGTCTCATTTTCTTTGAACAATTCATCTTGGGATGCCAACTTAGATTCAAGCAACTTAATTTGTTTCAAAATATTATCCTTTTCAGCTTTAGAATCTAGAACTGTTTGATCCAATTTTCGTTCAAGAACAACGTTTGACTTTTCAAGTTTTTCAAAATATGTTTCAAATTTCTCCGTTTTCTTCGAAAATTCAATTTTGGCATCCTCAAGCTCTTTTGATTGCTGAGCTAAAATCATTTCAAGCTCTTTAATTGTAACACCCCATTTTGGAAATGGAATATTACGCATATCATGGCGTGTCATCAAAGCATACAAGGATAAATGTCTAAGCATTATTCAACCATAAAAGGAAATACCGGAAACAAACATCGGTATCCCAAAGTAAAGCTCATCACACACAAACATAAATACTGAAAAAGGAAGGACGAAACAATGTCCAAAGCAACTGTATCAAAGTAAAGGAAATGCATAAAGTAAAGAAAGACAGTAAAGCTTCCAATCCATATGCACCTACGTTTCAGATCTACGAGCGTCCCTGAGTACCTGCCGTTTTGGGAACATGAAAAGGAAAACGGCTGAGCAAGACGCTCAGTGCACGGATGTACAATAAAGCATGATATAGGATAAGCATGTAGCATATAACAGCGGAAGACTAAGTACTGAGTAAACTGGTTAAGTAACATGAAAACTGGTTTTATAGTTTGAAAAGCCTTATGTTTAACCTGTGAAAACTGTTTTAACATATAAATACCATAGCCCATATAGGTCATGAAAAGGTCACGTGCATGAATACATGGAGGGGTGACCTCATCATGCTGATTAGAGGGGATGCCTCTAATCAATATACTGATTTGGGTAAGAGGGATCAGCTCCTTGTGAAGGGTGCAAGGCACACACCACATTCACCATGATAAACTGAATAAAACATGTAACTAGGATGCACCCATACGCCCCGACTGATATAATAATATGGCCAAACTGAAAAGGGACGCCACGAGCAATCACTCCGCCGTGGGGAAGTCATAACATCGGTGCCTCCAATGCTATGGTTATGGTACCTCCATAACTAGGTGAAACTGGTCATGCTTGTATATGGCTATAGTTTATGCTAAATTAACATAAGCAGTTCAAAACAATAAAACAAATGCTGGGGAAAACAGTTGGCTGCATACGGGGAAATCCTAATAAGGAAGGAATGTCCATACTGAAAGGACGGGAATCCGTACCTCAAGTCCAGTGAAATGAACGGAAGAAAGACTCCTACTTCTGGATCACTAATGCTACATGAATACAGACGTGTATAAGTATCGATTCACTGATTACGTACTGGGTTCTGTGTCTTGTTATAGCTGATTTGGTATGTTTTAGGTCATGGTTCACTGTTTAAAGCCTTAAACTGTGTTTATCTTGTATTTCTGGTTTATCTGATTAATTATTACTGGTGTTTCATGTATTAATATACTTACTGTATAATAATAAGTAACTTTCCAAAAATAGCAGGTTTCCAAAAATAGAAAGTTTCCAAAAATAGAAAGTTTCCAAAAATAGAAAGTTTCCAAAAATAGAAAGTTACCAAAAATAGAAAGTTTCCAAAAATAGAATTTACTGCCTAAAATAGATTAGTTTCTAAAAATAGAAAGTTTCCAAAAATAGATCAGCTGCCTTAATTAAATAAGTTTCCATATATAGAAAGTTGCCATGATTAGGTTAGCTGCCTGAATTAGATTGATTTCCATATATAGAAGGTTTCCATAATTAGAGTAGTTGCCTTATTTAATTAAGTTTCTATAAATAGAAGTTTCCATAATTAGAATTAAGCTGATTATATAAGCTAACATATAAGTCTAAGTGTTATAAGCTTACTACTTAAGTCATATGATATAGTGTATAGTTTAATTATTATTTCATGTATTTTAATTAAACTATAGGTTAAGCATTTTAATTAAAGTATAACATGTATAATTAAAATGAAATGAAAATACTTAGGTTAACATGTGTATTATTATTAATAATAATATAACCTAAGTCATGTCTAAATTAATTAATTATAGGCATGTTTTAATAATTAATTAATTATAACTTATAACATAAAATACTTAGGTTAAATTAATGTCATGATAAACTAATAATTAAAATAACCTAAGTCATGATTTAATTAATATTTCATGTTATTAATTAATTATAACCTAAGTTCATGATTCATAAAAATTACATGTAACATAGATCATGATTTTAACCAACGAACCGTGAACCGGGTATGAATTCGACACCGTACCCCGGGCCAAACCCGGGGCACACGTGTCCTCTTGCTGCCGTGGGTCCCACATGAGCCAACCAAGACCATTTGTGGTCTTGGTGGTGGCGGCAATAGCAAACCAAACCCCCCTCGGGTTTGTTTTGCTAGGCGGCTAGAAACAACACCCCTTTTAAATCATTCCTTGATTTTATTTAATACCAAAACATGTTAGATCAATGATTAATTATCTTGTTTTCATAAGAAAAATAATAACATGTTCATGAAAATAATCAAAGATCAAAAGAATTAAAAAGAATTAAAAAGAATTAAAAAGAAGGGTTAGAAAGGTATACCACTATGTAGCTTAGAAAAAGGATGAACAAACACGTATTCTAACACTTGTTTTCAAGATCAAAATCAATCAAACACCCCCTTATGATGGTGTATAGGTGGCGGCACAAAGGAGGCAAAAGGAAGAGGAGAAAACTCTTTTTAGGGTTTTTAGTTTATTTCTTGTAAAATGAAAATGAAAACATGTTTAACACTTTACCCCCCTTAACTTGAAAAGTCCATGGGCTAAGCCCATTATATGCATGTGTGCCGTGGGTATGGGGGCCCCACATGGGGTACCCGTACCTTTCTCGTGTCCCGATGTTTCGTGTTCGTTCGTGGTTAAACGTGCTCGTGTTTAACGTGTTTCTGTTTCATGTAACGTGTCGTTTATCGTAAACTTAACGCTCGTAAATATATTATAAGTATTTACGTAATTATTTAGTTAGTATTTTAAATGGTGTTCATGATTTAATTATGTTCACGTGATATATCATTAACTGTTTATCATGGGTTCGTACGTAATCGATACTTGTCATGACATACACGTATGCACTTGCTTGATTATTAGCACATGAATGTGATCAATACTACATGAGGTAAGTTTTAATCTAGAACGTACGATCTTAAGGGCACTATTCATGGTAAAAGCATGCGGGTTTTACATTAATCCTAGAAGCAGAATTGGTTAACGTAGTAGTCATAAATCACTTATTATGATGTTTAGCATTTTGAACACTTTCTCCCCCATTATGACTCACATCAGATGAATCAGAAGTGGTATTTCTATCACTCTTTTCCATCCCATGTTTGTCATAGTTAGGTTCAGAATGCTCAATATGCGGTATTTCATCAGCATATACATCATCAACATTACATTGTACCATGTCCGCAGGCTCTTTATCATTAACGGGTAAGGTGTCATCAAAAGAGATCTCGTGAACATTGCCTGACGTGCCACTGGTATCATGTTGTCCTCCTGATTCCGTGCTCTTGCCATCGTTATGCTCCAAGTTGTCAACCGTATTACCATTCTCCTCTTGTATCTGCATCATAGATTCTTGCACTCCATTATCATACACTTGGTGAAGTCTGGATCTTTCATAAATCAAAGACGAAACTGATGTCATAAATTTCAACAGTTTATCACGGAAATCTTTAACATCGTTCTGTGTGTATTGAAAAAATGACCGGCATATCCCTGAATTGTCAGACTTGATGATATTGAATTGGAGGAAAGGCGTGAGTTGTGTCACAAGAGCCTGATATGCAGTTCCTGATGCAGAGTGATTAAAGTCTTCTTTGTGAAGTTGCTCAGCTAGGTGGTTCATGTTGAGACATAGTGAATCGATGAATGTATAATGATGTTGACCAAAGAGTATCACAAATTCGCTTCCTCCTTGAACCCATGCAATAGTTCTAAGATGTGACTGAAGTAGTCGACATGAAATTATACCACTTTCTCTAGTTGTGTTTTGCATGTGATACGAGTCTCCCTCTTGAAACGTCAAATTCGATGATTCCATTGCTAGTTCGATGAAAATTTCTTGGATCCTTGTCTGGTATTGTCTTTTTCTTGGCTCAATAAATACTTGATCGGCTCAAATGTTGAGAAGATAAACCGGAGTCCAATAGATCCAAATATAGCAACAATATAAAATGATGATAAAGACATGGCGCTATCAACAAAATGTTAACAACACATGGCTAAAATGTCAGATAATAATACCCGAGACTCATGATAAAACCGAACCCACTAATAATATCAGATATTAAAATCAAATATAAGGAGTTGATTAAAATTTTTGATAAACCCGAGACAAAAAAATATTCACGTTGGCCAAATATGTTAATACCATGCAGAATGAAAATCACATATAACTTCACTCCTTTCACCAATAAGTCATCACGTGATCACACAAATTCTAAAATAAACATATAGTGAAATAACTTTGAAGAAAAGTTAGCAATTCAAACAAAATATTAATACTCGTTAAAACTCAAAAACCTATAAATCACACAAACCATACTCGAATCTATTTAAACAAAATATTAATACGTGTACTTTGTTAAAATTGTTGATGGTACGTGTCTTTCACTGTGTCACCCACTAAGAAATAAATTAATACTCGGCCCCCTATAAATCACCCTAAATTTACTCACAACTCAAAACCTAAATCTATCTCATTCCTTGTTAACTCCGCCCCCACTTTTATCTTACACCCACCGTCTAAAACAGCCATACAAAATTCTTCACTCAAAAAATACCTCAGCCTCTTATTTTTCCTTATGAAACGCAGGCCTCAAATCATTTTTATCTTAGAAAACCCATTTAATATCATCTCAAGCAACAACCAATGATTTTGGCTTCTAGATCTTGTATAAGGTCTCGGGTAAGTTTACAACTCGAGTCGTTTTTGATTACTTGTCTTGTTAAAATCGAATTATAAGAGAAAGAATATAACGAAAGTTGTTATAATTCATTCTTGATTTTCGAATATCAAACAAAGGTTTGACCTTAACAAAGATCGATGATGGTGTATCTATGTCCCGTGGTATGGATCTTAAAAGATATTTTCTTGCATGTGTAAGCATGGGAACATATTATCTGAGATCTATTCTTTAATGTGTTGTCTTGGTTTGTGGTCTAGATGAAAAAAAGAAAAAAAATGTGATTCGGTTTTTGTGGAGGGTCAAGAGTTGGGGCTTGTGTGTTTTGAGGGTATGCGAGGGTGTTTGTTTGACCGATGATTTTGTCGAGTGTGTGTTGAGTCTGTTTGAGAGTGAGAGGGGTTTCGAGGGTTGTGAGGGGGTGTGGGTGAGGGTATTGAGTCGAGAGTGTTTGTGTTTGGTTTGAGACAGTTTTGGTCGAGAGTTGTGTATGACTGTTTTGTCTAAATAGAGAGTGTGTCGAGAAGGTTTGGGATGATGATGTTAGGTTTGAGTTGTGGGTTGGTCTAAGATAGAGTCAAGAGAGAGAGTATCGATTGTGTGGGTTCGAGGCTAAGTCTTGGGTGAGTCCGATCGAGGGTCCTTTGGAGTCCGATCGTAAGTCAGATCGTAAGTCCTTTCGAGTCAAAACTTGGTCAATCGTAGTCTAAAGTTGTAAGTCCATCGCAGTCTTGCATCGCACCCAGATCGTAACTAGGATCGTACTCAGATCGCACTTCGATCGCACTCCGATCGCAGTCCGATCGCAGCTTCGATCACACTCGTGATCGCAGCTTCGATCGCACTCGTGATCGCAGCTTCGATCATAGTGGAGATCGTAGTGGTGATCGTAACTTTGGATCGCAAGTTGAAACCCCCGGGGTTTATGCGATCACAAAAGATCCCGATCGTAGCCGAAAATATATGAAGGATCGCAACGAGGAAACTTATACTCAAAAACTCAGAGAGTATAGATCGTAAAGTATAAACCAGTTTGAGACAAAAGTGATGTACGGATAAAGCTGATGTAGTACAGTAGACAAAACTTAAAAAAAATTGACAAAACTTGATAAATAAGTAAAAAAAATCAAGAGGAGATCGAGACCAAAGAAAAAACAAGAAGATTTGATAGAAGTAAATAATAACAGACCTTTGATATCCTAAAAAAAATATCACAATAAAACTTGATGAAAAGATGAAAAGAAGTTAATAACAACAAGAAGATTTGATAGAAGTTAATAAAACTTGGACAAGAATTTGTGACAAAAATAGTGTAATAAAAGTAGTAGGATAGCAAGTTAATAGACGGATCAACCAAATGTGAAAGATGAAAAGATGAAAAGAAAAAAGAAAAAAAAATGTGAAAGATGAGAAGATTTACCACCAAATCAAAAGATAAAAACACGTAAATCCTAAGAATCAACCAAAGCTCTGATACCAATTGAAGGATCGTGTTTTTCTAAGGATTGGGCATTGTTGGATTATACTATTGATATGGATGATAAATTGAAGAACCTAGAGAGAGAAAGAAGAGAGAGAGGAGAGAATGAAAAGAAAGATGGAATGTGTAATGTGTGAAAAATGTTCAACCCCTCCTAACATGCTAGGAGGGGGTTTATATAGCCCACCCTACATGTGGGCTATATGGGCTATATTGGATCACGTGCCCAATATCATTGGAGTGACCGATCCTTTCTAAATACGTAAAAACGTATTTCCAACAGGTATAATAGCAGAGATGGAAACAACGCTCCATTATCACTTGATTTCTCCATTAGAACTTGATGTAAACTTTGAGCCGGTTTACGGTAGCTTCCGAGAAAGGTCGTATTAATCTTTTAATCATTTTGATCGTTGTATGTTTGTAAAATGCATTGCCACACATAAGTTTATATAAACAAGCAATCCTTTTACTCTCAGTTAGAACTCAGCTTCAACGAGATTGGGTATATTGTTCTTGTCATAAACTATCGATAATCAAACATAAAATTTGGCATGTGATTTTGAAAAAGGTTTTTTTGTTGCATCTAACTTGGAAAACTTGGAAAATTAATTTTTCAAACATTTTTCAAATTTTTGATCTACTTTGTCCACCAAAAATATGCATTCATAATTTTTGCATTAATCACTTTTCATTTGCATAACACATTTGCATTGTATATAAATTTCTTCTTTTGTTCTTTATGAAAAATTGAAAAAGAGAAAAAAAATATAATAAAGGGTTAAAGGCATAAAATAGCTACGTACTTTTTAAAGTGTATCGATATGGTACGTATACTTTTTTTATTATCTATATGGTACATGTACTTTAGCAAACCGGATAATATGGTACGTGTACTTGTTTTCTTACCGTTTTAACCTGCTAGTTGGCTGATGTGGCAAATTTTAACGAGTGTTTGCAGCAAACATTTGCACCGTTAGTCCTGCATACTAACGGGTGTTTATTTTTGTTTTTTTAAACATATCAAATTGTTTTTCTATGAATTTTTATTTGAATCAAAGTTTTTTTTTTTAAAAAAATTTGTCCAAAGCAAAAAATAAATATACTTTTCACCAAAATAAACTTTTTTTTGAATTTTTTTCAGCTACTAATTTATGAAAAATATCTTATGTTAGAAAAAAATTAATAAAAAATGTGGAAAGAAAATTGAAAAAATAAATTATTAAAGAAAATTCGACAAAAAGTTGTGACCTTTTTTGAACTTTTTTTGTCCAAAACAAAAATTCAATTGTTTTTTCAACAAAATAAATTTATTTTTACATACTTTTTTTTAAAGAAAATCTAATGTTAGAAAACATTGAATTTTTGTAGGATAAAAATCTGAAAATAAATTTCGAAAAAAATATGTAAAAAAATTTATGAAAAAAATTCGAAAAAATTAGGAACTTTTTTTGTGAAAAGTTTTGGCCCAAAAGAAATTTTCAAGTTTTTTCCAACAAAATAATTTTTTTAAACTTTATTTTCATATTTTGTTTCAGTTACTATTTTAATTCGGAAAAAAAATATTATGTTGGAAAAAAAAGATTTTTTATTGGTAAAGAAATCTAGAAAAAAAGTTTAGAAAAAAATGAGAAAAAAATTATTAAAATAAATTCGAAAAAAAAATTATAAACTTTTTTTTCCAACAAGATACTTATGCAAATAATTTCAAAAAAATCTAAAATTATTATGAAAATGAATTTGAAAAAAATTTACGATATTTCTTTATGAAATTACAATATATTTAATCAAATTATTTTTTAATGAATTATAACCTTTTTTATGAATTTACAATCTTTTAAGAAATTACAATTTTAAGAATTTATTTTTAAGAATTTACATTTTATAAGAAATTGCATTTTTTGTTACAAATTGCAAATTCCTTTTTTGCGACAGAAATTTTTCACAAACCATGAATACTGACTGTCGCTATTGACCAATAGTGAATTGGTAACCGGTTTTACTGGTTGTCGGTTAAAAAGTGGCCACATCGACACATTTGATAAAATACACGTACCATATAGATAATAAAAAAAGTACACGTACCATATGGATACATTTTAAAAAGTACATAGCTATTTTATACCTTAAACCCTATAATAAAGGATATGGTTTAACAAATTTAGACTTCTTTGACATATTAGGCCCGTCATGGGTACTTTGACTCAATCCGAGTTTGCTTATCTAAGCTTGCTCTAGCTAGTATCCTTAACCATGTAGTGCTTCATTGTTATATTAGGCTAAGCATCCACTAATCTCATTATTTGAGATTTTAAATTTGTGGAGAATGGGAGATGATAGAGTTGAAGCAAGTATAAAAGGGCTAAATAAAATTAATGATAATTACTTGTGGCTAAACCCTTCTCTTTCTTTGCCTCTAATTTCTTCACATGTATATATGTTAATAAATAATCAAGAACGGTTTTAATCGGTTTGTAGTCTCTTATGCATTTTTGACTAATCATTCGTGGTTGGTATAAGTACGTCTTAAGGTTCTAAGTAAGAATGTTTTATGTGTACTAGACTTATGTCATGCTTAATATTTAGCGGGTGTTTTTCCTTTTATTCTTTTCAAATTTCTTTGCGAGGAATAAAGAAAAATAAGAGCGACTTACAAAAAAAATGAGTGGCTAGAAAAAAAAAAGAAAAAGAAAAGAAAAAAAATAATTATACAAGACTCCCAAGAGGGGTAGTGAAGTGTTAATTATATTAGCTATTGAATTCCAATATTACCTTGACGGGTTGCAGGGATTTGATAGTTGCTCCAATCCAATATTACCTTGACGGGTTACGGGATTAAAGATCCAAAGTCTCAAAAAGGCGGCGGATGTAAATTATTGCGTGAGTTTTATTTTTTTTCTTTAGCGAGTGTGTAGTTACTTATTAATGCATGACATAAGGATCTTACACATAAGGCCAATGACTTATTATTCTTGAGTCGGACTTATATTAATTGTGGGCGGTTTTTCAAGTAATGGATGAGAGGATTACTTAGGATTAAAACCGTACTTCCTTATTTTTAGATTTTATATTTCTTATACTTCACGCTTTAAATAATGACAAATTTGCTCTCAAGCAATTTGCTCAAATAATAACCGGTTCCACATTTAATTGTTATGAATAAGTTGATGCACTTTTTACTTGTGAATACAATGATCCCATTTTTAAGATTGGTATGGTGAAAGGGAAACTTGAGGGTGATAAGTGTTCATGGTACCAAAAGCCCTAATCTAAGTCATTGATTTCTTTATGAGTTATTTCCATTAAAACCATTTTAAGAAAAATACTAAAATAGATAAATAAGATTGCTTTCTTTGCATTGAATTGTAAATATTCAAAATCATACATCATCAAACATATTATAGTTTATTAAATCATAAAATGGCCAAGGTGGATTAATTATGAGAAAAGTGCACTCTAGAGCTTTGAAATGTTGCATTGCATGAGGCCATGGCAATGGTCAAGTGAAGGGGAGTTGATAAGTGTGAAAACACTCATCAGTTATGATCCAAAAACCACTTAAAACACAGTCAAATACATTATAGTTAACTGAAAAATATCAGAATTACGTGGGTATTTGTGTTTCATGTGTTTTCAGGTAAAAAGATACATTTTTGAGCAAACACGCGTTTTCAAGGATTTATTTGACGAAAAGACGAAGAAAAAGACGAAAGAGCTTTCAAGGACCTTACTTGCCATTATTTACCAAGAAGGAGGACTTAAGTTGCAATTTTCATAAAGACGAAGGATGAAAAGATATATGCTTAAAGAGTTTATATTGCATTTGGATAAAGAAGACAAAGTAAAGGACCAAAAAAGTAAAACAATGGGAAAGTTTTATTTTTATTCGGTCAATTTTGCTTTTATACGTTACTTGGTCAAAGAACTAAGTCAAACTCACATAAACGTATACAACTCATCTTCATTACCAAGAAGAGAGAGAAAGAAACAGTCGCCCTTATCATTTTTCTCCACAAACCTGCAAATGCAAATCAAGCACAATCCACGAAGATTCAAACAAAGCTTCTAACTACAAAAATACTCCTTATCATCTCCTCTACATGGAGATACCAATGAATTGTATCAAGAGGAAGGAATTAAGAAACGCCTAATTTAGAGATGATGAAGAACCCTAGTCTAATTCTCGTATTAAACACGTGGCATCATGGGATTGGAGATTGCACGTCACCAGCACCTCACATTTCTTCTCAAATGCCTATAAATACAAGATGAAGACCTCATTTTGGAGATGGTTAGCTAGGTGTAGATTTACACATAGTTAGTCTAACATTAGATATGAGTAGGTAGTTAAGTTTTCTTACACAACTTTTGTTATGATTTTCAGATTAATTAGTTAGTTAGATTCAGTTTCGATTCTGTTAATTTTGTTGTAAATGGTTACCTCTTCTTCCATTAATAAAACAAGTTTAAATCTTCAGTTTCATCTTCTTCTTCTATAATCTTGTCTCAGATATTCACTCTTGTTCATAAGAGTTAGTTGAGTTTCTTTTAAATGTAGGTTACGAGTTTGTTGACCTTTTAACCGTTTTCCATTAATGAAGAATTAAACTTTCGAATACAAGTTTTAGTTCATAGAATCTTACTGTTACTGTTCATGGTTTAGTTTGTGAATTTGGTTTTAATCGTTTCAGTTTTCAGTACATATTAAGGATTTCATTAGTTACTGTTCACAGTCTGGTGAGTTTATTTCTGATGAGCTTTTACCATCAACTTTTCAGTTTAGTTATCCTTTATAATCAATTTGATTATATCCAGTAGCAGTAAATGATTGTTAGATTGATGGAACGTAGTAAATCAGTTTGAGTTTTAGTAAAGTTTGTTCTTTCTGTTGGATTCATTCATCCATTGATAAATTTTGTTATGTTAGTTTCATCAGTTTTTTCATTTTGATTGCAAAATATTAGAGTATCAGTTGGAGTGTTTGTTTGTGGTTGTCTTCAATTTTGCTGTTTACAAACTTGGAACGAATTCTATGATTAGTTCTAGTGCAAATCAAGTTTATGCAGGTTTCAAATTCGGAGGTCTTGTTTGGGTTTTTCTGTGCTTTGTCTTGATTTTGCAGGTACAATTTGAAGTTTATGCAGGAATCTGGATTTGATGTTATGGCGATAGCAGTTCAGAAGACTAAATCCGTCAATTTCAGTAGGTCAGAAATGTAGTGGTGTTTGGTTTTAAGCGAGCTCTGCGCTCCGCTTCGCCCACAACGGAGGCGTCGGATACATCGGTTAAGCACGTGTTTCTATTTTCTACAATTCTTTAGATTAGTTACTGTTTAGTATTGTAGTGTAATCTCGATTTCAATATATGTCTGTTATTACGTGTTGATATTGGTTATTGGTTTCGTGGTTTCATCTATGATCTAGATTGCATTTTTTGATTTAAGTTTGTTTAATTTGTGTTTGGCATAGGAATTTACTGGCGATTAAAAGTGGCCTGTTGGTTTGATATTCAGCATAAAGAGTTTCATGGGATTTTAGTCATTATATCATTGCAAAAGGTTTAGAGTATTAGCTTTTAGAAAATCAGTTAGGATAAAGCTGCTTTTAAGTAGTCTCCGAGTGTGTATATTCTCCTTTCAAACATTAAATTCAATTTACTTTTATTAGTCCAGCCCATTTGTTGTAATTTTGGGTAATTAGTTAAAGTGGATATAGCTGGGCTTGACTTTCTTTTGAGTTAGGCCAGTTTTATTTTTGTTTCTTCTTTGGGATTTAGTCACGGTTAAATAGTAATATACAGATAGTTAGACTATTGGGCATTTAGAAAATTTTATTGGGCTGTTGTTAGATTCATTTATTTGATAGTTAGAATTTGAATTTCGTCTTAATTGTTAGTTGATTTTGTATTAATTGTTTTTCTTTTAAAATGCTTTTAGATTAGTATAATAGGATAATATTAGTTTAGAATATAATGTTAATATTTTTCTTGTTTTGACTGCCAAGTAATAATAGATTTGTGTTTTACAATTTGTGCATTTAATTGCAATATTTGCAATGTGTTTTTTAGACTAGTACGTATATGTAGTGTATTAGATATTTTTACCTTTTTACATGCTTTGTGTGAAGTAGCTTAAAAACCAAACAAGCTTTTATAACCAAAAACAATTAAGTCATACTTGAAAACGTTAAATCAATTCGATTAGATACCGAGACGAAACGATACTAAAAACAATATATTAAATGGCACCGTTGCCGGTTCTTTTCGTGAATATTAACGGTTTCGAGTGAGACATATTGGATTTTGGGATCCGTTCACTTTGTGAACGTTATTTTTACGTATTATAAATCAAAAACATAAAAAAAAATCAAAAAGATAAAAATATAAAAAAAATCACAAAATAAATTCTTTCCTAAGAATTGAACCAAAAAAAAATCAAAAAGTAACCTTTTTCCTAAAAGATTAGAACAAAAATATATTGTATATATCGGTTTTCATCATTTTTACGTACATATAGTATTTTCTTAAAAACCTAATAAATACAAATATATTTTCTTTATATTATTATATATATATACATATATGTATACGAACACTCAATACACATACTTCCATAAGTATTGCTTTTGCAATACACCGTGTTCGGGAGAGTTCCGGTCCTTAACACGTGTATCGATCAAATTCAATTAAGGCACGATAGATAAATACCATAATCTACTTGATCTTGAGAAAGAGGCCACTATGTGGGGGGTATAAGGCGAGTGTATTTAACATTCTAAAGAAGTAGGCTCTTAAGTGCTACGCGCCGCCTCGTTTCTCCGCTTCCTTGTGGGTCTTTCAAGAGTGATAGTGGAGAGTGGTGTGCCACCCAATTAGTACTTACATATATTATATTTTCTTGTGGATATTAATTATTTCACCTCGAAAGAGATAATCTCTTCTTTCTCAAAAGTCGACCGAGAGCTTCTCTCTCACAGCTCAAGTTTACTTACACGTGTACTCACACACGTGTAACCATACCACCTTTGGTGTATTACTTCCTTCCCCGAGGAAGCTTTTAAATGTCATTTCACTTGTATATACATTCGGCCACCTTGCTAAACATGGATACTCGTTCCATATTGGAGATTTTGCAACAACGATCCGCCAACGCTAATTATTCGACTTGTTCGACTTGTGGAGGTCCACACGATACTTATTTATGTGATCAAATCAATGGATATTATGGGGAGGGGTATGCTTATAATGGAACCGAGAACCCTAATTTTCAACCTAACCTTCAAATGGACTATACTTGTAATGACTATATGGGATATTCCGGTTTTTCATCACAAAATCCACCATCATTTCATGATCAACCCTTTGATGAGCCATACCAAAACCACGGATTTTCAAACAATGAAGGTTTTCAAAATAATGATAATTTTCAAGGCTATAATCAAGACACCTTTCAAAATCAAGGATTTTTACATCATGACAGTTTTCATAATCAAGGATTTAATCAAGCATTTAACCGATAGAATTTGCAAAATGACTCTCAAATTCTTGAATTAGATGAGAGGAGCCTTCAATAGAGAGAAAGGAAAATACTTGAATGTTACAAGGAAACTAATCAAAGATTCATTCTCTTTTTACAATCTTATCTAACTAAAGGAGCTTTACCATGTGACATTGACCCGTCTTTGAGAGTTGATGGTGAGGATGATACTATTAGTGATGGATATCGTAAATCATGTGAAGAAGAATACACTGCTACTTGTGCTCGTATGCTTAATCAATGCTTACATGACGATGATGAGGGACCTCCGATTTGTATGACCCTTAATGATGACACACCTTCATCACCTTTACCTCACATGGAAACTAACAACTCTTTAACCATGGGGGACGAGCCTTTTAGCACTAATACAACCACCGATTTGGATGAATTAACCTCTTCTAGTTTTGAGGACCTTATCCCAATCCAAAAAGAGCTTGAGGGTGTTTCCAATGAACCATGTGACGAGCTTTATATTAATACCTCTACTCCTCACAATCACATTGAGATTTCATCACATGTTGACCTTCATGCTACTACTAGTGATTTTGGTGACTTTGATCTTGATGAATTGTTTAAAGAAAGGGAAAATGAGATTGAGGACGAATTTTTGAAAGACTTTACACAAATAGAGGATGATGATTGTGATTCTAGTGAGGCATCTTATGATATATTATCCGAGGACTTTTCATGTCAAGATGACCTTCCTAATTTTGATGAGGATGTTGCTTTTAAAGAAGAAGTGGAAGATGTTCATATTCGTGAGGGTATATCAAACATTTATAATCTTATCTCCTCGATTGAAGCATTGAATGAAAACCATAATGATGAGTCCATAGAAGAAGAACCTTTCATAGATATTTCTTCACCGGTTTTTTAGGTTGCACCTATTGATTTTTATGATCATATCATCCCTTTGAGTGATTCTCTCATTAATACACCTTCTTTTGAGCCGTTTATTCCCACCCTCCCACCCTTGAAGTTGGTTATTGATGAAGATCCTATCCTCTTAGAGATTGATCCTTTTTCACCTAAGGCACCTTTAGAACCCAAAACCTTTGATATGGATTCTCTTATGGATATTGATGCCACCATAGAGGCTTATCTTGCTAATATTGATATTGAGGTTGATGATAGTGATTCTAATTGGGAAGAGGAGATTCGTCTAAGTGAGAACATGCTTTTTGGGACCATAGAACCTACACCTCCTTCACAAGACACCATTAATTTTGATCCTCCTTTCACTACGCCTTCAATGGAAGATTACCCACCTTTTGATGATGATGAGGAGCCCAATATGGATATACTTGTTATGAATGTTTTGATACCTACACCTTCATTGTCTCATGTTGCTTTGATAACAAGGGGGAATCTCATATGGTTGACACGAGCTCATCTTCTTATTTTCCCATTATGGGAAAGGTTTTTTATCATGGGATACGTATGTTTGAGACACCTTGGTTTTCATCTACTCTACTTAAGAGTGCGACTTTGATTGATATGATGTTCTCGTATGAGATTACTTTGGTGATGCTACCTACTTTGGAGTTGTTCACATGTATAGATTAAAACTTTGTATTTAATCCTATTGTGCTTCGTATATGAGAGCTTTCTATGTTGGACAAACTTGAGACACGTTGGACCGTTCCATTTATCGAGGTGGATATTGTAAATCTTATAGTAAATGACAACGTGCTAAGTTTGAGTGTATCATGTGAGATGTGCTTCAAAGTGGATATCTTTTATTCTCCATGATGGTTTCCCCAAGGACAACCTAATTCGGAGCCGAGTCGAGCTAGAGACTTAGGGTTTAAAAAACTCAAGCATTGTATAACTAGGATAGAAAACGTAGAGTAGATCTAAATAGGTTAATTTTAATAAAAAGGTGTTATAGTAGAGTTGAATTGGATGGGTGGCCTTTCTTCGTCTTTTGGTGTCTGTTTCAAGGGTTGCTCTCTCTCAATTCATGCTTGGAGCTAATGGTGGGGGCCCATGTATCTGGTTCACTTTGATTAGTTTTTGCTATTGTGATATTCAACACTTGTGCTTAAAATGAATACCCTTTAGTTGTCTCTTCCTTAGCTTTAGTTGTCTCTTCCTTATGCATTTTTGACTAATCATTCATGGTTGGTATAAGTACGTCTTAAGATTCTAAGTTAGAACGTTTTATGTGTACTAGACTTATGACATGCTTAATATTTAGCGGGTGTTTTTCCTTTTATTCTTTTCAACTTTCTTTACGAGGAATAAAGAAAAATAAGAGCGGATTACAAAAAAATGAGTGGCTAGAAAAAAAAAGAAAAAAAGTAATTATACAAGACTCCCAAGAGGGGCAGTGAAGTGTTAATTATAGTAGCTATTGAATTCCAATATTACCTTGACGGGTTGCGGGGATTTGATAGTTGCTCCAATCCAATATTACCTTGACGGGTTGCGGGATTGAAGATGAAAAGTCTCAAAAAGGCGGCGGATGTAAATCATTGCGTGAGTTTTATTTTTCTTTCTTTAGCGAGTGTGTAGCTACTTATTAATGCATGACATAAGGATCTTACACATAAGGCGAATGACTTATTATTCTTGATTCGAACTTATATTAATTGTGGGCAGTTTTTCGAGTAATGGATGAGAGGATTACTTAGGATTAAAACCGTAATTCCTTATTTTTGGATTATACATTTCTTATACTTCACGCTTTAAATAATGACAATTTTTCTCTCAAGCAATTTTCTCAAATAATAACCGGTTCCACATTTAATTGTTATGAATAAGTTGATGCACTTTTTACTTGTGAATACAATGATCCCATTTTTAAGCTTGGTATGGGGAAAGTGAAGCTTGAGGGTCATAAGTGTTCATGGTACCAAAAGCCCTAACCTAAGTCATTGATTTCTTTATGAGTTATTTCCATTAAAACCATTTCAAGAAAAATCCAAAAATATATAAATAAGATTGCTTTCTTTGTATTGCATTGTAAATATTCAAAATCATGCATCATGTAACATAGTATAGTTTATTAAATCATAAAATGGCCAAGGTGGATTAATTATGAGAAAAGTGCACTCTAGAGCTTTGAAATGATGTATTGCATGAGGCCATGTCAATGGTCAAGTGGAGGGGAGTTGATAAGTGTGAAAACACTCATCAGTTATGATCCAAAAACCACTTAAAACGCAGTCAAATACATTATATTTAACTGAAAAATATTAGAATTACGTGGGTATTTGTGTTTCAAGTGTTTTCAGGTAAAAAGATACATTTTTGAGCAAACACGTGTTTTCAAGGATTTATTTGATGAAAAGACGAAGAAAAAGACGAAAGAGCTTTCAAGGACCTTACTTGCCATTATTTACCAAGAAGGAGGACTTAAGTTGAAATTTTCATAAAGACGAAGGATGAAAAGATATGTGCTTAAAGAGTTTATATTGCATTTGGATAAAGAAGACAAAGTAAAGGACCAAAAACGTAAAACAATGGGAAAGTTTTACTTTTATTTGGTCAATTTTGCTTTTATACGTTACTTGGTCAAAGAACTAACTCAAACTCACACAAACGTATGCAACTCATCTTCATTACCAAGAAGAGAGAGAAAGAAATAGTCGCCCTTATCATTTTTCTCCACAAACCTGCAAATGCAAGTCAAGCACAATCCACGAAGATTCATACAAAGGTTCTAACTACAAAAATACTCCTTATCATCTCCTCTACATGGAGATACCAATGAATTGGATCAAGAGGAAGGAATTAAGAAACGCCCAATTTAGAGATGATGAAGAACCCTAGTCTAATCCTCGTATTAAACATGTGGCATCAAGGGATTGGAGATTGCACGTCACCAACACCCCTCACCTTTTTGGAGACGGTTAGCTATGTGCAGATTTACATATAGTTAGTGTAAAATTAGATAGGAAAGTTAGTTAAGTTTTCTTTCACAACTTTTTTTATGATTTTCAGATTAATCAGTTAGTTAGATTCTATTTCGATTCTGTTAATTTTGTTGTAAACGGTTACTTATTCTTCCATTAATAAAACAAGTTTAAATCTTCAGTCTCATCATCTTCTTCTATAATCTGGTCTCAGATAGTCACTCTTGTTCATAAGAGTTAGTTGAGTTTCTGTTAAATGTAAGTTACGAGTTTGTTGAACTTTTAACCGTTTTCCATTAATGAAGAATTGAACTTTCGAATAAAAGTTTTAGTTCATAGAATCTTACTGTTACTGTTCATGGTTTAGTTTGTGAATTTGGTTTTAATCGTTTCAGTTTTCAGTACATATTAAGGATTTCATTAGTTACTGTTCACAGTCTGGTGAGTTTATTTCTGAGGAGCTTTTACCATCAACTTTTCAGTTTAGTTATCCTTTATAATCAATTTGATTATATCCAGTAGCAGTAAATGATTGTTAGGATGATGGAACGTAGTAAGTCAGTTTGAGTTTTAGTTAAGTTTGTTATTTCTGTTGGATTCATTCATCCATTGAGAAATTTCGTTATGTTAGTTTCATCAGTTTTTTCATTTTGATTGCAAAATATTAGATTATCAGTTGGAGTGCTTGTTATTTGGTTGTCTTCAGTTTTGCTGTTTACAAACTTGGAACGAATTCTATGATTAGTTCTAGTGCAAATCAAGTTTATGCAGGTTCAAATTCGGAGGTCTCGTTTGGGTTTTTCTGTGCTTTGTCTTGACTTTGCAGGTATAATTTGAAGTTTTTGCAGGAATCTGGATTTGATGTTATGGCGATAGCAGTTCAGAAGACTAAATCCGTCAATTTCAGTAGGTCAGAATTGTAGTGGTGTTTGGTTTTAAGCGAGCTCAGCGCTCTGCTTCGCCCACAACGCAGGTGTCGAAGACATCGCTTAAGCACGTGTTTCTATTTTCTAAAATTCTTTATATTAGTTACTGTTTAGTATTGTAGTGTAATCTCGATTGCAATATATGTTTGTTATAACGTGTTGATATTGGTTATTGGTTTCGTGCTTTCATCTATGATCTAGATTGCATTTTCTGATTTAAGTTCGTTTAATTGGTGTTTGGCATAGGAATTTACTGACGATTAAAAGTGGCCTGTTGGTTTGATATTCAGCATAAAGAGTTTCATGGAATTTTAGTCATTATATCTTTGCAATAGATTTAGAGTATTAGCTTTTAGTGAATCAGTTAGGATAAAGCTGCTTTTAAGTAGTCTCTGAGTGTGTATATTCTCCTTTCAAACATTGAATTCGATTTACTTTTTTTTAGTCCAGCCCATTTGTTGTAATCTTGGGTAATTAGTTAAAGTGGAGATAGATGGGCTTGACTTTCTTTTGAGTTGGGCCAGTTTTATTCTTGTTTCTTCTTTGGGATTTAGTCACGGTTAAATAGTTATATACAGATAGTTAGACTGTTGGGCATTTAGAAAATTTTATTGGGCTGTTGTTAGATACATTTATTTGATAGTTAGAATTTAAATTTCGTCTTAATTATATTAGTTGATTTTGTATTAATTGTTTTTCTTTTAAAATGCTTTTAGATTAGTATAATGGGATAATATTAGTTTAGAATATAATGTTAGTATTTTTCTTGTTTTGACTACCAAGTAGTAATAGATTTGTGTTTTACAATTTGTGCATTTAATTGCAGTATTTGCAATGAGTTTTTTTAGACTAGTACGTATATGTAGTGTGTTAGATATTTTTACCTTTTTACATGCTTTGTGTGAAGTAGCTTAAAAACCAAACAAGCTTTTATAACCAAAAACAATTAAGTCATACTTGAAAACGTTAAATCAATTCGATTAGATACCGAGACGAAACGATACTAAAAACAATATATTATTGTTATTCCTAAACCGCCAAAGCATCTAGAAGAATTGACTTTGCTAGAATCTCCCCCTTGGTTTTTACTCCTCCTTGCTTGGGACACCAAGAGAATGAGCTAAGGTGACATGCTACACAAAGGTTAGTAGAGAGAAAAGAAACACCAATGTATATATAGTCACAACCTATTAAGTAACTTGAGAGGGAGGAAGAAAAGAAATCTCAAATTAGAATTAAGTGTTTGCTAAGTATGTGAAAAGAGGGTGTTTTGACAAAATCAAAGTTCAATTGGTGGAATAGAGTTAGAAACGAAACATCCATACCAATTGAAGTGATAATATGTAAAAGGGTTAGAACCTTAGAATTTGTGGAATCACCCTAAAGCAATTGTAAGTTTTACCATTATCTACTCTAAACAATGTGTGAAAATAAATAGATGGGAAATGGAGTAACACACAAAAGATTCATATTACAAAAATATCAAAGAACATACAAGGGAAATATTCATACACACAATATGAATATTTAACACAACAAATAGGGAAAATAAACAAAATAAGCATAAACTACTCTAGTAGTGATAATCCTCCAAGATTGCATAAGATGACTCAAAAAATTAACACACAAAGTGTGCTTTAATTGGAAAAATAAGACGACGATGCATCATTCGAAGATTTGTTCACGGGAACAAATACTTTGAGAGGAGGTCGAGTGAGAAGAAATTCAAGAAAATTTAGCTCGTCATACACATGAGAGGTCCATCAAGATGAGAAGGTGGTGGTGGAAGGGGAGATAATGGATAAGAAATGTTTTCACAATGCCTAGTGATATTTGGGAAGAAAGATAGGTCATTTAGAGGAGGTATGTTGCAAGGTTTAGGTGGTGGAAGAACTTCTATTTCTCCGGTAGTTTGATCGATTGAGAAAGTCTCATTCTAATACGTAATGGGAGAGAAAGAATCCTTGCAAGGTTTGGAAGAAGAGGAATCATGATGATCCTTGTTCTTCTTGACTTAAATAGGTCGAACCAAGATTTTTAGTTTCTTGGAAAGCTTAGAAGAAGAAGCTTTAGGTTTAGAAGATTGTGACAAAGAGATGTCAAGGTTAAGATTAGGAGAGTTAGACATTGTGAGGGATGAGAAGAACTCCTAATAGAAGAGAATTTAAAGAAAATAAACAAAGAAAATATTTGAAATGAAAACAAAAGTTTTCAAGGAATGTTTAGCCAAAAATGGCAAACAATGAATCTTGAAAAAGACTGTGGTCAAAGAAGAAAGACCAAAAACTAACCGAAAATTGGCTTGTTGTCCGCGGTTCTTTAAAAGAACATGTGGTTCCTTATATATAAGGAACCGTGCGAACTTTAAGGATACGCATACAGTGGACATGAAAATGCAATTTTACAAGGTTTTGAGAAAAAATAAGACTTTTTCAAGAAAATAGCAAATCTTGATTTTTACCTCTTTTAGCACTAGATTATGCTTTGGTTGCACAAAAGGCAACACACTCACAAAGTATGTCTTGACAAAGGGTGTCAAAATATTTAGATAAAATTTTGATCCAATTTTAGTCAAGTTTTAAGAGGTTGTATAAATTAAGGTTCAATTTTAAATAAAATTGAAGTTGATTAGTGTCAGCACATATGTTAAAACACACAAATACGAAATCCATAACACATCTTCATGAAAACTCATGAAGGAAAGGAAATACAAGAAAATAAACAACAACTAACTATTACAAAGTTAGCTAAACTAGTTCTTGATAGATAGTCTTCCTTGGCTTGATCTTCTTTTAAAAACATTTATTTTTAGAAAATCATTATTTACCTCTTAGGAGGTGGAGGATTCACAAATAAATTCAACAAGAAGATTTGCAACTTAATGTGAGCCCCAATAATCTCCAACCTAAGTATCAATGAGGTAGAAGTTTTTTAAGCAACAAGGACAATTTGTTCCATTGTGCATGAAAAAGTCAAACAAGTGTGGATCACCCAAGAAGCGTGTAAACCCCGTAAAAATAGGGTCATAACTTAACTCTATTTTTCGAGTATTTTTTAAGTATATGTGATATGAGCTTAAATACTCATATCGATTGTATCTTAAAACGAACAATAAATGCATATTATCAATGAAAAATGCCTTGGATATGCTTGTTTTGTGTTTCATGTGTGTAGGTACCAAAGATCGCGAAAACCGGCAAAACCGACACAAGTTTGAAGAAAAAGATCGAGGAAGCCAAAACAAGCTCGATTCTAGTGGATTTAATCTTTTTGAAGATATTGGGCTTTGTGGGTCCCACATTTGGGTAAATGGGCCCAAAAGCCCATTTGAGGAATTGTACTTTTCACATTTGAGCAAAAACCCATAATTTTGGCCCAAATCCAACAAAGAAAATGGGTGGAAAGATTTTGGATCATAGGCCCATTTACTTGGCAGTTTACATGAGACGGTTGGAATTTGTAAATTAAAAGCCCAACACAGCCTTTAGGGTTTTGTCACAAACGAAAGTTATATAATATTCTATCCTTTTTCTCATTCAGTCACACCACACACACACTCGTTTATATTATTATTTTTCGTTACTTCCTAAGTTTTCTCTCATCCCTCACCTCACATCACCAAATAAACCAGTAACTTTTCATCCAAACCCTAATCAACCATATGTAAATAAATAGTTCAAATAAATTAGGGGTTATTTGTCACACGTGTGATTCACACACTAAGAATTAAAACCCCCATGGATTTCGGATAATCATGAAGGAAGAATATTGTGTTCCTCTCACCAACGTGGCACCATATTATTGGCTGTAACAACTCATCTCTCCCAGTCCACCAATCAAGACAAGCCAAGTCAGCCACAAACTAGCACAACTAGCACATTGGAATGCCACGTTGGCAATCCGTGTGCTAGATTGGCTATTCTCAACCTTTAGATGAAAACAAGAAAGAGAGAGAAGAAGAGGATGCCTCATCAACGGCCAAGATTCGAGATGGCTTCAACAAACTTCTCAGCAAAGGGCTTGGGGTCTGCCTATTTAAACCCCCAAAATTATGTCATCATCATTTATTATTTTACTTTAAAGTTATTATGAAGAAATAGTGTTAGGATTAATTTTGTATTTATCTTTATCAAATCTTGTAATATTTCTGGAAATTTAATAAAAGTTTATTCATATCATTTAAATTCGTGTCTTGTTTTTTTTTTGCTTAAATTGATATTACAAATTAATTCTTATTGCTATTTCATAATAATAATGTTCATGATATTAAATATAAGCTAATTAATAGCTTAAGTTTGATATTAGAAGTAAGATTTGGATTAATTCTTATCCCCACTGGATAAGAAAAAGAAGTTGTTAGTTAAATCATAAGGTGAATGGTGGACTATGGTGATTTGGTTCATTAAGGTTGTTCAGCACAACCTTCTTCTCAAAGGCTATCTCCGAAAGGTTCACTCCATTTTACTTTCATGTTTTTAGAGTAATTTTAGTTTAATGTTAATTTGATTTAACTGTTTGGATGATTTTAACTGATAAATGTTTGTTAGTGTATTCCTTGGATTGCTATAGTTTGACTGATAATTTAGAATGTTAGCTAAAATGATTTTTAAGTGTTTTGTTTATTGATTCGAGCTTTGGAAAGATTATTCTTAGTTGACGATAAGGATTTATTTGGTAATTTGATATTGAGTATTGAATTTATGAATCTGCTTTAATGGTTGTGATAATATTCTAAATTGATATTGCTGCGTTTTTTATGGTTCCATGGATCAGTTTCGTGCACTCTAGTAATCTGCTGAAATTCAGATCTGTTTGATTATATATGCTTTAGTAACTGTAATTTGTGACTGATTGAATTACTTGCATACTTGTGTTGTTTTAATGTTTGAGTTTGTGCTAGTTAAACTTTACTTACATTCTGCTTTTTGATTTGGCTATGTAATTTACATAGCTGAATTATTTGAGTTTAACCTTTTTGTTTCTGAAACGTTAGTGTTGAATATTGATGAATCTGACTTTTGCACATGATTTGTAACTGGATTTAGCTTTGTTAGTCTTTCTCGCTGATAGCCGTTTATTATGTTGAAGTTTGATTGCATTGCTGAATTGGTTAAGTTTGATTGTATTGATTTAATCTGCTGATCAAAAAAGGCTAACAGACACAATTGGTCTGTTAGTGAACTTACTGATTTTATCAGTCCAACTATACCACAAATAGTCATTCCTGTGACTCAACTTTTCACTTTCTATTCAAAAAAAAAAATCACAAAATTATGTCCTTCCTAGGACTCGAACCTGTGACCTCCAGGTCACAGGCCTCACACGTTTACCATCTAAGCCGAGTGCTCTATTTGGTTTATTTACTGTCAATTAATTTTATATAGTAAGTTGATTTAGGTCTGTCAGTTTTTAGAGCTTTAACCTTCATTTTAATTACTTTTAAATTCTAAATAGTTTTATTTTTTTTATTTACTCTTATAAAGTTTCAATTTTAGATAACTTTTATAAATGTTTTAATTTAGAAATTTATTTAGTTTTCAAATAATTTGATTTTAATAAAATTAGTTTTTTTTAAATATATTAAATTGATTAAATTTTAGAAGTAAAATAGTTTTTAATAGATTTAAAATTAGTGTAAAAGTTATTTTAATTAAATAGATTAATTTTTATAGATTTTTAAATAGTTTAATTTTTAAATAGTTTTAAATTTTAAGTAATTGTATTTAGATTTGATAAATTTGGGGTTTACGATTCATGCACTTTAGGATAAAATTAAGTTTTAAATTGGTAGATTTAATTTTTAGTTTAAAAACCTAAAACCAATTCGAATCAATTGTCCAAATCGATACAAAACGTCTCAAATTCATAAGATCTTCGTGTACAACGAACTTGGTTCATCAACGTGTTTAATTGAATCTGTCTTTGGTAATTTTAGTACTTTTTCCTAAAGGTAATTTTCTAATTTACCCTATAACTTATCTAATTATCACTATACTATCACGATCACATCAAAAATTTTGGCGCCGCTGCCGGGGATCTTGTGTACGTTTCGTTTTCGTGGAGATTTGTTGATCATTGATTTGAAGACTCTTTCCGTCCTCGTAAAGTTTTGTTATTTTTCCTATCATAGTATGTATCGTTTTTCTCGTTTTTTGTGATTAATATATTGTATTACGTAGAACAATAATTTTACCTACTTTTCAAATAAGGCCTTAGTTGGGATTTCATCACCTAGCTATTGTATTCGAGTCCAAAACAAAAATAAAAATGCAAAATAGATAAATACTAATAAGAAGTTTGAACTCGATTTATACAAACTATAAGGTGGGTATAAGGCGACGTGCTATAAAAGGCCGTCTAAGGAAAAATGTTTTTAAGTGCTTTGTGCCACCTCGTTTTCCCGCTTGCTTGTGCGTATATTGAGAGGGACGACCTATTATTGGTTTGCCGACTCAAGTAGTATTATATCTTATTTTTGTAGTTTACTTATTGAACCTCGAGACGTTTAGGTTTACACCTATCGTTTCAAAGTCGACCGAGGGTAATTTATTTCCATAGTAGTTATCCTTATTCCTTTTTTCTATCGATCATTTTTATTGAGCAATACCAAATAAAATACCAAAAATAATATTCTTCTTGTCTAATTTCTTTTCTTCAATCCTCTAAATTCTCGTCATTGTAGTGTATGCAATTACGTTCTTCTAGACTTGTGATTGATTTTAATAGGCTTGAAAATATTCCCCGTAGAAATAGAAATCGTCAACAACGAATAGTGGAACCCGAGCTTCCCCTTATTGTTGTAGAGATGACCGATAACCGAACAATGGATGAATTGCTCCGTGCACCCACCGAAGGGTATGGGGAAGCAATCGTTGTGCCGGCCATTTTGGCGGATCATTATGAGATTAAGACGGGTCTTTTATCGCTCATTCGTGCCGACCAATTTCGTGGCAATGAGACCGATAACTCACATTCTCACATTCGGAATTTTCTTCGAATTACCTCGACTCTCAAGTTTCGAGATGTGCCGAATGACGCGATTAAGCTCATTCTTTTTCCATACTCGCTCGAGGGTAATGCTAAGATTTGGTATGAGAAAGAACCACCGGGTTCGATCATAACATGGGATGATATAGTGTCTAAGTTCATGAATTATTTCTTTCCACCATCTAAGACAACACACTTTAAGAACGAGATCACTAGATTTGAACAAAAAGTGCATGAATCGTTTGGGGTTGCTTGGGAAAGATTTAAAGATTTGTTGAGACAATGTCCACACCACGGTTTCTCGGAATTGCATCAAATAAATACTTTTTATAATGGGCTTAATATGATTGAACAAGATTCTTTAAATGCCGCCGCATGTGGTAATCTTTTGAGAAAAACTCCGAGAGACGCGTGGTGTATAATTGAGAATAAGTCTAGAGAACAATATTCACCAAACACACCGAGTGTTTCCAATGTGAATTCATCTAATACCGAGATTGCTAGATTGGACTCTAAGATTGACACGATTTTGAATGAGCTTAGGAAGAATCCTTATGGATCTATTAATATGGTTGAGAATGTTTGTGTATCATGTGGTGGAGCACATCCTAATTATGCTTGTTTAACCACGGGGTTTGATCAAGCTAGTGCTTTTGCCGCGACGGGAACTTATGGCTCAAACGGTCAAGTTCCTCGTCAAAATCATGTTGCTCCAACGGGTTTTCCACCGGTTCAAAATAGGTACAACAATGGAAACAATAGGAATAATTTTAACCGTGGTAACCAAGGGAATTACAATCAAGGAAATGGGTTTAATGCTAATCAAAACAATCGCGGTTTTCACAATAACCAAAATGATTTGTCAAGCTACACTAAAACGAATGAGGAAATTTGAAAGTTTTTCAAAACAACATTCAAGGACAAATGGTAACTTTGAAAAATGAGTTTCAAAATACGATTAAGGGGCAAAATAACAAGATTGAGCTTAACCAACAAATAATTGAACAAAGATTAGAGCAAAGTCAAAATCGTTTGCAACAAAGTATGGAACAAAATCAAAACAAATTGCTTTCGATGTTTGAATCATTTATGTCCAAACCATCCTCTTCTTCGGGTTGCTTACCTAGTAATACCATTCCATACCCGAGGGGAGAGCTTAAGGCTATCACCATTTATGATGATGATAATGAAGAAAGAGTGATTGAGAAAATTTATGTTCCACCTAAAGAAAGTTTTCTTAAAGTCACCAAGGCTACTTTAAATGTGATTAGTACCTCAGATTTCTTTGATTTCATTTCTAAGAAACATAATGATCCGGGTCAATTCTTGATACCTTGTGTTTTTGATGAGCTTGGGGAATATAAAGCTCTAGCCGATCTAGGATCTAGTATTAACGTAATACCCCTAGCCATTTGGAAAACTCTTGACTACTTGCGACTTATGCCCACTCGAATGATCATTGAGCTTGCTAATGGTACCACCACCCGTCCAGTTGGTATAGCGGAAAATGTCCTTGTTAAAGTGGGGGAGTTCATTTACCTAGCCGATTTTGCAATCATTGATTATGAGCCAAATCCTCGTGTGCCTATCATTTTAGGACTACCATTTTTGTACACGGCTGATGTTGTAGTTGATATGGGGAAAAAGGAGATTAAATTGTGGTATGGTATTAAACATATGATTTTCAAACCGGAAAAATTCTAAGATTGGTTTCTAAGAAAGTGGAAAGTGTGAAACTTGATAAACCTATTGAAAGTGACACAAACAAGGAATCTCTCTTGTACAATGGTGATTTGCCAATTTTGGAAACCTCATTTTGTGATGAAGAAAAGTTAAATTCAAAGGAAGATGCTTGTTTTGTTGAATCATGTTGTAATCTTACCTCATCTCCATTGACTCCACACGAGGATTAAAGTTCTAAGATTGAAAAGGAAATTGATGAATACCCAAGTGCACCATTTGATGCTAGTGAGTTTGATAGTAAGAATTTTGATCCCAAGAGAGATATTGCTTTAATTGAACAATCTTTGAAAATGGACTCATTTTCACTCTCTTCGATGGATCAAATTGATGATCCTAAGGCACAATCTTCATTTGAAGAGCCTTTGATTCCTAACTTCACACCGAGTGAGGTTAGTGATTATTCATTCGATAAGTTCGCTGTTGAACTTGTTGATCCACTTCCACGAGGAAGTGAAGACGCTACCGATTTTGAAATCGAGCGTGTTTCTCATGTTTAACCTACCATTCTTGAGGAATTCTCTGATGAATTTCCTTCTAATGAGAATGATGATCTTGTATCCGAGTGTGATGACAAGATTGATGACACTTTAGTGACTTGCTCAAATCCTCTCTTTGAAGCTTCAATGAACAATAATCCATTGTTTTAAGAGAATTTTGAGAGCATCATACCTCCTACATCTCACAACCTTTGTGATGATGAGCTCTTCATTAAGGAGTTTGATAAGTTACTTTCCATAGACACTCCTTCGTAATTTAAGGAAGAGTCTAATGATTGTGATGAAATTTTTTGGTTTGATCACCCGATTTATGATGATGATAATGTTGACCCGTAGGGAGAAATTACTTTTGCTCCAATTATCCTTCCCACTCGCTTTGATCTTAATGTGCGGGTTTTTCATGCGACTCATTTTGAGTACCATGACCCCTTTGTTCACATTCATAAGAGTGATAAGGTCAACAAAAGTCATGCAAGTTGATACAACTAGTGTTGAGACTTTTTACCCACCATTACCATGTGCTTAATATGATTTTGGATTAGCATGGGGGGACGACACCGTGTTGTCTATTCCTTTCTCCACCGAGGACGAGGTATTCGTTCTCGGAATCATTGATTTAGGGAAATCTCGGCCTTTCACCGATGCAATAATTAAAAGACTTTTTAATCATCTTGGTGCGAGTTTATCTCGGGGAGCATGCTACATCCATACCATTATTTGTGACTACCATCTGTTTTTGGAGATTTGTGTTGGAGTTTTATCCTTTCGTTTGTCATCCGACAACGAGGATGAGATCTTTGACCCCAGAATCGTGCTTTATATTGGATTTTATTCCATTATGCCAGTTTTCACCACTTTCCCTAAGGACCAATGAATGCGGGGATCGAGTCGAGCTCATGACTTGGTTAACAAAAACGAGGTGCCTTGCGGGGGAGTCCCATACATTCTATCTTCTATCTATTTTCTAACACTAATAAGGCTTGATCTTTCAAGATCGTGCTCAAGTTTTGTTGTGTTGTGAATCTTAGGTATGACCCTAATCTTTGAAGACTCTCATGTTCGGTTTTGGCCGGTCCACTTGATCTTCCATTCTTTGAATGCCAAAAAGGGGCACACTCTCTATCCTTTGATTTTTATCGACTAACGTTTTATCTTGAGGCATAATTAATAAACGGCTTATATATTTGCGTGCTCTTTCCATGTTAGGATTTTACATTAGACTCTTCGTATTTTAGCAAGGGGGTGTTACTCTTGAGCTAAGAAACATTGAGGACAATGTTTGGTTTTAGCATGGGGGAGTCAATCGATATAATCACTTTCTATTGCTTTTGTCGTGTCCAAACGTAATTGTTTTTCTCATTTTTCATAAAAAATTTAAATTTTTAGTGTTCTTTTTAAGTTTTAATAAATAAAATAAGTGCTTTTGACACAAATGTAGGCTTTCCGTTGGTGAAAATAAAAACAGTTTTTGACTCGACTCGGTTTTTACCTTAGCTTTTCCTTAACGTATTTGAATTATGTTTTGCTAGGCTTTTATATAGGGAGCTTTAAAACGCGAAAGTCTTAACTCATTCGGGTTAAGAACAAGAACTTTTCGCAAGTTCCTATAGTTGATCCTAGAAAGTCGTTTATCAAGGTAACTTTAAAACGCAAATTCTAAAATTTGAAAAAGTATAAGGAGATGAAAGATCCTATAGATGACTTGAAAACTCAAAATTTTTGATTTAATAGGCTAAGTATCCATTGATTTCACATTTTTGAATTTTACAATATGGAGAACAATAGATGATAGAGTTCCATCATAAGTTTTTAAGGTTAATTCTTCTTTGTGCAAGTATTTTTGTGTTTGATTTAATCTCCTCGTATTTATTTTCCACACTTGAATAATAATTGCTTAATAAATGAAGTTTTTAGCGGTTTAGGCTTGATATCTTAACTCGTAACTCCTTCTTTTTCTTCCCTTGTAATTAAAGTGAGAACACGTTAAGGGTGTCAGCATCATGGACTTTTGATCATGGGATTGCAGAAATTTGGCTTACTATAAATATCATATTAATAAATAAGAATAAATAAAAACATGTTCTCTAGGAGCCTTCGGGTGGGAGTCATGTAGCACTAACCTTGTCATTAGAGCCTTAGGGTGTATGGCGAGGGGACGTGTTGAATAAGAATTGCTTCATCATCATGAGCCGTAAGGTGGGATGGAGATGTCAATTCCCTTATTTTTGTCCAAGGAGCCTTCGGGTGTGGATTTTAAATAAGGAGCACAATTGCATCTTAAAGAGCCACAAGGTGTTATGATGTGATTGTTGCTAACTCCATTAAGTCATAATTGACTTTGGAGGTTTTTATTGTTGCTTTAAGTAGCCATATTAGCCAAATTTCGGGTCCGGGGATTTATCCCTCAAATCGTGTTAAGTTATCCTTGATGTGGGCTTTCTTTAGTAACAACGGATTTTGATGTCGAGGTTAGGTTTTGAGTGTTGAGTTTACACCGTTCTTGCCTTCATTTTTGGACTAATAAATATCAAATAAAGTCAAATGAGCCTTTGGGTGAATGACAAATAAAATCTAGAGATACAATTAGGAATAATAGGAGATTGAGTTTAACACAAATTACTTGTATGAGTTGGTTTAATTTTGGGGCTTATGATTGACAATGATCTTGTTTTTGCACTTGGCTTGGAAAAGTGAAAAGTCGAGGACGATGAATCTATTTGAGTTTTATGATCCTAAAAGTTATTTTTCAAATAATGAAAGCAATACATTATGTCTTTGCAAAATAAAGGTTTCAAAAGTTGAATAAAAGTGTAGTTAGTAGTTTTATTTTGTCATTACGTGAGGACACGATAATTGCTTAGCAAGGGGGAGTTTGATATGAGCTTAAATACTCATATCAATTGTATCTTAAAACGAACAATTAATGCATATTATCAATGAAAAATGTCTTGTATATGCTTGTTTTGCGTTTCATGTGTGTAGGTACCAAAGATCGCGAAAACCGGCAAAACCGACACAAGTTTGAAGAAAAAGATCGAGGAAGCCAAAAACAAGCTCGATTCTAGTGGATTTAATCTTTTTGAAGATATTGGGATTTGTGGGTCCCACATTTGGGTAAATGGGCCCAAAAGCCCATTTGAGGAATTGTACTTTTCACATTTGAGCAAAATCCCATAATTTTGGCCCAAATCCAACAAAGAAAACAGGTGGAAAGATTTTGAATCATAGGCCCATTTACTTGGAAATTTACATGAGACGGTTGGAATTTGTTAACTAAAAGCCCAACACAGCCTTTAGGGTTTTGTCACAAACGAAAGTTATATAATTTTCTATCCTTTTTCTCATTCAGTCACACCACACACACACTCGTTTATATTATTATTTTTCGTTACTTCTTAAGTTTTCTCTCATCCCTCACCTCACATCACCAAATAAACCAGTAACTTTTCATCCAAACCCTAATCAACCATAAGTAAATAAATAGTTCAAATAAATTGGGGGTTTTTTTCA
The DNA here is from genome assembly GCA_025667525.1 of Glebionis coronaria. Classification (NCBI taxonomy): domain Eukaryota; kingdom Viridiplantae; phylum Streptophyta; class Magnoliopsida; order Asterales; family Asteraceae; genus Glebionis; species Glebionis coronaria. The sequence continues at coordinate 1,488,030 of JANFOE010000109.1, forward strand.
CACGTGTGATTCACACAATAAGAATTAAAACCCCCATGGATTTTGGATAAGCATGATGGAAGAATATTATGGTCCTCTCACCAACGTGGCACCATATTATTGGCTGTAACAACTCATCTCTCCGAGTCTACCAATCAAGACAAGTCAAGTCAGCCACAAACTAGCACAACTAGCACACTGGAATGCCACGTTGGCAATCCGTGTGCTGGATTGGCTATTCTCATCCCTTAGATGAAAACAAGAAAGAAAGAGAAGATGAGGATGCCTCATCAACGGCCAAGATTCGAGATGGCTTCAACAAACTTCTCAGCAAAGGGCTTGGGGTCTGCCTATTTAAACCCCCAAAATTATGTAATCATCATCCATTATTTTACTTTAAAGTTATTATGTAGAAATAATGTTAGGATTAATTATGTATTTCTCTTTATCAAATCTTGTAATATTTCTGGAAATTTAATAAAAGTTTATTCATATCATTTAAATTCGTGTCTTGTTTTTTTTGCTTAAATTGATATTACAAATTAATTCTTATTGCTATTTCATGATAATAATGTTCATGATATTAAATCTAAGCTAATTAATAGCTTAAGTTTGATATTAGAAGTAAGATTTGGATTAATTCTTATCCCCACTGGATAAGAAAAAGAAGATGTTAGTTAAATCATAAGGTGAATAATTGTTCGAAGGATGGTGGTGGACTGTGGTGATTCGGTTCATTAAGGTTGTTCAGCACAACCTTCTTCTCAAAGGCTATCTCCAAAAGGTTCACTCCATTTTACTTTCATGTTTTTAGAGTAATTTTAGTTTAATGTTAATTTGATTTAACTGTTTGGATGATTTTAACTGATAAATGTTTGTTAGTGTATTCCTTGGATTGCTATAGTTTGACTGATAATTTAGAATGTTAACTAAAATGATTTTTAAGTGTTCTGTTTATTGATTCGAGCTTTGGAAAGATTATTTTTAGTTGACGATAAGGATTTATTTGGTAATTTGATATTGAGTATTGAATTTATGAATCTGCTTTAATGGTTGTGATAATATTCTAAATTGATATTGCTGCGTTTTTTATGGTTCCATGGATCAGTTTCGTGCACTCTAGTAATCTGCTGAAATTTAGATTTGTTTGATTGTATATGCTTTAGTAACTGTAATTTGTGACTGATTGAATTACTTGCATACTTGTGTTGTTCTAATGTTTGAGTTTGTGCTAGTTAAACTTTACTTACATTCTGCTTTTTGATTTGGCTGTGTAATTTACATAGCTGAATTATTTGAGTTTAACCTTTTTGTTTCTGAAACGTTAGTGTTGAATATTGATGAATCTGACTTTTGCACATGATTTGTAACTGGATTTAGCTTTGTTAGTCCTTCTCGCTGATAGCCGTTTATTATGTTGAAGTTTGATTGCATTGCTGAATTGGTTAAGTTTGATTGTATTGATTTAATCTGCTGATCAAAAAAGGCTAACAGACACAATTGGTCTGTTAGTGAACTTACTGATCTTATCAGTCCAACTATACCATAAATAGTCATTCATGTGACTCAACTTTTCACTTTTTATTCAAAAAAAAATAATAATCACAAAATTATGTCCTTCCTAGGACTCGAACCTGTGACCTCCTGGTCACAGGCCTCACACGTTTACCATCTGAGCTGAGTGCTCTATTTGGTTTATTTACTGTCAATTAATTTTATATAGTAAGTTGATTTAGGTCTGTCAGTTTTTAGAGCTTAATAACCTTCATTTTAATTACTTTTAAATCTAAATAGTTTTATTTTTTTTATTTACTCTTATAAAGTTTCTGTTTTAGATAACTTTTATAAATGTTTTAATTTAGAAATTTATTTAGTTTTCAAATAATTTGATTTTAATAAAATTAGTTTTTTTAAATATATGAAATTGATTAAATTTTAGAAGTAAAATAGTTTTTAATAGATTTAAAATTAGTGTAAAAGTTATTTTAGTTAAATAGATTAATTTTTATAGATTTTTAAATAGTTTAAATTTTAAATAGTTTTAAATTTTAAGTAATTGTATTTAGATTTGACAAATTTGGGGTTTACGATTCATGCACTTTAGGATAAAATTAAGTTTTAAATTGGTAGATTTAATTTTTAGTTTAAAAACCGAAAACCAATTCGAATCAATTGTCCAAATCGATACAAAACGTCTCAAATTCATAAGATCTTCGTGTACAACGAACTTGGTTCATCAACGTGTTTAATTGAATCCGTCTTTGCTAATTTTAGACTATTACTTTTTCCTAAAGGTAATTTTCTAATTTAGCCTATAACGTATCTAATTGTCAGTATACTATCACGATCACATCAATATGATAACGTTAATTATTATGACGTTTGATGGTTTAAGCTGAAATCAATATTGAACGTTTTATTTTTACGATCTGACGAGTAACGAGGACTACTAGTGATCGTGATGCCAATGGAAGCCAAAATATTATATTTTTGTATCGATTATTTCGATATTTGATATTTATGAAATTTTTATTTCATTACGTATTAAGTCGAGTCAAAACCTTTCTATTTCGCTTTGTGTGCGTTTATTTATTAAAACGATCAATTTAACAAACGAGATTTATATTTTTATGAACCCGGGATGAAACCCGACTCTCGTAAATATTTATAAAATTGATTGATAGTAATTTTCCGCTTTTTAACTAATATTTACACTTTAGTCCACAAGAATATACAATTGGCACAAACTACCTTTCTCCACCATATAAATACTTCAAAATTACACACACACAACATAAACTATAAAAAAATTTCCTTCTCTCTTGTTTTCTTCACCTTCCCGTCACCCCCCTAAACATAAACACCCTTGGATCATCAATTTTTAGTATGATCATTCAAAAACAAAAATAAGTCCCATTTTTAGAATTCAAAGGTAATTCTTTTGGTACCATTTTTATACACATGCATGAGGTTTTTATTTTCTTATGGATTTGATTTGGTAAAGTTGTTTTAGGATCATTCTTATGATGATCTTGATAAAACCCCCCATGTTTTGATGTTAAAAACATAGAAATTCATCTTTGATTTCGCAAGTTCATTCAATCAAGTGTTAGGATTTATTCTAGGAATGAAAGTATAAGAATTGGAATGATAGAAAGTTGTTGGAATAGATTTGGAATGGGTTTTAGTGTGATTTTTAAAAGAGTATTTTACATCAGTGAGTTTAGGGGCATTTTTCGTGGTTTAAAGCTTAAATAAAGCTTGATATGGTTTTATATTATAGTAGTAGTCGTCGAGACGCTCGTTTCGATATAAGATAGAGCTTCTAACTCATAACGAGGATGAAGTTATGCTAGTTTGAATATTCGTGTACCGGGATATGCGTATCGACACAATATGAAATTGTTGTCGATATTGGGTCAAATCTCGGGGACTATAAGTTGAGATTTATAAATGTTCATGGGCTGTTCTCAGGTTCTATACTTAGCGTAAGTCTATTTTCAAAGTGAAGTGTCTATTTTGTAAAAGGGAATGTTTAATGAAGTCAAAATGGTTTTACGAGGCAAGTGTGTAAAACAGTCCGGTTTTTAAAGTCTAAAGATGTATCCAACAGGTGGTTTTAAAATGTGAATCATTGGATGAATTTATTTCTGAGTCTTATACAGATTATAAGTGAGATTGTCACCAAGTTTCGTCGAAAACGGAGTTGTTTAGGTATGGTAAATCAGCGCGTACTTTTGGTAAGTACCGGCTGAGTATTTTTGGGAGCTACTTAACCTTGCGTCATAGTTTGAGGCGAGAGGCTAACCTATTAGCTTCTAAAATTCCCGAAGGTTATAAGTGTTAGGCTTGAGTGTATATTCTGAGATTGAATGCCCGTGTTGGGTACTTGACCCGTGTTGATTTGGCATCTTGAGATGGATCAATATCGGAGGTGCTAGTTTGGAAAACTAGTACATGTAGAAAGGAATAATAGTATCACTTGCTTGTTGATCTTTTGGGTTGTTTCGTTTTTGTAATATTGAGTTTTATATCGGGTTGTTTCGTTTAAGTCAATTATTAACGAGCGCATCTTATTTGGTAGGTTGCGACTTTCGTGTTAATGGGCATCTTCACTTCGGCGATCCCTACTACTACTAGCTTCGTGTATTATCCAAGGTGAGTTCATAGCCTCGCCTTTAAATCTTTTTATGTGTTACAAACCCGCGAGGGGGATACATGCTTGTTTTAGAAAATCGAACACAAGTAGTTTTATTATGTGAACGTTGCTATGAGTGTTATATTGTGGCCTTTCCTTCATGGACCGTTAATTACCGATAACCGGTAAACGCTAGTACAATAATAATAGATCTATTTTGGCCTAACGACCTGTCTGGAGTATGGTTCTTGCGAGGAGCATACGAGGATATATTGTATTTAGTATTGGGAGTGTCTCAGTCTAGGTTGGGCACTTGGTTAAGGTTCGGTTCGTGGCTCTAGCATCGTTTGATTGTTCTATGACTATAATGTTTACTAAGCTTGTGTTCAAAGTTATTGTTTATAAACTCTATGGATTCACTCAAAATTTGTTGACTTTTAAACATGTTTATCTCAGGTTTATATTGGCATGCTTGGATTGGATTAGATGCGGTTATCGAAGGAAGTGAACTATGTGAACTTTGTACATTGGATAAAAATCTTTTCTTTTAAAAAGACTAAAAAAAATTGTATATTGTAACTTATTTGAAAATAAGTTTTCCTAATTTATTGGGACCTTGTAACTCTGATCTTTCGATGAAATCATCGTTGGTAAACGTTTCTTTTAAAATACATTTACTATGACTCGTGAGCTTGTGTTATGAAGTAGCACCCAATGTTGTATTCCGCTGCGTTGTAAATTTGAGGGTGTTAAAGATTGGTATCATAGCTCGAGTCATAGCGAACTAGGTCGTTTTTCAAAACCTGGACTATGACTGTTTTCGAAAAATTTTCACGAGTCGTTCTGCGATGTCCGATATTCGCGGGTGCAATCCTTCCCGATTCTTTATGTGCTTTGTGCTAGGCCTTTAATTGTATATTTTATACCATATGCCTGCGTGGTATAAATTGTAATTATATACGTACGATACCGTTCTTTGACGAACCACTAGATCTCTAGTTACGCCTTTCGATCATCCCTATGGACGTACTTTCGATTGTACTATTTATACTAAATAATGGTGTTTCCATTATCATCTGATATGACTAATTTTGTATATATGTAATATATATGTTACGATATTATATATATCTATGTATATGAAACATGGTTAGATTTTGTTTGTGTTTTGGTTTGTTTTTTTTTCTTTTGAGCTGCGACTAAGGAACGCAAGAAGGAGGTGAAACTATTTCCTCTGGTCTTTTTGGTGAATCATTAAAAGTAATCTCTATTTCTAATATAGTCATTTGTTTTACAACTTAACTTGTTGTTGATAAATGCTTGTTATGAAATCCGTTAAAAACTTGCTTAGATTAGTTGAAAGAGTTGTTGAGAAAATTTCACGATTTGAAACGGGTGTATACATGGGTCTAAACATGATATAAATTGATTTTGGAGTCAAATATAAACTTTGGCATGTTTCATAATATACGCTCGTGAGTGAAAACTTTGTCACGTATTTGGAGGTTTGAGATTTTGTAAAAAATTATTGTTAAATTTTAAATAAGATAAAATTTATTTTTACGAATATTATAACGTAAGACAAAGCTTGTGTTTTGTTATAATGAATAAACTAGATAAAAATAAAAATATACACTTTAAGTGTAAATTTAAATACTTGAAGTTATTAATTAAAAGTTGTCATAAATTTCGAAAGAGCGATTCGAGCATTTTAGAGTCAGTTTTAGCCATCCGGCAAACACGATTCTTGTTCGAAATGTCGTTGTTACCCTGAAACTCTTGACATATCTTATGCGACAATCCGTCAATTTATGGTTGATATTTTATTATCAAATATTACTTAAAAATATTATTTTAATGTTATATTATGAACTCACTTATTTTTGGGAAGTAATTTGGATTTACGTCTTGAAGTAGCATCGACTACGTCTAAACCGGAGGATTCAACGTTACGTGCTTACGTTTACATACACCGTTTTGGTGACAGTCCGACATTTCTGAAAATAATATTATCCGTGAATATTATTTTGGAATTTTAAATTTGTGTTGGTTCATAAACTCACAAATTTACGAGAAGAGATTAGGACTTACGATTATAATTTAACGTCCATTACGACTAAACCGGAAACCTTAGGATTACGTATTTACGTTTTCGAACTCCGTTTTTGATGAGACAATTTTTATTAGATTCGTTTTGTGCCGTTGATTCATAATTTATAAAAACGTTTTTCGTAAAACGACCCGAGGACCCGTAAATCGAGGAAACTAGAATCGAGGAGTACCCGTAAATTAATAGGGGATGAAATAAGTTACACTTGTCCCACCCCCCATCAATAACCGGCCACAATACTACACCACAACAACTTGGTGTCAAGTTGTTGACAAGTTACTTACACTTGTCATTTTAGCTTACAAAATAAGCTTACAACTACACAAAACCACTTAGCTAAACCATTTGTTCATTTCCCACTCATGCAAAACAACTCACTCTCTCCCTTACTCTCCCTATATGCCGTCCACTACCATCATCAAACACCCCTATTTGATCAATTTTTACCACAATATCATGTGTTATTCATACACATGATGAAGGACTCTTGAAGCTCTATTGATTGGTGGTCATTTTAACATCCAAGGAGAAGTTTTGTTGGTGTCTTGGGGCTGATTTTCCACAAGATGTTCATGAAGATAGGTGATCTTGAAGATGATATTGGTTTATCACAAGTCTTGCTATCAAAATCCAAGCCTTGATGAAAAACTACACAACCTTGGTGGTATAAAGATTGTTCTTCCCATCCTCTTGTTATTTTGATTATGTAATCATGTATTTTCTTTCTTATTGTATATGTATATGATGAATATATGATGATAAAAATATTATGTGGGGATTTGGTGTTGATAAACATGGGTAAAAAGATGAAAAACTATATGTAAAAGTGGTTAATCTTGCTTAAATTAGTAGGCTGTATAAAAACAGTAAATAACCATATGATGAACTGATAAAATGGTATATATGAATTGATATACAGTAAGCTATGAGTCTGGTACACATGTGAGAATTGGCCATACAATGGAATCATTATAATGAGTGAGATATGATCAAAACAAGTTTAGAGTGCAAATCTGCATAGACTGTTTTGGACGATTTTTATAAAATACTTAGAGGCTGATTCAACAGTAGCCATAGCGGAGTTAAATGGAGAACATATCATGTAGTTTATGCCATAAAAATTTGGGCTTCTATATCCATATAGAACTCTAGATATGGCTGTTTTGGTGAACATGAAACTAAAAATCAGATTTTGAAGAATTAATATTTAATAATATTATATAAGCACTCAAACTAATATAGTATAAAATGTGAATTAAAACCCACTAACTTATAAGTTTCATTTATGTAAATATGTATAAGGTTAAATAAATGGACACTTTATAAAAATGGTAGTTGAATAAGATTTATAAGTATAAAAACTATGAACATGATTTTTACGACTTTTTCGGCTATTACCGTAAAATTAACGTTTTTCACCAATTAAAAGTTAGACGATCAAACCCGTCTAATATAAAGTTTTTAAAAGTCATATACTGATGTATAAGTACCTAATACAAGCAAAAACCGATAAAACCCGAACTATATGACATACGGACATTAACGAGCTAAGTTAGCATATTTGGACTAATAATTTAACTAAATAAGTTAAACACCTATAAAAATTACATATTGGGCTTAACCCATTTGGGCCGAATATTTAAGGTATAAATACTAATAATACAAGTATAAAATGGATTAATACAAGTTAATGAACTTATAATAGGCTTATTGGACCTAAAACAAGTAAATAGGTAAAACTAGTAAACTAGTAAAAAGTTACCAATACATAAACACTAAAATGAGTAAATAAGAATATATAAACCCACTTGATCATCATCATATGTACAAAATCATCATATGTATATTTGTTATTTTTATAAAGTCATTGGACAAGAGTCTAAGACGAGTATTATTTGTCTAGGTTTCCGTGATTGAAGCACGTATCGTACATCCGAATTGCCGATAACCCGCTTTCCCACATCAACGTGAGTTCATAGCCTCGCACTCTTTTAAATGTTTTTATGAAATGTTTTATAAACCCGCGAGGGAGATAACATGTTAGTTTTTACGAAATAGGACACCATTTGTCCCGATTGTTTGTTTATTGATTTGGACCCGAATGATTGTATGACCCGATGAATGATTAAATGACCCGATAGATGAAATGAAATGGATTATTAAAGTTAGGTTATGTCACTAAAAGTCCCATTAGCATGAATTGTGAACTACCGGGATTTGGTAGACGCTTATGCATATAATAGTACTATTTAGGGACGATCACCCCAGTTCGCGCCTTGACGGTTGATCCCCGTCGTGCCACATTGATTGGTAAGCTAATTTATGTATGAGAAGATTTACACAAGCGTGATTATTGTGACGACACGCTAATTTAGATGGGCGAATTGAGTTTCAGGCTAGCTACCCGTTGTTGTGTTTAGTAAGGTACCAATGTCATGCGGCTTATAATAATCCAAGTAACGAAAATACTGCTTTATGCATTGAATTACAATATATTGCCTGACTAGCAATACGGGGTCTTACTATTGATATTATATTCGTGTTTTGGTTTTATATAACCATATTCATATAACGGTTTTTATTTAATCTATACAACGTTATAAAACGTATTGTATGATGTTTTTACGACAATGGTTCGTATAATGATTTTGAAGGCAAATGCCTATATTATAATTTTGATAAGGATTTGTATAAAATGACTTTGGCTATTTTATGGCCTATTACAAAGATTTGTACAAAATGATTTTCGGTAATAATTTTATACCGATGTTATATTGATGGATTTCATTAAACTCTATGAATTCACTCGGCGTTATCGCTGACCTTTTCTTTTAACATGTTTTATTTCAGGTACTTGAAGGTAATTCTCGGGAAGACAACAAGAATTCATGGCCCGCACTTAAATAATGTTTTCCATTCAAATGCTTTGTAAAACTTGTATGAAATACAATGACTTGGGACCTATGTAAACTTGATATTTATGAATGGAAATGCTTTATTATTGAACGACGCGATTTTTAAGCGTTGTCTATGATGTGAGTAATGTGCTATCCCGTAACACCAACGAGTCTTCCGTTGTATTGAATTGTGTAAATTTGGGGGTGTTACATCTTAGGTGTATCTTGACTCCTGGTGTAAGTAATATCAGTAGCAAATATGTTGCTCGTTCACCTCATTCAGTCTCATTGATTCTTGATTTCTACTCCTTATATTTGCATTGATACTTGATTCCAAACCATCTTAGCGTCATTTTATAAAGTAAAAATTTCCAAGAGTATATATATTAATATATAAAGTATTTTATCGAACTAAATACCAAATTGCGTTGATATTTTTTTTACAAGAAGGCGAAGGAAAAATATGTTTCCCAAGAATGAACATACAAATAGTTTCTGTATTTCTAGAAACAAGGATAAAAATAAGTTTCCGATTTCTATGTCATGTGATTTACTTATTTTCAAGAATAAGTCAAAAACTTTCATAATCTTGTATGTTGTGCAATAATCATAAAGTTTCTTTTAGTAGCATCGAATATGTCGTCACTCGGTCCTCAATTATGCATAGCCTAGCTAACTATGCATAATTCGAGAAGAGTCGTGATGTATTAAATGTGTCATTGCTCGGTCCTTAATTATACATAGCCTAGCTAACTAAGCATAATTCAGGTAGAGCCACGTCGTGTTAGATCAGTCGTTGCCTTTAAAATAGTGGTTTTGAATAAATGTTTGGGTGAGAACACTTTCAAATGGTGGATCCTTATGCAAGTAATTATGTTCGATTCGATTATGTAAGAACATGTTCCAAATTCTTTGTGTTCCTTGACATATTCTCTTTCGACTAATGTTAGCTTAGAAAGTAACCTTGACCGAATATTTCCGTAAAATATTTTTATTTGTCATGCATAATGTGTGAAACCCGTCTAAATCACCATGTTGGTGACGAATTACCAAGAAACCTCATACTGAAACTAAGAAGAAATTTTAACAAGATCATCAGACTGCCAAACTGGAGGAAAGCCAAGTTTGAGTAACTTCGATGCCATTAAAGAAGACTTCTTCCCCCGAAACGTATATGTTCGGTCAGCTTATGTCACGGACGAATCTTCATAGACTCGAGTTTTGAATTCGAGGTGTTTGATTTGTTCCTATTCTGCCTTCTGAACTCGAATACTAACGTAGAGTGCTGACTCGTATACCAACGTAGGGTCACACAAGGATGGTTCAAAAGGGAGAGCCTTCGACGCGAGAGCTAAGCACAATGGTCGGATCCTACAAGATCCAGTGGTGTCGTCCGTCATTATAATCTGTAGGGAATAAAACGGTATACGATGGATAGTTAAAGTTTGCCGACCGCGCATCGGTAGATGAAAGACAATCCGGTTTGCCGTCTTCGTTTATTCAATTAAGGAATCCTTGTGCTTGACTCGATCCCCTTTGATCGTTGATGATCAAACGGTGGATAGCCATAGTTGAAATTATGTGCAAAACCTTTGCTTGTTATGCGTTTTTTCTTGTTACGAGTGGTCGTACGTTGTGCGAGCTCGAGGAGGCATGGTGAAATGAGGTCCGACCAGAAGGTAACGCGTACCTATATTACCTTGGGTATGTATCCGTATGAGACCACCACGTAATATTATTTTGGGTTTAGTCGAGTGGTCGTACGTTGTGCGAGCTCGAGGCGGCATTGTGAAATGACGTCCGATCGGAAGGTAACGCGTACCTATATTACCTTGGGTATGTATCCGTCTGTGAACATCCCGTAATATCATTTTGGGTATGTATTCGTATGTAAGCACCCTGTAATAAATTTTTGGTATGGATCCGTGTGTGAGCACCCTCCTATGACAAAAGTCGTTTTAGATATGCATCCATATCAGGCCCGTGAACATCCGTTAACATGCAAACTTTCTTTTGACTAGACTTATCCGAAAAACCTGTCAAATATTCATATTTATCATGGCTTGACTATTTAGCAAGCATGAGTTAACTTGATTGAACTGGTTGATTTGGCATGGCTTGGTTAGTTTGCAAGTGTGTCGTGTTGTGATTAGATGTTCTTAGTGATAGCATTCAATGTTTTAATTTATGTCGTAGTGCGTTCGATGGAGTAATGTATACTCCGAATGATTTCTGCATTGAAGAAATCTCTTTTGATGGAAGGTTTCCCTGTTAACGATCATGTGATTCGGTGATTTTATATGATTAGTAACAATTGCCTTGTTTTGAGTAATTTGGCAACGCATTCGATGAAGTTATGTACTCTCGAGAAGATTTTCAATGACGTGATCTCTTTTAACGAGACCCGTGGACAATATGTCTTTCGATTTAATCGGCGTGATCACCGATGGTTTGAATTTATTGTCACCTTAAAGAAATTTCCAAATGCGCTCACTTCTTTCGATTCCTAAATTGTTATATGGATATATTTCTGAATATGTATCGACCGTTGCAATCCATCTAGATATAATTTGAAACGAGCCCCGAGACGGTGCTCCCTTAAGGTGGTGAGGATGTAAACCCCGTAAAAATAGGGTCATAACTTAAGTCTATTTTTCGAGTATTTTTGAAGTTTATGATAACGTTAATTATTATGACGTTTGACGGTTTAAGTTGAAATCATTATTAAACGTTTTATTTTTACGTTCTGACGAGTAACGAGGACTACCAGTGATCGCGATGCCAATGGATGCCCAAATATTATATTTTTGTATCGATTATTTCGATATTTGATATTTATGAAATTCTTATTTCATTACGTATTAAGTCGAGTCGAAACCTTACTATTTCGCTTTATGTGCGTTTATTTATTAAAACGATCGATTTAACAAACGAGATTTATATTTTTATGAACCCGGGATAAAACCCGACTCTCGTAAATATTTATAAAATTGACTGATAGTCATTTCCCGCTTTTTAACTAATATTTACACTTTAGTCCACAAGAATACACAATTGGCAAAAACTACCTTTCTCCACCATATAAATACTTCAAAATTACACACACACAACGTTAACTATAAATTTTTTTCCTTCTCTCTTGTTTTCTTCACGTTCCCGTCACCACCCCTCAACATAAACATCCTTGGATCAACAATTTTTAGTATGATCAATCAAAAACAAAAATAAGTCCCATGTTTAGAATTCAAAGATGATTCTTTTGGTACCATTTTTATACACATGCATGAGGTTTTTATTTTCTTATGAATTTGATTTGGTAAAGTTGTTGTAGGATCATTCTTATGATGATATTAATAAAAATCCCCATGTTTTGATGTTAAAAACATTGAAATTCATATTTGATTTTGCAAGTTCATTCAAGCAAGTGTTAGGATTTATTTTAGGAATGAAAGTATAGGAATTGGAATGATAGAAAGTTATTGGAATAGATTTGGAATGCGTTTTAGTGTGATATTTAAAAGAGTATTTTACATCAGTGAGTTAGGGACATGTTTCGTGGGTTAAATCTTAAATAAAGCTTGATATGATTGGATATTATTGTAGTAGTCGTCAAGACGCTCATTTTGTTATAAGATAGAGCTTCTAACTCATAACAAGGATGAAGTTATGCTAGTTTGAATATTCGTGTACCGGGAGATGCGTATCGACACAATATGAAATTGTTGTCGATATTGGGTCAAATCTCGGGGACTATAAGTCGAGTTTTATAAATGTTCATGGGCTGTTCTCAGGTTCTATACTTATTTTATTGAGTCTATTTTCAAAGTCAAGTGTCGATTTTGTAAATGGGAACATTTAATGAAGTCAAAATGGTTTTACGAGGCAAGTGTGTAAAACAGTCCGGTTTTTAAAGTCTAAAGATCTATCGAGCAGGTGGTTTTAAAATGTGAATCATTGGATGAATTTTTAACTGAGTCTTATACAGATTATAAGTGAGTTTGTCACCAAGTTTCATCGAATACGGAGTTGTTTAGGTATGGTAATTCAGCGCGTACTTTTGGTAAGTATAGGCTGAGTATTTTTGGGAGGTACTTAACCTCGCGTCATAGTTTGAGGCTAGAGGCTAACCTATTAGCTTCTGAAATTCCCGAAGGTTATAAGTGTTAGGTTTGAGTGTATATTCTGAGATTGAATGCCCGTGTTGGGTACTTGACCCATGTTGATTTGTCATCTTGAGATGGATCAATATCGGAGGTGCTAGTTTGGAAAACTAGTACATGTAGAAAGGTATAATAGTATCACTTGCTTGTTGATTTTTCGGGTTGTTTCGGTTTTGTAATTTTGAGTTTTATATTATTAAGTATAATTTATACTTAAAGCAATTATTAACGAGCGCGCCTTATTTGGTAGGTTGCGACTTTCGTGTTAACGGGCATCTTCACTTCAGCGATCACTACTACTACTAGCTTCGTGTATTATCCAAGGTGAGTTCATAGCCTCGCCTTTAAATCCTTTTATGTTTTACAAACCCGCGAGGGGGATACATGCTTGTTTTATAAAATCGAACACAAGTAGTTTTATTATGTGAACGTTGCGATGAGTATTATATTGTGGCCTTTCCTTCATGGACCGTTAATTCCCGATAACCGGTAAACGCTAGTACAATAATAATAGATCTATTTTGGCCTAACGACCTGTCTGGAGTATGTTTCTTGCGAGCAGCATACGAGGATATATAGTATTTAGTATTGGGAGTGTCTCACTCCAGGTTGGGCACATGGTTAAGGTTCGGTTCGTGGCTCTAGAATCGTTTGATTGTTCTATGAATATAATGTTTACTAAGCTTGTGTTCGAAGTTATTGTTTATAAACTCTATGGATTCACTAAGCATTTTGATGACTTTTAAGCATGTTTATCTAAGGTTTATATTGGCATGCTTGGTGATAGGATTGGATGCGGATATCGAAGAAGTGGAATTGATGAACTTTGTACATTGGATAAAAATCTTTTCTTTTAAAAGGATTAAAAAAATTGTATTTTGCAACTTATTTGAAAATAAGTTTTCTTAATTTGTTGGGACCTTGTAACTCTGATCTTTTGATGAAATCCTCGTTGGTAAACGTTTCTTTTAAAATACGTTTACCGTGACTCGTGAGCTTGTATTATGAAGTAGCACCCCAATGTTGTATTCCGATGCGTTGTAAATTTGGGGGTGTTACAAAGCGGGAAATAGGAACACCCAAAATTAGAGTGTTTGAGGGAGGAGGAGGGGGCTTGGTGTCCAAATGTGAGATGGGTGAATTTGGTGGGATGAAAGATGAGGAAGACTCATTCATCCTAGATTGGAATGAAAAGGAGGTAGAACCATGTGCATAGTTAGTACCATGAGTTGAACATGTCTTGCATGGTTCAAGAGGCGGCGAGGGTGATGAAGAGATGAGAATTGGAGAAATCTCACTCTTGGGTATGTGAGAAGATGGAGAACCAAGTTTAGGAAACTTGAATTTGATCTTGAGGTTTCTTTTCGATGAGGATTGTTTGGAGGAATTTGATGATCTTGTGGACATCATGGTTGTGTGTCTAGATTTAGAAGAAGGTTTGAAGGATGGAGAAGAAGATTAACAAAGAGTGGTTTAAGAAGGAAAGGAGGTGATCTAAACTAGTAATGCATTAAAAATCATTTTGGTAAACAATGAAATTAGGTAGACTAATTTGGGAAAAGCTGGTCTTTTAGCAAAAATTTCATCAATGTTTGCAAAGATTTAGAGAAAATAATGTAAAGCAAAGATTATGTCGAAACCAGAGCCAGAGGTTCCATAAATAGGACTACGGTTCTTTATCACTAAGGAACCGCCAGTCTTTAAGGAACCATGGACAATGGCCTCAAAAAAAGGATTTTCCAGCAATTTTCAAAAGCCCATATTTTTTCACAAGGATTTATCAAGCCAAAGTAGACTATTAACCAAAATCTAGAAAGCTAACTAACACATAAATTGCACAAAGTCATGCACATCGAAAGATCGATAGCATGAACAATTAGGATTAAAAATATCTAGTAATCCAAATAAAAAGTATTAGATAGGAAACACCGAATCCCAAGAACAAGAAACATTGATAAGTCCAAGAAACACACGTGGTAACAACCAAGAGCAATGCTTCAACACGCTGAAATCAAGAACATTTCTCATTGTCTTGATCCAATCCTTAGATCTTCTTGAAGGCGATGCATAAGATAGAATTCATTATCGGAATCAATTTCTAGAGATGACAATTGAGAGATGGTAGATGGCAAAGTGTCATTAGAGTTGGAAGGAGAGACATCAAAGATGTGAGAATTCTCTTGAAGGACGTTTCCATCTTCATTTGAATCATGCTTGGGTTCAAGTGAGAGGTTCCCTTCAACAAGAAGCATAACATGATCAACAAGTGAAATGATGAAGCATTTAAAGATGGAATGTCAAGGATAATTTTTCTAAGAAGGCATGAGAGAATCATAGCAAAAGGGAGACTTGAATGTGACTTAACGAGAACAAATCTAATTCTTCTAGCTATGAAAAATGCAAGGTTGTATGGGGTGGAAGTTGCAACACAATACAATATATGTGCAAGACAAGCAGGAACATGGTTGCGATCACCACCGAGACACATTGCATTTTCCCTAATGATTCCGGCCTAAGGGATCATAAAATCATTAAATCGCTAGTGAGTAATTCCCAAGGAGGGAGAGCACGAATTTCTCCTTCAAGTTTACCAAGAATAGGATGTTCACGAGGCTTAGCAATGGCACAAGAAATGGCTGATGGTGAAGGTAGCTCGGTCACATAATGCACATCAATAGAGGCCGATTCTAAAGCGTTGATACTCCAAGCATCGGTGAACTTACGTTGACCTTTGTATGGAACATTGAGAATTTTTCCAAATTCTTCAACAGTGTATACAAAGGTTTTCCCCTTGATGGAAAATCTTATCGATAAACCATTATTGATGCATATTAATGTGTATGAGCTATAGAATTCCAATAGAAAGGAAGTAAAGATTGGTTCATCAATATCAAGCAAGCATTTAAAGCCAATGGATTTGAACATGAATCGAATGAAGTCAAGTCAAAGGAAACTAGAAGGGACAATACGTCTTTCATGAAAACTTTAAGATTCTAGAGACCGAATAGTATTTTTAAGAGAACAGGATTGACACGAGGAAGAAAGATTAGGCATGTATTCTCTAGTTTTCTCATGATCTTTATGAGTTTCCAAATGCATGATCAAGTACCTAAACATAAAACAAATATTGTTCTAATTACACTTATTGTTACATAGTGACTTAAAATTCAAACCCATGAGAGTGTGTTTAGTCAATTTCTTGATAAACAAAGGGTTAATCCTTATCATTCTCATGTTCACAATGAACTCAATTCATCATTGACTAGAACATATGAGCTATGTAGAATCAATCATGAACTCGGACAAGGGTTTTTCAAAAATATTTTTAGGTAAGTATTAACAATGAAATTACCAATATTGTTCATGAGTTCATATCAATTCCATCCTTTAACCAAAAATATTTAGTCAAAATATGGATTCTTCTACACGTGGGTTTTAGTGTAATCTCAATGAATTCGAACTAAGGAATCATAGTGATATAACTATGTCAACCCATATTCCTAGCAAGGTTATAATTCAATATAAATTTTAAAAATCCCCAATTATGAAAATAAGAACCCTAGAACAAAATAGTTGAAACTGAATGAATGAACTTATAATTAACTGATATTGGAAGAGGGATGAGCGAAACCCATAACTTGAAATCAATTAATCTTGAGTAAATTGGAACTTTTGAAGATTCAACAATGATGGAAATGATAAAACTCGTCGCCTCTATGGAGAAGAAAGGGAGGGTTTGTTTGAAATAGCGTTATTTGTTATAAACTCATTAATTTAGTCACCTGGTGGGGTCGCGGTTCCTTACCGATACGGAACCGTGGGTTTGAACCGTGACAATTAAAGAACCGCCAACAATTACAGATTCTTAAAAAAGAAAAACAAAGAAATTTTCAAAACCAAGTTTTTCTAAAATACTTAAAATATATCATAAGCCATTTGGAAATCATTAGACCACTTCAATACTAGGTGATAATGCCAAACTGAAGCATTACGAGTTGAATCGAGACCGAAAGAGACCGAAACAAAGAAACGACTACTCGTAGAAACGAAGCAAAAGAGAGAGGATCCAAGGGGAGTGAATCAAGACCAAGGTCAATGCTCAAGAGACAAGTGACAATCTTCAAGTAGTAGTAACGAAGAGCTTGTGTCATTTATAATGGTTTAAAATGTGTCTTTCCGACAAAAGTCTAAACAGCTTTGGTAAGGAACAATACTAAGCAATTTTGTAGAAATAGATTAAGATCATTTTCAAAAGTAATCTTAATGTTATTTAAAACAATGAGTAAAGTATAGATTCACTTTCTCTCCCACATGATCGGACAATTATTATTGCTAGGGTATACAATAACAACATCCTTGGAATATTTCAATTCCAAATGTGTAATATCCAAACTACAACTTATGGAGTAGTTTGGTATCTCAAGGGATTAATCAATCATCCTAGAGATGAGCTCAATTGTACATATTACACATGATATAGGGCATACTAACCGTATGGGTGCAAACCATGGAAATCATGCTTGATACTTTAAGCTACTACTAACTCACTCTACATCTTAGAAGTGAGTCAAGTATCCAAGCAATGAAGGTTTGAGAGGGTTTAAGAATAGAATCACATACCACCAACAAATGTCAAGGAAAGGATATCAAGAACAAGCACATAGTCAAATAATGATCAAAAGAACGATCAATAGGGCGTGTGGAAGGACGAAAACGTACCTTAGCCGCAAAGAGCATTTCAAGACTTCAAGGAGCCAATGCAAAGCCCAAACATGACTAAAGTGACTACTAAGTCTTCAAGGACTAGTATCACTCTCATCCATATTGGTATCATTATTCAAGAATGTTGGGAATCAAATAAGATGAATCTTCTACAAGTGTAAGTAACTCAATCCACAATCACTTAAGTGATTAATCTTCATGAGTACCTACACACAGCAAGATACAAACTAGTAGATACATTTCAAGGATAAATGTAAAATGTATAAATACTACTAATCTAGATGAGATGCTATATTACCAATTAAAAGGTCTAATGTCAATGAAAAAATAGTTTTGACCAAAGACAAACTTTAATACAACGAAACCTTCTAATTTAAGGAGACAATGGATCGATCCAAGTTTTAAAGTACAATATACTTCAAACACCTTGAGTGACCATGACTCTGATACCAATTGTAGAAACTAGAAGGGGGGTTGAATAGTTTCTCTTCGGTTTATGTCCTAATTAAAATTCCTTTCAATTATGTTTGTCTCAAAACTAGCTTTTACTTGAAAGGTAGTTGCATAATGATCAGGTTCAATTCTAATGCATTAACAATGGAAAATAGTAAATGTGTGTGATATGATAATAAGAGTAAGTAAAGAGTAAGGAAAGAAATGACCTAATAGGAAGACACCAAGATTATAGTGGTTCGGCAACGAAGCTCTATCTTCGTTCCTACTCCACCCCTCGAGTACACCTTACTCGAGATTTCCACTATATCCACAAGCTCCCTTCTTGGCGGAGAAAACCTTAAAATGTCACTTACATTATTTTCTGACACTAAGCTAAATGTCGAGACCTAATCTTAGCTAGGACCAATCTACACAACGTTGCCTACTTCACCATTTTATGACACAAGGCTAGATGTCAAGTTCTAATTGAAGGATAGAACCAATCTTCACAACGTTGCCTACTTCACCATTTTACGACACAAGGCTAGATGTCGAGTTCTAATCATAAGGTAGAACCAATCTTTACAACGTTTCCTACTTCACCATTTTACGACACAAGGCTAGATGTCGAGTTCTAATCAAAAGTTAGAACCAATCTTCACGACTCTTCACTTTGAAACTAAGTAAGAACTTTACAAGACACAACTACGCATCACTTTATAGTTTAGTGAGAACTCACAAGAAACAACTACATCACTTTATAGTTTAGTGAGAACTCATAACTCACAACTATTACAACTCAATAAAACACATATCTAAGTATACACATGTAACTTGGATCTACACAACAAAAATCCAAGTATACACATATACAATGGATTTATACAAGACTAGATCCAAGTATTCACAAATACATTGGATCTGGACAAGACTCATATAAAACAAATGATGAACATGACTAGATTGTTAGGAGAGGATGATCTTCGTCAAGGCTTCATCTTTAATCACATCACAAGTGTGTGAGTTATCTTCCCTTTAGACAAGGTAAAGAAGGAGATCAAGTGGATAATCATAAGTAAACATACTTAACACATTAAGTTATCATTTACAAATGATTAGGAATTTGAAAGGAGAAGGATAGTAGAAAGAGTGTCCAAAAAGGGTTGTGGAAAATACATATTTGATCCATTATTTATAGAAGACAAAAGCCAACGGCTCTCTGCCTGCGGTTCCTTAGTACGGGAGTAATATCTGAGGTAAGTTTTTACCTTCAAAGAATATTTCGATGGCATTTGGAATATGCCATATTTAAATTTATATTTTCCATTTTAACACAACATTTTCTTAAAAAGAAAGTTTATTAAAAAAATCTTTTGTCACATTTGACAAAATGTAAGTTTAGGACCAATCACTTTATGATCACTAATAATGATTAAGATATGTTAGTGCATTACTTAAATAATTATTACCTTGATGATAGTGTTTGTTAAATAATTACTCTTATGATTGTTTTTGACGATTAATGTCTTTTTAATTTGTCGTGATCAAAACTAAGAAAGATTACTTAACACTAGTAATTTTTTTAGGCATTACTTTGCATTAACAAATTTGAAATTGCTCAATTTTCATGTTGTGGATATTCAGTTAATTAAGCAATGTAGAAAATCGTAAATAAAATCGTGAAGTGTCTCCCCTTGGATGTAGGTGAACCTATCAAAAAAATCATACAATTGACACTCACGTTCTTGTTTCATCAAGGAAGTAATCTGCATCAAAGTATTTAGTCTCTCCCATAACTCCTTTGCGACCTCATGATGGCTCACTAGCTTATGAATGTCTGGTGGAAGAGCCTGACACTCACGTTCTTGTTTCGTCAAGGAAATACCCTACATCAAAGTATTTTGTCTCTCCCATAACTCCTTTGCGACCTCATGATGGCTCACTAGATTATGAATGTCTGGTGGAAGAGCTTGGATAATTATGTTTGTTAATGCAAAGCAATGCCTAAAAACATTGTTAGTACTAATTAATCTTTCTTAGTTTTGATCACGACAAATTACAAAGACATTTATTGTCAAACACAATCATAAAACGAATTATCTAACAAACACTATCATCAAGGTAATAATCATTACACTAACATATCTTAATCATGCTTAGTGATCATAAAAGTGATTATCCTTAAAACTCACTTTTGTCAAATGTAACAAAAGATTTTTAATAAACTTTATTTTTAAGAAAATGTTTTATTAAAATGAAAATGTAAATTTGAATATGGCATATTCCAAATGCCATAAAAATATCCTTTGAAGGTTTAAGCAACCTCATATATTTCAAATTCACTAAAACACAAAAGGAGCGTAGTCTACACTCCACGGTTCCTTAAGTGCCTATGCGGTACCCTATCGATAAGGAACCACCTCGGTAGCTAAGGAACCGCCCACAGCAAGCCATTGGGATTTGTCTTCTATAAATAGTAGATCAAATCTGCATTTTCATTAACCCTTTTTGGACATCTCTTTTAGCCTTCTTTCTCCTATCTAATCCTAGTCATTTGTAAATGATCACTGAATGTGTTAAGTATGTTTACTTATGATTATCCTCTTGATATCCTTCTTTACCTTGTCCAAAGAGAAGATCACTCACACACTTGTGAAGTGATTAAAGATGAATCCTTGATGAAGATCATCCTCTCCTAAAGATCTAGTCATGTTCATCATTTGTCTATTTGTGTCTTGTGTAGATCTAATGTATTTGTGAATACTTGGACTAGTTGTGTTCATCCAAGTTATGTGTGAATACTTGGATTAGTGTTGTGTAAATCCTTTGCATATGTGTGTGCTTGGATTTGTATTGTGTAGATCCAAGCTACATGTGTGTACTTGGATATGTTCAGTTGAGTTGTAATAAGTTGTGTTAGTTCTCACTAAACTATAAAGTGATGTGGTTGTGTCTTGTGAGTTCTCGCTAAACTATAAAGTGATGTGTAGTTGTGTTGTGTGAAGTTCTCACTTAGATTTAATGTGAATAGTAGTGAAGATCGGTTCTAACTTTGGATTAGAACTCGACATCTAGCCTTGTGTCGGAAAATGGTGAAGTAGGCAACGTTGTGAAGATCGGTTCTGGCTTTGGATTAGAACTCGACATCTAGCCTTGTGTCGTAAAATAGGGAAGTGAGCGACGTTGTGCAGATTGTTCCTAGCTAAGATTAGGTCTCGACATTTAGCTTAGTGTCGGAAAATAATGTAAGCGACGTTGTAAGGTTTTCTCCGCCAAGAAGGGAGCTTGTGGATATAGAGGAAATCTTGAGTAAGGTGTACACGAGGAGTGGAGTAGGAACGAGGATAGAGCCTCGTTGCCAAACCACTAAAAATATTGGTGTCTTCCTACTAGGTTGTTTCTTTCCTTACTCATCACTTACATTCATCATCATTACACTTACTACTTATTGTTAATGCATTAGAATTGAACCTAATCATTATGCAACTAGCTTTCGAGAAAAAGACAATTTTGGCACTCACCTAATTGAAAGTAATCTTAATTAGGAGATAAACCGATTAGAAACTATTCAGCCCCCCCCCCCCCTTATAGTTTCTACAATTGGTATCAGAGAGATGGTGACACAAGATCTTTGAAGTATGTTGTACTTTAAAACATGGATCGATCCATTGTCTCCTCAAATTAGAAGGTTAAGTTGTAGTAAAGTTTTTCTTTGCTCAAAAGTATCTTTTATTGAAAATAAACCTTTTAATTGATAATATTGCATATCATTTATATTAGTAGTATTTATGCATTTTAGATTTACCCTTGAAATGTATCTACTAGTTTTCATCTTGTTATGTGTAGGTACTCATGAAGATCAATCATTCAAATGATTTTGGATTGAGTTACTTACACTTGTATAAGACTCATCTTCTTTGATTTCCAACATCACTAAATGATGATATCAAGATAGATAGGAGTGATACTAGTCCTTGAAGACTTAGTAGTCATTTTAGTCATGGTGTGGCTTTGTATTGGTTCCTTGAAAGCTTGGAATGTAATTTGTGGCCAAGATACATTTTCGTTCTTCCACACGCCCTATTGATCATTCTTTTGATCATTAATTGACTATGTGTTTGTTCTTGGCATCCTTGCCTTGACATTTGTTTGTGGTTTGTGATTCTTCCCTTTTTCCTTCTCAAACCTTCATTGCTTGGATACTTGACTCACAATGGAGATGTAGAGTGAGTTAGTAGAAGCTTAAAGTATCAAGCATGATTTCCATGGTTTGCACCCATACGGTTAGTAGGCCCAATATCATGTGTAACTTGTGTAATTAAGCTCATCTCTAGGATGATTGATGAATCCCTTAAGATACCAAACTACTTCATTAAGTTGTAGGTGGATTTTATACATTTGGAATTGAAATATTCCAAGGATATTGTTATTGTAAATTTTAGCAATAATTATCCGATCATGTGGGAGATAAAGTGAATTTATACTTTGCTCACATTTTGAAATATAATAAGACTAATCTTGAGACTGATCTTGTTCTAAGTATCAAAGTTTCTTGAAGAATGTCATTTGTTTCTTGAGCAATGTTCTTGGTCTCGATTCACTTCTCTTGACTCCTCTCCTCTTTGCTTCTTTGCTACGAGTGGTCGTTTGTCCGTTTCGGTCTTTTCCTATCTCGATTCAACTCGTAATCCTTTAATAAGGCATTATTACCTAGTATTGTGGTGGTACAATGATTTCCTAAAGGCTTAAGACATATTTTAAGGTTTTTAGAAAAATTTGGTTTTGAAAATTTCTTTGATTTTCCTTGATTGAAACACGCCACTATAGGCTGTTCCTTATTTTCGTGGCACAAACAGGCGGTTCCTTATCGATAAGGAACCGCGTCCAGTACTTGCGACTAAAGTGCCAGTTTTTGTTAAAAATCATTTTTTCAAAAACTACTTCTCTCTCTTCTCCAACATAGGGACGAGAATACTCAGTTTTCCACCATTGTTGTTTTTCCAAAACCTTCAATTACTCAAGATTAATTGAATTTAATTTGTGGGTTTCACTTATCCTTCATCCAAGATCAATTATTTGTAAGTTATTCAATTTCATCTAATTTGTTCTAGGGTTCATACATTCATAATTGGGGATTTTTAAAATTGACATTGAATTAGAACTTTACTAGGAATAAGAGTTGACATAGTATTCTTGCTATGATTCCTTAGTTTCATACTCATTGAGATATCACTAAAACCCACTTGTAGAACAAATCCAAATTTTGACTAAATAATTTTGGTTGATTGATGGAATTGATATGAACCCATGAACAAGTTGGTTATGGCATTGTTAAATGCTTACCTAAAAACCTTGTTTTGAAAAACCAATGATCAAGTTCATTATTGATCTTACATGATCAATGTGTTATTGTCAATGATGAACTAGGTACATTGTGAGTATGAGAATGATAAGGATTAAACCTTTGTTTGTCAAGAGATTGATGAAACACATTCTCATCTTTTTGATTTTTTTTATATGTCATATGAGTAATTAGGGAAATATTTTTCTAACACCCCCAATTTACATTGCGCAGCGGAAATACACAATTGGGTGCTAGACACAAGCATCATCACACAAGGTATATTGAACGACTCAAAAGTGAGACGTTTACAGAAAATATAAACAAGATTTTCATAAAAGGTCTAAAACATAAATTTCATCCCATAAGTGTACTGACAATACACCAGAGTAAAGCGTTTAGTCCCCATGGATCTCGACCAACAACCAACAAGTTTAGTACAGTACATCAACATAAAGTAAATTGTTCAACATTAAAAGGTAGAAACAATTTTTAGACCAACATTCTTCGAAAAGCCAAGCCACAACCTCCACAGAAAAGCTCCATGCTCCATCACTTCCTATTACCTGAAATACATGCATAAAACGAGTCAACAATAATGTTGAGCGAGTCTACAGGTTTATCAAATCACATTTGAACACAAGAAGAAAATCAATCATAATCGTTTATAGAATTGTCGACACACAATTTATATTCAAGGCAGTAATAATAATGATATAATCAAAACATTGTATTTAAGCTCATGAAACCGACCCTTAACCAAATAGTCACCCACGCCAAATGTCGGCATGACTAGAATAAAACCATTTCCCCTCTAGGGTATTAGTTTCTAGAATACCACAATCTTATTCACGTGAAATTATTCTTCCCAGCGGGTTACTCAACGTAATGCCTTGGTCTCAGATAGGGTGGTCAACCCAATAGTACTATAATTAGAATAAGCGGTTATTCCCGACTCACAACATCAAGTCAGAAGATAGTTAACGGCTCATGAATTTAGGGTCTTTAGCAACAAGTTACTAAATACAATGAATTCAACTTTAGGCAACATTCGGGTCCAACAATTACTCATGACTTGTGTTCATTTATTTTCAAATAGCATGTATCCCCCTCGCGGGTATAAAAAATTTAGTAGCTAGCATAAAAAGCGAGGCTACAGACGCACCTTAGTATAAGAGATCTAGCGAGATGATCCTCGACGATAATGGATGCCTTTCAAACACGAGAACTGCTGCCTATCAAATAAGGCGCGTTCATTAATAATGACTCGAGAAATAAATCATACATAAAAACATCAAACTCAAACTCATAAAGTCACGATAAACTCGAGAGAAAACAATATAAATAACTTCATTATACTTTACTACACATTTATTTTACCATTTTATACTTTTAAAAAAATCCGTCGGTACATACTACATGTACTAGCTTATATACCTCTTGTAAACTTATCAACCGTTCATGAAACGACTCGATAAACTAACTTACTATATATAGAAAGTCCTCCTACAAGTTTATCAAATGAAATTACTTTTAAAGTCTTTTAACCGACTCATTTTCAAACTACAAAATCCGGACAGATTTATGTTAATTTTTCATACAACCGTTTTAACTTATTTAAACGACTCCGTTTACAAAACCGACACTCGGGTTTTAAAGTAAACTGAACCTATAAAGTAAACACCTCATTATCAGTAGGTTACACATTTCAAAACTTCCATTTAGAGTCCCCAAGATTCGATCCAAATATCGATAACAACTATTTGTAGTGCTGATACTCGTCTCCCGGTACACGATCATTCAAAACATCATAACTTCGCGCTCGTTTGGAGCTAGAAGCTCTACCTTATATCAAATCAAAGCTAATAAATATCTACAAACCTAGGCTATAAGTTAAGCCATTTTGAAAACATAAAAATTCGGATTTTACACTTTACTTACTGTTATAAAATGACTACTAAAAACTTGTACAAAATCAACTTTTTGATAAAAACCAGCCATAAAAATAATCATTTCTATACCCTAATATCATCATATATGAACCATAACATCTAAATCATAATCAAAATTAAAACCTTTAGATCAAAATGAAGTTTTAACAAATATTCTAGCAAGAACCACCATGGATCATGCTAAAAACACCATGCATGATCATGGCTTCTACCTACCAACATCAAGAAAAAAAAACTTGCTTGCATGTAAGAATTTCTTACACCAATGTGATCCTTGATCAATTCTAAGAATGGGACTATCCTTGGTTTAGCTCAAATCATCCTCAAACTTGAGTTAAAATTGAAATTTGTATGTGTTTGGTGATGGTGGTGGGTTTCGGCAAAACAAGAGAGAGAGAGAGATGATGGTGAAATTTTTAAATGGTGAATATGGTGTGTGTGTGTGTGTGTTTGATTTAGCTTTATATATAGTGTAGTAGGGACCTTGGTTGCAATTTGGTAATAGTTGTGGCTAAAAATGAAAATAGTTAGCTAAAAAGCGGGAAATAACTATTAGTCAATTTTCAAAATATTTACGGGGCTCGGGTTTCATAAGGATACTTTTAAAAATTTAAAACATACCTCAAAGATAATAATATCGACTCTCGACTCGACTTAACACGTCATTTAAAATAAAACCTCAAAAATGACAAAAATCGAACAACCGACAATAAAACGTAAAATATTTGGCATCCATCGACATCACGCTTGCTAATACTCTTTATACTTAATAAATATTAAATATAGACCTTCCAACATCGGTTTAAACATAAACCTCCAAAAATAAATATCGTTCAAACTCATCCAAAATTTTCAAAAATAATCGTAAAATAAGATTAAGCAATGACCTTGGTTTTGGGTTGTCACATCCCCCCCTTCTTAAAAGAAGCGACGTCCGCGGCGCTTAATCCTTCCTAAACAAATGAGGATACTTGTCCTTAAAGAAATCCTCACGTTCCCACGTAAACTCTGGCCCACGTCTATAGTTCCATCTCACTTTCACAATCGGAATTCTACTATGCTTCAACTTCTTGACTTCCCTATCCATTATCTCTACAGGTTCCTCAATAAAATGCAACTTATCATCAAGTTGAATTTCCTCCAATGGAATCACCACATCCCTTTCAGCTAAACACTTCTTCAAATTAGACACATGAAAAGTATTATGAATTGCCTTAAGTTCATCAGGCAACTCTAACTTATAAGCCACCAATCCAATCCTTTGGATAATCTTAAATGGTCCAATATATCTCGGGCTCAACTTTCCTCTCTTCCCAAATCGTATTACTCCTTTCCATGGGAATACTTTCAACATAACCATGTCTCCTACTTCAAACTCCAACGGTTTCCTTCTGTTATCAGCATAACTCTTTTGTCTACTTCTGGCAGATAACAAACGCTTCTTAATTTGCACTATCTTTTCAGTCGTCTCAAATATCATTTCAGGCCCAGTCAATTGACTTTCTCCTACCTCACTCCAACACACTAGAGATCTACACTTACATCCATACAAATCTTCAAATGGAGCGGCTTTAATACTAGAATGATAACTATTATTGTACGAAAATTCAACCAATGGCAAATGCTTATCCCAACCATTTCCAAAATCAATCACACATGCACGAAGCATATCCTATAACGTTTGAATTGTTCTTTCACTTTGTCCATCAGTTTCCGGATGATATGTTGTACTTAAACATAACTCCGTTACCATCGCTTTCTGCAAAGACTTCCAAAATTCTGAAGTAAATCTACTATCACGATAAGAAATTATCGACAAAGGAACACCATGTCGACAAACAATCTCCTTCACATACACTATTGTTAACCTCTCCATACTATATGTCTTCTTCATTGGCAAGAAGTGAGCAGACTTAGTCAATATATCTACAATCACCCATATCATATCACAACCATTTGCAGTCCTTGGCAAACCTGTCACAAAATCCATCGTAATCTTCTCCCATTTCCACTCAGGAATTTCAGGTTTCACTAATACTCCAGACGGTTTCTTATGTTCAGCCTTCACCTTCGCACAAGTTGAACACTTATTAACATACCGTGCTATATCTGCCTTCATATTCGGCCACCAATAAACTTTCTTAAGATCTTGATACATCTTGTCCGATCCAGGATGTATTGAATACTTCGACTTATGAGATTCATTCATCACCAAATCTCACACCCCTAACAAATCTTCCTCATATGGACACAACGGTAACCAAATCCTATTCTTAAAATACCTCAATCCATTTGGCCTTACTTTAAACAATGGTTTCAACATTCTACCCAAATTTTCTGCCTCAACGTTCTCTTCATTCAAACCATTAGTTTGGGCTTTCAATATCGCTTCTGTCAAATCAACACTTTCCCACATCGTCAAAGCTCTAACTCTTATAGACTTATCTCTTTCCTTTCTACTAAGTGCATCAGCTACCACATTCGCTTTACCAGGATGGTAACAATCTCGCAGTCATAATCACTCAGCAACTCAACCCATCTTCTTTTCCTCATATTCAATTTCTTTTGATCCAAAATATATTGCAAACTCTTATGATCAGTAAAAACCACACACTTGGTTCCATACAAGTAGTGTCTCCACATCTTCAAAGCAAAAATAACAGCCCCAAGTTCTAAATCATGCGTAGTGTAATTCTCTTCATGCTTCCTCAATTGTCTCGACGCATACGCTATTACTTTCTCCCTTTGCATCAATACAGCTCCAAATCCTTTATGAGACGCGTCACGGTATACTATAAAATCCTCGGATCCTTCTAGCAAAGACAACAGCGCAAAACACAACTTATCCTTCAACATACTAAATGCAGATTCCTCTTCCAATCCTCATTCAAACACTCGATTCTTTTCCGTAAGCTTAGTCAACGACTTAGCAATTAACGAAAACTTCTCAATAAACCTTCTATAATACCCAGCCAAACCAAGAAATTGGCGAACTTCAGTCGGTGTCTTCGGAACTGACCAATCCTTAATTGCCTCAATCTTAGCAGGATCCACACGAACACCTTCACTATCAATCACGTGCCCCAAAAATTGCACTGATTTCAACCAAAATTCACACTTAGAGAATTTCGCATACAGCTTCTCCTTCTTCAAAAATTCCAAAATTGTTCTCAAATGCTTCTCATGTTCCTCTTCACTCTTGGAATAAACGAGAATATCATCAATGAATACGATAACAAACTCATCCAAATATGGCTTGCATACACGATTCATCAAATCCATAAATACAACAGGCACATTTGTAAACCCAAAAGGCATCACTTGAAATTTGAAATGTCCATATCGAGTATGGAAAGCTGTTATAGGAATATATTCTTCCCTAACTCTTAGTTGATGATACCCAGACCTCAAATCGATCTTTGAGTGTACACAAGAACCTTGCAACTGATCGAACAAATCATCAATCCTCGGAAGTGGATACCGATTCTTGACAGTCAATTTGTTAAGCTCTCTGTAATCAATACACATTCTAAAAGAACCATCTTTCTTCCAAACAAACAAAACAGGCGCACCTCACGGCGACGAACTTGGTCTAATAAATCCCTTATCCATCAATTCCTTCAATTGATCAGATAAGTCTTTCATCTTAGATGGAGCTAAACGATACGGTGCACGAGCAACAGGCGCAGCTCCCGACACTAAATCAATACGAAACTCCACTTCACGATGCGGCGGTAATCCTGGCAATTCCTCAGGGAAAACCTCAGGATACTCTCTAATCACAAGCACATCCTCCAATTTCTTTTCATTCACACCATCATTACTTATCTGTGAAAGAAACACATCACAACCTGCTTCTATATACCTCATCATCTTTAAACAAGAAATAACTCTCAAACGAGAAGTACATTCATCACCTTTCACATTCAATACCCTATTCCTTAGCGGTATCTGAACTAATCTTTCTCCACAAACAATTACTACACCATTACCAACTAACCAGTCCATTCTAATAATCACGTCAAAAGATTCTAATTCTATGGGCAGCAAATCAATACTAAACACATAATTACCTAATTTCAAGGAACAACCTTTCAGTATAGAACTAGTGCTTACAACCTTACCATCAACTAACTCCACATTATAACTAGTTGTCAATCTCACTGGTTCTCTATCCAATAGATGACTGAATCTAACATCTACGAAACTTCTATCGGATCCAGAATCAAATAACACACTAGCATAACAAGCATCAAGTAAGAATGTACCAGTCACCACGTTCGGCCCTTGAGGTTTGTCAGCATCTCCCACGACATAGGCTGGAGCAGCAATCCCAGCAGCAACAGCAGCAACATTTCCTCCCTGTCGTATGCCAACTCTCGGACAGTTCCCTTGCTTATGTCTACGGCTTCCACATCCAGAACAGTAAACTACCTTGACAGCATTGGCCCCAGTGGCTACACCCTTGTTTCTACAATCTACCATCTTATGTCCGGCCTTCCCACACTTGTTGCAAGCAGGTGGACAATTCCCAACATGATACAGATTACACCGACCACACTTCGGATTCACCTTGTTACCTTGATTTTCTGTAGCAGCACGAACACCATCATTCCTTCTCAAATTATATTGTTGATTCCTATTTGGTCCTTGGTTATTGTTATTATGATAACCACCTCGATTCTGCCCTTGGCTTGAGTGTGCAGCTTCCCACTTTCTCTTATTCCCTTCAGCAATACTATCCTTTCGATCCTGTAGCTTTACATCCATTAAAGCATGAGCCATTTGAACAGCTTCATCAAATGACTTGGGTTTCGACGAAGTAGTTTCTCCCTTGATATTACTAGATAAACCCCTAATGTACTGCTTCATCTTCTTACGGTCATCAGCAAACGCATTAGGACACAACAAACATAAATCAAAAATCTCCTTGTATAAGCTACAATATCATTGTTCCTCAGCACCAAATGCCTCAATTCATCTTCCAACTGACCTAACTCTTCCTCAGGACAAAACTTAGCAGTCAACAGTCCCTTGGTCACAGTCCATGTTCTAGCATTAGCTTCAACTAATCCCATAGTAGCTACTTGACTATTCCACTAACTCAATGTAGCATCCTGAAAAGTAGCTACAACAAATTTCACCTTACTAGCTTCTGAACATCCACTAATTTCAAAAGTACTTTCAATCTTTTCAATCCACCTCCTTAATTCCAATGCACCACCAGTACCACGAAATTGGGTAGGTCCACATTTCATGAAACTAGCATAAGAACATTCCTTCTGAACCTACTAAACAGCAGCATTACCTCCAACTTGTCCCGCAGCATTTCCTTCTGCTTGTTCATCAACATTTCCTCCAACCTGATTTCCAACATTCCCTTCAACCTGACCAGCAACATTCCTATTCTCAGCCTCTTGGTTCCTCGCAGCACGTTCAGCTTCTAAATCTCTAGCAATAGCTTGCTCAATCATGGTATTAACAGTAGCAGTCTTCAATTTAGGCGGCATGTTTACAGGAAACTAACCAAACAACAATTTAGTAAAGTCATAAAAATGCCTCCCAACTCCTTCCTGTAACCATAACAGAAAAAGAACAAGTAAGTATTCATATCATGATAAGAAGAAGGATTTATCTATCAAGATGTAACATGGATACTACATGCACCAACAACACAATTCACAATAAATCATTAACCAATTCATACAAGAACTAATAAGACAAATCATAAGTCATGAAGGTAATTTTGGATTGCGTTGGAAAATCTCCACAAAATTGTGACAAGTAATGTCACTACAATCCTTCATCACAACAAACTTAAAAGTCATTAAGTTTCATCACAAACTAGAGTACGAGTCTACATAAGTTCTATTACAACAAGGCTAAATAAAAAAACAACATAAAGAACTAAACATCATATCCCCGCAGCTTCTTGTACATCGGCTCGTCATCACTGCTGCTATCATCATCATCAGATTCTTCCTCCACTTTTTCCTTCTCCTTACGACTACTTCCTTCACTTGGCTTCACCAACACTTGAGCTTCAACCTGATTCGGCACATCAGAAATCACAACACCTCGACTAGGAAAAGATCTCACCGGCAAACCCCACGCACTCAATCTTGCATTCCTTTCTTTCTCCCTACGTAACCTTTCAACTTGCCCACTTAATTTCAACACCATAGATCTTAGTCTAACAACCTCATCCATATCCCTTGCCCTAACAAACTCTGATCTCCTCACACTACCAACAAACCTGTCAAACTTTTTCTCATTCTGCTCAAACCTCCTAATCACACGAGTCTAAACCAAATACCTTTCAAACAAAGACCTATAAAACTTCTTAAGAAACAAGAAAATATCATCATAAGACCTAGGACCTGGACAATAAACCTTAGGAATACCATCATGAATAGATCGAGCACTAGCATCCCTACTCGACTCAACAGGAACATCACCCCTAGCAAATGCAATCCCAGGCAAACTACTAATATAAGCATCACAAGTAGGAGTCGAAGAACGAACAACAGGTCGATGACAATCTGGAATAGTCTGTGGTACAACACTAACCCTTGGAACATAACTACCTTGTATCAACTCAGGCTCTGTCTGACCAACTGCAGTAAGTGGAATCCCATCATCTAAAAACTCAAAAGGCTCCTCATCGTCACTAGCACCAAAGTTATCCACTTCCTCACCATCCACTACATTAGTCATATCAATTCATCCATCCTCACGAGGTAAACCAACCATTTTCTACAGTTATAAGGGTTCAAGGATACTTAAGGTCATCGTTAATAAAATAATAATTAGTATGCAATGCTCATGCAAATGTCATACGTAATCCATGCTATGCAACACAATGCAAATGATGTTTATGCAATGCTCGCAAAAAAATTAAATATGATACTAACAAGCACTCAGCGTCCTTTCAGTAATTCCAATACAATATCGTAGTATATACATAATAAATACTCGGTAAATCATTTCAGTTATGAGGGATACATCTACAATGCAAAACAAAACTAAAAGTGATCTTACCGGAGCGTTGCAGAGGAGTTGTGTGCTTTTGAAGAATAAATACTTTCGACACCAAAGTTATAGTTTAGGACAATTTTCAAAATCGACCCATATCTCTATAACATGCAGCTCTGATAACCAATCTCTAACACCCCCAATTTACGTTGCGCAGTGGAAATACACAATTGGGTGCTAGACACAAGCATCATCACACAAGGTATATTGAACGACTCAAAAGTGAGACATTTACAGAAAATATAAACAAGATTTTCATAAAAGGTCTAAAACATAAATTTCATCCCATAAGTGTACTGACACGACACAAGATTAGTCCACAATGATCTCGACCAACAACCAACAAGTTTAGTACAGTACATAAACATAAAGTAAATTGTTCAACATTAAAAGGTAGAAACAGTTTTTAGACCAACATTCTTCCAAAAGCCAAGCCACAACCTCCAAATCAAAGCTCCATGCTCCATCACTTCCTATTACCTGAAATACGTGCATAAAACGAGTCAACAATAATGTTGAGCGAGTCTATAGGTTTATCAAATCACATATGAACACAAGAAGAAAATCAATCATAATCGTTTATAGAATTGTAGTACACACAATCTATATTCAAGGCAGTAATAATAATGATATAATAAAAACATTGTATTTAAGCTCATGACACCGACGCCTGAACCAAATAGTCACCCACGCCAAATGCCGACATGACTAGAATAAAACCATTGCCCCTCTAGGGTATTAGTTGCAAGAATACCAAAATCTTATTCACGTAAAATTATCCTTCCCAGCGGGTTACTCAACGTAATGCCCTGGTCTCAGATAGGGTGGTCAACCCAATAGTACTGTTATTAGAATAAGCGACTATTCCCGACTCACAACATCAAGTCAGAAGATAGTTAACGGCTCATGAATTTAGGGTCTTTAGCAACAAGTTACTCAATACAATGAAATCAACTTTAGGCAACATTCGGGTCCAATAATTACTCATGACTTGTGTTCATTTATTTTCAAATAGCATGTATCCCCCTCGCGGGTATAAAACATTTAGTAGCTAGCATAAAAAGCGAGGCTACAGACTCACCTTAGTATAAGAGATCTAGCGAGATGATCGTCGACGATAATGGATGCCTTTCAAACACGAGAACCGCTACCTATCAAATAAGGCGCATTCATTTATAATTACTCGAGAAATAAATCATACATAACAACATCAAACTCAAACTCATAAAGTCACGATAAACTCGAGAGAAAACAATATAAATAACTTCATTATACTTTACTAGACATTTATTTTACAATTTTATACTTTTAACAAAATCCGCCGGTACATACTACATGTACTAGCTTATTTACCCATTTTAAACTTATCAACCGTTCATGAAACGACTCGATAAACTAACTTACTATATATAGAAAGTCCTCCTACAAGTTTATCAAATGAAATTACTTTTAAAGTCTTTTAACCGACTCATTTTAAAACTACAAAATCCGGACAGATTTACGTTAATTTTTCATACAACCGTTTTAACTTATTTAAACGACTCCGTTTACAAAACCGACACTCGGGTTTTAAAGTAAACTCAACCTATAAAGTAAACACCTCATTATCAGTAGGTTACACATTTAAAAACTTCCATTTAGAGTCCTCGAGATTCGATCCAAATATCGACAACAACTATTTGTAATGCCGATACTCGTCTCATGGTACACGATCATTCAAAACATCATAACTTCGCGCTCGTTTGGAGCTAGAAGCTCTACCTTATATCAAATCGAAGCTAATAAAATTATCTACAACCCTAGGCTATAAGTTAAGCCATTTTCAAAACATAAAAATTCGGATTTTACACTTTACTTACTGTTATAAAATGACTACTAAAAACTTGTACAAAATCAACTTTTTGATAAAAACCAACCATAAAAATGATCATTTCTATACCCTAATATCATCATATATGAACCATAACATATAAATCATAATCAAAATTAAAACCTTTAGATCAAAATGAAGTTTTAACAAAGATTCTAGCAAGAACCACCATGGATCATGCTAAAAACACCATGCATGATCATGGCTTCTACCTACCAACATCAAAAAAAAAACTTGCTTGCATGTAAGAATTTCATACACCAATGTGATCCTTGATCGATTCTAAGAATGGGTCTATCCTTGGTTTAGCTCAAATCATCCTCATATTTGAGTTAAAATTGAATTTTGTATGTGTTTGGTAATGGTGGTGGGTTTCGGCAAAACTAAAGAGAGAGAGAGAGATGATGGTGAAATTTTTAAATGGTGAGAATGGTGTGTGTGTGTGCTTGATTTAGCTTTATATATAGTGGAGTAGGGAACTTGGTTGCAATTTGGCAATAGTTGTGGCTAAAAATTAAAATAGTTAGCTAAAAAGCAGGAAATAACTATTAGTCAATTTTCAAAATATTTACGGAGCTCGGGTTTCATATAGATACTTTTAAAAATTTAAAACGAACCTCAAAAATAATAATATCGACTCTCGACTCGACTTAACACGTCATTTAAAATAAAACCTCAAAAATGACAAAAATCGAACAACCGACAATAAAACGTAAAATATTTGGCATCCATCGACATCACGCTTGCTAATACTCCTTATACTTAATAAATATTAAATATAGACCTTCCAACATCGGTTTAAACATAAACCTCCAAAAATAAATATCGTTCAACCTCATCCAAAAATTTCAAAAATAATCGTAAAATAAGATTAAGCAATGACCTCGGTTTTGGGTTGTCATAATTTTTGTGTTTATTTAGGTACTAATCATGCCTTCGGAATTTCAACAAGACCACCAATACACTAAACAATATATGCCAAACCTTTCCGAAATGTGTGCTTCCCCTCAACTTACAAACACCTATTCCTCACTCCAAAAACGTTGCATTCACGAGGGTAGAGTTGTCAAAGAGGATATTGAGGGATATATATATACTCGATCGACGTTAGGAGAAATTGGGTTTGAGTGTTTGTTGGACATCAAAGAGGATATATATCCCGAATTTCTCTTAGAGTTATTTAGCACATACTCGTTTATGATAACGATAGAGTATATGTTTGGTTCATCCTTGAAGGTCAACTCATTCAACTCTCTCTTGAAGACTTTGGTCAAGCTCTTCGTGTTCCATTTAGGGGCACTTGTCGATTTACTGATAAATGGAAACTTTATTATCTCATTGAACCATTCGATTGTTCTCCAGATGAAAATGAAGAGATTGACTACATTCTTGATGTCATTTGTAAAGAGCGTAGTATAAACGTTGTAAGAAGCCTCCACTCTACCAAGCGTTGAGTAAAACGCTATGAGGTTCTCTTAAGCGACCTTAATGATTGTATGGTCCGTTAGGCCGACATCTTTAGGGAGAATGTATTTTTTCTTAGCGGAAACCGGGATCATATTCCGGCGTGTATGGCGCACATGTTATGTTGCATCGCTACCAACGCCAAGTACAATCTCGCATACTATATCGCTCGACGAATCACTTATGCTCTTTCCAAACCCAAAAAAAATCTTCCCTATGCCATGCTCCTTACTCGCCTTCTTAAGAAGGTTGGTGAAGACTGTCCCAACATCAACATTTTTCGCTTTTGTTCGGTTGAACGTGTCATGCTACCTATTCAAAGGGTACAACCACGAAAGCCTAGAAGTGATCGAGGTTCGAGAAAGTCCGACCACAAGAGTCCGATGATGAGTACTTTGATATGTCACCAAGTGATGGTGGTGGCTTAGGCACAAGTGCTCATGTTGGCTCTTGGAGTGACTCCCACCCATCCATGGACACTTTCATAGACGGGTTAGAAGAAATCATCCCTCCTCCTTACTATGCCACTAGTGGACTTCCGGAGAACTTTGGTCTTGAGGTTGTCTACCGAGCTAATCTTAAAACCCAAGGTGACTTGTATGATCATCAAGTGGAGTCAAGAGGATCGTTCAAAGAGCATAACTAAATTGATCAAGGGACTTGGTGAGAAGAAGAAATGAAGCTTTGGTTTATCAAGGTTAACATGTTTGTAAACATGTTTGAATTGTTGAACAATATTTCCTTATTCTCTTTTTATTTTTAGGATATTATGTTTGCTAACTAATACTTTGTGTTTAGATTACTTAGTATTTTAATCCTAATCGTCTATGCTATTGATCCTTCAATTTGCATAGCTTTGTGCATATTATGTGTTTGTTAGCTTCCTAGATTTTGATTTATAGTTCACTTTGGCTTGATAAACCTTGGTATAAAATTTGTGCTTGCAAATGTTTTAGGAAGTGACACTTTTCAAACCTCCTGGTGGCGGTTCTTTATCATCCCCACGGTTCTTTATCGATATCGAACCGCGTCCCTACATAAGGAACCGCCAGCCACTATTTCGACAGAATCTTTGCTCTACAATGTTTTCCTTAATCTGTGTAAAACTTTGATAATTTTTTTGCAAAAACTTGCACTTTCCTAAACTAGGCTACCTAATTTCATTATTCACCTAAAATTATTTTAACCCATTACTAGTTTGGATCATTCCCTTCTCTTCTTAAACCCTCTCTTGTTGATTGTGTTCTTCATCCCTTCAACTCTTCTCTAAACCTTAACATACAACCATGGTGTCCACTAGAATATCCACCTCTTCCAAAACTTCCTTTTCCAAAAGAAGCCTTAAAATTAAGATTAAGTTACCTAATATTGGTTCTTTATCCTTTCACACTCCCAAAAATGAGATTTCTCCTATGTGAATACTTGGATTAGAGTTGTGTAAATCATTTGCATATGTGTGTGCTTAGATTTGTGTTGTGTAGATCCAAGCTACATGTGTGTACTTGGATATGTTCAGTTGAGTTGTAATAAGTTGTGTTAGTTCTCACTAAACTATAAAGTGATGTGGTTGTGTCTTGTGAGTTCTCACTAAACTATAAAGTGATGTGTAGTTATGTTGTCTGAAGTTCTCACTTAGCTTCAAAGTGAAGAGTAGTGAAGATTGTATCTAGCTTAGGATTAGAACTCGACATCTAGCCTTGTGTTAGAAAATGGTAAAGTAGGCAATGTTGTGAAGATTGGTTCTAGCTTTAGATTATAACTCGACATCTAGCCTTGTGTCATAAAATGGTGAAGTGGGCGACGTTGTGTAGATTGGTCCTAGCTAAGATTAGGTCTCGACATTTAGCTTAGTGTCGGAAAATAATGTAAGCGACGTTGTAAGGTTTTCTCCGCCAAGAAGGGAGCTTGTGGATATAGTGGAAATCTCGAGTAAGGTGTACTCGAGGAGTGGAGTAGAAACAAGGATAGAGCCTCGTTGCTGAACCACTATAAATCTTGGTGTCTTCCTACTTTCTTTCCTTACTCATCACTTACATTCATCTTCATTACAATTACTACTTATTGTTAATGCATTAGAACTGAACCTAATCATTATGCAACTAGCTTTCAAGAAAAAGATAGTTTTGGCACTCACCTAATTGAAAGGAATTTTAATTAGGAGATAAACTTATTAGAAACTATTCAACCCCCCTTCTAGTTTCTACAATGTTGGTAGCCTTAATATCACAATCACTGGTGTCAAGTCCTGAAATTCCCTAGGTCCAGTCATACCGTCTGTAGTAATTGTACCCCAATCTAACGGTCCATTCTCCACCGACGCAAGCATAGTCCTACTATTTGGTCTACCTAACATGTATAACCTCAAACGGCTTTTCCATGACTCGAAGAGTTCTTTGATAAGCATAAAGTGATGTGGTTGTGTCTTGTGAGTTCTCACTAAAATATCACAAGGGCTGCTATTGCCATTTCCCAAAGTTCAAATACCCACAAACACGCGCCAAACACATCAACCCATCTTTTTCGGATCAAAATTTACCACTGTTCATGTTCATCCACCCAGAATTACCATCAACTTAAACAAAGGGTAAAAAGCAATTACCCTTACCCACGCTTAATTCACACGCACAGGAACACATCCCACACCAAAAATCCCCATCTCCACTCACCAAAAGACCCCACCATTCAACACGTCACCCAATCAAAACACAACTTAGCCTCCAAGTTATCCTACGTGTCCAAATCAACGGCTGCCACTCTTTGCTTGATCACAAAGCTAAAATGAACGTATAAGATGCATTTGGACAGCTCATTCCATCAAATGATCTAGAAGCACTCAAGGGCATTTTAGAGAATCACTTCTAGGGTTTATGAATAGTGTAGCCAGGCATTTGCCTATAAAAGGAGACCTCAACATGTGAGAGTCCCTTTGTTCCAGATTTTAGCTTTTAAATCTTTGTAATTCCTTTTTATGAAATAAAGTTTGAATTTCTGAAAATTTTTGAGTTCTTATCTGTTATTTATAAAAGCTGGTGTTTGATAAGCTAATATCTGAGTTCCATAATCTTGTTTGAAGGTTTTTGAGGCAAGGTTTTAAGTGATAAAGCTTGTGCTTCAA
Source organism: Glebionis coronaria (assembly GCA_025667525.1). Classification (NCBI taxonomy): domain Eukaryota; kingdom Viridiplantae; phylum Streptophyta; class Magnoliopsida; order Asterales; family Asteraceae; genus Glebionis; species Glebionis coronaria. Next base: position 1,527,248 of record JANFOE010000109.1, read on the forward strand.
AAATCAGAAAGTTATTGGTTATTTGATCTCACTTTGTGGTTTGTTCTTCTTAGCAGCTTGGAAACTGGTACTTGTTCTGCTAGTACCTCAGCTCAAACAATCCAAGGCCTGGATGTAGGTCTTGGAGGTTTGCACCTTCTTCCGTTTTCATTTCCTCTTTAAGTTTCTGATTATTTGTGATTTTTGTGGATTTGTTCTTGAATCTGTGATATTGTGGTTGATTATTGTTAATCTGGCTTGGTTTGATGTTTATGAGGTGTTGTTAGTCTGATTTGTGGGTGAAATCTGGATAATACCTTGAAAAATTGTGAAAACAAGTTTTTAAGGGGTGTTTGGGTTAACTGCATAAGTTGGTATTGTGGTTTGTTAAGTTATGGTTTTGTGTTTGCAAGTGTTAGTATCTGTTATTTGGTTGCTATTGTTCATCTGTTTGCAGGTTTTGAGGTTTGAAACTCATTGATTCATAAAAAGGGGTATAAAATCTTGGATACTTAGTAAAATTGGCTAGGATTTTGAGGACACCTAGATCTAAGCTTAGGCTAGGGCTAACAAGTGCTAAACCTTAGTTAATTACACCAGGATAAGAGATTTGACTGCTTGAAATTGGATCTAGTGTCAAATAGATTAGCAAAACTTGTCTGCATATTGCACCTTGTTCATCAGTAACTTTGTATGCTTTGATCTTGTTGTTTACTTTGATTTAGTGTTTGATTTAAGTTGCTTTGTGCTTATTCAGAGTTTATATAGCTTGTGTATGCATCCTGTTAAGTTTGGTTGGCTTATTCTTGCTAAATCTGCTTATTAAGTGCATAACTGCTTATTTTCATGTATGTGTGGTATCTGGTGACTGTTTGATCATTTGTGGCTTATTGTGTGAACCAAATTTGGATTTTCTTGTTGCTATTGACTCCTTGTGGTTCACTGATCACAAGGGTGCCTTTGTTTCCAACTGAATCCAACTAGAACTCTCTAAAAAGCTCAGTCAAATAGTCAAAGCAGTAGGAACTCCTTTCCCCTGCTGGTTGCCACTGCTAGTGTTAAATTGGTGTCAGCTTATCAATAAGCTATAATAGCTTATTTTAATCAGCAACAACTTGGATTTTGTAATAGGTGCTCATTATCTGACCCATTTGTTCATACTGGAGCATTTGGTGGGTTGACTTTAGGGTTTGACTAGAAAACCAACTTAATTGACTTTTTCATAAGTGCTTATTGGCTTATTGGTTTTGCTTATTGGAATTTTGTTGATTGTTTTGGCTTATTGAGTCCATTTGTGATCTTTTGCAAGTTGAATCAAGTCCTGAGGTGCCTTATTTCTCAAACCCGACTATTTTGTCGTTTTGTGGATTTGTACTTTGCTTATTTTTGGCTTATTGAGTGTGCTTTTTCAAAATTTCTTTTTACAGATCTCATAAGCATCCCAAAAGAAGGTTGTGTGTCAAATTAGAGCTTATGGCATTAGCTTATTGCTTAATGGGCTAAAAAGCCCAATAAGGATAAGCTGTTTGCTTATTAAGCTGTGATAAGCTCACATTCAGCTTTTGGGCCTTTAGAGTTTTGTTCTTAGAATTAAATTTTGAGTCAGATAGGGCTTTTCCAAGTCAATTGGGCCAAGTTTGACTTTTTGGGCCAAAAAGCCCATTAAGGGTTGACTGTTTTTGGTTTTGGCCCATTTGAGGGCCCAATAGGGGTATTCTGGTCATTTCACTTTGATTTTCTGTTTATTTAGGTTAAAATAAACTAGTTTGCAAGTTTTTAGAAATTTTTATAATTTTTGGATTTTTAATATTATTTTAATATTATTTTATTATTATTTTTCAAATTTCACATTTTCCAATTTTTTACATTTTTCTTAGCTTTAATACATTAAAATAGGAATTTAAAAACTTTTAGAATAATTTTATCACTTCTAGATTAATTTTTATAAATATTTTAAGTTTTAATAGTTTTTAAATCATTTTAAATAGTTTTTATTAGTTTAAAATTTTCTAAAAATAGTTTTTAATCTTTTTAGGTCATTTTAGAGGTTTACCAATTGAAAAATATTTATTTGGGCTTTTTGATAATTTATTTGATTTTTAGGGCTTTAATTAGCATTTAAAAATTGAATATTTAATTATTTAAAAGGTTTGAAAAAGTTTTGATCATTGGTAAACTCTTAGTTTATTAATTTTGATTTTTGGTGAATTTTTGGTAATTTTTAGAATTAATTTTTATTTTTGTAGTTTTTACGGTTTTACGTTTTGTCGTCGTAGTATTATTTTCACGTCTTCGTCATCTTCTTTTCTTATCCCCTTCTAAACCAATCATTAATCACAAACATTTAACAAGTTTTTCACACACATATACCTCCTTGGGAAACGAACTTGGAACTCCTTAGGGTCATTAGTGCTTGATTTTCCTAAATCATCACTCGATACTTTCCCTATTTTACGCTCTTTGTTTTCTTAAACAAGAGTTGTAATTTACTACAATCATTTTGGCGCCGCTGCCGGGGAGGTGTGTCGTGATTAATTTGCATTGTTGTTTTTAATATTAACCAAAATAGTATTTGTATTAGTAGAAATCTACTAATACGTATTATCGGTTTTCTTGGTTTTCTTGTGAAAATATTATTACTATATTGTATTCAGTATCACAACAAATAAACAATATCTCCAAAAGTGTGATAACACAACCTTAATTGGGATTTGATCTCCTAATTATTGTATTCGAATCTCAAACAAAAAGAAAAAGGCAAAAATAGATAAATACTTTCGTGCTCGATTTTGAAAAATACAAACTATAAGGTGGGTATAAGGCGGGTATTATAAAATATACCCTAAGGAAAAAGGCTCTTAAGTGCTTCGCGCCGCCTCGTTTCCCCGCTTGCTTGTGAGCATTTTGTGATTGAAGGCTAATCGAGGGTTTTGTCGCCCAAAGTATTATTACGTATAATATATTTGCTTGGTTTCTTTGTGATTAAAACCTCTTGAACAATTTGGTTTTCACCAAAGTTCTAAAGTCATTCGAAGGCGTTCACTCCACGTGATCGTTTTCATTACTTTGAGGCTTCTTTAATCAAGATTTTGATTCGAGGAGAGATTTTGTAGATTGTTGTCTACGAAGATACACCAAAATCCAAAAAAATTAAATACAATCAAAAACACAAAAAAATTGAAAATCCACAAAACACCCAAAAAGAATCTTCTTTGCTCACCTCCCATTCTTCGTGAAGTTTATGGTCACTCGTAATCAAGCAAAACGAGCTCGTAAACATCTTCAAAAGCAAGCCAATCAAGAGACGTTGATTGTTGAACAACCTCCAATTGTTGAACCTATTGTATAACAAGAGGTCGTCATGGCTAATCGTACTATGATGGAGTTGCTACAAGCACCCACCGAGGGTTTTGGAGAGGCTATTGTGATTCCCGCCATCCTTGCGGAGAATTTGGAGATTAAGACGGGTTTAATGTCGATGTTGCAAGCAAATAAGTTTAGAGGTCACGAGAAAGACAACCCACACTATCACATTAGGAATTTTAATCGTCTCACCGCTACTAGCAAGTTTAAGGATGTTCCACATGACGCCATTAAGATGATGTTGTTTCCATACTCGTTAGATGGACCCGAAAAATTTGGCTTGAGAAAGAACCGCCAAATTCGATTTTGACATGGGGTGATCTCGTTTCTAAGTTTGTGAACAAGTTTTTTCCACCATCTAAAACAACACATTTGAAAAATGATATTTCACGATTTGTGCAAAGAAATAATGAAAGTTTTTCAATGGCATGGGAACGTTTTAAAGAAATGTTACATGAATGTCCACACCATGATTTTTCGGAATTGCATCAAATTGATACTTTTTATAATGGGCTTAATGATCATGAACGAGATTACTTGAATGTCGCCGCGGGTGGTAATTTTTTGTGCAAGACGACCAATGAGGCTTTACAAATCATCGAGAATAGATCTAAGGTTTATAGCCCTCGAAACACATCGAGTGTTTCCAATTTGGGTTCGTCTTCGTCGTCATCGTCTCGTAGCATTAATGCCTTACATGATGAAGCTAATGAGGAAAATCGGTTTTTTGATAGATTTGCTAATCTAATGTCCCATTGGAAAGCTCAAGAAGCTTCAAATTCCGCTTCGGTTAAAGCGGTTGCTAAGAGTTGTTTGTCTTGTGGTGGAGCTCATGATCTTTCCGAGTGCATTACCGCGGATGGTAACACTTTGAGTGCTTATGTAGCAACGGGAACTTACAACCAAAACGGTCAAGGTTCCCGCCAAAATCAAGCTCCACCAAATCAAAATGCTAATAACTATCGAAAAAACAACCAAGGTGGTAATTACCAAGGCAATTCACGTAACTAAAACAAAGGGAATTATCAAAATGGGAATGGACATGTCACTAATCAAAACCAAAACCGTGATTTTCAAAACACTTCACAAGGTTTTCAAAATGCTCACACTAAAAATCTTCAAGGAGAATTTTTGGATTATGCTAAAGCAAATGATGCCAAATTTGATAACATGCAACGTGAGATGATTAGTTTAAGATCCGAGTTGAAAAACGAGCTAAAAATGAACTTGCTAATGAACTTAAAACACATACAAATAAAATGGAAGGAAATGTCCAACGTCTTCAACAAAATCAACAAAATATGGAATTAGGACAACATGAGATTAAGCAAGAGTTATTAAAAGCGGATGCTAGGCAATCAAAATTTGAGGACCGAATGGCTAAGATGTTTGAAGCAATTATGTGTATACCCTCTTCCTCGGGTGGTCTTCCTAGTGATACCATTGTAAACCCGAAGGGAGAAATGAAGGTTATTACTACACGAAGTGGTAAAACTTTCAAGGAACCAATATCACGTCCAAGTACTTCTACGGAGAAGGAAATCGAGAAAGAGCCCGAGGTGATGGTCGAAAAGGAGCACATTACAATCCCACGAAGTACTGCTCATACCACACCTACGGTTGAACCAATACAAATTGTGGAACCCGAGTTTCCAAGGCCGTTGCCTAATGACTAACCCACACCACCTTTACCCTACCCTTCGAAACGAAACAAAGAGAAATTGCAAGAATGTAACAAAAAACAAATCGAGCTTTTTATAAAAATGTTTCAACAAGTGCATTTTGATGTGAGTTTAGCCGACGCATTGTTATATATGCCTCGTTTCGCTTCCACTTTTAAAAGTATGATGAGCGATAAGGAAAAGCTTTCAAAGCTAGCTAATTGTTCTTCGGTTTATCTTAACCGCATACCGGAAAAAGTTGGTGACCCCAGAAAGTTTCTCATTCCTTGTGACATACAAGATATGAAAGAATGCCTCGCCTTGGCCGATCTTGGTGCGAGCATTAATTTGATGCCATTTTCCATTTGGAAATCCCTTTCGCTTCCGGCTCTTATTCCTTCGAACATGTCTATCGAGATGGCCGATCATTCTACGATTTTAGCATGTGGAGTTGCCGAAGATGTTTTCGTGAAAGTGGGGAAGTTCTACTATCCCGTTGATTTTATAGTAGTTGACATCCCCGCGGATCCTTAAGTTCCTCTAATTTTAGGTCGTTCATTTTTAGACACTTCGAGATCGCTTATCGATGTTCATGCGAGAACTATCACTTTGAGATTCAACGAAGAGGAACTTGTTATAAATGCTACTCAAAACTCGAAACCTTCTCATGTTTATGAAATCGCTACCATCAATCACATTGACATCGTTGATGTGGTTTGCGATGAGTTTTCACAAGAAGTGTTAGGTTTTTCCGATAGCTCGTCAAGTGGCAATCCCACTATTTTGGATCCAATTCTTGCTAATTCCACACCAAATCTCACTCCATTCCAAGGAGGCGATCTCACTTCGAATGAAATCGACAATGAAGATGAGGTGTTGATTAGTGATGATACTTCTATTCCACCATTTCTTCCGTCGATGGAAGTTATGAGTGTTGAACCAAAATCTTCAATCGAGGAACCCCCTATCCTTGAATTGAAAGATCTTCCTTCTCACATTGAATACGCATTCTTGGAAGGTGATGACAAGTTGCCGGTTATTATTGCAAAAGGACTTGCTAATGATGAAAAAATCGAGCTCTTGAAAGTTCTTAAAGCTCATAAAGGGGCAATTGCGTGGAAAATTTCCGACATTAAGGGTATTGACCCAAAATTTTGTACTCACAAGATTTTAATGGAGGAGGACTACAAACCCGCAATTCAAAGTCAAAGAAGGGTGAATCCGAAAATTCACGATGTCATTAAAAAGGAGGTCCTTAAACTCCTTGACGCGGGAATGATTTATACTATATCTGATAGCCCATGGGTGAGCCCAATCCATTGTGTCCCTAAAAAGGAAGGAATGACCGTTGTGCCTAATGAAAACAACGAGTTAATTCCCACTCGTGTTGTGACCGGTTGGAGGGTGTGTATTAACTAACGAAAGTTAAATGACGCCACTCGTAAAGACCACTTTCCTTTGCCCTTCATGGATCAAATGTTGGAGCGACTTGCGGGAAATGAATTCTATTGCTTTTTAGATGGTTTTTCCGGTTACTTTCAAATCCCTATCGACCCTCGTGATTAAGAGAAGAATACGTTTACGTGTCCTTATGGAACGTTCGCTTATCGTAGGATGCCTTTCGGACTTTGTAATGCACCGGGTACGTTTCAACGGTGTATGATGGCGATTTTTCACGATATGATCGAGAAGTCGATGGAAGTGTTTATGGATGACTTCTCGGTGTTTGGCAATTCGTTCACGTCATGTTTATCTAATCTCGAGCAAATGTTAAAACGTTGTGAAGAAACTAGTCTTGTGCTTAATTGCGAAAAATGTCATTTTATGTGTAAACAAGGAATCGTCTTAGGACATAATGTGTCGAAAGCGGGGATTGAGGTCGATAAAGCTAAGGTAGACGTCATCGCCAAGTTACCTCATCCCAAAACCGTTAAGGGAGTTAGGAGTTTCCTAGGCTAGGCGGGCTTTTATCGTCGTTTCATCAAGGACTTTTCGAAAATCTCTCGGCCTATGACACACCTTCTCGAGAAGGATGCTCCTTTTAACTTCAATGAGGATTGTGTTAGAGCTTTCGAAACTATCAAAAGGAAACTTACCGAAGCTCCCATTCTTGTTGCTCCTAATTGGGAATTACCCTTTGAAATCATGTGCGATGTAAGTGATTATGCTATAGGGGCCGTCTTAGGGCAACGTTATGACAAACATTTCCGTCCTATCCACTATGCTAGTAAGACAATGACCAAGGCTCAATTAAAGTACACCACAACGGAAAAGGAATTCCTTGCCGTGGTCTATGCTTTTAAGAAATTCCGACCTTATCTCGTCTTGACTAAAAGCATCGTGTATACCGACCATTCGGCTATCAAGTATCTCTTAACTAAGCAAGATGCTAAGCCGAGATTGCTTCGTTGGATGCTCCTCCTCTAAGAATTTGATGTCACCGTGCTTGACAAAAAAGGAGCAGAAAATCTAGCCGCCGATCATCTCTCTCGTCTAGAAGATCCTCACAAAGATGTTTTTGAGAATAAGGAAATCACCGAAACATTTCCTCTTGAGACTCTCGGTGTAGTGAATTCTAAAGACACCACCCCATGGTTTGTCGACATTGCAAATTACCATGCGGGCAAGTTCATAATCAAGGGTATGACGACACAACAAAAACGAAAATTCTTTCGTGACGTCAAGTTCTATTTTTGGGACGACCCTTATCTCTTTCGGGTTTGTGCGGATCAACTCGTTCGACATTATGTTTTTGGTGCCGAAGCTTCTAATATCCTTAGAGCTTGTCACGAGGGACCCACGGGTGGTCACCACGGTGCTAATCTCACGGCTAAGAAAGTGTCCGATGCCGGCTTCTTTTGGCCTTCTATCTATCGTGATGCACACGCACTTGTGAAGTCGTGTGATTCGTGCCAACGTCAAGGAAAATCGTCTCAACGTGATGAAATGCCGCAAAACATAATTCAAGTTTGTGAGCTTTTCGACATATGGGGAATAGACTTTATGGGGCCGTTCCCATATTGGCAACAAATATATCCTCGTCGCAGTGGACTACCTTTCTAAGTGGGTGGAAGCTAAGGCTTTGCCTACTAATGATGCTCGTCTGGTAGTGAAGTTTTTGAAGCAACTATTCTCTAGGTTCGGAACCCCTCGTGCTATTATAAGCGATCGTGGAACCCATTTTTGTAATGAACAATTCGAAAAGGTTCTAAAGAAATATGGATTTACTCATCGTCTTTCTACGGATTATCACCCGCAAACGAGTGGGCAAGTCGAGGTTTCGAACCGAGCTTTGAAGAGGATTTTAGAAAGGTCAATTGGAGAAAACCGTGCTTCATGGTCCGACAAACTCGATGACGCTTTATGGGCCTTTAGGACCGCTTATAAGACACCTATCGGTTTCACTCCTTATAAGTTAGTCTATGGGAAGAATTGTCATTTGCCCATTGAGTTGGAGCACAAGGCATATTGGGCCCTTAAGCATGCAAACTTTGCCTTGAAGACCGCGGGAGATCACCGGAAAATACAATTGAATGAATTGGATGAATTAAGAGATAATGCTTATGAAAATTCATTAATTTTTAAAGAAAAGACTAAAAAGTTTCATGATTCAAAGATAAAAAACCGGGTTTTTAACGTTGGTGATCAAGTGTTACTTTTTAACTCTCGACTTAAGATATTTTCCGAGAAATTGAAATCTCGTTGGTCGGGTCCATTCACCATTACACAAGTGTTTCCTTATGGGACCATTAAGCTAGCTCAAGATGATGGTCCTAATTTCAAGGTGAATGGACATAGGCTTTGGTGGGGAAATTCCTTCAATGGTTGCCCTCGACCAAGTCACCTTCCGCAATGATAATTAGCATTGAGGGGATCGAGTCGAGCTTATGACTCGTTAATCAAAAACGAGGTGCCTCGTGGGGGAGATCCCATGCTTATCCTTTTTGCTTACTATTCACTAATAAGGGGACTTGTACCCTTTCAACTCGTTGTCTCGTGGTTGTTTGTGATTGTGTTATCTAGATCATCATCATCATCTACGACTGAAGACTCTCGTGTTCATTTACGTGAGCCTCCATCGTTTGCTTGAAGAAGTTTTTCACGAATCCATGACATATCCTTTATTGTTCTAACAATTATCTTTTAGCATACTTAATAAACGGCTTTAGATATATTGTTGATCACCCTTTCCATGCTAGATCCTAAGCATTCGACTCTTCGTCTCTAGTATGGGGGTGCTCCACCTTTAGACTCGAAACATTGAGGACAATGTTTACTTTTAGTATGGGGGGGGGGGCGAATGTATATTTTCCGATGGGTAGAATAAGAGCTAATTTTTGACTTGATGGGCATTTGGAGCCATTTACATTCCTTAACCCGCTCGATTCAAGTTTTGCTAGACTTTTATATTGGGAGCTTTAAAACGCGAAAGTCTTAATTCATACGGGTTAAGAACAATAACTTTTCGCAAGTTCCTATAATTGATCCTAGAAAGTCACTTATCAAAGGAACTATAAAATGCATTCTCTAAACTTGAAAAAGTCCAAGAAAGTGCAAGATCCTATAGGTGGCTTGAAAACCCAAAACTTTGATTTGATATAGTCTTAATGAAAGCTAATCCAAATTTGGCTTAATTTTGACTTGCATGGCTAAGTATTCACGAGTCTCTTTAATTAGAGGTCTTTATATAGTGAAGAACGAGAGATGATAGAGTTAGACAAGTGATCATGCTAAACGTAGAACATCAAAATGTTCTTTCAAAAACTCATATGTTTTTAATTGTGGTTTTTCTTCCCATAAGATCAATGCATTAGGAATAAATCATAATTGCAATAAGTAAGGTCGTACGATTTGAAAGGTTACTTAGCCTCTAGCGCAAGATCGTTTAAAAGTTGCTCGGGGTTGAATAGAGTTCATAGCCAAGGCATAACTTATTGAAGCGGGACGCGAAGATTGGCGATTATCCAAAAAGGCCCTAACAAGGCATGAGGAGCCCTATTTTGTTTCTAAAGATCCAAGATGATGTGAAGTATCATTATTCCTAAATCAATATGAAGGATCGAGACACACGACGAAAAGCAATTACTCCCCTAAAGATCATGGAGAAAGTCTATCCGAAAAGACCCTTACAAGGTATGAGGATAAATATATCCAAGTCCGAAAAGGAGGCGGATCGTTGTATATCAAAATCCAAAGTAAAGATTGAAGAAAAAAGATGAAGTCGTGGTCCAAATATGAAGAATCTCTCAAAAACTTCAAGTGAAGAAAATCCAAATATATGAAGAGAAGACCATAATTTCAAGAACGTCTTCCCAAGATTTGAAGTATGAAGTACATGCCAAATATCGGTCCGAGAAAGGTCTCAAATCATGAAACGGGTTATGCCAAGATATGAACTTAAGGAGATACACGAGAAGCCATTTTAAAATATTTTGTCCTTCGGCTAACTATCGATCAAATCGTGCTACTTTGCTTTCGGACTAATAACTACTCAAATAAGTCAATATGAATCACTTGTGATCCATGACAAATAGTTAAAAAATGCTAGTAACCCATTTCCTTTTATAATAACTAGGATTACGGGGAGAAAAAGTATTACACAATTTAGACGTATGAGTAGTGTTAGCATTGTGACTTGTACCAACAATGATCTCGTTTTTGCACTTAGCATGGAATGTATGACAATCAAGGATGACGAAGTTTACTCTAAGGGACATTTGCTTGTTTCTATTCTTTGACCCTAAAAGTCACTTTTCGTGATGAAAATCATATATTATGTCTTTACACATCTTCGTAGTATGTTGCAAGTCTTTTACTCTTCAATAAAGGTTAATAAAATTGAACTTTGGTGATGCTTAGATACTTTATTCTAGCATTGCGTGAGGGCACGACAATGGCTTAGTATGGGGGAGTGATGAGATGGCATTTATACATGATCTCATCGTTCTTTTCGGGCTTTAAATGCATAAAAATGTCATAATATACCATATATATATGCTTGTGTTTGTTTACTTGTGTATTTTAGGTATGGATATCGTGAAAAAGACAAAAGATCACAAGATACAAGGAAAAACGGACACGAGAAACGAAGCCGTACAAAGAACCGGGCCCTAATTCATGGAATATTCAACAAATACCCTTGAAGACTTCAAGATATGCAGATTGATCCTCATTATATGAAGAGATGACACTTAAAACCCTTGTATATTGATAATTACAAGTTTGGTCCCTTAAGTTTGTCAAAATTACACAAATGGTCCTTCAACTTTGAAGAAATGGCAAGTTTAGTCCCTCAACAATTCCAAATTTCCAATAATGGTCCCTCATGATGCCAAAGATACATTGAAGACCTTTGAAGATCAAGAATGTCCAAGATCAGCCCTTGAAAAATCTCAAAATGGCAAAAACAACCCTTGTAAACCTTTTTCCAAAAGTTTGTGCCAAAAGTGTAAAGATGTGAAAGTTATTTACAAAGGGAATTCGTTTTTAAGGCTGAAATACTTGTTTTACCATATTTCCCAAAACACAAGGGCTGCTATTGCCATTTCCCAAAGTTCAAATACCCACAAACACGCGCCAAACACATCAACCCACCTTTTTCGGATCAAAATTTACCACTGTTCATGTTCATCCACCCAGAATTACCATCAACTTAAACAAAGGGTAAAAAGCAATTACCCTTACCCACGCTTAATTCACACGCATAGGAACACATCTCACACCAAAAACCCCCATCTCCACTCAGCAAAAGACCCCACCATTCAACACGTCACCCAATCAAAACACAACTTAGCCTCCAAGTTATCATACGTGTCCAAATCAACAGCTGACACTCTTTGCTTGATCACAAAGCTAAAATGAACGTATAAGATGCATTTGGACAACTCATTCCATCAAATGATCTAGAAGCACTCAAGGGAATTTTAGAGAATTCACTTCTAGGGTTTGTGAATAGTGTAGCCAGGCATTTACCTATAAAAGGAGACCTCAACATGTGAGAGTCCCTTTGTTCCAGATTTTAGCTTTTAAATCTTTGTAATTCCTTTTTATGAAATAAAGTTTGAATTTCTGAAAATTTTTGAGTTCTTGTCTGTTATTTATAAAAGTTGGTGTTTGATAAGCTAAAATCTGAGTTCCATAATCTTGTTTGAAGGTTTTTGAGGCAAGGTTTTAAGTGATAAAGCTTGTGCTTCAAAAATCAGAAAGTTATTGGTTATTTGATCTCACTTTGTGGTTTGTTCTTCTTAGCACCTTGGAAGCTGGTACTTGTTCTGCTAGTACCTCAGCTCAAACAATCCAAGGTCTGGATGTAGGTCTTGGAGGTTTTCACCTTCTTCCCTTTTCATTTCCTCTTTAAGTTTCTGATTATTTGTGATTTTTGTGGATTTGTTCTTGAATCTGTGATATTGTGGTTGATTATTGTTAATCTGGCTTGGTTTGATGTTTATGAGGTGTTGTTAGTCTGATTTGTGGGTGAAATCTGGATAATACCTTGAAAAATTGTGAAAACAAGTTTTTAAGGGGTGTTTGGGTTAACTGCATAAGTTGGTATTGTGGTTTGTTAAGTTGTGGTTTTGTGTTTGCAAGTGTTAGTATCTGTTATTTGGTTGCTATTGTTCATCTGTTTGCAGGTTTTGAGGTTTGAAACTCATTGATTCATAAAAAGGGGTATAAAATCTTGGATACTTGGTAAAATTGGCTAGGATTTTGAGGACACCTAGATCTAAGCTTAGGCTAGGGCTAACAAGTGCTAAACCTTAGTTAATTACACCAGGATAAGAGATTTGACTGCTTGAAATTGGATCTAGTGTCAAATAAATTAGCAAAACTTGTCTGCATATTGCACCTTGTTCATCAGTAACTTTGTATGCTTTGATCTTGTTGTTTACTTTGATTCAGTGTTTGATTTAAGTTGCTTTGTGCTTATTCAGAGTTTATATAGCTTGTGTATGCATCCTGTTAAGTTTGGTTGGCTTATTCTTGCTAAATCTGCTTATTAAGTGCATAACTGCTTATTTTCATGTCTGTGTGGTATCTGGTGACTGTTTGATCATTTGTAGCTTATTGTGTGAACCAAATTTGGATTTTCTTGTTGCTATTGACTCCTTGTGGTTCACTGATCACAAGGGTGCCTTTGTTTCCAATTGAATCCAACTAGAACTCTCTAAAAAGCTCAGTCAAATAGTCAAAGCAGTGGGAACTCCTTTCCCCTGCTGGTTGCCACTGCTAGTGTTAAATTGGTGTCAGCTTATCAATAAGCTATAATAGCTTACTTTAACCAGCAACAACTTGGATTTTGTAATAGGTGCTCATTATTTGACCCATTTGTTCATACTGGAGCATTTGGTGGGTTGACTTTAGGGTTTGACTAGAAAACCAACTTAATTGACTTTTTCATAAGTGCTTATTGGCTTATTCTGGCTTATTGGTTTTGCTTATTGGAATTTTTTTTATTGTTTTCGCTTATTGAGTCCATTTGTGATCTTTTGTAAGTTGAATCAAGTCCTGAGGTGCCTTATTTCTCAAACCCGACTATTTTGTCGTTTTGTGGATTTGTACTTTGCTTATTTCTAGCTTATTGAGTGTGCTTTTTCAAAATTTCTTTTTACAGATCTCATAAGCATCCCAAAAGAAGGTTGTGTGTGAAATTAGAGCTTATGGCATTAGCTTATTGCTTAATGGGCTAAAAAGCCCAATAAGGATAAGCTGTTTGCTTATTAAGATGTGATAAGCTCACATTCAGCTTTTGGGCCTTTAGAGTTTTGTTCTTAGAATTAAATTTTGAGTCAGATAGGGCTTTTCCAAGTCAATTTGGCCAAGTTTGACTTTTTGGGCCAAAAAACCCATTAAGGGTTGACTGTTTTTGGTTTTGGCCCATTTGAGGGCCCAATAGGGGTATTCTGGTCATTTCACTTTGATTTTCTGTTTATTTAGGTTAAAATAAACTAGTTTGCAAGTTTTTAGAATTTTTTATAATTTTTAGATTTTTAAATTATTTTAATATTATTTTATTATTATTTTTCAAATTTCACATTTTCCAATTTTTTACATTTTTCTTAGCTTTAATACATTAAATATGAATTTAGAAACTTTTAGAATAATTTTATCACTTCTAGATTAGTTTTTATAATTATTTTAAGTTTTAATAGTTTTTAAATCATTTTAAATAGTTTTTATTAGTTTAAAAATTTCTAAAAATAGTTTTTAATCTTTTTAGGTCATTTTAGAGGTTTACCAATTGAAAAATCTTTATTTGGGCTTTTTGATAATTTATTTGATTTTTAGGGCTTTAATTAGCATTTAAAAATTGAATATTTAATTATTTAAAAGGTTTGAAAAAGTTTTGATCATTGGTAAACTCTTAGTTTATTAATTTTGATTTTTGGTGAATTTTTGGTAATTTTTATAATTAATTTTTATTTTTGTAGTTTTTACGGTTTTACGTTTTGTCGTCGTAGTATTATTTTCACGTCTTCGTCATCTTCTTTTCTTATCCCCTTCTAAACCAATCATTAATCACAAACATTTAACAAGTTTTTCACACACATATACCTCCTTGGGAAACGAACTTGGAACTCCTTAGGGTCATTAGTGCTTGATTTTCCTAAATCATCACTCGATACTTTCCCTATTTTACGCTCTTTGTTTTCCTAAACAAGAGTTGTAATTTACTACAATCAACGATCTCTGAATATAGGGTTTATCTGATCTCGGAATATTTCTAAAATAGGCAACTTTTTTTATCTTCGAAAAGGCAAAGTTTACAAGGGTTTCCGGTGAAACGACTTTTACTTTTAGGGTCTATAGCTTCGTAGGGACTAGAAAAATACAAACTTTTTCAAATTTATGACGAAGAATTTGAAATCAAGATTTGTACTTTATATAACTCTTTTTCACCAAAAATCAAGCCAAACAAGATAAATTTTTAGGTTTTTGTGTAAAACAATGAAATGCCAGTCACTACAAAGGTGCGTAGATGATTATTTTGATGATCAAAACACAAAAAAACCTAAAAAAAAATATGTACCCATGGGTTTTTGAGTAAAATCACATGAACCCAAATATCAACGAACATAAAGCTTTATTTCATTCCATGGCTCTTGATACCAATTGTAGAATATTGGTAATCCTTAGCCAAGAGTGAGGTTGATGGTTTTATAGAGAGAGAGAAAGTAGAGAGAGAAAGTGAGAGAAAATGTGTGTATTATTATAGAAAAAGTGAACCAAGCAACACCCTTTCCATGGAAGGAAAGGGTTTATATACCCAAGTCCACAAATGGACTTGGGTTGCCGGCCCATGGACATGCCCATGGGTCGGGTTTGTTTAATAATGTAATATTAGTCTAACTACGAGCCCGTAACTATATTGTTGGTGTGACCGAGTCTTCTAACGGAAAAAACGTATTTCCAATAGTTTATACATGCTTAATTGATAGTTTATGATGAATCTTGACATAATTATTGTGTAATTTTTAAGAAGGTTTATTTGACACCCGTCACTAAAAAAATCATAATAAATTCATACTATATCGGAAAAATCTGAAATTTTTCGGGAGGTCCACGACTCAAATTTCTACAACTTTTTAGTTTTGAGCTAAAGCTGGAGAAGACCCGAGCTATACTCTGACGTGACCTGAAGTCAACTTAAATTGTAAGATAGCTTTACGTGCTATGTAGTGTATAATTGAATTTGACTTACGCAGTCGATTTTTCGATGCATGTAGCTCACTTCTATTACGAAGTGAAAGTCTTATTCATGTATATACATTGAAATTAATTTAATTGACTTGGATTCATCATCAATTTGTATGCATGTGGTATGTGATTAATTGTTAATTGGATATATGTTCTAGGTTAATGTTTATTTGTTTGTTTTTTTATTATAATTGCTATGAATCATGTTTAAAGCAAAGGAGTTTTCAAATATAAAAATAATCTGGACTAAAACTATATGATATTTGATTTAGTATATACTTATTCTTGCACAGTCACATGTGGCAACAAATGAGTCGCCCTTACATGCCTTTAAATCTAACTCACGCCGTGACTAGCAAGAATCAAGTTTATAATATGTTTTCTATTTTAAAGATGTAAAATTTTATTAATGACGTAATTTGCAATTGTACTATCTAGTTCCAAGGCTAAGGTTGAGGAAGACTCGTCAAGATTTTGGTCTTTTAGATACCATTAACCTATAATAATGAACTAATTGTAGATTCCTTACCTTGCATTCTATTTAGAAATCCGTAAATAGTCTTGGGTTTGAATGATTTTTAATCATTCTTTAATCTTTACCTGTGAAAAAATTAAACTTCTTTAAATGGATAACAAGTTGAATCATCAATTTTTGTGATATCACTATATATACAATTAAATTATGAGCTAAATAAGTGATGTCTATAATTAACAAATTTGAGTAAAATTTTAAAATTATTATGATACAATGATGTTGCATGATTTTTTGGACATTTTTTGACATTGTCAAAAATTTATACTCTTTAAAATAAGTCTATTTGTCATCCAACTTGCAAAAACACTTGCACTTATTCTTTCATCATACGTTAGACTGTGGTGATTTTGTAACCCGAGGTGATATAATACTCTCGATTTTGAGACGTCGGTGCTATATAATCACAGTTTTTGGTTGGACGACTTAAGCAAGTTAGATAGGTGAGACCTTAACTCGTGGCAATAGATGGGATAAACATTCTCGCTTTTTCATTTTTGAATTGTCACAAGTGATGTATATAAAGTTGAGTCCCATAATTCTGGAAGTTGAATTGGATGCAATTATTGAACGTCTACCCCTTGACTACCATCATCACTAGAAGATCAACTGATGCGGTGGTGGTATATCTTTGTGGATTCTATCTTTTAGGAAATTAATTGTTTATTTATAAACTTGGGTATTTAATTTTTGTATAAAGATAATATTATCAAAAAATGTGATTCTTTTAAAAGTATAACGAACATCCATAAACTTATGTTTGTTCGACAAACAAGGTCTCATTTCCTTATAAGAAAGAGAGAGACATATACCTATTCTTTTTTCTTTTTAGGGAAAGCTATAAATAGGTGCGATTGTGTAAAACCCGTATTGAAATACCATGAACATTAAATATGAACAGTAAATACACGAAAATAAGATAAAATTAAAAATTTCTATTTATAATATATTACACGTGTCACGACATTAAATAACATGTATTTACGTATATTATAAATGTGACGTGTTCACGATATATTAATTTAGGACAATTAAAACACGAACTTACACAAGTATTTAACTTAACTAGAAAAGCTACGGGTTTTCTTCGTGGGCCCCATGTTGGCCGCGGCTAGAGAGAAAGAAAGGAAGGGATGGGCCTTTTGGCTCATGACCCATTACCAATCCATGTTTAAGAAAACCACTAGGGAAGTTTCTATCATATTTTAGGTTTACAGAAAAATCAAGAAACCCTTTGCCTCCTTCTCTCTCTTGCTGCCGGTTACCATCAACACCAAAGGGTGTTCGGGTCGAGTTTGATCTTTGATTTTGTGTGTACGTGTTCGTGTTCATTAGTTTTAATCATCCACGCATTCGGTAATCATCATACCCCTTTCTTTTTAATTCTTCTATTGAATTCATGATTTTCATAATAAATAATCTTAAAAACAACCAAGTAAAACATGTTAAGATTAATTAAAACAAGATCTGAGGGGTGTTTGGTGTTTGTTTTGTTCAGCCGAGACACCATCGAGAGCCACAAGGCTCTCGGCGTGGATATTGCACCGCCACCGAGACCACAAGGGTCTCGGTTAGGCTTGGTTTGCTCGGTCGCACGACAAGGGGACCCCAACGTGGAGTCGGGGTAGGGTTGGATTCGGTTTTGGTTTGATTTTAGGCTAACCAAGACCACTAGGGTCTCGGTGTGGCTCGGGTTAACAAGAACAGTGGGAACCGGCCTCAGCCGAGGTCGAACCAGGCTCGACAGTGGCTAGCTGGGCTCAGCAGTGGGAACCGAAGGCCACCAGTGGCAACCGGCTAGCCGGTCTAGCTACTGGTAGGGCTGCGGTTGATGTCCAGCCTCCGGCTGACACCACTAGCCGCCGGCTATGTGGTGTCGGCTAGGCATTTTTGGGGCTCGGGATGAATTTTAAACACGGGTTAGGGCTCGGGAATTTTTAAAAGCAGTTTAATAGTTTAATTAAATTATTTTCTAAGACTATTTAATTTAATTAAATACATGACTTAGGTTAAAACATTAAAATTAATATTTCATGACTAACCTAGGTATTTACTTAGCTTAATTTAACTAAACATGTATTTTAATTAAATTCTTATAATCTATAGTTTATTAAATTAATCAAGCTAATTATTTAATAAGCTATAATACTTGGACCATGACTGATATTTTACTAAATAAACTTTACTTGACATTAATAATCTAGCTTATTTCTAATTATGGAAACTTACTATTTTTGGAAACTATCTATTTTTAGAAACTTACTATTTTGGAAACTTTCTATTTTTAGAAACTTACTATTTTAGGAAACCTGCTATTTTTTGAAAGTTGCTTAGTATTACAATACAAGTATTATAATACCTTATTACATGAATAATAAACAACAGAATATAAGAATAACTACAGATTAACACTTAAAACAGTTAAAACATGAAAGAAAATGAATAAGAAGCTAAGAACGCACAGAACCAGTAAAACACATGTATCTCAGATAACTCATACACATCCCTATTCTTATGTATTATCATCCGTCAAGGCGGAGTAGGTTCTTAAGCTTTTATGTTAGCTTCTACTGGACACAAGGTACGGATTTCCCGTCCTTTAGTAAGGACAATCTCTTCCTTTATTAGGATTTCCTGTATGCAGCCAATCGTTTTCCCAGTAGTTAGAGATTTAAATGCTTATGTTATTAGTTACCTTAGCCATATACATGCATGCCAGTTTCACCTAGTTATGGACGTACCATAACCATAACACTGGAAGCACTAGTGTTATGACTTCACCACGGCGGAGTGATAGCTCGTGACGTCCCTTTCAGTTATTTGGCCTTTATTATTATTTATTATCATGTGGGGCGTATGGGTGCATCCTAGTTATACTGTCAATTAAAATTTCATGGTGAATGTGGTGTGTGCCTTGCATCCTTCACAAGGAGCTGATCCATCCTACCCATTGCCATATTAATTAGAGGCATCCCCTCTAATTGCATGACGATGTCACCCATCCAAGTATTCATGCACGTTGTTGACCTCATGACCTATATTGTCTTTTGGTATATTAAACTAATATAGATTTTCATGAGTAAACATAAGTTATGTTTTCAGAACTAAAACTAGTAAACATGTTATACGTCTAGGTTTCCCAGGACTTATTCATCTCCGCTGCCTTTCATGCTTTATATGCTCTTACTATGCTTTCATTATTCTATGCTTTCCATGCTTTATTGTATATCCATGCACTGGGCGTTATGATAAGTCGTTTTCCATTTCCATGTTCCCAAACGGCAGGTACCTAAGGTCGCAAGTAGGATCTCAAGAGTATGTGTATTCGGATGGAAGCTATCTAGCCTTCTATATATTATGCATTTATCATACTTTGTCTTACTTTATTTCATGTTGGACATTGTTTAGTCATTTTCCTTTATAGTACTTATATTTGCTTGTGTTGAGTTACTTGGACTAGCGTTGTTGTTTTCGGTATTTCCATTTATGGTCATGAATGTTTAGACATTTACCTTGCATGCTTTGATGACGCGCCATATATTATGTGACATTTCATTTTAACAAATGGGTGTTACAATTATGGTATTATAGCCAAGGTTTCGACCTGTAGCTCTGTAAAACATGACCTGTGACTTACGAGTAGTCACCATCGTCTTCCTAAAACTGACAGTTGGTTTTCATAAGTTCATTTCATTTTCATTTCATGTATTCATTTCTTGCATTTCATCTCATTGTCGCAGGAATTTGACTAAGTAATGGTTGGTACAGGAGTAGCCCTATTTAGTCGCATGTGTTTTATCGAAACATTTTGTTTGTTTAGTGGACCGACCCATAGGCGTCCACACTTGCCTTTTTGTTTTGTGAACCGACCCATAGGCGTTCACTCATGGACATATCACCATATTTAATTGATCACGCATTTTAAAACTGTTTTATGCATCATAAATAAATTCATGTTTTATACACTGTTTACATTTCTATTCATGTCATATTTTAAAAGACTCATTATTTATGTTGCATTTTGTTTTAAACTGTCAGATGGTGAACACACACAATGCTCAAGAATTGGCTGCAGATGTCAATGCACCTTTACAAGCCCTCCTTCCCCAACTTCGCAATGAAATCAGGGACGGAGTTCATGCTGAAGTCTAAGCTCAGGGCGTCCAATTTGGCCCTCATCCTCAGAATCACAACAATCCTCCACCTCCATCGCCGGCTACCCTTATGACTTGGTTGGAGTGATTCAACAAACAAATACCCCGTTCATTTGAGCAGACTAACAGCCCCTCTGAGGCTGAAGCTTAGATTTCTCACATCGAGAAGATATTTGATGCGATGGGTTGTGATGATGTTTTTAAGGCAAGAATGGCTTGCTATTAGTTCGAAGGTGATGTGCTATAGTGGTGGAAGTCAATCAAGCCGTCCAACGGTGGTGATGATTGGGTTGCACTGTTGACATGGGACCAGTTTAAGGAGCTCTTCCTTAATTAGTACTTTCCACAGGCGGAGCAGGAGGAACTTAAGAGGGATTATCATAACATCTGACAGGTTGCTAGGGACAACAACAACGAATTCATGCATAGGTTTCTTTGTTTGGCTGGATTTTTGGGTGCAGCAGCTGGTACTGCTGAGGAGCAAGTTGAGAAGTTCGCTGGGCTCTTTGCACTTCGGTTGCCAACAGTTTGGTATGTGCTACGTTCACTACAGTGGCACAGAGGGCCGATGCAGCCCGTAAGCTTGAGATGCTTCAGGAACGAGAGGAGTTTGGTGATGACCGAGCAGTGAAGAGGTATCTTCAATCACCAACCGTTAATCATTCATTTCATTCAGTATTTTCATATTCATATCATCCTCTGTTCAATTTTATATTTCAGATAGAAGATTGATGACCGGAAACCTGCAGTCGCTCAGCAGCAATCATCTAAGGGAAACGGTCAGACCAATGACCATTCTGGTTCAGATAGGCTTGGTGGTAATGATAATTACCGTAACAATGCCAATAACTCGAACAACAGCATGTCCCTACATTTACCTTCTTTCATGTAAAATTGTCTTATGTTTTGGTATTCTGACACTCCAGCGACTCATATTCAGGAACAATAGCAACGGCAGGGATAAGGACCGTAGAGGTTCGCAGCCTAACCGTTCTACTTCATCTGATAACTATTTAAACCTTATATGTAATCAATCTTATGTTCCATGATCATGTCGCATGCATGTAATCCTAAAACAGGCTCTCAGCTAGCTAGGACACCTTTTGGAGGGTTCATGCATCCTATTTGTCCTACTTATTCGCGCATACATTCTGGTGTTTGCCGCTGAGGTACTGGTGGTTGTTTCAAGTGTGGCCAGCAAGGCAATCAGTAGAAGGATTGTCGCCAAGGTGAGATAGAAGGCACCTCTAGAAATGCTGACTCCAAAGCACCTCCTACTTCAGGTCGTGTGTTCACTACTACTAGAGATCAGGCGAACAAGACTTCAGGTACCATCACTGGGAATCTCTTTATGAATGGTTTGGCAACATGCGTTCTGTCTAGAGCGACTCATTCAGTCATATCCATTACATTTACTACACGTGTTAGGATTTCCCCTATGCCATTAGATAACGCCTTAAGCATTTCCACGCCACTTAGGGACTCTGTACGAATCACCCAAGTGTACAGAGATCTTCCCCTAGATTTTGATGATAGAATCCGTAGAGTTGACGCACTTCCTTTGGACATGTGCGATTTTGACTTGATATTAGGCATGGACTGGTTATCCAAACACCAGGCAATGATAGACTGCCACACTTATTGGGTTATCTTCAATGATGCTAAATCTGCAGAGTACATACACCATGGTTTTCTGCCAGGGAGGTCTGTACAAATTATTTCATCCATGGAGGCGCATGCCTTATTAACACACGGCTGTCAGGGCTTCATATCCAAGATTCACGACATTACTGTCGAGTCTCCATCGATCCAAGATCAGCCTATTGTGTCAGAATTTCCTAACGTGTTTCTTGATGAACTTCCAGGCATACACCTGTTTGTGAAGTCGAGTTTAGAATTGAGCTCATTCTAGGAGCAGAGCCAATTTTCAAGGCTCCCTATCGCATGGCTCCCATCGAGCTTAAAGAATTAAAAGATCAGCTGCAGGAACTTCTGGAGCGAGGTTTAATCCGTCCTAGTGCATCGCCATGGGGTGCACCGGGACTTTTCGTGAAGAAGAAAGACGGCAGCATGCGTTTATGCATAGACTAGCGTGAGCTGAACAAGATCACGATCAGGAATCGTTATCCTTTACCACGAATTGATGACCTTTTCGATCAACTTCAGGGCGCCAAGTATTTCTCCAAGATCGATCTGAGGTCCGGCTACCATCAATTACGGGTTAAAGAGAAGGATATCTCTAAGACTTCTTTCCGTACACGTTATAGGCACTATAAGTTCGTAGTCATGCCATTAGGACTCACAAATGCTCCAGCAGTCTTCATAGATTTGATGAGTTGTGTCTTCCATGAGTTTATGGACAAGTTTGTTATCATTTTTATTGATGACATCCTGATTTTCTCCAAAACTAAAGAGGAATATGAGGAACACCTTCGTACAGTTTTTCATATTCTTCGTTAGAAGCAGCTTTATGCCAAGTTCTCCAAGTGTGAGTTGTGGTTAAGCAAGGTGGCATTTATGGGCCATATTGTATCTACAAAGGGGATCACATTGGATCCTGCAAAGGTTGAAGCTATCACTAAATAGCCGAGACCTACGTCTGCAACAAAGGTCAGAAGCTTTCTAGGTTTAGCTGGCTACTACAACTGGTTTGTAGAGAACTTTTCACGGTTAGCCTTACCTTTGATTAAGCTGATGAGGAAAGGAGAGAAATTTGTCTGGACTGAAGAACGAGAGAAGACTTTGAAGACCTTAGGTAGAAGTTAGTGACTGTACCGATTCTTACTCTCCCATATGGTACAGGTGGATTTCAGATCTATAGTGACGCTTCAGGAAAGGGTATAAGTTGTGTTCTCATGCAACATGGGAAGGTTATTGCATACGCATCACGAAAACTTAAACCTTATGAAGAAAACTATCTTACTCATGATTTGGAGCTTACAACAGTTGTTTTCGCATTAAAGATCTGGAGGCATTATTTGTATGGTGAGTCATGTGACATCTTCACAGATCACAAGAGTCTCAAGTATATCTTCACCCAGAAGGAACTAAACATGAGACAGAGAAGATGGTTAGAGCTACTGAAGGATTACGACACCAACATTCAGTACCATCCTGGTAAGGCGAATGTGGTGGCAGATGCTCTAAGCAGAAGGTCGGGTATGATTGCTGGCATCTGGGTTGCAAAGGAGATCATCCATGACCTAAAGATGACTGATATAGAGTTTTGTGTCGAGGACAGCATGGTTACTTGGCGAATCTTAGAGTGGAACCAGACCTACATTCTAGGATCAAGGAAGCTCAGAAGGACAATGGTGAGATTTGGGTTATCATTCAGAACCTTGATCCGTAGACAGAGTTTCATGTTGATGATGACGGTATCTTATGGCAGGGCACTAGACTAGTTGTTCCTAATGACTCTACACTCAGGGAAGCTGTGCTGACTAAGGCTCACAGCTCTCTATTTACCATACATCCTGGTTCTACCAAGATGTACCACGACACCAAGCAGCATTTATGGTGGAGTGGTATCAAGCAGGATGTTGCCCCCTTCGTTTCTAAATGTATGATCTGTCAGCAGGTTAAGATCGAATATCAGAGAGCTAGTGGTTTACTGCAACCACTGGATATTCCATAATGGAAGTGGGACAAAATCTCCATGGATTTTGTTATTGGTCTTCCGGTGACTCACAGGAAACACGACGTCTGGGTTATTCTTGATAGATTGACCAAATCTGGTCATTTTCTACCAATCCGCTAGAAGCATCCGGTCAGCAAATTGGCAGACACTTTTTAGAAGGAGATCCTTAGACAGCATGGTTCTCCATCAGAAATCATCTATGACAGAGATCCCCGTTTCACCTCACGATTTTGGTAGAGTAATACAAGGTTTTGCCAAGTATGAAAATTTGTTCGTCTCGATTCAATTCGAATTGATTACAGTTGAAAGTGTGACTCAGTCGTTCTTGGTGGAATATAAAGGGGAAAGGTTATCTATTTTAAACTAAGGTAAAATGAAAATGTAAATTTGAATGAGAATGTAAAAACAAATGTAAATGTCGTTAAGTAAAAGTGGAAGCTTGAAATTTTAAACTAAAAATTAATACTTAAAAGTAAATGACGAAAAATTAAAAACTTCTATCTGAATAATTCTATCTGAATAATTATATCTGAATAATTCTATCTGAATATAATTCTATTTGAATAATTCTATCTGAATAATTTATCTAAATAATTCTATCTGAATAATTCTATCTGAATAATTCTATCGGAATAATTCTATCTGAATATGGCTAACAAAAATTGGGCAGCGTTTCATCTTAATATAACCTTAAGACCCGTCGCAATATACGATCGCAATGAGCGATCGCAATCACGATCGGAATAAGGGATCTGAATACACAATCTGAATAATGATCGCAAAGCTGGATCGGAATACTCGTCGCAATATGGAAGCCCTATTGTGATGGAAATGGAACAATATTCGGATGGAAGAGCATAAGCTAATAAATCAATAAGCACTTCTAAAAAGAACACTAAACAAAAACTTAACCAACTAAATAAGCACAAACTTGAAAACTTTTAAGACACGAAATACTAAATACGCAAACTTTAATAAACAAACTTTAAAAAGACAAAAATTTTAAGAAAACTTTAAAACTAATAAGCTAAATACAAAATAAGCCAATAAGCATGTCAAGCTCAAAGCTCAATTCGTTTAAACTTATAGATGAATAAAAAGATGAACTTTTTAATCACATGAACTCAAAGATGAAACAAAATCAAAGATTATCACGAATCAAAGATAAAAAAAATAAGAAAGGAAGAATAAGATTAATATTAAAACAAGGTTAAGCTTTTAAAAGTAAAGTTTAGATTAAAACTAGAAAGGTAGATAAAAGATGAAGTGCTAGTGAGATAAAGTTAAACACTTTCTCTCTCTAAAATTAAAAACTACAAAATGAAAAATGAACTAGCTAACTAATAACTAACTAACACCCTCCTAATGTGTCATTAGGAGGGTATATATAGGAAGTGGGAAGTGCATGTGTTGCTTACTTCTTTCTTTCTCTTTCTCGTCTCGACTTGATTTAAATTCTTTGTCTTTTTCGACGTCGTCTCGGGATTTGTCGATATAAATTGAACTTGTCTTATAATTTCTTCAATAATTAGACTTGAGTTCTTCGACTTTATTAAACTTTTATCTTTAGACTTTTTCTTCGATAAATCTTCAGAATTGGCCTTGGACTTCCGTTCTTTTTGCACTCTTGATCTTTTGACTTCGTGTTTTCTCGTTTTCATCGATAAAAGCCCGTGAAAGCCCGTATTTTCTTCCTTTTTCATCTTTTGGTCCTAAAACACAATAAATACACAAACTACGCATAATTCCGGCATTTACGACATAAAATACACGTTTTGGCTTGGTTATTATTATAATTAAGTGGTAACAGGATGGGTGTTTTCACACCTATCATAGAGTCTACAGAAAGCTTGGGGCACCAGACTTAAGCTCAGCACTGCCTTTCATCCTCAGACCGACAGACAGTCAGATCGTACCATTCAGACTTTGGAGGACATGCTGCGGGCGTGTGCTCTAGAATGGACATGAAGCTGGAATGATTATATCTATCTAGTGGAGTTTTCATACAACAACAGTTGGCACGATAGCATCGAGTGTGCACTGTTTGAAATGTTGTATGGTAGAAGTGTCGCGCCCCAATCTGCTGGGATCAGGTGGGCGAACGACTGATTGAGGGTCCAGAGATGATTGAGTTAACTAATGAGAAGGTCGTTGTCGCCAAGGCGAAGCTTCAAGAGGCTCGTGCTCGCCAGAAGAGATATGCTGATAAGCGTCGTAGAGATGTATCTTTCAACGTAGGTGATCACGTTTTTCTCAAGGTATCACCTGCACGAGGAGTTAAGCGTTTTGGAATCAGTGGGAAGCTCAGTCCCCGCTTCATCGGACCGTTCGACATCATAGAACGCGTTGGTGAAGTGTCAATCATTTACTGTTACCGCCTCAGCTATCACACGTTCACAACGTGTTCCACGTGTCCTTACTCAAAGGATACAAGTATCATCCCGTACATGTTGTTCAATATCCTCTTGATCAGATTCGAGAGGATCTTTTATATGTCGAAGAACCCGAGAGAGTTCTTGAACGACAAGATCGTATCATGCGGAGGAAGACGATCCCATCGTTAAAATCCTCTAGAGGGATCATCCTGAGCGGGAAGCCACTTGGGAGACGGAGGAGTCTATACGGACTTCTTACCATCATTTCCAGTTCTGATTCGGGTATGTTTCTTTTAGTTTATGTTTTCTCTAATTCGAGGACAATTTTTTCTTTTAGAGGGGAAGAGTTGTAATACCCGTATTAAAATACCATGAACAGTAAATATAAGAAAATAAGATAAAATTATAACTTTCCATTTATAATATATTACACGAGTCACGACGTTAAATAACATGTATTTACGTATGTTATAAATGTGACGTGTTCATGATATATTAATTTGTGACAATTAAAAAATTAACGTACACAAGTATTTAACTTAACTAGAAAGGCTACGGGTTTTCCTCGTGGGTCCCATGTTGGTCGCGGCTAGAGAGCGAAGGGATGGGCCTTTTTACCCATCACCCATTACCAATCCATGTTTAAGAAAAACACCAGGGAAGTTTCTATCATATTTTAGGTTTACAGAAAAATCAAGAAACCCTTTGCCTCCTTCTCTCTCTTGCTGTCAGTTACCATGAACACCAAAGGGTGTCCGGGTCGTGTTTGACCTTTGATTTTGTTTGTACGTGTTCGTGTTCATTAGTTTTAATCATCCACGCATTCGGTAATCATCATACCCTTTTCTTTTTAATTCTTTTATTGAATTCATGATTTTCATAATAATTAATCTTAAAAACAACCAAGTAAAACATGTTAAGATTAATTAAACCAAGATCTAAGGGGTGTTTGGTGTTTGTTTTATTCGGCGAGACACAACGAGAGCCAAAAGGCTCTCGGCGTGGCTATTGCACCACCACCGAGACCACAAGGGTTTCGGTTTGGCTTGGTTTGCTCGGTCGCACGACAAGGGGACCCCGGGGTAAGGTTGGATTTGGTTTTGGTTTGATTTTGGGCTAACCGAGACCACTAGGGTCTCGGTGTGGCTCGGGTTAACAAGAACAGTGGGAACCGGCCTCAGCCAGGGTCGAACCAGGCTCGGCAGTGGCTAGCTAGGCTTGGCAGTGGGAACCGAAGGCCACCAGTGGCAACCGGCTAGCCGATCAAGCCACTGGTGGGGCTGCGGTTGATGTTCAGCCGCCGGCTGACACCCCTAACCGTCGGCTATATGGTGTCAGCTAGGCATTTTTGGGCTCGGGATGAATTTTAAACACGGGTTCGAGCTCGAGAATTTTTAAAAGCAGTTTAATAGTTTAATTAAATTATTTTCCAAGATTATTTAATTTAATTAAATACATGACTTAGGTTAAAATATTAAAACTAATATTTCATGACTAACCTAGGTATTTACTTAGCTTAATTTAATTAAACATGTGTTTTATTTAAATTCTTATAATCTATAGTTTATTAAATTAACCAAGCTAATTATTTAATAAGCTATAATACTTGAACCATTACTGGTATTTTACGAAATAAACTTTACTTGACATTAATAATCCAGCTTATTTCTAATTATGGAAAATTACTATTTTTGGAAACTTTCTATTTTTAGAAACTTTCTATTTTGGATCTTTCTATTTTTAGAAACTTACTATTTTAGGAAAACTTTTATTTTTAGAAGTTACTTAGTATTACAATACAAGTATTATAATACCTTATTACATGAATAATAAATAACAGAATACAAGAATAACTACAGATTAACACTTAAAACCGTTAAAACATGACTAAACATTTATAATAAGCTAAGAACACACAGAACAAGTAAAACACATGTATCTCAGATAACTCATACACGTCCCTATTCTTATATAGTATTATCCGTCAAGGCGGAGTAGGTTCTTCAGCGTTTCCGTTAGCTTCTACTGGACACAAGGTACGGATTTCCCGTCCTTTAGTAAGGACAATCTCTTCCTTTATTAGGATTTCCCGTATGCAGCCAACTATTTTCCTAGTAGTTACAGATTTAAATGCTTATGTTATTAGTTACCTTAGCCATATACATGCATGCCAGTTTCACCTAGTTATGGAGGTACCATAACCATAACACTGGAGGCACCAGTGTTATGACTTCACCATGACAGAGTGATAGCTCGTGGCGTCCCTTTCAGTTATTTGGCCTTTATTATTATTTATTATCATGTGGGGTGTATGGCTGCATCCTAGTTATAGTGTTAGTCAGGATTTCTTGGTAAATGTGGTGTGTGCCTTGCATCCTTCATGTACGTTGTTGAACTTATGACCTATATTGGCTTTTGGTATATTAAACTAATACAGATTTTCATAAGTAAACATAAGCTATGTTTTCAGAACTAAAACCAGTAAACATGTAATACGTCTAGGTTTCCTAGGACTTATTCATTTCCACTGCCTTTCATGCTTTATATGCTCTTACTATCCTTTCATTATTCTATGCTTTCCATGATTTATTGTATATCCGTGCACTAGGCGTCATGCTCAGCCGTTTTCCATCTCCATGTTCCAAAATGGCAGGTACCCAAGGTCGCAAGCAGGATCTCAAGAGTATGTGCATTCGGATAGAAGCTATCCAGCCTTCTATATCTTATACATTTATCATACTTTATCTTACTTTATTTAATGTTGGACATTGTTTAGTCATTTTGCTTTACAGTACTTATATTTGCTTCTGTTGAGTTACTTGGACTACCGATGCTGTTTCCGGTATTTCCATTTATGGTCATGAATGTTTAGACATTTACCTTGCATGCTTTGATGACACGCCATATATTACTGTGACATTTCATTTTAACAAATGGGGTGTTACAGATTGGATTATTGTAATTATCAATCTTTAAGCGAACTTAAATGTGTAAGAAGATTTGCACAACTTATTGTTTCAAGTAGATCTCATTACTCTTTGTGGAATCCTAAGATTCCGGATCTTTTAGCTGCTAGGCATGATTGTCATTCATATGATTTAACATAGCGGAACAAGAAAAATAATCATGAACAAGGTGTTATGAATACAAGAACACAAAGATGAATTTCTCCCAAGGATTGCTCATTATATTAATAATAAACAATCGCTAGCCGTGTATACATTTAATCACACGCCTAGTCGACACACACTTTAGGTTTACATTTTGTATGAATGATATAAATAAACGTATGACCCTTGGTTTCTTTTATAGTGTAAGGAATAGGATTTTACAAGAGATAAGAACAAATAAACATGCATATCTTCTATTTAAATAAACTATTTACAGAATATTGATAAACAATATTCTGAATACTTATCCTAAATAGATTTCTAATAGCGTAGAAAGATGTCAGCATCTTGTATACATTTGTCAGCGGCGAAAACAAATGCCTTCATGTTTTCTTCGTTTTGAGTTTCTGCCACATCAACTTTTTAGACCCAACAATCACCCCCTAGTTGATGTCGGCAAAACTCTTTGTGTATCTCTTGTAAGTGGTACATCATCTTCAGATTGCTTCCCCTCAAATCAAGCATGTATATCTTCCCCTTTTTGTCACATCAAATAGGGAAGGAAACAAGGTATGCAATCGAAGATTCTCCAAATGTAGCTCTGTGTAATGATTTTGAAGAAAAATAACTATAATATTTTGGATGTAGAAGTAGAATAACCCAAACCTGTTTTCCATATCTTGTACCATTCACGTGACGTTGAACTTATAGAGAAGAAAATATAAGTAGACCTCTATCTCATTGTCAAAATCCTCATCCTTTTGTGAGGCACTGAGCACGATAATGTAACTCCTTCAAGTGATAGCAATGTAAAAGGCATTGCTAGATATGAGAAGTCTTCTTCACCAACCATGTAAGCACGAACAAGTTATATTTAAAGTGTGAGTGTGAAGGAAACACCACGACTTTAAGATATGATAGAATACAAACTTGCGAAAATCTACTTCGAATCATCAAACTTATCATAGGAATTCTTCCCCTTAAGCCAAGACCTTTTGTTGATGCAAAAGTTGGGTGATCCTTGCTAGACCCGAATTAGGCTTAATTCGGGCTGGCTGGGCTCCGGCTCCTGCACCAAGTGAACTGTATGGTTGGGATCCTGCACACTAAACAACACGCGTTAGACTTACCGTGGGAATGTTTCCCACGATTAGTCTCCGGCGTGAGAGTAAGTAATCGGTTAGGGTTTATAGGAATCGGATGAGTTGAGAGTGTATAGAACGTAATACCTTTGTGGAACCCTTGGGGGTTCCTTTTATAGGCAGTGAAACCCTAATGGGCTGTCACTGATGCTTCGGCCCCAAGGAAAGGATAAGTACCAGAATTAGATTGATTGTTATCTTCTAATTATGGTGAGTGAATATCCTCTTCTTTGGGGTAAATCCTATTCATAGATAGAATATGATTCTGTCTAACCCTGTACCGGTCATGTCGGGCCGTGGGCCGCACACATGTGTGCGGTTACTGTTCATCCAAGCCCATAAGCTCAAATGACATTATTCCCACCCATCTGTGATAGGTCGGATACGGGTAGTACCCGTGGGCCGGGTTCATGACCCGGCTGGGGACTATACGTCATCATGTCCCCCAGTCTAGTTGTTACAGCCGTAGGCGTAACCTCTAGACTATCAAGATGCTCCCTGGACGTACCAAGAAAGATCCTTAGGGAATGATAAATTGTCCAAGAATTCGTTTCGGCCGCATGTGGCAACCTGATTTAGGAATTTATTCCAATAACATCTCTGCCGCACGTGACGACCGAGACAAATTAAATGTAGCATTGAATTTGGGTCTTACGTAAGACCGCATATCCCGACATAAATGACTGTTCACCTGCCACTTTGACTGACAAAGTGCAAACAGTCAGACCCTCGAGCAGCGTAAACTTCTGAGTCAGAAGTGACCCGTGGGTCCCACCTGACTTTTAACTTGCCACTTACACCCTAACCACACGATTAAGGATAGTGGCAAACACGTGTCACGCATCCAAAAGACTATAACCCACGAGGCAACCCTATAAATAAGCCACCCCTACGGCTGTGTGAAACACACAATCTCTATCTCCATTTCTGCCATTAAAGCTTTTCTTCTTAGCTTCACTTAATCACGCACGGATCCCTTCCTCCACAGGTTAGAATACCACGTCCTTAACTTTTTATTTAGTAATGGCCCAAAGAAACAACCCCACGATTAGATCCGTGCTTAATGTAATGACCCAGGAGCAACTAGATCATTTGTGTACCAATTACTTCATGCCTACCAACCTACACCCCTCTCTCCCCTGTGCCGGAGACCTCATAACTGAGGCTCCGCAGGGAAAAATTGGCCTATATACTCGCCTTTTTTGATGCGGCCAACTACCGCATTCCATTTACCTGTTTCCTCATAGATCTATTAGAGTATTATGATGTACATATTAGCCAGCATCACTGTATAGGCGCATGTAAGATAAGTCAATTCGAGATTCTTTGTCGTGCTAGAAGAATCCCCCCAACCGTAGAACTATTCCGGCTATTTTACACCCCCAGCATAGTAAATGGTTGGCTATCTTTTAAGAAACGATCTCCCAACAGCCCCCAGTCCCATAATAAGCTCATGGACTCATTGAAAAACTGGTACGACCATTACTTTTTCATTGACTCGATAGTGTGGCCGGCCGATTATGTCTTTAAACATAGGTTATCCACGACCCCATGCCGCACGTCAGTACATATAATCCCCAACTCTCCCGAGAAATAGATCTTAACAGAACAGGATTCCATATAAACCTCCCCGAATCATTCCTCTGTTTGCTAGGGATTAGCCGCAACTATTTCGGATCGTCCAACATATATCCTGTGTTTTGGAGAAGGCTTGGTGAAGGTAGGTTAGCATCCGTACATCAAAGACGCATACAATTATCTGTTAATGCCTAACATATTTCGTTTATTGTGGCAGAAATGAACTTCTTTGGACTCTTACGTCAAGGCGACCAAAAGCTTGTACCAGAGGGATCCCGTCCCAGACGTGAGAACGAGCTACCTCTCCTTGAGCATACCCGAAACGTTACTGTTGCTCTGGAGGCCGTTTCGGACCCCCACTCAGACGAAGAGGAAACAACGCTCCTGAGAACCCCTGTGGATTTTGATAACAAAGACGGTGATAATAGGATGCTCGAAGGAGGAGCCGGGCCCTCCTCGCCGCCTAAGACTGCCACTCCCGCATATGGGGAAGAGCAAGGAGACAATATTGAGAGGACCACCTCCAGCCTTCGCCAGATGCTGGGCGACGATGAGGAGGAGATGCAGCAAGTCAGTGAAGAGGAAGACGAGGGAGCCAAAAAAGAAGTTGAAGAGGAGGTTGAAGAAGCAGCAGCTCAGCCCGCCGCTAAGCGTACCCGCAGAAAAAATAAGCGGGTAAGAAGAGTCGCTCCGGCCGAAGTTGGAGAACATAATGCCCCCGCCAAAAAACATCGCGAAGACCACCCCCTATATCAATCTATTGGGAGCACCACCCAGGCCTCCGAGACGGTACGAGCTGCACATGTGGATCCAGTTACTCAGATTCCCCCGACTGCATCAGAATTAGCAGGAAATAACATGTAAGGCTTCATCTTGCTAAGTAAGAGCCACGACTTTCCTTTAATCAATACTTGATATTTATCCAAATGTTTGTTTTGTAGAGATGAACAAGCCGGTGCCGTGCCTCCCCTCGATGTACAGAAAGAGAAAGGAAAAGAGAAGGAAGTGGAGAGAGAGAGCCTATGCTTCATACAGCCGCAACAAGATCCGGCCCTGCATTCGAAGAAGGTACCCCCACAGCTTCCCAAGACCTCCCAACATCCATCCCACCCCAATCGTTCAATCCTATTTGGAACATTACTACTGCGTCTCGGATGAGGGAAGCCGAGGAGTGCCGTGAGCACCTCAATAACTGCATCCCACCAAGTTTGGTGCGAGACGTGAATGTACTAAGCCATGCTGATCTGGTGGATGAGTACAACAGCGCCCTGGTGCATCACATGGCAATGGGTACTTCGATGAGAGTGAGATTCGAAGCCGCGTTAGGGCATGTGGAGTCCCTCAAGAGGAAAGTTGGGCGGAGGGAAAGGATGATCGAGGAGAATGAAGCTCAAATTGATGCCCTCCAATCCCAGCTTGCCAGTGCCGAGACGACCGTGAAGGAACAATCAGCCCACGCTAATGCTTATGACCAACAGGTAGCCGAGCTTGAGGCAAAACTTGAGGCCGCAATAACCAAGGTACGTATCCACGACGCATCACTCTTATTCCATAATAATCATAATCTAACAAGTAATGTCTCTCATATAGGTGACCGCAGCAGAAGCGTCTGCCAAGTCCTCCTCCAGCCAAGTATCCGTGCTTACCAAAAAACTTGAGGATGCCCAGACGATAATCTAAAGCGTGGAAAAGGTACAAGAGGAGCTTGCTTACGAGAGGGTTATGACCGAGGAGCTAAGGGAGGCGTCCGCCCAAAAAGATGTGATAATAGATGCCCTTACCACCGAACGTGACGACGTGCTATGCCCCCAACTACTAGCAGCCATTGTCGGCCGCAGGTGGATGGTGGGATACGGGGCACGTCTGGCCGTTACCAAGGTGCTGGAAGCCCCTGAATTTTACAACAGTTTGTGAGCCTTGTGTCAGATGGCATTGATCACGGCCGCCATGAAGGAATGGTCAAGGCCGTAGAGCTAATCAAGAAGAAGGAAAACTTCACAAGGCATGCCTTCTTTAACCCTGAAGCTGCTAACAAGATGACTGCTTCCATGGCCGCAATGCGAGATCTACATTACCCATTCTTGGCCGAGCTAGAAGCCACAAAGGATGCATCAAACATGGAGATAATGGAAAAGCTTAGCCTTGGTGCATCTCTCAAGATGAGGGTCATTCCCGGGCTTCCTTCACTCCCTCGCCCAGCCACCTTACACTTCATATCTATGAGGACGTAACCAGGCTCGTAATTGATGAAGAACCTTTAAGCGGGGTGCTGGAGAGGAATGCGGCTCAAGCCTTGAAGCGGAGGGAACGTGGTGAGAGATTGCCTTGCCTGGCTGAAGAACAAGTGGAGATAGGTAGGTTTCTCCCCCCCCCATGTAGGGTGCCCCTAATTTGTTATCTATTTCAGACAATTTGGTTTGTAACCTTTAAACATTTTTCCGTGGATGTCCACGGTACCTTATGATTGTAGACATTTTTTTTGCTAGGTATAAGTCCGTGCGGAGGCACGACAATTTTGATGTTTTGGAAACTTGTTTATATTTTTAATATCATGTATCTGTGTCGCATGACATGTCACGTCTTACCCAAAATATAACAAAGTCTATACTTTACTAGACGTGCGGCGTGCGTCTTTACTATGCAAAGCACTTCGTGAGCGTGGCATATGGAAACTTATCACAACGTCTTGTGAATAAGGTGTCTAGTAAGGATACATGATCCGCGTCACTGGGGTTGCATCCCTCTTATGTGACAAGTTTAATTATTAGGTTCACTTAATCCTCTTACCCCACCTGGAGGCGTATTGTACATGTACGGTATTGAATGAATGCATATGAATAAGACATGGCACATTAAAATAAT
Organism: Glebionis coronaria; assembly: GCA_025667525.1. NCBI lineage: Eukaryota > Viridiplantae > Streptophyta > Magnoliopsida > Asterales > Asteraceae > Glebionis > Glebionis coronaria. Next base: position 1,562,339 of record JANFOE010000109.1, read on the forward strand.
AATTAAATTCATACGACTATAACGAAATCCTGAAAAATAATTTGCACAAAACAAGCCGTGGAGCTAGCTAGGCACCACGGCATTTTATTAGAACGTTTACATTTTTTGTTTTAATAGGAATGGTAAGTCCTAAAGAACAAAAAAGGAACCTAGAAAAAACATAAGAAACAAAACAGATAGAGTGCATGGATCTTCATTAAAGCCACATATAGCGAAGTATTCATGCGGAAGCCGTAGCTTTCAAAGATAACACCTTTTGAGATTGGAGATGTTCCATGTGCGTTCCAGATCGCGGCCATCCATGTCACGTAACTTGTACGCGCCTCGTCCTAAGGCTTCTGTGACCTCATACGGTCCTTCCCACTTAGGGCCCAGCTTTCCTGTATTCTCCGCTCGACTTGCTTCGTTAGCACGATAGACATAATCTCTCGGTCGAAAAGAAACACCTTTAACCTTGCCGTTATAATAAGCCTTCATTTTAGCCTTGGACTTAGCCTCATTGATGGCTGCTATCTCCCTTTTTTCTGCCAATAAATCCATGTTGATCCGTAATTGCTCGTCGTTTGTGACGACATTAACCTCCGTCGTGCGGATGGTAGGCATTCCTATTTCTGCTGGTATAACAGCTTCGGTGCCGTATGCCAATGCGAATGGAGTGTCCCCGTTGGCTGTTTTGATCATAGACCTATGTGTCCATAGAACATGTGGTAGCTCATCCACCCATTTGTCACTCCGTTCCTCCAGACGTGCCTTGATGCCGTTTCCCAAGCTTTTATTTGCTCGTTCCACAAGGCCATTTGTCTGCGGGTGCTTAACAGACGCGAAGCGCCGTTTGATATTCAATGATGCGCACCAGTCCTTGAATGGGTTATCCGCGAACTGTTTACCGTTGTCCGAGATGATTTCTTTTGGTAAGCCAAAACGGCACACAATGTTCTCCCAAACCAACTTTTTAACTTGTTTGCCTGTGATGGATTTGACTGCCTTGGCCTCTATCCATCGTGTAAAGTAGTCCATTGCGACAATCAAGAACTTAACTCCCCCCGCAGCTACAGGAAATGGTCCTGCAATGTCGATTCCCCACTTATAAAATGGCCATGGGGATGTAATAGGTGTAAGCTCCTGCTGCGGATGTCGCGGCACTGGCCTATGCACTTGGCAATCACTGCACTATTTGCGAATCATGTCGCGTACGTCCCTATGCATGGTAGGCCAATAATATCCTGTACGTAGGGCTCGAGCTACCACGGATCGTGGACCTGCGTGCATGCCGCATAACCCTTCATGTATCTCACTGATCACATAAGTGGCCTGACGTGGTCCAACACACCGCAACCACGGCTGCGACTTCCTACTGATGCGTCGTGCCTCTTTTTCATCGTCCGGAAGGGTTTCATTAGTCAAATAGTTGACGATCGGGGTCATCCATGTAGGTCCATCTTCCTCAACTATAGTAGCGACCTCCCCTTCTGTTATAGACTTTTCCTTGAGTATTTCCACCAAGACTTGCTTGGACAAGTAGGCGAAACTTGTAGATGCGACCTTGCTAAGAGCGTCCACCTTCTTGTTCTCACCTCTTGGTACCTGTTTGATAGAAAACTTGCTGAAAGCCGCGATGAGTGACTTGACTTTCTCCAAGTATCGGATCATGTTATCCTCCTTAGCCACATATCCACCTAGAATGTGGTTCGCGACAAGCCGTGAGTCCACGTAGGCCTCAAGGTTGCGGACTCCCATTCTAGCGGCGATTTTTAAACCCGCAATTAATGCTTCATATTTCGCCTCATTGTTGGTGGCTGTGAACTCAAAGCGAAGGGCGTAAGTAAACTCTATTCCTTCCGGATTCGTAAGGATGAGGCCAGCTCCTGACCCATCCGTACACGAAGATCCGTCCGTGAATAACACCCATGGTTCTGCTGGATTTTCGTCTTGTTTTACGATTGGTCCTTCTTCATCCGGCTTTTCTACCAAGAAATCCACCAAGATTTGGCCTTTAACAGCCGTCCTTGGCCTATAAGATATGTTGTGTTCTCCCAATAGGATGCTTCACTTTTGTAGCCTACCTGCTACATCCGGTCTAGAGATAACTTGTTTTATTGGTTGGTCAGTAATGACTACAATTGGATGCGCCTGAAAGTATCGGCGCAACCGTTTTGTAGCAAACACTAGTGCCAAAACCAATTTTTCCATAGAGGAGTAATTCAACTCCGGCCCTTGTAATGTTTTACTTATGAAGTAGACCGGAGTTTGCACCGTGTCCCTATCCGTCATGAGTACCGCACTTATTGCTCCATGCGTGGCTGATAGATACATAATGAGCTCCTCCTTTGGCCGGGGAGCTACTAGCATGGGGAGAGATGCGAGGTGTTGCTTGAGTTGACCAAAGGCTTCCTCAACTTCCTTTGTCCACCAGAAGTCTCCCTTCTTAATGCACTTCTTGAGTGTTTTGAATAGGGGGAGCGACTTCTCTATGGACTTCGATAAGAACCTATTTAGCCCGGCCAGCTTCCCATTTAAGGACTACACCTCTTTCCGCGTCTGAGGGGATGGTAGCTGTATAACTGCGTCCGTTTTTTCTGGGCAAGGTTTGATGCCATTTGGATCTATCATATATCCAAGGAACATTCCTTCTGTTGCCCCAAACGTGCATTTCTTTGGATTTAGCTTCATATTAATCCTCCTAAGTGTGTCGAACGTCTCTTGGACATCCCAGAGAAGTGCATCCTCCGTATGACTTTTTATGACTAAGTCATCCACATAGACCTCCAGGTTGTGGCCTATCTGTGAGTCAAAGGCTTTGTCCACAAGCCTCTGGTATGTAGCCCCGGCATTCTTTAGTCCAAACGACATTTTTGTATAACAGTATACGCCCTGACTAGTGTGGAACGCCGTCTTCTCTGCGTCCTCTTCTGCCATCTGGATCTGGTGGTATCCTTTATATGCATCTAAGAAGCACTTAAAGGGATATCCACATAGGGATTCCACCTTTCAGTCGATCTCCGGTAACGGGTAACAATCCTGTGGACAAGCTTTGTTCAGATCCGTGAAATCCACGCACATGCGCCAACTTCCGTCATGCTTTTTGACCATGACTGGGTTGGATAACCACTCATGGTAGTATACCTCGCGCATGATACCTGCGTCCACTAGTTTCCGTACCTCATCCAGTATCACTTGGCTGCGTTCAGGTGCCTGACCTCACTTCTTTTGCTTGACGGGTGGGTATCCCTGGCGGATCTGGAGCCTATGTTCTGCTATCGCGCGTGGTACGCCCGTCATATGCTTGGGCTCCCATGCAAATACATCCAAGTTTTCCTTCAAAAGAGAGCACATGGCCCTCTTGCCGTTGTCCGAGAGCGTTCCCCCTATGGACACCTCCTGTTCCGGGTAATCCGGTTGGATTGCAACCTTCCAATTGGGAGGTGGTGATCCGTCCTTGGGGGGAACAGGTGGAACCGGTGTTGTCACGGCGTGATACTCAGATGCTGGTATGATTGTGTTGTAGATTGTGACGATTCCTCCTTCCACCGAGAATTTGATCATTCCGTGCGCCGTGGAAGGCACTGCTCGTATGGCCAGGATACCCGGTCTGCCAATGATCCCATTGTATGGGGAGTGTGAGCGTATCACCATAAAGTTCATCCACACCATGGTGGAGTGCTCTTCGTTCCCAATGGTTACAAGAAGACGCAGTTGCCCTATTGGCCAGATTGTGTCCCCACTAAAACCAATGAGCGGCGCCGTGGCCGGTACCAATTGGCTTCTTATTTCTTGTTGTAACTGTACAAAACAGTGTTCGTACAGTACTTCTGCTGAAGATCCCCCATCCACATACATGTGACTGACATTGTGTGTTCCAATGCTTATCTCAATAGTGAGAGGTGCATCAATCACATCGCCTGCTGTGATGGGAGGGAATGAGATTTCCCTGCCGCCTGAAAATTTTTGACCAATTTTCTGCCTCGTACGGCGTTGTCTGGATTGGATCATGTATATGGTCGAAGGTTTGTCCTTTTGGGGATCCTTCTTGTCATACTTCTTGTTGTCTTTCCCATCCTTCCAATCTTTAACCAAATGCTTGAGTTTACCTGACTTGATCAGTGACTCAATATGCTTCTTGAGCTGGATACACTCCTCCGTGCCATGGCCCTTGTCGTTATGGAACTTGCAGAAGCGATTTCCTTGGCAACGGTCCATCGGAGTCGTCATTGGGGGAGGCCTCGGAAAATTAGCCCCTTCCGTCAGCAAGATCTCCCGGTAGGACATCTTTAAAGGAATAAACTTATCATCCGGCCGTCCTCCTTTTTTTTGGCTCTTGTAATCTGAGCCCCTACCATTGTTCTGGTTGCTTTGACCGCTCGGCTGTCTCCTAGACTGGTCGTTTGATCGGTAGCCATTTCCTTTTGAAGGGTAGGCCGCGGCAACCGCTGTTTCTCCCTCTATGAAGTTTTTGACCCTTTCCATAAGGTCATCATACCTCTCCGGGCGCTTGTCATTGAGACGCCTGATTAATTCCCTGTCTGTGATGGCATGCATGTAGTCGGAAATTTTCAGGAGTTCCGGCATTGTCTTTGTGCGTATGCACTCGTCATTGAAGCGCTCAGTGAAGGCTTCCGTAGACTCTCCCGGTCGTTGTTTGACGGTTGCCAACGAGACAGGGTCCCTATTATACTTCTTCCGCTGAGTATAACTATTCTTGAACGCAGTGCGTAATTCAGTGAAGCTATCAATGCTTCACGGAGGAAGTCCTTCGAACTAGTCGCGAGCATTGCCAATCAAGGTTGAATTGAACATCTGGCACCATATAGGCATGGGCCATCGCTCAATTTTCGCCTGCGTATCAAATATCTTGAGGTGATCGTCTGGATCACCCGTTCCATCATAGGTCTTGACACACACCGGCATGCGGCGTTTTGTGTCCTCGGAGTAATTCCGTATGCGGAGAGTAAAAGGATCTTCCCTGGGATCCGCCCATGGACGGGTGAGACTAGGGTCACACCACGGTTGGGAAAGATCTTCTGCTTCCGTCTCGTAATAAGGACCGACATAGTACTCCTCATCGTTTGGTGGCGGTGGAGGAGTACGCCTAGGCCGGCGGCGCTTGGGCGGATGGTCATCCGAATCCTCTCCTGATGGATCAGGAGAAGGAGGCGGTGCCCCATCTCTTGGGCGAGGACCGCTCTTATGAGAAGAGCCAGGGGCCTTCTTCTCGATGTTCATCCTATCCCACACACTCGTTCGGCGATTGGCTCTGGTCAGTTCCTGATCCGGTCGTTCAGGCGAACCGTCGGACCTCTCCCCCTCGTCTCAAGATTGCACTAGTTCCTGCATGAGACGATCCCCTATGCGTTCGAACACATTCTTAGGTTGGGGAGTTTCCTCGACGAGGCTCCGCTCCCGAGGTCTGGTCCTTCTCTTCCTCTGATTTTGAGAAGAGGTGCTTGGTCCGGCATTGCCAAAGTTGAGTCTAGATTAGAGGTCCCTCCCTTGATTCAACCTTGATGCAATCCCTGGGACGATCCTATCAAAGTTCTGCGTGAGAACTCGAGTGAGATCCTCCTCGCTGAGTGGTTCGACCTCTACTTCTTCCTCGGTCGATGGTCTGCGCGGCTCCTTGTTAGGGGGATTGGGCGCACTCCCTGGATCAGGGTTGTCCAAGGTCGAAGTAGGTAGTGGAGTCGTGGAGATGGTGCTTGTCACCCCCATGGACTGAAAGCCACTCCGGTTGTTTGGTCCCCCTGCTTGATGGTTAGGGGATCGAGTGGGAATGAGTATCCCTTCTCCTTGGGACTTCCGATTTCCAGGATTTATGTTCCTGGGATTGCCTTGCGGATGCCTGATGAGACTGCTTTTATACATAGTCTCATCGTTCAAATCGGGCTTAAAATGCATTAAATATCATGAAAATACCCAAATATATGCTTTTGTTTGTTGCTTGTGTATTTTAGGTACGGATATTGAGAAAATGACAAAAGATCACAAGAATCAGTCAAAAACGAACACGGGAAACGAAGCCACACGATGAACCAAGCCCTAATGAAGAATTTTCCAAAGAAAGTCCTTGAAGATTTGAAGAATTATAAAGAAGGGTCCTCCAATATGGAAGAATTGATACTTTATACCCTTGTATCTTCATAATTACAAGTTTCGTCCCTAAAGTTTGTCAAAATTACAAAAAGGACCCTTAACTTTGAAGAATTGGCAAATTTAGTCCCTCAACAAAACTAAATTGTCAATATTGGTCCTCCAAGAAGTCAACAAACAAGATAAACCTTGAAGAATGAAGAAAATGCCAAAATCAGTCCTTCAAATATGAAGGAATTGCATTTTAAGCCCTTGTTTCAAGTTTAGAAAACATTTTGTGCCAAAATTGCCAAGTTGTCAAAGATGTTTACAAAAGAAAAGAGTTTGTTGCTGTTTTGTACAAGTTGAAGAAGTGAAAGAAATCAAGGGACCACTTTTGCCCAGACAGCAAACCCTCACCACCTACTCACAAGCTGACACATCACCCACCCAGCCAATCATATCTCTCCCACACTCCACGTCAAATCCCACCAATCTTTTAAAAAGGGTTTATTTAAAACGTGTTTTAAGCCTAATCTTTTGGAGGTAAACAGGTTTTTAAAAAACCAAATGAGATTAAACCTCAACTGTTTAACCTTTATCCCAGGTATAAACCCTAATCTAATCATGGCGAAAAACAAAGGGGTTTATCCTAATTACTTCCAGATTATTAATTCACCTAAACCACATCAAAACCCAATCCCCAGAAAGGTGTCACTCTCACTCACTTGATCAATCCAGCCTTCCCCTGACCCACAAAAGAGCTTGAAGACAAACTGAGCCAGTCCATCAACGAACCACACCTTTGCTTCGTTTCTACGCATTGTTGGGAACCCTTGGATCACTACTACATCACTGGCACCTTCACAAACTGCCAAGATCATCACATGGACCTTCAAAAATTCAAATTATTCAAGGGGCATTTCTGGAAAAGCTAGCATTAGGGTTTTAGCTTTTGAATATTTTATTAATAGTTCTAGAATCATCTTGTGACCCTATATAAAGGGCGTTTAGGACTTAGGTTAAACTGTTCTTTCTTTCCTTGTTCACACTCTTGTAAAACCCCTTTTTTATGAATGAAAAGTTGGTAAAGTGTTATGTGAAGAAAGCTAGTTCCATTTTACTTTCAGTTTGATTTAAGTTGTCATTGTTCAAGATTGGTTTTAATTTTCAGCAAAGTTTATCAAGTTTCCAAGTTTCTGTTTACTTTTCACGTTTTCATAAACCTTAAAATTTTCATAAGAATCTGTTAGAAAGGTGATGGAATACGTTAGTTTGATGGTGTTTGAGTTTGTGTATGTCCATGACACCATGGCTTGTTCTGGTGTAGTGGGTACCCAAGCTTAGATAGCCATTTGTTTGGTCATTTTTTTTGCTTATCACAGTCTTACCCATAAGCTAAAGCTCACTTCTAGCTTTGTCCATAAGCTAGGGGTCTGCCTTGAGCTCTTTACACAATCTTCTTTGTTTTCTCTCTTAGCAGGTTCCAAACAAGAACCATTTTTTATCCATTTTTCAAGCAAATCCTCATAAGCACATCAGCAAAGTTCTGCTCAGGCCCCAGCCTGATTGGAGGTGACTTTTCAGTCACTGTTGGGCCTGGATGTAGGCCCAACAAGGTAGCATCCTTGATTCTTATTTTAGCTTTCAAAAATTTTAAATTGTGTGATTCATATGAAATTTGGTAAATTTTGATGATAATTGTTTAAGTGTTGTTTTCTTGGTGTGATATTGTTCAATTAGGGTTGTATGCATGTTGGAAGTATTTTGATTCAGTTTTGAGTAGAGTTAAATAGATTTGCTTTGAAAAATTTTGTTTTCTGAATATTAAGGAGTGTTTGGATTAGCATATTGACTGAACTTCTTGGGGAGCTTTTGTGTTAAAACCTGTTTTACATACTCAACAAGTAAGTAATAAGTGATAGTAGTACTTGGCTTTCAGTTTGGTAGAGTTAAAACACAAGTTGCATGTTATAAAATTTGGAAAAAATAGTCAAAAACCAGTAACTGCTTGTTGTGCATGATTGTGTGTTAATTTGTCTACCAAGATTTGAAGTATGTTAGATCTTAGGTCATAGAAGGGTTTGTGATCATTTTTATGCTAGTTGGTTTTGTGCAAGTTTTGAAGGTTTGAATCTCACATTTGTGCTAACTAGATCAGCAATATATACACACCCTTGTTTAAGCATATCAGTAACATATTTCTTGTTTAATTGTGAATTTGGTGTGTTTCACTTGTGTGTTTTTGTGTGATTCTGACTCCCTATACTCAACTGAGTATAGGGGTGCCCCTTTTGTCCAATCAAACACCATAAAAATCCAAAGACAAGTCCTCTTGTCCTTGTCTTCACAAGTGAAGACACGTTTTCTTTCACTTTTGTGTTCATCAGATAAAAGTGCTACCTGAGCACTTGTTTTGATCTCATTGGCTTAATTCTAGCTTATTTTCTTTGATAAAGTGTGTTTAGAGTGTATTAGAGTTACTGTATTGAGTTTTAAAGTTAAAAAAAAAAAGTTTTAGCAAAAAGCTCCTTGGCCTGGACTCGAACACGGGACCCCTCGTTGGAGGACTATACGTGTTCACCAGTTACCCAAGTGCTTTTCTATGCATAACTAGCCAACCATTATCCTTTTAAGTAATATCTGTTTTTTGGCTTATTTAACTAGCAGCTTATTCATAAGCTAATTCCAGCTTATTCTTTTAGGGTTTTTGCTGTTTAGCATTTTTCTTGTGTTCCTGTTAGGGTTTAAGACTTTTTGGTTCAAAAAGATTATTTTTCCCGTAAGTAATTAATTTTCTAGGATTATTTTTAGTTTAAATTTTGAAAAGTAATTTAAAAATAGGAAAAAGTGTTTTAAAAATCTGAAAAATAGTTTTTAGGGTTTTAATCATATTTTTGAGGTTTACAGCTAAAAAAGTTTTCAAAAAGTCTTATTTTTGATTTTATAGGATTTTAGGGTTTTTACCCAACTTTAAAATTTAATATAAAATTATTAAATAGGTTTTAGAAACTTTTAATTGCATTTTTGTCTTAGTTACATTATTTTAGATTTTTGGTAATTTTTTAGAATTTTTTTATAAACTTTGAATTTTTTTGAATATTTGAATATTATTTTATTATTAAAAATTGAAAGTTTGATTTTTTAAGTTTTTACATTTTTCTTAGATTAAAGACACTTAATTAGGAGTTTTGTAACTTTCCAAATATTTTTAGGACTTTTCAATTATTTTCTAGAATTAATTTAAGTTTTAATTGATTTTAATAGTTTTTAAGTGTTTAAAAATAGTTTAATTTGGTTTTAAAATTTTAAAAAATACCTTTTAGCTTAATTAGGACATTTTTGAGGTTTACAAACTTTAAGATCTTGTTTAGGGCTTTTTAATAATTAATTTTGATTTTTAGGGCTTTAATTAGCATTAAAAAGTCATTATCTAATTAATTAAAAGGTTTTAACAAGTTTGGATTTTTTGTAAACTCTTATAATATTATTGTGGATTTTTAGTAATTTTTAGTAATTTTTAGGAATTTTTAGGTTAAAATTTTAATTTTTGTGCTATTTACGGTTTTACGTGATCGCCTTTTTCGTCTTAGTTTAATCCGTCTTCGTAACCGTCTTCCTTTTCTAATCTCATTTCTTTCTTTCTTTTTCAATCATATAATCACAAATCAAAATCAATTCATTACACAACGCACTTGCCTCCTTGGGAAACGAACTTGGACTTATTTGGTCATTAGTGCTCGGTTTTCCTAAACCGACACTAAATACTTACCGCTTTTACGCACCTTTTCCTAAAGGTCGTATTTTACCACAATCATTTTGGCGCCGCTGCCGGGGAGGCGTGTTGTGTTTTGGTTGAATAATTGTTGTTTTTATATATAGCCATAATAGTATTTGTATTTGTAGCACTCTACTAATACGTATTATCGGTTTTTCGTTTTTTGCGAATACTATTACTATATTGTATACGTAGAACAATAAATTTACAAGTACTCCAAATACGTGAGAAATCACAACCTTGACTTGGGAGGTCATTACCCAATCATTGTATTCGAATCTCAAACCAAAGAAAAAAGGCAAAAATAGATAAATACTTTCGTGAAGCTCGATTTTGAAAAATACAAACTATAAGGTGGGTATAAGGCGGTTGTATTTCACGACCTAAAGGAAAAAGGCTCTTAAGTGCTTTGTGCCGCCTCGTTTCCTCCGCTTGCTTGTGCGTATTTTGAGATTGAGAGCTAATCGAGGGTTTTGCTGCTCAAAGTATTACTTAAGTATCATATATATTTTCTTGGTTTCTATTGATTAAACCCTCTTGAACGATTTGGTGTTCCACCATCGTTCTAAAGTCATTGAAGGCGTTCACTTCACGTGATTGTTTTCATTCCTTGAGGCTTCTTTAATCGAGAGATTTGATTAAGGAGGAGATTTGTAGATTTGTGTCTACCTAATACATTCCAAAAATCCAAAAAAGTAAAAACAATCAAAAACCACAAAAAAATTGAAAAAGTAAAAACACCAAAAAGAATCTTCTTTGCTCATCCCCTCGTTGTACGTGACGTTTATGCAAACTCGCTCCAAAGCAAGACGTGCTCGTAAACGAAGAAACAAATCAACCACTCCTTCTAGTGAGGAGTCTCCTATTGACGAACCCATCGTAGTGAAAGAAGCACTCATGGCTAATCGAACTATGATGGAGTTGCTTCAAGCACCCACCGAGGGTTATGGAGAAGCGATTGTGATTCCCGCTATCCTTGCGGAGAATTTTGAGGTTAAGACGGGTTTGTTGTCTATGATTCAAAACAACAAGTTTCGAGGTGACGAAAAAGGACAACCCTCATAACCACATTCGCCAATTTAATCGTCTCACCGCCACTTGCAAGTTTAAGGACGTCTCTAACGACTCGATTAAGATGATGCTTTTTCCGTATTCCTTAGCGGGGCCCGCAAAAATTTGGTTAGAGAAAGAGCCACCCAATTCTATATTGACGTGGAAGGATCTCGTGTCGAAATTTGTGAACCATTTTTTTCCGCCCTCTAAGACTACGCATTTGAAAAACGAGATTTCAAAGTTTTCACAAGAGTATAATGAGAGTTTTTCAACGGCTTGGAATAGGTTTAAGGAAATGTTGCACGAATGTCCTCATCATGGTTTTTCCGACTTGCATCAAATTGACACGTTTTACAATGGCTTGAACAATCATGAGCGTGATTATCTTAATGCCGCCGCGGGTGGTAATTTTTTGTGTAAGACGGTCGAGGAAGCATTGTTAATCATTGAGAATAGGTCTAAGGTCTATAGTCCTCGTAGCACGTCGAGTGTTCGTAAGACTTCGTCTTCTCCTTCGCCTTCATTGTCACACACCGTTGATGCTTGCCAAATCGAGGCTAATTTGGAGAACAAGATTTTTGATAAGCTTAAAGGATTGTTAATTGAGTTTAAAGTTGGTGAACAACCCACTCCCGCTACGGCTAAAGCGGTTGAGGTTTCTTGTATGTATTGTGGTGGAGCTCATGATTACTCTGAGTGCATTACCAACGGTGGTAACACTTCGAGTGCCTTCGCGGCCGCGGGAACTTATAACCAAAACGGTCAAGTTCCTCGCACTAATCAATTGACTCCACCGGGTTTTCCACCAAATCAAAATGCTAACAGTTATCGAAACAATCAAGTTGGTTACCAAAGCAATCAAAGGAACAATTTCAAGGGTAATAACAACTATGGGAATCAAGGAAGTAGTAGCCAATTGCAAAATCAAAACCAAAACCGTAATTTTCAAAACACAAGTCAAGGTCTTCAAAATCTTTACACTAAAGAACTTCCAATGGACTTTTTGAATTACGCTACGGCAAATGATAAGATTTTGGAAAACATTCAAGAGCAATTGGCTAATCAAACTAGGGACACGGCTAAAAACACCAAGGAGTTAGCTAATTTTGTGAAGGAAAATCTTAACATGAGAAATGAGTTGAAAAATGATTTTGCTAATCAAATTAGAGGTCAAAATAATAAATATGAACAAAGTCATGCTAGGCTTGAACAAAGAATTGACCAAAAAGCCGCTAGTCAAGATCTTAAGTTTAATAGTCAAGATGCCAAGCTTAATGCCATTTTAGAAGCCGTCATGGGGAACAAAGCCTCTACTTCGGGTAGTTTGCCTAGTAACACCGTATCAAACCCGAAGGGAGAGATGAAAGTGATTACCACACGAAGTGGTAAGGCACTTAAAGAACCGACTCCTCAACCAATTACTCCAACGGTGGAGGAAATTGAGGAAGAACCCGAGGTGGTGGTCGAAAAGGAGCATATCTCAAGCCCACAAAGTACCGCTCATGCCACACCTACGGTCGACCCTTTACCAACATTGGAACCCGAGATTCCAAAGGCTATGCCTATGCCCCAACCCACACCACCCTTGCCTTACCCATCGAGACTTAGGAAGGAGAAACGACAAGAGCGCGACAACTATCAATTTGAGCTTTTTATGAAAATGTTTCGTGAGTTGCACCTTAATGTGAGTTTCGTCGATGCTTTGGTCATGATGCCTCGATTTGCCGCTAACTTTAAGAGTATGTTGAACAACAAGGAGAAATTGCACCAATTGTCTAGTTGTTCATCGGTTTATCTTAAACGCATACCTCAAAAAGTCGGTGATCCCGGTAAATTTTTGATCCCTTGTGCAATTCAAGATATGGAAGAATGCTATGCCTTGGCTGATCTTGGTGCTAGCATTAACTTGATGCCACTTGAAATCTTCAAGTCACTCAATCTTCCTAATCTAACTCCTTCACTAATGTCTATCGAGTTGGCCGACCATTCCACGATTCTCGCATGTGGTTTGGCGGAAGACGTTTTTGTGAAAGTGGGGAAGTTCTACTATCCCGTAGACTTTATCGTTGTTGATATCCCCACGGATCCTCAAGTTCCTCTTATTTTAGGTCGTTCGTTTTTAGATACGTCTATGGCTTTAATTGATGTGCATGCTAGAAAATCACCTTACGTTTCAACGACGAGGAACTTGTTATAAACGCAACTCAAAATTCTCAACTTTCTCATGTTTATTCCGTTGCTACCATAAACCTCGTTGATATGATCGACGTAGTTTGCGAGGAATTTTCACAAGAAGTTTTAGGGTTTGGTGATGAAGAAACTAGTGGCAATCCCACTATGTTAGATCCAATTCTCGATAATTCGACACCAACCTTCACTCCATTTGAAGGTGGTGGTTTTACATTGGAAGAATGCAATGTTCCACGTACTTGTGACGAAGACCTCGACAACGATGAGGACTTCTCGATTATCAAGGATTTTCTTAACGATTTCCCATTTCCTCCACCCGAGGAGGTAATGAGTATCGAACCTAAATCTTCACTTGAGGAACCACCTATTCTCGAGTTGAAAGATTTACCTCCTCACCTCGAATATGTCTATTTGGAGGAGGGCGACAAGTTGCAGGTTATTATTGCGAAGGATCTTTCGAATGATGAAAAAACCGCACTTGTCGATGTTCTAAAGGACCACAAAGGGGCGATTGCGTGGAAGTTATCCGACATTAAGGGAATCGATCCCAAGTTTTGTACCCACAAAATCTTAATGGAGGAGGATTTCAAACCCACAATCCAAAGTCAAAGGAGGGTGAACCCCAAAATTCACGACGTCATAAAAAAGGAGGTCCTTAAACTCCTTGACGCGGGAATGATTTACCCTATTTCCGATAGCCCTTGGGTGAGTCCTATTCATTGTGTCCCTAAAAAGGGAGGGATGACCGTTGTGCCAAACGATGCCAATGAGTTGATTCCCACTAGACTCGTGACCGGATGGAGAGTGTGCATTGACTATCGAAAGTTGAATGAAGCCACTCGAAAAGACCATTTTCCCTTGCCCTTCATGGACCAAATGTTGGAGCGTCTTGCGGGAAACGATTTCTATTGCTTTTTAGATGGTTTTTCCGGTTTCTTCCAAATTCCCATCGATCCTCATGATCAAGAAAAAACTACGTTTACGTGTCCATATGGAACGTTTGCCTATCGTAGAATGCCATTCGGACTTTGCAATGCGCCGGGAACCTTTCAAAGGTGCATGATGGCTATTTTTCATGATATGATCGAGAAGACGATGGAAGTCTTCATGGATGACTTTTCCGTGTTTGGTAATTTGTTCACTTTGTGTTTTTCGAACCTTGAGAGAATGTTAAAACGTTGTGAGGAAACCACCCTTGTGCTCAATTGGGAAAAATGTTATTTTATGGTTAAGAGTGTAATCGTCTTAGGGCACAAGGTCTCGAAAGCGGGGATTGAGGTAGATCAAGCTAAGGTAGACGTCATCGCCAAATTACCTCATCCCAAAACCGTTAAGGGAGTTAGGAGTTTCCTAGGCCACGCGGGCTTTTATCGTCGATTCATCAAGGATTTTTCAAAGATTTCTCGACCTATTACACATCTTCTTGAAAAAGAGGCACGTTTTGTCTTTGACGAAGATTGTGTACGAGCCTTTGAAATCCTTAAGAGGAAACTTACCGAAGCTCCCATTCTTGTTGCTCCCAATTGGAACCTTCCCTTTGAACTAATGTGTGATGCTAGTGATTACGCTATTGGGGCCGTTTTGGGGCAACGTCATGATAAGCACTTCTTGCCTATTCACTATGCAAGCAAGACGATGACCGAGGCTCAACTAAAATACACTACAACGGAAAAGGAGTTCCTTGCCGTGGTGTATGCATTTGAGAAATTCCGACCTTATCTCGTCTTAGCTAAATGCATAGTGTATACGGACCATTAGGCTATTAAGTATCTCATGGAAAAGCAAGATGCTAAGCCTAGATTACTTCGTTGGATTCTCCTCCTTCAAGAATTTGATCACACCATCGTTGACAAAAAGGGAGCCGGGAATCTAGCGGGCGATCATCTCTCTCGTTTGGAAGATCCTCACCAAAGTGTTTACGAGCCCAAGGAAATCACCGAAACATTTCCGCTCGAGACACTTGGTGTAGTGAATTCTAAGCTTGATTCTTCCACCCCATGGTTTGCGGACTTTGCAAACTACCATACGGGTAACTTCATCATTAAGCGTATGACGACTCAAGAAAAACGAAAATTCTTTCGTGACGTCAAGTTCTACTTTTGGAACGACCCTTACTTGTTTCGTACTTGTGCGGATCAAATCATCCGATGTTGTGTATTTGGCACCGAAGCTTCTAACATCCTTAGAGCTTGTCATGAGGGACCCACGGGTGGTCACCACGGTGCTAATCTCACGGCTAAAAAGGTGTTTGATGCCGGCTTCTTTTGGCCTACTATTTATCGAGATGCACAAGATCTTGTGAAGTCGTGTGATGCATGCCAACGACAAGGAAAAGCCTCACAAAAAGATGAAATGCCACAAAATATCATCCAAGTGTGTGAGATCTTTGACGTTTGGGGTATAGACTTTATGGGGCCGTTCCCATCATCTCGTGGTAATAAGTACATTCTCGTTGCGGTTGACTACCTTTCTAAGTGGGTGGAGGCCAAGGCCTTGCCCACCAATGATGCTCGTGTGGTAGTCAAGTTTTTAAAGCAATTGTTTTCTCGGTTTGGAACCCCTCGTGCGATCATAAGCGATCGTGGAACCCATTTTTGTAACGACCAATTCGAAAGGGTTCTAAGGAAATATGGGGTTACACATCGGCTTTCTACGGCTTATCATCCACAAACGAGTGGGCAAGTCGAGGTTTCAAACCGAGCGTTGAAGAGGATTTTGGAGAGATCCGTTGGGGAAAACTGACAATTGTGGTCGGAAAGTTGGACGATGCTTTATGGGCCTTTAGGACCGCTCATAAGACACCCATTGGGTGCACTCCCTATAAGCTTGTGTATGGAAATAATTGTCATTTGCCTATCGAGTTAGAACACAAGGCTTATTGGGCCCTAAAGCATTGTAATGATGACATGGAGACCGCGAGAAAACATCGGAAAATGCAATTGAATGAATTAGATGAATTGAGGGACATTGCTTATGAAAATTCATTGATTTATAAAGAGAAAACTAAAAAGTTGCATGATTCTAAAATTAAAACCGGGTTTTTAACATTGGGGATCAAGTTTTGCTTTTTAATTCAAGATTAAAAATCTTTTTCGGTAAATTGAAATCCCGTTGGTCCGGTCCATTCACCGTGACTCAAGTGTTTCCGTATGGGACCATCGAGCTAGCTCAAGATGATGGTCCTAACTTCAAGGTGAATGGACATAGGTTGAAGCACTACTTTGGCGGGGAAGTTCCATCCTTGAACTACCTCGACCAAATCACTTTCCCCAATGATAATTAGTATTGAGGGGATCGAGTCGAGCTCATGACTCGATAATCAAAAACGAGGTGCCTCGTGGGGGAGTCGCATGCTTATCCTATGTACATATTATCGCTTTCTAATGTAGCTTACGTGTGGGGATTTGTGCCCTTCCAACCTTTGTTCCGTGGTTGTTTGTGAATTGTGGACTTTAGATGATCATGATCTTCACGATTGGAGCCTCTCGTGTTCGTTTTATGGGAGCAATCGATCGTTTGCTTTGAAGACTTTCTCGATATCCATGATATATCCTTGATTGTTCTAACCTTAGGTTTATAGCACACTTCATAAACGGCTATTAATTTATTGGTTAAACCCTTTCCATGCTAGATTAGGCATTCGACTACGTCTCTAGTATGGGGGTATTCTACCCCTAGACTCAAAACATTGAGGACAATGTTTAACTTTAGTATGGCGGGGGTGAATAGATACTTGCTTTGCCAAACCTCCACGCTTTCCAAAGTTTATCTTTTTATTTATCGTTTTGTTGCAAAATAAGGCTAAAAATGGCCAAATTTTAAATTTTTTCTCATGTTTTATAAGTGTTTGAAGACACGAATGTAGATTTTCCGATGGCGAGAATAAGAGTAATTTTTGACTCGACCGTACGTGTTGAGCACTTAGCTTTGATTCCTTAACTTCACATTAGGTTAAGTCTCTTAAATGAGGACGAGAAATGATAGAGTTAATTATAAGTTACTATGCTAAACATAGAGTACTCGTATTCTTTCAAAAACTCATGTGTTCTCGTTGTTTGCTTATTCTCCCTTTGCTTGTAAATATTTTTTGCTTAATAAATATTGACTTAGCGGTTTAGTTAGGATTGTTGGGTTTCTAGTCTTTTCTAGTAGCTTCCATTTAATTAAATTGGGAAGACATTAAGGTATCGCCAGCGTCACGGTTTTGAAGTATTGGCACCCGAATAATCAAAAGCTTCACCCAATAATAAGATTTCAAGTGCTCACTTAAATCTAGCAAACAATTTGAAGCCCCACAAGGCCGAAAAATCTATGCAAAATTGAAAGTGAATCAAGCTTTAAAGATCCAAAATTCGCTTTAGCGTGAGGATATACGTCTTTGGCTAATAAAACCACCGATGAGGCGGATAATAAAAGGCAAGGCAAGACCGAAGTCATAATAAAAGCTTCATGGCGAAGTTGAATAAAAGATGGAGGTAAACCAAAGATAATAAGGCCCTTCCGTTAGGGGGCGTATAAAAGTCTTGGTAATAAGTCTCATGTTCAAAACCGTTATAAAAACGTGTTTATCGATTCTTCTTGTCAACTTAATTTTTTAACATCGTTGTCTATTAGGAGGGGTTATTGATTTGATGGTCTTAGTTACACCGTTAGGACTCTATTTTTAGACCTAAATCTCTATTATCACATAAGTCTAACAATGTATCCTCGTGAAACATTCAAGACAAAATAAAATATAAGAGATACAACTTAGGAATAATGGGAGGATAAGTACGTGATTAGGGCATATGAGTAGTGTTAGCATTACTAACTTATAATGACAATGATCTCGTTGCACGCTTGGCATGGAATTAGAGTGAAAATCGAGGACGATGAAATTATTTCTAACGAAGCATTCACGTGTTCTTATTCTATGAACCTAAACGTCCCATTTTGCGATGAAAATCATACATTATGTCTAAAACACAAGAAGTAGTAATAGTAGTGGTGTAGCTAGTTTATCATATCAATAAAGTGAATAAAATTAAATTTTGGAGATGCTACGATACCTTATTCTAGCATTGCGTGAGGGCACGGTAATGGTTTAGTATGGGGGAGTGATGAGACTGCTTTTATACATAGTCTCATCGTTCAAATCGGGCTTAAATGCATTAAATATCATGAAAATACCCAAATATATGCTTGTGTTTGTTGCTTGTGTATTTTAGGTACGGATATTGAGAAAATGACAAAAGATCACAAGAATCAGTAAAAAACGAACACGGGAAACGAAGCCGCACGATGAACCAAGCCCTAATGAAGAATTTTCCAAAGAAAGTCCTTGAAGATTTGAAGAATTATGAAGAAGGGTCCTCCAATATGGAAGAATTGACACTTTATACCCTTGTATCTTCATAATTACAAGTTTGGTCCCAAAAGTTTGTCAAAATTACAAAAAGGACCCTTAACTTTGAAGAATTGGCAAATTTAGTCCCTCAACAAAACTAAATTGTCAATATTGGTCCTCCAAGAAGTCAACAAACAAGATAAACCTTGAAGAATGAAGAAAATGCCAAAATCAGTCCTTCAAATATGAAGGAATTGCATTTTAAGCCCTTGTTTCAAGTTTAGAAAACATTTTGTGCCAAAATTGCCAAGTTGTCAAAGATGTTTACAAAGGAAAAGAGTTTGTTGCTGTTTTATACAAGTTGAAGAAGTGAAAGAAATCAAGGGACCACTTTTGCCCAGACAGCAAACCCTCACCACCCACTCACAAGCTGACACATCACCCACCCAGCCAATCATATCTCTCCCACACTCCACGTCAGATCCCACCAATCTTTTAAAAAGGGTTTATTTAAAACGTGTTTTAAGCCTAATCTTTTGGAGGTAAACAGGTTTTTAAAAAACCAAATGAGATTAAACCTCAACTGTTTAACCTTCATCCCAGGTATAAACCCTAATCTAATCATGGCGAAAAACAAAGGGGTTTATCCTAATTACTTCCAGATTATTAATTCACCTAAACAACATCAAAACCCAATCCCCAGAAAGGTGTCACTCTTACTCACATGATCAATCCAACCTTCCCCTGACCCACAAAAGAGCTTGAAGACAAACTGAGCCAGTCCATTAACGAACCACACCTTTGCTTCGTTTCTACGCATTGTTGGGAACCCTTGGATCACTACTACATCACTGGCACCTTCACAAACTGCCAAGATCATTACATGGACCTTCAAAAATTCAAATTATTCAAGGGGCATTTCTGGAAAAGCTAGCATTAGGGTTTTAGCTTTTGAATATTTTATTAATAGTTCTAGAATCATCTTGTGACCCTATATAAAGGGCGTTTAGGACTTAGGTTAAACTGTTCTTGCTTTCCTTGTTCACACTCTTGTAAAACCCCTTTTTTATGAATGAAAAGTTGGTAAAGTGTTATGTGAAGAAAGCTAGTTCCATTTTACTTTCAGTTTGATTTAAGTTGTCATTGTTCAAGTTTGGTTTTAATTTTCAGCAAAGTTTATCAAGTTTCCAAGTTTCTGTTTACTTTTCACGTTTTCATAAACCTTAAAAATTTCATAAGAATCTGTTAGAAAGGTGATGGAATACGTTAGTTTGATGGTGTTTGAGTTTGTGTATGTCCATGACACCATGGCTTGTTCTGGTGTAGTGGGTACCCAAGCTTAGATAGCCATTTGTTTGGTCATTTTTTTTTGCTTATCACAGTCTTACCCATAAGCTAAAGCTCACTTCTAGCTTTGTCCATAAGCTAGGGGTCTGCCTTGAGCTCTTTACACAATCTTCTTTGTTTTCTCTCTTAGCAGGTTCCAAACAAGAACCATTTTTTATCCATTTTTCAAGCAAATCCTCATAAGCACATCAACAAAGTTATGCTCAAGCCCCAGCCTGATTGGAGGTGACTTTTCAGTCACTGTTGGGCCTGGATGTAGGCCCAACAAGGTAGCATCCTTGATTCTTATTTTAGCTTTCAAAAATTTTAAATTGTGTGATTCATATGAAATTTGGTGAATTTTGATGATAATTGTTTAAGTGTTGTTTTCTTGGTGTGATATTGTTCAATTAGGGTTGTATGCATGTTGGAAGTATTTTGATTCAGTTTTGAGTAGAGTTAAATAGATTTGCTTTGAAAAATTTTGTTCTCTGAATATTAAGGAGTGTTTGGATTAGCATATTGACTGAACTTCTTGGGGAGCTTTTGTGTTAAAACCTGTTTTACATACTCAACAAGTAAGTAATAATTGATAGTAGTACTTGGCTTTTAGTTTGGTAGAGTTAAAACACAAGTTGCATGTTATAAAATTTGGAAAAAATGGTCAAAAACCAGTAACTGCTTGTTGTGCATGATTGTGTGTTAATTTGTCTACCAAGATTTGAAGTCTGTTAGATCTTAGGTCATAGAAGGGTTTGTGATCATTTTTATGCTAGTTGGTTCATTTTTGTGCAAGTTTTGAAGGTTTGAATCTCACATTTGTGCTAACTAGATCAGCAATATTTACATACCCTTGTTTAAGCATATCAGTAACACATTTCTTGTTTAATTGTGAATTTGGTGTGTTTCACTTGTGTGTTTTTGTGTGATTCTGACTCCCTATACTCAACTGAGTATAGGGGTGCCCCTTTTGTCCAATCAAACACCATAAAAATCCAAAGACAAGTCCTCTTGTCCTTGTCTTCACAAGTGAAGACACGTTTTCTTTCACTTTTGTGTTCATCAGATAAAAGTGCTACCTGAGCACTTGTTTTGATCTCATAGGCTTAATTCTAGCTTATTTTCTTTGATAAAGTTTGTTTAGAGTGTATTAGAGTTACTGTATTGAGTTTTAAATTTAAAAAAAAAAGTTTTAGCAAAAAGCTCCTTGGCCTGGACTCGAAAACGGGACCCCTCATTGGAGGACTATACGTGTTAACCAGTGACCCAAGTGCTTTTCTATGCACAACTAGCCAACCATTATCCTTTTAAGTAATATCTGTTTTTTGGCTTATTTAACTAGCAGCTTATTCATAAGCTAATTCCAGCTTATTCTTTTAGGGTTTTTGCTGTTTAGCATTTTTCTTGTGTTCCTGTTAGGGTTTAAGACTTTTTGGTTCAAAAAGATTATTTTTCCCGTAAGTAATTAATTTTCTAGGATTATTTTTAGTTTAAATTTTGAAAAGTATTTTAAAAATAGGAAAAAGTGTTTTAAAAATCTGAAAAAATAGTTTTTAGGATTTTAATCATATTTTTGAGGTTTACAGCTAAAAAAGTTTTCAAAAAGTCTTATTTTTGATTTTATAGGATATTAGGGTTTTTACCCAACTTTAAAATTTAATATAAAATTATAAATAGGTTTTAGAAACTTTTAATTGCATTTTTGTCTTAGTTACATTATTTTAGATTTTTGGTAATTTTTTAGAATTTTTTTATAAACTTTGAATTTTTTTGAATATTTTAATATTATTTTATTATTAAAAATTGAAAGTTTGATTTTTTAAGTTTTTACATTTTTCATAGATTAAAGACACTTAATTAGGAGTTTTGTAACTTTCCAAATATTTTTAGGACTTTTCAATTATTTTCTAGAATTAATTTAAGTTTTAATTGATTTTAATAGTTTTTAAGTGTTTAAAAATAGTTTAATTTGGTTTTAAAATTTTAAAAAATACTTTTTTGCTTAATTAAGACATTTTTGAGGTTTACAAACTTTAAGATCTTGTTTAGGGCTTTTTAATAATTAATTGTGATTTTTAGGGTTTTAATTAGCATTAAAAAGTCATTATCTAATTAATTAAAAGGTTTTAACAAGTTTGGATTTTTTGTAAACTCTTAGAATATTATGGTGGATTTTTAGTAGTTTTTAGGAATTTTTAGGTTAAAATTTTAATTTTTGTGCTATTTACGGTTTTACGTGATCGCCTTTTTCGTCTTAGTTTAATCCGTCTTCGTAACCGTCTTCCTTTTCTAATCTCATTTCTTTCTTTCTTTTTCAATCATATAATCACAAATCAAAATCAATTCATTACACAACGCACTTGCCTCCTTGGGAAACGAACTTGGACTTATTTGGTCATTAGTGCTCGGTTTTCCTAAACCGACACTAAATACTTACCGCTTTTACGCACCTTTTCCTAAAGGTCGTATTTTACCACAATCAATGCCCCTTCGTCATTGAGACTTTCAAGATGAGATTTCTCTCTAGCTTAGTGTAATGGTCCCACGGATGGCGCCAACTTGTTGATGCAAAAGTTGGGTGATCCTTGCTAGACCCGAATTAGGCTTAATTCGGGCTGGCTGGGCTCCGGCTCCTGCACCAAGTGAACTGTATGGTTGGGATCCTGCACACTAAACAACATGCGTTAGACTTACCGTGGGAATGTTTCCCACGATTAGACTCCAGCGTGAGAGTAAGTAAT
This sequence comes from Glebionis coronaria, assembly GCA_025667525.1. Classification (NCBI taxonomy): domain Eukaryota; kingdom Viridiplantae; phylum Streptophyta; class Magnoliopsida; order Asterales; family Asteraceae; genus Glebionis; species Glebionis coronaria. The sequence goes on from JANFOE010000109.1 coordinate 1,584,816, forward strand.
CGGTTAGGGTTTATAGGAATCGGATGAGTTGAGAGTGTATAGAACGTAATACCTTTGTGGAACCCTTGGGGGTTCCTTTTATAGGCAGTGAAACCCTAATGGGCTGTCACTGATGCTTCGGCCCAAAGGAAAGGATAAGTACCAGAATTAGATTGATTGTTATCTTCTAATTATGGTGAGTGAATATCCTCTTCTTTGGGGTAAATCCTATTCGGAGACAGAATATGATTCTGTCTAACCCTGTACCGGTCATGCCGGGCCGTGGGCCGCACACATGTGTGTGGTTACTGTTCATCCAAGCCCATAAGCTCAAATGACATTATTCCCACCCATCTGTGATGGGTCAGATAGGGTAGTACCCGTGGGCCGGGTTCATGACCCGGCTGGGGACTATACGTCATCACTTTTTCATGACGAATCTTTATGAAATAATACCTTCATATCATATGTAAAAGTACCTAACAGATAACTCTTTCACTAGGCTATCCCGATTACATAATCTAATTAAATATCACTCCAATTAAATACTTCACGAATTGGTGCTAACTTACGTAAAATCATAAATTCTTTTTAAACATCTCCGAGCCATCAATATCAAATTGATATTCTGAATAATAACAGAGATCCCATGTACCTGTGCGTGTAACCTCCTCGTTTTGTGTGCCAAAACCTAACCAGTTTTCCAAAGAGCAGCATTTCCTTTGTTATCCAAGATCCCTAATTGTCCGATAACCATACAGCATGTGTTGTCCGAAATCGAACAACACTTCTCAGTGGACACAAACCATTATCTCGGACAACACTTGTCAGCGCTTCTGTCAGCGCCTAACTTATTCCTGTCAGTGGCTCGATCAACCACTGACACCACCTGTCGCTTTTAATATCATGTCCATGGCCCATCTTCCCAAGAGTTTGCTCACGCTATGTAAAATATGAAACATAGGTTGTAGGCACACCCTACTCCAACCAAGAAACTCCACACGTGATTACAAATCCTTGCTCAAAATGTTAGACCACATAAAACACGTACTGTTTTCTTCTATATATCACGTCCCACTTTACTGATATAGGCTTTAAATAAATCAAAACAGAATCACCAATTAGTATATTCATGTGAACATACAATATCCACTTCTATTAATTGAGACCCACGTGAAAAACCTTGTCCCACAGCCACATCACGCTTTGTCATCCTAAAAATTAGGTAAAATTCACGCGACATTCTTTTTATCACTTTGTTTTCCAATCATGGGACCACCAGCTTTATCAAAACCTTAATATTCGATCAGTAGAGATCAATTAATGCAAACATATAGAATCAAAACAACAACCTGCTTCCTTTTCTTGGTAAGACTAACATCAAGAAACATTAAAAGCCTGGCGGTCTTCTACAACCGTTAGATATCCCAGAGTGGAAGTGGGACAAGATCACCATGGATTTTGTTACCGGTCTTCCGCAGACAAAGAGGAAGCACGATGAGATTTGGGTTATCGTTGATCGACTTTCCAAGTCAGCTCATTTCTTACCGATCCGCAAGGAAGATTCGGTCAGTAAACTCGCTGATACTTATAGGAGGGAGATCATGAGACTTCATGGTGCTCCATCCAGCATCGTCTCAGACAGAGATCCTCGGTTCACTTCGCGATTCTGTAGAAGTATGCAGAAAGCATGGGGTACAAAACTTAAGCTTAGCACGTCTTTTCATCCTCAAACAGACGGGAGATTGGGACGACTACATCTGTTTGGTAGAGTTTGCATACAACAACAGTTGGCACGCAAGTATTAAGTGTGCTCCATTCGAGATGTTGTATGGCAGAAAGTGTCGCGCCCCAATCTGCGGGGATTAGGTTGGTGAGCGAACACTTGAAGGACCAGAAATGATAGAGTTGACCAACGAGAAGGTCGCAGTAGCTAAGCAGAAACTGCAAGAAGCACGGTCACGTCAGAAGAGTTATGCAGACAAGCATCGTAGGGACTTACACTGTAACATAGGAGATCACATTTTCCTTAAGGTTCGCCGGCATGTGGGGTTAGACATTTTGGAATCAAAGGGAAGCTCAGTCCTCGATTCATCGGACCGTTTGATGTCATTGAGCGAGTCGGTGAAGTATTTTACCGTTTAGCGTTACTTCCACAGCTTTCTCGTGTTCACGATGTTTTTCATGTGTCCTTACTCAGAGGGTACAAGTATCATCCCCTTCACATGGTTCAGTATCCACTGGAACAGATTCGTGAAGATCTCACTTTCATAGAAGAACTTGAACGAGTTCTTGACAGACAAGAACGAGTCATGAGAAGGAAGACGTTTACATTCGTCAAAATCCTTTGGAGGGATCATACCGAGCGGGAAGCCACTTGGGAAATATAGGAGTCTATCCGGGCTTCTTACCCTCATTTCATATTTTGAGTTCGGGTCTGTTCTTCTTTTCCAGTTTACACTGTCTATAATTCGGGTACGAATTATTCTTTTTAGGGGGGAAGAGTTGTAAAACCCGCATGCTTTTACCATGAATAGTACCCTTATGATCGTACGTACATGATTAGAACTTTCCTTATTTAGCACGTTTACGTTTCACGTTAGGAATTTACAAGTATTATGTACGTGTTATTACACGATAAGTATTTATTACGTATTAAGACACGATAATTATTATCCAAAATAATAATAATCACGAACATGGAATTCATGAACGTAAATAATCACGAACATATTATTATGTATTTACGTATAATTATTACGACTAGGTATAAATATATTTTACGACACGAACGAACAATAATTAAATCACGTAAACACGGCATGTTAACACCTAAATAATAGAACACGGGAAAATTAGCGGGTTCCCCATGTGGGGCCCACATAGGCGCGGCATAGAACAAGGAGTGAGCCAAGCCCACTTTAAAATTTAACAAAAAGGGAAAAGAAGGAAAGTAGATTTTTCATATTACAGAATAATTAGAAAAATCAAAAACCTTGCTCCTCCTTTTCTTCCTTGTAGCCGCCGCCTATACACCACCATAAGGAGGTGTTTGTTGATCTTGGTTGATCTAAATTATTGTAAGGTTGTTCATGTTAGTAAATTCCTTTTGATCCACGAATCGGTAATCTTCTTAAACCTTTTCTTTTAATTATTAATTAGATCTAAAACATGAAAACATGGGGTTATTAAAACAAGTTAATAAACATGTAGATCTAATCAAGTGGGTATTAAAAATACATGGGTTAAGGGGGTGATTGGTTCGGCTAGTGGGTAAACCGAGAGCAAGGGCTCTCGGTGGTTGTGTGATCACCACCAACCGAGACCACAAGGTCTCGGTTTGGTTTGTGAGGCTCGGCCGAGAGGAACCAAGGGACCCCGACGCATGTCAGGGTTATCCTTTATGGTTTAGGGGGTCTCGGCTAGAACACCACACGCACCACCAGTTTAGGCTGGTGGCGGTTTGCCATGGTTAAGGGTGTAGATCCGGTTCAAGGGGTTCACGGACCGGTTCATGACATGTTTAGTTTTAAAACACGGGTTTGGTTCACGGTTTATTTTTCAAGATTCATTAATTATTTTACAAGTTAAATAATTAAAAGATTAATTAAATTAATTTAACATGTGATGAGAATGCAATTATACATAGTCTCATCGTCCAAATCGGGCTTAAAATGCTTAAAATATCGTCAAAATACCCATATATATACTTGTGTTTGTTCATTGTGTAATTTAGGTACGGATATCGTAAATTCACCAAAAGATCAAAGGAATCAAGCAAAAACGAATACGAGAAACGAAGTCGCACAAAGAACCGGGCCCAAGTATGGAATTTACAAAATTGCCCTTGAAGTTTGAATATTGTACAAGTTTGGTGCCTCAACTTTTGAAGAATGACACTTTATACCCCTCAAATATCCATAAATATGAGTGGGGTCCCTAAAGTTTGAAGACTTTACACATCAAGCCCTTGAAGTTTGGATAAAGTTACAAGTTATTACTTTGTTAGACACAAGGACTAATGATGAAATGCCACAAGGACTAATGGTGCAAAATTGCCAAGGATTAACTATGCAACGCTGAAAAAGGGGACACTTAACCATAGGGGCCATTCCTGCCAAAACCCAAACTCATTTAACCAAACTCCCATTAACTTCTATCCAGTCACCCCCCACTTACTCCTTTCACCCACTCACCATTCGCCACGTCACCCCACTTCCACTTTTCACCCAATCAGATACTCCCTCTCCCTCCACGTCTGATTTCCACCATCACCAACATTAACTTAATTATTTACTCCTTCCCACCTAAACACCCATTTAAAAATAATCAACCCCAAAAACGGATTAAAACCCCTAATCTCTTTTCCCACCAACACATAAACCCTAATAAACCCCACTTTCAATTAATCACAAGCCAAAGGGTTTTTGTTTGATCTTTTCCAGAACCCAAATTAACATCACCATAAACATTTTCCCTCCCCAAAAACCACATCACAATCACTGTGGGTCCATACCCACATGTCCCCTGCACCAAAAGTTGGGAAAACTCCAAAAACGCCAGAAATCCAACGACCCTAGAAGTTTTCTTGCTCCCATAGTGTTCAAGCAACGATGGAGATCACTTTCAAACAGCTATCATCCAACTGGCAACCTCACATGCTTCCTGATTACTCACGGATTAGAAATTTGACCAAGATTCTTCAAGGGCAAACCTGGAAATCTCCAAATTAGGGTTTAGCTTTTTTATATTTTATTTATGTATTCTAGATTGTTCTTCTATGTAGTATATATACATGTGGCATGTCACATGTATAACTTGTTCCAAATTTTGGCTTGTAAATTTTTTATGTTCAATGAATATTAGAGTATTGTTTAAAAACCTTTGCAATCCATATCTGAGTTCCTTTTCACTGCTTTCTTAGTTTAAAGTTTTACTTTCATGAAGGATAGTTTAAGATTTATCAACTGAATTTGGTTCAAACATTTTTAAGATTTTTAGAAACTCAAATCCAAGCACAAGAGGAAGTGAAAGTGGAATCTTGTGCTTGATTTGTTGTTATTGGTTTGTTAATTTTAGTTCATTTCAAAGGATTTCAAGTAGGGTCTTCAAAAGTTCAGATTTCTTAAAGATTTTTAAAAGTCTTGGTTACTTTTTCTGTCTATTGTTCATTTACTGTTCCAAAAGCTTATACACAAGCTTGCTTGACAAACAAGCTTGTGCATAAGCTCCTTGGTAGTTTTCTTGGTTTGCTCTATTCTTTTCAGGTTCCTTTCCAAGATATTGGGTGGTGGACTTGAAACGCCAGAAAATAGTAAGTTCATTTTCCTGCCTTGTTTTAGTATAACTTGCCTTGAAATCTTGTGGACTGTTAGATATTAGGTCAATCTAGGGTTTTAGATAGCTTGTATGTCAATTGGTTAAGATTGGTGGAAGATTTGGCCAATTAAAATTCGTGTTTATGCATAGAACATAAGTCACTGTTCATCAGACCCCAAAAAGTCATAACAGTGACTTATTTTGCTATTTTGTGTATTATATTTGTTAAGTGTTTGTGTGTTTTATATTTTTCATAGACTCCCTACACTCCACTGAGTGTAGGGGTGCCAATCTTCGCCCATAAAACAAAGCTAATCACAAGATATAGCCAAAAAGGTCCACAGACCTCGTTTTTCTGTTAAAGCAGTGGGAACTTATTCCCACTGTTAGTGTTACTCATTCCCACTGCTTGGCTACCAGACAAAACATACAAGATGTCACTTTCAGTCTTTTGATATTTTTTGTCTTTAGTGAGCTAAAATAGGAATTAAGACTTGATTTTAGTTTCAATATTTTTCTTATTTATTTTTTAATTTTTCTGTTTAATTAATTTTTCAGTTACTGTTCATTTAATATTTTTTAGATTAAATAGCTATTTAAATTATTTTTTAAATATTCTGTTTTTGTCTTTTAGTGTAGAAAATTAATATTTTTCAGTTTTAAAAATTTTCTTAGACTTAGAAAAACATTTTAAGATTTTTAGTTTAAAAACATTTTACTGTTCACTTCTTATTTAACTTTTAGAATTAATTTAGTTTAATTAGGGTTTTAATTATAATCAGTTTTGTCTTTTAGTGGAAATTTTTTTTTTTCAAACTTTCTCATTTTTATACTGTTCATTAGTATAATTTAGGATTTTTAAAATTGTCAAACTATTTTTAGCATTATTTTATTATTTTTTTTGATTATTTTAGTCTAAAAATAGTTTTTAGTGATTTAAAAATAGAAAAATAGTTTTAAAATTTTAGGAAAAATACTTTATAGTCTTTAAATAATATAAGTGATTTATTAGTTTAGTAAAATAATATTTTGGACATTTTGTTAATTATATTTAATTTTAGGGCTTTAATTAGCATTTAAAATTGAATATTTTATTAATAAAAGGTTTTAAAATATATTTGTTGGATTTTTATTCTTATTTATATTATTTTAGACTTAGTTTTAACTTTTAATTAATTTTAAAGTTTAATTTTTAATTTTGTCGCGTTTTACGTAATTACGTCATCGTTTTACGTTAATTCGTCATAGTGTAATCGTAGTCGTAGCCTGTCTTTACTTTTTCTCTTCTAAACCAAAAACGTCACTAATCCAAACTTGATTTTATATATTGGCACATTAATCCACACACCTCCTTCGAGAACGAACCCGCATTTATTCGTCTTTACGGTTTTTAATTAAATCGTAACGCTTAATACTTGCCACTTATATTCCTTTTTCCTAAAAGGGTATTAAAACTACAATATCATTTGGCGCCGCTGCCGGGGAGGTGTTTTTAGTGTGTCATTATTAGTATCGTGTTTGTGTGAGTAGTGCGTTTTTGCTTTTCAATTTTTGGAAAGCGTAAATACCGTACATACTCATTTTTGTAATTTTTCTCTATTATATTATAGTATCCAAATAATCATGTTTAGTTTTCCTAAATTAAACACATACCAATCTTTTACTATATTGTAGATATCCATTATCGTTTTTCGTTTTTTGTGAATATATTACTATATTGTACTTACGTAAGAACTATAAATATACAAGTACTCCAAAAGAGTGAAAACGCAACCTTGATTCGGGATTTCATCACTCGATCATTGTATTCGAATCCAAAGCAAAAGTTTAAAGGCAAAATAGATAAATACTTTCGTGAGGCTTAATTTCAATTAACACAAACTATAAGGTGGGTATAAGGCGGTTGTATTTCACGACCTAAGGGAAAAAGGATCTTAAGTGCTTAGCGTCGCCTCGTTTCCCCCGCTTGCTTGTGCGTGTTTTGAGAAAGAGGGCTAATCGAGGGTTTGCCACCCAAGTATTATCTACGTATATTATATTTGCTTGTGTTTTCAAGATTAAACCCTCTTGAACGTTTTGGTGTTCCACCAACGTTCTAAAGTCATCGAAAGCGTTCACTCCACGTGATCGTTTTCATTCTTTGAGGCTCCTTTAATCGAGAAATCGATTCGAGGGGAGATTTGTAGATTTGATTCTACGTAATACACAAAAAATCCAAAAAAAATTAAAAACAATCAAAAACCAAAAAAATTGAAAAATCGAAAAACCGCAAAAGAATCTTCTTTGCTACCACCCATTCTACGCTTAGTGCATGCGCACTCGATCGAAGGATTATTCTAATTCTAGCGACGCTTCGAATCAACACAATCGTAATCGAATGAATCGACGACGTAGACGAGAATTAGAAACCGACGTTCCTAATATCGTTGTTGAAGAGACCGTAGAGGAGATGGCCGACAATCGTTCGATGATGGAATTCCTCCAAGCGCCCACCGAGGGTTATGGAGACGCGATCGTAATTCCCGCTATCGAAGCGGAGAATTTTGAGGTTAAGAGCGAAATGCTTTCGTTGATTCAAGCTACGAAGTTTCGAGGTCGTGAAGCCGATAATCCTCACGACCATATTCGGAATTTTGATCGTCTTTTAGCCACGAGCAAGTTTAAGAACGTCGACGCCGATGTCGTCAAGCTTATGCTTTTTCCGTACTCGCTCGATGGTGCCGCCAAGGATTGGTACGAGAAAGAGCCACCTAATTCGATAATTACGTGGAAGGATCTAGTTTCCAAATTCGTTAATCATTTTTTCCCACCGTCTAAGACGACGTTTTTCAAAAATGAAATTACGAGATTTGAGCAAAAACCGATTGAATCTTTTAGAGACGCGTGGGATTGTTTTAAGGAATTGATTAGGCAATGTCCTCACCATGGATTTTCTGAGTTGCACCAAATCGATACGTTTTACAACGGTCTTAGTTTTCAAGAACAAGATTCGTTAAATTTCGCCGCCGGTGGCAACTTTTTGTGCAAAACTCCGAAAGACACCTTAATGATTATCAAGAATCGATCCAAGGTTTACCAACTCCGCAACGCACCGAGTGTTGCCAATGTCGCCAATGTTAGTAGTTCTAATCGCGACATTGAGAGAGTTGATGCGAAAGTCGATAAGTTTACGAATGTGTTTACGTCTTTTCTCATTGAGATGCAAAAGAAAGACGCTCCCGCTACGGTGAAAGCGGTTGAGGTTTCGTGTACGTATTGTGGTGGACCTCATAATTATTACGAATGTGCGGCTACGGATGGCCAAAGGTCGAATGTGAGTGCGTTAAACAACAATTTTTCTAATCAAATCAAAATAACGCGGGTCCATCACAACAAGGCAATTATAACCAAGGCAACAATTTTTCGAATCAAAACCGTAACAATTTTCAAGGAAATAATCAACAAGGAAATTTTTCGAATCAAAATCAAGGTTATAATCAAGGTCGAAATTTGAATTGGAAAAATCGAGACAATAATCAAAACTCGAATTTTTCAAACAACAACAATCAAGGTAACAATTTTTCAAGTGGTAATCAAGGAAATTTTCATAGTAGTAATCAAAACCAAGGGAACTTTAATTCTAATCAAAATAGTTCGTCAAACGATTTTCAAAGTTACATGAAAACGAATGAGGCTAATATGAGACGATTAGAGGGAGAAATTGGTACTTTGAAAAACGAGTTTACTAATACTTTGAAACTTCAAAACACGAAGATTGAGCAAGGACAAATTGATATTAAAAAGATGTTTTCGGCCATTATGAACAAGTCCTCGGATGCTTCATCGAGTTCGTTACCTAGTGACACCGTTGCAAATCCAAAGGAACAATGTAAATCCGCCTCGTCTCGTGAGATAGGTCGTGTGATTACCCCTAACCTTGAAGGATTACGTGTTGTTTACTCTTCTCAACCCTCGACTTCTAAGACGTCTTATTGTTCTACAGTCGACGGGGTGAACGTGGCGACCAAGGAAAGGAGTGCACACCCTCGTGTACCTCAAATTCCATCCACGGTTCAAAAGGAGAGTTTTATCGACCTTACCAAAGTAACCCTTGAAGAAACTTGTGCATCGATCCTTCTTAAAAAAACACAAAAGGCGTATGCCGAGAAAGGAAGAGGATCCGGGCCAATTTCTACTACCTTGTGATTTTTCCGAGATTGAGGGATGTTTAGCCCTTTCCGATTTAGGTGCTAGCATCAATCTCATGCCTCATTCTCTTTGGAAATTAATGATATTGCCTTCACTTACCCCCACGAACATGACAATCGAGCTAGCAAATTGTACTCCACTTATACCAATTGGAATAGCCGAGGATGTCTATGTCAAAGTTGGAAAGTTTGTTTTTCTCGTGGATTTTGTTATATCCGATTACGAGTGTGACCCTAAATGTCCCATTATTTTAGACCGACCATTCTTATCGACGGCTCGAACTGTATCGACGTTCACGAGGGGAGACTTACTATGAGATATGGTGATGACAAAATGGACTTTTTCGCTAGAAAATCCCAAGTGTTTAATGATAATGAAAAAACCGAGGTTTCAAAACCTAATGAATCAAATCCTAATGATTTCAAAATGTTCACTTTAGCGGAAAGAATGAGGCTTAATGCATGTTTTGAAAGAATTAAGAAAAACGGTTTTAAAGATGATGATTTTAATGATAAAGAGTACGTGTACCTAATTCAAAAGGGTATGTGTAAATTTATGGATGAAAACTCACTTTGGGATGTATTTAGCGAAACAAGTGAAACACCAATTCCGAAGGGCGACGTTAGTGCCATCACGACAATGACCAAAATAGGCTCGTCTTCACCACCTTCGAAGGACCACGTCTTTGAGGCTTCAACTTCTAACTCCATCGAAGTGCCTCCTTTGCCTAGCCCAACACCCGTTGAGGCTAAAGGGTTTATCGACATCGATCCTCTCGTCTTAGAAAATTCACCTAAGCATAGTCATTCGACTTGTAAGACCATGGTTGTGAGTGCTCACATCGACTCTTTCTTTGACGATGACGATGGCGATTTTGCCGAGATTGATCACGTACTTCGAACTCCACATGCAATTTTTGATTCTCCTAAAAAGAAACATGTGAAGTACGATGATTATGAGTTTGATCCCGAGCTTGAGGAAATCATTGAACGAGAGCTAGCTCTTATGCCTTCACTTCCACCTACGAGTGAGGTCGATCTTTCCAAAATCGAGGATGAACTTAATGAGTTGGAACGTCTTATTTTTGATGACGAACCAACTCATGTGACCACTAAAAATTTGATTCTCGAGGAGTTACCTTATAAACACTCCTCATTTGAGAATGGCGTTTACCACATTCGTGAGGATTTAACTTATCAACAATCCCCACAAAAGAATGATGGTTTCGTGCTTGATCGTGATCTCTTTGAGAGAGTTTCTAAAATCATCAAAGAAGGGAATGACAAACCATGGTTTGACAAGCCTATCTATGACGAAGAAATCGACGTTCATGAAGATGACGAGTATGTAGACCCCGAGGGGGCGGTGTTCTTTATTCATCGACGTTTTGAGAACTTATATAATCCACCACCCCCTAACCGCGACTTAAATGTGAGGATTTTTAGCGCGACTAATTTTGAATTTGACACGCCAAATATTTTCGACATTATCAAATCGGGTTTTCATAAATAGTTTTTAAACGATGAAAAGGAAAAGATTTTAAAAATGTTTTAAAAGATTTTTCTACATGTTAACTCCGTCATCACATCGTTTTATGAGTGCTACCACCTTGTCTACTCCTTTTGACGACGGTTGGTGTGGATCTAGTGTGGGGGAAGCCCCTTATGTTCCCTCACATTTCTCCACCGAGGACGAGATTTACGATCCCGGAATTTCTTGTAAAGGGAAATATCGGTCTTCCACCGACGCAATAAATGGAAAATCTTTTCGTTTGCTTGGTGTGAGTCTACCTCAAGTAGCTCATAAGTTTGCCTTACCCATTGCCCCACCTTTCTACTTCTCATCTCTTTTCTTCTACCCCTTTGGGGTTTCGGCTTCGGTTGAAGTAGCGTTGTTTCGTTTTTCATCCGAAAACGAAGACGCTATCTTTGACCCCGGTATTCGTGTATCAGGTTTTTAAAGTACTCCACGTACTTTTGGGCCTTGTTTATCATGTAAGCCCCACCAAAAATGACCATACCAAGATTATCCCTAAATGATCACATTTATGGGGATTCGAGTCGAGCTTTTGACTCGGTTATCAAAAACAAGGCGCCTCGTGGGGGATTCTCATGCTTATCCTTGTAAATATTATCGCTTTCTTAGTTTAATGTAACGAGGGGACTTGTGCTCTTCCAACCTTTGTTCCGTGGTTGTTTGTGATTGTGATTTATTAGGTTTATCGTCATCATTGAAGCCTCTCGTGTTCGTTTTACGGATCACTCGAGCTTCGATCGTTGCCTTTGGAGATTTCGATATCCGATGATATCCTTTTATGTTCTAACGTTTATCTTATTAGCATAATTCATAAACGGCTTTTAGGTTATTCGTTTTACCCTTTCTATGCTCGAGATTAAGCATTCGACTTCGTCTCTAGTATGGGGGTGTTCTCACCCCTAGACTCGAAACATTGAGGACAATGTTTAGTTTTAGTATGGGGGGTGAGTAGATACTTCACCTTGCTTACGTCAACACGCAATCCAATATTCATCTTTTTGTTATCATTTTATGCAAAATAAGGCTAAAAATGGCCAAATTTTTAAATTTTTTCTAATTTTTCAGAAGTGTTTAAGACACGAATGTAGGTTTTCCGATGGTGAGAATAAGAGTAATTTTTTACTCGACCGTGCGTGTTGATCACTTAGCTTCGATTCCTTAACTTTTTAGGCTAAGGTCTCTTAAATGGGGACGAGAAATGATAGAGTTATTTATAAGTCTCGTAATCGTCACGGTCTCATGGGTAGTAATTATTAACTTATTCTCCATACGCTTTTGCATAATAAATTGTTAATAAATATTGATTTAGCGGTTTAGTCACTATTGTTGGTTTCTAATTTGTTTTACTAGATTCCATGTAATTAAATCGGGAAAACATTAAGGTATCGCCAGCGTCACGGTTTTGTAGTATTGGCACCCGAATAATCGAAAGCTTCACCCAATAATAAGATTTCAAGTGCTCACCTAAATTAAGCAAAAATTTGAAGCTCACGAGGCCGAAAAATCTATGCCCAAATTGAAAGTGAATCAAGCCTTAATCTTTGAAGCTTTAAAGATCCAAAATTTGCTTTAGCGTGAGGATATACGTCTTTGGCTAATAAAACCACCGATGAGGCAGATAATAAAAGGTAAGGTAAGACCGAAGTCATAATAAAAGCTTCATGGCGAAGTTGAATAAAAGATGGAGGTAAACCATGATAATAAAACCACCGATGATGGCGGATAATAAAAGTCATGGTAATAAGTCTCATGTTCAAAACCGTTATAAAACCGTGTTTATCGATCCTTCTTGTTGACTTAATTTTTTGACATCGTTGTCTATTGGGGTGAATTATTAATTTAATGATTTTGGTTACACCGTTAAAACTCTATTTTTAGACCTAATCTCTATTCACGCATAAGTCAATGATGTATCCTCGTGATCATTAAGACAAAATAAAATATAAGAGATACCAAGTAGGAATAAGGGAGTTTAGGTTCGTAATTAACACTCATGAGATATGATTGTGTTGCTAACTTATATTAACAATGATCTCGTTACACGCTTAGCATGGAATTAGGTGAAAATCGAGGACGATGAAATTATTTCTAACGAAGCATTCACGTGTTCTTGTTCTATGATCCCAAAAGTCACTTAACCGTGATGAAAGCAATACATTATGTCTAAAACACGTGTAGTAGTTTATTTAAATTTATGTCTTCAATAAAAGTCATCATAAAATGAATTTTGGAAGTGCTATGATACTTAATTCTAGCATTCCGTGGGGACACGGCAATGGTTTAGTATGGGGGAGTGATGAGACTGCAATTATACATAGTCTCATCGTCCAAATCGGGCTTAAAATGCTTAAAATATCGTCAAAATACCCAAATATATGCTTGTGTTTGTTCATTGTGTATTTTGGGTACGGATATCGTGAATTCACCAAAAGATCAAAGGAATCAAGCAGAAACGAATACGGGAAATGAAGTCGCACAAAGAACCGGGCCCAAGTATGGAATTTACAAAATTGCCCTTGAAGTTTGAAGATTGTACAAGTTTGGTCCCTCAACTTTTGAAGAATGACACTTTATACCCCTCAAATATCCATAAATATGAGTGGGGTCCCTAAAGTTTGAAGACTTTACACATCAAGCCCTTGAAGTTTGGATAAAGTTACAAGTTATTTACTTTGTTAGACACAAGGACTAATGATGAAATGCCACAAGGACTAATGGTGCAAAATTGCCAAGGATTAACTATGCAAAGCTAAAAAAGGGGACACTTAACCATAGGGGCCATTCCTGCCAAAACCCAAACTCATTTAACCAAACTTCCATTAACTTCTATCCAGTCACCCCCCACTTACTCCTTTCACCCACTCAGCATTCGTCACGTCACCCCACTTCCACTTTTCACCCAATCAGATACTCCCTCTCCCTCCACGTCTGATTTCCACCATCACCAACATTAACTTAATTATTTACTCCTTCCCACCTAAACACCCATTTAAAAATAATCAACCCCAAAAACGGATTAAAACCCCTAATCTCTTTTCCCTCCAACACATAAACCCTAATAAACCCGAGTTTCAATTAATCACAAGCCAAAGGGTTTTTGTTTGATCTTTTCCAGAACCCAAATTAACATCACCATAAGCATTTCCCTCCCAAAAACCACATCACAATCACTGTGGGTCCATACCCACATGTCCCCTGCACCAAAAGTTGGGAAAACTCCAAAAATGCCAGAAATCCAACGACCCTAGAAGTTTTCTTGCTCCCAAAGTATTCAAGCAACGATGGAGATCACTTTCAAACAGCTATCATCCAACTGGCAACCTCACATGCTTCCTGAATACTCACCGATTGGAAATTTGACCAAGATTCTTCAAGGGCAAACTTGGAAATCTCCAAATTAGGGTTTAGCTTTTTTATATTTTATTTATGTATTCTAGATTGTTCTTCTATGTAGTATATATACATGTGACATGTCACATGTATAACTTGTTCCAGATTTTGGCTTGTAAATTTTTTTATGTTCAATGAATATTAGAGTATTGTTTAAAAACCTTTGCAATCGATATCTGAGTTCCTTTTCACTGCTTTCTTAGTTTAAAGTTTTACTTTCATGAAGGATAGTTTAAAATTTATCAACTGAATTTGGTTCAAAATTTTTTAAGATTTTCAAAAACTCAAATCCAAGCACAAGAGGAAGTGAAAGTGGAATCTTGTGCTTGATTTGTTGTTATTGGTTTGTTAATTTTAGTTCATTTCAAAGGATTTCAAGTAGGGTCTTCAAAAGTTCAGATTTCTTAAAGATTTTTACAAGTCTTGGTTACTTTTTCTGTCTATTGTTCATTTACTGTTCCAAAAGATTATACACAAGCTTGCTTGACAAACAAGCTTGTGCATAAGCTCCTTGGTAGTTTTCTTGGTTTGCTTTATTCTTTTCAGGTTCCTTTCAGAGATATTGTGTGGTGGATTTGAAACCATCCACTCACCATCATCTCTACATCAGCAGCCCTATTAGCCAGCACAAGCCCGAGCTTGTATGGAGATGGCATTGCAGCCATAGTGGGGCCCGGATGTGGGTCCCACAAGGTATTCCCTATGCTTGAACCCTTTATGCTTGCTTGACTTGTATATTTTGGTTTTTGATGTTTAGATGTTATTCTTAGTTGTTATTTATATCAGTTTATGACTCTTATGCTTGTTTGAGTATTGGTCAATCTTTATAGTTAAGGTTCAAGTGTAATTGGTGTGATAAGTTTTACTTTTTGAAATTAAAGGGGTGTTTGGGTCTGCATGATAAGCTAAGATTTTGACAAATTCTTGGTTTGAAAATAGCTTAAACTATCTCCATTGGTAGAAGTTAGGTGTATTTGGTGTCTTGTTTTCAGTTTGGATAGGATTTAAGGAAAGTTGGATGTTTAAAATGGGTAGAAACTAGCTATAAAACAGTAAGTTCATTTTCCTGCCTTGTTTTAGTATAACTTGCCTTGAAATCTTGTGGACTGTTAGATATTAGGTCAATCTAGGGTTTTAGATAGCTTGTATGTCAATTGGTTAAGATTGGTGGAAGATTTGGTCAATTAAAATTCGTGTTTGTGCATAGAACATAAGTCACTGTTCACCAGACCCCAAAAAGTCATAACAGTGACTTAATAAGTGTGAAATAACTTATCCTTTTACCACTTATTTCCAATAATAACAAGACCAAAACGTGTGATTTATGTCGTAAAAGTCGGAATTATGCGTGGTTTGTGTTTTTATTGTGTTTTAGGACCAAAAGATTAAAAAGCAAGAAAACACGGTCTTTCACGGGCTTTTATCGAAGAAAACGGGAAAAGACGAAGTCAAAAGATCAAGAGTGCAAAAAGAACGGAAGTCCAAGACCTATTCTAAAGATTTATCGAAGAACAATTCTAAAGACGGAAGTTAATGAAGTCGAAGAACTCGAGTCTAAATAAATGAAGAAATGTTAAGACGAGTTTAATTAATCCCGAGACGACATCGAGAAAGACAAAGAATTAAAGTCGAGTCGAGAAGGAAAAGAAAGAAGAAAGCACCACACATGCCTCCCACTTCCCTATAAATACCCTCCTAATCACATTAGGAGGGGGTTAGCTAGTTTTTATTTTTAAGTTTTCTTTCTAGTTTTAGAGAGAGAAAGTTCTAAACTTTCTCTCACTAAGTTTTTCATTCTTCCCTTTTTTAAGCTTTCTTCATTCTTGTATTTGGATTACATCTATCTAATTCAAGTTAAGTTTTTTGTTCTTTAATCTCTTTCTACCTTTCTTTATTTACTTGTTCTTAATCCGAAAGTTTATGGTTAATCCGAATAGTTCTTAATTCGTTTTGATTGTGGTGGTATTTCGTGATTAACAAGTTAAGTTTTCTTATACTACATAAGCTGTTGGACGAATAAGCTTTAAGCTCTTCATGCTTATTGGCTTATTTGATTGATTGGCTTATTTACTCTTTAAGTTTTTCTAAAAAGATTTATTGTTTTTAAATCCGTCTCATGAAGTTTGAATGTTCTAGGTTTCAAAAGTTTTATAATTTGTGTTTATTTACTCTTTCATAAGTTTGAAAAATGCTTATCGGTTACTGCTTATTAGTTGGAGCTTATTTCCCTTCTGGACGCCTCTGCCATCTTAAGAGGGTTTTACTTGGTCTCGATTTGATTACGATTGCATAGGGTGCGATCAGTTTGTTACTTCCCTGGTGCGATCCTTGCCTACGATCACTTCTTGCAATCTGGGTGTGATCGGTCCTCTCCCTTTTGCTTTGATCGCATTGATTGCGATTGGTTGGTTACGATCCGGAACCACGATCTAAGACCACGATCCCGCATTGCGATCGTGGTTGCGATCTGGTAGTGCGATCGCTCTTCATCGTACTAGTGAGTACGATCGGATCTCTTCTGTTGAATTCGCCTTGAGTAGGATTGGTGGGTACGATCCCATTGCGATCAGGTTTCGATTGGTGGGTACGATCCCATTGCGATTAGGTTACGATGGTAGGTTACGATAGTGTGTCACGATGGAGCATTGCGATGGGATGGCTGCGATCTGAGTGCGATCGTAGTGCATCTTTCTTTTAGAACTTGTTCTATTTTTCTAAGTTTTCAAATTCACTTTTTCCCGCTATCAGTCTTAGTAAATTGTAAACATCTCTTCTAGTTTTAATCATTTACAATTTAGTTTCCAAAGTTTCAAACTTTCATTTGTGGTTTAATTCTAAGATTTCCATTTTCCTCAACGACAACTTTTAACTACTTGCATTTAGACTAAAAATTAGATAACTAAACCAAACCATTCTCTCGTTCACCAAAAGACGATTGAGTCGCACTTTAAACCAATAGTCAATTCGAAGAGACTTGGGACAACAAGAATTTATACGAGGTGTAAAAGCCGATTATTAAATGGCGCCGCTGCCGGCTCTTTTCGTTACGATTAAAGGTTTTTAGTGAGAGACGCATTGAATTTTGGGATCCGTTTTTTGAACGTTATTTTCATTGTTTTAAAAATTTTCAAAAACCCTAAAAAAATATATATAAAACTCTTCAAAAATACAAAAACATTTAAAAAAATCATAAAAAGCAATTCTTTTCCACAAGTTTGCACCAAAAAGATTATATAGATATTCTCTCTGTGTATATTTTTCTTCTACAGGTGTATGCGTACTAGATCTTCAAACTATTCTGAGCCTGAGACTCGTGAAGATTTAGATATGGCTGGTGTTAATAACAACAATAATAACCCACCTCTACCCAATTTGAATAATAACAACAACAACAACAACAACAATGTCCTCCTACCTAATTTACGGACAATGGAGGAATTGTGTCAACCCACCATGAACGGACGCGGAGGCCCGATTGCGCCAATGCACGTCACGGCCCAGGAGTTTTTGTTAAAGCAGCACATGATCCAGCAAGGGCAAACTAACCCATTTTGTGGAATTCCGGATGATGATTCCAACAAAGACCTCAACAAATTCATTACCATTACTCAAAGCATGAAGTGCCCCGGTGTTTCTATGGATGACCTTCGCCTCCAACTCTTTCCCCACTCGCTTTCTCACCATGCCGAAAAATGGTTTGACCATCTTCCTAAGAATTCTATTCATACGTGGAATGACATGACTCAACGCTCTTTATCGCGCTACTTTCCCACATCCATGGTCACTAGCCTTCGTAACCAAATCAGTGGATTCATGCAAGACAATGATGAATCGCTCTTTGATGCTTGGGAACGATACAATGATTTGATCGACCGCTGTCCAAATCACAACATGCTCCCCGTCACTCTCATTGACACCTTCTACAATGGTCTCACTTTTCGTGATCGTGACACGATCAATGCCGCCGCCGGTGGCACTTTTATGAAACGGTGACCGGAGGAGTGTCGAGAGTTGATTGAAAACATGACTACTCACCACAAGAATTAGGATTCATCCGCATCCTCAAGATCTAACTCGAGAGTTAATGTTTCTTCTACTACTTCTAATCCCGAGATGACTGAAATTTCTCGATAACTCGCTGAGATGAACAAGAATTTCATGGCCATGGCCACAAACCACTTTCAACAAGCTAAAGTCGTCGCTATTTCTTGTGACACATGTGGTGGTCCTCATTCTTATAATGATTGTCCTTCTACCCAAGGCAATTTTTCTGAAAACGTTAACGCAGCTTACGGTACTTATCCCACGGGAGGCTATCAAGCTCGCCCTCAAGGAGACCGTAGCTTGCTAAGTTATCGTTCCAACAATTATCTTGCTCCTCCCGGTTTCCCTCCTCAGAACCAGAACCAACAACAAAGTTATAACCAAAACAACCAATCCCAACCTCGTGCTAACAATCAATACCAATCCCAACGAAACCCATACCCACCTCAAGGAAATTCTCAAGCCTACCAAGCTCCACCTCTCAATCAACCGATGTTAGTGAGTCCAGATGTCGAGACATTCATGAAGACTAATCGGGAGATGGTGACGAATCTTCAGAGTCAAGTCCGCAACTTGAAGGGAGAAATGGCGAAACAAGGGAACGATATTCGAGCCGAGCTAAGGAATGACATGGCAAAACACAGCAATGAAATTCATGCAAACATGAGAGACTCTTTCAATACTAAAGCGGTTAACCTTCGTGATATGATTGGTTCGCTCATCCAAGGTAATCAACCCTCTTCTTCGGGTACTCTTCCGAGTAACACCGTTGCGAATCCAAGAGGGGAGATAAAAGCAATCACCACTCGTAGTGGAAAAGGTTATATGGAACCCGAGCTTCCTACACCTCCACCCGTGATTGTGAACAAGGAAAAAGAGCAACTTTCCTCACCTCCTTTACCTTCTATCCCTATTTCCCCACCACCCCTGGTTGTGAGTGATCCTACTCCCCTTAAGACTTCTTCTACATCCAATATACCTTATCCTTCAAGGTTTAGGAAAGAGAAGCAAAAGAGCAAGGATGATATTCAGGTTTCAAACTTTCTCAAAATGTTTAAACAATTAAATTTTAACATCTCCTTTGCCGAGGCTCTCGCTCACATGCCCAAATACGCTAAGATGTTTAAAGATCTTCTAAGTGATAAGGAAAAGCTTCTTGACATTGCTCAGACCCAACTTAATGAGAACTGCTCCGCCGTTCTCTTAAGGAAATTGCCCACCAAACTTGGTGATCCGGGTCGCTTCTTGATTCCTTGCAACTTCCCAGGAGTAGAGAATTGCATGGCCCTAGCCGATCTAGGTGCCAGTATAAACTTAATGCCTTTAAGTGTTTGGAAGCAATTATCTCTCCCCGAGCTCGTCCCCACCAAAATGACCTTGGAATTAGCTAACCGTACGGTTGCCTATCCAGTGGGGATAGCCGAAGATGTCTTTGTTGGCGTTGACAAATTCACCTTCCCGGCGGATTTTGTCGTCGTTGACTACGAGATGGACCCCCGTGTTCCATTAATCGTTGGACGTCCATTCCTGAGGACCGGTCGCACTCTCATTGATGTAGCCGCGGGCGAAATAATCATGAGAGTTGGTGACGATAAAATTGTCTTCAACATGGGTAAGATTTCTAAGCAGTCTTATTCGTATGAGAGTGTTAATGTAATTGATGTTCTCGATGAGGCTTGTGAAGAACATTTTCATGATGCTTGCAAAAGTACTCTCTCTTCTCTACCCAATGTTGAGACAGTTGCCTCAATTGCTCCGGCATTGACTCCTTTTGGAGAAAGTGACTTGGATGATTTCGAAGCTAGCTTGGGTCCTCTTGATATTAAGTATGATAATTTGTCCACCGATTGGGATGAAGACATTCGTACTATTGAGAAACTTCTCAATGAAGACCCGTTTTCTCCTCCTTCTCCAAAAGAGGTGACTAATCCATCGTTAGTTACACCATCTATTGAGGATCCTCCTACTCTAGAGCTTAAGGACCTACCTCCTCATCTTGAGTACGTTTTCCTTGAAGACAACGAGAAGTTACCGGTCATCATCGTGAAGGACTTAAAATAAGAAGAAAAAGCACGACTTGTCGCCGTATTGAAGAAGCATAAAAGAGCTATCGCTTGGAAAATCTCAGACATCCGCGGAATTGATCCTCACTTTTGCACACATAAAATTCTCATGGAGGACGACTTTAAGCCCACAATTCAAAGCCAACAAAGGGTGAATCCTAAAATCCATGAAGTCATAAAAAATGAGGTTATCAAACTTCTTGATGCGGGTATGATTTACCCTATTTCGGATTCACCTTGGGTTAGTCCAGTCCATTGTGTGCCTAAGAAAGGCGGTATCACCGTTGTGCCCAATGCAAACAACGAGTTGATTCCTACCCGTCTCGTTACTGGGTGGAGAGTTTGTATAGACTACCACAAACTCAATGATGCCACGAGAAAGGATCATTTCCCTCTACCTTTTATGGACCAAATGCTTGAACGTTTAGCGGGTAATGAATATTACTGCTTTCTTGATGGTTTCTCGGGTTATTTCCAAATACCCATCGATCCCCAAGATCAAGAGAAAACAACATTCACTTGTCCCTATGGCACATTTGCTTACAAAAGAATGCCTTTTGGCTTAAGCAATGCCCCCGGGACATTCCAAAGGTGCATGTTGGCTATCTTCCACGACATGGTTGAGCAAACCATGGAAGTCTTCATGGATGATTTCTCGGTCTTCAGGGATTCCTTCTCTTCTTGCCTTGCCAATTTGGAACGTATGCTTAAGCGGTGCGAAGACACTCGCCTTGTTCTGAATTGGGAAAAATGCCATTTTATGGTAAAAGAAGGCATTGTGCTAGGACACAAAATCTCTAATGCCGGTCTTGAAGTCGACCGTGCTAAAGTAGATGTCATAGCCAAATTACCTCCACCTTCAACCGTGAAGGGTGTGAGAAGTTTTTTGGGTCATGCGAGCTTCTATCGTCGATTCATTCAGGATTTCTCTAAAATCGCTCGCCCGATGACCCACCTCTTGGAAAAAGATACTCCTTTTATCTTTTCTAAAGAGTGTCTCGAAGCCTTCAATCTTCTTAAGGATAAGCTAACTAAGGCACCGGTCTTGGTTACCCCTAATTAGGAGCTGCCTTTTGAATTAATGTGCGATGCTAGCGACTTTGCTATTGGTGCGGTTTTGGGCCAAAGAGTGAATAAACACTTCCAACCAATCCACTATGCTAGCAAAACAATGACGGGGGCTCAATCGCATTATACGACAACCAAAAAAGAGCTTTTAGCTGTTGTCTATGCTTTTGAAAAATTTCGCCCCTATCTTGTTTTATCCCCCACCATCGTATACACAGACCATTCCGCGTTGAAGTACTTGATGACTAAACATGATTCTAAGCCAAGACTTCTTCGCTGGGTTTTACTCCTTCAAGAATTCAACATTGAAATTCGCGACAAGAAGGGAGCCGAAAACCTGGCCGCGGATCATCTGAGCAGAATTGAGGATCCATATCAAGGGGATCATCCGAACAAAGAGATCAATGACTCTTTCCCCCTTGAGACCTTAATGTCTATAAATCTCAATCTTGATGACACCCCGTGGTTTGCGGACATTGCAAACTACTTAGCGGGTGGTATTATCATCAAAGGGTTAACATCCTAACAAAAGAAGAAGTTCTTGAATGATGTTAAGACTTACTTTTGGGATGACCCTTATCTATTCAAACAATGTGCTGATCTGATCATTCTTCGATGTGTTGACGGACCGGCAGCTTTTGACATTCTCCAAGCTTGCCACAAAGGACCCACCGGTGGTCACTTTGGTCCCAACTACACCGCTAAAAAAGTGTTTGATTCTGGATTCTATTAGCCCACCATTTATCGTGACGCTCACGAAATGGTTAAGCATTGTGATGCTTGCCAACGCCAAGGCAAGATCACACATAAGGATGAGATGCCTTAAAATTTCATACAGGAATGTGAAATCTTTGATGTATGGGGCATCGACTTTATGGGGCCATTTCCATACTCCAAAGGGAACAAGTACATCCTCGTCGCCGTCGACTATGTTTCTAAATGGTGCCAATCACCGTCTTTCCACCGCCTATCATCCCCAAACCAATGGGCAAGCTGAGATATACAACCGTGGATTGAAGCGAATTTTGGAGCGTACTGTGGGAGAGCATCGCGTCGCGTGGGCCGATAAGTTAGATGATGCTCTGTGGGCCGTACTGCTTATAAGACCCCGATCGGTTGTACACCTTATCATCTTGTGTACGGGAAAGCATGCCACCTCCCCATCGAGCTGGAACATAAGGCGCATTGGGCCTTGAAGTGGGCTAACTTCGACATCAACAAAGCCGGTGATCATCACAAGATTCAACTCAACGAGCTCAACGAACTGAGGAATGAAGCTTATGAGAACTCACTGATCTACAAGGAGAAGACCAAGATCATTCATGACGCAAAAATCAAGAACCGAGAGTTCCACGTTGGTGATCACGTCTTACTTTTTAACTCTCGCTTGAAGATCTTCTCTGGCAAGTTGAAGAGCCGCTGGTCTGGTCCATTCACCGTCGCCAAAGTCTTTCCATATGGGACCATTGAGCTTTCTCAGCCAAATGGGCCCGATTTCAAGGTGAATGGCCAGCGTTTGAAGCTGTACTTTGGTGAGGAAATCTCCCATGAGATGATTCCATCTCTCACCACGTTCCCTATGAACTAAATTGGGTCGAGTCAGGCTCGTGACTCGGTGAACAAAAAAAAGCGCTTCTCGGGAGGCAACCCGTGATCTATCCTTTACTGCTTTCATAATAAGTGTAGGGGGAGCCCCGTATGTGTTTGTTGTCTTGTTTCTTGTGCTGTGCAGGGATTAAAGCTTCAAAGATCCATCTTGATGACTTTTGACGAACCGTGATAGCATGTTCCCATCTTCCCGGTTCTATCCTAAACTCTTGTGATTCAATATTTCATATTTTATATGTTCACATTGAATTCACTTTAGTTGTCCTTTCCTTAGCAAGATTTAAACAAAGTGCACAATGTCATAAGTGTAGGGGAGTTTACTCCCACATGCTTAAACATTAAGGACAATGTTTATCTCAAGTGTAGGGGGGACTTCTATCGAAGTAAGTGGTCTTTTCCTTGCATTTGCCCTCATTTTAACCGGAAAATTTGATTTTTCGACATTTTTCAAATTTTTTTAATCTATTTTGGCCTAGTTGTATAGTTGCATTTTCCTTTATTATGTTTATTTTCTTTCCTTGTTAGAATAGATTTTCAATAAAGTGGTTTCAGATTTTTCTTAGTCGTGAATATTTTGACTCAACCTGAGTTTACTTATGTAAGTTTACTCTAGCTAGTATCCTTAACATGTTTAAGTCAAGTTTTGCTAGGCTTTTATATAGGGAGCTATAAAACGCGAAAGTCTTAACTCTCACGGGTTAAGAACAAGAACTTTTCGCAAGTTCCTATAATTGATCCTAGAGAGTTGTTTATCAAGGGAACTTTAAAATGCGATTTCTAAAACTTGAAAAAGTCTAAGAAATTGCAAGATCCTATAGGCGACTCGAAAACCCAAAACTTTGATTTAATAGGCTAAGCATCCACGAGTCTCATTTCTTGAGATTTTAAACTGTGGAGAACGAGAGATGATAGAGTCAATTATAAGTTCGGTATTCTTTCGTGAATTTATGTGAGTTAATTATAAGCCTACTCTCCCTTCGCTTGTTAATAAATTTATCTGCAATTAATAAGGTTGTACGATTTAAAAGGTTACTTAGCTTCTAGCCCCAGATCGTTTAAAAGTTGCTCGATACGGATTAGAGTTCATAGCCAAGGCATAACTTATTGAAGCGGGATGCGAAGATTGGCGAGTCCGAAAAGGCCCTAACAAGGCATGAGGGCTACAGTTTGTTGCTAAAGATCCAAAAGTGATGTGAAGAATCATTTATCGAAAATCAATATGAAGGATCGAGACACACGACAAAAAGCAAATACTCCCCAAAAGATTATGGAGAAGTCTATCCAAAAAGACCCTAACAAGGTATGAGGATAAATAGATCCAAGTCCTAAAAGGAGGCGGATCGTGTACATCAAAGTCCAAAATAAAGATTGGAGAAAAATGAAGAAGTCGTGGTCCGAATATGAAGAATCTCTCAAAAAGTTCAAGTGAAGAAATTCCTAGTATGAAGAGAAGACCATTATTTCAAGAACGTCTCTCAAAGATTCGAAGTATGAAGTCGCTGCCAAATATCGGTCCGAGAAAGGTCTCAAATCGTGAAGCGAGTTATGCCAAGATATGAACTTTATGAGGTCCCGAGAAGCAGTTTTAAAAGATTTGGTCCTTTAGCTAACTATTGATTAAATCGTTCACTTTATTTTCGGCCTAAATAACTATCGAAATAAGTCAAACAATGCATCCTCGTGATCATTCAAGAAAAAAAATAAAATATAAGAGATACACCTAGGAATAAGGGAGTCTAAGTGAGTAATTGGCCCACATGAGTTCGTGATAATTTGCTAACTTATAATAACAATGATCTCGTTTTTAAGCTTGGTATGGGGAACGTGAAACTTGAGGATGATAAACGTTCATGGCTGCCAAAACCAATGTAAGTGTTTGATTTCTTTACTTGTTCTATCTTTTTATGTTTAGTATTTAATAAAGGCCAAGGTGGGTTATTTATGATGGAAAATGTAAACCGTGCTTTAAATTAATGCATTGCATGAGGGCATTGCAATGGTCAAGTGTAGGGGATTTAATAAGTGTGAAAACACTTATCCTTTTACCGCTTATTTCCAATAATAACAAGACCAAAACGTGTGATTTATGTCGTAAAAGTCGGAATTATGCGTGGTTTGTGTTTTTATTGTGTTTTAGGACCAAAAGATTAAAAAGGAAAAAAACACGGTCTTTCACGGGATTTTATCGAAGAAAACGGGGAAAGACGAAGTCAAAAGATCAAGAGTGCAAAAAGAACGGAAGTCCAAGACCTATTCTAAAGATTTATCGAAGAACAAGTCTAAAGACGGAAGTTAATGAAGTCGAAGAACTCGAGTCTAAATAAATGAAGAAATGTTAAGACGAGTTTAATTAATCCTGAGACGACATCGAGAAAGACAAAGAATTAAAGTCGAGTCGAGAAGGAAAAGAAAGAAGAAAGCACCACACATGCCTCCCACTTCCCTATAAATACCCTCCTAATCACATTAGGAGGGGGTTAGCTAGTTTTTACTTTTAAGTTTTCTTTCTAGTTTTAGAGAGAGAAAGTTCTAAACTTTCTCTCACTAAGTTTTTCATTCTTCCCTTTTTTAAGCTTTCTTCATTCTTGTACTTGGATTACATCTATCTAATTCAAGTTAAGTTTTTTGTTCTTTAATCTCTTTCTACCTTTCTTTATTTACTTGTTCTTAATCCGAAAGTTTATGGTTAATCCGAATAGTTCTTAATTCGTTTTGATTGTGGTGGTATTTCGTGATTAACAAGTTAAGTTTTCTTATACTACATAAGCTGTTGGACGAATAAGCTTTAAGCTCTTCATGCTTATTGGCTTATTTGATTGATTGGCTTATTTACTCTTTAAGTTTTTCTAAAAAGATTTATTGTTTTTAAATCTGTCTCATGAAGTTTGAATGTTCTAGGTTTCAAAAGTTTTATAATTTGCGTTTATTTACTCTTTCATAAGTTTGAAAAAGGCTTATCGGTTACTGCTTATTAGTTGGAGCTTATTTCCCTTCTGGACGCCTCTGCCATCTTAAGAGGGTTTTACTTGGTCTCGATTTGATTACGATTGCATAGGGTGCGATCAGTTTGTTACTTCCCTGATGCGATCCTTGCCTACGATCACTTCTTGCGATCTGGGTGTGATCGGTCCTCTCCCTTTTGCTTTGATCGCATTGATTACGATTGGTTGGTTACGATCCGGAACCACGATCTAAGACCACGATCCCGCATTGCGATCGTGGTTGTGATCTGGTAGTGCGATCGCTCTTCATCGTACTAGTGAGTACGATCGGATCTCTTCTGTTGAATTCGCCTTGAGTGTGATTGGTGGGTACGACCCCATTGCGATCAGGTTGCGATTGGTGGGTACGATCCCATTGCGATCAGGTTACGATGGTAGGTTACGATAGTGTGTCACGATGGAGCATTGCGATGGGATGGCTGCGATCTGAGTGCGATCGCAGTGCATCTTTCTTTTAGAACTTGTTCTATTTTTCTAAGTTTTCAAATTCACTTTTTCCCGCTTTCAGTCTTAGTAAATTGTAAACATCTCTTCTAGTTTTAATCATTTACAATTTAGTTTCCAAAGTTTCAAACTTTCATTTGTAGTTTAATTCTAAGATTTTCATTTTCCTCAACGACAACTTTTAACTACTTGCATTTAGACTAAAAATTAGATAACTAAACCAAACCATTCTCTCGTTCACCAAAAGACGATTGAGTCGCACTTTAAACCAATAGTCAATTCGAAGAGACTTGGAACAACAAGAATTTATACGAGGTGTAAAAACCGAGTATTATGACTTCTTTTGCTATTTTGTGTGTTATATTTGTGAAGTGCTTGTGTGTTTTATACTTTTGATAGACTCCCTACACTCCACTGAGTGTAGGGGTGCCAATCTTCGCCTATAAAACAAAGCTAATCACAAGATATAGCCAAAAAGGTCCACATACCTCATTTTTCTGTTAAAACAGTGGGAA
The DNA here is from genome assembly GCA_025667525.1 of Glebionis coronaria. Classification (NCBI taxonomy): domain Eukaryota; kingdom Viridiplantae; phylum Streptophyta; class Magnoliopsida; order Asterales; family Asteraceae; genus Glebionis; species Glebionis coronaria. The sequence continues at coordinate 1,611,972 of JANFOE010000109.1, forward strand.
CTTATTCCCACTGTTAGTGTTACTCATTCCCACTGCTTGGCTACCAAACAAAACATACAAGATGTCACTTTTAATCTTTTGATATTTTTTTCTTTAGTGAGCTAAAATAGGAATTAAGACTTGATTTTAGTTTTAATATTTTTCTTATTTATTTTTTGATTTTTCTGTTTAATTAATTTTTCAGTTACTGTTCATTTAATATTTTTTAGATTAAATAGCTATTTAAATTACTTTTTCAATATTCTGTTTTTGTCTTTTAGTGTAGAAAATTAATATTTTTCAGTTTTAAAAATTTTCTTAGACTTAGAAAAACATTTTAAGATTTTTAGTTTAAAAAATTTTTACTGTTCACTTCTTATTTAATTTTTAGAATTAATTTAGTTTAATTAGGGTTTTAATTATAATCAGTTTTGTATTTTAGTGGAAAATTTTAGTTTTTTCAAACTTTTTCATTTTTCTACTGTTCATTAGTATAATTTAGGATTTTTAAAATTGTCAAATTATTTTTAGCATTATTTTATTATTTTTATGACTATTTTAGTCTAAAAATAGTTTTTAGTGATTTAAAAATAGAAAAATAGTTTTAAAAATTTAGGAAAAATACTTTTTAGTCTTTAAATAATATAAGTGATTTATTAGTTCAATAAAATAATATTTTGGACATTTTGTTAATTATATTTAATTTTAGGGCTTTAATTAGCATTTAAAATTGAATATTTAATTAATAAAAGGTGTTAAAATATATTTGTTGGATTTTTATTCTTATTTATATTATTTTAGACTTAGTTTTAACTTTTAATTAATTTTTAAGTTTAATTTTTATTTTGTCGCGTTTTACGTAATTACGTCATCGTTTTACGTTAATTCGTCGTAGTATAATCGTAGTCGTAGCTCGTCTTTACTTTTTCTCTTCTAAACCAAAAACGTAACTAATCCAAACTTGATATTATATATTGGCACATTAATCCACACACCTCCTTCGAGAACGAACCCGCATTTATTCGTCTTTAAGGTTTTTAATTAAATCGTAACGCTTAATACTTGCCACTTATATTCCTTTTTCCTAAAAGGGTATTAAAACTACAATATCAACATGCTATGTAATTAATTTAATTTGGACATGACTTAGGTCATATTATTATTATTAATAATACATGATTTTAACCTAAGTATTTTTATTAGTTAATTTAAACTAAGAAATTAATTAATTATTAAAACATGACTTATAATTAATTAATTTACATGACTTAGGTTATATTAATAATAAATATTAATACATGTTTTAACCTAAGTATTATTACCTTTTATTTAATTAAATCATGTCATATTTAATTAAATCTTATAACATATAGTTTATTTAATTTACATGTAATAATTAATAAACTATACTATATATCACATGACTTAGAATATTAATCAGTAAAAACTTAAGCTTATATATTATTAGATTAATAATCCAGCTTATTTCTATTTATGGAAACTTTCTATTTTTAGCAACTTATTTAATTAGGGCAGCTAATCTATTTATGGAAACTTTCTGTTTTTAGAAACTTATTTAATTAAGGCAGCTAATCTATTTATGGAAAATTTCTATTTTTGTAAACTTTCTATTTTGGAAACAATCTATTTTTAGAAAGTTACTTATTATTACACAACAAGTATAATAATACAAGAAATACAAGTAATACTTAATTAGAATAGACAAAATACATGATAAACGCAATATAAGCTAAAATCAGTAAAACAAGACGTGAACATATAAAACAAGCTAAGAAATGATATAAAATCAGTTACGTACTCAGTAATCAGAATACTTATACATGTATATTATTTATGTAGCATTAGTGATATCGAAGTAGGACTGTCTTCCGTTCGTCTTCTTCGTTCACTGACACAAGGTACGGATTCTCCGTCCTTTCAGTATGGACATTCTTACTTATTAGGATTCCTTGTATGCAGCCAACTGTTTTCCCAGTATATGTTTTATATGTTTATGAATTGCTTATGTTTAATTAGATATCTAAATCCATATACATGCATGACCAGTTTCACCTAGTTATGGAGGTACCATAACCATAACACTAAAGGCACTAGTGTTATGACTTCACCACGGCGGAGTGATAGCTCGTGGTGTCCCTTCAACTTTTGGCCATAATATTATTATCATGTGGGGGCGTATGGGTGCATCCTAGGTTACATGTTTTTACAGATTATTTAGGTGAATGTGGTGTGTGCCTTGCATCTTTCACAAGGAGCTGATCCCTTGATGAGACTGCTTTTATACATAGTCTCATCGTCCAAATTGGGCTTAAAATGCATTAAATATCATTAAAAATGCCAAATATATGCTCGTGTTTGTTGCTTGTGTATTTTAGGTACGGATATTGAGAAAATGACAAAAGATCACAAGAATCATGCAAAAACGAACACGGGAAACGAAGCCGCACAAAGAACCGGACCCGATTCATGAATTTCCAAAATGGTCCTTGAAGTTTTGAAGATTGGCAACATTGGTCCCTAATTTTTGAAGATTTGGCAAGAAAGGCCCTTGAAGAATTCATTTGTGCAATTTTAATCCTTGAAGATTGAAGACATGTCATAAGTACCCCTTGAAGAATGCAAAAATATACTTAAATGGTCCTTGATACAAGTTTATAAATGCAATGTGCCAAATTTGACAAGTTACACAAACTTGTTAACAAAGGGATTAAGATTTGTGGCTGTTTATTACTAAGTGCAAAGTTGTGAAACCTTGGGGGCCATATCTGCCCAGACAAACAAATCCCATTCACCCACTCCCAATTGGACACGTCACCCCACTCAAACCTTTCACCCAGTCAGACCACACCTCAACACCACGTCAGAAACCCACCCACAACTTTTTAAACCAGATTTTTAAAACCCAATATTGGAGGTAAACATATTTTTTAAATATTAGTTACCCTAAAAACAAATTAAACCCCACTGTTTAATCACCCCCATCCTATAAACCCTAAATCTTAAATACCCCTTAAACCAAAGGGGTTTTGGCTATGGATTTCCAGAACCTTGATTAACCACTCCCTTAATCCAACCAAGCTCACAAAACATTCCCATGTGACCTCAATGGGGCCCCCCGTCCTTCCCCTGCTACAAAAATCCAAAGTGTGTGCAGTGCATCAACGCCTCATGGCAATTTCGTGTTCCCCAAAGGTTTATTGGACGCCTTAGATTATTTCTACACCACTGGCAACCACAATAAGCCAAAAGATCATCACATGGAGCTCTTGACCAAATTCAAAAACAAGAATCTTCAAAAAGATATCCGAATATCTCAAGGGCAAAAATGGAAGTTCATACCATTAGGTTTAGGGGTTCTTTTCAGTTCTAGAACCTTTGTAGCTCATCTATAAGAGCACATGATTTTCAGTTTTAGGTTGTTCTTTTTTCCTTCTCTTTGGTCACTGCCTTGTAAATCCATGTTTGTTTAAGTGAAATGAAATGGTTTTGAGTTGTTGACGAGAAACAAAAGAGCCAATTTACTTTTCCATTGCATATTTTAATTTTAAAGTTGAGATTCCATATTCTGTTCTTGTTTATTTTGGAGACTAAAGTACTCAGTCCTTAAGTTAATTGTCCAAGCACGTTAAGTTGATCATATGAGCCTGATATTCTTGCTGAATATCAAGCTCAAGTGAAGGTTAAAGTGATTGTTGATTTAGTTATTGTTAAAGGTTTCAGAAAATAAAAAAAAAAATCAGTTTTTTTTATGAGAAATAAGCCATAAGTAGCTTAATTGATAAGCTGGCTTTATAGCTTATTTGTCTTTGTAACAGGTCACTTTTCTGTTTGGTTTCTTTCTTGGCAGGTTCATAGAAACTCAACTCACTTTGAAGACATATTGGGTGCATGTGTCTCTTGAGACCATCACTAGCAACTCTCTACTAGCAACTTTGTTCCATAACCATAAGCCCAGCTATAAGCTGATGGGAGATGGCATTGCAGCCATAGTGGGGCCTGGATGTGGGTCCCACAATGTATAATCCTTGAACTCTCTTATTAAGCTTAGAACTGTGATTATATGGATTTGGTGTGAAACTGTTTGTAAGATTGGATTTATCTGTTTATTTAAGCTCCATTTAGATTTATATGCATGTTTAGGTCTTTGTCTATCAGTTTAGTTGGTTTGTGAATGGATTTGGTGTGTTAAAATTTACTTTCTTAAAATTAGGGAGTGTTTGGGATTAGGGGATTATTGGTTAAAGTGCATCTAAATCCAGTTAAAATCTACTCAAACTTACCTATTGTGAAGTCATAGGGTATTTGTAGCTTTGCTTCATGTTTTGGTAGAAAGAAATAGGATTGTATGCTTAAAAATTTGGTAGACATAGTCTAAATTCAGTAAGTCATAATTTGCTTAAGCTTTAGTGTAAATTTTCATTGAACTTTTTGCTAGTTGTTAGATATTAGGTCAGCCTAGGGTTTTAGGTCAATTGTGTGTGATTTGATAAACTTGTATGCAAGATTTTGAGTTTTAAAATTCGTTTTTGTGCTATTTGGATCAGATCACTGTTCACAGAAACATCATAGTCATAACAGTCACTTGAATTGGCCTACTTTGTGTGATTTGTGTTAGCAGCTTGTGTGTTTTTTAGCTTATACTGACTCCCTACACTCCACTGAGTGTAGGGGTGCCTTATTGCCCAAGAAAAAGCTCCACATAAGCTTTCCTAAGCTTAATCAGTCACCAGACCTTAAAATTGCACTAACAGTGGGAACTAGTTTCCCCTGCTAGCACATTTGTTACCACTACTCAACAAAAGGACAAAAGTCCTTCATGTATAACTATCAGAAACTTGGTTTTTTGTCTTTAGTGATCAAAAATAGGTTTTAGACTTTGAAATCAGTTTCAATATTTTTCTTATTTTATTTTTGATTTTTCAGTTTATTTTATTTTTCAGTTACTGTTCATCTAGTATTTTTTAGATTAAATAGCTTTTTTAATTACTTTTAATATTTCTGTTTTTGTCTTTTAGTGGTAAAAAGTTATATTTTTCAGTTTTAAAATTTTTCTCATATTTAGAAAAATAATTTAAGATTTTTAGTTTAACAAGTTTGTACTGTTCACTTTTTAATTATTTTTTATAATTAGTTTAGCTTAATTAGGGTTTAATTATAAATTGTTTTTGTCTTTTAGTGAAAAATTTTATATTTTTCAAACTTTTTCAATTTTCTACTGTTCAATAGCATAATTAGGATTTTTAAAATTGTCAAATCATTTTTAGCATTATTTTATTATTTTTTATGATTATTTTAGTTTAAAAAGTGTTTTTAGTGTTTTAAAAATAGAAAAATAGTTTTGAAAATTTAGAAGAAATACTTTTTAGTCTTTAAATAATATAAGTGACTTATTAGTTCAGTAAAATAATATTTTGGGATTTTTATTATTTATATTTAATTTTAGGGCTTTAATTAGCATTTAAAATTGAATATTTAATTAATAAAAGGTTTTAAAATATATTTGTTAGATTTTTATTCTTATTTATATTATTTTAGACTTAGTTTAATATTTTAATTAATTTTTAGGTTTATTTTTTAATTTTGTCACGTTTTACGTATTTACGTTCGCGTTTTACGTCAAATCATCGTAGTTTAATCCGTCTTCATAACCGTCATTCTCCTCTTATCTCATTTCTATTTTCTTTCTCATAAAAGTATAATCACAAATCTAATCCAAGTCATTACACACATAACACACTAGCCTCCTTGAGAACGAACTTATTGTTGATGCAAAAGTTGGTTGATCCTTGCTAGACCCGAATTAGGCTTAATCCGGGTTGGCTGGGTACCGGCTCCTGCACCAAGTGAATCGTCTGGCTGGGATCCTGCACACTAAACAACACGCGTTAAGCTTACCGTGGGAGGGTTTCCCACGATTAGACTCCGGCGTGAGAGTAAGTAATCGGTTTAGGGTTATATGTGAGTTTAGAGAGAATTGTGATACCTTTGTGGAACCCTTGGGGGTTCCTTTTATAGGCAGTGAAACCCTAGTGAGCTTTCACTGATCCTTCGGCCCCAAGGAAGAGATAAGCACCAGAATTAGAATGATTGTTATCTTCTAATTCTGGTAGTGAATATCTTCTCTTATTGGGGTAAAGATATTCCTAGACAGAATATTATTCTGTCTAACCCTATGTCGGCCGTGTCGGCCGTACCGGGCCGTGGGCCGCACACGTGTGTGCGGTTACTGTTCATTCAAGCCCATAAGCCTGACTGACATTATCCCACCCATATGTGATGGGCCGGATACGGGTAGTACCCTTGGGCCGGGTTCATGACCCGGCTGGGGACTATACGTCATCATGTCCCCCCAGTCTAGTTGTTACAACCGTAGGTGGAACCTCTAGACTACGAAAATGCTCCCGGACGTACCAAGGAAATCATAGCAAAGGACAAAGATGCTCGATACATAGTAGCCGAGACAAATTAAATATATCATTAAATGTCAAGTCTTACGTTAGAGCCGCATAACCCGACATGAACAACTGTTCATCTAACCTCTTTGACTGACAAAAGTGCAGACAGTCAGAACATTGAGCAGTGCAATCGTGTGGGTCAGATATGACCCGTGGGTCCCATCTGACGTTTCACTTGCCACTTGCCCCCTAGCCACACGATTAAGAATAGTGGCCAACACGTGTCACACATCCAACAGGCTGTGACCCTCAAGGTAACCCTATAAATAAGCCACCCTTACGGCTGTGTGAAACACACAGTTCACAACCTCCATTTCTGCCATTAAAGCTTTCCTCTTATCCTGAACCAAGTACGCACGGATCCCTTCACACGCAGGTTAGAATACCACGTCCTTACACTCTTTTTTAGTAATGGCTAATAGAAACAGCCCTACCATCGGATCCGTGCTGAATGTCATGACCCAAGAACAGTTAAACCATTTTTGTACAAATTACTTCATCCCTTCCAACCTACACCCCTCACTTCCTGGTGTGGGAGACCTCATAACTGAGGCTCCAGCGGGTAAGATAGGCCTCTATACTCGCCTGTTTGACGCGGCTAATTACCGCATCCCTTTCACCCACTTTCTCGTAGATCTGTTAGGATATTATAATGTACACATTAGTCAGCTCCACTGCATAGGCGCCTGTAAAATTAGCCAATTCGAGATTCTTTGCCGTGCTAGGAGAATCCCCCCAACCGTAGAGTTATTTAGGTTATTTTATACCCCCAACTTAGTGAACGGTTGGGTATCTTTCAAAAAACGAGCCTCCAACAGCCCACAATCACACAACAAACCAATGGATTCACTGAAAAATTGGTATGATCATTACTTTTTCATTGACGCAGTGGTATGGCCGGGTGATTACGTCATTAGGACCAGACTCCCGCACGACCCCAAGCCGCACACCAGTACGTACAATCCCCTTCACTCTCAAGAGTTAGACCTAAATAGGACTGGATTCCACAGAAACCTACCCGAATCATTCTTATGCTTGCTAGGAATTAGCCGCAATTACTTTGGTCCCTCCAATAGGTATCCTGTTTTTTGGAGAAGGCAGGGCGAAGGTAGGCTAATCATCCGTACGTCAATAAGAATATATACATGTGTTTGTATAATAACTAACATCTATTGTTTTATGCTGGACAGAAATGAAATTTTTTGGACTGTTGCGCCAGGGCGATCCAAAGCTTGTGCCGGAAGGTCTCCGTCCTCTTCGTGAAAATGAACAACCCCTCCTCGAGCACACCCGACCAGTGACGGTTGCCTTGGAAGCCGTGCCTGATCCCCATTCTGACGAAGAACATGGAGACCATGGTGATGGTAACCAGATGAACCAAGGAGGGGCCGGGCCCTCCTCACCTCATAGAGAACAACAGGGAGACAACATTGAACAAACCGACTCCAGCATTCGCCGACTGATGGGCGATGATGATGATGATGATGAAGTGCAACAACATGTGAACTTGGACGAAGAGGAGGAAGCCGAGGAGGAAGTTGCTGAACTCATAACGCAGCCCCTCACCAGGCGCACCCGGAAGAGAGGAAACCGTGCGAGAGGGACTGCATCGGTGGAAATTGGTGAACACAATGCCCCCGTCAAGAGGCTTCGAGAGGACCACCCCATGTATCAATCTGTTGGGAGTGCCACCCAGGGTTCCGAGGCTAACCGGGCCGCTCATGTCGATCCCGTCACACAAATTGCCCCAACCGCCTCCGAAGGAGCAAGAAGCAATATGTAAGAAACCATCACAATATGCAAGAATTTCCGCTTCCTCTTTTTTTTTTTTTTTAAGCCATACTTAAAATATTTCGTAATACTCATGTCGCAGGGACAACCAAGCTGGTGCCGCGCCTCCTTCTGACACCCAAGTGGATAAGGAGAAAGGAAAAGCTGTCGAAGAAGACCCCGCGGCCCCCACAAAGTCCGGCCCTGTGTTTGAAGATGGTTCACCCCTGGTTTCCCAAGACTTCCCTTCATCCGGCGCTCCCCAACCTTTCAACCCTATATGGACTATTACCACGGCGTCGCGATTGAGGAGTGCTGACGAGTGCCTAGAGTACCTCAATAACTGCATACCACCAAGCTTGGTGCAAGAGGTAAACTCGCTCAGTCATGCGGATTTGGCAGATGAGTATAATGGGACGCTGGTACATCAGATGGCGATGGGAACCTCAATGAGGGTTAGATTTGAAGCTGCGCTTGGGCATGTGGACTCTCTCAAGAGGAAAGTTGGACGGAGAGAAAAAATGATTGAAGATAATGAAGCCCTGATTGCTGACCTCCAATCCAAACTAGCGACTGCTGAAGCAACCATCAAAACACAATCAACCCGCGCGAGTGAATACGATCAGCAAGTAGCCCACCTTGAGTCTCAACTAGATGCTGCAAACACCAAGGTACATATCCGTGCCGCACCACCCATATATACTAAACAATGAATGTGCTAACACGTTTTTCACTATAGGTAACCACGGCCGAAGCTTCCGCCCATTCTTACTCCAGCCAAGTAGATGTTCTGAACCAGAAGCTAGAGGACGCACACTTGGCCGTCCAAAACATGGAAAAAATGCGGACAGACCTTGCTGAGGAGAGGGCCATCACCCAAGAGCTGAAAGAGGCAGTTGCCCAAAAAGAATTGGTGATTGATGCCCTGACCGCGGAGCGTGACAACGTACTATGCCCCCAACTGCTAACAGCCATTGCAGGCCGTAGGTGGATGGTTGGGCATGGCGCACGCCTGGCTGTGAGGAAAGTGCTAGAGGCCCCATCCTTTGTACAACAATTTGCCAACCTTGTATCTGATGGTATCGACCACGGACGGCACGAAGGAATGGTTGAGGCTGCTGAACTGATCACTAAAGGTGGGGACATCGCCTGTCATACCTTCTTTAAGCCCGAAGCCGCCAGCAAGATGACTGCCTCCATGGCCGCGATGCAAGATCTACATTACCCATTTCTGGATGAGCTAGAGGCCACCAAAGATGCCCCAAACACTGAAATCATGGAAAAACTCAGTCCCAGCACGCCTTCCAATGCTTCCTTTCCTCTAACCCTTCCTATATATGAGGACGTAACCAGGGTCGTACTTGACGAGGAACCCCTAGATGTGGTGTTGGAAAGAACCGCGGCCCAAGCCCAGAAGCGGGGAGAAAGTGATGAATGGTTGCCGCGTCTGGTGGAAGAACAAGCAGAAATGGGTAGGTTTCTCCCCTCAATTTAGGATGCTCCTTTTTCCATAATCAAACACTTGTTTTGTAATCTATGAATATGTATTGTTTCGATTCGTCCGTGTATGTACACGGCTAACAATTTTCATGTTTTGTATATAAGTTCGTGGGTAACCACGGCAATTTTGATTTGTCTGGAAACCTGTGTATTTGTGCTTGTGTTCGAAATATTGTAGTTCAATACTGCATGATATACCACGTCTTACTCACAAGGAAAATACATACAAGTCTATATTTTACTAGACGTGCGACGTGCGTCTTTACTATGCAGAGCACGGTATGGCTATAGCATATGAAACTTACCCCAACGTCTTGTGAGCAAGGTGTCTAGTAAGGATACGTGATCCATGCGGCTGGGGTTGCATCCCTCTTACGCGGCAAGTTGAATTAGTAGGTTCACTTAATCCTCTTACCCCACCTGGAGGCGTATGGTACATGTACGGTATTTGAGAGAATGCATACGAAAGAAACATGACATATTATAACACAAGTAAAATTCATACGGCTAACAAAGAATCTATCAAAGAGGAAAATAATTTGCACGAAACAGGCCGTGGAGCTAGCTAGGCACCACGGCATTTTATTAGAACGTTTACATTTTTGTTTGAAGAATGACGACAAGTCCTAAAAAAGTCCATAAAGGAAACTTAAATAAACATAAGAAAAACAAATAAGACAAATAACCCGCATGGTTCTTTATTAAGACCGCCTATAGCGAAGTATCCATGCGGGAGCCGTAGCTTTCAAAGATAGCACCTTTTTAGATTGGCGATGTTCCATGTGCGCTCTAGGTCGCGGCCATCCATATCGCGTAACTTGTATGCGCCTCGTCCCAAGGTTTCAGTGACTTCATACGGTCCTTCCCATTTAGGGCCCAGTTTTCCTGTATTTTCCACTCGACTTGCTTCGTTAGCACGATAGACGTAGTCTCCCGGTCGAAAAGAAACACCCTTGACCTTGGCGTCGTAATAAGCCTTCATCTTAGCCTTGGACTTAGCTTCATTGATGGCTGCTATTTCCCTTTTTTCTTCCAACAGATCCAGGTTGATTCGCAGTTGTTCATCATTTGTGACGGCATTAACCTCCGCCGTGCGGATGGTAGGCATCCCAATTTCTGCTGGTATAACGGCTTCAGTGCCGTAAGCCAATGCAAACGGAGTATCTCCGTTGGCTGTTTTTATCATGGTTCTATGTGCCCATAGCACGTGCGACAGTTCATCGACCCATTTGCCTTGTCGTTCATCCAGCCGCGCCTTGATTCCATTCCCCAAGCTCTTATTTGCTCGTTCGACAAGGCCGTTCGTTTGTGGATGCTTAACAGACGCGAAGCGCCGCTTGATGTTCAATGATGCACACCAGTCTTTGAATGGGTTATCCGTGAACTGTTTGCCATTGTCTGATATAATTTCTCCAGGTAGACCGAAACGGCATACGATGTGTTCCCACACAAACTTCTTGACCTGCTTACCCGTGATAGATTTTACTGCCTTGGCTTCTATCCATCGTGTAAAGTAATCCATTGCAACAATCAAGAATTTAACCCCTCCCGCAGCTACAGGAAATGGTCCTGCAATGTCAATTCCCCACTTGTAAAATGGCCACGGGGACGTGATAGGTGTAAGCTCCTGCTGCGGGTGCCGCGGTACTGGCCTATGCACTTGGCAATCATTGCACCTGCGAATCATATCGCGCGCGTCTCTGTGCATAGTGGGCCAATAGTATCCTGTTCGTAAGGCTCGGGCTACCACGGATCGTGGGCCTGCATGCATGCCGCACAACCCTTCGTGTATGTCACTGATAACGTAGGCCGCCTGGCATGGTCCAACACACCGCAGCCACGGCTGCAAGAAAGAGCGTTTGTAAAGGATGCCTTCCCGGAGTTCGAAATGTTGTGACTTCCTTTTAACGCGCCTTGCTGCTTTTTCCTCGTCTGGAAGGGTTTCATTAGTCAAATAGTTGATGATTGGGGTCATCCACGTAGGTCCCTCCTCTTCAACTATAGCAGTCACTTCCCCTTCCGTGATGGACTTTTCCTTGAGTATTTCCACCAAAACCTGTTTAGACAAGTGGGCGAAGCTCGTGGATGCGATCTTACTGAGAGCGTCAGCTTTCTTGTTCTCGCCCCTTGGCACCTGCTTGATGGAAAACTTACTGAAAGTCGCGATTAACGTCTTGACTTTTTCCAAATACCTGACCATGTTGTCCTCCTTAGCCACATACCCACCTAGAATGTGGTTCGCGACAAGCCGTGAGTCCACGTAGGCCTCAAGGTTGCGGACTCCCATTCTAGCGGCGATTTTTAAACCCGCAATTAATGCTTCATATTCCGCTTCGTTATTGGTGGCCGTGAACTCGAAACGGAGGGCGTATGTGAATTCCATTCCTTCTGGGTTTGTGAGGATGAGGCCTGCCCCAGACCCGTCTGTGCATGAGGATCCGTCCGTGAATAGCACCCAGAGTTCCGCTGGGACCTCCTCTTGCTTGATGATTGGTTCTTCCTCATCCGGCTTCTCGATCAGGAAATCTGCCAAGATCTGGCCTTTAACAGCCGTCCTTGGTCTGTAAGATATATTATGCCCTCCCAATAGGATGCTCCACTTCTCTAGTCTCCCTGCCACGTCTGGTCTAGATATAACCTACTTAATTGGCTGATCCGTGATCACAACAATCGGGTGCGCCTGAAAGTACCGGCGCAGCCGCTTTGTGGCAAATACTAGTGCTAGTACCAATTTTTCCATGGGGGAATAATTCAGCTCCGCCCCTTGTAATGTTCTACTTATAAAGTAGACCGGGGTCTGTATTGTGTCTCTATCCGTCATCAGTACCGCGCTTATTGCGCCATGAGTAGCTGAGAGATACATAACGAGTTCCTCCTTTGGCCGGGGAGCTACCAACATGGGGAGAGATGCGAGATGCTGCTTGAGTTGGCCAAAAGCTTCCTCAGCTTCCTTTGTCCAACGGAAGTCTCCCTTTCTAATACACTTCTTGAGCGTCTTAAATAGGGGTAAGGACTTCTCTGCGGATTTAGATAGAAATCTATTCAGCCCGGCTAACTTCCCATTCAGGGACTGCACCTCCTTCCGTGTTTGTGGGGACGGTAGCCGTATCACTGCGTCCGTCTTCTCTGGACAAGGTTTGATGCCGTTTGGGTCAATCAAATATCCCAGGAACATTCCTTCTGTTGCACCAAACGTACATTTCTTTGGATTTAACTTCATGTTAATCCTTCTCAGCGTGTCGAATGTCTCCTGGACATCCCGGAGGAGTGCCTCCTCCGTGTGGCTTTTTATCACCAAGTCATCAACATATACTTCCAAGTTGCGTCCTATTTGTGATTCGAAAGCTTTATCCACCAACCGCTGATACGTAGCGCCAGCGTTCTTTAATCCAAACGGCATTTTCGTATAGCAATATACGCCCTGGCTTGTGTGGAACGCAGTTTTTTCTTCATCCTCCTCCGCCATCTGGATTTGGTGATACCCTTTATATGCATCCAAGAAGCATTTGAAAGGATATCCACACAAGGATTCTACTTTCCAGTCGATTTCTGGTAGCGGGTAACAGTCCTGTGGGCAGGCCTTGTTCAGGTCCGTGAAATCCACGCACATGCGCCAACTTCCGTCATGTTTCTTGACCATGACTGGATTGGATAACCACTCGTGGTAGTATACCTCGCACATGATGCCTGCGTCCACCAGCTTCCGCACTCCCTCCAGTATAACTTGACTTCTCTCGGGCGCCTGGCCGCGCTTCTTTTGCTTAATGGGTTGGTACCCTTGGCGGATCTGGAGCTTATGCTCTGCTATCGCACGTGGCACACCCGTCATATGTTTTGGTTCCCATGCGAATATGTCCAGGTTTTCACTTAGAAGAGAACACATGGCCCTTTTGCCGCTATCTGAGAGCGCCCCTCCTATGGATACCTCCTGTTCCGGGTAGTCAGGGTGAATGGCCACCTTCCAATTGGGTGGTGGTGCTCCATCCTTGGGTGGTACAGGTGGTGCCGGTGTTGTCACAGTGTGACACTCGGATGTTGGCACGACTGTGTTATAAATAGTAACGATTCCCCCATCAACGGGGAATTTAATCATTCCGTGTGCCGTAGAGGGTACTGCCCGGATAGCCAAAATGCCTGGTCTGCCTATGATTCCATTATAAGGAGAGTGTGAGCGTATCACCATGAAGTCCATCCACGTTGTAGTGGAATGTTCCTCATTCCCAATGGTGACAAGCAAACGCAACTGCCCTATTGGCCAGATAGTATCTCCACTAAAGCCAGTGAGCGGCGACGTGGCCGGTACTAATTGGCTTCTTATTTCTGGGCATAACTGTGCGAAGCAGTGTTCATACAACACCTCTGCTGACGACCCTCCATCCACATACATGCGACGAACATTGTGTGTTCCAACGCTTATCTCAATAGTAAGAGGCGCATCAACCACGTCACTTGCTGTAATGAGAGGGAATGAGATTTCCTTGCCGCGTGAAAATTTTTGGCCAATTTTCTGTCTCGTGCGGCGCTGCCTGGATTGGATCATGTATATGGTAGAAGGCTTGTCCTTTTGGGGATCCTTCTTATCATACTTCTTATTGTTGTCCTTTCCGTCTTTCCAATCCTTAACTAGGTGCTTGAGTTTGCCTGATTTGATTAGAGACTCAATATGCTTCTTCAGCTGGATACACTCTTCCGTGCCGTGTCCTTTGTCATTATGGAACTCGCAGAAGCGACTTCCCTGCCGACGTTCCGGGGGTGTTGTCATTGGGGGAGGCCTTGGAAAATTCGCCCCTTCAGTCAACAAGATCTCCCGGTAGGACATCTTTAGGGGGGTGAACTTGTCGTCCGACCGTCCGCCTTTGCTTTGGCTCTTATAGTCCGAACCCTTGTTATTGTTCTGGTTGCCTTGACCGCCCGACTGTCTCCGGGACTGGTCATTTGAGCGGTACCCATTTCCTCGGGATGGGTAGGCTGCGGCAACAGCTGTCTCTCCCTCTATGAAATTCCTGACCCTTTCCATGAGGTCGTCATATCTCTCTGGACGCTTGTCGTTGAGACGCCTGATCAGTTCTCTGTCTATTATGGCGTGCATGTAGTCAGAGATTTTCAGGAGCTCTGGCATGGTTCTCGTGCGTGTGCACTCATCATTGAAGCGCTCAGTGAAGGCTTCTGTGGACTCCCCCGGCCGTTGCTTGACAGTTGCCAATGAAACCGGATCCCTATTATACTTCTTCCTTTGAGTATAGTTGTTCTCGAACGCAGTGCGTAGTTCCGTGAAACTATCAATGCTCCGTGGGGGGAGTGCCTCGAACCAGTCACGGGCGTTTCCAATCAAGGTCGAATTAAACATTTGGCACCATATAGGCATGGGCCATCGCTCAATTTTAGCCTGAGTATCGAATATTTTGAGGTGATCGACAGGATCACCGGACCCATCATACGTCTTGATACATGCCGGCATGCGACGTTTGGTGTCCTCAGAATAGTTCCGTATGCGGAGGGTAAACGGATCTTCCCTGGGATCAGCCCATGGCCGTGTGAGCCTAGGGTCATCCCATGGTTCACACCACGGACGCGAGAGGTCCTCTGCTTCCGTATCCCGATAGTAGGGGCCACCGTAATACTCATCATTGTTTGGTGGTGGAGGCGTGCGCCTAGGCCGGCGGCGTTTGGGCGGATGGTCATCTGAGTCCTCCCCAGACGGGTCTGGGGACGGCGGTGGTGCCCCGCCTTTTGAATAGGGACCACTTTTTTGAGACGAACCAGGGGCCTTCCTCCCTGTGTTCATTCTATCCCACACACTTAGGCGGCGTGTGGTTCTGGTTAGCTCTCGGTCTGGCCGCTCGGGTAAGCCATCCGACCTTTCTCCATCTTGGGACTGCGTTAATTCCTGCATAATGCGATCCCCTATGCGTTCAAACACATTCCGGGGTTGAGGGTTTTCCTCAAAGGTTCCCTGTTCCTGAGGCCGAGTCCTCCTTTTTCTCCGGTTTTGGGAGGGGGTGGATGGTCCACTGTCGCCAAAGTTGAGTCGGGCTTGGAGGTTCCTCCCCAGACTCAATCTTGATGCGATCCCTGGGACGATCCTTTCAAAATTCTGAGTGAGAACTCGAGTAAGATCCTCCTCACTGAGTGGGAGGGCTTCCACTTCTTCCTCCGTCGAAGGTCTGCGTGGTTCCTTGTTAGGAGGGTCTGGCGCACTCCCTGGGTCAGGGTTGTCCAAGGTTGAAGTGGGTGGGTGTGTCACTGAGATCGTGCTCGTCACCCCTACGGGTTGAAAACCGCTACGGTTACCCAGCCCGCCCGCGAGGCGGTTAGGTGACTGGTTGGGGATGAGAATCCCTTCCCCTTGGGACTTCCGGTTCCCAGGATTCACATTCCTGGGGTTAGTCGGCGGGTGTCCCTTCGTCATTGGAGATTTGAGATGAGATTTTGTTCTAGCTTAGTGTTACTGGTCCCACGGATGGCGCCAACTTGTTGATGCAAAAGTTGGTTGATCCTTGCTAGACCCGAATTAGGCTTAATTCGGGTTGGCTGGGTACCGGCTCCTGCACCAAGTGAATCGTCTGGTTGGGATCCTGCACACTAAACAACACGCGTTAAGCTTACCGTGGGAGGGTTTCCCACGATTAGACTCCGGCGTGAGAGTAAGTAATCGGTTTAGGGTTATATGTGAGTTTAGAGAGAATTGTGATACCTTTGTGGAACCCTTGGGGGTTCCTTTTATAGGCAGTGAAACCCTAGTGGGCTTTCACTGATCCTTCGGCCCCAAGGAAGAGATAAGCACCAGAATTAGAATGATTGTTATCTTCTAATTCTGGTAGTGAATATCTTCTCTTATTGGGGTAAAGATATTCCTAGACAGAATATTATGCTGTCTAACCCTATGTCGGCCGTGTCGGCCGTACCGGGCCGTGGGCCGCACACGTGTGTGCGGTTACTGTTCATTCAAGCCCATAAGCCTGACTGACATTATCCCACCCATATGTGATGGGCCGGATACGGGTAGTACCCTTGGGCCGGGTTCATGACCCGGCTGGGGACTATACGTCATCACTTATGTTAGGGTCATTTACACACGGTTTTCCTAAATCGTCGTGCTTACCCTATTTTGGTACTCTTTTCCTAAAGGGTATACAAAAACTCAACCATCATTTTGGCGCCGCTGCCAGGGAGGTGTGTTGTGTTTTGATTTGGAAATTGTTGTTTTTATATATATCCATAATAGTATTAGTATTAGTAGCACTCTACTAATACGTATTATCGGTTTTCGATTTTTGTGTGAATACTATTACTATATTGTATACGTAGAACAATAAATTCACAAGTACTCCAAATACGTGAGAAATCACAACCTTGACTTGGGAGGTCATTACCCAATCATTGTATTCGAATCTCAAACCAAAGAAAAGGCAAAAATAGATAAATACTTTCGTGAAGCTCGATTTTGAAAAATACAAACTATAAGGTGGGTATAAGACGGATATTATAAAATATATCCTAAGGAAAAAGGCTCTTAAGTTCTTCGCGCCGCCTCGTTTCCCCGCTTGCTTGTGAGTATTTGATTTTGAGAGCTAATCGAGGGTTTTGCTGCCCAAAGTATTACTAAGTATCATATATATTTTCTTGGTTTCATTTGATTAAACCCTATTGAACGTTTTGGTGTTCCACCAACGTTCTAAAGTCATCGAAGGCGTTCACTTCACGTGATCGTTTTCATTCCTTGAGGCTTCTTTAATCAAGAGATTTGAATAAGGAGGAGATTTGTAGATTTTGGTCTACCTAATACATTCCACAAAATCCAAAAAAGGTTAATACAATAAAAAAACCACAAAAAAATTGAAAAAGTAAAAACACCAAAAAGAATCTTCTTTGCTCACCCTCTCGTTGTACGTGACGTTTATGCAAACTCGCTCCAAAGCAAGACGTGCACGTAAACGTCGTCAAAAGGAAGGAAACCAAACATCTTCTAGTGAAGCATCTCCCATTGTCGAACCCATCGTAGAGAAAGAAGCACCCATGGTTAATCGAACTATGATGGAGTTGCTTCAAGCACCCACCGAGGGTTATGGAGAAGCGATTGTGATTCCCGCTATCCTTGTGGAGAATTTTGAGGTTAAGACGGGTTTGTTGTCCATGATTCAAAACAACAAGTTTCGTGGTGACGAAAAGGACAACCCTCATAACCACATTCGCCAATTTAATCGTCTTACCGCCACTTGCAAGTTTAAGGAAGTCTCTAACGACTCGATTAAGATGATGCTTTTTCCGTATTCCTTAGCGGGGCCCGCAAAAATTTGGTTAGAGAAAGAGCCACCCAATTCTATATTGTCGTGGAAGGATTTCGTTTCAAAGTTCGTGAACCAATTTTTTCCGCCCTCTAAGACTACGCATTTGAAAAACGAGATTTAAAAGTTTTCACAAGAGTATAATGAGAGTTTTTCAACGGCTTGGAATAGGTTTAAGGAAATGTTGCACGAATGTCCTCATCATGGTTTTTCCGACTTGCATCAAATTGACACGTTTTATAATGGCTTGAACGATCATGAGCGTCATTATCTTAATACCGCTACGGGTGGTAATTTTTTGTGTAAAACGGTCGAGGAAGCATTGCTAATCATTGAGAATAGGTCTAAGGTTTATAGTCCTCGTAGCACGTCGAGTGTTCGTAAGACTTCGTCTTCACCTTTGCCTTCATTGTCACATACCATTGATGCTTACCAAATCGAGGCTAATTTGGAGAACAATATTTTTGATAAGCTTAAAGGATTGTTAATTGAGTTTAAAGTTGGTGAACAACCCACTCCCGCTACGGCTAAAGCGGTTGAGGTTTCTTGTATGTATTGTGGTGGAGCTCACGATTACTCCGAGTGCATTACCAACGGTGGTAACACTTCGAGTGCCTACGCGGCCGCGGGAATTATAACCAAAAAGGTCAAGTTACCCGCACTAATCAATTGACTCCACCGGGTTTTCCACCAAATCAAAATGCTAACAATTATCGAAACAACCAAGTTGGTTACCAAAACAATCAAAGAAACAATTACAAGGGTAATAAAAACTATGGGAATCAAGGAAGTAGTAGCCAATTGCAAAATCAAAACCAAAACCGTAATTTTCAAAACACAAGTCAAGGTCTTCAAAATGTTTACACTAAAGAACTTCCAATGGACTTTTTGAATTACGCTACGACAAATGATAAGATTTTGGAAAACATTCAAGAGCAATTGGCTAGTCAAGCTAGGGACACGGCTAAAAACACAAAGGAGTTAGCTAATTTTGTTAAGGAAAATGTTAACATGAGAAATGAGTTGAAAAATGATTTTGCTAATCAAATTAGAGGTCAAAACAATAAAATTGAGCAAAGTCATGCTAGGCTTGAACAAAGGATAGACCAAAAAGCCGTTAGTCAAGATGTTAAGCTTAATGCTATTTTGGAAGCGGTCATGGGGAACAAAGCCTCTACTTCGGGTAGTTTACCTAGTAACACCATATCAAACCCGAAGGGAGAGATGAAAGTGATTACCACACGAAGTGGTAAGACACTTAAGGAACCGACTCCTCAACCAATTACTCCAACGGTGGAGGAAATTGAGGAAGAACCCGAGGTGGTGGTCGAAAAGGAGCATATCTCAAGCCCACAAAGTACCGCTCATGCCACACCTACGGTTGACCCATTACCAACATTGGAACCCTAGATTCCAAAGGCTATGCCTATGCCCCAACCCACACCACCCTTACCTTACCCATCGAGACTTAGAAAGGAGAAACGACAAGAGCGTGATAATTATCAATTTGAGCTTTTTATGAAAATGTTTCGTGATTTGCACTTTAATGTGAGTTTCGCCGATGCTTTGGTCATGATGCCTTGATTTGCCGCTAACTTTAAGAGTATGTTGAACAACAAGGAGAAATTGCATCAATTGTCTAGTTGTTCGTCGGTTTATCTTAATCGCATACCTCAAAAAGTCGGTGATCCCGGTAAATTTTTGATCCCTTGTGCAATTCAAGATATGGAAGAATGCTATGCCTTGGCCGATCTTGGTGCTAGCATTAACTTGATGCCACTTGCAATCTTCAAGTCGCTCAATCTTCCTAATCTTACTCCTTCACTAATGTCTATCAAGTTGGCCGGCCATTCCACGATTCGCGCATGTGGATTGGCGGAAGACGTTTTTGTGAAAGTGGGGAAGTTCTACTATCCCGTAGACTTTATCGTTGTCGATATTCCCACGGATCCTCAAGTTCCTCTCATTTTAGGTCGTTCGTTTTTAGATACGTCTATGGCTTTAATTGATGTGCATGCTAGAAAGATCACCTTACGTTTCAACGACGAGGAACTTGTTATAAACGCAACTCAAAATTCTCAACTTTCTCATGTTTATTCCGTTGCTACCATAAACCTCGTTGATATCATCGACGTTGTTTGCGAGGAATTTTCACAAGAAGTTCTAGGTTTTGGTGATGTTGAAAATAGTGGCAATCCCACTATGCTTGATCCCATTCTTGATAATTCGACACCAACCTTCACTCCATTTGAAGGTGGTGGTTTTACGTTGGAAGAATTCGATGTTCCACGTACTTGTAACGAAGACCTCGACAACGATGAGGACTTCAAGATTATCAAGGATTATCTTAACGATTTCCCATTTCCTCCACCCGAGGAGGTTATGAGTATCGAGCCCAAATCTTCACTTGAGGAACCACCTATCCTCGAGTTGAAAGATTTACCTCCTCATCTTGAATATGTCTATTTGGAGGAGGACGACAAGTTGCCGGTTATTATTGCGAAGGAACTTTCGAATGATGAAAAAACCGCACTTGTCGATGTTCTAAAGGACCACAAGGGGACAATTGCGTGGAAGTTATCCGACATTAAGGGAATCGATCCCAACTTTTGTACTCACAAAATCTTAATGGAGGAGGATTACAAGCCCGCAATCCAAAGTCAATGGAGGGTGAACCCCAAAATTCACGACGTCATCAAAAAGGAGGTCCTTAAACTCCTTGACGCGGGAATGATTTACCCTATTTTCGATAGCCCTTGGGAGAGCCCTATTCATTGTGTCCTTAAAAAGGGAGGAATGACCGTTGTGCCAAACGATGCCAACGATTTGATTCCCACTAGACTCGTGACCGGATGGAGAGTGTGCATTGACTATCGTAAGTTGAACGAAGCCACTCGAAAAGACCATTTTCCCTTGCCCTTCATGGACCAAATGTTGGAGCGTCTTGCGGGAAACGATTTCTATTATTTTTTAGATGGTTTTTCCGGTTACTTCCAAATTCCCATCGATCCTCGTGATCAAGAAAAAACTACGTTTACGTGTCCATATGGAACGTTTGCCTATCGTAGAATGCCATCCGGACTTTGCAATGCACCGGGAACCTTTCAATGGTGCATGATGGCTATTTTTCATGACATGATCGAGAAGACGATGGAAGTCTTCATGGATGAGTTTTCCGTGTTTGGTAATTCGTTCACTTCGTGTTTGTTGAATCTTGAGAGAATGTTGAAACGTTGTGAGGAAACCAACCTTGTGCTCAATTGGGAAAAGTGTCATTTTATGGTTAAGAGTGGAATCGTCTTAGGGCACAAGGTCTCGAAAGCGGGGATTGAGGTAGATCAAGCTAAGGTAGACGTCATCGCCAAATTACCTCATCCCAAAACCGTTAAGGGAGTTAGGAGTTTCCTAGGCCACGCGGGCTTTTATCGTCGATTCATCAAGGATTTTTCGAAGATTTCTCGACCCATTACACATCTTCTTGAAAAAGAGGCACGTTTTGTCTTTGACGAAGATTGTGTATGGGCCTTTGAAATCCTTAAGAGGAAACTTACCGAAGCTCCCATTCTTGTTGCTCCCAATTGGAACCTCCCTTTTGAGCTTATGTGTGATGCTAGTGATTACGCTATTAGGGCCGTTTTGGGGCAACGTCATGATAAGCACTTCTTGCCTATTCACTATGCTAGCAAGACGATGACCGAGGCTCAACTTAAATACACTACAACGGAGAAGGAGTTCCTTGCCGTGGTGTATGCATTTGAGAAATTTCGACCTTATCTCGTCTTGACGAAATGCATAGTGTATACGGATCATTCGGCTATTAAGTATCTCATGGCAAAGCAAGATGCTAAGCCTAGATTGCTTCGTTGGATTCTCCTCCTTCAAGAATTTGATCACAAAATCGTTGACAAAAAAGGAGCCGAGAATCTAGCGGCCGATCATCTTTCTCGTTTGGAAGATCCTCACCAAAGTGTTTACGAGCCCAACGAAATCACCGAAACATTTCCGCTCGAGACACTTGGTGTAGGGAATTCTAAGCTTGGCTCTTCCACCCCATGGTTTGCGGATTTTGCAAATTACCATGCGGGTAACTTCATTATTAAGGGTATGACGACTCAAGAAAAACGAAAATTATTTCTTGACGTCAAGTTCTACTTTTGGAACGACCCTTACTTGTTTCGGACTAGTGCGGATCAAATCATCCGACGTTGTGTATTTGGCACCGAAGCTTCTAACATCCTTAGAGCTTGCCATGAGGGACCCACGGGTGGTCACCACGGTGCTAATCTCACGGCTAAGAAGGTGTTTGATGCCGACTTCTTTTAGCCTACTATTTACGGAGATGCACAAGATCTTGTGAAGTCGTGTGATTCATACCAACGACAAGGAAAAGCCTCACGAAAAGATGAAATGCCACAAAACATCATCCAAGTGTGTGAGATCTTTGACGTTTGGGGTATGGACTTTATGCGGCCATTCCCATCATCTCGTGGTAATAAGTACATTCTCGTTGCGGTTGACTAACTATCTAAGTGGGTGGAAGCTAAGGCTTTGCCCACCAATGATGCTCGTGTGGTAGTCAAGTTTTTGAAAAGCTTGTTCTCTCGGTTTGGAACCCCTCGTGCGATCATAAGCGATCGTGGAACCCATTTTTGTAACGACCAATTCGAAAGGGTCCTAAGGAAATATGGGGTTACACATCGGCTTTCTACGGCTTATCACCCAAAAACGAGTGGGCAAGTCGAGGTTTCAAACCGAGCGTTGAAAAGGATCTTGGAGAGATCCGTTGGGGAAAACCGACAATCTTGGTCGGATAAGTTGGACGATGCTTTATGGGCCTTTAGGACCGCTCATAAGACTCCTATTGGGTGCACTCCCTATAAGCTTATGTATGGGAAAAATTGTCATTTGCCAATCGAATTGGAACACAAGGCTTATTGGGCTCTAAAGCATTGTAATGATGATATGGAGACCGCAGGAAAACACCAGAAAATGCAATTAAATGAATTGGATGAATTGAGGGACATTGCTTATGAAAATTCATTGATTTATATAGAAAAAACTAAAAAGTTGCATGATTCTAAAATTAAAAACCGGGTTTTTAACATTGGGGATCAAGTTTTACTTTCTAATTCTCGCTTGAAAATCTTTTCCGGTAAGTTGAAATCCCGTTGGTCCGGTCCATTCACCATGACTCAAGTATTTCCGTATGGGACCATCGAGCTAGCTCAAGATGATGGTCCTAATTTCAAGGTGAATGGACATAGGTTGAAGCACTACTTTGGCGGGGAAGTTCCATCCTTGAACTACCTCGACCAAGTCACCTTCCCCAATGATAATTAGTATTGAGGGGATCGAGTCGAGCTCATGACTCGGTAATCAAAAACGAGGTGCCTCGTGGGGGAAATCCCATGCTTATCCATGTAAATATTATTGCTTTTTAGTTAACCTAATGAGGGGATTTGTGCCCTTCCAACCTTTGTTTCGTTGTTGTTTGTCACTTGTGGTTTTTAGATGATCATGATCTTCACGATTGGAGCCTCTCGTGTTCGTTTTATGGGAGCACTCGATCGTTTGCTTTGAAGACTTTCTCAATATCCATGATATATCCTTTGATGTTCTAACCTTAGGTTTTTAGCACACTTCATAAACGCGTTTAAATTTAACGGTTACACCCTTTCCATGCTAGATTAGGCATTCGACTACGTCTCTAGTATGGGGGTGTTTGCACCCCTAGACTCGAAACATTGAGGATAATGTTTAACTTTAGTATGGGGGGTGAATAGATACTTGCCTTGCCAAACCTTCACACTTTCCAAAGTTTATCTTTTTGTTTATCGTTTTTTTGCAAAATAAGGCTAAAAATGGCCAAATTTTAAAAAATTTCTCATGTTTTATAAGTGTTTGAAGACACGAATGTAGATTTTCCGATGGCGAGAATAAGAGTAATTTTTTACTCGACCGTGCGTGTTGAGCACTTAGCTTTGATTCCTTAACTTCACATTAGACTAAGTCTCTTAAATGAGGACGAGAAATGATAGGGTTAATTATAAGTTACTATGTTAAACGTAGAGTACTCGTATTCTTTCAAAAACTCATGTGTTCTCGTTGTTTGCTTATTCTCCCTTCGCATGTAAATATTTTTTGCTTAATAAATATTGACTTAGCGGTTTAGTTGGGATTGTTGGGTTTCTAGTCTTTTCTAGTAGCTTCCATGTAATTAAATTGGGAAGACATTAAGGTATCGCCAGCGTCACGGTTTTGAAGTATTGGCACCCTAATAATTAAAAGCTTCACCCAATAATAAGATTTCAAGTGCTCACCTAAATCAAGCAAACAATTTGAAGCCCCACAAGGCCAAAAAATCTATGCAAAATTGAAAGTGAATCAAGCCTTAATCTTCGAAGCTTTAAAGATCCAAAATTCGCCTTAGCGTAAGGATATACTTCTTTGGCTAATAAAACCACCGATGAGGCGGATAATAAAAGGCAAGGCAAGACCGAAGTCATTAAAAAGCTTCATGGCGAAGATGAATAAAAGATGGAGGTAAACCAAAGATAATAAGGCCCTTCCGTTAGGGGCGTATAAAAGTCTTGGTAATAAGTCTCATGTTCAAAACCTTTATAAAACCGTGTCTATCGATCCTTCTTGTTGACTTATTTTTTTGACATCGTTGTCTATTGGGAGGGGTTATTGATTTGATGGTCTTGGTTACACCGTTAGGACTCTATTTTTAGACCTAAATCTCAATTATCGCATAAGTCAAACAGTGTATCCTCGTGAAATATTCAAGACAAAATAAAATATAAGAGATACAACTTAGGAAAATGGGAGGATAAGTACGTGATTAGGGCATATGAGTAGTGTTAGCATTACTAACTTATAATGACAATGATCTCGTTGCACGCTTGGCATGGAATTGGGGTGAAAATCGAGGACGATGAAATTATTTCTAACGAAGCATTCACGTGTTCTTATTCCATGAACCTAAACGTCCCATTTTTCGATGAAAATTATACATTATGTCTAAAACGCAAGTAGTAGTAGCAATAGTAGTAGTGTAGCTAGTTTATCATTTAATAATGTGAATAAAAATGAATTTTGAAGGTGCTACGATACTTTATTCTAGTATTGCGTGAGGGCACGGAAATGGTTTAGTATGGGGGAGTGATGAGACTGCTTTTATACATAGTCTCATCGTCCAAATTGGGCTTAAAATGCATTAAATATCATTAAAAATGCCAAATGCTCGTGTTTGTTGCTTGTGTATTTTAGGTACGGATATTGAGAAAATTACAAAAGATCACAAGAATCATGCAAAAACGAACACAGGAAACGAAGCCGCACAAAGAACCGGACCTGATTCATGAATTTCCAAAATGGTCCTTGAAGTTTTGAAGATTGGCAACATTGGTCCCTCATTTTTGAAGATTTGGCAAGAAAGGCCCTTGTAGAAATCATTTGTGCATGTTTAATCCTTGAAGATTGAAGACATCTCATAAGTACCCCTTGAAGAATGCAAAAATATGCATAAATGGTCCTTGATACAAGTTTATAAATGCAATGTGCCAAATTTGACAAGTTACACAAACTTGTTAACAAAGGGATTAAGATTTGTGGCTGTTTATTACTAAGTGCAAAGTTGTGAAACCTTGGGGGCCATATCTGCCCAGACAAACAAATCCCATTCACCCACTCCCAATTGGACACGTCACCGCACTCAAACCTTTCACCCAATCAGACCACACCTCCACTCCACGTCAGAAACCCACCCACAACTTTTTAAACCAGATTTTTAAAACCCAATATTGGAGGTAAACATATTTTTTAAATATTAATTACCCTAAAAACAAATTAAACCCCACTGCTTAATCACCCCCATCCTATAAACCCTAAATCTTAAATACCCCTTAAACCAAAGGGGTTTTGGCTATGGATTTCCAAAACCTTGATTAACCACTCCCTTAATCCAACCCAGCTCACAAAACATTCCCATGTGACCTCAATGGGGCCCCCCGTCCTTCCCCTGCTACAAAAATCCAAAGTGTGTGCAGTGCATCAACGCCTCATGGCAATTTCGTGTTCCCCAAAGGTTTATTGGACGCCTTAGATCATTTCTACACCACTGGCAACCACAACAAGCCAAAAGATCATCACATGGAGCTCTTGACCAAATTCAAAAACACGAATCTTCAAAAAGATATCCGAATATCTCAAGGGCAAAAATGGAAGTTCATACCATTAGGTTTAGGGGTTCTTTTCAGTTCTAGAACCTTTGTAGCTCATCTATATAAGAGCACATGATTTTTAGTTTTAGGTTGTTCTTTTTTCCTTCTCTTTGGTCACTGCCTTGTAAATCCATGTTTGTTTAAGTGAAATGAAATGGTTTTGAGTTGTTGACGAGAAACAAAAGAGCCAATTTACTTTTCCATTGCATATTTTAATTTTAAAGTTGAGATTCCATATTCTGTTCTTGTTTATTTTGGAGACTAAAGTACTCAGTCCTTAAGTTAATTGTCCAAGAACTTTAAGTTGATCATATGAGCCTGATATTCTTGCTGAATATCAAGCTCAAGTGAAGGTTAAAGTGATTGTTGATTTAGTTATTGTTAAGGGTTTCAGAAAATAAAAAAAAATCAGTTTTTTATGACAAATAAGCCATAAGTAGCTTAATTGATAAGCTGGCTTTATAGCTTATTTGTCTTTGTAACAGGTTACTTTTCTGTTTGGTTTCTTTCTTGGCAGGTTCATAGAAACTCAACTCACTTTGAAGACATATTGGGTGCATGTGTCTCTTAAGACCATCACTAGCAACTCTCTACTAGCAACCTTGTTCCATAAGCCATAAGCCCAAGTATAAGCTGATGGGAGATGGCATTGCAGCCATAGTAGGGCCTGGATGTGGGTCCCACAAGGTATAAACCTTGAACTTTCTTATTAAGCTTAGAACTGTGATTATATGGATTTGGTGTGAAACTGTTTGTAAGATTGGATTTATCTGTTTATTTAAGCTCCATTTAGATTTATATGCATGTTTAGATCTTTGTCTATCAGTTTAGTTGGTTTGTGAATGAATTTGGTGTTTTAAATTTACTTTCTGAAAATTAGGAAGTGTTTGGGATTAGGGGATTATTGGTTAAAGTGCATCTAAATCCAGTTAAAATCTACTCAAACTTACCTATTTTGAAGTCATAGGGTATTTGTAGCTTTGCTTCATGTTTTGGTAGAAAGAAATAGGATTGTATGCTTAAAAATTTGGTAGACATAGTCTAAATTCAGTAAATCATAATTTGCTTAAGTTTTAGTGTAAATTTTCATTGAACTTTTTGCTAGCTTTTAGATATTAGGTCAGTCTAGGGTTTAGGTCAATTGTGTGTGATTGGGTAAACTTGTATGCAAGATTTTGAGTTTTAGAATTCGTTTTTGTGCTATTTGGACCAGATCACTGTTCACAGAAACATCGTAGTCATAACAGTCACTTGAATTGGCCTACTTTGTGTGATTTGTGTTAGCAGCTTGTGTGTTTTTTAGCTTATACTGACTCCCTACACTCCACTGACTGTAGGGGTGCCTTATTGCCCAAGAAAAAGCTCCACATAAGCTTTCCTAAGCTTAATTAGTCACCAGACCTTAAAATTGCACTAACAGTGGAAACTAAGTTCCCCCTGCTAGCACATTTGTTACCACTGTTCAATAAAAGGACAAAAGTCCTTCATGTGTCACTATCAGAAACTTGGTTTTTTGTCTTTAGTGATCAAAAATAGGTTTTAGACTTTGAAATCAGTTTCAATAATTTTCTTATTTTATTTTTGATTTTTCAGTTTATTTTATTTTTCAGTTACTGTTCATCTGTTATTTTTTAGATTAAATAGCTTTTTTAATTACTTTTAATATTTCTGTTTTTGTCTTTTAGTGGTAAAAAGTTATATTTATCAGTTTTAAAATTTTTCTCATTTTTAAAAAAATAATTTAAGATTTTTAGTTTAACAAGTTTGTACTGTTCACTTTTTAATTATTTTTTATAATTAATTTAGCTTAATTAGGGTTTAATTATAAATTGTTTTTGTCTTTTAGTGAAAAATTTTATATTTTTCAAACTTTTTCAATTTTCTATTGTTCAATAGAATAATTTAGGATTTTTAAAATTGTCAAATCATTTTTTAGCATTATTTTATTATTTTTTATGATTATTTTAGTTTAAAAATAGTTTTTAGTGTTTTAAAAATAGAAAAATAGTTTTGAAAATTTAGAAAAAATACTTTTTGGTTTTTAAATAATATAAGTGACTTATTAGTTCAATAAAATAATATTTTGGGCTTTTTCTTAATTATATTTAATTTTAGGGCTTCAATTAGCATTTAAAATAGAATATTTAATTAATAAAAGGTTTTAAAATATATTTGTTGGATTTTTATTCTTATTTATATTATTTTAGACTTAGTTTAATCTTTTAATTAATTTTTAGGTTTAATTTATAATTTTGTCACGTTTTACGTATTTACGTTCGCGTTTTACGTCAAATCGTCGTAGTTTAATCCGTCTTCATAACCGTCATTCTCCTCTTATCTCATTTCTATTTTCTTTCTCATAAAAGTATAATCACAAATCTAATCCAAGTCATTACACACATAACACACTAGCCTCCTTGAGAACGAACTCATTTTAGGGTCATTTACACACGGTTTTCCTAAATCGTCGTGCTTACCCTATTTTGGTACTCTTTTCCTAAAGGGTATACAAAAACTCCAACATCATCCCTCCTACCCAAAAACTTATATTAATTGGAGGCATCCCCTCTAATTGCATGACGAGGTCACCCCTCCAAGTATTCATGCACGTTGATATTTGATGACCTATATTGGCTAATGGTAAACATGTTAAACAGTTTTTATAAGAGAAACATAAGGCTTTTCAAACTATAAAACCAGTTTTACTAACATATAACAGGTTATTCAGGACTTAGTCTTTTCCACTGCTTTAAGCTTTTATGCTTATATTATTCATGATATACTTGTATATCCGTGCACTTAGCGTTATGCTCAACCGTTTTTCCTTTCATGTTTCCAAAACGGCAGGTACTCAAGGACGCTTGTAGACTTTAAGCGTACGTGCATATGGATTGGAAGCTTCCTAGCCTTCATTACTTTATGCATTTCTTTATACTTTTGATACTCATTCCTATAGACATTGTTTAGTCCTTTTCATTTACAGTACTTACGTTTGTGTGTGATGAGTTCTACTTTTGGGGTACCGATGTTTGTTTCCGGTATTTCCTTTATGGTCATGTGATATTTTATAAATTTATCCTTGTATGCTTTGATGACACGCCATAATCACGCATGACATTTCATTTACCAAAATGGGGTCTTACATTTATGGTATCAGAGCCAAGGCTTCGACCTGTAGGCTCTCAAAACACGACCTGTGATTAGTGGGTAGTCACTATGATCTTCTTAGAACTGACAGTCAGTTTTCATGTATTCATCATTTTCATGCATACATATATATATATGTCATTGTCGCAGGTTTATGACTAAGTAATCGTTGGTACAGGACTGACCCTATTTAGTCGCATGTGCTTTTATCGAAACTTTTAACTTTGGGACCGACCCATTGGCGTCCCCTCGCCATGTCTTTTATTTTGAGTGAACTGACCATAGGCGTTCACACTCGCGCATATAAAAGTTTTCATAAAACTGCATCATGCATTCCTGTACTAGTTTTCTTGCATAAATTTTTTTTCATGATTTATTGGTATAAAGTTTTTTCATGTATATATTTTATGTTTTGATCAGTTTAATCATGTATTTTATGTTATACTGTCAGATGGTGCTCACACTTGAGCAGGAACAACTCAAAGAAGCAGTCCAAGCTGTAATGCAAGCTATGCTTCCTCAGCTGAGGAACGAAATTAGGGCTGAGGTGCAGGCTGCCAACAATCAGCAACAACACCCAGTACCTCCTCCTCCTCCAGCAACAATGGTCACATGGCTGGAGAGATTCAATAAGTTTTGCCCTCGAGCTTTCGAGAAAACAGATAGCCCCACTGAAGTTGAAAGCTGGTTGCCTCACATTGAGAAGATCTTCGATGCCATGGGCTGTGACCCCGTCTTCAAGTCGAGGTTGGCCTGCTACCAGTTCGAAGGTGATGTGTTAGCATGGTGGAAGGCACTAAAGCAGTCTGAGGGAGGTGATAATTGGGTGTCTAGTTTGACTTGGGCTCAGTTCAGGGATTTGGTGATGGGACAGTTCTTTCCCAAGGCTGAGCAAGACAAGCTGAAGATAGAGTACCATGGAATCCGATAGAGAGGTGGGGAGAATAGCAACGAGTTCATGCAGCGTTTTCTTCGCTTGGCTGGTTTTCTTGGTGCAACAGCAGGTACTCCCGAAGAGCAAGCACACCACTTCCGGTGGGCTCTTCGTAAACCGGTCGCAAAAAACTTGGTGTGTGCTACGTTCAACACGGTGGCACAAGTGGCCGATGCAGCACGTAATCTGGAGATGTTGCAAGAAACAGAAGAGTTCGGGGAAGCAGAGAGACCCGATAAGAGGTAAACATTCGTATTCAGCGGTGACCAAACTGTATTCTTTCAGTATATGTCAATAATTCCATCTCTTTTTAACTGTATCTTCCAGGCAGAAGACTGGGGACCGGTCTCAGCCGGCTACTCAGCAACAACCTACTTAGCCCAATGGAAACGGTCAGACTCACGACCGTTCTGCTACGGATAGGCGTGGCGGTAATGATAATTAACGTAACAACACTAGACACTCCAACAACAGCAGGTCCTTATACTTGCTCATTTCTTATGATTACACGCTATAGTTCTTAATTCTGACACATTAGAGAATCTTCTTCCAGGAATCATGGTAACGGGAGGGACCAGAACCAGAGAGGTTCACAGCCTAACCATCCAGCTATCACTGGTATTCCATCTTACAAATTATCCGCATTGTCCTTTGTACCTATTATCATGTCTCATGTATATTGTTCTTATCAGGCTCTCAGCCAGTCAGGACACCTGCTGGAGGATATACTCATCCTCTTTGCACTACCTGCAACCGTAGGAACCCAGGGCCATGTCGCCGCGACAGCGACGCATGCTTCAAGTGTGGTCTTCCTGGCCATCGCATGAAGGACTGCCGCAAGGGCGAGATGGAGGGCACATCGAGACATGCTGATACCAAGCCCCCTCCTAGTAGTGGATGCGTTTACACGACATCTCGCGATCAGGCCAACAAGTCTACAGGTACCATCACTGGAATCTTGTATATGTATGGTCAGGCTGCATGTGTTATTTTTGACACGGGTGCTACTCACTCGGTCATTTCTACTACTTATGCTAAGAATATTAGGATACTCCCCATGCCACTAGAAAATATATTGAATATTTCCACGCCCTTAAGATACTCTGTACGCATAACCCATGTATAAAAGAGCCTTCCCCTAGAGTTTGATGACAAGTGATAGGTGTGTAAACACCCATCCTTTTTACTACTTAATTACAATAATAACCGAGACAAAACGTGTATTTTTTGTCATTTATGTCGGAATTATGCGTGGTTTGTGTTTTTGTTGTGATTTAGGATGAAAAGGTGAAAAGTGCAGAAAACACGGCATTCACGGGCTTTTATCGAAGAAAAAGACGAAAGATGAAGTCGAAAGATCAAGAGTGGAAAACGAACGGAAGTCCAAGACCAATTCTGAAGATTTATCGAAGAAAAAGTCAAAAGACGGAAGTTTACTAAAAGCCAAAGAACTCAAGTCTAATTTATTGAAGAATTACAAGAAGAGTTCAAATAAATCCCGAGACAAAGTCATTAAAGTCCAAGATTAACAAAATATTAAGAAGACAAGGGCTTAAGTGTGCAATTAAGGAAAAGAAGAAAGAGGGAGGAAGCTTCCTAAGCTCCTCCCTAATCTCCCTATATATAGATTAGATTGTTTTCATTTCAAGTTGTTGGTGGCTTAACAACCCACTCTTCCACCATTTTCATTTCCCTGCACTTTAAATTCTTGCACTTTAATTTTCATGTATTGCACTCTTTAATTCAAGTAAGTTTTATTGAATCTTTACTTTTCTTGTTTAATCTCTCATCTACCTTTCTTGTTTGATTTGCTCTTCATCTTCATTGTTCATGTTCTTGAGTTTTTATGGTTTTGATCAAGTGGGTTTTGATCATTTTGGTTATGATTGTTAGTTTTATTGATTTGTATTGATTGGTTATTGTTAGTTGATGTTTATTGGTTATTTTGGTTTAATCTTTTGGTTTGTTTTGGTTAGATTTGATCAAATTCGTCCTTGTTCTTCATTCCCTGTTCTTCATGTTCATCTTACTGTTTCTTGACCCAGATTCCAGATCAACTGTCTTCTTTGTGTTTCATTCGGAATAATAATTTATTCCGGATCAAGGTCTTTCATGCGAAATACTTGTTATTCCGGATCAAGCTCCTTTATTCGGAATACTTGTTATTCCGGATCAAGCTCCTTTATTCGGAATACTTGTTATTCCGGATCAAGCTCCCTTATTCGGAATACTTGTTACTCCGGATCAAGCTCCCTTATTCGGAATACTTTACTATTCCGAATCAAGTCTTTCATCCGGAATATTGATTATTCCGGATAGAGTCCTTCATTCGGAATGTTAGGTTATTCCGGATAGAGTGTTTTCATTCGGAATGTTCATATATTCCGGATCAAGGCTCATATTCCGAATCAACCATTTTTCCCTTTTTATTCCGGATCAAGCCTTATTCCGGATGAGCTGTTTATTCCGGATAAGCAATTATTCCGGATGAACACGTTTATTCCGGATGAAGGTTTTATTCCGAATGAGTTTTTCAGTTTTTAGTTTTAAGCTTTATTTTTCCCGCCTTTTTCCTTATTTGTATTTTTACTTGCCTTCCTTTTAGTTTAAGTTTTAGTTTGAGTTATTTACCTTTATTGTTTTTAATTTCTCTCATTTACTTTTCTCAATTTTTTTATCTTTCATTGTTTCTTTTTACCGTCTTTATTTTTATTGTTTCAAGTCTTTATTTTTCATTAGTTTTAGACAATGACAACCCTTTCGTTTGATTCACCAAGAACAACTGAGTCGCACAATTAACCCGAGATCAATTCGAAGAGATACCGAGAAACGAACTTTTCAATTAGTAAAATCTCTTTATTAACATGATTCGTCCTGTTGACGCACTTCCGCTGGACATGAATGATTTTGACATGATATTGGGCATAGATTGGCTATCCAAGCATCATGCTACCATAGACTGCCATTCCTATCGAGTCATATTCGGTGATGTTAATGCACCAGAGTACATTCACAATGGGTTTGTACCCGGAAGGTCTATACAAATCATATCAACCCTGCAAGCACGTCCATTACTTTCACATGGTTGCGAGGGCTATCTAGCTACTGTTCATGACATGGATGCTAAATCCCCATCAATTCAGGATCAGTCGATAGTGTCAGAGTTTCCAGATGTACTTCCAGAAGAACTTCCGGGCATACCACCTGCACGAGAAGTAGAATTTAATATAGAGAAAATCCCAGGAGCTGAGCCGGTTTCCAAGGCTCCTTATCGCATGGCTCCCATAGAGTTGAAGGAGCTGAAAAATCAATTGCAAGAACTTCTGGAACGAGGCTTCATTCGACCGAGCGCATCTCCATGGGGCGCACCGGTCTTATTCGTTAAGAAGAAGGACGGTAGTATGCGTCTTTACATAGACTATCGCGAGCTCAACAAGATCACCATCAGGAATAGGTATTCTCTACCACGCATACACTGTAACAACCCCAAATATTCATACTTTAGTTCAGCGGAAGAGTCGTTGGTGTTACGGGATAGCACATTACTCAAATCATAGACAACGCTTAAAAATTGCGTCGTTTAATAATAAAGCATTTTCCATACATAAATATCAAATGTACATAGGTCCCAAGTCATAGTATTTCATACAAGTTTTACAAAGCATTTGAATGGAAAATGTTATTTAAGTGCGGGACATAAATTCTTGTCGTCTTCCCGAGAATTACCTTCAAGTACCTGAGATAAAACATGTTAAAAGAAAAGGTCAGCGAAAACGCCGAGTGAATTCATAGAGTTTAATAAAATCATTAATATATCAAAGATATATATTTATTACCGAAAATCATTTTTGTACAAATCTTTGTAGTAGGCCATAAAATAAGCCAAAAATATTTCATACAAATCTTTGTTGTAAATCATACTATAGGCTTTTGCCTTCAAAACCATTATACGAACCAATGTCGTAAAAACGTCATACAATATGTTTTATAACGTTGTATAGAGTTAAATAAAAACCATATATGAATATGGTTATGTAAAACCAAAACACGAACATAATATCAATAATAAGACCCCGTATTGCTAGTCAGGCAATATTTTGTAATTCAATGCGTATAGCAGTATTTTCGTTATTGGATTATTATAAGCCGCATGACATTGCTACCTTACTATAACAAACAACGGGTAGCACCCGAAACTCATTTGCCCATCTAAAATAGCGTGTCGTCATAGTAATCACGCTTAGATAAATCTTCTCATACATAAATTCGCTTACCAATCAATGTGGCACGACGGGGATAAACCGTCAAGGCGCGAACTGGGGTGATCGTCCCCAAATAGTACTATTATATGCATAAGCGTCTACCAAATCCCGGTAGTTCAAAATTCATGCTAATGGGTCTTTTAGTGACATAACCTAACTAATAATAATCTATTTCGTTTCATTCGTCGGCTCATATAATCATTCATCGGGTCATATAATCATTCGGGTCCAAATCAATAAGCAAACAATCGGGATAACTGGTGTCCTATTTTATTAAAACTAACATGTTATCTCCCTCGCGGGTTTATAAAACATTTCATAAAAACATTTAAAAGAGTGCGAGGCTATGAACTCATGTTGATTGGGAAAGGCGGTTATCGGCGATTTGGATGTACGGTACGTGCTTCAATCATGAAAACCTATATAAATAATACTCGGTCTTAGACTTTTGTCCATTGACTTTATAAAAATAATAACTATGTATATATATATATATATATATATATATATATATATATATATATATATATATATATATATATATATATATATATATATATATATATATATATATATATATATATATATATATATATATATATATATATATATATATATATATATATATATATATATATATATATATATATATATATATATATATATATATATATATATATATGATGATTCTATAAATATGATGATGATCAAGTGGGATTTTACATTTTTATTCAGTCATTATAGTGTCATGTGGTGGTAAATTTTTATACTAGTTTCACTAGTTTAACTTCTTTACATGTCAAGGCCCAATAAGCCCATTACATTATATTAGTCCAATTTATACTTTTAATATCAGCCCTATTCTTACATGTTGGGCCCAAGTGGGTTAAGCCCAATGAGTAAGTCTATTAGTGTTTAGCCAAATTAGTTGGGCTAATAGTCAATAAGGCTAATTTGACCCGTTAATGTCCATATGTTATAAAGCTCGGGTTTTATCGGTTTTTACCTGTAATATGTACTTATAAATCAGTATATGAGTCATAAAAAGTTTATATTAGACGGGTCTGACCATCTATGTTTTAATTGACGAAAACCTTAATTTATCGGTTTTAGCCGAAAAGACATAAAACTCATGCATATAGTTTTATAACTTACAAACTTATCAAATTGTCATTTTTATAAAATGTCCCATTTATTTATCAAATTAAATACTTATTTATATGTAATATATAAGTTAGTGTGTTTTAGGTATACATTTTATATTAGTTTATTTGAGTGCTCATTTTATAATATATATATTTATTTACAAATCTGATTATTATTTTCACTTTCACCATTTTACCATATCTTGAGTTATGCAAGGAGATAGAAGCTCATATTTGGGTGGCACAAACTACATATTATGTGCTACAATCAACTCAGCTTTAGCTACTTCTCAATCAATGTCTAAGTGTCTCTAACAGTCCATCGAAACAGACTACTCAAATTTATACTTCAATATTGTTTTGATCATATCTCACTCATTTTAAGGATTCCATTGTGTGGCCAACTCTCACATTTGTACAAGTCTTATAAATTACTGTATATTAATTCATTCAAGCCATTTTAACAATTTAACATGAGGTTCTTTACTGTTTTTATACAGCCTATATTTAAGCAAGATTTTACCACTTTTACATGTAGTCTTCAATCTTTTTAACCAAGTTTATCAACACATGATCCCCACATAATATTTTTACCATCATATATCATCATATACATATACATCAAGAAATAAAATATAATTTACATTTAAAAAAATAACAAGGAAATGGGAAGGACGATCTTGTTACCACCAAGATTATGAAAGTTAAGATCAAACTTGACTTTTGTTGGCAAAACTTGTGGTACACCAGTATCCACTTCAAGATAACCAATTTTCAAGAACACCTTGTGGAAAATCAGCCCTAAGACACCAACAAATCTCCTCTTTGGATGTTAAAATCACCACCAATCAATAGAGCTTCAAAAGGGTTTCATCATATGTGTAAATAACATATGATTTATGGTTGAATCAAGATCAAATGAGGGTTTTGTTTGTGAGTTGGGACGGCAAGATAGAGAGAAAGATGAGAGGATTTTGTGTTTTTGCATGTAAGATAATGAAGCTAATGGTTTATCTTGGGTGGTTTGTTAAGTGGTAAGGTTTGGTGAAGTAGCTAAGACACGTGTCTTAGCTTACTTTGTAAGCTTGACACATATCAAATGTGTTGGGTGCATGTTGGACGCCACATGTAGGGGGTGGGGCAAGAGTTATCGTGTCTCATCCCCACTAATTTACCGGTATTCCTCGATTCTACTTTCCTCGATTTGCGTGCCCTCGGGTCGTTTTACGAAAAACGTTTATATAAATTATGAATCAACGGCATAAAACGAATCTAATAAAATTGTCTCATCAAAAACGGAATTCAAAAACGTAAATACGTAAACCTAGGGTTTCCGGTTTAGTCGTAAAGGACGTTAAATTATGCACATAAGTCCTAATCTCTTCTCGTAAATTTGTGAGTTTATGAACCAACACAAATTTAAAATCCCAAAATAATATTCATGGATAAATTTATTTCCTGAAATGTCGGACTGTCAGCAAAAACGGTGTATGTAAACGTAAGCACGTAACGTAGAGTCCTCCGGTTTAAACGTAGTCGATGCTACTTCTATACATAAACCCAAATATCTTCCCAAAAATGAGTGAGTTCATAATATAACATTAAAATAATGTTTTTAAATAATACTTGAGGTTAAAATATCAATCATAAATTGACGGATTGTCACAGCATTTAACCCTAAACAGGATCTTTGTCCTCAAAGATCGATTTATCTTACTACTCGCTTCTTATAGAGTTAAAGCCATGTGGGGACTTCCTCCACATTCGGTCTTTCCTCATAAGTGTAATTTACTACTATACGCGAGTTTCATCAAACATAACTACGGGAATACGATCAGGCTTAAGGTTGACTTACTTTCTCTATCCATGATGTTCACGGGTTTTTGATGAATGCCACTTTTCGCCGATCTAAACTTCATCAAGAAGTAATCAGATTTTCACTTGATAGATGTTTTATCAAGTTCAATATACAAACATAATTCACGCAGCCCTTGAAGTCCTAGGGTAGATCCAGCTTATATGCCTTTCAAACCAACTTTTACATTATCTCAATGGTC
Source organism: Glebionis coronaria (assembly GCA_025667525.1). Lineage (NCBI taxonomy): Eukaryota > Viridiplantae > Streptophyta > Magnoliopsida > Asterales > Asteraceae > Glebionis > Glebionis coronaria. The sequence continues at coordinate 1,649,752 of JANFOE010000109.1, forward strand.
CCATACAACGGGGACTTATTTCCCATGATCTTTCAGATCATCAATTCATTTTTTTTTGCAAGGTGAAATTTTTTGGCATAACTTTGCTACCCATCCTACACTTCAAGATCTACATTTCATATTCACATAACCTCCTGACCACTACTGGCAGTCAATAATCAGATCCTAATTTCAACAATCATTTCAGGTCTCACGGGTCGGGTATTTTGTAAGGTTATGTTTGTCATCATAGGCAACCTTAAACCTAAAAGACATGTCCAACTCATAATGGGTGTATGTCGGGTATTTTCATCCCAACTCCTGACTACAAATGCTCTTATATTTAGATCCTCACAAGATTCGATCTCGATCCTAATACGATAATTATCAATGATAATCTCTCCAAAGGAAAACGATTATACGCTTTATTACCAAAGGTCAATTATTCAAGCATAAAATAAGACTTCTAGTGTTTGTATCGTTACTTTACCCTGTCCCTTCGATTTGGGGTGGTAAACAGTACTCTCATCAAGATTCGTTCCAAATGATTTCTGAGGAAATCTCTAGAAATTCGATGCGAAGCGAGGATCTTGATAGAGATGACCGATACAGGCACACCATGCTTACATAACTCCTTTAAATACAACAGAGTCAATTTCTTCATCGAGAATCTATCATTAACAGGAATGATATTAGCAGATTTGGTCAGTCTATCGACGATGACCAGAATCGAATCAAATTCAGGTGATGACCTTTGCAATAGTTAGACGTTTACTAATGTATGAGGCGATGTCTGCCTTCATAATTTGCCATCAGTACAACTTCTCAAGATAAGATACATTTAATCAGAAATGACATGAATATAATAATTAATCTTATGAGATTCTAACATAACTAAATCTCACAAACCTCCATATTTAGGCAACCACAAGCGGCCTTTTATACATTTAACGCCATCGCCTTCTCAATTCTAATGGTTCAAATTAGCCACGAACCCCTTTTATTATCTATATTATCCTTTTTACCAGCATCGACTATTTTTAAATTACTCGGGCAAACTATGTTGCACAGTCATTACTAAGGAACACATCCTAATTGATTCTTTATCTTTTCTACATAAGGTGTCAGTATCTACATTCACCTTCCCTGATGAAATAATTATTATGACCCCAATTCACTTAGAAATTCTTTCTTCATATTTTCTATGTTTTAGTTTTGTCTCAACTATTATTTTTATCCGTTTTGCTCAATTCGACGTTTATAGCGTCGATAACTATTAAAAGTAATTAAATAATAAATATTTAATTTTATGAAACGTAAACGTAAAAAATTTTAAATTTCTCAGCTCGTCGAATTATAGAAAAATGTTCAAATAAATTTGAATTTAATTAACACGATATTTGTTGATTTATAGATAAACATTTACCCCTAGAGGAGTTTAGTTAAATGATTTGGGTATAAGGGAATGATTCCTTAAAATTTCTTCGATAAATATTTGTCAAAACATTTTTGCATTTTCTTTTTGGTATAACCCAAAGCCTTAATGGCTATAATCTTCGAAGAGTCAATATAAATTTCATTACCATTAATTACACGGTTATTTAATGCAAAGGATTAAGCCTTAAATCACATTTAAATACTCAAGGTACATGTTTTCATTGCTCAGCCAATGCAGGGCAGTCTATATATGTTTATTAACTCCTTCCTATTTTTTATAAACAAACAGATGGTCCTTAATGATCACAAGCATGAATTTATCAAATTACAGCCTACACACGTGATTCACCAAATTTATGGATGTTACATGTGCATTGGTCAATCCAAACAACATGACATGAAACTCTTAATATACATTACATGTTCATTACTCTTAATAACCATGTCGTGGATCAAATCTTTAGAACATACGCTAGAACCTTGTAAATTATCGAACAAATCTATCATCTTGGGTAGTGGATATAGATTTTGATCATCAATTTACCTAGTTCACGGTAATTCTACAAATATAATGAATAATAACACCATAGCTATTTATGATGACGAGCTTGGTAGAGTAAAATCTTTCTCCGACAGCTCTCTCAGTTGTACAGTAATTCTTTTAATTCAGATGGTGCTGACATACAGTGCACGTGCCACAGGTGCAGCACCGGGAATATAATCAACACCAAATTCAACTTGCCTTAATGGCGAAGGTCTAGGTAATTCACCAACAAATACCTCCTAAAATTTTAAATAATAGAAACATATTTTAATAAATTCACTTTTAAGATTACAAGGACTATGACTAGTTCACAACCATTCATGGTAAAATTTCAAGTCTAAATGCAGGATATGGTCATCCGTCAAGAATTATTTAGATCACTTTTGATAATCAACATCTTATCTTTTAGGGGAATGCTACATGAGTTCCCATCAATTAAGACAATGACGTTATGTCATAATCAATCAATCCATTCTACTGGCACTATCAACTTTCCAGTTTCATTACCATTGATAAGATGTGAACTTCTCAAAAGACTTATAATAACTCATAATCCTTTCACAAATTCAAGGATATCTGGAGACATAGCTAACCCTAAAAGAGTAAGGTCAACACATAATTTACACGAGAGAATTTCAAATCAGATACAGACGAAAACACTAACGAATATGAATATATCCCATGTTTTTCATGATTTGAGTACACATTCGAAAGCTCCTCGGATCGTTACCCAGGTCATTCAAATGAAATATAATCAAAAGAAATGATAGGAACGTCAATACACCCAGT